>JAPVLO010000001.1:4055000-5346250 GCA_027257055.1 Cephalopachus bancanus
GTGGTTTGGAGAGCATCTCTCTGAATCCAGCAGAGTGAAGTTCCATGCTTTGACCGACCTGGAGGGAATCAGTTTCCGGCTCTGGGACATTCCAGCCCCACCACTCAAGCCGTTGTATCCCTGCCCTACCTAAGCAGAGTGAAACCTGGCTTCTTCTGGGGGTGTGCTACTCTGTCCTGTCCTCGGGCCTTTAAAATCTTGAGCTTCCACTTGAAAATATCAACTTCGAGGTATACCTGCTTGAAAACAACAACAAAAACTTAAAATTGGGATTTGTCAGGGGAGTTTTTCACAACCCATGACAAATATTTAAATGCCCATCATAAAACCAAACTTAAGCCGGGCTCAGTGGCTCAGTGGCTCAGCCTGTAATCCCGCGCCTTGGGAGGCTGAGGTGAGTAGATTGCCTGAGCCCGCGGGTTCGAGACCCGCCTGGGCAACTTGGCGAGACTTCATCTCTACAATAAATCAAAAAAATTAGCTGGGCATGGTAGCGCATGCCTGTAGTTCCAGCTACTTGGAAGGCTGAGGCGGAAGGATCGCCGGAGCCCAGCAGGTCGAGGCTGCGGTGGCCGGGAGCGGCCACTGCACTCCAGTCTGGGCGACAGTATGAGACTCTAACTCTAAATAAATAAATAAAACCAAACTTATACCATGTAGTCCTGGAGGGTCTTCTTGAGATCTCTCAACTAGTTGGCTGCTCTGTAGCTCCTGAAGAATCTAGGGAAGCCAATAAATAGCAGTTTTGATCATAAGCTCTAAAAGCCTGGTGTACGTTCCTAAATGACTTCTTTTCTAGGGCATCAAAAGCTTTTACGGTTCTCACCAGGCAATTCATTCTGAGGGGCCCAGGCACTGCACCTGGCTTGGGGCACATCCTGGCACGCGCCCCCATGCACCACAGCACGGGCCAGCCCAGAGGTTGTTTTAAGAAGACATGTTTGTGTGGTATGCTGACGGGGTCAGAACAACATCAAAGGTAATCTTAAAAAGAGAACCTTTCTTGCCTCCTCTTTTTATATTCGGAAAGGTCATTTCTAAGCCAACTATGTGCAGCAAGGTCTCTCCAGAGGGGGTTTACTCCGTTGTTATTTTTTTACTTGCGATTACAATAAGTCGCTTATCCCCCAAACAGATTTAAGAACAATAAACAAATACAAAAGGAAAAGGAACATCTCATCAGTAACAAAGATTGCATCTAAAGGCATTGAGTTTCGTGACTCTTTTACATCTCTTTCCAAGCAAAGCAGGAGTCCTACGGAGAAAGGAATCCAAAAGATATGAAAATTATAAAAATAGTAGAAAGATCCCATTTTAGTCAGGATCTTGTAATTTCTGGGGACAAATGGCGCTCAATGCAATCTTAGCGCTTTATTCCCAGTAAGACTCATTTGTGATCAGCTGAATATGTGCTGGCGCTGCGGTGAAATGTGGTGAATCACACTCCCCTCTACATGTAGAAGATACCTTTCCTGGATTTAGGATTCACATCTGGAAGTCAAATGGCGCAAAACACAAGAAAAACATGGATCTGTGTGCTGCTCTGAGGACTGAACCCCTAGGCACACTGCTGACCTCCACATCGAAGGCACAGCTCAAGGTGATGCCAGCTAGAAAAGTAACTTTTCTGTTGACAGTGATGTTGGATTTTTTCCCCCAAAGCAGATAGAGCACAGATATGAAAACTGTGCAATTTGGCCCAATTATATTCTTCCCTGTCCCTCCATCACCCCCCCCATTGATTTAATGAAGGACTTGGAGGTACAATTCATCGCTGATAAATAGTCCCTCTATCCAGAATGTTTATTAGACTGACAGCAGTATGCACTCTCCTGCTTTTTTCCCTCGCCACTTATGACTCAGATGAATTTTAATAGGAGCAAAAAGCTTTTATTTGCGCTGTAATTTCACCTAAGGATCATATCCTTCAGAAACTGGCAGACGTTTGTATGTCTTGATTGCAAAACACACACTCAGGAGTAAAGAAACATGCAAAAGATGTTATTATTCAACCTGTCACAGTGTCACAAATCCACTTGGAACTTGGGCCATCAAAGCTCTTCATTGGGGCCCCCACACCCTTTTCAGCAGGCCGTGAAGCGCGCACTTATGGATTTCTGCCATCCCTACCCAGAATTCAAGGGGGAATTGTATTCTGCTGTTGCATCCCTGCCACCATGATGCCCACAGGAGGCTTTGAGTTACAGCAGCTTTTTCTGAACAAAATGGAGCTGCCTCACTACTGCTGCTACTTTCTTACCCGGAGAAATCCGACCTGGTATGGATCCAGAGACCTTCAGGTGGTGGGTCCAATTTCACCAATTTCACTTCCTCAAGCCATTTCATCTTCTTTTTGTTTGGATAGACCAACTTGTGGCTCATAGATTTATACATTCACATTGAGGGCAGGAATTCTGTTTATCAGAAATGTTCTGTTTCGCCGAACTGCCTTGAACGTGCCCCAAATTGTTGGAGAGCCACCTTACAGAAGGTGCCATGAGGGTGCTCATCTGTGCGTGTCGCTCCTCTCTGTTTTTAAAATCTTGGTGTTATTGTCTCATCAATTGCATCTTTATCTTTCCTAACCATCTTGTGACGTCAGAAAGCCTACGTAATGTTGTGCCTGAAAAGAAAAGTACTTTCTTAATCATGAATATAACATTTTATGTCACTGGAAACAAACTGAATTTTAAATATTGTTTGCCCAAAATGAACACTGAACCCCTTTGTCTTAACTTACTGATACATGGAGCCGCAGCTCTCCGGAGGGGTGTGGGAAGTCTGTGACAGCCATCTGCTGCCATCTACTGGCTGGTGTTCGCAGTGCACCGCCTTCCTGTGGCTGACTCAGCTCACCGGGTTTGCCTTCGTTGGGATGTTTGTAAGCGCTGCAGGGAATACAGTGAAACCCTCACTGTTTTAGTGATAAAGTTTCAAGATTTTTTTCCTTAAGGATGCAGGATGGTTATTATTTATCACTATTTAATAACTGGAAAAATTCTTATTTCAAGAATTGTCTTAAATAACCAGCTCACAATATATGCCAGACACTGATATCTGTTAATTTTGCGTACAATAATTTAAAACCACTTGACTTCAAGGATGTTGTTGTAGCTGCAATTTAAAAGCTAAAAACTGATATGGAGTGAAGGCTACTTGCAAGGAAAAGTTCACCATTTAAACTCATGTGTGGTTTTGTTTTGTTTTGTTTCCCTTAAGTACAAGGTGCATATCTTAACCAAAGTCGCCGCAGAACTGAACAAGTTTATGCTGGAAAAAGTGGCTGAGGACACAAGCAGCGTCCTGCACTCCCCGATGCCCGGCGTGGTGGTGGCCATCTCCGTCAAGCCCGGAGACATGGTAAGGGCTGTGACAGTCTCTGTTGGACATGCTGGTCTCAGGCTTCCCCTTCTAGAACAATGGCTAACAGCACGATCACACTCTTGGCAGTTCTCCTTGGCATGAATCCTCACAGAATAGCAAAATCAATTTGGTGCATTCCTTGTCTACCTGTTTCACATTTGCATTGAGTTAGTGGTCCTACTTCTGATCACCTCCTCTCCCAGGCGATTTGGGACTGGAACAGAGAGAAAGCCAGATTCATTCTGTCATTTTGCGAATTCAGCATTTTGGGAAGTATTTTACCTAAAATTGGTATTTACTCTCCACCACTCTGTGCTTGAAACATCCTTGAAGAACTCATGCCATGAACTAATCCTGAGGAACATTTTGCATGATTGCCGAAAAAAAGGTCTCATTGAGAAGGAGCATTAAGAACGTTCAATTCCATAATCTGTCCAATGCTTGAGCACTTCTGTAGCTTGGTAAATAAAATTTACGATCGTAATTTGAAGTTTCTCGTCTTGATCTTGTGATAAGCACAAATCAAAGCTATATTAATATTTTCTCGTCACGTTTGATCTTATAACTTGCTATGGATGAATTAGTAGGGTGCATATCTTTTCATAGAACATGGACACAATCTTTGATTAGCAACAAAAGTGAAAAGAACATTTAAGATGCAGCCAGGCCGGGCTCGGTGGCTCAGCCTGTAATCCCGCGCCTTTGGGAGTCTGAGGTGAGTGGATTGCCTGAGCCTGCAGGTTTGTGACCCGCCTGGGCAACTTGGCGAGATCTCATCTCTACAATAAATCAAAAAATCAGCCGGGCGTGGTAGCGCGGGCCTGTAATTCCGGCTACTCGGAAGGCTGAGGCGGAAGGATGGCCGGAGCCCAGCAGGTCGAGGCTGCGGTGGCCGGGAGCGGCCACTGCACTCCAGTCTGGGCGACAGAGTGAGACTCCGACTCAAAAAAAAAAAAAGATGCAGCCAGAAGGTTTCTAGGGGCACTTAAATGCTTGTGTTTTTATTTCTGTGCGGGAAAACAGCTCTCAGACACGACAGCTTTTCATGGGTGAGATGGTGATTCCATTTTATATCACTGGAGTGTATATATTTTCCTGTCAAGATTATATTAAAAGTCTCTCGCTCCTGATTTCTTTATTAATATAGATAAAATGTTCTCTTAACATTGAGAAAAAAATCATGTAGTTGGCATTGGCTTCTAGGAAAGTACTTGCCATAAGTGAATATTAAGAAAGTATGATCGGTTTTGATTGTTTAAATGATTAGCACTGAAATTGATATGGAAAACAGACTAAACAATTGCTTCAGCTGGTGACACAGAAATAGAACACTATTAACTTTTCTAGAAAAGCATAAAAGAGGCTAAGTAGCTATGAATCATTATGTTTGTTTTGAAAGCATGGATACTCCTGGAAGAAAGCATTCATTAAGACTGTCTAATACCCGAGTGTTAAGGATCTGGGAGAAGTGATACATAAAAATTGTCCATATGTATGTTGAGTACGGGGGAGGGATTTGCCCCGTGGATCTTCCTGCTACAGGATTGGGGTCACAGGAGGATAGTGCCTTGGCCTTGATATGAAGAATCACACACTTCTGACATGATCAGGGCAGTCAGTGGAATCTTCTAGTGGCTCGATGTGTAGGTTGGTAAACAATGTTGGGGTGTGTTTTGGTTTTGCGTTTTCCTTCTTTTCCATCACTTCCACTTTTTCTGGAAGTGATGGAGTCTACATCACTAGCCTAAGCCTGGTGGTCCTTACGGTGCAGCTTTCGTGACAAAATCACGTTCATGGCTTTTTGTTTGTTTTTAAATAAGTGTTTTCCTTAAGTCCTTGTGCTTCTAACACTCAAGTCCAAACCTAAGTGGAGGGCGGAAGAGGAGGCAGCCCCTGCCCACTCCAGGTAGGAGGGCTGGACTGCAGCTCTGGCCCCTGGGCCCAGTGTCCCTCACTGGAACTGCTCAGAGACAGCAAGCAGGAGCTCCCATGGCCGGGTCAGTGCAGCCTTCTGGGTTCTTTTTTTTTTTTTTTTTGAGTTGGAGTCTCACTCTGTCGCCCAGACTGGAGTGCAGTGGCCGCTCCCGGCCACCGCAGCCTCGACCTGCTGGGCTCCGGCCATCCTTCCGCCTCAGCCTTCCGAGTAGCCATTATTACAGGCATGCGCTACCACGCCTGGCTGATTTTTTTATTTATTGTAGAGATGAGGTCTCGCCAAGTTGCCCAGGTGGGTCTCGAACCTGCAGGCTCAGGCAATCCACTCACCTCAGCCTCCCAAAGGTGCAGGATTACGGCTGAGCCACCGAGCCCGGCCTTTCTGGGTTCTTAACAGCGGCTGCCTCCACATACCCAAAGGGTGCGGCCTTTGTACCTTCCATTCCCTGGTTCATAATTTAATGTGGGAAAGCCGGGTATCTAGCAAAGGGGGACGCAGGGTATTAGTCCTCAGTTCATTGGGATAGCTCAGATATTGAAAACACCCACCAATCATGGAATGTGGGTACTCATTACAAATGGCTTAGGAGTGAACTTTAAAAAATATGATACTGCAGAACACTGGGGCCGACATTTGATGTATTTCTTTAAAGTCAGAGTCCACGGGGTCCTCCAGTGAACTGGCTCATCCTCTGGGGCCCCTCACCTTCTTTGTGTTGCAGTTTGTACTCAGTGCCTCGGCCTGTCGGGGGCGACGCTTGCTTTTATCCTCTCTCCTGGTCCGTGCAGAACTTCCCTGCATATTCTGTGCCATCGTGTTTTGATAAATCCGTGTCTTCTCTTGAATTACTACTTGTGAAAAATGTCCCAAACCACAAACACTAAAACCAAATGCAGGCTGAGAAGTGTAATCGTCGGCTCTTATAACAACTTCTACGGCTCAGTTCTGCCTCATGCAATTAAAACACAAGAAACTTTCCTTGGATCAAAGGCACAGCACTTATGAGGCCATTATAAGAAAATACTCCTTGGAACTTTTAAGTTTTGCGGTTTTAGATTATTTTAACACTGCAGGGCATGTTGTGTTTTTCCAGCAATAACAATAGCTGAGCGAGGTTCCACTTTTATCAGTAGAAAGATAATGGAATCAATCATCGCTGTGTGTTTTTAAGGAAAACAAGGAACTGAAACCATCTAAGGGCCTTATAAGTATTTTGTTTTTCTTTGAAATGTTCTTTTTTATAGTTTAAATGCCAGTAATCTGTAATTTTTATGTTTAGTTTAAGTAAAACTTGACCACCCTTAGAATGGTGGGCCTAGCAAAAGTAAGTTCTACAAAAGTGTTCTGAAATCATAATTAACATATCTGTTTTGTGAAGTGAACAATTCGAACAGCTTAAAAACCTCAGGAAGACGAGATCAGGGTGGCTATTTAGAAGTAATCAATACACTCAGTACACTCAGAGCGTGGGGTCTCAAGGTCTCTGAACACTCTCCTTCCTAAACACGGAAGCTGTGTTTTGGTCTAAGTGCTTTTTTTTTTTTTTTTTTTTGAGTTGGAGTCTCACTCCGTCGCCCAGACTGGAGTGCAGTGGCCGCTCCCGGCCACCGCAGCCTCGGCCTGCTGGGCTCCGGCGATCCTTCCGCCTCAGCCTTCTGAGTAGCCGGAATTACAGGCATGTGCCACCACGCCCAGCTGATTTTTTTATTTATTGTAGAGATGAGGTCTCGCTGCCCAGGCGGGTCTCGAACCCGCAGGCTCAGGCAATCCACTCACCTCAGACTCCCAAAGGCGCGGGATTACAGGCTGAGCCACCGAGCCCGGCTCTAAGTGCTTTTTAAGGGTTCACACAGCAAAAGTTTCCAATCCTTTTTCACTGTCTGCTATATACTATTTAACATTAAATGTGGCAGTAAGTGTTTTGTAAATGATCATATAACCATTTTTTTGAACATGTGGAGGCAGATGTTAATAAACACCAAAAAGCATATGAGTAAATCAAGAAGCAGTGGATTATTAAAATCAAGAACCACACAATTCAGAAAACAATTGATAGAATGAATTTTATATGGCTTTTCCATATGCCTTTTTGTTTATGCAAGTCTGAAAATGTTTTAGTGGTAACTACATTCATTTCGGCTTAAAACATACCCATTTTTCTATACATATAACACTATAATAAACTGGAAGCATATCTATAATGAAAGTTAGCATTTTTATGACTTGTCTTAATCTTTAAACTTCTGTCTTTATGCTATTCTTGAGCAGAAATATTAAACATAGATATTCTTTCAGAATAATGGCAAATACATTTTTCCTCATGTTAACATTAGGCTTACAGCTGCTGAATTTATCGCATGATTTTCATTTTGACTTTGAGATATAAAATAAAGTCATTATGAGCACATTTGCTTTGTTAGTCTTTTGATATCAGAAATAAAGCAAAAACATAAAAAAGAGCCAACCCAGGGGACATTTTGGTATTGCATTTATTTAAGATTCTTTCCAGTTCTGTTTGGATTCGACATCGCCTCAGATTTGCATCACAAGCATGAGCGGCTGGAGGCCCAGTCATAGTCCCAGGTAAGAGAGCAGCTGAGGTTAAGGACCTGTCGCTGCTTTTTCTTACCAAGTAACCTGTTCAGTATCAGTAAGACAGACATGAAGGCTTTTTTGTGGGGCCAAGCTGAGGAAGATCTCCTTGGCAGGGGAGCCGACCTTTAGCAGAGGGCAGTGAGGTGTTTGGAATTGTCACTCCTGGGAACAATGCCTTCAGGCGAAATATGCTGGGCCGCACATGCACCCCGGAAAACATAACATTTGTGATCCCGGAGAGCGGCGCCACCCAGGCTGTACCCTTTTTTCCTTCTTGCGAGTGTTTCTCTCGGGAGCTCCCAAGCAGGTGGGTGACACGGGCCCTGAGACAGGCGTCCCACTGCAGAACATACGACGTTCACACCTCCTCTTTGTCTCCAAACCGCGTGCAATTCAGTTTCTAGCCGGTCTGGGGGAAACGGCAAACTTGGCGAGAGACTTTTTTTTTTATTTCTTGAAGAAACAAGATGTGAAAATTCTTTAAACTCTGAGGTATTGTAGAAGGGGAGACGGGCCGGACCCCCCGATGTGTGTGTGTCTAGCACTGCACTGGCGGGCTCACGCAGCCCGGTGTCCCTAAATGCGTCTTTCCCTGGTGGAGGAGCCAGCCTGGCTGATAGTTTTGCCAGTGTCTGGATACCGTGATTTACAATCATAAGATAATGGCAATAATTACATTTACATATTTTATAGCAGTGGTTATTCAAGCAGTTTACTTGACAAGATGCCAGTCTTTACTCGAACCTCAGGTTGTATCCTACAGTTGTGTATACATAGATTCATATATTCTTTAACAGTTTAAAACTTCTAAATGATGAAACATTACAAACATGCAGAAAGTTGCAGAGAATACTTCAACTAGCACACCTGTGCCCTTGTGTTTCAGACTTCGTTTAACAATAAGATATTACATATATCATGGCCGCATTCTCTGGCTTCTTCCTAGTCTCATTCCTGTCCTGTCTTCAGAGTGAAGACTCTCCTGAACTTGGCCTTTTAATCTTTTCCAGCTAACATTTATTTTTAAACTTTAGAGTTTTGTTGTTGTTGGAGGTAACAATCTGGAAATTTTTACAGCTTTACTTACTCAAAGATAACTATCAATATAAAATAAAGATATTTTTATGGATCAATAAATTAAATATTATAGGAGAGTCTGCCACAAGCTTGACATTTGATTTTACTTTTCAAGGAATGATCTACTTGGGATTAAGGGGTATGTTATCTTTGTTTTAAACATTTTCGAAAATGACCATTCTTAACCTTACCATGATTCAAAATTGTTTCTCACTCTTTTGCTAAAAAAAGAAAGAAAGAAAAGAAATTTTTTTAAAAAAATCATCATTCCACTCCGTCCTTGAAAATAGCACACTTCAGACAGAGAACCCAGACTGATTTTTAAGGGACTGTAAATGACATCAGTGTTAACTAGTTCTCTTTGTAGTTATAGGCTCAGGCTCTGGCTCTGATTTGAGCGAACTGAGAGGGCAGTAGGGAGGAATATTTTTCTTCATTTTAAGGAATTTTAAGAAAAACTGGCCACAACTCTGTATTCCTGCCCTGAGCCTGTCAGCTCCTGATGCCCAGTTTTAAGGAGCTCCATGCAAGATGCGGGGGACACTGGGCAGACTGCCGCGTGTGTCTGAAACCTGAGCCAGTGGCCGCAGCTGGACAGGTTGCCTCCTGGTTTCTGCGCCCTCCGGAGTGAGGCTGCCCTGCACAGACCGTTAAAGGAGCCTTCTGCCGGAGAAAGGGGCAGGGCAGCAGGTCTCTGCCCGCCTTGTCTCACTTTGTCATTTGACGATGAGTCCATCCTTGCTCAAATACTGCATAGTCTCCCGCAGCCTCTTCCCCCTCCGCTTCACATGAAGCTGTTGGGATGGAACACACTCTTCTCCTCGAGGAAACAGGCGCTCTTTCCCAGGCCATCTCACCAGCTCAGAAAGAGGAAGTTGCTATAATCAGTTGCAAGCAGCGCCTTTTCACCAAGTCTCTTTAGATCTAAGGGCCGTGCACCTGTGTCCTAGGCAGGGCAGCCTCTAACAATGTAGTGGAAGGATTTTCACTCTGTGGCGCAGTCCACAGGGCTGATATTTATCCTGTTTTTCGGGTGGCCCGGTGCTGCGGAGGGGGGACCGCAGAGGGGGTATAGCGGCAGGCCAGTAAGCCCTCCGAGCCTTCTGTCTAATTTGGCAGAAAAACACCGAATGTAGGACAACAAAAGGAGCCTCGTTTTTCCATAAAAATTCTTCCTCCCACCCACCCCTTTCCCCCGAAAAGGGGCCTTAATTTTTCAGCTGCACACAGTGATTTGGTGCTCACGCTTGCATCGAAACAGTTGCTGTCTGAACAGGCAGGAAACAGTTTTCTTTTAATTGCCGAAATCGCTCGGAAGGGCTTCGTGCGCTGCTTCTGTACGGCAGATGCTGTGCATTAATTGGCCCGCGTAGAAGTGACCCAGGGTTCCTTGCAGCGGGCCCGGCGTTAGGCAGAGGGCTTAAATAGCTTATTTATTATTTTGTATAATCTGGCGAACATCGTGTGCTCCTGCACGTGTCGTATTTCATGGTCTGCGGTTTCTAATGTCATGTGGGTTTCAAAACCTGTGTTTCTCTGGTAATGTCCTAGCAGCAGGTAAGCTCAAAATACCATCCATCAGGAGCTAATTTTTTATCCAGATACTCCAATGACTGATGAACCTGTCTTTTGTATGAATGTTTAGCACAGTAGAAAGCCATATGCCACTGGCATGGTTTCCTCTGCCTTCTTTACAGTTGCTGGAGAGTGGGCTTCGGCGGGGGGGCTCTGCCGTTTACGTCCTATATTTCAACAAGAACGCCTTTAAAACAGCTTTAGGTCCGGACGACAAAGAGGGTCGGGGCCGTCTTAAAGGAAGCCCTACTCCCGTCATCATTTCTTTATCAGCAATATGACCGCACACTCTTAATCGGGAACCTTGTTTTGTTATTCCCCGTCTGTTCCAAACAGACCTCAGCCCATTAGAAGGGCCTCCCTTGTGTGGGAAGACCACAGCTGTTACTGTAAATCTCATCCACTCACTGTATCACCCCCATTTTGTGGCTCTGAAGGATGAAATTGAGAAATGGAATACTGTGCAGTCATCCTTTACGTCTCCAATTTTAGGCCTTTGCCATCATTTTCATGCTTTTATTCCAAATCAAATAACATTAGTGAGCTACAGCACCTTCTGATGAATATCTGGTATGGAGCACAGCTTTCAAGTCTGGGTACTTGTGGGGGCTTCCTTTTATGTTTGGTGGGCTTTCCCCCGCTTTCTTTTCTCTTTTTCTTCCCGTACTTCCTTTGAGCTTTCTTAGTGGTGATGGCAGTTTGCAGTCTGAACCATCCGCGTTGCCAAATGTGGCCCCGTCTTAGCATGTTTTCCGCGAGGGGGCATGTGCGGAGAAGGTTCCGTGTCTTTTAATCTTTGTGGAAGGAGTGAAGAGAACTTGGGAGAAGGCTACTGGGGGCTTTAATCAGAAATAAGAAGTGGTTTAAATCATTAGCACAACAAAGCATACTATAAGCTTGAAGATAAAAGTCTCTGGGGGAAAGAGTCCTCTGAAAATAAATGGAACTTGATAGATTTCCATATCATTTATAACTTCCCTTAATTACACTTGGAAGACTTGCCAGTAAAACTGGAAAATTGGCAGCCTATATCCATTAGAGCCATTTTGCCGACCATGGCAAGCAGCTGGCTCTACTGGATTTTATTTCCCATCACTCACAATTAATCATCAGCTGGGATGTCTGAAACGCCTCAGCACAGAGCAATGCTGGGTGACATCAGGCTCCCTAAACATGCGGAAATGGGCCGAGTTTCTCTCAAGCCTCCTCGTTTGGGGGCCAGGCGACTCCTGCCTAATGAGTGCTGCTCCGATAATCGGATGCGAACGCGAACCTTGACCCCGTGTCAAAGGAGAGGACGCAATAAGCCGGATGGAAGATGTAGGATTCAGACCCACAAACTTTACACCAATTAGACAGGGAGCGAGGAAATACATCAGGCCCACTAGCTTTATCAAAAAGACTTGCGAGGCTTGTGACCATTTTGTAAGCCCAACATTGGAGACATCCTGTCAAAATCATTAAGTCTTTAACAGATGATTCCCAGAAGTGTTGGAGGAGCGTGTGCACACATCTTGCGGTAGCGGGGTCCTCGTGGGGGCGTCTCGGGGAGCTCGGATGTGGGGGAGCCCTCTCCATGCGCCCAATTAATGCCCGGCCTTCTGGGAACTGCAGGGCGATCCAGAAGGTGTCGCCTCCCCTGGGCCTACCGCCCTGCTCCCTCGTGCTCTGGGCATTCATTGGGTGCATGGAGGGGGCTCTCTCACGTCCGAGCTCCCTGAGACGCCCCCACGAGGACCCCGCTACCGCAAGATGTGTGCACACGCTCCTCCAACACTTCTGGGAATCATCTGATAAAGACTCAACGGGGGGAGAGCCGGGTGATGGCCCTCAGCGTTGTTGCAGCTGAGTCCAGCTGGGCGCCCACCCTTGAGCGACAGCCCCTGCCCAGCGACTGGGGAGCTGCACTTTATGTTTCTACTCTTTTCTCTGCTATTCGGTTTGTACCATATTTGGTCGTCCAGCTTGATTTTCTCTTTCTTTTTTTGAGTTTGGAGTCTCACTCAGTCACCCGGAGTGTGGTGGCATGCTCATGGCCACCCCAGCGTCAACCTTCTGGGCTCTGACGATCTTTCCACCTCAGCTTTCCAAGTAGCCAGAACTACAGGTGCACTCTACCATGCCCAGTTACTTTTTTTGATTTACTGTAGTGATGAGGTCTCGCCAAGTTGCCCAGGTTGGTCTCGAACCCTGGGCTCAGGCAGTCCTCTCACGTAGGCCTCCCAAAGTGCAGGGATTACAGGCTTGAGCCACCTCACCCACCCTACCAGCTTGACTTTTAAATTTAATTTAATTTAATTTAATTTTTTTATTTTTTGAGTTGGAGTCTCACTCTGTCACCCAGACTGGAGTGCAGTGGCCACTCCCGGCCACCGCAGCCTCGACCTGCTGGGCTCCGGCGATCCTTCCGCCTCAGCCTTCCGAGTAGCTGGAACTACAGGCTGCGCTACCACGCCCGGCTAATTTTTTGATTTATTGTAGAGATGAGGTCTCGTCTGCCCAGGTTGGTCTCGAACCCGCGGGCTCAGGCAATCCACTCACCTCGGCCTCCCAAAGTGCTGGGATTACAGGCTGAGCCACCGAGCTCGGCCCAGCTTGACTTTCAAGGGATGAAACAAGTTGAAATTAGATCAAGCTCATATGTATATCCATCTCTCTCTCTCTCTCTCTCTCTCTCTCTCTCTCTCTCTCTCTCTCTCTCTCTCTGTGTGTGTGGTGTGTGTGTGTGTGTGTGTGTAACATGATTCCGTTGAACGAAACGTACCTCACTATTTTGTAGGGCATCAAGGAAGTCTCTAAGTGCTATCTCCTAGGGATGAGTGAGTGGAAACAGTCTGCACACAGACTGTACAAAGTGAAGAGAAGGAGAAGCGGTTGCTTCGGTTTCCATCCGCAGCCAAACCGGCAGGTAGACCAGCCGGCCCCGTGGGAGGGACTAGAGAGGGGCAACGAGGGGCAAAACAGCGGATGGAGCGGCAGGGACCTGATTCTGTGATTCGGGGCTGCACTGTGGATCGGGTGGAAGGCGGGATGGCTTTGGATCCAGACACGCTTTCTTTAAAGCCTTTTCATCAGGCCTCCAGAACCTCACAAGCCGGGGGAAGGGCCGTTTTGACTTTGGAGTTTTTGATTTATTGTAGAGATGAGGTCTTGCCAAGTTGGGGACCTAGCACTTGCAGTCACCTGCGCGTCACCTCTTTGCAAGTTGCCCACGTCACAAGCTCACAGAGCCAGACAGCAAGGATGGCCAGTGGGCAGTGACAGCGTGGCCTGTGAGCCCCCGGACCCTCCCACTGCCCCAGGCTCCGGCAGGGCCTAGAATGGACGGTGACGTGGCCCTGCCGTCCTCCAGCATGTCTCCGGTGGGCATAATTGCCAGGTTGGCCTCTGCCCCTTGACGCGAGCTTTGGAAATCTCCGGGCCACGTTGCTTCATATTTGCAACTTAATGGCCTGGGCACCTACTTGAAGACGCACAAGAGGAGCAGCAGACACTGTCTGTCTGGCCAGAATCCCAAGCAGTGGCGGGAGAGAGGACGCGCTGTGAAGAGGGCACATCTGCCTGGCGCTGTGCCGCCCATGAGAAGCCGGGGGGCGGGGCTGGGGAGGCCACAGAAGGGGGACGGGGGGAGCGCGGGAGCCAGCCGGAACCCGGGGGGGAGGACTCCTAAGTTTTGGACGGGGCGTCCATGATGTTCTGCTGAGTTGCAGACACCTTGTCAGAAAGCCCCCGGCTTGTCGCCTGAGTGCCCAGTGCTTGGTCAGGGTCCGTTGCGTGAATCCTGCTTCTGTCTCAGGCCTTGGCTTGACCTCTGGTTTCCTGTGTGAAGCTAGACGGTGGGCACACCGCAGCGGGGCTGGCCACTGTCCTGCCATCCTTGGTCCCTGCGGCCTTTGAGAGAGTAGAAAGCTCTGAGATGCCGACCTGGGGAAGTGGCTATTCCGACACCCCGATAGGGTGTCTGCATTGTCTTTGCACTGCCCCCAGCTCCTGCGCCGTGAAGAGCAGCCATCGCAAGCCGATTCTTCACTCTCTGTGCAATGCAGCTGCCGGGGAAATGAATCAAAAAGGGCAGCGAGCACGGCGCTCCTGGGCCCAGCTCCTCTGTGCATCTCCCCTCCGTGCCAGCTCCGAAGCCTTGGCATCCCCTCTCTTCCTATGTTTCTGTGCCAGGAAAAAACAGCCGACCACCTGAACAGAGAGGAAGAGAATACATGGGGCCCAGCACTCCGGATTGCCAGCAAGACAGCTTGCACTGCACAGGGGGCCCGCGGGGGAACTTGGAGATCATCTGGGAAATTCAGGAAAGAACATTCTCCAGGCACTTCTGCAGCCTCAGACAAGCACGGCCACCGCAATGTGAAGGGCCAGGAGCCCCACTCAGGGATGCCCACCCACACCCCACAGAGCTGTTGCTCTGAGAAACCAAGCTCTCCCATTCCCAAAACTGGGAGTTCTTTTTCACCAAGGCAAGATAAAAATCGGGCCAGCTCTTTGATGCTTACCCATCAAGGCCAGAGAAAGGGGAATACATGCAGTGGCTTTAGGTCACAGCCGACTCCTACATGGAAGCCACAGGTTTACCCGGTGGGCTTCTCTGGCACAGCCTGGAGTCTCTCAGAATAAAAGGTAGAATCAGAACATGAAGATTGGTCCGGTGCAGTGGCTCATACCTGTAATCCCAGCACTTTGGGAGGCATCGGTGGGAGGATCCCTTGTGGCCAGGATTCTGAGACCAGGCTGGGCAATGCAGCAACACCCCTTCTCTGCAAAATATCAAACACTAGCCTGGAGTGGTGGTGCATGTCTTTGGAGCATGACTAACAGTCCCAGCTTCTCAGGAGGCTGAGGTGGGTGGGTCACTTGAGCCCAGGAATTCAGGGCTGCAGTGAGCTATGATCGCATCACTGTACTCCGTCTTGGATGGGAAGGTATAACCCTGACTCTGACAACAAAAAAAAAAAACATGAAGCTTGAGCGCATGCCTGTGGGAGCCACGAGCCTCCCTGCACGGTGTGGGTGTCGTTCTGGAAGCCATCCTTGTGATTTCTGGGAGCTGCCTGACTGTCACTACTTGGTGCGTCTCGCAGAGGAGGGGACAGTGGTCCTTGTGGCCCCAGTGCTGAGCTGTGGGTTCCAGCTCCCAAGGGTTATAGAAAGAATGCTTTTTAGAGTTTTTTTCATGTTTTAAATTTTTTTGCAGTAACAGCTTTACTGAGATGTAATTTACATACAATTCACCCCTTAAAGTATATAATCCAGTGGTTTTAATCTGTTCACAGAGTTGTGCAACCATCACCGCCATCTATTTTAGAACATTTTCATTACCTCACAAAGAAACCTGTACCCACCAGCAGACACTCTTCTCCTCCCTCCGTCCCAGGCAGTCTCCGATCTTTCTGTCTATAGAGGTTTGCCTGTTCTAGATATTTCAGATCCGTGGAAAGCATTCCAATTTTGCAGCACCTTTGTTAGTGGCAAAGCCAAATGCAGAGGTCCCCAGGGGAGCCCCCACAGCCAGCATCCCCCACCGTCCAACATCAGGGAATTTTCTAACAAGGACTTTATGAGAGGGAATGGCCTTTCTCTGCTGTCTCTAGAGGTGAACTTGGAACAGGAAGCATTAGAGATCGTCGCTGCTGTATATAGACAAAAGTTTCAGGGCATTTGACAAAGAATTTCTTAATGGCCTCACTATTAAGCATTACCGTACATTTATAATGCTCTTAAAACTTATGTTGAGCCGGGCTCGGTGGCTCAGCCTGTAATCCCCCGCCTTTGGGAGGCTGAGGTGAGTGGATTGCCTGAGCCCGCGGGTTCGAGACCCGCCTGGGCGGCGAGACCTCATCTCTACTATAAATCAAAAAATCAGCTGGGCGTGGTAGCGCGCGCCTGTAATTCCGGCTACTCGGAAGGCTGAGGCGGAAGGATCACCGGAGCCCAGCAGGCGAGGCTGCGGTGGCCGGAAGCGGCCACTGCACTCCAGTCCGGGCGACCAAGTGAGACTCCAACTCAAAAAAAAAAAAAAAAAAAACTTATGTTGGCCAGGCGTGGTGGCTCATGCCTGTAATCCCAGCACTTTGGGAGGCAGAGGCGAGATGATTGCCTGAGCCCAGGGGTTCAAGACCAGCCTGGGCAACATGGCAAGACCTTCTCTCTACAATAAAAGAATTAGCCAGGCGTGGGGGTACATACCTGTAGTTCCAGCTATTTAGAAGGCTGAGGCTGAAGGATCTCCTGAGCCCAGCAGGTCGAGGCTGCGGTGGCTGTGAGCGTGCCACTGCACTCCAGCCTGGGCGACAGAGCGAGACTCCAATTCAAAAACAAAAAAGCAAAAACTTATGTCTGTTTTTATTTGTTTTACAGGTAGCAGAAGGTCAGGAAATCTGTGTGATTGAAGCCATGAAAATGCAGAACAGTATGACAGCTGGGAAAACTGGCAAGGTATGTCCCCAAGTTCCCTCCAACCCATGCCAGCCTCGTGATGGAAGCAGAACTTCCACCTTTGAGTCATGGATGGTCCAGTGCCAAAGGGGCCGTGGAGGTGATCTCTTCCAACTCTGCCCTTTACAGGGGAGGACCTTACGGTTGGGAGCTCTTTTCACTCTGCCGTGATGTGTCTCTGACTTACGGAGAGTGGGCCTTTCAAAAAGAGACTTTTATGTGCAGATAGTCAAAGAACAATTGTTCTTCACCTTAATGTCTTTCAAATTAAGGAGTCTTTAATTTTTAATGTTTACATCTGTCTTAGAGGCAGTTAGTTATCTAGACTTAGGTGACACAGCAGGAAGCGGTTTTACAGATTGCAAAAATTAATGCAACTCTTCAAGATAATTTCTTCACAAAGAGAACAATTCAATTGCAGATCACAAGGAGCTGAAATCCCATATACACATGTGGGACTTAATGATTTAGGGGGAAAAAAAGGAGAGATGTTTACTAGTGCTGAAATTGGTTAAGATAAAAACTTTTTAAGCAATAACTTATTCTTTCTGCACAAAAAGACTAAAAAGATGCCATCGATATGGAAACGCTCCTATTCTGGGCATATTTGGGTTTGGAAGCATCTGCATGGTGGTTTGATTAGGGGAGGGCATGGGACAGCAGTAAGGCTGGTTGCAACCTTCAATCACAGCCAGTTTTGCATCAGAGAGACACAGCCTCTGTCTGGTGGTCTGTCACTGCAGAAAGCGATGAAACTGATTCAGAGCAGGGCCAAGGGGCTCCCTGTCTGGTCCCAGCTGGGGGAGTAGAGGCCCAGCCACATACCGGGGTCCTCTGAGCCACCTACCAAGCTGGAGGGGTGCAGACAGCTGCCTCTGTGGCGTCTAGGAGGGTAGAATGGCCTGATTTGCAGCTTTGGGGGAATTCTTTCTAAATTTCTGTTTTAGAACGTAAATAAGAAAATGTTGGTTTCTCTTCACATATAACTTGTCATAGCCGTTGACTGGGATTATTTAGCATTTTGCTGCACTAGCGTTACGGCATTTCCATCCCCGATGAGAACTTGGCCTAGTTGTGGGGGGCCAAGAATGTGTGTCAGGTGCGTGCCAAGGGCCCCGCTGAGGGACTGAGGTGCTAATGCAGGAATGAGCTCGCAGCCACAGCTGGCAGGACGCCTTGTCTCCTTGTGGCCCGGGTCTTCCTCACAGCCCAGAGCAGCTCTTCAGGGCGTTGATGGACACTCGGTGAATAAAGCACCTTTGGCCTGACCCCTACTCGCTGAGGTCCTTCCTGTCCACTCCGTTCCCCTTTCACCATCCCCAGGCCTCTCCATCCCACCCCAGCAGTGCCCTGCAGATGCGGCCTGAAGTCCCAGTGCAGTCGCAGGCTTGGGCCTTTCCTGGGGTCACTTTTCCTCCCGGCGAAAAGGTGCACAAAGGAAACAGACCTGCACCCTAGTAACTGTAGTGGCATTAAAAATACATCACATACAAATATCGGAGGCCCGAGGATCATCAAAAGCAGCCTCTTCAGTCCAAACTGCATCTGCCAAGCAGAGCCTTTGAAGCGTTCATTGCTGGGCTCCATCGTCCTTAAGGACCCCGGGCCTGTGTTCAAGGAAGAAAGGCCCTTTGTGGCTGCTTGTGTAGAGCTGCAGGGACGCAGGCCAGTGCACCAGCCCAGACATCTTCATGCCTGCCAGTTGTCCCGGTGGCCAATTAGGTCTAACCCGTTGTTCATTCTCACACCCGAGCAAGAACCTTCAAGAAGCTAAATGACCATTCTCTTCCCCACTTCAAACCCCTCCCTTCTAATTTAAAATTTGAACACAAATTTGGGAAAGCACTACTAGATAAAAATCGAGATAAAACAGTGGGACCAGATTTCACAGTCCCACATCCCCCTAAGGTGCCACAAAGGGCAACCGTGCACCATGCAGCTTCCAGAAGTCCTTCAGAAGAGTGTGATGGTCGGTCTAGGGAAGGTCTCCTCTCAGCACCTGTGTGGTGACTGTAGAGTTGTGTTCTTTTTTCAGTCTTACACTGAGAGTCCCACTAATTCTCAGAGAACATTTCTATACCCTAAAACCACAGAAAGAGCAGGGAGGGGGCTGGACCCTCAGAACTTCTCTGGCCTGCACACACAGCCCCAGACCTAAGTGCCCAGTGCCAGCAGCCAGCGAGCCAGAGAACACCCCTCTGACTGGCCGTCCTTAGCGCTGATGAGGACAGAAGAGCTGGAAAGGGGAAGGTGGTGAGTCCTGTCCCTCCAAAGGGACGTCGTCGCTCATCAGGGTCCCCTCAGAGGGGCTCGAGCGGAGGGGCTGTACCTGTGTTCTTGAGTCGCGAGCCTGTCTGCCGACTTCTGGAAGAAGTGTGCTCTGCACGTCGCTACCTCCCGGCTCTAATGAATAATTCTTGCTCTGCCCATGTGGTTTTTAATTCAAGGTGAAATCTGTGCACTGTAAAGCTGGAGACACAGTTGGAGAAGGAGATCTGCTTGTGGAACTGGAGTGAAGTATTTATAGCCTTCCAGTCCTCGCCCGACTTAATTAGCCGTTTGTATCATTCTTTCACACCCGATTTATCCAAGCGTTTACAGGAACACTCCTGTGCGGCAGGTTTTACATCGTCATATTTATTCCACATAAGAGTCAAAACCAACATTCTGCCAAAAAAATCACCAATGGAAATTTTTACTGATATAAATACTTGTACATATGATTTGTACTTCTGCTGTGAGATTTCCTAGTGTCAAAATGAAATCAATAAAACTGAGCATTTGTCTAAATATTAGTTGCCCTTTTTTTTTGAATGAAGACAACGTACACTTAGACTCCAGGCTGTGCCAGCAGGGCTGTACATACTCACGTTTTTTTGTGATCCTTTCAAAAGATGTATGCAGACTCCAGGTCTCTGCCTTTGGTTTTACGAACGGAGCATTTGCTGTCTCATAATCTGCCAGCCTTTCTTCCATAATGGAGGCCCTCACTCCTGTGGCTGATGGTTCCTAACTTCCCAAAGCCCGGATAGCACGGATGCAACTCGACAGGGACAGCACCGACACCCAAGCCCTCAAGAGCCCACCTCTGGGCTTGCTGGCCAATGGGGTGCTATTCCCCTTCTCCAGAGTAGCACTGCCAGGTCCCTGTCGCTGAAGACCAGGCGCCCACGGGAGGCTTGGGGCTGCCTCGCCCACGATATCGTGGGCGGGGCTACCACAGCCTTGTCAGCCGAGACCCATCCTCGCCTCTCTGTGTTTGTGAAACAAGTTTGCAACTGAGAAGAGGTGAAAAAGAATGATCGTGTTTTTGTGCCAGATGCAGTCAGCGGTCACGGTCTACCATTAAGTTGAAGCGTAAGGGGGCTCTCCTGGCGGAGCACGGGGTTGCTGAGCATCAGCAACTGCATGTTCGCTTGCCTCTGAAATTCTTGGGATTCATTTCACACTTTGCTGGCAAGCTAAGGCAAAGAGTCGTGTGCCGACTTGAATCCACACTGGCAGATCATCAGATGGAGGTGGGTCGTAATTGGTACTTCATGTCTTGCTAAAATTATTTTAAGTGCTGTTTGTATCTGGAAGCTCAGCTTCTTTCAGGCCTGAAGGACAAATTACCAGTGCGTTGGTTCTTGTCTGAAAGGCCCACCCCAACACACTCCCCGGCCGGGAGGGAGGGGCCTGGTTGCTGAGACGGGCCTAGATAAACTTCCACCTGAAGGCCGGGTGCTCAGCTGTGCCTGCCAGCAAGTGGGTGTTCGTGATCGCGCTAGATGAGAACGGAAAAGAACCTTCTACCAAATAAGTATACCACAGGAAAAGAAAAGAAAAAGGCCAAATGCCAAACATAGCACCAATACTTTTATATTTTATTTCCCAAAACATCTAGTTTAATTTGAAATGATCTTAAATAGTTTCTGTGTAAGCTTGATTGGAAAATTATGAACGATGCTGTCTGTACTACAGAATACAGGAATGCAGCAATTTTTTCTTGAGTATCACCTTTAAAACTATTGAGCCATCTGAAATCAGCTTTTATTTTTAAAAAAATTCCCAGCTACTGCAGGCTAAAGTTGCAATGCCATCTTTACATTCATTCTAAATGTTGTCTTCAGATTAAGGCAAAGCAAAAAAATAAAAAGAACAAGGAGGAGGGGAAGAGGAATGAGAAAGGTATGATCACAGGAGTTCTCGCAATGCCACTTAGGGGCATTAAAAGCCTACATTTTTCCTAGCGGACGTGTTCAAGCCCGCGGTGCCCTTTAAGCCGCAAGCAATAAAGTGGTGCCAGGTAGAAAGACTTGAGGGGACAGTCCTTGTCCGTGGCCACGCTGAAGCCTGTTTCCTCCTCCCGCGGATCCGTGCGTGTCGAGGGCACGGCCGGCTCCGCGCCCGGCGGCCCGGCGGGTCGACCCGCCAGGCCGGGCCGCCGGCTCACCTGTGCTCCCGGGGCTGGTAGCGCAGCCCGTGCGGCCCCTCGGAGTCGTAGCTGTCGTGGTGCGGGAGGCCGAGCCACTCGGGCGGGTAGCTGGCCGCGCTGTACACGAAGCACTGCACCGCGGCGGCGGCGCCCGGGCCGTCCAGCACCTGCACCTGCACCGCGGCGCGCTGGTACATGGCCGGGCAGCCCTCGAAGTCGTCGAGGAAGCGCAGCATGGGCGCGTCCACCGCGTAGACCTCGCCCTCCACGCGGCGCCCGGCCCCGGGCAGGTGGAGCAGCCACGGGATGTTGTGCTCCCCGGCGATCACCAGCGGGTAGGGCTCCAGCGTGCGGGCGCGGCCCCGGAAGGCCGCGGAGCCGTGGGCGCCGTCCAGCAGGACCTTGTGGTTGGGCTGGCCGCGCTTCAGGGTGCCGTACAGGAAGACCAGCGCCATGGCGGGGGGCTGCGGGGGAGAAAGCAGCGGCGAGGGTTAGCTGCTGTGGGCCCTCACCCGGTTCCCTGCTGTTCCCTGCGGCCCGCCACTCAGCTGGCCAGAGGCCGCACTAGGTGAACAGGCCTGGCTGCGGGTCCATAAACCTTTATTTATGGACGAAAGAAATTAGAACGTCTCAGAATTCTCACATGCCATGAAATACTTCTTTTGTTAGCCTTTAGAAAGGTTAAAGCCAGCTGCGAACGGAGGCTCAGCCGGCAGGATGCTTGAGGCCAGGAATTCGAGACCAGCCTGGGCAGCCCAGACCTGGTCTCTACTAAAAATGTTTTTTGGTTTTTGGTGTTTTTTTTGAGTTGGAGTCTCACTCTGCCGCTCAGACTGGAGCGCAGTGGCCACTCCTGGCCACCGCAGCCTCCATCTGCTGGGCTCTGGCGGTCCTTCCACCTCAGCCTTCCAAGTAGCTGGAACTACAGGTGCACGCTACTACACCCGGCTAAGTTTTTGATTTATTGTACAGATGAGATCTTGCCAAGTTGCCCAGGCGGGTCAAAAATCTTAAAAATTAGCCAGGCGTGATGGTGGATGCCCAAGTCCCAGCTACTGGAGAGGCTCAGGCGGAAGGATCACTTGAGCCCAGGAGTTCAAGACCAGCCTGGGAAACATGGTGAGACTGTCTCTACAAAATCAGCTCACTGGGCATGATGGCACATGCCAATAGTCCCAGCTACTCGAGAGGCTGAGGCAGAAGAACCGCCTGAGCCCAGGAGGTTGAGGCTGCCGTGGGTTACGATTGCACCACTGCGCTGCAGTCTGGGTGGCAAAGCCAGACGGTGTCTCTTAAAGAGAAGGAAGGGAGGGAGAGAGGGAGGGAGGGAAGGAGGGAGGAAGGAGGGAAAAATGTAAAAGCCATCCGGCCACAGGAGAGAATTCAGGCTTCCATACTCCATTTACATTCTGGTCCTGGCAGGACGACCCAGCAGCACATTAACAATCACACCTTTCAGTGTTTCCTTTTTCAAGGTCTCAGAGGGTAACAGTGCTTCACGGTGACTCATGGTGACTCACTGCAGCGACCTTGGCTCCAACTGAAGGTAAATATTTACCACTCGCCTGGGTCTGGGCCACAGACTGTCACATAGCGACAGAAGCGACATGTGTAAAAGGGACTCGGCAGAGATGGAGGTGAAGGCTGGCAGGGGCTGGGGCGCCCTCCCCCTCGCCCGTTTGCCCCGCACCGTGTGACAGCCTGCACAGGCCACTGGAGACAGGAGCGCAAAGGATGCGTCTGTCTGTCCGTCTGCCGGCAGCAGCCCACAGCCCGCCAGAAGCGTCTGGTGGTGACATGCCACTAATCACGTGGACAAGTGGTCCTTGGAGAAGTCACACTGAACTCGTAGGACTTCCCTTCTCTTCTCAGCCAACAAGAGCTGCTCCGGGAGCCTGGGCCCGGCCTTGCAGGCCGCAGGGAGGAAGCCGCCCCCACAGGCCTGTACCTCTGCCACCCTCTGGCCGCTCCGCCCTCTCCTCCCTGCCACCTCTTGGCTCGGTCCCCAGTCCATGTGACATCAGTGCTCCTGCGGTTTCAGGCATGTGGCGCTAAGGGTGTGGCCATGGGAGAAACACGAGGCTGGCTTAGCCATTTGATGGCCAGGGTGCGGGCATGGTGGGAGCTAGTTCCCGTGAGGTGATGGCAGTGCGGGACTCATCGGGAGGGGAGCGTGCTGGGACAGGGAGGTCAAGACTCCACGGAGGAGGACAGGAGTCGGTGGTGCCACAGGAGGAGGAAGCCGCGAGTGCCTGGAACCAAGGACACAAGTGCAGGAACCGGGTGGGTGCAGTGAGAATGACAAACGGCAGCCCTGGGAGAGCAGAAATGGGGAACAGTGAGAGGCTGGAGTTCCTGGAGGCACGCCAGGACAGGGCTCTCCCCACAGCCTGGGCGAGCAGGTCCGGAGAGTGCCCGGAGGACCCAGCAGCTCAGGGGCTTGCTGAAGGACTCGCGGGGCCATCTCCCCACACCTGCGCCCCAGCCCCTGCAGCCCACCTGCTCCTCCCCTGCCTGGGCCCTGGCTTCTTTGTTCCCCTCCAGCCTGTCCCCAGAGCAGCACCCGAGAGTCCTGGTCAGCTTCTGGCTGCAGACTCGCCTCTCCCACCTGATCTCCTGCAGCCACGTCCTCTCTCTGTGGTTGCACTGCCAGCCCTGCCTCATACCAGGGACGACTCTGCCGCCGTGTCCCCTCGCCCATGCAACTCCTGTCCCTGAGCGCCTGACCTGGAGCAGCGCCCACTCAGTCGCCATCCCCTCACTGACTGTCTTTATCATCCCAGTTCCCCAAGCCACTGGCCTGGCTCACTGCTGGGTTGTGACGAGCTGGAAGGAAACTCTCAACCATTCAGCACAGACCTGCAGGCGAGGGGGTGCGTCCAGGTGGCGGTCCAGGCGCCACAGTCAGACTGGAGACCTGGTCTCCTCAGCCAGGGGCCTGCCTGGCTGCCCCACCCCTGGACTGAGGTTTTTTTTGAGTTGGAGTCTCTCTGTCACCCAGGCTGGAACGCAATGACACGCTCATGGCCAGTGCAGCCTCTGCCTGCCAGGCTCAGGCCATCCTTCCACCTCAGCCTTCCAAATAGCTGGAACTACAGGCACACGCCACCACACCTGGCTAATTTTTAAATTTATTGTAGAGACAAGGTCTCGCCAAGTTGCCCAGGCGGGTCTCGAACCCATGGGCTCTGGCAATCCTCTTGCTTCCACCTCCCAAAGTGCTGGGATTACAGGAGTGAACCACTACCCCCGGCTCAGACTCAATTTTTTAAAGGTAGCTCATGTCCATGAAAACAGTTTTACAAGAAAAACGGAATTTTCAGCCAGGCTCGGTGGCTCAGCCTGTAATCCCGCGCCTTTGGGAGGCTGAGGTGAGTGGACTGACTGAGCCCGTGGGTTCGAGACCCGCTTGGGCAGCAAGACTTCATCTCTACAATAAATCAAAAAATCAGCCGGGTGTGGTAGCGCATGCCTGTAGTTCCGGCTACTCGGAAGGCTGAGGCAGAAGGACCGCCGGAGCCCAGCAAGCGAGGCTGCGGTGGCCGGGAGCGGCCACCGCACTCCAGTCTGGGCGACAGAGTGAGACTTCAACTCAAAAAAAGAAAAACGGAATTTTCTACCCCTTGCCATTCCCTGGAGGCAACACTTTTAAGTCTTTAACTTTTGCATTTGGAATTTCTCTGTTGTTATTTATACTGCTACATATTGATGTTTTCAATTATGCTTTGCCTTCCTACCCCAAAAGCAGGTGGGCACAGCAGTCTAAAGCACAGACTTTAGAGCCAAACTGCCGGGTTTAAATCCTGGCTCTACCACTTATTGGCTGTGTGACTTCGGGCAAATCACTTAACCTCACTGTGCCTCAGCTTCTTCAACTACGAATGAAGTCATGACGGCAGCCCTCTCTGGAGATGGCTGTGGGCGGACGCACATGAGCAGCCTGTGCGTGTGGCCGGTTGTTCTGCGTGCGCCACTGTCTTCACGGCAGCAGCCCAGCGCTTGGCTGCCCTGCCATGCTCCCCAGCCTCCCTCTAGACTTGCCACGACCTGGGGTCCGTGCAGACGCATTTCAGCATCAGCACTGTGGCAAGCCTGCCCTCAGCTGAGACGCACAGTATACGTCGATCACACTTCCCTGCATGGACAGTCTGTTGTTTTTCTTGGAATCAGACACTGCTCAGGTTTGGTCGTTGGAGTCACGCTCAGGCTTCTGGAGCAGCGGCAGCCTCACGTTCCGGAAAGCGCCGTCGGAGTCTGTGGGCTCTTGCCATTGTGGGCCTGCTGTTCCTGCCCAGAGCCTGCTCGGTTCCAGTCCGGGTGCTGGGTGTCACTGCCGCCCGGCCTCCCCAGCCTCTGCCCTGTGCTGGAGCCTGCCCCTGGCGTGGGTGCCTGCGGCTTGTTGCCCAAGTCGCTTCTTTCTCGCCTCGGTTCACAACATGGTTGGATGGGAGGCTCTGGAAATCCCTTCCTTCAGAGCCTTGGAGGCGTGTCCCCGTTGTCCTGGACTTCCCCGGTCTGGGAGAAGCTGGCGCACTGTGACCCTCAGCGCTCTGTGTGTGACCTGTTTCCCCCGGGAGGCCCTGAGGTCTTCTTCCCTGTGCCCCTGGATCCTGAAACTGTATGGCGACATGGACTCCTGGGGCTTTTTCATCCACTGTGTCCAGAACCTAAACCAGAAACCTGGATCTTGGCCTGTGCAGGAATCTTCTCTCTCCTTCCTCTGTTCTCTCTCCGGGTCTCCTGGTGTTCCACTGGTGACATCATGGGTCCATGTTCCAGCATCCTTGGCGTTTTTCCCTTTTCCAGGCCTTTTCCTTTATATTCTACTTATCTTCCAATTCTTCTATTAAGTTAAAAAAAATGCCATCCTGTTTATCTCCAAGGTGTTTTTCTCATTTATTTTTTTAGCATCTCGATCCTTCACAGGCCAATACTGTCTTTTCAAGATTTCTCCTTTCTGGCTGGAGCTGTGGCTCACACCTGTCATCCCAGCACTTTGAGAGGCTGAGGCAGGAGGATCGCCTGAGCCCAGGAGTTTCAAGACCAGCCTGGACAACACAGCGAGATCTGGTCTCCGCACAAAACAGTTTTAAAAACTAGCCGGGTGCAAGGGCGCAGGTCTTTCATCTCCAGCTACTCCTGAGGTTGACGCAGGGGAATTGCTGGAGTACAGGAGCTGGAGGCTGTGAGGAGCCGTGCCTGTGCAGCTGCATTCCAGCCTGGGCAGCAGAGCGAGACCCTAACTAAGAGAAAAATACAATTTCTCTCCTTTCCCTTCATTGCCTCCCTTTCTCCTGAGCTTTGCTTTGGTATCTGAGTTTAAGAGGTTTTCTTCAAGTGCCGGCCAGCCTGGCTGGCCTTTCAGGTCAATGCTTGTCTGGAGTACTGAGATGCTCTTCGGAAGAGAGACTGAGCTCAGTATGAGGGTGCGAGCCCAGCAGGTGGCACACCCTGTGGGGGGATCTGCGGAGGGTCGGGGAGCTCCAAGTACTAGTCCACAGGTAGGGGCCTGCCCTCCATCCTGCTCTCAGGGTGCCGCCTCGCCTCCGTCCTCAGCTGGCTGGCATCCCCAGCGCCAAGGCGTTCCTGCCTGCTCCCACTGCTGTGCCCTGCGTGAGGGGAGACTGAGGGGTCTCTGTGCCTTCAGCAGACTTTCAGCCCCTCCTGTTTCCAGCTCTGCTCTTGCCTTACGTGCCTGTGGCCTACGGTTCTGGAGTTTTCCTGGTGTTGGTTGCGGGGGTCGGTCCCTGCAAAGAGATTTAGAGGGTCCCTGAAAGGTGTGGTGGCGTTGGCGATTATTCTGAAGAAATAAAGAGAAAATATCTGTCGGGGGATGGGAAAACACCTCTTATCAACAGGGTGCCTGAATGAAACGTAATTGTACACCTAACCCTTAACTGTACCCCACAAAACCATAATAAAAAATACTGATTAATGAAAAAAAAAAGAAAAGAGAGAGACGGAGGGAGAAAGAAAGCGACTGGACTCTGTCTAGTGCAGAAGCCGATTCTGTAGGATAGATATTAAAAGAAAGAAAGATGGAAGGATAGATATTAAAAGAAAGAAAGAGAAAGAAAGAACATGGACAACTGTTCAATGGATTGAGCAGAAGCCCTTTATTGGAACTTACAGTGGGTATTTATCCCCAGATTTTACACAGTCTCACAAGTCTTTCACGTGAACACAAAGCCAGGTGCAGGAGGGGTGTCCCCCACCCACCAGGTGTTTCCTCAGGCATGAGGAAGAATAATCCCAACTAAATCACAAAACGTTTACATGAACACAAAGCCAGGTGAATGAGGGGCATCCCTCACCCACCAGGGGTTTCCTCGAGTGTGAGGAAGGGCAATCCCAATTAAATCACAAGAAATTTACATGAACACAGAGCCAGGTGGATGAGGGGCATCCCCCACCCACCAGGTGTTTCCCAAGCATGAGGAAGGAGGATCCCAAAACTATCTCACTGTTCCTCATGCTTGGTTAATGTTCCTCAAAAGCAATACAATTCTAATATCATAATATTCTAATAATCAATAACTTTTAAAACTTACGCATACACAACACCTAATGACCAACCTAAATCCCAATTCCTCTCTATTTTACGCTAATTCTACCTACACTATAGAAACTCTCAACCATAGCCCAAACCAGTTCCTAAAGAATGTGGCCCAGCCCAAAGATCATGCTGGGCCCTTAGGAATGTGGCCCAGCCCAACGTTCATGCTGGGCCATTTCTAGTAACTCTAGATAATTATATTATTAAAGTTGAAACAGCACTTTATATGTATATACTAATTCCACAGATATACTTTAAAATCTTATAAAGAAACTTGTACCGTACTAAAGGCTCCCAAATGTGACCTGAGTTTGAATTATGTTAAGTTTAAAGCCGAAACCGCAGTCTGTGAGAAATTGGAACAATAGACTCCTAAAGTAAGCCATGCCTGTTGTACTCTCAGAGCTTCATGCTTAGATCATCAAAGTCCCTGCTAGTAGGATGTGTCAGACAGCAAAGAATGGGCCATCAGCTCCTGAACTCATCCTAGTGGTCTCAGGGTCCGCAGCCCGCCTGGATCCCTAAGGCTCAGGCGGGCCTCCACAGCTAGTTCTCTTGGTTTCTCATGCAGGGATGTAGATTTCTGTTTCTCCGGGCTGCGAGGTCAGCTGCCACTCATTCCTGTCTCCCATCTTCTAGAATTGTGCTGCCCACTCTGCTCTGTTGTCTTGAAGGGTGTGCGAGCAGCATTCTGGGAGGAAGCAGGGAGAAGAGGGCTTGCTCCTCCCACTGTCCCTTCCACCGCACCACCAGCCCTGCATCTCGGGGGGCTTGACATGAAACCGAAAGGGAGCGACGGGATGGGAGCTGCTTGCTTGGAAGAGGCTTTTTTCAGGTATAGCTGACTCAAGGTGTGCCAGGTCTCCACAAAGCAGCCAGTAAAGCAGCAACTGTGTGGGTACCAGAGAGAGGGCTGCTTACTGCCGAAGTCAGGCAGAGGGAGGGGACAGAGGGGCTGGCTTTTCCTGCTGCTGCGTCAAGAGGGAAAGGAAAAGACGAGGCAGCAGCTGCAGGAGAAGCAAAGCCCGATCAGCACAGGGAGCTGTGCAGGTCATGCCTGGGATGCCCTGACCAGCACAGGGCACACAGCGGGCCCCATGGAGCTTGGTGTCCTCACAGGGAGACAGACACACCCAGGGCGGGAGGGCACTCCAGGCTGAAGCCTTGTGGGAGGGCAAGAGGCGCAAGCAGTGCTGGAGAGAAAGCGCATACTCTGGAGGAAGAGCTGAGGATGCCGGGACAGAGCAGGTGCTTGGCACACAGGCGTCACTGTCTTCCCTGTTCCAGGGATTCGACTACAAAGGAAGAAAAGAAATATTTCATACTGGAGTAGACAGGCAGGCCCAGGAGAGAAGCAGGACGGGGCATCCTGAGGATGGCGTGTCTGAGGCAGGCTGATTCCCAGCCAGGACCAGGCTCCCAGCTTCGGGTCTCCTGTGGGCCTTGCTCACAGGACCAGAGCGTCACCTCGGTGTACTGGTTCTGTGCTACACAGTTTGTGTGTCATCTCAGTTTGTTTAATCCTCTCAACTCTATGGGGTAGGTAGTATTATCTTCATTTAACAGATGAGGACACTAAGGCAGGCAGCCTAGCTGAGAGCTCTGGGCTCAGAGACGGCGAGAGGCGGCAGCAGGAAGTGAGCCCAGGCTAAAAACCTCCGTGGCGCTGCCACTCACACTGACCCCAGGGCCCAGGGAAGGCGACCCCGTCAAGTATGGCCTAGGACTCAGCTCCACACTGGCAGGGATGGCTCACCAAGGTCCTTACACCTCCCTAAACTCTCCCCCACAGCACTTGTTTTGAATGAATTTTATTTGATAAATCCTTCTCTGTGTTCACTTTATTTTGGGGTTCTTAAAAATTTTGATAAGATAAACGTAACATAAAATTTACCATCTTAAACCATTTTCAAATGCTCAGTAGTACTAAGTACTTCACATTGTTGTGAAACAGATCTCTAGAACTTTTTCATCTTGCAAAACTGAAACTCTGTATCCATTAAGCTGTAACTGCAGAAAGCAGATAAGGGGGGACCATGGTACCACACGCTGTTCTGATTACTGTAGCTTTACAGTAAGTTTTGAAACCAGGAACATTGTTGTTGCTCTTCAAAACTACTTTGTCTATTTGAATTCCCTTGAGATTTCCTTATAAACTTCGGCTACGATTTTCCAATTTCTGCCCAGAAAAAAGCTGGTATCAATTTTAATAAGGATTGTATTAAATCTGTAGATTGCTTTAGGTCATATTGGCATCTAACTAATATTGTCTTTCAGTTCACAAACATGGGTTGTCTTTCCATTTATTTGTGTCTTCTTCAGTTTCTTTCAGCAGTAGCTTTGGGTGTACGGGCCTTTTGTCTACTTGGTTAAGTTTTATTTTTTTTTTTTTGAGTTGGGGTCTCACTCTGTCGCCCAGACTGGAGTGCAGTGGTCGCTCCCGGCCACCGCAGCCTTGACCTGCTGGGCTTTGGTGATCCTTCTGCCTCAGCCTTCCAAGTAGCTGGAACTACAGGCGCGCGCTACCACGCCCGGCTAATTTTTTGTTTTATTGTAGAGATGAGGTCTCACCAAGTTGCCCAGGCTGTTCTCAAACCCGTGGGCTCAGGTAATCCCCTCACCTTGGCCTCCCAGAGAGCTGGGATTATGGCTTGAGCCACCATTGCCCGGCCACAACTAATTTTTTTTGTATGTTATTTTTACATTCCGCAACTTTGCTGAATTTGTTTATTAGTTCTAACAGTGTGTTGGTGGAATTTTTAAGTTTTCTATACAAGTTCAGGTTGTCTGCAGAGTTAGTTTTACTTCTTACTTTCCTGTTTAGATGCCTCTTATTTCTTCTTGTCTGAATGCTCCAGCGAGGACTCCTAGTACTTGGCTGAACAGGAGTGATGGAAGAGGACATCCTCGGTTTGCTCCGATCTTAGAGGAAAAGGTTCGTTCCGTCACCACTGAGTGTGATATTAGCTGTGGGCTTTTCATTTGTGGCCTTTATTAGGCCCAGGTAATTTCCTTCTATTCCTACTTTGGCTAGAGTTTTTTTTACCATAAAATAGTGCTGAATCTTGTCAACTGCTTATTCTGTATAAATTGAGATGATTGTGTGGGTTTAGTGCCTTCATTCTGTTAATGTGGAGCGTTACACTGATTGGTACTCCCATGTTGAAACATCCTTGCATTCCACTTGGTCATGGCAAATAATCCTTTTAATGTACTTGTTGAATTCTGTTTGCTACTATTTTGTTTCTTGTAGTGTCTTTGTCTGGTATCAAAGTAACGCTGGCCCCACAGAATGAGTTTAGACGTGTTCCTCTTTAATTTTTAGAAGAGTTTCAGGAAGATTGGTGTTAATTCTTTAAATATTTGGTAAAATTCACCAGTGAAGCCATCAGATTCTGGGCTTTTCTTTTTTGGGAGATTTTTGACTATTGCTTCAATCTCTTTACTGATTATAACTAGTTACTAATTATATGTCTGTCCAGATTTTCTATCTCATGATTCAGTCTTGGTAGGTTGTATATTTCTAAGAATTTGTCTACTTTATCTAGGTTAGCCGATTTGTTGGCATACAGTTGTTCATAGTATTCTCTTATAATCTTTTTTATTTCTGTAAAATGGGTTGTAATGTCTCCTCTTTCATTTCTGGTTTTACTTATTTTGGTCTTTTCTCTCTCTTTCTTAGTTAAAGATTTGTCAATTTTGTTTATCTTTTCTCATAACCAACTCTTAGTTTCATTGACCTTCTCTGTTGTTTAGCTCTGCTCTGTGAGCTTTGGGTTTGATTTCTTGTTCTTTTTTGCGTTTCTTTCTCCCTGTATTCTTGTTTTTTGTCTATCAAGTTCAGCCAATTTCCAAGGGCTTCTGTGAGGACCACAGCCAACAGGACACACAAAAAGCCTACCACACTGGCCAGATGCCCCTCAGAACCCCAGCCAGGGGCAGCCCAGCACGTGCCTGTGATTCATTCTGCCCAGGAGAGCATCTGGTCCCTCTTCTGATGCACCAGGACCCTGGGCCAGACTGGGAGGGGTGGCCCTGCCACTGGAGAAGGGGGTGCTGCCTTCTGAGAATCGTATGTTACTGTGTCTTCAACCTGCCCACTCTTGCCATGTTAGTTTTTTCCATGGCAAAGGGTTAGAGTCAGAGTCCTGGAGAAAACGCAAGAGCGTGGTTTAATAAATGATGGTAGGAACAGCTGCAGGTGAGCCATGTGGGCTTTTCTAGCGCAAAGACTACTCTTCGTCTCTGCTTCAAAGTGAAGTGGATGCCCCCAAGTAGGCCTGAGTCATGACACTGAAGGCCGGGCCAGCCCCACAGGGTCAGACACAGTGCTGGCCCAGCCCCTACAGGGACAGCATCAGGCTGGCCCTGGAGTTCTGTAGAGGGACATTTAGGGACACAGTGCAAGGCAAGTGTGAAACGATGAGCGTGGCATAGCGCCGGGCATGACGAGACCCTCGCCCCGCCACTGAGCACCTGCAGGTCTTGGGGAAGTTACTCGAGGTCTCTGAGCATCTGCTTCCTCTTGTTTAAAACTATGCTCATCATATTCCCTCACGAGTGATCTCCACTAACCTCCTTCCTAAGGTCTCGCACAACTCCATCCTTCTCAGGATCTTCTGAAAATATCTGCTAGCTATGTTCTTCTCAATGAAGCCACTTAAAAAAATAAATACAGGTGGGAGAGGGACTCCAGTCGGGTGTGGCCTTAATGAATTTTCAAAAGCAAGAAGAATGCTTGAAAAGGGGATATTTTATAGAAATGATGGTGATTAGGCCACAGAATGCTAATTCCAACCCTGCAGAAAATCAGTCCAGTAGCATTCTTCTGCAGACAATCACTTATTTCCATAAAAGAAAACCAGGCAACAAAAGTTAACCTTCTTTTCTAGGAAATAATTTTGCCAGCTAGGATGGCCAACTTAGAACTTTCTACATCTCATCTACTGGATTCAGTAAATGTATCCTTCAAAATATGAGTCTGAGAAGGCTACTTATGCAATAAAAAAGCAAATTAATATTCTGCATCTCTGGCTTCTTTCATAAGAAAAACATCATTACCTTTCTGTTGTGTTTTGAACAACAAACACAGATCCTGCAGGAAGAAACTTGTCCCTGTAGGGACTGAGAGAGAATTAGAGTTAAGCACTGAAACAAGTCATTAATTCCCATTAGAGGGTTAAGGCACTTGTGTTCACTCTGAATCAGAAAAGCGAATTGTGACTAAAATGGTGTAAACGGGAGGTTACTTGTCCAAGTTAATAAGTCAGATGCACACGAACCCAGAACCCAGATGCACACGAGGGGCTGACCCACCAGTGAGGATGCAGATGGGGTTTTGTACCCACGGGATGACCCGGGAAATGCTGGGGATGTCTGGTTCGTGCCAGGTGCTGCCAGCCTTCCTCTAACAGATGGCACCCGTGAACAGAAAGCATTCCCCAGCCTGTGACATCACCATCCCCATGCAGGATTTAGAGCACCTCATCATTAACACACAGAATTGAAGGAGGGCACACCACAGACATTAACATCCGACCTGGAGAATTTTACTTTGGTGTTCCAGAGCCAATCCTGGAGGAACTTAACATCTGCAAGCGACATTACTGATGCCTGGGGGTGGAGGTGGGGGCTGTGGTCCGGACTTGGGCGCCCCTCACTCTGGAATCTGAGAGTCCACTGCCGAGCCTCTGTCCCACACCCAACTGGCCAGGGCCACTGTGGACACCCAGGGGTCAGCACAAGGTGGAAGAGGCTCAGATACAGTCTCCAAAAGCTTTCGTTCAGCAAAATCTGGTTAGTTTCACATTGTCGATATTAAAAAAAACAAAAGTGTACCCATGGGTGTCCATCTGGCCTGGCACAGCTTGCGAGGCCTGTCACTTATTCAGCAGTTTTCCTTCTTGAACACAGTCCATGACAGTTTCACATTTCATCATGGAAGCAGAAATTGAAAGTGATTAGTCCTGCTCACAATTATTGGATGTTTCTTGCTTAGTATTTTTTTCTTAGCCACCTGGTGGCAAGAGTGTAAAAGGCAGGATTTAAGCAAAGAGTTGATCAAGATAGTTACAAACTGCCTGGCATTCTGGGCTTTTCCACCTTTTCCTACGGTTCGAAGAAACTTTTGAAGAATGAATGCGTATCAGACACTCGGGTCCTGCATGTGTCAAGTTCATATTTAGAAACACACACATGCCAGGTAGCCCACATAAGGAAGGGGCGAACAGTTAACTCTTCTAAACAAATTTGTAAAAGCACTTAAGTGGACAGCAGCTTCTAACATAAAAACCACCTGTATAAAAAGGTACCTTAATAAAATATTCATCCTGTGTGCATTAAAACCGAGGGACAGGAGAAAAAGTTGGTGAATTCTGTGTGTTACCACTTCAGAGCATCTGTTTTCTCCACATGACAGATCATCAAGCCACTAGCCATGCATGTTGCCAGTCGTCAGGTTAAGACCGTGTAAGAAGAAACAAAAGGAAAACAACTGGACCTGGGTGGCATGAAGCCGGGCCCTGCCCATTTGGGAGCAGCCTGGCAGTACACACCTGCATCCACGCCTGCAGCACTAGTGGCTTTCATCACCCACATCTCTGTCAGAATTGGCTCCAGCAGAGCCTTGGCCTACCACGTGTGTGAAGGGCAGGTGACCACAGTTCAGGCCCCCCTGTCACAAATGACTACTGGTGCCAACGGCACCAACCACTGCCCTCGTCCTCTGTGGCCACCAGCAGCCACATGCAGGCATCAGCCTTGAGCTAACTCAGGTGTTCCACACGGGGGGAAGGGAGCAAGAGGCACGTGTGATGTGGCATGCATTTGCCCTGGAGAGGATTCTTATTTTACAGAAAGCTTCTTGCATCTCAGTCAAGTGGCCACTTCCCCTCCCACCGTAACATTATTTTCCCTGGAGAGAACCCGAGTGTCTGATATAGTTACACATTAATTCTTCAGAAGTTTCTCAGAACTGTAGGAAACAGGTGAAAAAACAAAATGCCTTGAACTTTCAACTTGAGCCTGGCCCACGAGCACGAGGCGAGCCTTGAGGTCACCTTCCCCGTGCGCCTCTGAGGGCGGCATGCCAGGCAGGCTCTGGGCCGCATCCTGTTGGTGCTTTGATGCTTTCGTGCTGTTGCTTGCTAGTTTCTTTATAGCAAAGACACGGGCTTCCTGCCCAAGCAGACCCCTCGCCAGCCCCACCGAATGCCCCGGAAAAGTCTAGGGCAAAACACCTTTCTTCCATTAACTGCACTGGCCCCAGTGAAATGCTGATGCCTTTGAGATCAGAAGCCGGGCCGCCCATCCACAGCTCTCAGGACACTGAGCGCTCCCAGGTCTATGAAAACACACAGCTCTATGGCCTCTGGTGCCACACGGGGCCCCTAAGCCACCGTTCCCTGGGTCTTTACTCTTTGGCCATGCCCCAAATTAATAGCGGCTTATTCATGCCACATCATTTCAAAAGCCAATGTGGGGCCACCTTTAAAACACACCGTGACCAGCGACACAGACATGACCTCCCACCCATGCCCACTTTGGAAGTATGGGAAGAAAGAGCTGGAAAATCCTGAGATGCCCTGCCAGGGAGCGAGCTCAACGCAAACAAGGACACAGACCCGGCCAAGCTGCCTGGTGCTCCGCCTGGGCCTGCCAGGGCCATGGCCCCAAATTCCAGGCGCAGTTGGGAGCAGAGATGCTGCCAGCCCCTGCTGGCTCCTGGCGGGATGACTGTGACAGCTCAGCAGAGCCTTGCCAGCGGGAGCCAGAGCCAGGAACACATGCTGGGGCAGGGGGCCAGCGGCTCTGACACCAGAGGAAGGTGCCAGTCAGCCTGTGGGCATGGCCCCGGGAACCTCGGCTTCACCTGCCGGCCCCACCTGTGGCTCAGAGGGGGACCAGAGCAATGCTACGAATACCTCCCTCCCAGTTTCTCCCCATTTTTCAGATGGGGAAGCTAAGACAGACATGAAGCGATGTACACACAAGGTGACCCAGATAAAGGCAGCCAAGCCCTCACACTCCTTCCTGACCTTTGTGGCTGGGCCCTGGAAGAAAGCACGCCTTGCTCCCTTCAGCCATTCCAGAGCCCCAGGTCGTCAGTGGTCTTGACCCTAAACACACACACACACCAGGGTCCAGTTGTGTCCTCTGTGGCCTCCCAAGTCCATGGCCCTTGGAGACATGACCAGTCGGCTCCTGCGGGGTTCACTGAGCACACCCCATGCTGCCTGCCTGGCTTGCATTCCAGCTCAGGCGGGCACTCAGAAGCTGCCCCTGTCCTGCAGTTGTGCCTCTGAACTTGTGTTCTGTAAGCGAGGTCTGCAGAGACAGTGCAGCACGCGCATGAGCAGAGGAGGTCCCAGAGCAGGGGATCCAGGTGGCCCATGGAGTGTGGGGTCCCAGCCTCCTGGCAAGGCCTGGGCATGCTTCCCTGGCGAGCGGAGCCTGCTCCCACGGCAGAGGGGTGCAGTGAGGTCCTAGCAGCACAGCCCGAAGGACCCTATCACGTCTCCTCCTGCCACATACCCCAGAGACAGAAGGCCGGGGCCACCCTCCGAGGTCCCAGGGGCCTTTCCCTCTCCATCTTGCCGCATCTCCAGCAGCTGCCCGGAGACAGCGATGGCAGAGTGTGTGGGTATCAACAAGAAAAGCACAAACAGCGGAGTTAGCTTCCTGGCAGGAATAAAATACGAGAGGGACCCAACAATGCCGGAATTTATTTATTTAAAAAATTGTATATTTATTCTTGCATGTTTAAACTTCAGGCACATTCAAAGTACCGCCATTTGACACAATACACCTATCAAGACATTTTTCCAATGCTCAAAACAGTTTTCAGTTAGTGCTTCTGCTGGTTTTGGTTTCACCTCTTCCGTATCAGCAAAACGTTTCCACCCTGAGCATTCAGCAGTTTTTGACCAAAAATGGCACGGTCCCCATGTCCCACCCTTCCTATTCACCTAATCTCTCCCCAAGCGACTATTTTTTGTTCCCCCGGATGAAAAAAAAGTCCTCAAAGGGAACATTTTGCTGATGTGGAAGAGGCAAAACAAAAAATGGCAGAAACACTCTAAGTCATCAAAATTGACAAGCTCAGAAACTCTTTTGAGCAGTGGAATAAGCATCTCAATGGGGTCTTGCATCAAATGGAGAGTACTTCGAAGGTGACAAGTTTAAACATGTAAGAATAAATACACAATTTTTAACAAATTCCAGGTTTTTGGGGTCCCCCTTGTACAGACACATCACAAGTTACTAACTATTAAGTGTGTCTTGTCTGAGATTCCACACATGAGTTACATGCTCTAATACATGCATTTAAACTTAAAACTGACATTTTACAATATAAACGATAAACCGCATGTGGAGGATTTGATGAAAGATAACAGTAAAATACATAACTACACACAAAATAGTAAGACATAATAATGTCAAATAAGGTGTATATAATAAAGTAAAAAAGTAGCAACCCAAAACCCTTACAAGCTGAGAGGGTGCGAGTGTGAGTTGGCAGCAGAAGGGCCCGGCTTCCCACGGCCGCCCTCAAACAAGGGAGCCACGTCCCCGCTGCACGTGGGGCCCGTGGACTGTTTTCTCTGCGCCTTTCTGAGCCACCGCCCCTCGGGACCAGCTACGCCATCCATGCCTCTCTACTTTCCATGGCTTCTAGCATAGCTGGTGCATTCAGTAGGCACTACATAAATACCTGCTGCAGGAACCCGAGGGGCCCTCCCCACTCAGCCCAGATTCTCAGAGGCACCCCAAGCCTTTCGGCTGTTTGAAATCTTGGGTTCTCCTTGTCATTCAAACCCACAGGTTCAAACACAGCCCTGGGGGCACATCTGCAGTCGTGGCATTCGGGGCGGCTCTGCAGCCACTTCCTTCCCACGAGAGCAGAGTGTGCCTGACCCCTAGCCTGGGATCAGGAGCAGGGCAGTAGCAGAGGGGCCAGCCTCAGTGCCCCCCATGAGACACTGTGACAGTGAAACCTGCAAAACTCACCTCTAAGTACAGCACCCAGGCCAGGCGAGCAGAGGACACAGGGCCTGTAAGGGGGGTGGCAATGTTCTGTATCTTGACTGGGGAGTAGTTTGGGGAGACACATCTCAAGATCATCGACCTGTGCACTCGAACCAAGCTCCTGTGTGTAAAGGGTGCCTCAAGAAAAGGGCCAAATGAGCGCGTGGTAGGAAGGCGTGTGTAGGCCGCAGGCTCGCTTACTTCACTGTTCCCTGTGCACGTTTCTGGCTCTGAATCAAAAACAGAAGAGCCTCACCTTTTCTTTTGGTCCATCCAGAGTATTTCTGAAAACTGATTTGTGGTGGCCTCCCTTAAACCCAGTGGCTTGCTGGAACCAAACACCAAACAATTCGATGCAACACAAGAATGAAGGACTTCCCTGCTGTTGCTACCTGGGCAAGTAGAAAGGGGCAGCAGGGAGCCACGGTTGGGGGGTGGATGTGTCCCCTGCAGGCAGAGCCTGGGGTTGTGGCTCTGGGTTTTCTCTGTCCACCAGGGCCCGCCCTGGCTAGCTCCTGACTCAGCCGTGATTCCCATGGCCACCTCCTGAGCGCCAGCGAGCACCACGCCTTGTAGAGACACCCCAGCCTGCTGGAAGTGCACAGCAATCACAAGCTGACAGTTGCTCTGAGTATGTTGATTCTGCCTTAAGCAGCAACATTCCGCTCAGCCAGGAAGAGCCAAGGATCTGTGGCTCCTCCCAGCAGCCCTAGGCTTGTTAAACAGGACACCGAGGTCCTGCCAGGGGCAGGCGACCTCGCATCTACCTGTGTGCTCCCAAAGGCCTTTATCCTTTCAATCTGGTGACAACTCGGGGAGACTGCAGCCGAGAGCTGAGGATGCCACTGCGGCCTTCTGATGTTCATTCTTCCAGAGCGTGGCTGCTTTTCATTAGGAAGCTTCGGATTAGAAGTAACTTGACAGCCAGGTGCAGTGGCTCACGACTGTAATCCCAGCACCTTGGGAGGCAGAGGTGAGAGGATTGCCTGAGCCCAGGGGTTCAAGACCAGCTTGGGCAACTTGGCGAGACCTCATCTCTACAACATATCAAAAAATTAGCTGGGTGTGATGGTGCGTGCCTGTGGTTCCAGCTACTTGGAAGGCTCAGGCCAAAGGATCGCCGGAATCCATCAGGTCGAGGCTGCGGTGGCCGGGAGCGGCCACTGCACTCCAGCCTGGGCAACAGAGTGAGACTCCTACTCAAAAAAAAAAAAAAAAAAAGAAGACGTAACTTGACTACCTGGGTTTGGGACAAGAGCATATATCAGGGTTTTATTCTTCAGAAACATTTTAAGGTAACATTATATTAACTGGTCACAGTTTTATATGGCTGTTTTGCCTTCTTAAGTGAGAAATGGAGAATCCAACTTAAGCTAGAAGCTAGCTGAGCATGGTGGCTCACTCCTGTAATCCCAGCACTTTGGGAGGCCAAGGTGGGAGCATCACTTGAGGCCAAGAGTTTAAGACTGTCTAGGCAACACAGCATGACCTCATTTCTACAAAAACAAAAATGAAAACATTAGCCAGGTGTGGTGGCACACGCCTGTGGTTCCAGCTCCTCGGCAGGTTGCAGTGGAAGAATCACCTGAGCCCAGGAAGCTGAGGCTGCAGTGAGCCATGATCGTGCCCTGCACTCCAGCCTGGGTGACAGAAAGAGACCCAGACTCAAAAGGAAAAAAGAAAAAAGAACAGAACAATTACAAAATTTTGCACAAAGCCATTTTCTTCTCTTCTAGGTGGTTTGCTGACAGCATATTTTAGAAAAATGAGAACATAAATCCACTTAAACAACTCATATAGTTATTTTAGAAGTCAGACATACTCAAAAGTGAAGAATAAAAGTTAAAGATACAGGGGAAGCCCTGGCTAGGCTTGGGCCAATGTACCCTATGTTAGTAGCTTAAACATCTGGTTGCTTTGGGAGAAACAAGTCTCCTACAAGGAGTATGGGATGTAATGGGTACAATTTTAGGTCCCCATAAATATGAACAACTCTTATGTACTCCAAAAAATTTTTCAAAAAAAAGCGCCAGCCACAGTGGCCCACACCTATAATTCCAGCACTTTGAGAGGTGGAGGCAAGAGGATTGCCTGAGCTTAAGACCAGCCTGAGCAACATGGCGAGACCTCATCTCTACAATAAATCAAAAAATTAGAGCAACCTCCTGGGGTCCCCTCCAACTGTGGCAACTCTTTTGTCCTCTTAATAAATCCTGCTTTCTCACTAAAAAAAAAAAAAAAAAAGCCAGGCATCATGGCACATACCTGTGGTTCTAGCTACTTGGAAGGCTGAGGCGGAACACACTGAGCCCAGCAGGTCAAGGCTGCGGTGGCTGTGAGTGTTCCACTGCACTCCAGCCTGGGCAGCAGAGTGAGACTCCAACTCAAATTTTATTTTTTATTTTTTTTTGAGTTGGAGTCTCACTCTGTCGCCCAGACTGGAGTGCAGTGGCCGCTCCCAGCCACCGCAGCCTCAACCTGCTGGGCTCCGGCGATCCCTCCGCCTCCGCCTTCTGAGTAGCCGGAATTACAGGCATGCGCTACCATGCCCGGCTGATTTTTTGATTTATTGTAGAGATGAGGTCTCGCTGCCCAGGCGGGTCTCAAACCCGCGGGCTCAGCCAACTCAAATTTTAAAAAGCACTGGACAGAGAGCCAAGTGGTTGGAGGTCAAAGCCATGCTCCGCCAACCATCTGGGGGACCTACTCACCCACATCAAGCAAGGCCAGGCCACAATAGGCTGGTGGGAGCTACAGGTGCATCTGGGGCTGGTCACAGGGGACACAGGATCCTCAGGGAGCCAGCCGGGGCCACCACCCAGCATCACAGACAGAATACACCAGTCAGCAGTCCCGAGTCCAAGGACTCTGGAGAATGCTGCAGAAGGTGACCTACAGATAGTGCTGCCAGGTATCAAACTGGAAACCCTCAGGGGGGCTACCCACACTACACAAGGAACCCTGAGCACAGCACAAAGCCACCACCATGTGGTCTTCTCCACCGGTCCAACTAGCGCCAACCAGCACCGCGTCCTCTCTCCCAGGGTCCGCTGCTGGGTGGCATGGCCCATCCAGGGCCCCGCACCTCCGAAACATGACATTAGGAGGTGCAGAGAACCACAGACCTAGCTGGCCACTGGAACCCAGGGAGCGAGCCGTGCTGTGGCCACTGGCCTCCTGGGCCAGCAACAGTGGGCAGGCGTGGGAGTCACCCAGTCACCTACTTCCCGTGGGCTTTGGAAATCAGGATCCAATTCTTTGGGGAGCCGTACCAGGCTTCCCTTCTAAGAATACTAAAACTGGTTTAAATTCTCCAAAAAGATGTTGACCCCTGGATATCAGGTGGGCAGGAGGCGGCAGATAACAAAAAGGAACACAAACCTAGAAGAGTTAACTGCCCACATCGGTGCACCCAAAGAAATGAATCATGGCCCCCGGCACACACATGTGCCGTTCTTCCATTTTTAAACATTAAAAAATTAAACCATTTTAAAAATGAAAGCACAAAACTCAAAATTAAGCCTGATGGGGTTTTTTTTTCTTTACTAATTACCTGCTCCCAAAGCATTCAAATACTTTCACTGCCTGTATAATTAATTACCCCAAGTTAAAATCAATTAAAGTGGCTGAGAGATAAGTTGAAACTCTGAATTACAAGGAAGAAAGGGAGGAGGGGAGGAAATGAAGGGCATATCGTTGAACATGCTTTTAAACACTTCCCATCAAGTGGATCCATTTACCCACATTCCTGCGGGTCCTGAACACACAGCGACCAGTGTGCGCCGACAGCAGCCTTTGTCCTGAGGCCAGAACTTCCAGAAAGAGGCTCTGAGCTGGAGGGACTGGCACTTCTAAAGAAACTGGATGCATGGAACTAATTGAATCTGACCCTCTTATATACTGTACCCCCATCCAAAAAAACCACTTTTAAAAGCTACATTTTAGCTGGGCACCGCTGACAAAAGCCAGGCCAGGACTCAGAGGCTGAAGCCAAACACACCAGCCCCTGGGTTTACAGCCCTAGGGCCTCGCCAGTGTGAGGGCAGATCCCAGGACCCTAAATATTATTAAAAAGCACATTTTGGTATATACTTGGCTTTTAAAAAGCACTTAAAAGCCAGTGCATGGTCCACTCCTGGGATAGCAAAATCCCTCGTGAAAATGTGAAAATCCCCTGTTCCTGCTTTCTGGCTATCAGAGAACAGACGCAGCGACCTTCTGTCTGAGCACTTTCTCAAACCAACCTGTTTCAAAACCAACAGAACAGTAGCTTTGGTTTTCATTATGGAGTTGTTTTTTTTTGAAGTTTACAGTATTCTTTCAGTCCCGATACAGAGGAGAACCCACTGGAGTTAAAATCGTGTTTATTCAGCCATTTTCTTAATTGAACAGCTCAAACGTGGTAGGAGGCATTCACCTTTTGGGGGGTGGTTGCAGAGGCGCTATCATTTCCCTCACCCCAAACTGCTGTCTCAATCAAACAAACAAAAATAACCCATGATGTACATATAAACAGGAAGAACGAAACCAAGGACTCCCCTCTCTGTCCTCAGCTGTCCCAGCCAAGTAAACCTCTTTCTGCAGCCTGGTCCCTTCCCCACTGGGGCTGGTACTCACAGACTTCACCTTGGATCCTCTGGAAAGAAGGAAAAAGTGATTTCCCTGGGGGGGGCATGCCTCACAAACCACAGAATATCTAGAGGTTAAAGTCCTCTAGAGGTTCGAAGCGCCTCAAAAATATTCAATTCTTTACTGGTCCTTTGAATGGGTCCCCTGAAATCCAGGGCCCACTGGTTCCACCGTCCAGGCTGTCCAGGGTGTGCCTGGTGTGTGTGTGCCGGGGAGCAGGGGGGCGGGGGGGATAGGACAAAAATTGAGCTGATCCATCCCTCAGAAGTTCAGGTTGTCCTTTAAAATTCATGCGAACTTGGCATTGTAAGATACTGATGATTTCACTTGCAAGTTTTAAGACATTTCTCTCCCTTCCCTCCTCCCTCTTAGAGTAAAGGCTATTCTTCAGGGAGGGGGTCCTGGCCGCCCACAGGGGCAAAGCCGGTGTGGTCCAGGCGGGCTGCACCTCCCCACAGGCGCTGGGACCCAGGAAGGCCTGCAGACGCCCTCCCACCAGGTCCTGTAGTCTCTGCGGCCGCCACGCCCCCTCCTCCAGATGCGAGGCGAGCTCCGAGGGCAGCCCAGCCTGGGCCTCTCAGGAGGACGCAGAGCGCCTGGTGGAAACCTGTGCAGCCCAGAGTGCCAACTGCCCCTCACTCCCACGGTTGGAGGGGCAGTCAGCGGATCTCCAGAAGGGGGTCTGCTCTCGCAATCCTCCAGCAGCCTTGTGAGGCGGCTGGTACTGTCCCATTCCACATGGGAAACTGAGGCTCAGGAGAGCTATTTAACTAAAGCAGCAAAGCTATGACCTGGAATGGCCGAGATTTAAGCCAGGACTTGATCCAAAATCCATGCGCCTTTCTCCAACACACATTCTGGTCAACTAGGAGAAAAACACAGGAGGGTCTCGGCTGAAGAAAATACTGAAGCCCTAGGTGGTTCTCACAGCAGACGCTCGCACTCCGGAATGCAAGAAACGGTGACCAAGTAATGAACCCTGTTATCCATTCTGCCTGTTGCTCCCATGTGAGGGGCTGTGCTTTGCCCCCTCCTTTCAACTTTAAAAGCCAAAGCTAGACTTACAGTTTGTCTAAGGCAAGGCGTGGTCCCCCAGCTGCCAAGTTTCTGCCAAGATCCTCTGCCCAGCGCTCAGTGCTCCCAGGCCAGCCAAAGGGCATTCACTCAATCCACTCACTCAAAATGTACAGAGCATCTTCTACAGGCCAGGCATCTGAAGACAGCAGTCCCAGAAAGCCACAGCATGATGGGGTACAGATACACTGAAAGGGGACCATAAGACACATTGTCATGGGGACAATGAGAGTCATGTATTGGGAACCAGGGTGTGGAAGGTCCTGCAGGAGAGGACAGCCTGAGCAAGCGGCAGAATCTCAGAGGACACACAGACGCAGGCAGGCCAGGTGGGGGGATCTGAGCAGAGGACACGGGGGTCTGTCAGGGAGACGCCAGTGGGGAGAGGTGAGGCCACCAAGGGCCTTGCGAGACACCTTGGGGAGTCAGATTTCAGCTTGGTGGGGGTCATTCAAGGGTGTGAAGCCTGAAGGCGACATGGTAAGATCTGGATGTTTTAAAAGTCATCCAGGGAACCCCAGCAGAAGGCTGTTTGGCAGGTCCAGAGAAGCTGAACCTGTCCATACGTGAGGAACAGCAGTTTCACCCAAGGCAGATAAACAGTGGAAATGCAGACACAGGTTCACCAGAAAGGCATGGCTAAGAATATTCTAGTCAGCACCATTTGTAGTAGTCCAAAACTAGACACTACCCAAATGTCCAACAATAGTCAAAGAGTTCAGCCAACTGTGGCACACTCTACAACACTCTACAGCAATGAGAGCGAATAAATGCAACAACACAAGGAATCTCGCCACGAGCAGCGCCACATGAGGAAGTCATAGAACCGCACATGCCATGTGATGTTTTTGTCCAAAGGTAAATCAGAAATGGCCACGACTAATCTCTGCTGCTGGACATCAGGGCAGTAGGTGCCCCTGGGAGGAGGGGTGAGAGGAAGAGGGTGCGAAGAAGCCTCTGCACCAGGGCTAGCCACGCAGGGTGTCCACATAAGGGAAACCTCACCAGCCACAGGAATTCCACACTCTTCTAATGGTAAACTTTCAGGAAAGGTACTGTGGATCTTAAAAACAGTCACAGAGCAGGCAAGAATCACACACAGGAAGCCACAGTGAACCAAAGATATACAAGTAGTTGCTCCACATAACTAAGTGGAATTTAGAGGTGATGGAGACCAAAGGATTCATGGATGTGGCCTGACTTGAGCTGGACAGAGAAGCTGGATATTTCCCAGGCCTTGAAATGGATATCTGGGGCTCCTTCAAGCTTCCCAGGGGATGAGAGCCAGGGTGGCTTCCTCAGAGGACAGAAGGCTCCAAGTCATAATTTAGTCACTCTCTGAAGACACTCCTATCAGAAGAGTTAAATGATACCAACTGGAAGCAAACACAAATCTATGATGTGGGACATTTTAGGGGAGAAATGACAGTTTTCTCCATTAAAAAAAGAAAAGAAAGGGTGGCTTGCTCCAGATTAAAGGCTTCAGACACATAACAGCCCTGGGTAATTACAGACCTTGCTTGGATTCTGATTTGAATACACCAACTGTCAAATGACATTTTTGAGACATCAGGAAAATCTTACCGGTTTATAAATAAAAGATGATGCCACAGAAACATAGTTAATTTTTTTGTGGGGGGATATAATTACATTATAGTGCAATAAGAAAATATACATATTTTTTGGAGATGCATGTGTAAGTACCTAGAGCTCAAGAAATACCATAATGACTTTAAAGTACGTCAGTAAGTCAAAGAAAAAAAGGAAACTGATGACACATGTATGGCAAAGTCTTGCTCATTGTTGAATCTGGGTGACGGGGATCTGGGGATCACTGCACTGCTCTCTCGACTTTTATAGATAAACAAGAGAGAAAACATGAGTCATAAGTATAAGAAATCAGGAAATGGACGTCACTATGTATATCACCAAACATTAAAAGGATAATAAAGGAATATAATGAACCATTGTATACCAATGAAGTCTACAAAGACAAAACTGAAAAATTTCTTGAAAGGCAGAAAGTACCAAAGCTCACCCAAGAAGAAATAGATAATCTCAATATCTCAATAGTCCTGTATCTGTTTAAAAGCTTTTACTCATAGCTTTTACTCACTTGCATAGAGGCAAAATCTTGGAGAATTCTACCAAACACTTAAGGAAGAAATAATACCAACATTAAACAAACTTTTCCAGAAAACAGAATAGGACAGAACTTCTCAACTCCTATGAAAAACTACAGCAAGCATCCTTTTTAATGGTAAATAATCAAATACTGTCCCCTTAGACTGGATGCAAAGCAAGGATGTCCACTTCTATTCAGCACTGGATACTGGAGGTTCTAGCCAGCATAAGACAAATAGAAATAACAAGTAGAAAGAATGAAACAAAGGAGGGGGGAGGAAGAGGGAAGAGGGGCTGGAGAGAGGAAGGGGTGGAGAGAGAGAGGGAGATAGAGAGAGATATATATGTAAAGAGAGAGCACGCGAGCAAGAGCAAGAGCATGTGTGCACAAGCTGTCTGTTTTTTTATGCAGGTGACACAACTGTCTCTATAGAAAATCCTAAGGAAATCAAAACAAAAGTTACTAGAACTAATGGATAAAGCAAGGCCTCAGGATACAAGGTCAATATACACAATCAAGTGTATTTTTACATATTAGTAGATAAAAACTGGGACTTGAAATTTAAAAATCCAATATTATTTACAATAGCACTAAAAGACTGGAAATACCTAGAGCTAAATTTAATAAAATTTGTGTAAGAACCAGACACTGAAAAGTCAAAATACAGTTCAGAGAAATTCAATGTCTGAAACAATGGAGAGGTATACCAAGTTTTTATGGATCATCTTCATTGTTAAAATGTTAATTCTCTCCAAACTGATTTATAGAGTCAACATAATCTTGAAGAAAATTCCAGCAGGTCTTTTTTTCCCTTTTGTAGAAATCAATGAACTGATTGTAAAATGTATGGTATAAAGATTTGAGGAAGGACTTCCAGCAAGATGGTGACGGGGCAGCCTGGTCTATGAAACCCTCTGCAAAGGAGAACGCAGAGGGTCTCTGGCTCTCTCCCTGGGGCTGCGGATCCCAATGTCGGCAGCCTGCTCTTCACATGGAGCTCGGCTGTCGCCACCGCTGGGGCATCACACCGGTCTGGACAACCAATGCAGCTGCAGACACAGCAGCCACTGGCGCCGCTGGCCTCCGTGGCAGCCATAGCACATGGCGCCACCCGTGCCTAAGGCGATCCATGACTTCATTCCTTGAAGCCCTTGCAGGCAAGATCGGCTGGGATCGCTGCCACCTCTGCTGCCACTGTGATGTTCTGCCGGCTGTGGGTCTTCTCCCGTGTGCCCGGAGGCAGGCTCCCATCTCCCACCACTGCCTGACTCCTGTCCAGCTCCACCCCTATGGGGCGAGCAGCTGAGATAGCATCACCTGCTGGCGATTCAAGGTAACAACACCGAAACGGGAAAAACAAGCTTGAAAACCAGACACAGGCCAGATTTGAGTGGTGAACTGAGGGTGATCTGAACTGTCCTTCACAGCAGGCCAGGGGCAACTGACTCTAACTGTGAACTAATTTACCAGCTTGAGAAGACAGCTAGAAATCAGAGCTGAAAGGACATTGGACTTAAACGAAAAGTCTCAGAGTGTGCTCAATTTGTTCTGTTAGTTTAATGACTTGATTCTATTCCTACTGTTTTGTTCCTTTTTTTTTCTCTTCCTTTTCTTCTCTTTTCTCCTCTCTGTAAACCATATCTTTGCATAGAGGAACAGCACACCAATAAGGTGGTTGGTTAGCTTGTATGTTAGCCTCATTGTATATTTTAATTTTTTTTGTATGGGAGTTGGTTAGTCTGTAGCCATGGTCTATTGTTTTTATCTGTTTCAGTTTCGGTCTCTCTCTCCATTTGTTGGTACACTCGTCTGTTTCCCCCATTACTCCTCTCTCTCTCCACCCCCCTCTTTCCCCCACTGTCTGCTCCATTCACTTCCCTCTGCTAACCTCATTTTATTTCAGGGAGTAAACCTACAGCCCCACTGCACAGACAGATTCCAAGGTAGTGGGAAGTGGGTTTCAGATTATCCATACACCTGTCAGTGAATACCAGGACCTGCAGATAGATTACAGCTCCCCACTTAAGTAAATCTCAAGACTGCAAAAAGGACCACCCCTAACCTACAGTGCAACTCCAGAATTGAACAAAGTAAGAGGGCATACATAAAGAATAGGAGATTGAAAAAACAGAAGTAAAAGCAATCCCTCTACCCCTGAATAACAGAATTAAAGAAGATGGTGACATGGAGGGAAGGAAAAAATAGGAAGGGGAAAAATACCGCACAAATGAAGAAAAACCAAAAGAAGAATATAGGTCTCACACAGACCCCTGGGAGATCAGACACTGAGAAAACAGATTCCAGAACACAAACAATGAAGAGCCCCCAGAATGACTGGTCACATGCAACAAACCCAGACATCAAGACATTAATAGAGAGAATTTAAAAAACTGAGGAGAGACAAGAGGAAAATAGGAAGGAGCTGATGTCAGAAATAACAGCAGTAAAGAATACTGTGATGGAAATAAATAACAAACTAATAAGTATGGAAAGCAGAATTAGCCAAGCAGAAGAAAGAATATCAGAGCTCAAAGACCAAAACACCGAACTAACCCAAACTGCCAAAAGCATAAAAAAGAAGCTCAAAAAGACAGAACAAAACCTTCAAGAGATAAATGATCACTTCAAGAGACAGAACCTAAGAGTTATTGGCCTTACTGAGGCAGAGAGAGAAACAGAGGCCATACTGGAACAAACATTTCATGAAACCATTCATGAAAACTTCCTTCATCTCATCAAGGATGAAAAAATTCAAACACAAGAGATTCAGAGAACCCCTGCAAGACAACAAATGAGAAGACCAACTCCCAGACATATAATAATTCACCAAAACAAAGTAGGTATAAAAGAAAAAATCCTAAAGGCTGCAAGAGAAAAAGGTTAGACTACCTACCAGGGAAGACCAATTAGAATAGCAGCATATTTATCTACAGAAACCCTCCAGGATAGGAGAGCTTGGAGCCCTATCTTCAAAGTTCTAAAAGATAAATAATTTCAACTGAGAATAACCTACCCAGCCAAGCTAAGCTTCATCAGGGAGGGAGAATTGAAATCTTTCCCAGATATCCAATCCCTAAGAACCTACGCTGCCACCAGACCACCTCTACAAGAAACACTTAAGAAAGTATTGAACACAGAAGAAAAGGAAAAAAGAACAACAACATTCTTCACAAGAGTACAGGCAAAAGATTAAAAACACACATGATCCAACTCTCCAAAAGAAAGACAACAGACAAACAGGAAGAACAACAACTCTGTAAGAACATTATGATAGGGATCAACTCTCACATTTCAATAATTAGTTTGAATGTGAACGGACTAAATGCACCACTGAAAAGACATAGAATGGCAAAATGGATAAAATATCACCAGACAACAATCTATTGTCTTCAAGAGACTCACCTCACTAGAGAGGACACTCACAGACTCAAAGTAAGAGGATGGGAAACAAATTTTCAGGCGAGTGTAACACAAAAGAAAGGAGAAGTCGCAACCTTAATCTCAGACAAAATACCCTTTAAGTTATCAAAAATTTAAAAAGATACAGAAGGCCACTACATAATGATAAAAGGCTCAATCCATCCATAAGAAATATCCATCCTAAACATATATGCACTGAACATAGGAGCACCAACTTTCATAAAGCAGCTCCTAGGTAAACTAAAAAAAGATATTGACTCCAATACCATCATAGCTGGGGACTTTAATACTCCATTCACAACCGTAGACAGATCATCAGGACAAAAAATCAGCAACGAGATCCGAAACCTCAATGTGACTCTTGATCAAATGGACTTAATTGATACCTACAGAACCATCCATCCAAAGACCACAGAATACACATTCTACTCATCACCGCATGGAACGTACTCTAAGATCAACCACATACTTGGCCATAAAACAATCATAAGCAAATTTAAAAGGACTGAAATTTTACCATGCACCTTCTTGGACCACAGTAGAATAAAAATAAACATTAACACCAACAAGGTCCCCCCAAAACCCACAAAGACATGGACACTAAACAGCATGATGCTAAACAACTCCTGGGTCAATGATGAAATCAAAACAGAGATTAAAAGATACCTGGAAACAAATGAAAAGGAAGAAACATCTTACCAAAATCTCTGGGATGCCATGAAAGCTGTAGTAAGAGGGGAATTTATATCCCCACAAACGCACATGAAGAAAATGGAAGGATCACAAATTAACAGCCTAACAAGCCACCTAAGGAAGCTGGAAAAGCAAGACCACAAAAACCCTAATTTCAGCAGAAGAATCCAGATCACCAAAATAAAAGCCCAAATCCAGGACATAGAAGACAAAAAGATAATACAAAAAAAATCAATGAAACAAAAAGCTGGTTCTTCGAAAGGATAAACAAGATTGATGGTCCCCTAGCTAGACTGACCAAGAAAAAGCCCAAATAAATACAATCAGAAACACAAAAGATGAAATCACATCTGATCCTGAAGAAATACAAAAGATCATTAGAAACTACTATGTACACTTGTATGGAAACAAACTTGGAAACCTTTCGGAAATGGAGGTCTTTCTGTCATCACACAACCTGCCTAGGTTGAAACAAGAAGAAACTGAGACCCTAAATAGACCAATAACAATCAAGGAAACTTACTATGTAATAAGAAAACTACCTACTAAAAAAAAGCTCTGGACCAGATGGCTTTCCAGCAGAATTCTACAAGACATTTAAGAAGGAGCTTATATCAATCCTACTGAAGGTATTGGCTATTGAGAAAGATGGAACTCTCCCCAAATCATTTTACGAAGCTAACATCACATTGATACCCAAGCTAGGTAAAGATCCAACAAAGAAAGAGAACTCTAGGCCAATATCTTTGATGAACATAGATGCTAAAATTCTCAACAAGATCCTAGCGAACCAGATTCAACAACACATCTCAAAAATCATCCATCATGACCAAGTAGGCTTCATCCCTGGGATGCAAGGCTGGTTCAGCATTCGTAAAACCATAAATGTAATTAAATCAACAGATGTCAAAACAAAAACCACATGATTATATCATTAGATGCAGAAAAAGCTTTTGATAAAATCCAGCACCACTTCTTGATAAAAACCCTCGAACATCTAGGCATACGGGGAACATACCTCAAAATAGTAAAATCCATCTATAAGAAACCCACAGCCAGCATTACACCTAAATGGACAAAAACTGGAACCATTTCCCCTGAAAACTGGAACAAGACAAGGATGCCCACTCTCACCCCACCTGTTCAATATAGTATTGGAAGTCCTGGCTAGAGCAATCAGAGAAGAGAAGGCAATCAGGGGTATTCAAATAGGAAAAGAGGAAGTCAAACTATCTCTCTTTGCAGATGACATGACTGTGTACCTTGAAAACCCAGGAGAATCTCTCAAAAACCTCCTTACACTGATAAAGGACTTAGGCAAAGTCTCAGGATATAAAATAAATGAGCAAAAGACAATTGCATTTCTTTTTTTTTTTTTTTTTTTGAGTTGGAGTCTCACTCTGTCACCCAGACTGGAGTGCAGTGGCTGCTCCTGGCCACCGCAGCCTCGACCTGCTGGGCTCCGGCGATCCTTCTGCTCAGCCTTCCAAGTAGCTGGAACTACAGGTGCGCGCTACCACACCCGGCTCATTTTTGATTTATTGTAGAGATGAGGTCTTACCAAGTTGCCCAGGCGGGTCTCGAACCCATGGGCTCAGGCATTCCACTCACCTCAGCCTCCCAAAGGCGCGGGATTACAGACTGAGCCACCGAGCCTGGCGGCAATTGCATTTCTTTACACCAATAATAAACAAACAGAAACCCAAATAAAAAGCACAATTCCATTTACAATAGCCACAAAAAAAAATGAAATACCTTGGCATCTTCCTAACCAGAAACATGAAAGACCTTTTTACGATGAAAACTACAAAACACTGCTCAAAGAAATCAAAGATGACACAAACAAGTGGAAAAATATCCCATGCTCATGGATTGGAAGAATCAACATTGTGAAGATGTCCATCTTACCTAAGGCAATCTACAGATTTAATGCAATATCCATCAAATTACCAGCAACATTCTTCTCAGAGCTAGAAAAAACAATACAGGAATTCATATGGAAACACAAACAACCAAGAATAGCCAGAACAATCCTCAGCAAAAAAAAAAAACAAAACAAAGCAGGGGGTAGCACATTACCAGACTTCAAACTTTACTATAAAGCTACAATAATCAAAACAGCTTGGTATTGGTACAGGAACAGGCATATAGACCAATGGAATAGAATTGAGATTCCAGAAGCAAAACGGTGCTGGGAAAACTGGCTGACCACATGCAGAAGATTGAAACAGGATCCCTATCTATCCCCATACACAAAAATTAACTCTAAATGGATTAGAGACCTAAATATAAAACCTCAAACCATAAGAACCTTAGAAAATGAAGGACATACCCTCATGGGAATTGGAACTGGCATCCAATTCCTGAATAAAACCCGAAATCCACAGGCCAGAAGAGATAAGATAGACAAGTGTGACCTCACTAAACTGACAAGCTTCTGCAAAGCCAAAGAAACCATCAAGAGAGCAGGGAGACAGCCTATTGACTGGGAAAAAGTATTTGCCAACTCCAGGTCTGACAAAGGCTTAACATCTTGGATCTACAAGGAACTCAAACGTGCTGAAAAGAAAAAAAACAAACAATCCCATTATAAAATGGGCAAAAGATATGAACAGACACTTCTCAAAGGAAGACATCTGGGCAGCCAACAGACACATGAAAAAATGTTCAACCTCACTAATCATCAGGGAGATGCAAATCAAAACCACACTGAGATACCACCTAACTCGAGTCAGAATGGCAATTATCAATAACTCAAAAAATAACAGTTGCTGGAGAGGGTGTGGCGAAAAGGGAACACTTCTACACTGTTGGTGGGAATGCAAACTAGTGCAACCTCTGTGGAAAACAGTATGGTGATTCCTAAAAGCTCTAAATATTGACCTCCCATATGACCCCGCGATCCCCCTACTGGGAATATACCCCGAAGAACTCAAATCACTCTATAGAAAAGATACCTGCACACGTATGTTTATCACAGCATTGTTCACAATAGCAAGAACCTGGAAGCAACCATGCTGCCCATCAAAAGAGGACTGGATTAAAACAATGTGGTACATATACACGATGGAATACTACACAGCCATAAAACAGAACAAAATCATGAACTTTGCAGCAAACTGGATGGAACTAGAGTCTATAATACTGAGTGATCTCTCACAGAAACAAAGATCTGAGTATCACATGTTCTCACTCATATAGTGGACCTTGAACATCCAATGTAATACTATAAGAAAATGACTGACAGTGGTGGGAAACTATGGGGGGGAGGGGAAGGGAGATGGGATTAATGGTAGTAAATATCTATCTGGGGACAGGGAGACACCTCTTATCAACAAGGGTGCCTAAATGAAGCATATTTGTATACCTAACCCTTAACTGTACCCCACAATATCATAATAAAAAATATTGATTAAAAAAAAAAGATTTGAGGAATAGCCAAAAAAATATTGAAAAAGCTGAACAAAGTTTGTATTTCAATACTTACTACAAAGCTACATTAAACAAGACAGTATGGAATTAGAGAAAAGACAGGCATCAAGATAAATGGGACTTCTTTTTGGGGTAATGAAAATAACGTGGAATTAGTGGTGATGGTTGCACAACCTTGTGAATATGCTAAAAAACCACCCATTAGTACACTTTAAAATGGTGAATTTATGGTATGTGAATTACATCTATTAAAAAAAAAAATCGGTGGAATAGAACAGAGAGTCCAGAAGTAGACGCACTCTTGTAGGGTCAACTGTTTTCAATAAAGCTGCCAAGGTAATTCAGTGGAGAATGACTTTTTAAACAAATGGTGCTGGAACAACTGCATACCCATAGGCAAAACAGAATTAATACAAACTTATTTATCTCATTTCATATGCCTAAATTAACACAAAATGTACCCAAATGTAAGATACAACTTTTAGAAAAGAAAACTTATGACAAGACACAAAAAAGCACAAATAATAATATGAAAATATGAATAAGTTTTGACTTGATCAAAATTTCAAAAAGACATCTGCTCTCAAAAGACCCAGATGCCGGGCTCGGTGGCTCAGCCTGCAATTCCAGCACTTTGGGAGGCCAAAGTGAGTGGACTGCCTGAGCCCGCAGGTTCGGGACCAGCCCGGGCAACTTGGTAAGCTCTTGTCTCTACAATAAGTCAAAAATTAGCCGGGCATGGTAGCATGTGCCTACAGGCTACTTGGAAGGCTAAGGCGGAAGGATTGCCAGAGCCCAGCAGGTTCACACTGGGGTGGCAGTGAGTGTGCCACTGCACTCCAGCCTGGGTGACAGAGTGAGACTCCTGCTCAAAAAAAAAAAAAAAACTCAGGTAAGTATATGTAGAGGCAAATACAGACTGGGAGAAAATATATCTGCAAAACATACATCTGATAAAGGACTTATGTCCAGAATATTCAAAGAACTCTTATAACTGAAGAAGAAAAATGACCTAAATGGGCAAAAACAGCCCAGTGCTGTAGTCCCAGAAACTTAGGAGGCTGAAGTGGGAGGATGAGCCTGGGCAACAAAGTGAGACCCTATCTTCAAACAAACAAACAAAAATGGGCAAAATATTTAAACTGACTCTTTACCAAAGATATAGGAATCTCAGGTAAGCACAGGAAACGATGCTCACCATCATTAGTCATTAGGGAAATGCAAAATCCCACAACGATTGTATACCTACGAGAATGGCTAAAATTGAAGACTATTCATATCAAGTGTTGGCAAATGAAACACTCATACATTACTTCTGGGAATTCAAAATGATACAGAACTCCAAAAACCCATTTGACAGTGTCTTATAAAGTTAAACATACATTTACCATACAACACAGCAATCTCACTCTTGGGAATGAGCTCGTACACACACCCAACCGGAGGGCATTACGTTAAGTGAAATAAGCCAGGCACTGAAAGAAAAATACTGTGTGTTCTCGTTCATATGAGGAATCTGAAAAAGCTGATCTTCTAGACAGAGACAGCTGAGTGGTGGTTCCCAGAGGCTGGAGCAGATGGGGGGAGGGGGGAGAGGTGGTCAAAAGACACACAATCACAGTTAGATGGGGGGAGTTGAAAAAAAATCCAGAATATGTAAACATATAGCAACACAAACAATACGAGTGGGGTCATCAGGGAGATGGGGGTGGGGAGGGTTGGGGGGCGTCAGGGAAGAGGATGGGGTGGAGAGAAATAGAGAGGGACCACTGATGGCTGTGCACTGTGCAGTTTCTTTACTGGATGGTGAAAATGTTCTAAATTGATTGTGGTGACAGAGCACGGCTCTGTGAACATACTAAAAACCACTAGATTGTACATTATTAATGGGTGAATTGTATGATATGTAAGTTATATATCAATAAAGCTATTAAAGTAATGCAATTGTGTATAGCATTCACTGTGAAAATTAAAATAACATTAAAGCTATTTCCATCATAAATGTAATCATTCATGAAGATGTGAAAGTCTTAAAGAAAAGAAACCTAGCTGTGAAAAAGGTCTTGTACTGCATGCAATTCAGTTATGTATATGAGTTAAAAAATAAAAACTGTTATTCCTAAAGTAAAAAATAAGTGTGAATGTTCACGAATGTCTATAGCATTTCTAGTCATAATAACCCATAACTGGAGGGAAATTGGAAGGAACTCAAACATCCCTCAACCCAAGGATGCTCAAGGTGGGGTGTACGTATACACTCACATGGACAAACCTCGCATGGGTATGCCGAAAGAAGCCAGACACAAGAGCCTAATCCCATGTGATTCCACTGACGTTCTGGAAAAGGTACATCGTGGAGACAGAGCAGGGGCCGTTGGGGCAGGCGCAGATGAAGGAGGCCTGTCGGGGTGTCAGCCCCGACTTAGGGTATCGTTAGGACCGCTCCGGAGAATCTGGACGGTGAGAAGAGACCACTCAGAGGCAGTTTTCTTGGGAACAGTCTGATCAGGACTGAAGCCAAATTTTATTTGGACTCCTTCCAACTTATATACCTTTTTCTATACCCTCCATCAGTATGATAATTACTTGTTGGGGGCATACAAATTCTTATGCAAATTATACATCACAAGACCATCACAATCCTTACAAGTTTCAAGCAAACAATTACAATTCCATGATGCATGACGTGTTTCACAAAACTTACATTAAATTTACAGGTATACAATTTCAATACAGATTGTTCAAAATGTTTTTTATAATGTTCAATAAATCATTCACATTATACTCTTTGTTTCAAACCCTGATACAAAAAACTTTTCCAAGTTAAATCCAAGTTTACTGACTCTTAATATTTTTAACGATTAATATTATCAACTTAACACTATACTATAATCTATAAGTTTACTTAAATGACTTAGTTATTTTATTAATCTATTATGGTTTAACGTAGTGCCCTGTAATTCTATAACGATTAAAACTTATTTTTAAATTATAAAACCTTACCATGACTTAAATGAATTTCTTATGTCTAAACTTTAATTTTTCTAATGATTGACCTTTAACACTATGCTACATTCTATTAAGCCAATACCTTATCATTAATTCTTTTATAAATCGTATAGTAACTATTATATTTGAATAATGTAGCCAAAGGAAACAAAACAGCAAGCATAATTTTACTCAAATATACTTTAAAATATAACTATAAGTATATATATATTTTATCCTAACAAGTCTACTCTAAAAATCAGATAGTAGCTATCACACTCTTGAATAAGGAAATGCATGGCCACAGAGGCAAACAGAGTTTTGGTATGAAACAAAGGCATGGCCGCCATGTTAATGGCTTTGGGCTGCAACCAGTTTTGGTATTTAACAAAACAAAAGCAAGGAAATGCATAGCCTGTAGCGAAACAAAAGCAATCGTTTCTGCCTGGCTAGGAGCAGGGCAATAAGACTATGATGGTAATTTAGTCTCTAATCTTAGCTCTAGGAAAAACTGTTTTCGGAAAACAAGAGCTGACTCACTAGTCTACCAAAAAAATAAAAGTTTGAAAAATATCTAAAAAGAAATACAACTTAGAATCATATAAGATAATTCTGCTGAGCAACTTTCCATCAGGCTTTACTGCCATGTATGCACACTGGTCACTAATCACATGCCAATATTATAGGTATAACTGATATCCTATGTCAGAGGCGATCTTCCAGATGGGCCTTTACAGGCCTCAGCCATGTAGCTATAGATGTTGGCTCCCAACAGAGGCCCACTTACTTCGAAGGGGTGTAGAGAAGGTTCTAGGGAACCTTGATTGAGGTGGTGATTACATGACCACAGACATTTGTCAAATCCATCGAACCTTTAAAAAACATTCCCTGAACTTTAAATAATAAATAGGTGCATTTTACTGTATGCAAATATTTTTTAAATTGATTTCCAAGGGAAGGAAAAAAACCTCCCAAACATCAGCAGTTGAACAAAGTCCTGTTATCCACCAGAATTCCACTTGCTTTTTTTTTTTTTTTTTTTTTGAGTTGGAGTCTCACTCTGTCGCCCAGACTGGAGTGCAGTGGCCGCTCCCAGCCACCACAGTCTCAACCTGCTGCGCTCCGGCGATCCTTCCGCCTCAGCATTCCAAGTAGCTGGAACTACAGGCATGTGCTATCACATCCGGCTCATTTTGATTTATTGTAGAGATGAGGTCTCACCAAGTTGCCCAGGCGGGTCTCGAACCTGGCAATCCACTCACCTCAGCCTCCCAAAGGCGCAGGATTACAGGCTGAGCCACCGAGCCCGGCTTCCACTTGCTTTTTGGCAACATGCGAGTACTCCATGAAGTGTAGCCCCTATCTTCTTTGCCAACCGGCGCATCTGTTCCTCTCCCTTCCCACTTGGATGAAGATAGCTGGGAGGTCTCCTCATTTGCTGTCCCTTGACCTGTGAGATCCCTAAGCTCGCTGGGGTTTTGTTCTAGACATTTCCATTTCCTCACATAATCTATCTCTGTTTTCCCAGACTCCTGGCTGAGGTTTTGTGTGGAAGTGTTTTCCTGGAACACAGCGTCCTAGAGTACAATCGGGTTTTTTTTCTATAGGACCAGGACATGTGATCTGACAAGGTTGCCGTGTATGTGAGAAAAGTGGGTCAGAATGTTTGAAATCGGGAGCATCTTCAACAGCCCAGGCTGCACACCTCACACCTCCTCCAGGGCCCAGGGTGGTGGGCTGTCATTGCATCCAATCACAGCCCCGCCACACAGCACAGAGCACGGCCTCTTCTCCCCCATTCCTGACTCTGTTCTCTTGGGAAGCCGGAGGCTGCGCTCACCCATGTCCCATCAAACACGAATGCTCCTAGGACATGTCACCTCTCGGTTTCGGTATTGCCAGGCATACTGCTCCTATTACTTCACCATCAATCGTTCACAGAACTCTCCCTGAACTTTGTTTTGTATTTTCTCTTGGTTATCATTTTATGGCCTAGGCAAGATTTCCCTATCGGTCAGGAGAGGCCAGAGCGCTGCCACTCCTGGTCACTGTTAAGCGGGCGTTCAGGGAGGGCCTGCCCCTTGCCCAGCACCCCACTTCTGCCCATCTGAATGCTGTGTCTTGTCACAGAGGGCTCCTCTCATCTGGGGCTGCAACACCGAAGCGAGATGAGATTCGGGGACGTGCAGTGGCGGCGGTCCTCTCCGCAGATGGAGCGAGCGCTAGCCTCGGAAGCCAGTACCCCTGCAGGCAGAGCCTCCCATACTTAGAGGCACTTGGCCACGGTGCCCAGGATGAGCTTCACTCCTCTCCCCAGTGCCCTCGAGGTGTGGGGGAGCTGCTCAGAGGGCGGCCTGGGCCTGTGGCGCTGGCAGATGACCAAACCACTCGACTCAGCTTCCTTCTCTGTCCCAGGGCTTTCCAGAGGGGTGGGCACCCCCTGAGAAAGGACAGGTTCCTGGCATGGGTGCGTCCAACCTATAGGAGCTGTTCTGAGAGAAATAAACAGCGAATAGAAAAGCACTAATTCTGCTCTGGCGTCACACTCCAGAGTCCCCCGTCTGGAGAGGAACTGGAAACAGCCTCAGTGCCGGGGCTTCCGCGAGGCTGTATGCCGTCGTGGACTCAAAAGGACTGGATCCCGGGAGGCCCCTGGGTGGCCCCACTCAGCCTCACCGGGGCTTAGGTGGCTCTAAACTCAGCCTGCCAGCCTCACAGGCCCCACCCCAAGGCTCAAAGTGCTGAAGTTCACAGAACTCACTGTGACCCTTTCTATAAAACGGCAAGCCCCTGCCTACTGCCTGTGCGGACCTTGGTAGAAACACCCTAGATATTCTATCCAGGTTACTTCAGTGGAAGGACAAGTCTTCACTTCCACTTGCATAAACACACCATAGTTGTGCACAGAAAAACTGTCCTTGCATGAGCACCATTCTCTCCACACATGGTATCAGCAACGTTCACGCCCAGCACTCACACAGCACACAGGAGGCACCCAACACACTTCACCCATCTTCAGCAGCCTATGGCAGCTCCTTCTGGGGAAGCTGGGACAGGTATGGGTAGCTCGCCCAGAGTCAGACAGCTGGTGTTCAGACAGCAGGGGCCTGCACTCGGTGGTCTGACTTGAGTTCAAGCTCTGAACTCCAGAACAAAGGGGCTCCCATCCCCCGCCTGGGTCCCCATCACCAAGTACTAATCAAAGGCTATTTACCTTGAATTGCAAGCAAAGTTCGCATAATTGTAGATCATCAAATGTTCACATCACATCTATTATGGCTGAATTCTTTCCCCACCCCAAATTCATATGCTGGCATTCTAGCCCCTGCAGCTCAGAATCTGGCTGTATTTGGAGATAAGGTCTTCACGGGGTGATTATGTTAAGGTGCGATGACTTAGGTGGGCTCTAATCCAGGAGGACTGCTGTCCTCGTAAGAGAAGAGGACACAACTCACAGACGGAAGGCCACACGAAGACACAGGAAGACGCACGAAGACGGCCATCTTCAAGCCAAGGAGAGCGGCCTCAGGGGCCACCAACCCTGCCGGCACCTTGATCTGGGACTTCCAGCCTCCAGAACGGTGAGGAGTAAACGTCCATGGCTTCAGCCAGCCAGTCTGTAGGACTTTGCTCTGGTAGCCATGGCAAATAGAGACACATCAGCACGAAACCCTAAACAGCACCGAAGCCTGCCCTGCCTGGACGCCGCCTCCTTTCTCCACCTCTCTGTCTGGGGATCTCGAGTCTTCTCTCGGCCTTCGCCAACTGCACTCAGGCCTGGGGACCCGGGGGACAGCTGCCCTGGGTGTGCCACTCAACTCTCATATGCCGTCTCGCTCAGGCTGGTTTCCTCATTCTCCCTGGAGCCCAGCCAGTCCTTCTCAGAGCTGCCTTGCCCCGACGTCCCCCTCGGCCCCAGCCCTTTCCATGGTCTCCTCCACACCTAGGGGACTTTCACAACCCATTCTTAACACCTACAAACTGCTCCCCTTTCGAATCTGGGTCTCCTCCCCAGGATGCTTCCACCCTGCCCCTCACCCCAAGGCCACCCAGATCTTCCTAAGGCAAAGCCCAAGCCCTTCAGTGGCTCCCTAGTGACACTCAGCATGTCCCTTCATTAGATGGCTGTGTGATACGGCAGTAAGCTGGCCTCCCAGCCTCACGTCCCACTCTGCAATCATAGCCAAGCTCCACCACACTGCCCTGCGGATGCTCCGGAACATTCCCTAGCTTCCCCCACTCCTCACCGTTTTTAAACCACCTGGAATGTCCCGTTTATGTCTTCCCACCCAAATGCAACCCACCCCCAACATCCCAGCTCAGGCTCTACCCCCACCACAAGCTGCCTCTGACTTTCTGCATCTTAGTCACATCCTAGCCAACACTGCAGTCCTAAATTCCTGAAGGACAGGTGACCCACCTTAACCCCCCTTCGTTCCTCATAATGCAACACATGATGTGTGGAGAAAATAAAGTCCGTTCGTTTGAATGGTCCTTGGTATTCTCAGTTTCTTTTCTCTATTTTGATCACAAAGAAGTGACAAGACAGCTCGCAATATTTAGTTTAAACTCTCCCCACTAACAGGAATACCAGCTGTCTGGGGACCATCAGTTCATAGTTCCACACACGCCCACGTACTGTGTACTCACTGCAGGCAGAGAACGAGGAGAGAACCCTGGCCGGAGACATTCACACTCAGCTCCCTGCTGCCGGCATAATCACTGGACCCTGGCACCAGCACTCACTGAGGCTGGGAGAATGCAGACAAGGGCTCTGCTCCCAAGATCAAAGTCTAGGAGGAGGCTGAGACGTGAACCCAAAGAGCTCTGCAGTAGGAAATGGTGTGTGAATGAAGTTGTAAAAAAGATACACTGATTGCTGTGGGCTGAACTACGTCCCTCAAAATCCACAGGCTGAAGTCCCAACCCCCAGTACCTCAACTGACTGTGTTTGGAGATAGGACCTTTAAAGGGTGATTGAGGTCAAATGAGGTCTTTTGACCTTATTTTCCAATCCAGTCTGACCAGAGTCCTTATAAGAGGAGGAAATGTGGGCACACCAAGAAGCACCAGGGATGTGCGTGTGCACATAGCACAAGGGAAAGACCACATGCAGACACGGGGAAGGCAGCCATCCGCAAGCCAAGGAGAGAGGCCTCAGGAGGAACCAACCCTGGCAGCATCCTGGCCTTGGACTTCTCACCCTGACCCGTGAGAAAATTCTGTTGCTGAAGCGCCTGTGGGACTTTGTTGCGGCAGCCCTAACGTAGTGACCCACGCTACACACACACGATGCTAAGTGGGAGGGCCCAGGCACAACCTGTGTGGCAAGAGTCCACTGGCTCAGGGCACCTGGAATAAGGACAGCCACAATAACAGGAAGGGCACTGGGAGCCGCCAGAGGCTGAGGGAAGTGAGGTGCAGGAGGGACAGCTTGGTGTAGACGGGCTTTTCTTTCTTGGGATGATGAAAACGTTCTGGAACTAGACAGAGGTGATGGCCGCACAACACTGGGAATGTACTAAATAATCACGGGATTCTTCACTATTAAAATGGTTTTCTGTTATGTGAACTTGACCTCAATTAAAAACTCTAAGTTGGCTGGGCTCGGTGGCTCAACCTGTAATCCCGCGCTTTGGGAGGCCGAGGTGAGTGAACTGCCTGAGCCCATGGGTTCAAGACCCACCTGGGCAACTTGGCAAGACCTCATCTCTACAATAAATCAAAAAAAATTAGCCGGGCATGGTAGCACGCCCCTGTAGTTCCAGCTACTTGGAAGGCTGAGCGGAAGGATCGCTGGAGCCCAGCAGGTTGAGGCTGATAAAATTTATCAGGGACAGCATCCATGTCACCCACAATCAGAATCAGTCCCCTTTTCTTGTTCCTCGTGGGCACACTGTACACCCCCTTCACTATGGCATTCACAGATAAAATATACTGTTAGAACACGGTGTGGTGAATGCCATAGTGAAGGGGGTGTACAGTGTGCCATGAGGAACAAGAAAAGGGGACTGATTCTGATTGTGGGTGACATGGATGCCGTCCCTGACTGAACATCATGAACCAACCCTGATGGGGGGTAAAGGTCATCGTGGGAAGAGAAGGGGGAGTAACTTTTCAGGCCGGAAGCATGAGCTGAGGAACTGGGTGGAAAGGTGCAGGAACCAGGAGCTCCTGGGAGCCCATGGGCTACTGAGAGTCCAAGGATGGAGACAGGAGGAGAGAGGTCAGGCCGGCAGGACATGTGGCTGCTGGGGCTGGGCCTGCAGCTCCCTGTTCCCCCCATCCTGCCAGCCCACTGAGCTCCCAGAACACAGGTGAAGCCTCAGCACTAATATTTTGGGCCCCTCCTCGAGAGAGTCTGGGAGCAGGAACCTGTATTTAAAATAAAATACAACATTTTAACAAGTTCTGGGTAGCCACTGATTGTGGCAAGGGTCTTTCAGTTTATAGTGATGTTCTTGATTTACAAACTTTTCGATAAAAGAGAAATCAGTCACTGGGCTCGGTATACTGTACAAACAGAGAAGGTACATGAATCTATTTTCACAGGATTGTCTAAAAAAGATGCCTGCCTAACCTTCATCTACATGGAAAGTTCAGTTAACCAGAAAAACAAATTTCCCCAGTTTTAAAGACTTAACATTTGTACAAACTTATCTTTTTAAAAAATGCTTTTAAGTGTCCAAATTATACAGAAAGGAAAACAAAATACCTAGAAATGAAGATTATACAAAACCCTCAGGACAACTCAAGGTAGCTCTTCCCATTTCCCCATCAGAGATAATTCCCTAAACAGTAATGCTGCGTACATGTTGTCTAAGAGCATTACGTTTTTATGCTCTTATGATTCAAGGTCGGCCAGAGTAAAAATATTAAGTATGACAAGAATCACCATTTGTAAAGTGTGGAATAAATTACATTCTTAACTTTCAATACCTAGTGTCACCAGCACAACGCAGCTCGTGGCTGCAAGTGCCCTGCCCTGGGGTACCTGAATGCAGTCATGCTGGGTCTTCACAGTGGAGGGGTGCCAGGTCACCCTTCCAGAAGCAGGATTTTAACCACACACTACACCACCGATATTCCCAGGGAACATACAGGCTTAAAGGATGGTTGTTTGTCTTTAATTTTAAACACAATAACGCAAGGAAAAGACTGGAGAGATACAGACCTGAACGACTTTTCCCTCTATAATACTTCACAAGGGATGGCCTAACACCCTGCACTCCCCCACCCCACCCCATCTCTGACCCTGTTATAGCCATTGCATGGCCAGCTCCACTCCCAGAACTCATAGTTCATCTCCTTTAGATTGGCTTGGCGATAGACCCGCCGGAAATTAAAAATCCAAAGCCTTTGTGAAAACTTCATTCTTTAAAGTAATGTGTGTCCGGGTCAGACTTTTAAAAAAGGGGAAAGATTTCAAAAGGACACAATCCTTTAACCATCATGACTAAAGATCAGAGTGTCGTCTCACAAAAGGGATTAGTTCGGATTTTAAAGCTGGGTCCAGTTAACCTACCTGACCATGTTAACAGCTTTCATTTGCGCATTCAACTCCTGACAGTCAAGGCCAAGCAGTGCTTATAAGACATAACTGAAAAATAACAGCTCTGGTGTTTCACAACTTGAAAATGTGTTTTGAAAACGAGGTCACTGCCTTGTAGCTCTCGCAGCAAAGGGATTTTGCAAAACCCTCTCTGTAGAAGCTGGTTTCTAACCACTCAAGTCTGTGACCGGCCTTCCCTCCCTGACTGCCTGAGCAGTTGTTTACAGTGACAATGACACCTCTTCCTTGTTCCCCACTCAGTTCTATCCTGGATGACCTCCTCTCTGCCAAAGCTGGGGTGAACTCTCCCAGATGCATACCAGGCCGTGCCCTGCCTGTCCGGTCATGGGGAGCTCTGGCAGGCATCCCCTGGCACTCCTGTCCTTGTGTGACTCCTGTCCCTTGAGCAGAGGTTTAGTGTCTCACTGCCAACAAACAGGACACAGAGGAAGTGATGGAATTAGGTTATAAAAAGACTGTGGCTTCTGACTCGGGAACTCCCAGCTCTCTCTCAGATCCCTCCCTCTGAGGAAGGCCAGCGGCCATTTGTGAGCCCCTTCACAGAGACACCACGCAGGGAGAAACTGAGGTCTCCACCCACAGCCAGAAGGGACCCAGTCTCTCCAAGTCAAGCCTGGAGACCCCCACAGCCCAGCTACAGCCTGTGAGGGACCCCAGGCTAGAATCTCACAGCCAAGAAGTTCCCAAATCCTGACCCGTGGAAATCATGGGATAAGATTTGTTTTCAGCCGGGCTCGGTGGCTCAGCCTGTAATCCCACGCCTTTGGGAGACTGAGGTGAGTGGATTGCCTGAGCCCACGGGTTCGAGACCTGCCGGGGCAGCGAGACCTCATCTCTACAATAAATAAAAAAATCAGCCGAGCGTGGTAGCGTGCGCCTGTAATTCCGGCTACTCGGAAGGCTGAGGCGGAAGGATCGCCGGAGCCCAGCAGGTAGAGGCTGCGGTGGCCGGGAGCGGCCACTGCACTCCAGTCTGGGCAACAGAGTGAGACTCCGACTCAAAAAATAAAAATAAAAATAAAAATAAAAAATAAGATTTGTTTTCAGCCACTAATTTTGGGGGTGATCTGTTCCTCAGCAATGGATACATTCTGGACTGGCTCACAGAGGCCAGTCACCACTCAGCCATGTGTCACACTGCTCTGTGGGACAGTCTGGCCTTCGATCTGCTCACAAGGTTGCTACTGTCTTTAAGGCCCCCAACTCTCCATTCCTCAACATCCTACCTGGCAAAATCTTCCTCAGGTTTCCAGGTCACTTCAAACAGCATCCCCCCGGACAAATCCTGAGGCTCCCGGAGCACCCTTGGGCACCACAGCCCTCTGCCCCTGGCCTCATGCCTGTTGGGGTCTCTCAACTCCTGCTCTTCAGCTTTCAGCCCTGGGGACTGGTGGGTGTTCAGTTTTTGCTCACAGAGTAAACCATCAGTTAGTTGCCAGCCTGATATCTCTTCATCCCTGAGCATGTCACTGTCTATTTCTTGCATGGACATCTATCTACCCTCACGACATCCCTGGACCTCAGGACATCAACATCCGTGACTAGGATTACTACCTTCTCTCAGACCCATTCACGTGTTTTCAACTGTCCCAAATATGAGCTTTATATAAAAGCTCCCAGTACCGAATCCCAATTCATCCAGTTGTCATGTCTTTTTTAGTCTTCTTCAATCTGGAACAATTTCTCAGTTTTTCTTTGGCTCTCATGATCATTTATTTTGGTGAGTGTCCCTCAGTTTGGTTTTGTCTGATGTTGCCTACTGCCCAGATTCAGATCATGCAACTTTACCAAGACTCTTCCAGAGATGACTGTGTGTCCCTCCTCTCTGCCTCCTGTCAGACAGCACATGATATCAACTTGTCCTACTGTTGATGACGTTCACTCTGGTCACTGAATCCAGGTGGTAACTGCCAGGCTGCTCACAGCGAAGGTGCTCTTTTGCCCTTATAGCCAATGAGTATTTTGTGCAAATAGTTCACTCACCACCAAGACTGCCATGTGGTCATGTATTTACTTGCATCTGTATAGAATTATGGTTTCCTATCACATCCAGTGCTAGTTGGACAGATGGAATGAATTCCAGCAGGCTTCTCAGTCCCCTTGACCCTTCATCTTTCTGTGAGCAAGTCTCTTGCTTTCTGGCTCAAGATGGTCCAAGTGCCTCTTGGATGTTCCCTGTCGCAGCCCTGGGATCAGCCATTTCTCCAAGGAGCCCTCATTCCTCTGGTGGAAAATGGTATTTAGAAGCCAAGATCCAGGTGTGAGGTACGTTCATTGCTGTTGGGGTGTATCTGCCCCCTGCTCCCTCAGTGGAATATGTGTCTGTACTTACATATACATACACACATGTACATTTACACCTACATTTACTTCTGTATCTACCTGCACTTATTGAAAACCAGGACTTCACACTAATACACTCACCCTGATCCATACTACAGGATTCATCCCAGTTTTCTGCATTTCTGTATTCATAAATCCCTTTTCTGACACTGGGAAGTCTGATTCCCATTTGCTTTAGTGAAGTTAATTATCTGATTGATTCTTCCATATGTGACTAATTTCCAGTCTCAGTCACCAGCATCTCCCCTGCTCAGACCACCCCCAACACACACACACAGACATCAGGATGACCCCCACGAGCTCAGCCTACACATTCCACTCAGACTCTCCATGCCAAGGTCAAGAGGTGGAGACAGAGACTTCACCTCTTCACAGGAGGAGCTGTAGAGCTGCACTGCACTGGCACATGTGTAAGGGGCCAGGAAGGACCTGTGGGCATTTGTGCAGCCTAGTACAATGGCTCCTTCTGTCTTGCTGCTGGCCTGTGGCTTCCATTCTCAAGAGCCCCTGGTGACAGAAAACAGCTGGGGGAGCTCCAGTCATAATGTCTCATTCAAAGGAGTAGGAATGAGGAAGGGCAGGTGGGAGCCAAGGCCCTACTTCCAATTTAGTCCATTTTTTCCAAAACCTCCCTGAAGTCCCACATGACTGTGTTTACCACTTATTCACTATAACTTAGGCACACAGGTCACTCAATAAAACGGATCAGTAACCAGAAAAGGAGAGAATGGATATTCTGTGGCAACTGGCAATTTCTGTCAGCTCACTTTTTTATATTTTTTGGCCACCATCCTGCTGTCAGGGGTTACTAAAGACCTTGAATGAATCTCTGCAAGCAGTCTGGGACCTTCCCCATCTCTAGGTTTATAAAGTGCCAAGGAATGTCACCCTGCATGCACAGAAACTCAGGCTTAAATGTCTGCCAGATGATGTATCTCTACTTCTTTGTTCATCTAAAAATCCCATATGTGAGGAAGTGCTGCAGTTGGCCTCCCCGGGAGCTTGTTGAGTGTCTGAGAAAATGACCCCCTACAAGGACAGTTTACAGCCCTTCCGCTATGTGAAAACATAGTGCCAAAGCAGATCAAAGCTCTACCCCAAACACCAGGACATTCAAGAGATGTGGAGCAGAGAGAAGGACACTCTCCTAGCTCTCCACCGATCCACAGGAGAGGAAGAAAAGAAAAAAGGGACAATGATAACAGAGTGGAGGACAGCCTCAGAAACATGGGAACTGGTACATGGGAACCATCCTTCTGGAAGTAGGGGGATTTATTTTGCAAAATTCCCCAGGAGGCAAACAAACCTTGGCAATATGTTTCAACAAATTTATCTGAATTGACGCCTTGTCTCTGCAAGAAAAACTGAAAGGGTTGTTATTTAACACAAAGATATTACAAAAGTTTTTCTAATTATAATAAAGCAGTGCCACCTAAAAATATTGTTCTCTTATCCTTCAGATAAGAGAAAGGGTGGCAGGAGAAAGGGTGTGTGGACAGAGCACACACTTTTGAACTGGGCGTATGGAATTCAAAGTCAGGTAAAACCTTGCCATATGTTTGCTATGTGACCTTGTTAGGAGTGACCTTGTTCACCTCTCTGAGCCTCAGTTCCACCACCTGACAAACGGGGATAATAGTGTTCACCTCAAAGAGGTGAGATTATGGAGATAATGTGCATATGTACAAATTCTGGTCACAGGTGATTGTAATCACTATCAGTCATGGAATTATCAGAAGGACTAAAGAATGTATCACAGATGTAACAATGACTGGCATACAGTTTGTGTCCAGAGAATGTTAGTTCTCTTTTAGGTTATCTATACAAAAGGCTGTACGCTAGCTATCTGATATGGTTGACTACTGTTCTTTATAATACAATTTCTCCAGGGAAAAAAAAAACTGTATAAACCCTTTTCTGCATTAGAAAATGCAGTTATACTAAAAATGATGCAGCACACTCATGGAACTGGCACAACGTTTACAAGAAGAGATGGAAGCAGCCCAAGTGTCCATCGACAGAGGAATGGATGAACAAACTGTGGCATATATGCACAATGGAATATTAGCTAGCCCTAGCAAGACTAAAACAAAGAAGATTCTGACCCATCCTACAACACAGATGAACCCTGAGGACATAATGCTAAGTGAAATAAGCCAGTCACAAAAAGACAAATACTGTATGATTCCACTTATATAGGTATCTAAAACAGTTACATTCACAGAGACAGAAAATAGAATGATGGTCACCAGGGGCTGGGGAAGGGGGAAAATGGGGAGTAGTTGTTTAATGGATATAAAATTTCAGGTTTGCAAGATGAAAATGTTCTGAAGATTAGTCACACAACAATGGAATATTTTTAATACTGCTGTATACTTAAAAATGGTTAAGATGGTAAAATGTATGTTGTTTTTTTCTACAACTAAAATTTTTCAAGTATTTTATTTTGAAAATACATGTATTTTAGAAACAGGTCTATGTTGCCTGGGCTGGAATGCAGTGGCTAGTCACAGTGCAATCATAGTGGCCTCAAATTTCTAACCTCTAGAGATCCTCCAGCCTCAGTCTCATGAATAGTTGGGACTACAGGTGCATGCACCACTGTGCCTGGCCAAAATGTATTTTTTTTAAATGATGCAAGCTTTTCATAATAATGCAGGGTCATCATACTAATTATAGGCTGTGCTGCAGATAGATTTATGTAGTTTGCTGCCCAGTGTTGAATCTGTATCCAGCTGCAGGATGTACTCTAGAACCTACTTTCTTACATAAATACCTGGAACTTTTTTTTAGCATATAGCTGCCAAAGGAAAAATGGAACGTGACATGTTTTGCTACATGTCATTTGCTAATACCACTGGAGAATTGGGATGTTGATGCTAAAAGAAATCTTAGAAATTACATTTTAAAGTTGAAGAAAGTGAAACCTACTCTTTATTCAAACTAAATTATTCTTCTAAGACCATACAGGTAATAATCATGAGAAGAGTGGGAAGGAGAAATCACATCTCCTAGCCCCTTCCATAATCCTCTTGGCACCTGCAGTACAAAGCACTGAGTTTTCCAGAAGGCCTTACCTTTGAACCGCACAGTTTACTACAATGCCACCAGGGGACAGCAGGTGTATTAGTCTGCTATTCTAAAGATCCTGGACTAAAGGCCCCCCATATACTTCCCTTCCCCCCTTCCCCCAGCCCCTGGAACATATATGCACGTATATGTGACTTTATTAAAACAATTTCAACACACCTAAAGTTTAAGAGATTCATAAATAACTTGTTAAACAAAACAAAGGCTCAGGTCCAATGAAGGTAACATCTTTATTAATCCTTCACTACTTCTGGTTTATTCCAACCCTACCTGATGTAACAGTCAATTAATATGTTAGTTCTAAGCCAACAATGACTTGACTGCAGAAATCCATCCCATTTCTTTAATACTTTGAACCAGTCTTCCCACTACTTGGTCTCAAAGGCTTCAAACCACAACAACCCCAAAGGTCCATCTGGCCATTTGTCCTCAACCTTCCTTTGTCAGTTCCGTTTTTCTTTCTGATGTCCCTATATCAGAGAGGAAGGTCTGTCAATAGGTCTAACCCTCTAGCAACTTTTCAGAGGCAACAACAAGGAAATTCAAGTCACACAATAAAGCCTACATGCCACTGTTCTTCCAAGTAGATGACCAAAATCTCCATTCCCTATTTTTTAAATAATACCAACAACTAGAAGCCGAAACCACAGTGAGGCTTGGATTTACAAGGCAAGATCTCCCTCAGCAATGACCTGTGTACCCAACACTTTCACAGCTTCATCTGGTGGGAGGAAGGAGAGACGACAAACAACATCAGCAGTGGCATTCTGATAACTAGCCCAGGAGTCATCTCCACACGTTCAAACAATAGCCACGGTTCCTAAGTCATCCAAAGAGAAAGATGCATGTTTTTTTCACAAACAGAAATTTCACAGTTTTCTTCCTTGAATTTATCATGTCTTAATAAGGAAAAAGGCATTCAAATGCAAAGTTTGACTACTGCTTCGACACACTGGAGCAGCCTATTTAAAAAATGACAATGGTGTTCACTCTTGTTAGAGCATTCAAAGAAATTACTCTCCACTACATTTAATTTGCTCTCATGGAATTATCTATTCACCGATCAATCTAATCTAGCATAAAACTGACGACAAAAGCAAATATGGCACTAATGGTTACAAGTGGCAAAATAGGAATGAGACACTCACAAGAGGCATATAATTTAATGGATTTTCTACTGCAGAATCCATCGTGTATTCAGATATTATTCTGTAATCCTTTGCCAAATATGAATGCTCAATTGGTGAGATTTCAGAATGATTCCTATCTGTATAATTTTCTGATTTTAGTTTGTTTTTCATTATAGAATATTTATATTTAAACGTAAGGATTATCAGAAAATCAAAAGAATTAATTTTGATAATAGGTAAATAAGATAAATGTAATAGCCGGGCTCGGTGGCTCAACCTGTAATCCCGCACCTTTGGGAGGCTGAGGTGAGTGGATTGTCTGAGCCCGCGGGTTCAAGACCCGCCTGGGCGGCGAGACCTCATCTCTACAATAAATCAAAAAATCAGCCGGGCGTGGTAGCGCAAGCCTGTAATTCTGGCTACTTGGAAGGCTGAGGTGGAAGGATTGCCGGAGCCCAGCAGGTCGAGGCTGCGGTGGCCAGAAGCAGCCACTGCACTCCAGCCTGGGCGACAGAGTGAGACTCCAACTCAAAAAAAAAAAAAAAAAAAAAAGATAAATGTAATTCAATAACTTATAAAATAATTATTAAAAACAATTTTTTATTATCTCAAAAATCTCAAGTTAGATCATTAAAAACAGAAACAACATATCTATGAGGATGGCTCAAACTAAAAAAAAAAACAACTGATGATACGAAGTGCTGACAAGGCTGTGGAGCTACTGGAACTCTCACACCTTGTCAGCGGGAATGCAAGGCGGTACAGCCACTCTGGAAAGCATCCTATAAAATCAAGCCTGGAACTTTCTTATAAAATTAAACATACACTTATCCTATGACCCAGCAATGACACTCCTAGGGATCTACCTTAGAAACATTAAAAACTTTTCTTCACATAAAAACCTATTGACAAATGTCCATCAACAGTGAATGGATATACACACTGCAGTATGTCCAGACAGTGGCAATAGGAAAGGACACACACACATGGATGAGGCTTGAATGCATGGTCTGAATGATAGAAGTCAGTCCCAAAGGTTATGTATGATATAATTCTATTTATATGACATTCTGGCAAAGGCAAACATGTATAAGGGTGAAGAACAGATCAAAGTTGTCAGGGATTGGGGAGGGGGAGGGTTTGGCTATTTAGGGGCAGAGTGAGGGAGCGTTTGTTTTGTTTCCTGTTTTTTTTTTTTTGGTGATGAACTGCTTTGTATCAGGACAGTGATGACGGTTATAACAATCTACACATTCTAAAACTCACAGAATTTACAAAAAAAGTCAGTTTTACTGTCTATAAATTTAAGTAACAATAACGAATAAAAGTACAAGAGTATGCAGCTACTCTAAAAGCAAAAAGTGAAAAAATAAGAGCACTCTTAATTAAATTAAATCCATGTCTGGCATACATAATTATCATTGAAAGAGACTTATATGATGCATAAACCAAATACAAAGAATGGGTTTTTGACTAAACCAACTACATGGACCTTTTTAAAGAAAGATTTTGGAAATCTGAATATAGTATTAGATTATATAAAGAAATTTTTGTTCATTGTTAGGTAGGGTTATAATTATGTAAAAAACCTCTTAAACAAAATCCATTCAAAAATATTTGAGGTATTATGACATGATTTCTGGCATTTACTCCAAAGCCCTCCAGAAACTAGCAAACAAACAAAACCCCAAAGGAAGGAAGGAAGGTAGACCAGGTATGGCAAAACTAGTACAGGGCATCATTTTTCGATGCCAGATGGGCAGTAATGAGGGTTACCGTACACTACTTCTGGGTGTGTCTAGAAATGTTCATGGTAAAACACTGAAAGAGAAAAAAGAAGGGAGGGAGAGGAAAGGAGGGAAAAAAGGAGAGAGGGAGGAAGAGGTTCATCCACTTGGAGGAGTCTGTCCTGCAGGAACCAAGTTCAAGGCCAACTGGCACTTGATTGTGCCACATGAAGGGCACAGATGCTGTTTCTACTTGCCTAACTTCATCAGGGGTTTGTTATTTATTCAGGCACAACTAAAATATTAGAAGGGAAAGACAGGAAAGGAAAATAGGGGTTTTCTAAGTGAGCTCAGGATCACAAAGAAGACTTTGAAAAAAGACATTTGACAAGGAGATACTCTAACTTACAAGTCCACAGAAAAATCTCTGAAAGGCAAGTTCTTTTCTTCCTATCGTAGCTGCTGCCTTCGCCTGTACAGCTTGAGATGAGATCAGCCCCGGTTATCCAGGTGGGCCCTAAAGTCAATGCTAAGAATCCTTATGAGAGACAGAAGAGCAGGCAGACACCAAGGAGGAAGCTGTGTGAGGATGGAGGCAGAGACTAGAGCTCCGCAGCCACTAGCTAAGGAACACTCAGAGCCACCACGAGCTGGAAGAGGCAGGGAAGGATCTTCCCACAGAGGCTTTGGAGGGAATGCGACCCTGCCAACACCGTGATTTCTGAATTCAGACTTCTGTTGTTGGAAGCCTCCTCATTTGTGGTAATCTGTTTTGGAGGCCTTTTGGAAACTGAGACGTTACTGAGTAACTCTTCTCTGCACCAAGTCAGGACAGCAAAGGCTGACTGGGCTTCATGCTGGGTATTTAATAATAGCCAGTGTTCCCAAGTGCCAGAAGAATTGCCATGGGAAGCCTGGACTCTCCACCCTATAGATCTAACAGGTAAGATAAATTCTCAAGGTCATAGGGTCTCATTTCAACCTGCCCAAAGAAAGAATGCAACTGTTGGCCCAGTCTGGTTTCAGGGCTTATGACAAAAGGAACTATACATACAAATTGGACTCTAGTTGATTAAGTTGGTTTCCATAAAGCATGTTAAAAATCCTGATACCACTGTACACATACATGTATTGAACAAGCAAATACATGACTGGCAGATAGTGGGAGCCAGGTTTATCCCTGTTGGAGTGGGAGGTTCCAGACAAGCAGGGAAAAGTCTAGAGTGGTCCATGTGTAAAGGATTAGAGGTGAAGATACCAGCATGGACTCACATTTAGTTTAATATACATATGGCTACACACAGAAGTATTTAGAGACTCATGTCTACAAACAGGGCAGTCCACACATATGTTTTCATGCTCCATAGGCTGAAAGGACCCCAAAAGCAATGACACTGCAGTAGCAATGAGCACATCTGGCAGTCAACTCTTGGTTTCTAATACCATCTCCAACAGAAGGAACCAGGGCTCCATGGAGAAGTGGCTGATTCTAGGGATGCAGCAGGGAATAGACAAGATGAATCTGGAACATCCAGTAGTGCCAGAAAGTAAGGAAGTGCTCAAAAATAAACAAACAAATAAGTAACCAACCACCCCACAGTGATGGGGTACACCAAAGGAACACAGGGGACAACTGAAAGAGCTCCCAGCAGCCAAATCAGGAACAACTTGAGGAAAAAAATAAATAGATTATATCCTAAAGCATAGAATAAATATCCATGAGTCCATAATGACATAAATGACTGAATAAGTAAGTACAGGAAAACAGATCCATCTCCTGTGCAGAAGATTTGCAAATAACCTATGTTGATACTTCACCCTCAAGGAGGTGAAGCAGAACTCCTTCCTCTTTAAGTGCAGGCTGCTCACAGGAACTTTTTCAGTACAGTTTGAAAGGGAGGGGAAAGTGCAACTTCACAGTGTAGAAACCTGACAAATACAACTTCAACTGGTAATTGAAGTCAACAGCAGAAGTGATAAGTCACAATGACAGCAAATAGGCTTAATAGATGTGACAGAAATGGCACTTTGCTTTTGTGGTCTTCCTCCCTGAAACCCATACTCTTTGTATGGTGAAGGGGAAAACAAATGACTGATTACACCAGTGTAGTTGTAAACTGAGACTTCTGGAGTGGAATAAAGAGGTCTGGATACAAGATCCACGATGTTAAGCAAAAATCCTATAGTCCAGAAATAGACTTGGATGCTACCAGTATGAATCCAGGAAATATTTTACCTTGAACACTGTTTTTCCCCATCTCTGTCTACAGAAATGACTTAAAAACAATGGCCAATTCAATAGCAATGAACATCCTATAGTCCAGATTATAGTCTCTAAATACCATTTTCCACTTTAAAACTACCAACCAGGGTTCTTTGGAGAAATGACTGATTCCAAGTTTGGGGCAGTAAATCTGACCATGACTCTTTTCTGTGGTTGAGACAAACTTCAACTCTTGATATGATCCAAAGGACTTCCTGGCTCCCTCTCCAGCCCCATCTCCTCCCTGCCAATGCTTCAGTCACACTCACCTTCCTTCACCTCTTCAAATCTGTGGTCAGTAGAACATTCCAAAGATGTTCCCATTCTAAGCCCTAGGACTGCAAGTATGTTACCTCATATGGCAAAAAGGGGCTTTAAAGATGTGATTGAAGTCAAGGACTTTGAGATGTGGAAATTAATCTGGATTATCCAAGTGGGCCCAATCTAATCACATGAGTCCTTAAAAGTATAAAGCCTTTCCTGGCTCATTTCAGAGAGAGACAGATGTGATGATGAAAGCAGGGTCGGGGGGGTAATGCTGCTGGCTTTGAAGATGGAGGAAAGGGCCAACAAGCCAAGGACTGCGGGTGGCCTCTAGAAGCTGGAAGGCAAGAAAACAGATTCTCCCCTAGAGTCTCCAGAAAGCTGATATTTAAATCAAAACATTCAAAATTGCCCAGCTAGTAAGCAGCAGAGCCAGGATTAGAAGCCAGGCAGTCTGACAAAGAAGTGGTGACTTAACCATGACACTAATATTTGTCTTTCATGTAAGAAATATGAATTCCAAGACCTGTCATTTATTCATGACACCCCCAGTATTCAGAATTGCTTAACAGCTGCTGAATATAAATGAATGAGACGATGCATTTTTTCCCCACTATTTTTTTTAAGAAACCCGTTTTATTATGGAAAGTTAAATATATACAAAACTATGGTCATTATACAATGATCTTTCAAATACTCATCTCCCAGCTTCAACACTCATCAACACAAGGCCAATCTTAATGCCTGCATTTAATTAGCTTTGTATTGTATTATCTGGTAGAAACTGTAATAGTCTCTCTTAAATAGTTTGCTTTTATAGAATCGCGTGTTCCTAGCTCTCATTACATGTTCATTTATCTGCATTAACATGGATTTTTAAAATATATCTTTAAAAGGTAGGTCTTTCTAAACAAAACACAAAACAAATAAATCATAAAGGAGAGATTGATATCTTTCACTATATAATGTTAAATCTTTTGCCAAGCCTATATATTACATAAAGTACAAAAAATCAGAGGGAAATAGTTGTAATAAATATGACAAAAGATTAGTGTTCTCATTATATAAATAACTCTTATAAATCAGTAAGAAAAGATCACAACCCAATAGAAAAATAGATGAAGGGATGAACATAAGTTTCCCCTACTGTTCTTAAATGACAAAAAGACTTGGGTTTCCAACTTTGTCAGCATACTTCCTCTGGTCCACTAGAATTTAGGAACAATGAACATTCTAGAACAGACACTAACAGTTCTCACCTGTAAGCTTATTTTTTCAAAGATGTGTTGCCTTGGAATCCGGCACCAACAATGAGCCTGAGAGTCTTAAAAGCTTTTTGCTTCAGAATCCTTCCACAGTACACAAGGAGAAGTCTGCTCACCTCACGCGGTGACCAGACAGTCCGTGCAGACTATATATTCAGTTCTCAGTCCTGGTGGGAGGTGAGATAAGAGGAAGACAACTCAAAAAAATTGACTAAAGATAAGGGGCTTAAAAACAAAAACAAATGACCCAGCTCCCATTAGAAGTCAATCTCGGACCCTGGGCATGAGCCCGAGGAAGGAAATCATTTCCATTAAGTGGAAAAACGTGGCCACGTGCTTGAGGGACCAAAGAATGCCTTGAAAAGAGAAAAGTTCCCACTGGCCTAGAGAAAGGGCCCAAGATTCTCAAACTTCTTGAGAAATAACAGCTATAGTCTCACCTACAAGTAAGGAAAGTAAGAAGAGAAGGAAAAATGTGTATTCTCAGTCATCAGGCAAAGCCTATTTTAGCAATGTTGAGCTTCCTTGATGAGGGTTTCCAAATCTTTAAAGTCAGATAAATTTAGACTTTATAAAACCCAAGCCATTTCTGAAGTCGACTTGCCAAAAATAGTGAGCACGAACCTAATTAAGTCTTGAAGATATAACTTCCAATTTACAGGAAATAGAAGGGATAGAAGAGAAGTCAAACCATGTTACACGAAAAGTAGCCCCAAAAGTCCAGAATGTGAGGAATTCCAGAGGTAACCAACCAAGTGACATCAATAATCACTGGCATTAAAGAAACCCACTGCGTCAGGCACAGTGGCTCACGTCTGTAATCCCAGCACTTTGGGAGGCCAGGCAGGAGGATTGTGTGAGACCAGGAGTTCGAGACCAGCCCAGGCTACAGTAGCAAGATCTCGTCTCTACAAAAAAAAAAACTTAGCCAGGCTTGGTGGTCCATGCTACTTGGGAGGCTGAGGTGGAAGAAGGGACTGGCTCCACGAGGTCGAGGGTGCAGTGAGCCGTGATTGTGCCACTGTGCTCTAGCCCAGGTAACAGAGTGAGATTCAGACTCAAAAAAAGTAACAAAGAAACCCACCTGGACTGCTCTAGACCAGGGTCCGCAGACAGGTTGGCGTACAGGTAAAAAAACTTGGAAAATTAAGTACTGGAACACATTTGCACATTCATTTGCATATCACGTTGGCTACTTCTGCACAACAGTGGCAGAGCTGGGCAGTTATGACAGAGCCCACATGGCCTGCAAAGTTTGAGAGTTGGTACCTGGCCCTGCACAGAAAATGTTTGCCAACTCCTGCCCTAGATTCAAAGAGACAACAGATAGTCAGCAAAATACCATGTGTGCCTCTTGCTTGGATCTGGATTCACACCAACCAATGGTAAAAGTGCAACTTTGAGGCAATCAAGAAATTTGATCATGTAGCAGGTTTTAGAAAATATTTAAGAATTATTGTCAATTTCATTAGGAGGTGATAATGGTATTTTGGCTCTACTAGAAAATGCCCTCTGGAGGTACATAGTGAACTATTTAGGGATGAAATATGTTGTCTGGAGTAAACTGCTTTAAACTACTTAAACTACACACACACATACAAAAGGGCTGGGGACATGGTAGCTTATGTCTGTAATCCTAGCACTTTGAGAGGCTGAGGCAGGAGGATCACTTGAGGTCAGGAATTTGAGACCAGTCTGGGCAACATAGCGAGACCTCCATCTATCCAAAAAAGAAACGAAATAGCCAGGCCTGGTGGTGTGCACCTGTAGTCCCAGCTACTCAGGAGGCTGAGGCAAGAGGGTTGCCTGAGACATGGAGTTCAAGGGTGTAGTGAACTACGATCTCGCCACTGCACTCCAGCATGGGGGTGAGGGGAGAGAGAAGGGAGAGGGAGAAAGCAGATATGGCCAAACAATAATTGTGAAATGGGTTTGATGAATATATGGAAATTCGTTATACTACTTCCTGTGCTTTTATGTTTGCTTAAAATTTTCCTAATAAAAACACAGGGAAAAAAGCAGAATCTTGATTTTTTTAAAAAAGTAGTTTATCACCAGGAACCCCTCAGGGCCCACGTTCCCAGCTTGGCTCCAGTCTCTGCCTACCAGTTGTTTGCTTTTCTCTAAACAGTTTCATTTTCAGCTTCCTGTCTTTGCTCATGACATCTGCCACCAGGAATGACCCTTTCCACTCTGCTGCCTTTAAAAGTTCACTCTGCTCAAGGTCTGGCCCATGTGTGACCTTCCCCCATGCCCTCCAGTGAGCAGGCACTTTTTGGCTCCAATAGCACACTGCTTCTGGCTTCCTTCTCGACATTTCAGCCAGTTACTGCATCTGTTGCCTCACAGTGCCATACAAACCCAGAAGTTTCCAACAGCTGAGCCTTTTCTGTAAATCCACTGGAGGGGGTATCATAACACCTTACACAGAGCAAGTCCTTACAGCTCTGAGGTCCAGGAGCAGGTTCTCACAGCCCACACAAGGCCATCTTTCCCTGAGTGGTTTTGCTGACAATTAGACCTTCAATTGAACAATGAATTCCTGTCCAGCAAGACCCTGGGCAGCCATGTTTAATGGAGGCTCTCTTAATAAAATAAAAGCCAAGGTTGGCCCAGATGGAGGATGTTCTGGAGAAGACTGCAAAGACTGCTTGATTTTGTCCTCTTCTTGTCACCTTTCCTTGGGCCCTGTCCCTTTTCAAGCATGGCTGCATTATACTTTGATGCCAGCCTGTGGAGTGCCCTGACCCATGGTAAAAACCCCTGGTTGACGGTGGATATAAAACCTTTACATTACTTCAAGAATAGACACAGATTGGAACTTTCAAGCTATCTTATTAGGTAAAATAAAGACAACAATGAACAGACAATTCAAAAAGTCCAATAGTCCAGATTTCTATCTCTCTTCTATTCTACTTAGGTTACCCAAGAACACCACGAATAATCACCCTCTCCAGGACTAGCCCTGCTAGCTCGGGCCCTGCTTAGTAAGGTCAATGAGCCCAAATATTTCCATACAAAAATCCACTAATTCAAAATTAATTTAACTTTGCAAACTCAGCTTTTAAAATATGAATGCTCACTGCCAGAGCAGAGTGGTTTGCTTATTCAGGAAAGTCTGGCTTCTCCTGGGAATAGTTTCAAGAAAACAAGGCATTTTGGGAAAATGAGGGCAAACTACGCCAGCTCTCCATATTAGCATTTCAATAAACTGAATGGGGCCAGGAAAAATCTCCATTTATAGGTAAATATGTGTGTTCTGTGTGTGTAAGACCCACACTTTATATAGGGTGTGTGTGTGCCTGTAAGACCTACACTTTATACAGTGCTGTGTGTAGGCATGTAAGACCTATGCTTTCTATAAGTCAATCCAACTGATCTTGAGATATTCCTTAATTTGTAATTCATGATTTCTCCCTGGGACATTGAGCAAATTAAAGAATCTGCTTTTTTTTTTTTAAAAAAGTCTCCAAGTCTAGTGCATTTTCTTACCACTTCAATATTAATCAACTAAGCTTGGCATCCAGAAGCTGCATTCAAAGAACGTCTATGTGGGGTTTTGAGCGAGGCTGTGGCGCTATCCCTGGCCAACAAAGCAGCGACAACCATATTTAGTGACCAAGGCAGCATGCGACATTTCTCCAAAAATTCAGTTTCACTCATGGCTCCAAAGAAACCTAAGATTATAAAACCACAAATGCCATGGGTTTCTAGATTTCTTTGGCCGCTCTGGGTCTCCTCACAAACAGGAGTCTCTAAAATTGAAGACAGAATTTCGGAAAACCGCTCGCCTCATTCAGCTCAGAGGGCCTTTTGAACCCACCTTCTGGGTTGCGCCGACGCTGGCAGCCACTTCCTGGCTTTGCCTGCCCTTCGCCCGTGAGGGCACTTGCGTCCCCCGGCAACCGCGCGGACACCCTTCGCGTCCAACGTCCCCTCCCCCGGGGGCTGCGCCGGCTGCGCCCCGGGCCTCCGAGCCCCTCCCCCGCCCACGGGGACGCGGGGCCTGCGGGCGCGGCCGCCCGACCCCGCCCGGACGCCGCGCAGGGAGCGGCGCCCAGAGTCCCCCGCGGTCCCCAGGAGACCCCGCGCGGGGGCGAGGTAGGGGCGGGGCAGGGACGGTCCCCGGAACCCGCCCGCGCTCAGCCTCACCTGCAGCGCAGCCGCGCCGGTCGGAGCGGAAATGCCCTGCTGGGGCCGGCGCCGTGGCCCCCAGGCCGTCCCGGGCGGCGCCCCCTGGAGGCGGGACGCGGGGCTTCTCCGCCCGCCCTTGCGGCACCATCCGACCCACGAGGCCAGACCCACGCGACGCCCGCCGGGGAAGCTCCGCTCCAGACGCTGCGCAGCGAAGTCCACACACCTGGGGGCGTCCCCCACCAGTCGCATACGCCCTGCCACACCTGGGCACTCAAGCGCAGCCTGGACTGCATGTTGGGCTGCGACACACCTGGGCCACAACACATCAAACGCGGAGACTCACATACGACTCCACAAACTTAAGGACACACACGCACACATAAATGAACCCAAGATCAGACCCACCTGGAGATGCATCCCGTGGAACAGATACACACATTACCATTGCCTCACACCTGAGCATACACACCCAGCACTGATACTATACTGGGTACAGATCATCATATAGTCATACTACTCATTTTTAAAAAAAAAACCAGTTTTCCTTTTTTAAATAAAAATGTGACTGTAGGAGACAATGAAAGGGATGACATCACCTGTCTCCTAGCCCCAGGAGTCATTTGAGCCCCAGAAATTAGAGTGAGAACCAAATGTTGAAGGGAAGTTTTTATCTAAGAACATTGTTTATTCTGGGTTTAAGGAAAGCCACCTTGGGGCAAGGTGGTAGGGATGGTACAGAGGAGAGAGCAACGCTTCTGTCCCGCTGAGAGACACAAATACGTAAGTGTTTATCAGACTAGCCAAAATTCCCCATAATCATTTCCTGCCCTTCCACTTTCCATGTATGTGGTCTGGTTGAAATCTTTTTATAAAAATGTGGTACATATACACAATGGTATATTATGCAACCATAAAGAAGAACAAACATATGGACTTGGCAGCAACTTGGATGGATTTAGAGTCTATCATAGTGATCTATCACAGAAGCAAAGAACCACATGTTCTCACTCATAAGAGGACCCTGAACATTCACCATAATACTATAAAAAAGGGATTGGTAGTAGTGGGATACTGCTGGGGTGGGGTGGGGGGGACACATCAATAAGGGTACCTGATCTCTAACCAGGCAAAGTGGGAAGCAAAGGAAGATCCAAACTTCACCTATACGATGATCACTTGTATACCTAATCCTGAATTGTACTCCACATCTTTAAAATAAAAAAAAAGAAATCTTTTTATAACCTGGTTTTTATCCAAACATTTCCAGCAATGCTGATATGGTTGTATTTTGAACAGATGTACAATTTCAAAAGAAATCTAAAAGATCAGGTTCATAAGCCATGACTTTTCATAGCATTCTTTCTTGTCTTGAACAGTCCCTGATTAAGTTGAAACGTATAAAAAATCTTGTCTAGCTATATTTTATACATATTGATATTTTTAAAGAGTACCAATAATCTTATTTTTTTTTTGGAAGGAAAGAACAATTCCTAATTCAATCCACCACTTGGCTTTGCATGTCCCTTTCAAGAACCAAGAATGAGTTTTCCTTCTTTTTTTTTTTTTTTTTTTTTGAGTTATTGTCTCACTCGGTCAGCCAAGCTGGAGTGCAGTGACACACTCACAGCCATCCAGTATCGACCCACTGGGCTCAGGGGATCCTTCTGTCTCAGCCTTCCAAGAAGCTGGAACTACAGGCGCACACTACCATACCTGGCTAATTTTTTGATATATTATAGAGATGAGGTCTCACCAAGTTGCCCAGGCTGGTCTCGAACCCCTGGACTCAGGCAATTCTCTTGCCTCGGCCTCCCAAAGTGCTGGGATTACAGGCTTGGGCCACCGTGCCTGGCTGAGTTTTACATTTTTAAATGCTTGACAAAATATCAAAAGAAAAATAATAGTTCATGTAATTCAAATGTCAGTGTCTGTATATAAGATTTTAAGGGAACTCAGCCACACCTCTTTGTTGACATATTGTCTATGATTGCCTTCAAGGACAGCAGCAGAATTGAGTAGCTGCTACTGAGACCATGTGACCCGAAATAGTTACAATCTTCCTTTTTAAAGAAAGAGTGTGTTCACCCTGCAATCTTTGTCTCTTGCTTTGGCCTCTGTTTCAACATATTTTCTCTTCCTTCTGTAATTGGATTATATAACTGTCTTCCTACTTTTTTGAGTGCCAGGAGTCCAGGCCTAAATCCTTTGTGTGTATATTCTGAACACCTCACACCATGGTACCCAGAGTAGGTCATCAATATGTGCTTAACTGAAATAGAAAGTAGTATATATTCTGCAAATCATTGATTCCTTACTTCCATTTCTAAACTTGGCTCTAAAAGGTTGTTGTTAAATTTGAAAGCAGCAGAATTATTTCTTTCTTTTCATTCTGTGAAGTTATTTTACTTGGTTCAACAGGTCTCTCTGCTAAACAATTTTCATGGCAAAGAAATTAGCAGAGAAAATCAACCTCATGAATCTAAGTTTGTTCACATTAAATTCACTTCTGGTATTTCTTTCTTTTTTTTAAATTTTTTATTTTGAAGATGTGGGGTACAATTCAGGATTAGGCATACAAATATTCGTTATGCAGGTACCCATGTTGATGAGGTATGTCCTCCCCGCCCCTGGCAGTTTTCCACTACTACCAAACCCTTTCTTATAGTATTATGATAATTGTTCAAGGTTCACTTATGAGTGAAAACATGTGGTACTCAGTTCTTTGTTTCTGTGATAGATCACTGAGTATTACAGACTCTAAGTCCATCCAAGTTGCTGCAAGTTCATAATTTTGTCCTGCTTTATGACTGCATAATATGCCATTGTATATATGTACCACTTTTTTAAAAAAATCCAGTTCTCTTTTGATGGGCAACACAGTTGGTTCCATATTTTTGCTGTTGTGAATAATGCTACAATAAACATGCATGTGCAGGTATCTTTTTCATAGAGTGATTTGAGTTCCTCTGAGTATATTCCCAGTATGGAGATTGTGGTATCAATATGGAAGGTCAATTTTTAAATCTTTTAGGAATTGCCAAACTGTTTTCCACAGGGATTGTACTAGTTTACACTTCCACCAACAGTATAGAAGTGTTCCCTTTTCCCCACATCCTCTCCTCTATTGTTTCTTGAGATATTGATGATGGCCATCCTGACTGGAGTTAGGTGGTATCTCAGTAATCCTGGTATTTCTAGAATTAATGTTTTAAAGATGATGTGGGTTGTTGTCAGTTCTCTCTTTTTTTTTTATGACATTGACCTTTTCTCCACAAAAGCTATGCCATATCCTTTCTAAAAAGTATATGGAATTTTCTAAGCAATTGCAGTTGAGATGGTTTATGATATTTTTGACCATCTTCTGGGTAACTTTAGGAAAACAAAGCCATGACTGGAGGAAAGCATTCTAGGAGATTATTTCATTGGTTTTGGTGAATAAATCCCTAATCATGAATAGGAGAATAATTGTGAGAATTCTAGCAAGCAATCTGACCGGCCAAATATGCCATCCTCCGTGAGCAAAGTTAATTACACTGCAAGGAGCCATAGCCAGGCAACTGCCATCTCCAACCCTGTCACATTCCTGCCATTGTTCTCAAAGCTGGAATCAAATTATCAGGTCCTGCTATCTAAACAGTAGTTTTTTTAAAAAAGGAAATAAAGACCATGCTGGTGCTCAGAAATGTAGACATTGCAAAACGAATTGTTGCTTGATTCCCCTGAGTGGTCAATGAAGGAGATTAATACATGTTGAGCACTTCAAATGTCAGGTACAATATAGTTCTTCTCGTTTTATCCTGTGAACAATAGTATGAAGCAGGTATTATTATTCCCATTCTACATATGAAATATCTCTGAGAGGCAACATAACTCACTCAAAGGCACACTGAGTGAGGCACTCTGAGAGGCAATATAACTCACTCTGAGAGGCAACATAACTCACTCAAAGGCACACTGCCAGTAAACAAGGGTGTAAAGACTTGAACTGGCATCTGGCCAAACTGAAAACCTGTTATTTTTAACACAAGGGCCCAAACAGGGAAGATGGATATATACACCAAAATGTGTATTATCAGGACTAATCATTTCTTTTATGTTTGAGCCTCTTTGTTAGAAGTTCTAGTCCTTTAGCTGGGCATGGTGGGGTATGCCTGGTTCCAGCCACTAGGAAGGCTGTGGTGGAAGGATCACTTGAGCCCTGCAGGTGGAGGCTGATGTAGCCATGAGCGTGCCACTGTACTCCACCACAGCGTGAGATTCCAACTCAAAATAGATAGATAGATAGATAGATAGATGATAGAGCCTTAGTCCAGTGAATAGTCCTATATGAGTAGTTATCCCAAATGAAGAGCTTTCATATACACAGTTGGTTGGATCTTTCCTCCAGCACCGTATAGGAAAGGCCAGGGAGAGTTTCTTCCACTTTATAGAGGAGGCAAAGAAATCTGATGGCTGAACGAAGGTCTTTTCGATCACATGATCTGTCTTAGCCCAATCAAAGAGCACCAGGTACAAAACCATAGCCCAACAAAGTCAGATATATTGGTTCATTGCAAGGAGAGGAGACAGACAGGAGGAACCCTGGGATACCTCAGGAAACAGCGATAAAGTATGGTGATTTGGTGGAAGAGTAGAGTGTAGGTGAAAATGAGAGGAAATGGTGTTTCTACAGGTTCAAAACAAGTGATGGTGTGCAAAGGGTCAACATCAGGCCTGGACTAAAGGGTGGGTCTGGAGTCTCCTATGTCCTTGGAGACTGCAGAGTTATGATACAGGCACATGGTGCATTCAAAAACCCGTAACAAGTTGCTCTGTACCTGAGTTGGAAATGGTGGCTGCTTGTTTGTTTCAAAGAGACTTGGAACCACCAGGCAACCTTGGGGTGCACTTTCACTCTTATGGATGGTTTCAATCAGCATTTCTGATAGTGTTTTTTCAGAATGTGGCTTCTCGGTGACTAAGAAAGCAGCACTCACCCAAAGATGGCGTTTACTTGACCTGTTACGATGTTAGCGTGTCCTTGGAAAAAATGTCTCTTGCTCAGTTTGCAGCTGTCTTTACCTCTGCTGTGAGCCCGATGTATGGCTGGGGGCAGAATTTTACTTTTTCACTCTGAGGTTATTTTTACTTTAAAGGCCCTATCAGAACTAGAAACCTTCAAAAATATTTTATTTCACAAGGGTGTTAGAATTTCAAACATTCATGCATTTCACAACAGTCTTTTTATGAGAATTTATATAAGCATGCGAAGCACCTAATTTTTATAGCTTCTTCCAGTGGACTTTGCTGTAAGATTTTAGTTGTTTAAAAAAGAATTCAGCATCTAGGTATATTTGAGGACTGCTTGTTTAATCCAACCTCATAATTTCGTAGAGGAGTAATGAACAAAAGTAAGAACAACCATCATTATTTTTATTAGAAGTAACTGAGGTATGGAGTAATTAAGTGACTCATCCCAGGTTTCAGGTAACTAACCACAGGTTTGGAACTGTTTGTATCTAATTGAATTGTTGAAGCTTAAAAAAAAAGTATGCCTGTTAAGTTGAACCTAGGATAGACCTTGTATACCTGTTCCCATGTTCTTTCCACCTTGTCATCTTGTTTGCTGAGGTCTGCAGTTTCCTAGGCCAATACTGTAAAATCTATCATCCATATACTTTATTAGAAAGTTCTAGAAAGGAGCAGTTTTGATGTTCCTCAAATCTTAAGTCTAGCCATCAAAATTAATTCTATCAAAATTTAACTGATGAGAAAAATTGTTTTTAAAAGATGAATACAAGTACAGTTTAAATTAAGAGGGAAGGCTAGGCATAGTGGCTCAGCCTGTAATCCTAGCACTTTGGGAGGCCGAGGCAAGAGGATTGACTGAGCCTGGGGGTTAGAGACCAACCTAGGCAACATGGTGAGACCTCGTCTCTACAATACATCACAAAACTAGCTGGGCGTGGTGGCGTGCATCTGTAGTTCCAGCTACTTGGAAGGCTGAGGCGGAAGGATCACCTAAGCCCAGTAGGTCAATACTGCGGAGCATGCTACTGCATTCCAGCCTGGGTGATAAGAGTGAGACTCCAACTCAGGAAGAAAAAAAATCAAGAGGGAAAACATTTTCTTAAACACTTATCACAAGTGGAAAGAAGAAAGCTTTATTGCTCCTTAAGAAATGCCACTTACTTAAAAACAAATGATTAGACATGTAGGACACTCAAGGTAGTTTTGATAAACAATGTAACAAATTAAAAGCACTTGAACTAATCAGACTTAGAAAATAAGTGATCAAAGTATAAATCTGAGGTTGTTTCTGGGTCATTTAATTACAGGATAAAAACAAGAAAAGTGATAATCTTTCTCCCCTTCAATTATATATCAAATTATATGCCAAGCAGGACTGTATTTCTATCTTTTCTCATTTAAACCTCCCAATAATTCTGTGAAAATGAAAGCAGTATTCCCTGTTTTACAGATGAGAAAGCTGGAGTGCTGAAAGATTAAGTTACTTGCTGTATTAATTCCCTGTGTCGGCTACAAGCTGAGTGGTTAAAACAACAATGTTTTCTCTCACAGATCTGGAGGCCAGAAGCCTGAAATCAAGGTGTCGGCAGGGCCATGTGCCTTTGGAAGACTCTGAGGGAGACTCCTGTGCTTCCAGCCTTTGGTGACTCCTGGTGTTCCTTAGCTTGTAGCAGCATCACTCTGATCTCTACCTCTGATGATAACAACCTAAAATGTGGTAGGATGTGAGTCAAGATGGACTTTGGCTTTGAAAAGGTATACCTTGCCAGGCTCAGTGGCTCAACCTATAATCCCAGCGCTTTGGGAGGCCGAGGTGCGTGGATTGCCTGAGCCCGTGGGTTTGAGACCCGCCCGGGGAACTTGGCAAGCCCTCATCTCTACAACAAATCAAAAATTAGCCGGGCATAGTAGCGTGCGCCTGTAGCTCCAGCTACTTGGAAGGCTGAGGTGGAAGGATCGCCAGAGCCCAGCAGGTCGAGGCTGCAGTGGCCGGGAGGGGCCACTGCACTCCAGTCTGGGTGACAGAGTGAGACTCCAACTCAAAAAAAAAAAGAGGTATACCTCATTTAAAAGAGAGAGACTGCTGAAGACACACTAATAAAAAAACATAGACACCTTTTCTTCCTAGAGAAGGAAGCTAACCAGAGGAAGATAAAAAGAGAAATGGAGACCTGTGATGTTATTGCAAGAGATCCGTATTGTCTACTTGGTCTGGTGGGAGAAATGAATGATGTGTTTTAAAATACAAATCCCAAAACTGTCACTATAGGAGTGGAGGAATGCTCCAATGACGTGAACACTTGCTGGATGTCATCTTTGGTAGAACTTCTGTCAAGATTCTGACTTGCCTTTCTGATCATTTCAATTCCCAAAGACGGGTCAAGAAGTAGAAGATAAATGCTACTGTAGACATATGTGGGAAATTATATTTCCAAGATGGCCGTAACACATTTTCCCATTCCATGTGCTCTTTTTGTAATGTGATGGTGACATGCCTTCCATGGAGAAGTGTGTTCCATGTTCCCTCCTATTGAATCTGAATGGGCCTGTGACTATAGCAAGAGACACGTTGTGACTGCCAAGGCTAGGGCAGAAAAAGTGATATAACTTGTTTGACATTCTTGGAACCCAGCCACCCTGTGGTGAGGAAGCCTAGGCATCCACACAGAGAGTCCCATGTCCGTTATTTCAGGTCTCAGCCCCCAGTGAGGTCACAGCCAGCATCAACTGCCAGAGGAGCGGGCAAGACTTCAGATGATTGCAGGCTCCAGGCCTTGTGCCACCCTAGCTCACGTGGCATGGAGTACAAGATGAATCCAGCCCAACTTTCAGCTGCATGAGTGTATTAGTCAGTGTAGTAATGTTTGATCAAATATCTGGGCACCCCATGGCCCAGTCAAGTTAACACATAAAATGAACCATCATGATGTCTAAAATAAAGTATTATTTTAAGCCACTAAGTTTTGGAGCCATAGATAGCTGAACAGCCTATTTCTGACCAACAATTAGAAGTTGATTGGTATAGTGAAAATTATAACAACTGTGGGAAAAAGTGGGTATTCAGTCAATTTGTGAAAATCAAAACAGAAATGACTGTGCAGGTGTAATTAGTCTTAGATCAAAAGCTTTAGAAGGCATGTTTCCAGAAGTTAAGGAAATAGCTCAAGAGGATAGAGAGGCTCTCAGCTCTCAAAAATGTAATTTGGATTGTGATTCTAAGGAGGGAGGAATAAAAGATGAGGAATTATTACAAGCAACTAAAACACATAATAAAATCAGGAAGTTCACCATTAAACAAAGATATTTCAAAGTTGTGCCCAAAAGATAAAAATATGACGTATCCCAGGACAATATGAAAAGGGTTATTTTGCAAGAATTTTGTCAGGAAAGATAAGCATAGATCCTTTCTTTCCTTTCTTCCCTCCCTCCTTCCTTCCTTCTTCCTCCTTCCTTCCTTCCCTTTCTTCTCTTGCCCCTCCCTTCTCTTTCTCTATTTGTTGTTGCAAATCATTTCATATCATTTTAAAAATATCATTTCATATAATGTTGCAAATCACCTCATATCATTTCACCTCTATAGACTTAGTATTTCTGTCTAAAAAATATACTCACATTCTTATGGACTCATAATACTCATTATGACAAGAAATTTAATATTTATTAATCGTCTCAAAAAATGTAATTTTGCAGTTTTTAACTTAAAACCAGGAATCAAAGAAGGTAAATTTTGTTTGGATTCAGGTTGAACTGCTTATTCCTGGCAAGGATACTTCTTGGGTGACTCTGTACACTTCATGTAGCATCATCGTGTTGACACACATATCTGGGTATCCCACTCTTAATGATGCTGAAACTGGTCAGTGGGTTCAGCTGGTGACAACCTGGTCCCTCCAGTGCAAAGGTCCCCATCAAACTTTCATCTAATGCTTTTAGGCATTGTTGATCTTTGCCTGAATCAATTAGTTTCTTAGGGACCACAGAAAAGGATGATTTCCTAATTCCTATTCTTTCAATATTATTAGCTCTAATTAGTATATTAAAAAGATTCTCCCTCATCAGCTATAGCTATCTGCTAATCCTGTAATCTGGATAGACATGCGAGTCGTTTTCCAAAGGGCATCTGACTGGTCCACTTGGGAAATTCTTAGAGACCAAAATGAGAAATACTCACCTTGTAGGAATCCAATAACTTTAAAACATTAATTAGATTGCAATAAATATATGCAAACAATGTTCTTTTTATTTTTTATATTTTAGAAGCAGGGTTTTGTCACCAAGGCTGGAGTGCTGTGGTGAGATCATAGTTCACTGCAGCCTCATCTTCTGGTCCCACTTCAGCCTCCCAAGTCGCTGGGACTACAGACTCATGCCACAACATCCAGCTAATTAAAAAATTTTCTTTGTAGAGATGGGGTCTTGCTATATTGTCCAGGCTGGCTTCAAACCCCTGGGGTCAAGTGATCTTCCCACCTTGGCCTCCCAAAGTGCTGGGATTATAGGTTTGAGCCACTGTGCCTAACCCAATAAAGAATCTTTTGGGTTTTTTTGAGTTGGAATCTCACTCCATCGCCCGGCTGGAGTGCAGTGGCACACTCATGGCCACCCCAGCATCAACTTGCTGGGCTCCAGCAATCCTTCCTCCTTAGTCTTCCGAGTAGCCAGAACTACAGGCACGCAATATCATGCCCAGTTAATTTTGGATTTAGTGTAGAGATGAGGTCTCACCAAGCTGGTCTCAAACCCCTGGGCTTAGGCCATCCTCTCACCTCAGCCTCCCAAAGTGCTAGGATTAGGGTTAGGGTTATAAGTGATTAATAGCATTTATATTGAATACATTTTATTTTATTTTATTTTATTTTTTGTTTTTATTTTTTGAGTTGGAGTCTCACTCTGTCTCCCACACTGGAGTGCAGTGGCCGCTTCCGGCTCAGGCAATCCTTCTGCCTCAGCTTTCCAAGTAACCGGAACTACAGGCACTTGCTACCATGCCTGGCTAATTTTTAAAAAATTTATGGTGGAAATGAGGTCTTGCCAAGTTGCCTGGCTGGTCTCGAACCCGCGGGCTCAAGCAATCCTCTCGCTTTGGCCCCTGAAAGTGCTGGGATTACAGGCTGAGCCACCCAGCTTGGCCAAGGATCTTTTTTAAAAAATGAATTATATTGCTAGGTGGGTACCATGTATTCAGTTCCTCCTGTGTTCTAGCCCAGCACTGCTCACTAGAAATATAAAGTGAGCTACAAATGAAAACCACAGATGGAATTTTAAATTTAGTAGCCACACAAACTAAAACTGAAACTCGTCACACTAACAAAAAAAGTTAAGAAAAAAGAGAAATTAGATTGAATCATGTTTTCTTTAATCCAATATATCTAAAATGTTACTTCAACACGAAATTAATATGAGAATAATTACAATATCTCTCATTAATGTTTCATAGTAGGGCTTCAACATCCAGTATGTATTTTATGCTTACAGCATACCTCCACTTGGCTTGGCCACATTTCGGGTGCTTAGGAGTCACACGTGGCAAGTGGCTACCTTATTGGACAGTGTGGCTTTAGACATTTTGTATTAACATTCGTCTTCATAACAACCTTGCAGGTTAGACATTATCACCTGCTTTTCTCTTAATGAAGAAGCTGCGACTTGGAAAGGTTGAAACCCTTGTATTGTGGCTACTGAATGTTGCAACTGGAGTTTGGACAGCTGTATACATGTGCAGAGATGACTATAGCAGTTCCCATCTGGACCTTGAAACACACAAGAGCTTTTTCCTCTTTTGTAGAGCCACACGCCACCTGGTTTATTGGGGGCCCATCTCTTTCTTCTCAAGAATCTGCTTTCTCCAGTCTACAGCCAGATTCTCCCTCTCAATGGCTTCTGTGTTGAATTGTTTTAAATTAATTAACTTTTTTTTTTTTTAAGAGATGAGCTCTCAGTCTGTGACCCAGGCTGGAGTACAGTTGCGTAATCATGGCCCACTGCAGCTTCGAACTCCTGGCCTCAAGCAATTCTCCTGCCTCTGCCTACCTAAGATGACAGGTGTGATTATAGGCTTGAGCCACTGCACCCAGCCTGTGCTGAATTGCATGAGAGTCTTCAGCACCTCTCATTCCCTCATGCCCTAGCTCCTTTCCATCACCAATTGACTCAAACGTTTCATACATCCATCCAGATTTCTCCAGCCTCACTGCCATCTGGCTGCACCAAGCCACCTTCACCACGATGCTGGGCTCTGGAAATGGTCTGCTTACTCCTCTGCTCATGTCCTCTGTGCCTCTCCTCATTTCCCACAGTTTGATAAACACCAGTTGGTATGTGAACCCTGGCATAAGCTGGCTGGAGTTGCCTTTGCCGGACCCATCAGGTGTCCCTCTGCTTCCTCCTTGGCCCTTTCTCACCACAGGGCCTTTGCGTGTGCTGTTTCTTCTGTGTGGTCCAGGTCTTCTCAACCTTGGTACTACTGATGTTCTGGGCCAGATAATTATCTTTTGTGAAGGGTTGTCCTGTGCATTATAGGATGGACAGCTGCATCCCTGCCACCTCTCCCCCTTCCAAGTCAGTTTTAACAACCAAAAATATCTCCTGGCTTTGCCAGATGCACCTTGGATCTTCTCCCCAATTGAGGACAAGTAACCTAGAGCGACCTTCCTCTCTGTCAAGCTCAAGCCAGAAGTCACCTTCTCAGGGATCCCTTTTCTGACTTTTCAGGTTAGATCAGGCCTCCCTCCTCAGTTCTTAACAACACAACTGTTTGATAATGATTGTCTCTCCCTGGACTGCCCCTTCCTGAGAGCAAACCACCATGTCCATTCCCACTCATCTTTGTATTCCCAGTGCCCAAGGCAGTGTCTGGCACATAGTAGGCACTTAATATTTGTTGGGGAAATATGGGTAGAAACGTATTTAAGGCCAGATCTGTCTGACCCAAACATAGACCCTCTTTCAAAAATTCAGCCTATCATTTATCAAGGGTCCACCAGACCGAGAGCTTTCTACCTTATTACAAGAGGGGTCTTATTATCCTCAATGAGGCTTAAGCAACGCTAAATGACTTGATGCCCAAATCTGGGTTTTCTCACCACTCCCCACCCAGGGCGAGCTGTTTGGGTGTGAACATGGACCTGGCAGTCCAGTGCTTTGGGGTAGGGCTCAGCCTCCTGTTCTGCATATTTTGTAATTTGAAATACAATGTAAAGAACATGCTTAAGCAATGAGTTACAAACAGACCCCAAAGGAGTTCTGTCAAGGCCTGGCAGAATGAAACTTGAGAGAAAAAAATGCAAACCTGCGTTCAAGTTTTTAAAAATTGGAACAAGTAGGGAACAGGGAGGAAACGGTGTAGTGACATGTATTCAACCAACCAGCAGCCCCAACTCTCCAGATTAGCTGATGCTCTCTCAAGGAGGTGAAGGATAGTGATGAGATTTCCCAAACTTGTGACTTCCCAATGTTTGTTTTGACACCTGCCTCCCAACTGTCATTAGCAAGAAAAACATTAAAATTTTAAAAAAGACACCAAACAACAGAGGAACTAGGAGACAGCCTTCCACTTCAGTCTTGTTTGGAAGGAAACCCAAGAAACAAAGCGGGCGGCTGCCTTCAGATGGAAACAGAAGAAAAGAGAGCCGGCGTGGGACTCTTCCAAAATCTGCAGAGATAAAAGACTTCCTGAAATATCAATCAAATTAATGACTGTTTTCTCTGGAAGGAAAGCAGCTGCAATAGAGATCCTGGGAGCAGGAGCAGTGAAAACTAAGGGGACTCATCTGGAGGCAGGGGCCCAGATTTGCACGTCTTGATTTGACACTAAAGTTTTAGTATTAGTGGAAAAAAGAAAAAAGTGGATCCTGAAGGGGCTCTTACAAGAAGCATCATTTTTTTCCCTTTATTCTCAAGAGACAAGTATTGTTTTTTGATTTGTTTTAATTTGCCTTTAAAAAAATCAACAAACCTTATAGTACATCTGTTATACAAGAGGGGACCCACAAAAACCCAGAATTTATTTATAAAAAATTGTGTATTCTTACATGTTTAAACTTCAGTCACCTTCAAAGTACTCTCCGTTTGATGCAATACACCTATCAAGATGCTTTTTCCACTGCTCAAAACAGTTTTTAACTTGTCATTTTTGTTGTCTTTTAGTGCTTCTGCTGTTTTTTTTTCGGTTTCACCTCTTCCTCATCAGCGAAACATTTCTCTTTGAGGACTTTTTTATTAGGGGAAGTAAAATAAAATAAAATAAAATAACTTTGGAGCCAGGCTTGGTGGCTCAGCCTGTAATCCTGTGCTTTGGGAGGCTGAGGTGAGTGGATTGCCTGAGCCCGTGGGTTCGAGACCCACCTGGGCAACTTGGTGAGACCTCATCTCTACAATAAATCAAAAAATTGGCCAGGCGTGGTAGTGCATGCCTGTAGTTCAAGCTACTTGGAAGGCTGAGGCGGAAGGATCGCTGGAGCCCAGCAGGTCGAGGCTGTAGTGGCCGGGAGCGGCCACTGCACTCCAGTCTAGGTGACAGAGTGAGACTCAAACTCAAGGAAAAAAAAAAAAATCACTTTGGTGTAAGATCAGGTGAATAGTAAGGGTGGGGCATGGGGTCATGCCCTTCTGAGTCAAAAATTGCTGAACACTCAGTGTGGTGTGGGCAGGTGTGTTGTCATGATGAAGAACCAATCACCATGTTTGCCGCAAAAAAAATTCACTGAAAGCTGAACACAGCCTCTCACAATAGCACTAGCTGGTGCACTGATGCCAATGGGTTCCTAGAACACTTACCTAGTGGGGGAAGCCCCTACTACAAGGGGCCCACTCTCCAAAAGATAATTGCAGTTTTTTTGGGGGGGTCACCCCCTCATACCCCAAGCAAAGCATTATAGGAACAAATAAAAACAAGATAGTCCCTGCCCCTAAAGAGAGATACAGATTATTACTGTTGTCTTGAGACTGTTTAAGAAATGTTCAGGCCAGTTGCAGTGGTTCCTGCCTGTCATCCCAGCATTTTGGGAGTCCAAGGTAGGAGGACTGCTTGAGCCCAGGAGTTCAGCTTGGGCACTTAGTGAGACCTCATCTCTACAAAAAATAAAAAAATTTGCTGAATGTGATGGCATGCACTTGTAGTCCCAGCTACTTGGGAGGCTGAGGTGGAAGGATTGATTGCCTGAAGCCAGGAGGTGGAGGCTGCAGTGAGCCATGGTTATGCTACTATATTCCAGCCTGGGTAACAGAGTGAGACCCTGACTCAAAAAAAATTTTGTTTTTTCAAATACTGCACTTTCTTTTCTGATAGATCTCAGTCACTGGAAATTACAATTACTGATTTACAACACTGCACAGATCTGCACCCACCCCTCCAAAGTGAATGTAAGAATTAAGTTCATCTAATGTGGATCCATTTACCCTGCTCTCCGAACTTGGATAACTCTAGTACAATCTATGAAATGGTCTCCAGAACCAAATAGAAGCCACATTCTAGAAAAGATGACTTGGCCACTTTGATTTCATTTTAAGGTAAGGGAGGACACGCAAAGTTCACTCATTTGAAAATCATCAATTACGAAGGCAATATGACATTCTCATGGTAATTTGTGTAATAATTTTACTGCATAAGAAATGACAGAGATTGTATAAATTATTAGATCAATACGTATAGAGAATAAAACAAAACAAATAAACATGATTGGATCAAATTAAGCAGGAGAAATAACCCAATTCTCAAAAAGACCAAACTCCCCAAATGTTGCTCCCTTTGCATTTTCTGAAGAAAATCTGTAGTTCCATTAGGCAAAGTGGAAAACTGCTTTGCATTTAAAAACATAAAAAAGGCAACTTACATAGATGTGTCACTCTCTTAACACTAGATGTAACAAAAATACACAGATCAGGCTGACCCTTCTTGCCTGAAGCATGGCTTGAGTTCTCTATTGATAGTGACAGTTTGTATAGAATATGACATAATCTCCTATGTATTGAAACTGCACAAGTTGGAGAATCCCCCCCAAAAAAAAAATATTGCAAGAGTAATTTTTCTTCCAGGGAAAAGCATATAGTTATACCAGATGTTAAAATTTCCATTATTCATTCAATTATCCGCTCTAGTCCAAACATAATACAAATAAATATTTCCTTACAAATGAAGTTCACAGTATATTGTTTTTAAAAAAAGAGATTAAAAAATAAGAATCTTAATTTTCTCTTGCTTGTCATTAAATAAAAATGCTAATATACAGACACATTTGACATTTATATAAGTTATAGGAATCAATCTGTCCTTTCTTGGTCACAATTGAAGTTTAATAATGCTAGTTCATACACAGCAAGGCTCATATCCCATATGCAGTTTTAATTCTGCTACAAGTTGCTCTAGATAATTTTTTCTCTTTTTCTGTTTATTTAAAAAAGACTACTTTTGGAATCTTAGAATTACATTTGAGTTGTCTGAAAAAATACAATTTCAATCAAAAATCATATCAAGCATTCAAGAGTATATTGCTGGTGCTGTAATCTTTTTGCATGTCTTTGTTTTCATAGAAAAAAACCACAGTAAAATAAATAACATGTCTAGGACTTTTAAATGGTTAAATGTAACCACATGATAGGAATAACACACCTCATGCACACACAAGCACAAACTCGGAAAACCAAGGAAGAAGGATCAGGCGTCTTTCTTTCGCATTTGTTCTAGCTTTCTTCTTAGAAGACCGTAATTCTCCTTGGTTCCTGCAGCCGTGGGGTCAAGCTGCAAGGAGATCTCATAGTGTTTCTTGGCCATGTCTAGATGTCCCCAGCGATGATAGAGCACAGCTGAAACAGCAGGAGATGAATTTCACTGGAAATGCTTCTGAATAACTTGCAGTATTCCTAGCCACTTGTACAAAGAAATATCACAGAACTTTTGCAAGCAGTTTGCAAAAGTCATTGTATTAAAAAAAATATTGTTTGTACCGAAAATTTTATTTATTGTAATCACACACCCTGGTGATTATCCATTTAACCTCGGCCAATTGCTCCTAGGGCTCTTCCTAGTGCAAGATAGGATATATTTGCCCATAGTAACATTACCATGTAAAGTAGTAAAAAGAAAAAGCTGGGTGTGGTGGCTCACACCTGTAATCCCAGTACTTTGGGAGGCTTAGGTGAGAGGATTGCTTGAGTCCAGGAGTTCAAAACCAGCCTGGGCAACATAGTGAGACCTCATCTTTACAAAAATAAAAAAATAAGCGGGGTATGATGATTTCACACCTGTAGTCCCAGTTACTTGGGAGGCTGAGCTGGAAGGATTGCCTAAGCCCAGGAGTTTGAGGCTGCAGTAAGCTGTGATAATACTACTGCACTCCAGCCTGGGTAACAATTGAGACTCTGAAGTTCCAAAAAAAAAAAAAAAAGAGAACATTAAAGGTCTCAGTGATGCAACAAAATTTCTGGGAAGCCAGGGCAGGTAGGGCAGGACTCTAGGCACTGCTTAGAGCCCTGACTATACAGAAGTTCAGCCGTTTATTTTACTTTAATTTTATTATTTTACTTTTTTTAGTGAGAAAGCAGGATTTATTTAGAGGACAGTAAAGCTCCCACAGTGGGAGGGGACCCAAAGTGGTTGCCCCATTTATTTTAATAAAGTAATAGCTTGTAGGTTGCCATTTAGAAATAAGACCTCTGACATCAAAATCTAGCCCTAAAATGGTAGTTTCAATAAACCTGGTTATTAAAATGATAAGCCCTTGATTGTTATAATGATTTGGTTAGAAAAAGTCAACTTTATGGGTAGAAGAGCCCGTATGGATGCTTTGTGACTTTTGTGATAAGATGCTTCAGAGTTGGTGGAGAATAGATGTAGTGGAAAAACAATCTGGATGACCAAACATTCTAAGCGTCAACATGCCATGCTCTACAAATCTTAACTTTGGAGATGTAAAAACGGAAAAAGTGAATTCTAGAGAATAAGTAATGATAAATGCATTTTTAGCCAAGATATAAGGAGACACAAGAAAGCAGGTAAGACCAGGCTGGAAGGGAAGTTCTACTTGGAAGAAAGAAGGAAAGTGAAGGAGAAGAGAGGGCAAACTTCCAAAGTCCCTTCCAGATGAACATTCTGGGATCTTCCGCCCCCCTGCCACCCCCCCAAAATCTGACTTTTGATCATTAGAAGGTGAGCAACTGAGTGGACAAGTTTAGGGTTGTTCTGATCATACAATTAAGATTTGTAAAAGCATAACTATTACATTGCTACTTTTAAAATGTAATAATAAAGCCACATTTTAAAGCCAGGATTGGCTTTGGAAAAAAACGACTCTGCCAACATTGATTTTATAGAAACGTGCCCATTTCATTAAAATTACACAGAATTGCAATATGATTCAAGTTGAAAATCTTTCTTACCCAAATTTCCATGGTAACTTGCAGCATTTGGATTCGCTTTAATCGCCTTGAGGAATAAAGCTTCCGATTCCTAAAAAATGAAAGGCACACAAACGAGGTATTTATCGTACACAACGCAAAAGCGGTTCCGTCTTATCACCCATGGTTTTCAAACTTTGCCTGTCCTCCTTTTGTATCACTGCCTTCTTCCAGAACACTCGAAAGGCCCGGTGGGGGCGCGCTCTGCTGAAGAGAGGCTCCGAAGAGTCAGGAGGAAGCAAAAGTGACGTGGGACAGCGGGAGGCAGTGGTGACCGCAGAGAGGGGATGCATATGCTCACAGATGCCGCCACCTGCCCCGCCCCCCGCCATGGTTGGAGTTCTGCAACTTTCTGCAAGTCGCCTGGGGTGGGGTGCAGGGAGGATGAAAATCCAGAGAGCAGGAGACGGCTGGGCCATTGAACAACCCTGCAAGTGCCACATTTCACCAGCACCAAGGAACTCACTTCCATGGCACTCAAGGTGGGAGTTGGGGCTGATATCATTGCCTCCAAGAAGCCCCAACACCCTTGACAGCCCTAAAGCAGCCCATTTGGCTGGAAAACGTGAATAGAGAATGAAGGAGGAACGGTCACCTGTCACCTACACTGTCACAGTATAGGATGTGACCATGACCAAATGGCCCTGATGGGCATGAATCAATTCTTAGACAGATTTGCAATTCCTCCAAGCAGCACTCACTTCTAATCTGACCTCTAAGAAGCAGGGCAAAGTGTCTTACCGCCTGATCACTGCTGAACCAAACCTGGTCCCTTTCTACCACAATGCCGGAAATAAAGATGCCTAACCTGTCATTGACATGTACCCAGGGTGCTTTTCGCTCCACCCACTTCCATATTCCTAAAGGGTCAAGCATACTTGAGTTTCTCTGGCTGGGCTTCCCGCATCTGGGACTGTGCATGTTACAATGCGCAAGACCACCAGCTCCTCTGCTCTATCACATCTGGGAAAAAGTTGCACTGCCTTCCAGACAGAGCTGGCAGAGGAAAATTTAGATTTTAGAAATGTCATCTGAAGGAATTGAATGAAAACATCAAGATAATATATAAACACTGGGTGCGGTGGCTCATGCCTGTTATCTCCGTACTTTGGAAAGCTGAGAAGGGAAACTTGGGAACTTGAGCCCAGGAGTTCAAGAGCAACCTGGGCAACCTGGTAGGGCCTTGTATCTACTAAATATAATCACTTAGCCAGGCATGGCGGTGAATGCCTATTGCACAGTTACTTAGGAGGCCGAGGCAGAAGAATCTCCTGAACCCAGAAAGTTAAGGCTGTGGTGAACCACGATTGTGCCACTGCACTTCACTCCAGCCTGGGTGACTGAGTGAGACCCCCAACTCAGAAAAAAAAAAAAAAGGATAACATGCAGGATGCCAGTTCAAAGTCAGCATCTACGATCCAAGTTTTACTAACTGAAACGCCTTCAAAGAGTGTCAAGATTTTCCTGCCACATCAGGTAAGCTAAAAAAGAAAGAAAGAAAATCACACGATGGATTGTGTGGTTTTGGAGTGGTTTCTAATAGTTGTGCTGTTTCTGATGATTTTCAAACATTTCCATTTAAAACCTAAACTGGAGAAATAGAAGGCCGGGGCACCAATAACCAAGTCTACCTAACAATGCTCCCTGCATCTGCAAATGAAGTACTGTTAACCAGAGGGAACTGGTTCAGGCATAAAAAGCAAGCCAGGGGTTTTCTAGGATTGCTGGATTTCTTCAGTCATTCACCTAACCCCTCAGATGCCCATGATGGTGGGTGTTACTCGGGATGAGAAGAAGTCAGCAGGTATGGGGATCACAGTGGTGCTGCTGTTGGCTAGGTGGGGCCTGAACTCTGTAGGGTGAGGAGAAGTCTGGGTGGGAAGGAACAGGGATGAGGAAGAACGAAAAGAAAGCACTGGGTCAGGGGAACAACAAGGAAGGAGTCACCATTTCCAAGCCTGGGTGACAGAAACATGATGGCACATGGACAGAAGAGGGGGATCAGGAGGAAGAGCTGGCTCGGGGGAGGTGTGTGTGGGTCAGAACTGCTCCATCTTAGAGAAGGCAGGGCAGAATATCTGTAGGCATTCAAAGCCCATGAGATGCTCATCTATGAAGTCAGGTTTTCTGATGGCCCCATGCTGAAAAGCAGTGAACTGTCTGTAAACTGATTTTCTGTGGAGGTGTCTGCATGGGTAACACCCACACAATGAGCTGATTTATGCCAGTGAACCAAAAAACCCTCACATTTTAAATTGGGAATTATTTTTCATCGACAAAACGGGGAAAAATAATATATTATTTTCTGAACAGTATCAGACAGAATGTATGCCACAAAGGTTTAGGGCTGAGAAAGGTCTTGCAAATTGTGTCTCTAAGTAGGAACAAGTGCAGGTCTCCGTCCTAGTGAGGAAGAGAGGGCAGGCAGGGGTCGTTTCTGCCACAGCAGCTGCTGCAGGTCCCCATGCCTGAGAGGTTGCCCCAGGCAGTGTTTCACAGGGGCCGCTTTATGTCCTGTGGGAACTGGGGAAGGTGATGTCGGCATCCTGGTATGAAGTTGATACCATGAGTCACGCAGGAAGAGGGTTATCCCTGCTCAGTTCTCCTTCCTCCTTCTGATTGCTTGGGGGCAGGAGTCTGCATTGCCAGTGGTATGTGGGTCACATGCTCTCACATCTGCCAGTCTCTCTTTGAAGCTGAGAGAGGACGACCCTCTGGGCTTGGAGCCTTGGCCAGCAATAGTATCGAGCTGGGATTTTGTAGAATCATTTCATTTTCCGTTACCTTGTATTTATTGTGATAAATGTGATAAATGTGATAAATGTGATAAATGATGTTGCTACTTTACATACATTTATTTGCATTAACAATCTATTTTAAAGTAAATATTAAGTAAATTGATCAGGTAATATCTAGATGTGGCAAAAAAAAAGTAGCTTTTATAAAGGTGTGGCATACATGCTGGGAGTTTGGGAAACTGCACCTCTACCAGTGGAATCTGCTTTTGAACTGCAGGGCCAGAGGAATTTGCTCCATAGAAAGAGAAATCAGCGTGGGAAGCAACACTTTCAGCATTGGAAAACATTTCTTCTGTATTTTTTGGTTTACCACTTTAGCCCTAAGTTGGAAATTAAATGGCAATATACATATACTTTCTAATACTTTTTTTGGTTGTCATCTCACTCTGTCACCCAAGCTGGAGTGCAGTAGCGCACTCATGGCCACTGCAATTTGACCTGCTGAGCTTAGGTGATCCTTCTGCCTCAGCCTTCCAAGTGGCTGGAACTACAGACGCACACCACCATGCCTGGCTAATTTTTTGTGTTTTATTGTAGAGAAGAGGGCTCATCAAGTTGCTCAGGTGGGTCTTGAACCCCCAGGCTCAATTCTCTCACCTCAGCCTTCCAAAGTGCCGGGATTACAGGCTGAGCCACCATGCCCAGCCCATTCTAATACACTGTAATGACTCTTAGAGTTTCATTTAATGATCACTAGGCTAAAATTAGTACTATATATATTTACTATTTAACAGTTACAAGTTATGTTCCTGTATATTTTTTCATATCACCCTGTCAGGAGGTTGGGCAGATCATTTTCTCCATTTTAAAGAAGATCAAACTGAGGCCAGGAGAGGTTAAGTGACTGCTGATAGGCTTTTAAAAGGGTTACTCAGATAGGATTAAAAAAAGGAATCCTACAACCACATGGACATAACAAATGAGAACGCTCACTCTGCACAATGACGTCTCAAAATAGCTTCTGGAAGCTTGAGCGTTTCCCCATTGAAGGAGGGATGTATTCAGTCATTTCATAACTACTAAGTGGCATTTAATAACCGTCCATCAGCATGCTAGACAGCAATGGAGATGTAAAAATAGGACTGAAGACTCAGCCCAACCACAAAAACCTCCATGCTCTCTAAGGAGATTTGCCAAGTGAATGATAATATAAAACAGCAAGCGCTTAGGTGACAAGTGAGTTGTCAGACAGCAGACACCCGGCCTGCTGGCACAATGACCAAGCTGAAGGGTCTGTTCACCCAGCTCTAACGTCGCCACCACATCGTCTCGTCTCCAGAGCGTCCTGCCCAGGTCTCTGCAAGGTAAAAGGGCCCTTTCACTACACCCTGACACCAACAGTACCAGGGACGCACATCGCCGAACCTGACCAATAGCAATCAGCTATCACTGCTGGATTATGAGACAAAATCCTAAACAGTTGTTTAAAATTCCAAATCCGTAACTGAAAAAATACATTAAATGCTTGCTTGGTGGCTGACACGATGGCTTGGGGAGTCACATCATGTCCTCCCTTAGTGACTCCAGAAGAGCTCATAGTGAGCTCTTTATTTCAGATTTCATCTTCTATTTCCTTATCTTAGGCTCAGAGTCGTGGCCTTGATAGTTAGGATGCAAAATGTGTAAAGAAATGGAAAACAGATTTCTTCATTCTGCTTTATGGAGTATTTTCTACTTTATCTGGTGGGGGGGAGAACAATGTGAACTAGAAACCAGATGAACCCTGGACTCTGTCCCCTTGATAGACATTCCTGTTTATAGACTGTGGGATGATAGAAAAATCAATACAATGATTATATAAGCCGAATCTTGAAGAAGACTCACTGTAGCTGGGTCACTGGAAGAGAACTAAGACTCCTGACCCATTCCAGGCTGACAGATGGCTGGAAAGGTCATGAGAAGAGAAACCTGTAAACATCACCTCCTTCTTCTGCTACACAAGGAGAGCCATAAAAGCTAAAACTAAACCTCAAAGAGTTGTCTATGGAACAGCATCTAGAATTGCTAGACATGTATGGTGAGGCTATTAAACTCCCTGATATTCAAAACTGAGGGAAACACACGACAAATCTTACTCTTGTCATAGAAAATTATACTGATAATGACATCTAATAAATGAAAAAGATAAGTAAATAACATTGCACAAATATTAATTAGTTGCCATCTGTAGGCCTACTGTCTAATCCATAACCTCAAAGTGATCAACAAAAGATATAGCCCTGCTTCTGAAATATAATATTTCTTTCTGCCAGGCACGCTGGCTCAAGCCTGTAATCCCAGCACTTTAGGAGGCTGAGGAAAGAGCGTTACTTGAGCCTACAGATTTGAGATCAGCCTGGGCAACATGGTGAGACCTCATCTCTACAATAAAATTAAAAAATTAGCCAGGTGTGGTAGTGCACACCTGTAGTTCCGGCTACTTGGAAGGCTGAGGCGGAAGGATTGCCAGAGCCCAGCTGGGATGGCCGTGAGCATGACCGCTGCACTCCAGCCCGGGTGACGAAGTGAGACTTCAACTCAAAAAAAAAAAAAAAAAAAAAAAAAAATAATATATATATATATATTTCTCTCACAAAAGGACTAAGCACTGCTTCAGTAACATCTATGTTTGACACTCAGGATGCTAGCTAAAATGCATATTCCCTGACCTGGTCCAACCCAAGGAGACGATCTCCTGTGGGGAGGAAATCTGAGCATCTGTGTGTTAACAAGCTCCCTTGGTGATTCTGATATACAAAATTAAAGTTTGAGATCATTGGTATTAGGAACCTTAAGTCCTCTCCAATACACAGGGAGCTATACATAGCCTGCTGTTGCCCAGTGCTGGGAGCCCAAATTTAATATCTTAAATTTTTTTGGTGGTTTTTGCTGGTCAGAAACCCCTGGGCCTCACTGATGGCTTGTAACTTAAATATAGAAAAACGTGGAAGCAGCAAGAAGCAGACATTTGTCATCGACAGGCAAGTTATTCTTTTGTGCAGAAGACAGCACCCACAGATAAAACCCAGAGCCCAGCCCAAGCCCAAGGGACACAGTCAAACCCCTTCCTGCTGGGGTGAGCCTGGGGCATCTCGGAGACACGGCATCACCACCCTGTGTCTTTCTCCTCCACTAGCAAGTGAGGCCAACTGCTTCGCAGCTCCTGCCCTTTCCTGCGCCACATGTAAACAACAGTGGTTTATTTTGATGAGAAAGGACACTGGGTTTGACCCCACACATCCATCTGTCAGGCAACTTCTCCAGGAAACAAACAGACCAAGCCACAATGGGGCACCACTGCCACTGTTTTGGCCTAATTCCGAATTTAACTGGGCAGAAGTAACACTTATGGCTTCTGTCAGATGCTGGCATTGACTGCAAGAAATCACGGCCTGCAGTTTACACACCTTGTATTTCTGGGATTTCCCCAGCACGTTTGCCAGCGAGAACATAAGAGAGTGATCATTAGGTATTAATTCCAGTGCCTCTCTTCCAACTGCTTCAGCTTGGGCTAAATTACCTGGGAGTGAAAAATGGAAAAATAAAAAAAAGGTTAATGCTCTACTCATGTTTTAGTCTCCTCTCTATAATTAACAGGGCTTATGGGCATAGTACACAACACTACTGAATAAACTACTGAAGAAAATTCATGTAGACCATGTAATGCGCGCACGCACACACACACACACACACACACACACACACACACACACACACACACAACCCCACCAGTGAATAGCAAAGCCATTGCAATTCAGGACAATTCTGACATAACACATAAAAAGCTTTTGATTAAACTCTGTAAAAGCATATAAAACCTAGTCTGAATTTTCCTCTAGATACTAGTTATCTCCAAACCACAGAAAACAAGTTTGCAAAATAAGAGTATCATCGGCTGGGCACAGGGGCTCATGCCTGTAATCCCAGCACTTTGGGAGGTGGAGGTGAGAGAACTGCCTGAGCCCAGAGTGTTGACCAGCCTGAGAAACTTGGAGAGACCTTGTTTCTACAATAAATCAGAAAAATTAGCCTGGTGTAATTGTGTGTGCATGAGGTTCCAGCTACTTAGAAGGCTGAGATGAAAGATCACCTCAGCCCAGCAGGTCGAGGTTGCAATGGCCATGAGCATGCCACTGCACTCCAGTCTGGGCAACAAAAAAGACTCTCAAAAAAAAAAAAAAGGGGTATCATAGTAACACTTCTGGGTAACCCAGCATGCCAGAGGATGGCCACTGGTAGGTAACAGGCTTCAGAAGAAACAAGGTATTGTCACATCTCTTCTTCCACTACTGATCATGGGTTCTAAGTGAAGTGTCATTTTCCCAAACATTCATATTCCAATATTTCAAAGAAAATTTCACTTTCTAGAAGAATAGACATTTTTGTAATATAAAATATTTAACCCCATAGTGTTTTAAACTTGGGGAGAATAAAAGCACATTCATATCTCTGCTCCAAGTATTCAATGTTACTGTACCATGGAGCAATTTCATGTGATTTGGTCAATTCACCTTGTTGTACCTGTATTATCGAGGAGTATAATCATGTTGTTCCAGGCCAAACTGTGCTCTGGTTTGAGCACGGTGGCATTCCTCCATGCATTCAATGCATCCACATGACGATTTAAATCTGCATACTAAAAATAAATCACACACCAACAAGTCAATATTCCAAGTTAAGTTTTCTGCTTTCTCTCTACAAGTCCTTTTCTCCTCCCTCCCCGCCCCAAAAAAGAAAAGAAAGAATCCAGAAAACAAACAAACAAAAAAACTTCACTTTTACTTACGAAGCTCCTAATATTTTTCTGTCAACTCATTTAATCCTCAAAACTATCCCAATGAAATAGATATTATTGGCCAGGCGTGGTGGCTCAAGCCTGTAATCCCCGCACTTTGGGAGGCTGAGGTGAGAGGACTGCCTGAGCCCATGGGTTCGAGAACAGCCTGGGCAACTTGGTGAGACCTCATCTCTACAATAAAATTAAAAAATTAGCCAAGAGTGGTAGCGCACGCCTATAGTTCTGGCTACTTGGAAGGCTGAGGTGGAAGGATCGCCTGAACCCCCATGAGCATGCTACTGCACTCCATCCTGGGAGATGGAGTGAGACTTCAACTCAAAAAAAAAAAAAAAAAGAAATAGATATTATTATTATCCCCATTTTACAGATGAAGCAGCTAAGGTCCAGGGAAATGAAGTAACTTGCCCAAAGTTACCAATATAGAAATGGTAGAACAGAAATTGGAACCACATGATTTAGTTCCCACCCCTGTAACGTCTTAAATGTAACTTATTACTTAGTGATTCTAGGTGCCTACTGATATTTCAGACTACTGAAGTATGAAGGCTAGCCATTAGTCTCTTTCCAGAAAGACTTCATAAGTTCATCTTTTATAAAGTATTGTTTAGAATAGTAAACAAAACATTTCCATGATCAAAAGCTGTTTGTATCCAATTCACCATGAAAAGGATGGTCTAGGAGCTTCTTTCTACCTCTCCCTAAAGTTAACTAAAAATATGAGTATATTAGACACACTTTGGAAAGGTCTTGTATGATAATGTAAAAATCTCCTGGCAATTTGGAGCCTGTTTGCCTCGTTCAGAAAAGAGTGAATTATCTGTTGCTTTCTTTTGAGAGGGGATTTTGTTTAACATTCGTAACAGATTACAAAATGGCTAGCTGTCAATTAATATAGTTAATAAAAATACACGGAGAAAGTGATGGATTTTTTTAGCAGGTCACCCTCCTTCCCTCTTTAAGTTCAAATGCATGTACTTGAACTGAATTTCATCTGAATGTACTTGATTCCTTGAACTGAGCAAAAAGTACAAATGATCACAATTTGCCAGAGCTTAAAACTATTTCCTTACTTACTGCCAAGTCTGTCTTTTCTTTAGACAACTGAAACACTCTGACTTGTCCTATGACCCACAAAGCAAATAGGTGGCATATTATACAATAAAAAGAAAGGTTTAATGAATTATGGAAACATTTATGAATATCCATTGGCTATGAAATCCATGTCAGAATTTCCCACAAGACTCAGAAACTCTACTCTTTAAATGAGAAAAGGATAGGAAAAGTTCAAAAAAACTACAATAATTTGGCATGGTTAGTTTTACCAACATTTAACTTTCTCTCTATTTGATGTTCCTGTGACTCCTCAAGTCCAATTCTCTTCGGCAAGAGATAAGCATTTGAGTCACTTGGACAAAATCATGGTGACATTCGAACACACCCAGGATAAACAACATAACTTCATTTATACAACACAACAAAATTCTTCACATATTTTCATTACTATTTATTGAAAAACAACAACAGACTGACTCAGGTAAAATTTGCTTTCATTCTGTCTCAGCCTCTACTTTTCTTACAGCATCTATACCAAGGGAACACACTCCTTCGGGGAAGCAGAGAAAAACAGCCAGAGCTACCCATCCTGAAACCATATGGACAATGTGCACACTGTCCACCCACTAGTCCTTCTGCTCTGCACAGCTGGAACCGGCTGTCTGCAAACTACATTTCCCAGGCTCCTTTGCGACTCAGCATTGCAGGAGTTGGATGTTATTTTCTGCTAACAGGTGTCACAGGTGTCAGATGGTGGAGAAAGGGATGCAGTCCTTTCTCCTCACTCTCTCTCTTTCCCACCTTTCCTAGGCAGTGTCTCTGAAGTGACTGTGTCCCCTCCCCCTCCTCCACAGTCCCAGAACTGGGAAGCAGCAGCCCTTCCTCCACGATCTCAGCTCTTGAGGTTGTGGAAGCTTCTAAGAGGGTAGCCCCTCATGAGTTCTTAAGTTGTGGTCACCCCACTTTCTCCTATGGGTTCCTGCCAACCCATGGGGTTTCCTTAGTTATTGATCTCTGAGTTAATAGTACCTTTCCATTTTTGCTGTCCAACCTATTCCCTAAATTCCCAAATTTTCTCTATGTGAAACACTTGACATGGCTTCTGTTTTCCAGAATGCATCCAGTCCCTGCAAGGTGAACTGTCTCCAGGAATACCTCCATCCACACTGACTGTAACTCAGATCAGTGTATGTCCCAAACACTTGAGCTCCTCATCTTCTATTCCACAAGAAGTGCATGCTACTCCCTTCGTAATCAGGGTCCATACATCAAAACAAATTTCCGTCTCCAGTTATTAAAGAGTGCTCTCTAATAAACAAACGTTAAAGTCGTTAAGTTCCTCTTATTCGTCAACATATAAATGGGTTGGTTGAGTTCTGAAAGATTAAGCTCTTAATGCTTTTAAGCTGTCAAGTAGGCAAAAGCTGGATAATTAAAGCACAATGGACAGCAAAAGCCTTAAATAAGCAGGAGCAGTTGGCAGAGAGGAATGTAGGAAGACCATTTCATGGTGGCATAATTAGTAAACAATATAAACAAAGAGCAGGGCAAGGTCTTGATCTGTTCCATGCTACAGATAATCTTCTAAGTATTTTACGTTCTATGTTCCTTTCTTTGGACATAACTCTTACAGAAGGTGCATTTAGCATCAATTCTCTATTTTCCAAATTCCAAGGAAACTCACTGACAGGCAGCTCCTAGGGAGGGAAGAAGACCTAACCTTAGAGCTTTTGAGAATAACCCAGGAGGCTGTAGACAGACCCACTCACTTTGCAAGCAACAGCCTAAAAGTAGAGTGACACCCAGAAAAGAAAAAAAAAAGGAATAAAAGAAGAATTCATACGATTATCAAGTCTAAAATTTAGTCACTCCAGTATTAGTTTAATAGATGCAGCGAACACAAACAGTAATCCCTGCACATATATATTCATAACCACCTACACGCATGTATTCAGACAATACCCCATGTGCTTCTATTCTCACTACATTAGCTTTGTGAGGCTCATCCCTGCTTTCTCTGTGATTGAATTTTGGGGTCTCCACTAGTAGCATTATGGTGAGTTATACTGCTCCCCCAATTCCTGCCCCAGACAGCTTATCCTCATAATAGCTTCAGCTCTCCCTGGATCCTCAGATTTTAGAGAAAGCTGCTTCAACATCAAAGCACATAACAAGATCATAAAGCCCAGAATCTGAAAATGTAAAAGAAAACAGAATTGTACACAAGGCCAAGTGGTTCTGGAGAAAGTTAACATGACACAAGAATATCTTGTCATTGATCTTCCTTGTTCAAACATCTTGTTGTTCCATGGATTCAGTCTCAATCTGGCCACCCTCCCCTCTGTGCCCAGGGAGAAATAGTTCCTCTTTTCCACACTGGAATGATCACACAGAGATGGTATTTTCTATAGTACATCACAACTAAAACATGTTTCGTGTTTTTTGGATAATAAAAACACACAAACTACTTCCCCTTAACATTTGTAACACAAACATTATTCGTCCACTTAAAGTGACTTCTACAGAATGGGAAAGGTCAAATTTTACCACTCGTTGCTGTACATTCCACCATCTTGTTTCCTCCATTCATAAAATTCTATCTCTACAACTCACAAATTCATGGCTATGCAGTGCAGAAACAAATATATGAAGGCCAAAGACATTCACATCATGGTAAAAATGGAAGCCTGGCTTTTCAATAAACTTAAGGCAGTTAATGTTTTTCTAGGTTGCTCTCTACAAACAATCCCTTCCACTCTGACATGCACAGTCAGTCAAAGTTCATACAGAGCTGTTTCCCAGGTGCATGGCCAACAACAGGGTAATAGAATCACCTGGGTTATTTATTATTGTTATTATTATCTTTTGAGATGGGGTCTCACTCTGTCCTCCAGGCTAAAGTGCAATGGCATAGTCATGACTCATTGCAGTCTTGACCTCCTGGGCTCAGGCAATCCTTCCTCCTCAGCTTCCCGAGTAGCAGCGGGGACTACAGGTGTATACCACCACACCTGGCTAATTTTTTTTTTTTTTTGTAGAAACAAGGTCTTGTTATGTTGCCTAGGCTGGTTTCAAACTCCTGGGCTCAAGTGATACTCCCACCTCAGCCTCCCAAAATGCTGGGATTATAAGCATGAACCATGGGGCCTAGACTTAATTTTATTATTTTAAAAATACAGATTCTCTATGGAGTTTTTGATTCTCTAACTCTGAAATGGGGTGAGATGATCTAGATGCACAATCAGTTTTGGAAACTACTGGTTTTGATAACACAAGACCTTTTTTTTTCCGAGTCAGAGTCTCACTCTGTCGCCCAGGCTAGAGTGCAGTAGCATGCTCACAGCCACCCCAGCATCGACCTCCTGGGCTCAGGCAATCCTTCTGCCTCAGCCTTCCAAGCAGACAGAACTACAGGTATGCACCAACACACCTGGCTAATTTTTTTATTTATTGTAGAGACAAGGTCTCACCATGTTGCCCAAGCTGGTCTCGGACCCCTGGGCTCAGACAATCCTCTTGCCTTGGCCTCTCAAAGTGCTAGGATTACAGGTTTGTGCCACTGCACAAGGACTTCTTAAAACCAAGTGGCTTTGGGCTTTTAAAATGAAGGTAAGCGGGCACCGTGTTAGAACACTAGGTTGCTGTCTTATCTGTGAAGCTAAACTGGAAAAAATCTAGAAATCGCAGGGCTCGGTGGCTCAGCCTGTAATCCCGCGCCTTTGGGAGGCTGAGGTGAGTGGATTGCCTGAGCCCGCAGGTTCGAGACCCGCCTGGGCAGTGAGACTTCAACTCTACAATAAATCAAAAAATCAGCTGGGTGTGGTAGCACATGCCTGTAATTCCGGCTACTTGGAAGGGTGAGGCGGAAGGATCACCGGAGCCCAGCAGGCGAGGCTGCGGTGGCCGGAAGCGGCCACTGCACTCCAGTCTGGGCGACAGAGTGAGACTCCACCTCAAAAAAAAAAAAGAATCTAGAAATCTACATATAAATTGCTCTTAAAAAGTCACATCACTATGCATGTATTCCAGTTGGGCTAATATGAACAAAATGTTTTTTACTTAATTTTATCTATAAACCTAAATATATTAGGAACACACATATTTGGGGTCTTGAATCCAAATTAATTGGTTGATTGTGGGGAGAATATAACCATTCTTATTGAAATAATTTTGCTATTTGTGTGTCTCTTTTTTTTTGCCAAGAAAATCAAGAGCAATCAGGTCTTCATAAATATTCTGTCAATAGCCAAAAGTATAAAGCTACCACGGAGCATATTATTTTCTATTTACATCTAATAATGTCAAAGCTCTTTCAAATAGATCTCATGCCCTCTGAAGCTGTCATTTTTTGGGGAAAATGATTCCTGCAAATGAAAAGATCTGATCCCTTGAGGAAGGATAACAAGGAAGCTCAAAGATCATACTATGGGTTTGTTTTTCTAATCTCAGTTTTTATTCAATTCTTGTTTTAAAAACAGAGAAACTGATGTTTATCAGGAAGTTACCCCTTGAAGCATTGTTTTACAGGGCAGAAGGGATTTAAAATATTTTAATTTATTCTCCAGTTTAACCTTTAGCCTTAGTGATCTCTTAAACTTGACTAATTCAAGTTGAACTGCTCTCTAATTAGAGCTTTGAAAAACTTCCATGTAAGGAAATCAAACTGAGATAAACACACATATGAAGAACTTCATAAAACGTGGAGTGCTAGGTGGCATCCTTACTATAAATATAGTCATCTAACTATAAGTAAGAAAAACACCCAATCTTTCCTTCTGCAGGCATAGGATGCTCTGAGCTTACCAGACGCCCGAGGTTGTAGTAACAATCCGGGTATTTCCTCCTGTGTTTAATTGCTGTCCGGTAACTTTGCTCTGCTGCTTCAAACCGTTTCAGGCTGTTCTGGACAATGCCTAAATTCATCCATGCGGCAGCAAAGTCTGGCCTACAAGAGCATTTTTTTTTTTTTAAAGAAGAGAAACAAGAGAAAGAAGACTCAGAGGCCGGAATGCAGGAACTCATTTCTTGATCACTCGCGTAATCCTAAACACAATGCTTACTGTATCTGTACAGCCAAAGACAGCAGCTCCTCGGCTTCCTGTAGCTCATTCCTTTCTTTCAAGATATTTCCAAGGTTATTCATGGCATGGACATACTTGGGATTTAGCCTGGAAGTTGAGAGAGAAACCAAGCCGACTGGTAACACTCAGGCATTATCACTAAGCTCTCAGCAACTGGCAAAAATATCTGAGAGCTGGGGCCTTTAAGGGGACAGGTTTTTAATCCTAGAAAGTGATCGCCATACATGCATATCAATGATATTTCTTCTGTGAGACATGCTTGCAGTACCTTACAGCCTCCCGGTAATATCTGATGGCAGCTGTCTGATTGCCTTTATCAGCAAGGTTTTTGCCAATGTTGTAGTGAACCTGAAAACAAAGATAACAATTCATCAGCAGATAGAATTCTTTGTTCAGAGCCTGGACTCCTATCACATCTCCTAATTGAAGACAAAAGATAAAGGGATTAAAAAAATCATCCACCAGAACTTTAGCTAAAACCCTACAGAGATTGGGGGCTGCTTGGGCTTTAATCCCCAACCCTGAAAGAAAAGATTAGAAGAAAGGGAAGTGCCAGCATTGCACTAAAGCATGACAGAAGGGAAATAACTAAAGACCTCATCAGAGAAAAACAGAAAACTACAAAGCTGGACAGTATTCTTTTAATTTTGTTTTAATTTTTTTTAGAGATGAAGTCTTGCTATGTTGCCCAGGCTGGAATGCAGTGACTATTCACAGGCACAATCTTAGCTCACTGCAGCCACAAACTTCTGGCTTCCACTTTCAGCTTCTCAAGTAGCCGGGACTACAGTTGCATCCCAGTATGCCTGGCATGTTTTTTTTATTACCAAAGCCTCAAATTCCCCTTACCTATTCACCCCATTGGAGTTGAGATAACAAAGTCCAATCGCACGTGGACATGCATTGAAGAAACCATGACTCTGTCCTCCCATTTAAACACATGTAACGCTTTTTTGTATGATATCCTTTTTCTGTAGCATCCCAAGTATTTTACTTTATACCTGCTATGGGCAGAATGCTCATGTCTCCCCAAAATTCAAGTGCTGAATTCCTAACTTGTAATGTGATGGTGTTAGGTGGGGACTTGTGGAGGTGATGAAGTCATGAGGGTGAAGCCTACAAACAAACCTACTGGGAATTCTCATATCATTTTGGAATGAGGGCACCAGGCAGGTCAACATACTCATATGACATTTTCTCAATTATACCTGGGCTTAGAATAAATACAAAGAAAGGTACGGTGACAAAAAACTCAGTTCAGGGAAGCAAGATTGCACAAGCTTATGAGGGCTATTATCAAAAATATTTACTGATGACCCAAAACTGCTTTTGGGACCATATGATTTAAGGCCAGGAGCAACCCAGGGGTGATGCTGTTATAGAAATTCACTCAATTGTCCAGGTACAGTGGCTTATGTCTGTAATTCTAGGAGGCCAAGGCAGGAGGATCACTTGAGTTCAGGAGTTTGAGACTAGCTTGGGGAACACAGCTAGACCACCATCTCTTAAAAAAATTTTTTTTAAAAATTATTTGGGAGTGGTGGGGCATGCCTGTAGTCCCAGCTACTTGGGAGTCTGAGGTGTGAGGATTGCTTGAACCCTGGAGTTTGAAGCTGCACTGAGCTATGATGACATCACTGCACTCCAGCAGGGGCAACAGAGAGAGACCCTGTCTCCGAAAAAAATAAAAAGAAATTCACTCCATCAGGAGTATGAAGTGTGACAACTACTAACAATAGTGGTGGCCATCAGCTGGGTGTGGCATTTGACAGGGGGTATATAGAGCTTCTCGTCACAGAAGCCCTGCATGGTGGCTGCTAGGGCTGTGATGCTGGATTTGAACCTAGGTTCCGAAGACTGTGTTTCTTCTCAATGGATCACGCCCATGGGTTACGATGCCCGGGGGGTTGGGGGCTGGGGGCAGGGGGGGCTGACCACCGGAGGCAATTCCTAGATTCAGTCATTCGTACCATCAGCCTTTCTCCTTAAAGTAAACTCATGTTTCTTGTTTGGTGTTATTGTCTTTCAAGGTTCATGTTAAACTCTCAGCACCCCAGAATGTGAATGCATTGGGGACAGGGCCATTAAAGAGGTAAGTATGGTAGAAAGAGGTCATGAGTGTCCTTGTAAGAAAGGAAAATTTGGACACACAGTGAGATATCAGGACTGTGTACGCACGGAAGAAAGACCATGTGAAGACACAAAGGGAAGGAGGCCATCCGCAAGCCAAGGAGAGAGACCTCTGGAGGAACCCACCCCGCCAACACCGTGACCTTGCATTTCCAGCCTCCAGAACTATGAGAAAATAAACTTCGGTGGCTTAAGCCACCCAGTCTGTGGTTCTTTTTTAACAACAGCCTGAGAAGGTTAATAAAATCTTGAAAGACAGCCGCGGCTTAAACACAATCAAGAAACATTGAGTCTGGACACTGTTTCCAAACTACCTCTGAAAAAAGAACCTCATCTTCCTGCCTTACCAACCTTAAAATACAGTAATGGCACATTGAAAACACTTATGTTCCAGGAGGGATATGGAACCGTGTGACATTCTCTAAGCACTTACATAACAGAGAGTTTTTTTAAAACTGTCAATTTAAGAGTATATACCTTTATGTTTACCTACTCTGGTGAAAGGACTCACAAGCAAAGATACAGGTGATATAAATGTGGATGACTGTGCACCACACAGTATAATTTAAACTTCCTGAACCAAATTATTGTTCATTCATAGGTATTCCTCCTTAAATGATAGCTTGGAGGAGGCTCAGTCAACCCTATCACCAGAGCACGTGTGGAGAAAGTGTGCTCTTTGCTTAATATTTGAGCCTGCCCCAACCCAGCCTGCAAGACTTCACCTTCCATCCCCCACACAAAAGAACCCAAGGCCAGAGAATCCAACCTGCCAGTCATATCCTTGTGATCCCCAGAATATAAATAGGGCTTCTACTCAGACTTCAACAGGACTCCTGCCTCTTCCACCCCAAGCTCCTGCTGTTTCCCTTTGTTCTGAGCAAATACTGTTTTCTCAATAAAAAGCCCAGACAAAGAGTTCAGCTGCCCTCTGCAGTATAGACAGTGTTCTGTTAGACACTCGGGATGCCAGAGACCAGAAGATCAAGGGAAGAGGACACAGGACTCTGGAAATTCAGACTGCAGTTACTTAAATGGAACTAGCTAAAAATCCAATAGAGCCCTAGGAGGCAGTTCATGGTTAAGAACTGGGAAACAGATGCCAAGTTTAGGCTATATGATGGAAATTCTTTGAACAGAAAATAGCCACCTAGAGAAACCAAAACTCACAACCGTGTCATTTAAAATACTGTTTAGAAAATGGGTGACTTTTGTTTCCCTGAAATGTAAAAGATTAAAAAAGCCCATTTATTCCTCAACTTTCCTTCTAGCATTTGTTACTCATACACTGAGGCAATAAACTAGCATGGGAGAAGCCAAAGATAAAAACAACTACTGCAACACAATAACATGTCAAAGCAAAAAAAGAGAGCAGTAGTGAAAGGTATTTTTAATGCCAGTGCTAAACTAGTTTTTTCCCCCAACAAATATTAACATTTGATGTTAAACTTCTCATAAAGATCCTATAACTCTTCCTGGGTCACATCTTAAGAAAATACCTAATTGTGGTATATGATCCTTTTCGCCGTTAAAAAAAATTTAGAGCTGTATCACAGAGTTGATATTAAGTGTAACATACTTTTAAGCTTTAAAAACTAAAAATGATTATAATATAATTAGATACTTGGCATCTCATTCACAGTAGGCTCAGTGAACTCAATTTCCATTTGGCTCAATTCAGTAACTCATATTGAGTGCCTGGCATATGCAAGGCACTGTATTTTAAATGCTGACCAGGTATGGGCACTACTTACATTGATATTGCAATCTTTCAAAAAAGATGAGTCTTAGTCTATAAATCTCAAAAAAGATAAGTCTTAGATTAAAAATTTGGCCCTAGACTGGAGTCAGTTGCCAATTGCTTACTTAATATTCCATGAATATATCAAGTGAAATGAAAGAAAATATATAGGGCTGAAGGAAACTAGTGTCTTCTTAAATGAGATCTCTTCCCTAAAATCAACCTATCTTTTTTTCAGAAAAAGAAAGGACAATTTTAAAACACTCAAATTTATAGTGGAGGGTTAAAATAAAATCTCTATCTTACTTGCATTGAATGGTATCATTGAAAAAAGTTATTGGAAAATAACTATTACCAGTAGGCCCATTTTAAAGATGAGGTCTTGTATTCCTTAGATTAAAAAAAGAAAACCACACACACAGATGCCTGATAATTGTATGCATGCCCATGTGTATACACCTATGTTTTCTAGCTTATAATGTATGAAATGACATTTTGGGCTCAGACATCACATTTGTCCCACCTGGGCATAGCACCATACCAGGTCTCTATCTAGCTACCTAAATTACTGACCTAGATGATGCCAGTTCAATATTACTATGCCTCAGTTTCTTCCATCTGAAAAAATGAAGAAAATAATACCCGCTCTCTCTAAAAACCTTAGTGGGAAGATAATGGAGATTAATTATAGAGCCTCTATAAAGAAATCTGAGTTCCTCATGGTGAGCAACTATATAAATAGAAGGGGTAATTACTGCTATTCAAACAGTAAAGTAAAAATAAAGCAAATCTATTAACATTTATGAAATTAAATCATAGGCAATTTACTTTTGGTTGCATAAAATAAACTGATAAGTCAGCAAATCAAATTAAAGATAAAAACTCAGAGTAATTCCTTCTTTTATCTAAGTCTCTCAGCTGTAAAACATAAATAAAGTGTTTTAATCCAAGGAAAAGACAGATAGCCTGCACCTTTTATATACAAATGAAGACTTCAGGGTCACAATAAGATGCCAATTGTTCATTAGTTTTTTTACATGATTTTGCCTGAAATCATTGCTTTCTCTTAAATACAGAATATAGAAATGAGACAGAACTCCAGAGAGCTCCCCCTCCCCACCCAGGAGGATTACATTTAAACATCATAGGAAATTCCAATTCTGAGGCCCTAGGAGAAAATGAATCATTATTTAATGACAATGATCTGTACTATTCTAACCTAATCCCTTGGCTCCCATTTTGAGCAAACGGCATTCCTGTCCTGTCATTTTTTTTTTTTTAAAGCAGGATTTATTGAGAGGACAGAAAAGTTCTCACAGTGGAAGGGGACCCGAAAGGGTTGCCCCTGTCCTGTCATTTAATGCAAAAACCAAAACTAAAACGAGCTTACAAAAGCTAACATTTCTTGAGCACCTACTACATGCTAACCACTACATTAAGGCATTTTAGCTCATTCAGCCCTAACAACAAACCCAGCAGGTGAGTATCAGTCCCCTCTTATACGAAAGGGCACTGAAAGTTCAAAAAAGTTTAGTTTCACCCAAAGAAACATAAAGAAGTTCAGCGAAGAGCTTGGATTCACGAAGAACAGTGAAATAAATTCCTGCCAGACTACCTCAATAAAAAACATTGCCAATTTTAAAGTACAGTCACGCATCACTTAATGACAACAGGGATACTTTCTGAGAAATGTGTTGTTAGGTGATTTTATCATTATGAGAATATCAGAGTGTACTTACGCCTAGATGGTACAGCTGATTACACACCTAGGCTGTATGATCTAGCCTATTGCTCCTAGGCAACAAACCTCAACAGCATATGACTGTACTGAACACTGAAGGCAACTGTAACAAAATGGTATTTGTATATCTAAACCTAGAACATACACAGTAAAAAGGTGGCCTTATAATCTTACGGGACCACCATTGTGTACGCAATCTGCTGATGATCCAAACATTGCTATATGATATATGACTGACTATACATTTCTGTTTACCATATCTGACAAAAGGAATCACAAGCCAAGAACTGAAAGGGGAGGTAAATGTGTACTCTTGTGTAGCACACTGTGTAATTTGAACCTCCTGAACCAAATTATTGCCCATCTGTAGGTATTATGGTCACCTTTAAATTATAGCTTGGAAGAGGCTAGTTATTGCTATCCCCAGAGAACAGGGTTTGAAAAGTGTGGTTTAAATATTCGAATCTGTGAATTGCCCAACCTCAGTCTGGATACATGATGTCATCTCCCCAACACCACTTCGAAGGATGATCATCAGATCACCTGGAAGATGAGTAAGGCCTCATTTGAGTAATCTGTTTCACTGATACTGTCTGCTTTTAATGAATTCACTTAAATTATTTTGGCTAAGTGAAATTTTAATAAATCTTGTCAAAATCACTAATAAAAAACACATATGACAAAGAAAAACCCCAAGTATTTGGCCGTGGTCTTATGCTAGACTCTGAACTCTAATAAATGTTCTGGTTCAGCTGTAGAATGTAAAACTTTTCCTAGTAATGTCTTTTAAAAAGAAATCTGGCAGCCAAGGTACCTTAGCATTGAGGGGACACACAGACAGGGCACTTCTAAAGAGCTGATCTTCACTTCGCCACTCGCCACTGCGAACTACGCATCTCAGCATGTTTATGAACAAAATCCCCAGGACGACAGCAGCAATTAGTTTCTTAAGAATAGAGAGACATGGTAAACATCATTAGTGAGATGCGTCCAGTCGTTCTGCTCACCCGTGGCACTGTTCTTGGTTGTTACCTTTTTCTTAGTGTGTTTGCTCAGGACTCTAAATCCGAAGGTCAGCAGCACACAGTACCCCATACTAGGCAAGTAGAGGACTCGCTCGGCAACCACGAACCCCACTCGGAAGAACAGGTTACTAGCAGGAAGAAATGGGATAACAAGAAATCCCAGGCCCAGGGTCAGGATCCTGGAAGATGAAAAGTATTTCAATACATGGCGGTTTTCAGGCTTCTCAAGAAAAATGTCCTACTCAATATTATATTAACAATAAGAACCTTTTTTCTTTCCATGCCATCAATTGAGAAGAAGTGTCATCATCGGCAAAAATATGACATCAGTAGAGAGGGCTTAGGCTGGTGGCATGAGGATAAGACAAATATTACCCAAGCGCTTATTACAAGCCTAAGGGCACTATTTAAAAGCTGTGTAATTCCTATTGATAAACTTAAAATGATTAATTTTTTGAGGCCTCCTTAATTCACCTGCTTCTAACTATGCCTCAAACCACGTAGGTGTTGGATAGGTCAGTGGATTTTGGTTTTGGTTCGTTCAATGTAGGTTTCATGGGAAAAAAAATGTTTCCCTCTATACTCAACAGGAATAATGATGCTTAAGTAGTTTAAACTTTATAAAATCTGAAAAAAATGAATAACATTTTCGGTTGCTAAATCCCCACAAATTTCAGTCAAGCAGAAAGAGAGCTGAGCATCGAGACACTTCTAGAACTATCCAATCATTTCCAATGTCTTGTATGATGCAAGAGGATTAATTCAGAAGCTAAATAAAATTTGGTAGCTCCTTTCTGTACTCTCTGCCTACAGAATTTAAAGAAAAAATTCTATTTCACATGTATTAGTGAACTGGGACTAAAGTTTGCCCTTCAGAATTACCAACCAATTTAAGACACACACAGGTAAACTTGCAATTTAATTTATTTTGAGAAATTACCAATCTAATTCCATAAACACTTATGCTTACAGGAAATCATCTTAAACAGTTTTCTTTTTTATGAAACACATTTGTTTTTCCCAATTATTTTCGCAATAATTTTTTTTTCACGGAAAAAGAATAGTCTCTTTGGGGAAGTGGCTTATTTTGTACACAGCAACAACAGAAAGAATCATGACAGCATTCACTAGGGTTTTGTGAACGAGAATTGTGCAATAATGGGCACAACACACATCAATTACACTCTCTGTTCTGACCATAAATTACTCTTTACCACCTACAGTGAAAAGGATCTCAAAATGCTACTTCTCAGGGAAAGGGGGAAGAGGAGATATAGCAGTCATCTGTAGCCCCTCTTCCAAGTTCACTCCCCATCCATTGAAGCCAGCGCTGGATTCCAAATGGATGGAAATCATCCCAGCCATAAATATGCATTTGAAACAAATGTCCTCAGACTTCACTTACACAAGATTGTTAAAATGATCAGCGCTGGGTTTTGAGAAATGCTTCTGACTCAACCAGTGTAGATGTTAAAATTCAGCGCTGCCTCTTACCTTCTCTTGTGGCCGTCCTCAGAGCACAGGGCTTGGCATATTAGGCCAATTAGGCAGAACCAGAGTGCTGCGAGTGCAATTACCCTCCAGTCACTGACGGACTTAATGAGGGGGATGCAGCCCATTGACCAATCAAAACACAGCCACCAGGGACACAGCAGCAGCCAGGCATTCAATGAATAGTAGTAATTATAGTTTATGGCCTGTCAGTCAAAAGGAAAACAAACAGTTGATACTGAACTTGAATAACATATACATATATATATCCTAACTTCACTTTTGAGGTATTCAAAGAAAGCAGTCATATAAAATAAAACGATGCCAATTTGTATACTGGGTGTGAGACTATAGTCTGTAATTTATTAATTGTATTCAGATTTTAAGACACAAAAATACAGCTAGGCCACCAACCAGACTAGGCAACATGTTTGTTATATTTCAGGCCAAGTTGTGACCCATTTAGTCAGTGCCACCTGAAGCCTGAGACCCCAGAAAAGGGTTACCTATGTGCCTAACATCTTAAGAACAGGGTTCTGTGGTTGTTCTCATTTCAAACTCTATGAAACGCACAGCTAAGAATCTGCAGCTTGACACCCTTGCCTTTAGGAAAAAAGGAAAATCGACAAGAACAAAGAGAGTCTTGACACTGTCAGACTTCTAAAGATACCGCCAAGCCTGTTACATTTTGCCTTCACCCAGTTACAGGGTTGGGTGGCTTCAACAAGACTTTCAGCAAGAAAACTAATGGCTGAAGAAACCACTCTTCTTTCCTTCTCCTTAGAAAGAAAATTTAAGGAGCTCACATACACCCTTTTAGTCTCCTACTAAAAACCCACTTTCATTCTAGAATACCCCTGGTGTCCCGTTGAGGAGGGATTTTGTGGGTGTGGTGAGGAGTAAGGAAAGGAGAGATGAGAGATCTGAGAATTTGGTGGGGAGAGAAAAACAATGCAAAGGGAGCAGGCTCAGAACTCACCCTCACCAATACATTGTCGGCAAAGGAGGCCGGGTTGTCCACCTCAGTGAAGGCCGGCGGGCCGGTGCCCATGATTTTCCAGCGCGTGTAGAGCATCCCAGCCCCTCCCAAGGTGAGGAGAGTCACCCTGAAGAGAAGGCCCCCGTTCCTGAGCATGCTGATGTTCTGAAAGGACATCACAAGGCCACCCATGTTGCAGATTTTCTTTTTTCTTTTAGAGACAAGGTTTCACGCTGTCACTCAAGTTGGAGTGCAGTGGCATATTCATAGCTCACTGCAGCCTTGAACTCCTGGGCTCAAGAGATCCTTCTGTCTGAGCCTTCTGAGTAGCTGGGACTAAAGGTGCGTATCACCTTGCCTAGCTATTTTTTGTTTTCAGAGATGGGGTCTCACTATGTTGCCCAGGCTGGTCTTGAACTCCTGGCCTCAAGCGATCCCCCTGCCTCAACCTCCCAAAGGGCTGGGTCTACAGGTCTGAGCCATCAGGCCCGGAACAGATTTTCAGATAAAAACGTAGCCAAACCAGGTACAAATGTGCAGCAATTCTGCCTGAACTACTTTGACACTGTCCTTTAAAATGCTGGCTATTTTAGAATTCAAAATCACAAGGAATTCTTTGAAAACGGCATTCTCAATCAGCTGGTACTTGACATTTTCCATGTCTGGGCTGGAGACAAAAGTATATACTCACCTCTAATGACTTGTCCTTATGTAGTACCTTCTGAACAATTTCCACAACATTGAATTTGCCTATCACCAAGATGTCAAATACTGCATTCAAACCCTAAGGAAACAAAGCAAGACAATCAGTGATAGAAGAACCTAACTCTGATTAGATAACAATCAAATTTCATAATTTTAGTACTGAATCTAGGCAAGAAATGCAATGGATTGGATAATCAGATAAGACCTTTTCAGTTCTTTAAAAAAAACCCTATGTTTCTGTGAAATTAGCTCAGGGTAATATGTAATGTCACATTTATTATCTAGTAAGTCCTTGACAGAAATGATTCCGTAGTCTGCATATATAAGAGTGCTATTGAGATTCAGGACAGCTAGAAATTTGGGGCTCCCAGGAAAAGTGCCCCAGAGGTTCCTCCCCCAGCCCCTTTTTTATAACTATAAAATAGTCCTTTAGTTCATGTAACAGAGTGGTTGCCTGGGCGGTAATTATGCTGAAAGATAAAGGCAGTGTCAGCGCTGCAAACCTCACGTGCTGACTAATATCAGCATGTTTAGTAGAAGCAGATGTAAACACGCATGATGATCTCTGATGGAGCCTTGGAGACCTCCTGGGTAGAGTCCTAGTTGTCCAGGAGCTTTCTCTTCTTAACAGGCACATAGCAAGACTACATCTCCCAGCCTCCCCTGCCACTGAGGAAGGCCAAGGGGCTGAGTTCTAGCGAACACGGCATGGGGAGAAGTGACATGTGCCATTCTGGAGGATTGGTTGTAAAACCTGGATGCACTCCACCACTTGGCTTCTCTTTCCAGTTGGCTGGGATGGAGATGCCCAGGGTGACTGTGTAAACTACATGCTCTCAATGGCATGGGCACTGCCAGCCTGAGCCCACTATGTGAAGAACAGCCACCTCTGTCAATCTGAAGCCCTGCCCAAGACCAACCGTTAGGTGAACCACAAATAACTTCATTGAGCAGCTTTGTCTACACTAACAGTTTCCAGTAGCACCATGATAGTTGCTTTCTCGCAGGTAAGGGCTGCTTTTGTACCTATTAAACCTATAGTCACAAGCTGAAGGAGAGAAAAGCCCTGGATCTCTTCCCTCCTCTGCAACAGACTTTCTACAAAGGTTGCTGCTGCTGGCCGTGTCATCTAGCAAATCTCCCTGTCCAGTCTGGATAAAGTTGTCTGAATATACTCGGTAGATATGGTTAAAGCTGCCCCTAAATGACTTGGGTCTTTTTAATATAATCTTCTTTGAGACAAAGAAGCTCATACATCATCAGAAGTCACTGGTAATTTGTGGTTTTCAGAGCAAGGATGACATCTCTTCTTAACCCTCTCCCATAAATGCTAATTACTCAATATACGGGCCAGTGCTGGGTTAATCATTTCAAAGAATCCTCATTTTATTCACTCATGTGGATACATGATCTTAGGGGGTCACAGAAGACTATTTCTGCTTGGTTGAAAACCATCTTCTAGAAGGCAGAAGCTCTCTGTTTAGCTGCAGCTATCTTCTCATACTATTTGTCTTCCTGTGAGTTATAGGACAGTCATTAGGGTGACAGAGTCATGTCGAGTCAGACACGACACCAGCACTCCCTTCCCTGTCCCACTTAAATGCATCATCAAAATGTCCAAATATTAAGCTAATCTTTAAAAGTAACTACATTTCACGGTATCTTTATTCATGTAAATTCAACCAAATTCTTTCATGCTTCTAAAAACACTGCATAGGAGTTACCTGAGGACCTTGCTGATGGAGATTCTGACTCAGGAGGTGAGATCCTGAATTTCTAACAAGTTGGTGCCTCTGGTCCTTAGACCACACTTTATTTGAGGGAAAGGTTCTAAAACCAGCAGATCTTAACAAGATGTTTCCTCTCCCCACCCCCCAGGGATGTTTGGCAATGTCTAGAGATGTTTTAGGTTGTTGCAACGGAGGGGGCCTACTGCCATCTAGGTAGAGGCCAGGGAGGGTGCTAAACATCGTACAATGCACGGAACAGTCCTCACAAGAAAGAATTGTCTGGCCTAAAATGTTAATAGTGCCAAGGTTGAGAAACATTGGCTTGGAGCCAACTTTTAAAAAGCCACTCATGAAAGCCAGGTGTCTTTCCACAGTAATTCTTCCTATACCATTTCCTCACTAGCTTCCTCTCAAGGGACAGAGCCCAATAAAGTCACTCATCTTTGCCTTGACTTATGTCAACCCCCAGATAACTCTGACTGCTCTGTCTTCCCCAGGCTATTCCCACGTGGTTATTTGCATCTCACGTTTTTGCTTTTCATTTCTCTACCTTGGCACACAACCCTAATTTCTGAGTTTTCATCTTATACTGTAAAGGAGAAAACTGGCTAAAATGGAGAAAGAGGAGAGACGATTTCAACACCTCTCTAAACAGAGTTTCAATCCTGGGCCCTGTTTAGAGCTCCTCCCCTCTTTGACATTGCCAGGGAAAGCCTGATGGAGGTTCTGTTCCAGACCTCTATGACATTCAGCACTTGTCTAACTCACTGGGGTCCATGCTAGGTGGCCACAAAACATTTAACGACTGTGTTCTTTCACAGACTGATTCCTATTCAGTGACAACTTACTGAGAATTTACTATATAAACATGGGTTCACCCTGGGGAGTCCAAAAACAGACGAACTGTCTTGTAGTCCCCTGCCTTCAGGGGGCTTGCATCTACACAGGACAGCAGCCACAAAAGAACCAATGAAGTAGATCACTGTATAGTGGAAATGTCACCACAGCAGGGAGGATGAGACTGAGAGAATTCTGTACAGACCTCAGCAGAGTAATTCTTATCTTTTGTTTCCAGAGTTTATTTTTCTACAATTACTCCTCTTTCTTCAACCTAAGATGGAAGCATTTAGGTTTTGCCATTTCTTTGGGTCTTCATTTCCTCATGAGGGCACCTGTGTCATGTTAAACTTCCATGAGATAAATCTGAATGCTTTTCTTCTGTTGGTATGTCTTGTGTCAGTCTAATTCTCAAGCCTAGCCAAAAAACTTCTAAGAAGACAGAGGTAAAATGCTGCCTCTCCTACAAGGTCTAGATTAGAGTGGTGGTAACACAGGAGTAGACTTTTGTCCAAATTCAAACTCTTCCTTTACACGTGGCACATTTTCTTGTACACAAATTATACCTCCATAAAATCATAGCTAAAAAAAAAATTGTTGGGAGGCTTGGTTTTAAAGATTGAAATAGTTTTGAAACACAAAATAAACTTTTCTTCTGTCTGGGTTTTAACTACATATCCTAAGCAAAATGTACTCTAAAACACATTTAAATACAACCAAGATAATAAGATGCATACACTATATTATGTGTAAAGAGACTTCAAGGCTCAAAGTTAGAATAAGTGAATATAAGTCACATCTGGCTTAAAGGGAGCAATTTGAGGACAAAATCTCACTTGAAACATTAGCATTGTTACATGCTCTTCTTTAAAGACTACACTAGGAATCTTTTAATTTCATGTCAAACATTTGTGACCATGGAATACTTTGGCTCTTGTGCTGGTTGATGTCTTACTTGGGTGATGATTAACAATACTTATAGGTCAGTTTTGGGGGTGGGGGAATGGCGAGGAGAAAGAGGATGTGTGTGCATGGGTGGTTCCAAGTGGGGACAGAGCCACTACTCCTTCATTTCCAAACTACCCACTGCCCTTTCCAAATCCAGGATCAAAACCATTGAGGTCAGTTCCACCTAAGACTGTGAAAAGATGTCAGAGCATCCTCAAAAACCCAAAGCACTCTTTTCTCTTTTTCCACAGGGCCTATCAAGAGGTCCCATCACAGCTCTGTGAGAGCTTCTCATTTGCCATTTCTTCCCAGTTGCGAATGGTCACCCAGGAAGATAGTCAATTTGATCTGAAATACCAAAATTGTGAGAGCAAATGTCATTTGTCCAGAAAGCTCTATGACCCTCAGGCTGCCAATGGTTTTCAGAAGTAGGAGGTGGCAGAGGCAGGGCTAGCCCCAGATATCTGTACAGGAGGGGAAAGGGTGCATACAAAAGGCAGGCCCAGGCCACGCCCTGGCTCTCACCAGCACAGTGATCCCTTGTTCCTTGCACAGCATGGCCACTGCTCCCAGGAGAATACTCAGCAGCACCCAGAAGGTAGAAGAAGGCGAACCTTCCTTGTTACCTACCAATTAAGAGAAATAAACAAATGCAAAGTCACACAATGCAGCTCAGTCTTATTACCATCAGGAAGTAAAATTTCAAGCCTGCACCTTAAATAACCGCAGGTGGTCTTCAGACAGCACCACGCTGTAAGCGACTGTGCATTTCTGGCCCGACAACACCCTCTAAATGGTGCATATGTCCTCTCTCAAGGCTCTCCCAAGCAGGACCCCAGAGCTTTAGGAAGGCATTGTCATGAAGCCCCGGCCACAAAGATGCCTCACACTAGAGTCCCCATGGGGCAAGTACTTCTTCCCAATCTGTCAATCACCTACTAGACCATTCTGACAAGTAGTGTTGAGAACTCCCGCTGAGACTGCAAACACTCCATCTGGTTTCAAGAGGGCCCCAAGGGTAGCTGCTGCTGTCATGATGCGAGGCAGGGAATGCCTAAGCAGCTCTGAGAATCTACAACTCCCAGGATAGGAGTCAGTGCTCTCAGAACCCAGGTGACTGAGGATAGCTCTGCTCTGCTCCAGCCTCTACCAAAGGATGGATGGCTCCTGACAGAGAACTGGCACCCACCTAGCACCTGGGACAGGTAAAGGCACAGGCCAGGCTGGGCTGTGAATCTGCATGGGGGCTCGAGCACTAACAGCAAGCCGAAACATCACCAGACATGTGAACATGGAAGAAGCTCGGGTGGGCAGGAGCTTGAGGAACCATGTCCTTAGCAGCTTTCTGAAGAACAGGGTCTGGGTATATACACTGTCTTGGTCAGTGGTGTATGCAATTAGGGGGCCAGAGCTGAACCACTGGGGAGGAGAGGGAAGGCCACATGAGTAATTATATCTGCCGTTCCTTTGTGAAGCCCTCACCCCTCATCTAAATGAATGAACACACATTTAGAAAGACATCGATTTAAAGTGGGGCAAAAGTGAACCTGCTTCAGATCCACTTAAAACCAGAACTCCTGGTGTGAATTCTACCTCTGTCACTCACGATGTGACACCGAGCAAGTTACTTACACTCATGGTCTCAATGACCTCATCTATAAAATGCAAGCCACGTTATCTGTCTCTGGATATATTTGAGAGGAAAAAATGATATAGGAATACCTGGCCATTTGTGGTAAAAATTACATAAATATGTTTGTAAACACAAAACATATCTCTGAAAAATGTAAAAGAAATTGACGATAGCAGTTTCTCAGAAGTTCTAAGAGGAAAAATGGGGGTACATGAGGGAGGAAGTCTTACTTTTCATTTTTAAATCTTTAGTACCTTTAAAATTTTCTTAACCAACCTGTACCCCACATCTTTCAAATAAATAAATAAATAAACAAAACATTTTCTTAACTGTGTTTAATATTTAGTTCTTTTTTTCAATATTTTTACAGTTTTTAATGTATGATATCTAAATTCTGTCTGATACTCTACATATACCCAAGTCAATTTCTTAGGTCAATTTCTTAGGTCTTTAGTGGCTAAATTCACTTTTAAATACAAGGTTCCAAGTAGCTGGGCCAGGTGTCTGTACCTTAAACAGCTTTTCCTCATAAGAGTCATTACTTTAACAGCTTAAGCTAATTCCATCATATTATTTATCACACAGTTTAATGATCAGTTTATCAGTCTTCTATTAGATTGGGAGAGCAAGGATGTCATCTTCACTTTAACGTAGAAATAGGTGCCAAATTATTAGCTAAATGAACAATGAACAATATTTCTATTCAAGTGATGCGCATTTGTCCATGATTAAGAATTACCATCCAACTATTCTAAACTAGTCTACAGTCTGATTTAAGATCCTCAAATTTAAACAAGAAAATTATACCGAGACTTTTGATTTAGCTTGTGCTAAATCATTTTTTTAAATTGTAACTGGGGATTTTATTATAAAAAATTGGTGCTTGTATATACTAATATGAACTCAAAATTCATGAAACATTTACTTCATTTTTTAGCTTGACTTTCTAGTAAATCTTTAGCTTCATTTTGGCTGCTATATAAGGAGATCCTCCTTTGTCCGGATGATTTAGGAGCATAATACGTCGATGAGCATCTCTCATTTTTCCTTTATTGGCAGTAGGGCTTACACCTAGTACTAATGCTGCTTCCCGTTTTGTCATTTTGGGTTCAAACCCACCTCTGTAATAGCCACCACTGAAGGCAGGTTTTGGTAGACTTTCAAAAACTTGTTTTACTTGAGGTTCCATATGTTTCATGGCTTGCAGAACATAACAACCTGCAAATCCTGCAGCAGCAATAGTGAGTCCAAATGCTACCACTGTACTGGCCATGGCTCAGGTTCGGCTCCCCTGCCTCCCCCGGGAGCGCGGCTCATCCCAGCGTGGAGGTCGCGGCCATCAACTACACGCCTTTCAATATTTAGTTTTTAAAAAACTAAAAATTAAAAAAACACATGGTATAGTGCTGGGACCAGATCAAACATTCAATAAATGTCTGTTGCACACAAATTGACTTGGAAGGAGATAGAATTTCCAATGGGGGTTTGTTGCAGTGGTCAAGGGAGTAGCTGATCAGTTATCTTGTCATAAAACGGGTCAGACGTGGTATAGTGTCAAAGATACAATTTGGTTCTTATTAAACTAGTTGCTCAGGAAACCAACCATCAAGTGTTAGGGTGTGTCATGAAGACCCTGGATGAAAGGATATAAAAAGCCTCTTGAATACCTAAGAAGAAATCAGTAAAGTCCCAGGAGGGAAGGCCTTTCTGCCCTGCTAGCACTCAGTGGGGTCTGGCCTGGCAGTGGGAGGTGCTCTTTATTTTTATTTTTTCCAAAGGTTTGTGAGCATTTTAATAGCACTCTCTATTGTTTAGACATATACCAATTTTTTTAACATCGTCAATTATTGCTAACATGAATTCAAAGCAAGGATATAGATTTTTAAACAACACTAGAGGCCAGGCAAGGCGGTTCATGCCTGTAATCCCAGCACTTTGGGAGGTGGAGGATTGCCTGACCCAGGGGTTTGAAACCAGCCTGGGCGATATGGTGAGACCTCACTTCTACAATAAATTTTAAAAAGTAGCCAGGTATGGTGGCACATGCCAGTGGTTCCAGCTACTTGGAAGGCTGAGATAGAAGGATCGGCTAAGCCCAGCAGGTAGACGCTGTGGTGGCTGTGAGTGTGCCATTGCACTCCAGACAGAGTGAGACTTTTGACTTCAAAAACAAACAAACAAATAAATAAGTAAATCTAGAACAAATCAGAAAACCATGACACAACTGCCATCACCAAATCTTAATCTTCAGAGAACATCATCTCCACAAGAGCGGCTGGTCACTCAGATTCTACCAGTTTCTGAGGTGTCCCATATTTAAGGAGTATAGGCACTGCAGAACTTTCCAAAAATAAGGAGCGCTTCACAAATGTGCGTGTCATCCCTGGGCAGGGACCATGCTAATCTGTTTATGGATCCAATTTTAGTAAATGTGCTGTAGAAGCAAGGAGGGGGCGCTCTTAACCTTGAATGTTCTACATTTGAGTTAAGACTCCTGTCAAGACAACAGAGACCTCTTCCCAGCTGAGCCCTGGGGACTCCCAACACACCCTGAGCCAGACTCACTCCCCACGTGCAAGGCACCTGCATCTCCAGCAGGACCAGCTATGCCTGGGATGGCTGGGAACATCTCCTTGTTCCCACACAGACTTCCACAGCAGGAGAGATTAGGAACTGAAGCAAAAAGTACAGCCCGGTGAACATTTTCTGTCAGCTTTTTGGGAGGAATCTCTGTGCATCAAGTTGCCAGATTTTGTGTTTTTATGTTTAAAAATAAAGATAAGGCTGGAGTACAGTAGCACGATCACAGCTCACCACAGCTTCAACTTCTTGGGTTCGGGCAATCCTTCCATCTAAGCCTCTCAAGTAGCTGGGGCAATAGGCACGCACCACCACACCCGTCTAATTTTTTTTTTCTTTTTTCTGTAAAGACAAGGTCTCATTATGTTGTCCAAGCTGGTCTCAAACTCCTGGGCCCAAGTAATTCTCCCATTGACTTCCCAAAGTGCTAGGATTACAGGCGTGAGCTACCACACCTGGCAAGTTTCCAGATTTATTATTATTATTTTAGAAAGCAGGATTATTGAGAGGACAGAAAAGCTCCCACAGTGGGAGGGGACCCGAGGAGGATGCCTAAGTTTCCAGATTTTAAGTACAAAGAAGCAGAATAAATTTTTTTTTTTTGAGTTGGTGTTTCATTCTGTCATCCAGGCTGGAATGCAGTGACATGCTCGCGGCCACTGCAGCCTCGACCTCCTGGGTTCAGGCGATCCTTCCACCTCAGCTCCTTCCAAGTAAATGGAACTACAGGCACTCGCCACCATGCCCAGCTAATTTTTTGATTTATTGTAGAGATGAGGTCTTGCCAAGTTGCCCAGGCTGGTCTCGAACTGCTGGGCTCAGGCAATCCTCTCACCTCAGCCTCCCGAAGTGCTGGGATTATAGGCATGAGCCACTGCGCACAGCCCAGAATAATATTATACACAAAGTTTATAGGCTGTTATTGCTGAGACACTTTAAGGCTTCTCACAAGGCCAACTGGTAAACAGTAAAATCTCTTTAACTGGAATTTTCCTGTTTTATCAAAGACAATGAGCATTCTTGTTTTAAACCCTTTCAAATCCTTCCTTCTGTCTTTACTCTTCTGACAGTAGTTTAAAGGCCTCACTACAGTGGCCACCACCCGACAGTTCTCCAGTTTCTCCCAATGTATATCCCATTCCAGGCCGACCACCATGGCCAAGTCAACACTTCTCCCTTGGCTTTGCTTATTACTCCATTCCCTTAGGCTAGAACGCCCCTGGCAAAACCCTGCTCAATCAATAAAACTGTCAAACATCACTTATGCCATGAAATTCCAGGCAGTCTCCTTTCTCAGCTTACTTGTTTTCTTTCACAGTTAGAACGGTGAATGTTCCTACCACATGCGCACCTGGCTGCCTCATTCACCTCTCAGTGACCCCAACTGACTGCCTAGAGTAAGCCAGGCCCAGCGGTAGCAGTCTAAATTGCCCTTATCACAATCTATCCTGATGTTCTTCACACAGTAGATCACAAACACTTGATTTTCTGTCATTTCCCGAGAGGAGGGATCTCTCTACCTCAATACTACTCCCATTTGGGCTGGTTACTCCTGTGTTGGGGCTACTCTGCGTATCACAGGATGCTTGGTACCACCTCTAGCTTCTACCTATCAGATGCCAGTAGCAACCCCCCACCCCTGCCCTCAGCTGTGAAAACCAAATATATCACAGACATTGCCAGTGTCCATGGGTGGGGGGAGAGAGTAGGAAATTTCCCCGCTCCCAGTTGAGAACCACTGCCCTAAATCACGGCTACTGCACTTGGATCTTAATAGAAACAGATTCAGGCCCCACCCAGATCTGCTGACTCAGAAACCGAGGATGGCAACCATCCACTGGCCCTGAGCAAGCGTTCCGGGGGATTCTGATGCTCCCTCAAGATAAGAGCATCACCTCCCATAGGAAGCTTGCTCCCAGCTGAATTGCTGCCACCATGCCTGGCTTGTAGGAGCGACTAAACATTTTAAGACCTACTCTGGAAAGGCTGCAGGCATATTCGGTGAGTGAAGCATCTCTCTACCATCTACCAAAATGGGTGCAATAAGCTTTGAGTGCCTGACAATCCTGCGACCACAAGGTATGAATAGTGCTTCTTAGAGCTTGTGCATTTCACCTCCCCTGCAGTGGTAGAAATGCTGGAATCCCTTCCAAGATGCTTCCAGCAGGGGGCCACCTGGCCTTGACTCGAGCAACTTCAGCAATGGGGATTAACTTTTCAAAACACAGTTCATTCATCTTTAAACTTGGCATTGTTAGGATATTTTTCCTTATGCTGAGCCCAAACATGCCTCCCTGGGCTTCAGGTGGTCTTAGCTCTGGCTTAGGGCAGTGTCACTCCAAGTTGGTCAGGCCACACGAGCCTGGAAGTCAAGTTCTCTCTACTGAAAACCCCAACACATCGGTATAGTTACAGCCAACAAACAAAGGATCTCTTTATTTGCAGAAATTAATGACTCTGTATGGCAAGACCAAATGGTCATAATTATGAGCCACAATGACATCAAAACCCTGGCAAATTAAGCATAATTCCAATTTGGGCATTTGCATTTTATTTGGAACTTATTGTTTCACTTGGGCATTTGCTAACACTCATTAGCACACAAGTATTGGTAAGCACCAAAGCTTTGCAAAAAAATATGACTCAGATAGCCCTAAATCTGACATATTGATGAATTCCCTTTAGGGTAAGATTTGGGGAAAGGGTCACACACATTTTAGGAATGGCACACAGGGTCTCACTAGAAAACTCGAGGTGATCACAGCTCACAATGTGACATGTCGGAGAAGTCCAGGCCTTCTGCCATGTAAGAGAGAGGATGGCTTTGTCCACTCAGTCTCGGGGTATAGTTCATATAGCCCCTCCTACCATGACACATTTTCCTGAGCCCCAGTTAAACCACCTTCAGGATCTTCTATGAACAGTTTATATATAAACAGAAACTTTTAATTATAAATGATCCCATTAACTACAATGGGGTCTCATCTACAGATAAGCGGGTAAAAGATACCTCCAGTCCACCCTGTCCCAGCTCAAAGCCACTCCTAGCCCAACATGAAAAGATAGTGCTGTGGCCAGGCCTCAGTCCATTGTTTTCATGTCAACTAAGCATTTACTTCAACGATTCACTAGAAACCAAATGGACTCCCTACTCCCCACCTCACCCTGCCAACCTAATACCTGAATTTGATTCTTTTTTTGTTAGGCTTTTTCAAGCCCACAATTTGCATTGGAAATTCTCAACTAAACGTAATATAATTTTCCAACAGAATGTTCCCTGCTTTTAGTTTCAAAAGCAAAATGATCAAGGGAAAGATCTCTTGGTCACTTTATATTTCTGTCTAAAAAAAACTAAATTAACTTGTAGTTTTACTTGACTGTAACATGGATTGATTTTTTCCCCCATGGGCCATAGGCCTCTGATAGGAAAAAAATACCCAGTTTCTCCAGTGAAAACACCCAAAAGATGGCTCTTGAAAGCACTCTGTGAACACAAAGGTAAATTACTACACAGATATGAAAGTGATAGGCTCATGTTCCACATATCTTATCTAGAATTTAAAATGACTAAATTAGAGACAATTGAAAACAGAAAAATAATATACAGAAAACACAGGCTTTGGATTTATTGACAACTATCACCCTAATCTCACCCCATAATTTCACCACAGCTCTCAAACCTGAAACTCCTCCACTTTCCAAATCCTCTACTGCAATTTTGATGGGAGAGTCCTACTCTTTAATTTTCCCTTAGTCTTCCAATTTTGCTTCAAACACACCCAGTATAAAAACATATGAAAGCTGAGGCAATTTTTCTCTGCTGAAAAAGGTTTCCAGTCTCAGTGATTATTAATATTAAGCATTGCTTCTCAAAACAGTGGCAATTTCAGATCAAAGGCAAAATTTTAATGGTCAGAGTTATAAACCCAGTGACAGCCTCATATTCAGAGCATCACATTCCAGACCTGCTACTGTCCAAGAGTGCAGTCATTATAGCCAAAGAACACTTGAAACGTACCTAGTCCCAATTCAAATGTGTTAAATGCAATACCTGATTCTGAAGACTTAGTATGAAAAAAATGATGTGATCTATTTCATATTTTTATATTGATTACATGTCAACATTGTATTTTTGATATGAGATAAATAAAATGTACTATTGAAATTCATCTCACCTATTTCTTTTTATAACGTGGCCACTAGAGAATTTAAAGACACGTCTGGCTCCTACTGCATTTCTGTTGCATGGCAATGCCTAGACAATGGATCAAAGATCCAATTCACAGATGAAATGACTTGTACATAGTTATGCTTGTATTCTTTGAAAATTTGGAAAATATGTCTGAAAAGTCAAAGAATATATGAGTTTGCCAATTGAAATCCAATTCTTTCTCCCCTAATCCCTACCAGATTAGCCGCTCAGTACTTTATCAGGAGTTAAAAGACTAAGCATACACACACACTTGAGGTTTCCCAGATTTCAAATTGAAGAGCTTAGTTTAACCAACATTTTTAAACCATTCCATCTAAATGAAAGGGGTCCTCTTTACAAATGCATAGTATTTATGTGCATGATAAACCAAGGCCCAGTCTACACAGTATTGACAAAATGTTTCCAGTTCTGGGTAAACAAAAAAAGGCCTTGTACACACTGGGAAACTAGTTCTGAGTATTCAGACAGCCCAGGCTGTTGGACTCCTAGTAGTAAAACTTACACTAGGACAGTTTTATTCACATAATTCTCCAAACTAAGATTGACTTCAAGTTTTGATTTGTCCCAGTGAATAATGCTAATAATGATCAATATAGAGCATAATCTAGATGAATTTAGATTTTGTGTCTTTGTGGCTATGCTCTTATATATGAACAAATGCAAGCCACTATTTTACTTCCAACTTTGAGCATTTTAATAAGTCAGCTAAGACAGATAATTGACGGCTACCTTGCATAGAGTGGGCACTCAATGAATCTCTGTTGAATCCATAAATAGTTTTATTTCCACATCTATCACAGGTCTTATATTATCATATTTCTTTTGCAATTATAAGATGTGATAAAGTTGATAATTTCAAAGTTGATAATTTTTTGCAGTGTGAACAAATATGGCCAGAAGTCAAGTCTTCTCACTTTTAATTCAATCTAGGAACTCTCACACTGGAAGACTCTCCATCATTTAAGCAACTCTTTTTAAATAAATAAATATTTTAAAATTACATAAGAAATACTAAAAAAAAGCCTAGGCAAAGTGTATTATTTTCATCTTAAATTTAGAGATAACTGTTGAAAAGGGTAAAAATAAATCCTGAGAGGCAGATGTCGCCTCCAGTGCAGCTGAATCTATTAATAACTTTATTCAGAAAAAAAGTTTCCCAGGATAGGGAGTTCTAACTTGTCCAAGGTTCTCTGTAAGAATCTCAGGACATCACTTTTATCCAGCATTCTCCACCTCATCTTCATCCAGATGGCTACATTTTAAGCACCAATGACCCAGGAGAGGATGGAAAAAAAACATTCTGACATCATGCTACATCTCTCATCTCTTAAGATGACAACTTGCTCTAAGATAATTATGCAGCATTAGCAAACACCAACAGTTTATGATCCAGAACCTATTAGCGATTTGCCTAGACAATGCTTTTCTTGTCTCAGTCTATATCTCTACTAACTAAGATAATTCACCCACTTAGGTAAATGGAGGCAAAAGCTGATAGAGGAAAGGGAGCACAGGAAAAAAAAAAAAAGCAATAACAGAAAGATACTTGTCAGTGCTAACACCCACAAGTGCCAGCAGATGTGATCAATGTAATGAAGCATGTGCCTCGAATTTGGCACTCCTCGCCAGTGGGAAGATCTCCTTTCAGAAAAAGCACCACATTGTATGAGCTACCCCTCTTCACCACTCTAAGCCTGGCATCTCCACTGCTTGAAACTGGCACGTCATGTTGTGTGTGGGAACCATGCCACCCCGACAGGTGGCCGCGACTCCCTCTCTGCCAGAACAACACAATGAGCATCAGATTCACAGTCCAAAAGCTGGAACCGCCAAGCCGTTCTTCCATGCGCAGGATGGAGGAAGTCAGACTTGCCGTTCTGAAACCAGGGTCCACTTGGGGAAAATCAAGCAATGGTGGGACCAAGGAAACATGAAGACAGAGAAAAGAGAATACACAGGAATACCACAGTCAGTCAGCAATGGCCCCAATCTAAACACAAGTGCCCTATATGATGTGATTCAGGCAACTGTCCTCTTTTTTAAACTACTTGATTCTAAGTAGCACACACACATGTGTCTTAAATCAAAATGAGCATAAGAGGAAACGATATCTCAGGAGTCAGAGCTCCCCAATTTTATTGATTTGGCCAGAAATAAGGCAAATAAGGTTTAAGAACTTAAAAACAACTGAGATTTGTGATTTTATCTTTGATAGTATGAAGAATAGAACTTAAAACGATTTTTCTAGATACAAGTCCATCCCCCTCTGGAAAAGACTCTCCCCTCCCCACTATAAATGAGACTAATTAAATTTCTCTTCTTAGTATTAGCTCCCAGGAAATGAGTATTTTAAGGTATTAGTTTAAAAACAAAATCGTTTTGGCTATTCTAGAAAATGTATCGTGCAGAGATGATAAATCTCCAATCTGAAACACCAGGCATTAAGGGAGATGGAAATATTGAGAAGGTGCTTCATCATAAGAATAACAATTTTTGTTTTGGACATTCAGAAATAGTAACCAGTGTAATGTCAATTTCATCTGACTTTCTTTCTTTCATCTGACTTTCTTTTTCTTTCTTTCTTTCTAAGAAAAGCATGCTTTCTTTATAAGGCATGCTGTCTTTACTTGTTTTTTGTTCTGTTGCAAAGATCTTACTTGGAGACATTATACTGGGGGGGGGGATCCCCAGAAATGTTATGTGATTAGATTTTTTCATTTTCTGAAAATACCAGGATTCTACTGGTTAAGAAAGAATTGCCTGTTAATAAATGCAGGCAGTTAAAAATTGTCCAGAGTTTTATAATGCAGACATCACCTTATAAAGAAGGCTAATATGGTTACCAAAAAAAGTATCCTCTGAAAGAGTTTTTTTTAATGAGTTGAATAATTTCAGAGTACTCAATTTTCTGTTGTCTTATAAAATAATATTAAATCTGTTCCTTTCTAAAATCCTTTCTTGATCTTCAAGTTTAACTGATGCTAGGCCTTCCAGTGAATTTATTCAGATCCAAAAAGTACAAAGACCAGGTCACTTAAAACATTGAATGTAAACATTCAGTAGCATTATTATTTGTATCCCAATAAATAGTGAACTTAACTTCTGCCATAAAAGAGTCCTGATTCTCTGTTGAACATTTATAAACAAGAGCAACTGGAACAAGAAATCATTATTGCAATGACAGGAAATACAATGTTTACCAGTTGGCTTTGTGTACACTCAGCACTGACGAGATAGGGAAAAATAAAAACGTGATTATATTTCTTAAGATATCTCAAACTCCAAAAGAAAACATATACACCTGAATGTCTATCAGGATCAAGAGCTCTGCTCCGTTGGACTGAAATAAACTGAATGAAGAGAAGATGAGAGAAATTAACAAAACAAAGTCCACGGCCTCCCATTCTGCATTAACATGCCATGGAAAGAAGGTGATATTTACTGAGCACCTCCTGTGAGGGGTACTGGAAGGACAAAGTCAACAGGCAAGTATGGAAAACCAGAACATTCCGATCCTTGGATACTCTGAATAATGGAAGCTTTACTTTACCAAAGTACACTGGACTGGAAGCCCCTTAAGAGCATAAACTCTGTTATTCTAATCTTAGCATCTCCAGCACCAGGCACAGGGCCTGGTACAACACCCTTAAAGTTTAATTAATTACTGGTGATGAAGTGAATAACCCAAATTGACAAACCTCTATACTATTTTAGAACAGAAGCAGACTGGGTTCGGTGGCTCAGCCTGTAATCCCAGCACTTTGGGAATCCGAGGCAAGTGGATTGCCTGAGCCTGCAAGTTTGAGACCGGCCCAGGCAACTTGGCGAGACTTTGTCTCTACAATAAATCAAAAATTAGCCGGATGTGGTAGTGTGTGCCTGTAGTTCCAGCTACTTGGAACTGAGGTGGAAGGATCACAGGGGCCCAAGAGGTTGATGCTGGGGTGGCCATGAGTGTGCCACTGCACTCCAGCCTGGGTGACAGAGTGAGACTCCAACTCAAAAAAAAAGAATAGAATCAGAGATGATTCTTTAACCAGAAGTATTTTTGCTTTTCTTTTTTTTTTTTTACTGGTTCTTCTCCGTGAGGGTATTATAGGTTTGCAGAAAATCTGTTCCTCTTATAAAAGACTCTTAAGCACCCTATGCATGAAGTTAAATGTGACGTTCAAGGATTATTCCAAAGAGTTGTTATTTATAAACAAAGAAGCACATTCTATTCTTAGCATGTTTAAAAAGAGGCACAGAAAACCAGAAACACAGAAAAGTTGCTAAAAACAGCGCATCTGTCAAGAGACTAGGAAAGACTCTACCAGACATCACTGGCATCAGTTTTGGGGGTGATTAGACAACATGGGGTTTGGGTGTTGTGAGGGAGAGGGACAGAGTAGCAGGCTTTTCTGTCCCCTCTAGGACAAGGCTGGGCATCCAGTCCCAAAGTCCTGAAGTGACAGTGGGTGAGGCTCAGGGCACAGCACCTTGCTGAGGAGGGGTCAGAGAACTGCTTACATGTGGGACACAGGAGACTCCCCCAAGTAAGCTTATTACAGTGTGCCTAAGACCTATCAAGAGGAATCCAGATTACTCTATACTGCCAAGACTGGGATGGAACTGGGAAGCAGAATCCAATCAGCCTGTCTGGGATGGGAAGCAATAAATGGGAATTGAAAACAGCAGTGGAAACCAACTCAAAATGATGGAGACCAGTTTGAGGGATGGGTGATTTTTAACCACCCACTCCCAAGAACAACTGTGAGGATGTCTAACTCAAAGCCTGCCTTGGCAGGTGGATATCATCAGAGGAAAGAAAGGACATAAAATCCACAACGGGGTTGCCAGGGTCAAGACACTAAGGCCTAGAAGGGTATGAGATGAAAACTACTGTAGTTTTACATTTTCCAAACATTAAGCTGTAGGTGACTGCAAAGGACCAGAGACCAGACCAGAGGTGACGCCATAGGCTCAATTTTAACCTTTACCTTACTTTCCTAAAGAGCGTTCACATTGGCAAGATATGGCAGCTAGTAACAAGAAGTCAAGAGAAAGCCTTCTTCAAAGGCATCCTGATCCACGCGTTTGTCTTCTGACTGTTCAAAGTAACTTCAACCAAGTGAAAAATCTATTCATAATCTTTTCTGTTTTTTTGTTTTGAGACAGGATCTCTCTCTGTTGCCCAGGCTTGAGTGCAGTGGTGTGACCATGACTCACTGCAACTTCGAACTCCTGAGTTCAAGTGATCTTGCCTCTTTGGCCTCCTAAAATGCTGAGATCGCAGGCGTGAGGCACTGTGCATGGTCTATTCATAACCTTAAAAAAATTTCTGCAGAAGCCACATCTACCACTACCTTGTAAATATTAAATATTTCCAGGTTAACTTCCTTGAAAACAATTTACAAACCTAACATTAAAGGCCTGATAATTTCTTTCCAATTCTAAAATAAACATATTATAATTGCTAAAAAAATGTTACTAGATCAAATAAAGGTCATGCTGCTACTTACAGTTAAAACACGTATGTAAGTATTGAAATATACTTTGTCTATATCTCATGAATCAAAGTATTGATTAATTGAGCAATCATCACATATTTGAGCACCTTTATCTTTGGTATTAGTTTTCAAAACTTTATTAAAAGTTTATTATTTATTAAAAATGTATCTTTTCTATAAATGGCTCTTGCTAATAATTTTATAATTTAAAAATGTATTAAAACCAGATACCTATATAACATATAAATACTGATACACAAATTTGTAAATTAAAACATAGAGTTAGTAAAAGTATCCATAAGAAAGAATATAAAATAGCTTTAGTTTTTCACCATTCTGTGAGAATATTCCATTAAAGGAAGCCAGTAAATGTATTAGTTCACTTGTTGGAAGAACTTTTATAGTCTCATGATACTTTTTCTATGATTTCACAAGAGCAATCATTGAATCATAGTGAGAGGTTCTATCATATATCCTAAATGATGTAACCCACATGCTAAATCTATCAACATTTAGTACTTTCTTCAAAAATCACTTCTGATGTCTTTGAAATCCATTCAAAATAGGGAGTAGTTACTTGAAGGAAAGATATGTTAAAATTAATAAAATAATACTTTATGAAACTTTAGAGTTGTCTTTGAGAAAAATCATGAGTCTTAATTTTTAGTTTCCTTTAGGAAAAATATGACTGCTCATAAACTGTTATCCTACATAACTGCACATTCAAATTTTTAAAATTTTAATTAATTCATTAATTATTTGTGTCAAGGTCTCACTCTATCGTCTAGGCTAGAGTGCAGTGGCACGATCACGGCTCACCACAGCCTTGACCTCCCGGGCTCAGGCGATCCTTCTGCCTAAGCTTCCCAAGTAGCTGGGACTACAGGCACACACCACCACAACTGGGCTCAAGCAATCCACCAGTTTTGGTCTTCCAAAGAGCTGGGATTACAGGTATGAGCCATTGCACCTGGTCTCAAATTCAGACGTCAATGTCGACTTTAGCATGAAATAACATCTGTAATGAACAAAAGAGTGAGGTAGTAAATGCGCCCCCTCCCTCCCATTCCCATGACTGACTCACAGTCTTATGGAAAAGCCACATGGTGGGTACTGAATTCATCATGGGCCTGGGTCAGTTGCAACCTCCCCAGATCCTTGGAGGCCACATGCCTCTTGGGAGTTTTACAGTCATGACCGGTGGGGAGACCCCTACCATGGGAAGAGACAGAAGTGTGTTATGGCTAAGTTAACTTTCAGTCTCAGGAAGAAAAGTTACCACCACTATTCTCAGTGCTTGAAGCTCTTCCATTCAGCTGCCCCCTGAGTCTCTGATAACAGATGAGCCACCGGAAGAAGTGGTGGTTTGATCTTGGTATGATAAAGCTATAATAATAAAAGGGAGTGGGGTGCAGCTGGGTGTACCTATGCCCCAAGTGAGTCTAAGCACAGTCTGAGGCCATTGGGTCACGCTTCTGCTGTGCCTTAGTAGAGTTGCAGGTGTTCCCAGGCACAACCTGAGCCTAGGTTCAGCCTAAGCAGGAGGGGATGGAGGAGAGACAGAGAGTGAAAAAAATCTCCCAGGCCCTTCCAAAACACCCTTGGAAACTATGGAGGGATGGCTAGGCTATAAATACATAGAACATCAAAATAGGACAGGCTGTCCTAAAATACTATGCAATCCTACAGTTTTGTTGAAAATAAAATGGCAAAAATCAATCACAACTGCTTTAATAGTTCTGCTACTGCTTCTGCTCATGTTTCACCACCCAAAAGGACACACCAGTGTGCACGCTCATGTCAGAACTCTGCACTGCAGAAAAAGCAAGGATGTACCCAGACGTACATATCCAAAGAGAGTTTATGTATCTTCTGAACCACACCCCCCTCAAAGTGATAAATGTACACAGACAGATCATTTCTCATCTGCTAAGACATTGCTCCACAGAAACATGAAGAAGGAAAACATAATGCTTACTTTCTCTAAATGCCTTGCAGTAGCCAAGGAAAGATAACAAGAAGAACAGGGCACACAGGAGGTCCGCGCGGCCGACAACACCAGCAACCTAAAAAAAGAGGAAGAAAAAAAAAATTACATAAAACATATCTAAGCAAATCCTCAACTTAAGAAATACAAAAAATTCTTTAGACAGAGCAAACAAGACACTTCCTAGACTCTGCCACTTATTTTTATTTTTTGAGTCAGGTCAAGGGTCTCACTCTGTCACCTAGACTGGAGTGTGGTGGCACAATCACAGCTCACCACAGCCTCAACCTCCTGGATTCAGGTGATCCTCCTGCCTTAGCCACCCAAGTAGCTGGGTCTATAGGCATGTGCCACCATACCAGGCTAATTCTTTGAATTTTGTAGAGATGAGGTCTTGCTATGCTGTCCAGGCTGGTCTCAAACTCCTGGGTTCAAATGATCCTCCTGCCTCCCAAAGTGCTAGGATTACAGGCATGAGCCACCGTTTCTGGCCTACGACTTATTAAAACAATCTGTGTATCTCTGCAACACTCCTGAGGTGTAATCTTACAACTGGTTCTCTCCTCTCTTTTGGGTCTAGCACTTGATTCAACTGCTTCCAAGAGAAGAGTTGACTTGAACCAACTGAGCTATTCTGTGAGCTGGACACAGACAGCAGCACACATGTGCAATAAAAGCTATGTTACTTAACATGCTACATCCAGGAGTTCCAGAGACACAGGCTTCTCCAAGGAAGATTTTCAACTGGAAAATGTTATCAGTTCAAAGGGCATGATATTTATAAAGTAAAATTTGATTGGAAACACAAAGGACGTAAGGGTGGGAAAGAAGTGTTAAAAGCCATCCTGCCGATAGGAGAAGACCCTGAAAGAATCCATCAAAGCTGCCTCTGTTGTCTTTTCCTCCCTTCAGACCAAAACTGAAGAAGTGGCCTATCCTGGAAAGCTGAATGCCTCAAAAGTGATCAACAGGTATGATGAAAACAGAATACAATTTCTACTGTTTCTTTCCCCCATTTTCCACATGACTCTGTCCTTTCCTACTTTTTCCTTAGTGACAATGCAGTGATGTAAACTACGTGCTTATCTCTTTCAGGCTGATGACTCCAGTAGTTGTTCTCCAAATGTTTCACAGTGATGAGAGCCAGAATCCCACTCATGAGTTCTGGGCTAGTTGGGTGGGATGCCTTACTAACTGGCACCTGAATGTGACCTGTATCAAAGCCTCTGCTGTGATTCTCTGGGTATTGATTTAAAGCCTCGTTGGTTAATCCCTTCTCAAAGAACAGATAATATGACATGTGAGCTGCTGAACAAAGAATTATTCTATAAATCAAGATAGGAGAATGAACAATGACTACGAAAATTACTTTATTTACATAGGATTCCCAAGCACATGTCTAACCAGTAGCTTTAAAAAAATGCCTTTTATATTTTTTTACACTGGTTACACATGAGATGCTGAGGTTGACTATCCACTTTAATTGTGACCCCTTGATGGAGTGTACGTGGCAGCCCACGGTGTCACGCAATGGCTGGGAAGACTGAACAAGCTGATAAATCTGCCCCCGTGAATACCACACACATGAAAAACCTACCGAGAAGGCAGCTAGGGGACAAAACAAAGGCTTAACAGATCTGGAACAAGTATGCCAGTATGCTGGAGGGTGAAACAATCCAATTACTTTAAGAATGAAATGAATATGCAATGAGAGTTCTGGGATACTCGGGGCTGTAAGCTCACTCAATCAGGGACACAGGAAAACAATCAGAGACGCAGCTCCAGAGAACACAGCCCGGCTCATTGTGGGTGCAGTTCCCTGTGAGGTCTCCTGGTGAATCCCATGGGGTGCTTCCATAGGTGGAGCAGAAAGGAAAGGGACAAAGGACACAGATGGTGGGGAAGGCAGGGTATCTTCTTGGCAGCACCGTGGTGAGTCAGAGATAGGGGGAGCCTCCTGGGTCTGTGGTCCTCGAGCCTGGACAACACAAGGGGGTCAGGAGCATCTTAGAGCCGTGGCTGTCTACAGCGCCTGAGGATGGGCCGGAATCCCAACCCCTTAGACAACAGAAAGCAATGAAAGCCAGCCCAGACAAGTCTCTCCAGTGAAGACGAGGACCACAGAGCAATGGGGTCAGAGGAAGCAGGGGAGGTGGTATAAGACACCAAGGAGAAAAGAGATGAGTGAAGGCAAAAAAAGTGATTTGGATAAATACTAGGAATAGACACCAAAAAGACCAGCCTGCCTAGGCCATTCATCATCCAGGTAGCTAAAGGAGATTTTAAAAATTGCACAAAAATGAGTAAGCATCATAAACTTATTTTTAAAGACTTTTTTCCCCTTTTTGTTAATTGTTGAAGGCAGTCCCAAATCTTTAAGCAATGTACATTACATTGTCTGACATAAAGGAAGAAAAAAATGTTTAAGTATGGTAAGCTGTTTTAAAGCCAAAAAAGTATATAGTACTTTACAATGAATTTCTGGCATCGCAATTAAGAGAGATTTTCATAGGAAGAAATGTTAAAAGGCTGCCCAAGGACAGCCATTCATGACTTGAGAATGAACACAAGCAAAAAGAGATTTTATTTCCCTTTTCAGATATTTGCATAATATGTATTCCCAGGCAAACTTCTCTACAAAGGCTATTTGTTTTTTCCTTACAAATAACGTAAAACACTCATATCAGGGTTTTCTGGGGAAATCATTATAATCTCCTGAATCCAAGAAGCAGGTGGTATCTCGATTTCCCCACTAGGTACAATTTGCACAAGGGCCATAAGAAGGAAGTGGGGGAGGTCTCTCTACCTAATTCCTTCTGGATTAAAGTCTGAGTACATTAGATAGGCAGAACTTTATATTTTATTTTTTGTTTGCTGTTCTAGAAATGGGATCTCACTCTGCTGCCCAGGCTGAAGAACAGTGGCATGATCACAGCTCGCTGTAGCCTTGACCTCCTGGGCTCAAGTGATCCTACAGTCTCAGACTCCTGAGTAGCTAGAACTACAGGTGTATACTATCACACCTGGCCATTTTTTTTTGAGAGATGGGGACTTGCTATGTTGCCCAGGCTGATCTTGAATGCCTATGTTCAAGCAACTCTCCCATCTCAGTCTCCATTGTGTTGAAACTACAGGTGTGAGCCACTGTGCACAGCTATGAGCAAAACTCAAGGAGACCTGGGCTTCTCTCTCTCATACTGTAAATTAGGCAACTTGAAATCTTCCCCAATGCTTTGCAGAAAAGTATAAGTAAAACCCATACAGGGGCATTCTTGTCCTCAGGGAAACCCTGGGGGCCTCCTCCCAATGGCTACACAGGTCTGCTGAGCCATCAACACACCAGGGTCTGTGCCACCCTCCCCAGCTCTCATTCCTCCAGCCTGTCAGAGACCCTGTATGTCTATAAATAACCTGGAGCGATTTGGGGTGGCATATTTGAAAAAGAGAGACACTCACATCAGCTGACTGCAATTATTGCACCACCAATCAAAAAGGTGATGTGGCAAGACTGCAGGGCAGCCAAGTCACCCCCATTTGCTGGCCTCTTCTGGTTTTAAAATGGAAAGTCCTAGGCACACTGGTCACCCCAGAAGGGCTGGTCACCTCCAGAAGACTGGAAGACATAGGTGCTTATTTGTAGTGGGCAAAAACATTTTCAGTGTTAACATTGGGCAGCAGCAAAGACACAAAACACATAAATATTAATATAAAGAATTTTATGGCACTAAAATCTGCAGGGGCCTACACTGCCACTAGTTTCTCTTAATAAATGTAAACAGAACCAGGCACAGTGGCTCCAGTCTGTAGTCCCAGCACTTTGGGAGGCTGAGGCGAGAAGATTGCTTGAGCCGAGGGATTCTACACCAGAAGGGAAACTTGGCAAGACCTCGTCTCTACAATATATCAAAAAAATTGCCAGGCATGGTAGCGTGTGCCTGTAGATCCAACTCCTTGGTAGGCTGAGGCAGAAGGATCACCCGAGTCCAGCAGGTCGACCCTGGGGTGGCTGTGAGCATGCCACTGCACTCCAGCCTGGGTGACACAGTGAGAATCTGACTCAAAACATAAACAAACAAATAAGTAAACAGAGACCCATTTACCACCCAAATCCCCACTGTCCTCGTCCCATGAGGGATCAGCACACACTGGGGACACTGTGTCCAAGGCTGTCACTCAGGCCTGTGTCCCAGGCAACTGGAGAGCTGGGCTGCCTTCTTGGTGCTAGCCAGGACACCTGTGGGGACCTCACTTGCCACCTGTTTTCTTGGGTGTTCTACTTTTTGCCCATTTTTAAAGCTGGAGTTTTTAAACATCGAGGGAGATTAACGGGAATGTGGATGGGGGAAATGGGCAATTTCAAGACAATGAAAGGCACGCACAAAAAATATCTGCCTTAGGATGCTAACTTCTAGTTATCCATAACCATTTCTTGAAATCTGAGTTTGAACAGCTGTCATGAAATGGGGAGGGGGGGAGGATGAAGAGATTTCTCTAATATTCTCATCTCTCCAATAGTTAACCTGCCTTAGCTTCCTTTTAAAAATCTGGAATGAGCTGGGCTCAGTGGCTCAGCCTGTAATCCCGCCCCTTTGGGAGGCTGAGGTGAGTAGATTGCCTGAGCCCGCGGGTTCAAGACCCACCTGGGCAGCAAGACCTCATCTCTACAATAAATCAATAAAAAAAAAAAATATCAGCCAGGCGTGGTAATGCATGCCTGTAATTCCGGCTACTTGGAAGGCTGAGGCAGAAGGATCACCAGAGCCCAGCAGGTCGAGGCTGCGGTGGCTGGGAGTGGCCACTGCATTCCAGTCTGGGCGATAGAGTGAGACTCCAACTCAAAAAAAAAGAAACGTTAAAAAAATAAAAAAATAAAAAATAATAAAATAAATTTAAAAAATAAAAAAATAACTAAAAAATAAATAACTAAAAAAATCTGGAATGTAGACTTTTTGTTTGTTTGTTTGTTTGTTTGAGACAGGGTCTCACTCTGGTGTCCAGGCTGGAGTGCAGTGGCACAATCACAGCTCAATGAAGCCTTGACCTCCTGGGCTCAGGCAATCTTTCTGCCTTAGCCTCCCAAACAGCTGAGACTACAGGCATGCACCACCACACTCAGTTAATTAAAAAAAATTTTTTTTGTAGAGGCAAGGGCTCACTATATTGCACAGGCTGGTTTCGAACTCCTGGGTTCAAGCAATCCTCCCATCTTGGCCTCCCAAAATGCTGGGATTATAGGTGTAAGCCACTGTGCCCAATTTGGAATGTGAACTTTTAAGATTACCATGTCTCCAGATTGCATTTTTCTGATGTGTGTATAAGTATATCCAGTTATACTCATTGGCACTCAAAACCTTTTTTATAAATCAATTTCTCAAAACTTAAAATGGGAATTTTGGAAAACTTTCTTTGGCTGAAAATTCAGATATTTCATTTGGCTTTTATGATCACACTAAATTAGACAAGAAGCAAAACAGTGAATCCGTATATTCCAGTCCCTTATTTATGAATCAATGCATACACTACCTCTGGGTCCCAATAGACATTTAAACCACAGAGAACTCACATAAAGCAAATTCTAATTCAGTTACAGTTATGCCTAAATAAAAAGCTTATAACTAAATGTTTTCACAGCAGTCCCTAGCCTATCAAGCCCACAAGTCCTCTGAATTTGCTAAAGTAAAAAATAAAAAATAAAAAAAATGCCACAATACCCCTGATACCAAACTACAGTTTAATAAAGTCAGCAGCTCAAAAATACTGCTCAATTTTTGGAACTCACTTCAAAAAGATCGGCACAACTGTTTAAATGTAGGAATTTGAATCTATATGAAAGGCAGCCGTCTGTGGTGAGAGGTGTTAACACATATGCAGTATTTTATCCGAGGCACTTCGAGCTCACAGAGTGGAAGACTCACAGCAAATCCTTCACCTCAGGAAACACGCTGACTCACATTCCAGAGGGCTCACGCTGGTGGGGGCAGGTGGTTCTTGAAAACCTCACAAATAACACGCAGCACCTGCTCCATGGGATGGAGGTCTAGCCCCCCCAGGAGAGCAGGTGAGGTAATCCATCAGGGGCTGCCCACTTACCTGGGTCCAGTCTGTCAAGAAAAAGAGGATCACACTAGAAGTGGAGAGGAGGAAGGGGGAGGGATTTCAGGAGCAGTTCCCCAGTTCAACTCAAAGGACGTCAGTATCTTCTCAGCAGGGACCCAGGAAGCCCAGAACTTAAGTCCCATCCCACATTAACTTGCTACTTACCCAGGATAAATCCTTTATTTATCCACCCAGGCCATCTGTAAGGTGGAAATTGTTCTACTAGTGCATCAGACATTATAGTGCTTTTATGACAACTATGTCAAGTCTAAGAAACTATTTTGTAAATCATAAAGCTGACAGCTAAACCAGAAAAACTGCATTGGACCCTTCGCTGAAGAATGGTTCTCAGCCTCTGGCCTTCAGAATCCAAAGCCAGGCGATATCCAACATTTATACTACACAGAAAGTTATCACCAAAGGTCATACCAGACCTTATTAGTCCATCAATATGGCATCTATATTTTTTTCCCAAGAGAAAAAATGTCTCTAACCTAGATAAGAATTGGTCTGGCAAGGCATTTATGTATTTTATTTTATTTTTTTGAGTCAGAGTCTCACTCTGTCACCCAGGCTGGAGTGCAGTAGTATGATCATGGCTCACTGCAGCCTTGACTGGGCAAGTTCAGGTGATCCTTCTGCCTCAGCTTCCTCGGTAGCTGGGACTACAGGTGTGTGCCACCATGCCCAGGTCATTCTTTGACTTTTTGTAGAGATGAGGTCTCACTATGTTGCCTAGGCTAGTCTCATACTCCTGGACTCAAGCAATCCTCCCACCTTTTTTCCCCCAAAGTGCTGGGATTACAGGCCTGAGCTACTAGGCCCAGCTGTTTCTTGTTTTTGTTTTGTAGAGACAAGGTCCTGCTATGTTGCCTAGGCTTATATACTTTCCATTTATAGAGTATACATTCTCCAGCTCAGGAACCAAGATGAGTATATAAAGGGCGCCTGTTTTAGGAAACAAGATGACCCAGGGATGTCATATCACTTCTGACACGTGTGCAGATGTCACGGGGAGGTGATACTTACACACTCAGTGTGCACAGGATGGACAGCAAACAGCAGCGCAGCCAGCAGGGACGCCCTGGGGGCCAGGTGCACCCTCCGGCCTTTGCTGGTGTACTGCAGGCCGCCAAACAGCACTGAGAAGACATCCACCATGAGGACAGAGATGCCACCATGCAGGAGGATGTTGACCACATGAAAGCTCACAGGGTGGAAGCCTCCTGACAGATAGTAGTTGATCCTGCAGTAAACACAGGACATTCAGGCTAGACACGCAGCAGTACATGGCAAGATGGGGCAACAGTCTGAAGGGAAAGGCTTGTGTGAGAAAATACTAAGAGGAGAAGAAAAAGACTTTGTGCCAGATTGGTAAAAAGCAGCATCAAGATAAATAACACTTGTCAAGCTAAAAATATTGAAGAAAAGGTGGAATCATAATAAACCACAGAGGAAAAAATCGATGAAATGGATGAGGCCAAGGGGAATGGCCCTGAACACACGTGAGGAGCAAAGTTGAGATGAAAGTTAGACTTTTTTTTTTAACGAGTCAGGGTCTCACTCTGTCACCCAGGCTGGAGGCTCCCTGTGGCCTCCACCTCCTAGGCTCGGGCAATCTTTTCACTTCAGCCTCCCGAGTAGCTGCATCATCACACACAGCTATTTTTTTTTTTTAGTTTATTGTAGAGATGAGATCTTGCTATGTTGCCTAGGCTGGTTTTGAACTCCTGGCCTCAAGCAATCCTCCTGCCTTGGCCTCTCAAAGTGCTGGGATTCCAGGCATGACCACACCTGGCCACTAGACAATTTTTTAAGGGGCATGACTGCATTCTAAGAAAATATAATATACCACACACTACTCATGGCTGCCCCATAGGGACCTGGATTTAGGATAGTTATATAATACACACTTATCTACCCAGAAAGGGCTCTTTAACTGTATATACCATCGAAACACTCTCTCACTGTCAGGGATTCTGTTTTTCAGTTGCTGCTTCCAATTCATCATGCCCATGCTTCCCTGTGAGGTCTACATACAAGTATTTAAATGCACCTGAGAAACTGGTAGAGATGGGAACCTTTGTGAGGTGAATACAATCTATTTAATGCAAATAAGTCTCTGATTAATGGAGTGGGGATTGTTTTTAAGCTTCATTTTGTCTCTGCATATTGACTTGGTAACAGTAGGAAGATTCATACTTTACTTTTTTTTTTGGTCAGAGTCTCTGTCATCCAAGCTGGAGTGCAGTGGCACGCTCATGGCCACCACAGCCTAGAACTATTGGGCTCAGGTGATCCTTCTGCCTCAGCCTTTCAAGTAGCTGGAACCACAGGCGCATGCCACCATACCTGGCTAATTTTTTGATATAATTAGAGACAAGGTCTTTCCAAGTTACCCAGGCTGGTCTCGAACTCCTGGGCTCAGGCAGTCCTCTTGCCTCTGCTTCCCAAAGTGCTGGGAACACAGGCGTGAGCCACTGCTCCCGGTTTACTTTTTTTTTTTTTTGTAGCAAAAAAAAATCGGTTTCATCAGATGCCACATGTCGCTTGACTCACATCATTTCCTTGGTGTTAACCAGTAAAGGCTGAACCTCTGAGAACTGAGAAAAATATGGAGTGCTTCACCGACGTACCCATTATCTTTGTGCAGGGGCTATACTCATCTCCTCCGCCATGTTTCATCTTAGTGTGTGTGCTGCTGAATGAGCACTTTGAAACAAAGTTTCCTCAGGCATCTTCTCTCAATCTTCCTGAAATCCCCCTCTTAACCACTGCAATTAGCCATATTTCTTACAGACCCATGTGTATGTGTTGCACATGCCTCCCCGGGAACCATGGACTACACTCCCCAAGGCTGAGACACAACCGTGCCCAAGGTCACGCGCAAGTGACACTCCCGTCTCCACGCTGTCAGGCCTCACCTGAATGTCAGGACGGTGAGAGGCCGGTAGGACTTGTGGCTGGTGTTGCTGCTGAGTCTGCTGCCCCAGAAGTCATGATGCCACAGGTCCCCCAGGGGTGTTTCTGCTTGAAGGTCCTGCAGGGACACACCAGGGGATAGCTGGACAACGGCATCCTCCCTCGACCAAAGTCCCCACAAACCCTCTTCTTGAGAGTCCCCAGAGCTCTCAAATCTGCCCCTGCTCTCCATCCCTCCCACCAGCCCTGGGCCCAGCCCCTGCACCTCTCTCCAGGATGCAGACGGGTTTCCCAGGTTGCCCTCCGACGTGTTCTTCAGGTTGACTGGTTCCAAATGCACACGGGCTCAACTCACCGGCTTAAAACACTGAAAAGCTTCCTACCCACCAGGGAAGAAACCATGTCCTGATGGAGCCACCACAGCCTGGGGTGCCCTGGCTCCCCCAGAACTCTACAGGCCCACCTCACCAAGGTTGCACTCCTGTTATGGCCCTTCCAGAGGTTCTACACATGCAGGTCGCCCCCTGACGGTCACTCTCAACTCTTCTCAGCCACCGAGCTCTGTCCTTCCTGAGCTGATCCCACCCCCTCATCCCTCCCATGGGTCCTGGGGCATCTCGCCCCAACAAGCCGTGAGTGGCACATAGGCAACTTATCATCACGTAACTATTATCTGTCTCCACCACTAGACGAGGTTCCACAGGGCCTTGGCTCCACCCAAGTTTGTCAGGAGTATACAGAAGGTGCTTAATACATGCTGAATAAATGGGCTATATAGCTAAATCAGATCACTTCTTATCTCTCATATCCAATAAATAAGGTAATTTACCAAAAATATCCCCGTTAAAACATAAGTAGGGATAAACACTTTTTTTAAAGTTTTCCATTTTTGATCATGAGCTAAGCAAATTGTGAAATTAGATAGAAACCCTTCCACATGATTTTTACAGATAAAAATCACTAGGCCGGGCTTGGTGGCTCAGTCTTTCATCCTAGCACTTTGGGAGGCTGAGGTGAGTGGATTGCCTGAGCCTGCAGGTTCCAGACCAGCCCGGGCAACTTGGTGAGACCTCGTCTCTACAATAAAATAAAAAAAAATTAGCTGGGCGTGGTAGCACACGCCTGTAGTTCTGGCTACTTGGAAGGCTGAGGTGGAAGGATCACCAGAGCCCAGAAGGCTGACGCTGGTGTGGCTGTGAGTGTACTACTGCACTCCAGCCTGGGTGACCGAGTGAGACTACAACTAAAAAAAAAAAATCACTAAATATTAAAAAGTTGTACCTATCTTACTGCTGAGCTAATTTAATTTGCTAGTATACCACAGATGCTTAAAAATGCATCTTTTTTAGCATTTAAAATATGGAACTAGATGACTTAAGCTGTGTCTAATGAGATGAAGGAAAACAAGGCACCGTGGAGTAAGTAAAAAACTGAAGATTGATTTTCTCTGGAAAGCATAATTAGGCCAGGTGCAGTGGCTCACGCCTATAATCCCACGAAGTTGGAAGGCCAAGGAGGGAGGATTGCTTGAGCCCAAGAGTTTTGAGACCAGCCTGGGCAACATAGTGAGATCTTGTGTCTACAAAAAATAAAAATTGCCGGGCATGGTGGCACAAACCTGTAGTCCCAGCTACTCAGGAGGCTGAGGTGGAAGGATCACCTGAGCCCAAGAGGTCGAGGCTGCAGTGGCCATGACTGCACCACAGCACTCCAGCCTGGCCAACAGACTGACTCAAAAAATAGAAATAAAAAAGCATAGCCAGGCTCGGTGGCTCAGCCTGTAATCCCACGTCTTGGGAGGCTGAGGTGAGTGGATTGCCTGAGACCTGCCTGGGCAAGTTGGCGAGATCTCATCTCTACAATAAATTAAAAAAATCAGCCGGGCGTGGTAGCGTGTGCCTGTAATTCTGGCTACTCGGAAGGCTGAGGCGGAAGGATCGCCGGAGTCCAGCAGGTCGAGGCTGCGGGGGCTGGGAGTGGCCACTGCACTCCAGTCTGGGCGACAGAGTGAGACTCTGACTCAAAAATAAAATAAAATAAAAAAAAAGCATAATTCAACAAGAATGTTTTAGAAACTAGAAGTTACGACGTGCTGGTCACCTCCTGGTAAATCAGTCAAAATCTTTCACTGCAGTATACAAACGCTGACTCATGTAAGCAAAAAAGGAGTGTTTTAAAGGAGAATCTGAGCCTCACAGACCCATGGAGGGGGGGAGGCTGGGAAACCAGAGCAGGGCTGTGTGGCCAGAGACACTACCACAAATCAGGCCACCCGGCACCTCGCCGAGACTGCCCGGCTGCCTTCGGACCCCTACCTCGTTGCATGACTGGCTTCTGATTCCAACCGGTGGGCGCACCTGACAGGACAGCTCACGTCTGTGCCCACTTCCCGATCAAACTGTCTTTGAGCACTTACGAATGCCCCAAACAGAAGAAGTGGGTCAAATGACAGGCGGCCCAAAAGAGCGACACATGTCCACCACACGGCATGGGGTTCAGTACTTGCAGACTCAAAGGGAAAGGCTTGAGAAGAGGTGACGACCCAAAGCTGGTCACCTGATTCCTACCATAAGAGTGACTTTCACTTCCACTGGGGATCAGCTTCGGAGGCCTTGTGCGCACTGACCAGTCATCCCTCCTGCCCCCAGGAGCTGGTTAGAGAGTTCATGAAGGTGGCATGACATGCCTGCTAACTTAGTTGACTCCGTGACGACCCTGGAAGTCTCCCTTCTCTTGCACTGTGACAGAAGTAAGTACTCGCTCAGCTGTGAGGCTGTTGGGCAGAGGATCTCTCCCTCCCCTGGAACGGGAACTGAACACCAACGAAGCTCTAAATATTTGATTAGTAGCAGCCTCCACACAGCAGGGCATGCTACGGAAAGAAAGGTCCATTTTTCTTCATCATGATTTATGGAGAAGATGTATTGTGTCTGAAATCCTCCCTAACTCCACTGCCTCAAAGAGGATCGTCATCTCAAGGAACTGAAAAGGCAACTCAACGCTACGAGGAAGCATCTGGAAAACAGTCTCCAACATCACCAAAATCCAGGAACAGCCTGTTTCACATTACTGTGGGCATGGTGCCAGTGAACGGAGGCGAGCCTTTCACTAAGCAGGAAGGGAAAAAGGGAGGGCCAGCAAGTTAACAAAAGGGGCACAGTGTGATGCTCCTGAAAACACTGCCAAGACAATGCTCGGCAGAGCCACAAAATGGCTTCATCTGCCTCACCTCACAGAAAGAACGAGAATTATACCCAAGCACCAGGGCCCTCCACACAACCAAACTCATTGTTCTGCCTGGCAGACCAACATTTTTCAACATAGTTTCTGAATGAACACTTTCCCTATCTTCCGTTTTATAAAGTGGAAGTATCAAGAAACTCTTGCCAAAATGGATAACAGAATTTAAAAAATAAAGTCACATCTTTGTGAGAAAAGTCACACTGTGGCAATTAAGCCACCCATGTACCATAGTTGCTTTAGAGGTACTTAGTTCTTTTTTAAATGGTTAAAAACAACAACAACAACAACAAACCAGTAACTGCTGGGTGAACCTTGAAGAAAATTTCAAATGAAGAACTAGAATTAAACATAAACATGAACAATGCTCTAGTATATATACATCAAAAGGAGATCAATTGCACTATCACGTTAAAGAAAATGTCTTTAGAACAGAATACATGCTTGCCACAGAGAAATTTTCTTAACATTTTCATTATGAAAATAACTTTTCATTTGGTAGAATCTATGACTTCAAATTTTTAAAAGCATTCAATAACAGTGTTACAAACACTTGCTACAATTATGCCTACTAGAGACCTAAATTGACCTAAATTAGTGGATTCCAAAAGTCTCTTCACTGGTTAAGAAATAAAGTATCAACCCCTGGACTCAGGTAATCCTTTCACCTCAGCCTCCCCCCACCCCAAAGGGGGAAAAAAAAAAAGAAAGAAAGAAAAAGAAAAGAAACAAACTATTTGCTGAGTAACTAGATGCTCACAAAGGCTCTAACTCCTGCCATCTCTGAGTTCTTTCTCCTCTGGGCCTTCTCTGCCTCTAAGTTTCTTGTTCTGATTTTCTTCTAACGTGTTTGAATCTTTTTCTACCCTCCCTACATGCCTATTTCTTCTTCCCTATCTCCAGTTAGTGAGTGGAAAGGAATACCATTTTTCCTGCACTGAAACAGAGCAGCCACTGGTGAGCAAAACTGACCAGCATTTTGCAAGCTCAGCAAATGTGAATCTCCACACATGAACTGGACAGGAACAGCAGCGGCCACTGGCAGCATATGCCTCCTGCCCCAGCAACTGTCAGCAGGTTGTCCTGATCCTCCCAGGGAAGGACACAGCAGCAACCCCTCGTTGCCTACTGCAAGGATACACCTTTCGGCAGGGGATCAGACCTGTCCATCACTGCAGCAAATTGTTTAACAATTCTGGACATTGTTCACACAACGTCTGAAATAGATCATCTGCAATGCCCCACAATACCTTTGCCTTTTCATCCCAGAGGAATGGCCTCTCTCTGATATATGTGTGGACGGGGTCTCATGAGGGGAAAGCCTGACTTTAGGCAGACCCTGGAGGCCTTGCTGCCAGCAACGCAGGAGACACTAAATTAAGGAGATGACGCTGAAAAGAGACCGAACATCTATGGCACAGGTGAGACCCAGGCAAACCCTTCACTGAAGTTTTGCAGAAAAGACTGCAGCGCAAACTGACACGCAGGCAGTGGGTAACAGAAGCTTCCCAGAAGAGAGTGAAGATACAAACCTTATTGTTAACAATAGCTTCAGAGTCGTCAAAGACAAAATCACCGTCGTAGCTCCGTGCAAAACACATGAGGGAAACAAATCCCACCACTAACTTAGCCCGGAAAGGAGCAAGAACGGAAGATGGGAGGATGTGATCCAATTCGGCATCCAGCTCGGCCATTCTGGAAACTGCAGTGTGGCAGCCCCCTGCTCCAGCATTATGCTGGTTAGAAATCTGCAGGAAAAATAACGTCATGCAAATATTCATCAGTGCGTTGGTAGGGATGTTCCTGCAATGGACATATGTACCATAAGGAAACAAGAGCTAGACAGACACTTATACTATGATTTTATGGGATGTGATCATTAAACACTTTTAAGTCATTGTTTCTAAACTCTAGGGGGCAGAAAAGTCATCTGCAGTCATATGCAGATTCCTGGGCCTGGCCACAGGACCTATCGCATCTGGTGCCCTCGGGTTTCTGATGCAGGACTGCCCTTTAGAAAGATGCTTTTAATGGAATCCTATATTTATCAACCCCATAAGGCAAGTCATTTTAAAATGTCCTTGAACCAGTTGGCAAAGCTTAAAAAAAAAAGTCACCACTTTACCTCAGTCAATGAAGAAAAATCAATAAATAGTCACTGTTGGGTTTTAGCACATTGTGTAGGGAAAGGAAGCGACATTGTGTAAAACACGATCCTGATTCTGACACAGCTTATGGCCTCTTTGCAGAACTCAGGCACACAGGCCCGTGTGATGGAACTGAGAGACAGAAAGAGAGTTTAACGGAGAAGTCACGAGGCAGGGCACACGACAGGATGAGTGATGGCCAGGCTCGTGGTCCACACACACAGAACAGATAGAGGAAATGACTGTTTGGGGACAACGTCTTGTCCTAGAAAGGGCTGACTTGTACCAAGGAGAAGAGGGGAGTCTATTCTGTGTGAAAATATGAGCTTCAACACTGGTGAAAGGATCAAGTTAAAAATATACACTTATTTGGAATTTTTCTTTCTTTCCTTTCCTTTTTTTTTTTTGGAAAGAGACAGGGTCTCACTCTGTCACCCAGGTGGGAGCACAGTGGTGCGTGATCATAGTTCATTATGACCTCCAACTCCTGACTCAAGTGATCCTTCTGCCATAGCCTCCCAAATGTCCAGCAGGGACTACAGGCTTGTATCACCATGCCTGGCAAATACAAAAAAAAATTTTTTTGTAGTGTTGGGGGTCTCGCTGTGTTGCCCAGGCTGCTCTTGAACTCCAAAAGCCTAAAGCAATCCTCCTGCCTCAGCATCCCAAGGTGTGAGGATTACAGGCTCAAGCCAACATGCCTGGACTTGAGTTTTTGGGTTTTTTTTTCAGATGAGCAAACTGTGAATGCTAGGAATGTTTGTGCCCCAGCCTTGCCACGTATCAGTTGTGTAGTCCCTGCATGGCCCCTACCCTCTCTGAGCCCCTTCCTGTGGCATTTTGCAGAGTGAAAGAGCCATCTAGTAGTGAAAGTTGTCTAAGTTTTCAGCCTTAGAATTTGCCCAAACAAATACTAAACTATGACCCAGATCACATTTTATCAGTCTCCATTCCCACCACACCCTCCATAGATGCTTTCTCTGGATTTACCAGGATCATTCTTGGGTTGGACTACTCGGGTCCGATTCTGTGTGCCTTTAGACAAATTACTTAAGCTCTCTGGGCCTGTTTCCTTAGCACTCAGATAAGGATGATGAGAGCTCCTGCCTTATAGAATTGTCATGAGGATTAAATGGGATTCCCAACACCATCTGGCTTTAATAAGGTCTCAAGGGAGGAAAGCTACTGTCACTAACACTTTCTTCCATAAGGCTAGAAGCACAGGCACAGGCCAGGCGTGGTGGCTCAAGCCTGTAAACCCAGTTCTTTGGGAAGCTGAGGTGAGAGGATTGCCTAAGCCCACGGGTTCAAGAACAGCCTGGGCAATTTGGCGAGACCCCATTTCTACAATAAATAAAAAAATTAGCCAGGTGTGGTAGCACGTGCCTATGGTTCTGGCTACTTGGAAGGCTGAGGTGGAAGGATTGCCTGAGCCCAGCAGGTCAATGCTGGGGTGGCCATGAGCATGCCACTGAACTCCAGCCTAGGCGATGGAGACTCCAACTCAAAAAAAATTTTAATTTAAATTTTTTAAAAAAGCATAGGCACAGAACAATTTTCTCTGGAAAAATCCCCTTTTGTACTTGGTTTGTTGGTCCCAAGTCTTTCCTACCAAATAAACTGGCCCCCATTCCTCTCCTACTGAGCTGGAAGAGAATTCCAACCCCTTGATCGGAAAGGCAATTTGGATGTATTTGTTTCTGGATGTGCAAGTAAATACTCTGGAATAAGAAGCCAGCCAAACAGGCCATCTGAGGCCACAGGCATCTTTTCTATAGCCTTTTGTGTGACAGGTCCAGCAGGCAATGGGACACACCATACCATGGTCATGCCATCTGCTTCCAGGGGCTGAATGGCATTGCAACTCTTTCACTGCCTGTCCCTTGAGTCTCACTGCCTGATGTCAGGCACGCTCTTAGCAAGTGCTGAGGGAACATTCCAGCTACTATCTGTTGCCTTATTTTATTTTCCAGTGAAAGGATCAACCATCACTCAAATCCAGCTTAAAGCGGCAAACACAATACAGTTCAACACGCAGGCCCCAACTACTGTGCTTATGTTTCAGCTAAAGAAATCACTCCTGCTACTTAAAAAAAAAAAAAAAAAAGTCTTTAGACTGAATACGCAGGAAGACACTATAACTTAACATGGAAAGAATGAAGTGTTCTTTGATTTAGAAAATTCATGTGAAGGAAAACAAATAATTTTTACCAATTTTAATGTACAACAGAGGTCATATAACTGGTTTTGATGTTATCTGCTTTATTATTTTTTTAATAGTGAATCTATTGGTTCATGCAATTTTTTTTTTTAGAGGTAGGGGTCTCACTGTGTTGCCCAGGCTAGATGTGGACTCCTGGGCTAAAATGATTCTCTCGCCTCAGTTTCCTAAGTAGCTGGGACTACAAGAATGTGATACAACATCCAGATGTTATCTGCTTTAGTCCCAGACATTTGACTATTGTGTCATAAAAATTTGTCATGAGGTTCAAGTGGCCTTACAGGTAAAATACTGACTCAGGAAATACTTCATGCTCTTAAATTAGCTATTGCAGCCCAGATTGCTCATCACACAGACTAATCATCTTGGTGCTCAAGCCAAGTAAGGTGGACTGTGGAGACTCAACATCTGGGGTGTCCTGGTGGGCCAGGTCCAGACCCTCGGGAAGTTAAGGAAGTTAATCTCAGAATCATCTCCTCTTCATCTTGTCATGTAGGGATATCAGGGAACTCTCGGAGTCTGTCCTCATGCCCCTCCCCACGCTCTCCACATCATTTCTCAGTCCTGGATGACTCTCCCTCCTCATGTGACTCCTGTTGTTCCTCAGTCTCAGGGGCTCCTCCTCCCTTAGTCTCCAAGGTCTCACACTTTTCTGTGGTCACTGAATATACTCGCAAATACCCTTTTCATAGAAGGGATTTCCTTTTTTTTTTTTGAGTCAGAGTCTCATTCTGCTACCCAGGCTGGAGTGCAGGCTCACCAAAGCCTTGACCTCCTGGGTTCAGGCAATCCTTCCACCTCAGCTTCCTGAGTAGTTGGGACTACAGGTGCGTACCACCACACCTAATTTTTTCATTTTTTTTTTCTTTTGTTCTGGTAGAGACGAGGTCTCACTATATTGCCCAGGCTGGTCTTGAACTCCTGGGCTCAAGTGAGCCTCCCACCTCAGCCTCCTAAAGTGGTGGGATTACAGGCATGAGCCACTCCATCCAGCTGGATTTACTGTTAATGTGTATAATGGAATAATTCGGAAAATGTCTTTCACTAGCAAAAACAAAAAACAACAAAAAAGCTACAATCTGTTAGAAACCCACGCAATGTTCTTACTCTAGTTGAGAACAAAGGCTCTGGAGACAGACAAACCTGGATTTGCTGACTGCATGACCTTGACTAGGCAGTCTAAGGATCAGTTTCCTCATGGGCATATTAGGGTACTACCACTACTTTCTTCAGGAAGTTGCAGGAAGGATTAAATGAGATAATGTATGCAAACAATTATGCCCCCTTATTGTTATATTTTGGAGAAGCTAGCTCCTGGTTCCTAGTCCCCAACTTCCTGTGTTGGGAACACCCATGTTGCCATGGTTTATTCCTTAGATGGGCTCACCGGCTGGGGACAGCAGTAGCCTGTCAGGTGACCTGGTGCAACTGAGAAAGAGGCACCCTTCTTTTGGACAGACCCAGGGCACATGGCTTCCTCAGCCAGGAGTCGCTGTGTCTTGCATACTGCACAACCATACACAGTTCCTACAACCATACTCCACTTCCTTTAACAGTTAATGACTTTGTCTTGCAATAATCTGACCCAGACTTTGCATTGAAGTAAAAGAAGCGTTGCCAGAGTGAGGTGGTAGAGATGGGGGACCATCCCCTCTAGTAACCCCCCCATACACACACACATTTTTTTTTTCTTTTTGGAGACAGAGTGTCTCTCTGTCATTCAGCCTGGTATGCAGTGGTGCAATCACAGCTCACCGCAGCCTCAAACTACTGGGCTCAGGCAATCCTCCTGCCTCAGTCTCTCAGGTAGTAGGGACTAAAGGTACATGCCACCACACACAGTCAATTTTTAAAATTTTTTTTGTAGGGATGAATTCCTGGCCTCAAGTGATCCTCCCACCTCAGCCTCTCAAAGTGCTGGGATTACAGGAGTGAGCTAACATGCCTGACCTCCATCCTTTGTCACCTCCATCCAGGTCATGAAATAGGAGGAGACACTCTGTTGTCCTCTAGACGGGCCCCAGGTTGCACTTATCCCTCTTCTCCATGTGACGTCCTACCTGGGGCTCCTAGCTCCTTCACCATGGCTGGGTGGTCAGCTTACCTTATGGAGCAAGAAGGGAGCTCTACTTGGGCCTCAGCCTCTGGCCAAGCAGACCATCCAGTCAGAATGAAGCCACTGTGCTGGTCACTACCTGGCTTCTGTGTCAAAAGTAACTGACCCCTCAACAGTAGCTAAATCTGGAACAAAAGAGGTCCTTTTATCTCCAATTTCTCAAATGTCTAATATCAAGCCTCTGTTTTCAGGGGATAAAACAAATTAATCGTCAGTAAAAAGGTCACAAAGACCTTCAGCGGAGCCCTTCCCTCCCCCCAAAATGTCACTGAGCTGTGAACTAGGAGGACCCAGCGACAGACAGCCGGCTGTCGGGACTGCAGCAAACAGAATGAGAACAAACCTAAATGATTCCCTCTGGGAAAATTAGCAGCAGCCACCCACCGAAGAACATTCGTCCATGTGCACGGAAGGGCCTGCTGGCCTCTGCCCGGCCTTTCTGCCTCATCTGTATAGCAATCCATGCACACGGCCAGCAGCCCTGTACCACGCTGAGATGTGACAGTGCCTCTGGAAATGATTAGAGAACACAGCATTTCTGACCCAGCATCAGGGACCCGGTAGTAGCCTGGAGACCCTGAGCTGGCTGCTCCTATCCAGGTACCTCCCATCCCCCAAGGCAGGGGGATCCGGTCGTCTCCACCACCCTCTCCCATGCAGTACTAAGCCGAATGCTACTGAAGGTATCGTCCTGTTGTGACCACCTTCCCGTTTAATTCAGTAACGCACTAGGGCCATGGCTGTCTGCGGCAAGAATGTGTGAGGTTCGACATTCACAGTTTCACTCTCCCAGAAAGTTTCCAGCGTGCTAGCTTGTAGCCATTTCCCCATCTAGGTGCGCCGGCTGTCACTTGACCCCACCTCCATCTGGGACGTGCCAGGCATGAGCGCGACTACAGAGAAAAGGGACAGGGAGGGGACACCTAGTCAGTTCTCACCATAATTGTTTCTCAATAAACTCTCCACATCCATTTGCTCTCCCCGGGAAAGAGCAAAGTGCGGGATGACTCACAGTGGCTAGATCGGTCCTCTAACTCCTCCCTTCTTTTGTGTGTGTGGTTTAAAAAAAAAAAAAAGGAAAACACACACACAGCCCACAGCCACAACACGACCAGAAAGCCCGCAGAGTTCGCAGGAGGGGAGGCGGTGGTTGCGCCACCTGCTCGGCTTCCCCGAACTCCAAGCCCAGCCCGGCAGGGGCGGCTCGGTGGCCCCGGGCGCCCCGGTTGGTGTCCCCCTCACTCGCTCCGCTCGCAGCCGCGCGTGGAGTGGAGGCGCTCGCGGCGCCGCGGGGGAGCCGCCTCGTCACCTGGGGCAGGCGTCCCAGCGGCCCGGCTGTGCCCAGCCACCGCCTGCGCCGCGGCCAGCTGGCGGCCAGGCGCGGGGCCCGGGGCCGCGCGCCGCAGCCACCCGGTGCGCCCGGGCCGGGGAGCGCCCGCGCCGCTGGAGCTGGCAGGGGCGGGGGCGGTGACCTCGGCGGGGCCAGCACCTGGGATGCGGCAGGCGGGGCGCGCGCCCTCCACGCCGCGCCTTTTGTCCCGTGTGCTGCTCACGCCCGGGCGCACGGCGCTCGGGGCCCGCGCCCCCGGTGACCCCGGCCCCAGCCGCAGCCCGGCTCTCCCGGCGCCAACTCCTCCAGCGGCGCCGCCCCCGGGCCCGGGCCGTCGCGCGGGGCTGGGGCTCGGCGGCAGCGGGGAGTCCGCGCCCGCTCCGCGCCCAACTCTGCTCACCCAGCGGCGCGCCCGGCCGCGCTCGGCCCTGCAGGGGCCGCCCCGCGCGTTACCTGCAAGGAGCCCGAGCCGCGGCCGCATCTCCCTCCCGGGCGCGGAAACTCAGGCGGCTCCGGCGCCCGCCTGGAGCTGGCAGGGGGAGGGGCCGCCCGCGCGCCGCGCCCCCCCGCCGCGCCCCCCGCCCCCCAGCGCCGCGGCGCCCGCAGCTCCCCACGCGCGCGGGCGCCCCCCTCATACACCCGCCTCGGCCCGCCCCCTCCGCCGGTCCATTGGCTCTTTCTCCTGTCACTTTCAGGTCCCTGTTCAGCCTATTGGCGGAAGCGCCGGTGACGTCAGGCCAGGGGGCGCTAGTCGGCGGCGAAGGCGGCTCGGGGACAGACGGACTCGGCAGGAGAGGAGGAAGCCGGGCTCTGGGCGCGCACTCGAGGCGGGGCCGGGGCGGGAACGGGGCTGGCCGGGCGCGGCGGGCAGCGGAAGCGGAGCAGGCCCTTCCTCCCCCCCTCCCTCCCGCGGTCCGCGAGCGCGGGACCCTGTCTCCAGCCTGTCTCGCGCTTCTCCCGCGCCGTGGCGCCCCGCGGAGGGACTGCGGCTTCCCTGAAGGACGGCCACAACTCCAGACTTCCTCCCGTCTGGGAGGGGTTGTTTAAGGTGTGTCTCCACTTTCCGCCTCTCCGAGCTGCGTCCTTCCTTCCGAGGTCCTGCGGCGGCCAGAGCCAGCAGGCGTGCGCCCATCCACCGGCAGGCACCGACCACTGGGTCCTGAGCCTCCGCTCCTAACCCGACTGCCATTCCACCCCACACTCCGGCTCTCAGTGGAGGTCTTTGCCCCCGGCTTCGAGAAGAAGAGAGAGAGAAAAAACTTCTTCCACTTTCCACCGCCAAATCGCCACACCTACTCCCATCGGCACCCAATCGCGCCCCTCCCCCCAGAATCACAGACTCCGATCCATCGCTCCCTGGGGACTGGAATCCGTATCCTCAGCGTGGGATCATTCGCAAGCCTTCCTTTTCTCCACGTGCCCTGAAAACTGCCACCCTGTCTCTGCTACTCTCCACTGCGGAAGTTGTTGGAAGAGCCTCCCGCCCCCACTTTGTGGTCTCCTAACTCCATTCACTCCTTGGTTTCTGAGCTCAGTGAAACCGTCTTTGCTGTACCAGCAAAAAAACATTCTCATCACTAAACGCAAAGGACACTTTCCTTCCTCATGCGACCTGATCTCTCAGCAAAAGTCATTCTTCCTCCTTAAAATATGTTCTTCCTGTGTCAGGAGGGCACTTCGCTTTCCTGGTTTTTTTGTTTTTTTTTTTTTTCCCCTAGTCTCCTTGGCTTGCTAATCTGCTCTGAATAACCGTTTTCAAGGTCTTAGCCCTTTTCTCTTACTCCATAATTTTTTCCCTGCATGATTTAACCCACCACCAACATTTCAACCAATATATCCCAAATTTACATCTCCAGTCCTTGCTTCTCTGGGCTCCACACCTATTTATCTAGCTTCCTATTCAGCTTCTCCATCTGGATGTGTTACAAGCATATCCAGTGAAACACATCCAAAACTGATTGCATGTTTTCACAGCTTCCTTTCAACTCTGGGTCTCTCTGTGACAGTGAGGGCACTTCCATCCATCCGTCCGTCCTTCCATCCATCCATCCATCCATCCATCCATCCAGTGTGTCCCAAACTCTGGTGTCTAACAACTGGCTACATTCTACTTCCTAAATATTTCCCCAGTCCACTTTTTTCCATTCCCACTGTTAAATGTAATGATGTGCTACTACTGCTCATGCATCTTCCCTGCTTATACTCAGTGATGCCACATGGGTAGATTGCAGTGGGAGTATTTACATCATGGACACTGGCCAATATTATGAATCGGGGCTTTTTGTTGTCTTGTTGATTATTTTTGTAGGCTTAAGAAAGTGATGGGGGAAAAAATGTGAATAATGCAGATTAAACTTAAAAATGTGTTGTGCTCATTGCTGAAACTAACAGATTGCAACTTAATGAGCTTAGTTTGTACAAGGGTGATAGTTTAACAGGTCACATATCAGATTTAATGACAATAAATTTTTTGGAAAAACTGGAGGGATTCAATTCCATTTGTCAAGTTGTGGTTGAGTTGCAAGCATTGTATTGATTCAGGTACAAGTCTTCAGCAAAAATGAACCAAAACATTCTGTGAGAATTGATCAAGTACTGTATATAGAATTGACAATAAAGATTATCTGAATATCTTATGTGTATATTACTACATTCTTTATATCAGAAACGTTTCTAAAACTCATGTGTGCATAGATATATGTATATACGTATACATTTCTGCCTTCCTCAGAGAACCAGCTGTTAACTTACAAGCACACTACTGACTTAGAGTCACCAGCACGTGGTGAAAGTTAAAAACAGACAAAATTCTAGTCAGTTTTATCATCTTTCAATTCTCTGTATACAATGCACCCCTTATTTCCTGCTAGGTCACCGCTTCCATTACTCTTAGATGGAAGGCCTAAATCCTTCCACAGTGTGATTGGGACCCTTGCCTGCTGTATCTGCATCATCTCATGTCCCTCTCTCCCTCATTTCCTAAGCTCCAGCCATGTGGGCCTTCTCGTCACCCTGCAGTGTGCTCTGTGCTCCTTTCTGTCTTGGGTGTTCACTTTCAGGAGCACTTCCCCCTCCTCTCCTCCACAATCCCTGACTGCTTCTCACATCCTTCAGGCCTCGACTCAAATGTCATCAACTCTGAAAATCCTTCCCTGATTTATCACCCCAAATACCCTTAGATCCATCTGTATATACTCTCATAGTTGTTATTGTGATTGTAATGAACTAACCACATGATCAATTTCTGTAAGGTCTTTCTCCATCACTAGACCATGCGTTCCATGAAGGCAAGGACCATGTCTGTATTGTTAACACCTGCACCTCTGTGTCCATCCTGTCTACCACACAGCAGGCATTCAACAATGTCTCTCCTAGAGAAGCACAACTCTTGAAGTCATACCACCTATTATTTGCAATACTAGAGTTAAAAATTGGAGCCCCCTGACTTAATCCAGTGCTGTTTTGTTCTGTAAATTGCTGAGCCAGCCATGATCAAAATGATATAACACTATGCGCCAAATACAGGGATAGGCTCTGTGGAGAATAGAAAAGTGACACCGATTCTGCCTCTTACAATTGTGTGGTTTAATAAGTTTAAGATGCAGAGAACACGTCCCTGCTGCTGGTCCCATACACTGACCCCAGTCCCATACACTGACCTCAGCCTGGGTTGCTATCACATGTAACAAAGTGTGGTGGTGGTCTATGTAGTGTGTGCCAGCAACTGTGCTTGTGTTACTTAATTCTCACAAAAGTTCTATCAAGTGAATATTACTATCTTCATCCTACAGATGAGAAAAAAAGCACGGAGGTCCAGGGCCAAACAGGTAGTATGTTTCTCAGTGAAGCCAAGGACTGAGTGTACAGTTGAGGAATGTATCCAGAGACATTTAAAAACAAAAAAGGTTATTTTGACCTGGAAAGAACTAGAACAGAGAAGATAGTAAATATCATTTTGTCTCCCCATACTTTCTCCTGTCTCAAGAACAACTATCAAAATTGTTGGAAGAATATAAGCTTCTTCTTTTCTTTTTTTTTTTTTTTAGACAGGGTCTTACTCTGCTGCCCAGTCTGGAGTGCAGTGACACCATCATGACTCACTGCAGCCTCAACCTTCTGAGCTCAGGCAATCCTTTCACCTCAGCCTCCTGCATAGCTGGGACTGCAGGCGCGTGCCACCATGCCCAGCTAATTTTGTGTATGTGTGTGTGGAGACAATATCTCACTGTGCTGCCCAGAATGGGCTCAAACAAATAATCCTCCCACTTTGGCCTCTCAAAGTACTGGGACTATAGGTGAGCCACTGAGCCCAGCTGATATAAGTCATTTGAGCCTTTTGGGGGCTGATCACTTTTAGCTGGTTTGAAAATTTGAGGGGTGGTTGAAATGTGTTGGCATCTGGGAAGTCTTTGGGTTCTGAAATGTGTGCACATGAGGTGCACTGCAGTTTGTGTGAATTCAGCCCTGGGGAGTTGTGCAGGATACAGCTCTTCCAGGTGTACTCAGTTTCCATGGACGTGGGGGCCTCTTTTAATGAGATACTTTTGATCCTGGGAGAGTGTAAGTTTTCTTCTTTCCTGCCACACCCATTCACCAGATAGACGTTCCCTCAAGGAACAGTGTGTACACTAGATAGCAGCAACCTTCACAGTATACCTATCAGGAATTAAAGTGTGACCACTGGGCAAGGAATCCCAACACCTGTCCTCAACAAATTTGCAATCTAGAGAGGAAGACAGAACACATAAACAACCTTTATGCCATAAGGATAAATGACATTAAGTGATAGATACTGCAAACAAAGTGCTAGAGAAAAAAGTACAGATGACAGAGTGGTTGTTTTCTACAGGGATGACATAAGAAGATGTAAAATTTGAACAAAGTCTCAAGGGATAGTGTACTATTAAAGTAGGTTAATTGTTCTGCACAATGCGAACTCTCAGTGACTTAGTTCATTAAAGCTTTCTTTCTCATGTCATAGTCATACACAGTCTGCTCCATGCAGTCATTCAGGGACCCAGGCCCAAACCAGTCTTGCATCTTCAATTTCAGCTCCACAGTTGCTTGGCATTATCCAGTGTGGAAGGGGAAGAGAGTAGGTAGAGTGAAATGACATGTGTGTTGTTAACTCCTTGGCCTGGGAGTTATACATATTACTTTTATTTTCTTTCTATTGGAGAAAAGCAGCCATGGTGTCGAGATGCAAGGAGGCTGGAACATGTATTTTAGTTGTGTGCCTAGAAAGAGGAAATGAGTTTGGTTTCAGACACCTATGAGTTCAATAGGAGAGACTTAGTGGGGGACAGCACTTCAGCAAGGAAATGGCATGAGAATTTGGAGAGCTCCAGTCATGTTTGGAAAAAGTCAGACAGCCTAGACACAGAGTCCATGTGGAGGAAGCAGGCTGGAAAGGTTAGAAGTGTCTAGAGTGAAGGGTTTATGGAATGTCATGAAAAGTGATTTGGACTTTGTTCTACAGGCAGTAAGAGGTCCCTAAAGTTTTTCATGGGAGAATGAATGAACCAAGCCATGTCAAAGGAGATTAAGCCATGGAGATTGTGCAGAATGAGATGGGATAAGGCCAGGGCTGGAGCATCCCTTGTTTTCCCTTATCAGCAGAGTGTCTGCTAGAAAAAATAAGAATGAATCATATATTTAGAGAAACTTGGTGCCCAGAGACCATGCAGCACTGGAAGCCAAGAAAGGTGCCATGAGTCCAATGTCTCCAGTTTGTGAGGTTTCCTGGATCTTCCTGCCCCTTGATTCTGGGAGATATCCTTGTTTCCTTCGAATATATTCTCTCTTTCTCTTTTCTTAAGCTGCTCCAAATCTCTTCCTTTTAGACAAAGGAGCCTTGACTAAGATAAGTGATGTTGTTAAGAAGATTTGAGAATTTATCTGTGGCACATAAGGAATTACACCAGGGGGTGAATTTAACCTATACCTGCTGCCCCTTGCCCTATTTGCTTCCAATTTTAGCTGTCTGAGCAGAATCAGAGAGAGCTGGTCAGAGTGGCCCAGGCTTGATAACAGACACTTTCCCTTGAATCATGGGTCATGGGTTGATGGCTCAGGAGAGCAGGGAGGATCTTAGGAAGGTCATGTAGAGGGAAAATGTGCACAGGAGATAGAAAATTCCAAGAGCTTGAGATTTAAGTGCAATGAAGAGGTTAAACATAGGATTGCCATGTGATCCAGCAATTCCACCCCTACATATATAACCCAAAGAATTAAGACTAGTTATTCAAACAGATATTTGCACATGAATGTTTAGGGCAGTACTATTCACAACAGCCACAAGGGGGACACAACTCGGATGAATGGATAAACAAAATGTGGTCTGTCCATGCAATGGAAGGGAATGAAGACTGGTGTATGGTACAATATGAATGAACCTTGAAAACATTATGTTAAGAGAAAGAAGCTAGACAAAGAGGCACATATTGTATGATCCCCTTTATGGAAAAAATTCAGAATAGAAACTGCATCTAGTCAGAAGGCAGATGAATGGTTGCCAGGGGCTGGGGGTGGGGGTGATGGAATGGGGAGTGATTGCTTAAAACATGAGTTTCATTTTATGGTGAAGAAAATATTTTGGAACTAGATAGAAGTGGAGGTTGCATGACATTGTGAATCTACAACTTGCCAATGAATTACTTACTTTAAAACATTTAAAATCTGAATTTTTTAATGTGAATCTCACCTCAATTTTTAAAAAATGCAGTAGTTTATTAGTAGTTTCCTATCTGCCCGATTTTTAAATTATCTATTTTCTTTAATTTCTTTTAAATTTTCCTTTTTTTTCCAGAGCCCCATGATCACCTCTATTTTTAGAATTCCCAAGTTTCACAAGAGTTGGTGAGAATTTTTATAGGTCAATCAATATTTACCAAGTTTAGATATTTTTTTCTTTTACTATAAATATTAGAAATGTTTTGGAGAGAAATGCTATATGTTTTCTTTATTTGCTTAACCTTGAAGTATCATATTTTGCATAATATTTCCATAAATTTTCATATTTAATGTGTGGTGGGGTTTTTTGTTTATTTTTCTTAGAAAGCAGCATTTATTGAGAGGACAGAAAAGCTCCCAGAGGGGGTTGCCCTTAATGTGTTTTCAACATTATGTGTGTAATAATTAATTAAGCAAACAAGCTTGCCGAATGCGGTGGCTCACTCCTGTAATCCCAGCAATTTAGGAGGCTGAAATAAGAGGACTGCCTAAGTCCAGAGGTTGAAGACCAGCCTGGGCAACTTGGCGAGACCTTATCTCTACAAAAAAATAGGCCAACTGTGGTGGTACACAGCTGTAGTTCCAGCTACTTGAAAGGCTGAGAAAAAACAAAACAAACAAACAAAAAAAACCAAGCTTGTGTAGTCTCTTATATTTGAATCCAAATATTAGGTCCTGAAATAGCTATGTAGAAGACAGTGTGATGTCAGAAGAGAAGGAAAAAAGTAATACAGTGTTTACTCATTATAACATGTTCTACTTCGTAATATATTACAAACTAATGTGTTCTTTTGTATTAATAAGCATGTGGTTTTTTTTAGCATGTTTAATGTATTCATTCATTTGGTGCATACACAGCTTTGTAAAGTAGACCTATCATTATTATCCCCCTTTTTATAGATATGGACACTGAGGCACAAAGAGGTTAAGCACAGCTAGCATGTAGTAGAGCTGGGATTCACATCCAGACCCTGGCCAGGGAAGGGGTTGGTGGTGGTCATGCTTTAGCCTGCACATTCTACTGTCCCTGTGTAAGCCCAGGGGTACATCAACCAAGAACTATATATAACGACTTCTCAAAACCTGCACCTCCATCACCTCAGCATCTTCTTCTTTCTTTCTTCCTTTGCCCTCTTCTCAGGGTCTTGCTCTCGTCTCCTAATCTCAGCTTTCTCACTTTAAATTGCTTTTTAAAATAAATATTTTGAGCCAGACACGATGGCTCATGCCTATAATCCCAACAATTTGGGAGGCAGAGGTGAGAGGATTGCCTGAGTCCAGGGGTCTGAGACCAGTCTGGGCAATTTGGTGAGACCTGATCCCTACAACAAATCAAAAAAATTAGCCAGGCATGGTAGTGCACGTGTAGTTCCAGCTACTTGAAAGGCTGAGTTGGAAGGATAACTTGAGCCCAGCAGGCCAAGGCTGTGGTGGCTGTGAGCATGCCAATGCACTCCAGCCTGGGCAGCAGAGTGAGACTCCTACTCAAAATCAATGAATAAATTAAATTAAATAAATATTTTAAGAATGTATTAATTGGGCCAGGTGCTCATGCCTGCAATTCCAGTACTTTGGTAGGCCAAGGCGGGAGGATTGCTTGAGGTCAGGAGTTCAAGACCAACCTTAGCAACATAACAAGACCTCTTCTCTCTTTCTCTCTATTGTTCTCTATCTATATATATGTGTATAAAAATGTAAAAAATTAATAGTAGTTATTCTTTACTGATAGTTTAGCATGTGTCAAGCATATAACACCTACTCTCATGTGTCATATGAACCTAAAAACTTCTTAAAGTTTGCTTCCATGACCCTTTTACAGATAGGGAAGAAGAATCTAGAGATATTAATTAGCAAACTCAAGGTCAATCAGAACTGAGCAAGAGTCACAGCTGGGATTTGCATTGGGCAACATGACACCAGATCCCCTTTTAAAATCATTACACAACCCAGGCTTGATGGCTCAGCCTGTAATCCCGTGCTTTGGGAGGCTGAGGCGAGTGAATTGCCTGAGCCCGCGGGTTCGACACCTGCCTGGGCAACTTGGCGAGACCTCATCTCTACAATAAATCAAAAAAATTAGCTGGGCATGGTAGCACGCACCTGTAGTTCCAGCTACCTGGAAGGCTGAGGCGGAAGGATTGCCGGAGCCCAGCAGGTTGAGGCTGCGGTGGCCAGGAGTGTGCCACTGCACTCCAGTCTGGGTGACAGATGAGACGCCAACTCAAAAAAAAAAAAAAAATCATTACACAAACTGCCTCCAATTTGAATACTGTTTCTTCACATGTTTGCTTTCCTCCCCACATATACCCCATCTCTTCCTAATATTCTTCTTTTTCTTTTTTTGGGCTGAGTAAACACTGACACATTCCTGCTGTATAGTTCAAGCCCTGTAGTGGTTATGCAGACCACCATCCTCTTGCCTACATTTTATTTTTTGAGTCAGAGTCTCACTCCATTGCCCAGGTTGGAGTGCAGTGGCATGCTCACGGCCACTCCAGCGTTGAACTTCTGGGCTCAGGCGATCCTTCTGCCTCAGCCTTTCAAGTAGCGGGAAATAAAGCCCTGCACCACCACGCTTGGCTAATTTTTTGATTTATTGTAGAGATGAAGTCTCACCAAGTTGCCTAAGCTGTTCTCAGACCCATGGCTCAGGCAATCCCTCACCTCGGCCTCCCAAAAGTGCTGGGATTATAGGCTTGAGCTACCGCGCTTGGCCCTGTTTATTGTTTTACAGAGATTTGTTTATAAGTGCAGTGTTTTCTCTATGGTTTGGATAATATCTGATTCCCTTTCGATTTCCATAGCACTGAACATAGTAGAAGATTTTTTTAAAAGAGTTAGTTGAATTTAATTCAACTTCCAAATTCAATAGGACTACACAATATAGAGGAAAACTCTAGTACTCACGGGATCTAAGGATATTTAGCCTGGAGGAGAAAACACTAATAAGGGTATCATAGCAAATATCCTAAGGGTTGTCAGATTCTGTGCCGCTCCAGAAGGCACATTTCAAACTAATGGACAAGAGTTGGAAGGAGATTTTTGTCTTAGTCTGAGAAATAATTTTCTTCTTTTTATTTTTAACTTTTTTATTTTGTGGACACGGGGTCTCGCTATGTTGCCCTGGCTGGTCTCCGACATCTAGACTCAAGTAATCCCTCTGCTTAGGCCTCTCAGAGCTCTGGGATTACAGATGTGAGCCACTGTGCCCAGTCATAACTTTCTAATAATAAATATCTAACAAAAGAACAGGTTACCTTAAAAAACAATCATGTGTTCTCCATCAAGTAAAGTGTTCAAGCACAGGCTGAACAAACCTTCTGATACACCGAGGAAGGAATTCCTTCCTCTATTCAAAGGGACATTGAATCATATCACCTCACAGTGATGTCCAAACCTTGAAGATTCTGGGTATCATTAAAGTATGAATTTCAAAAAGTTAAAAGCATAACTCCTATACATATAAAGAATGAAGAAACCAGGAATGGTGCCTCATGCCTATAATCTTGGCACTTTGAGAGGCTAAGACATGAGGATCACTTGAGGCCAGGAGTTTAAAATCAGCCTGGGCAACAAAGTAAGATCTCATCTCTACAAAAAATAGGGAAAAATTAGTTGGGTGTGATGTAACATGCCTGTAGTCCCAGCTAATGGGGAGGCTGAGGCAGGAGGAAGAGGAACACATGAACCCAGGAATTTGAGGCTTCAAGTAAACTGTGATTGTGCCACTGCACTCCAGCCTGGGTGACAGAGTGAGACCCTTTCTCAAAAAAAAAAAAAAAAAAAAATTGTTATCTAGAATGGAGAAGTATCAGCGATTTTATTTAAGCTTCTAATGAAGCAACTGTAAGATGCAAAAATCAATTCAAATGAAAATTAGAGGAATAGGAATTATCTCCACCAGAAAAGATATTCTGATATGTTTGCTGAATTTGAAAACAAACAAACAAGCAAATAAACTGGTTAATACCTCTTTTAATCCCTGTAAAGGGCATTAAAATTGTAACCTTTAAGGTTATCTTTTTTACTGGATAGAAATTATTTGTATCTCTGCTGGGCAAAGCCTACAAATCAACATGTAGCTTTATAGAAACTGTGTCCTTACCTAAAATAGTAAGAAGAACAGATATAGTCCCCTAAAAATGTAATAATTTTTGGGTGAGCCTGTTAAACAATACCCCAATGTGTTGGTTTTCTAGAACTGCTGTAACAAATTACCACAAACTGGCTTAAAACAACAGAAATGTATTCTCTCAAGAGGCTAGATGTCCAAAGTCAAGGCATGGGCAGAATTGGGTCCTTCTGGAGGCTCTAGGGAGAATCTGTCCCATGTCTATCTTCTGGCAATCCTTGAGGTGTGTGTGTGTTGTTTTGTGTTTTTTGTTTGTTTTTAACTTGTAGATCATTCTGATCTCTGCCTCTGTCATCACATGGTATATTACCTTCTGTGTCTGTCTGTTTCTGTGTCTCTCCTCTTCTTATAAGAACATCAGTCATACTGGATTTAGGGCTTATTCTAACTAAATACATACACAAAGCCACTGCTTCCATTCAGGGTGACATTCTGAAGGACATTCATTTTGGGAGGAAAGGACACTATTCAATATACCCAGTGAGATGGAAAAGGGGACATACCACCTGAACTTTTGCCTTATTTCCAAGTTTGTTTTGTTTTGTTTTTTTGAGTTGGAATCTCACTCCGTTGCCCAAACTAGAGTGCAGTAGCACAATCATGGCTCACCCCAACCTTGAAATCCTGGATTCAGGCAATCCTTCCACCTCAGTCTCCCAAGTAGCTGGGACTACTGGTGTGTGTCACCATACCTGGCTAATTTTTTTTTACTTTTCTGTAGAGACAAGTCTTGTATGTTGCCCAGGCTGATCTGAAATTCCTGGGTTTAAGCAATCTTCCTGCCTTGGCTTCCCAAAGTCCTGGGATTAGGCTGGGCATGGTGGCTCATGCCTGTAATCCTAGCACTTTTGGAGGCAGTGGCAAGAGGATTGCCTGAGCCTGTGGGTTTGAGACCAGCCTGGGCAACTTGGTGAGACCTTGTCTCTACAATATTTTTTTTAAGAAAATTAACCAGGAATGGTGGCGCATGCCTGTAGTTCCAGGTACTTGGAAGGCTGAGGTGGAAGGATTGGCTAGGCCCAGGAGATGGAGGCTGCAGTGGCATGAGGGTGCCACTGAACTCCAACCTGGACAATAGAGTGAGACTCCAACTCAAAAACAAACACAAATACTCCAAGTCCTGGGGTTACAGGTGTTAGCCACCACACCTGGCATATTTCCAAGTTTTAACTACTTTTTCTTATTGGAGGCAGTTTCTTGCTTTCCCAGTCTCTTTCCACTGATGTCTCATTCTTGTCAATGTTAGTCATTCAGCTGGAACTAGCTCTCTATTTAATGATATAATACAAAGGAAAGAGATCACACATATTTCTAATAAAAAAAAATGTAAGGCCTGGATCAAATTAAGGATGCTTGAATGTGATGATACAAAAGACTTAATTTCCAGTGCAGGTCTCTAGTTGCTTAGTTACAATTTGGGGAGAAATCATTTTCATGAGATGTTTCAGTGTATAACATGTCCCTGGAATTATTAAGGCAGACTCAGAACAGTCAGTCTTGACACATGTTAAGAAGAGAGGAGAGAATTTTAAGTGAAACAGGAAGCTCTCTGCCCCATCCCTCCTCTTCTTGTGTTGTTTAAATAAAAGCTTCATAGGATGTTCAGTTGGGTGGAATTTAGGATTTTTTTAGCAGAGAAGTTGTCAGCACTGATCTAGCTTAGCCTATGTAGCATTTTTGGGGGCTGGGGGACCACTCTTAATAATACAAATATTAGATTAGTAGATACCCATTACCCTACTCCATTGCCTACATAGGGTAATGTCTATGTTAACTTAATAGGCACGTTTTGGCAAGACTTTATTCTCCAAACCCCAGTTGGTTCCTAAACTGGGGGCTGGGGGAAGGGTAAATTAGACAGGAAAGGGATTGAGACTCTTCTTCCACCCTTTGCTAATGAGATACCACCTTATCAGGCTTTTTCTGATGAATTAAGATAGCCCCAAACCAGATGAAGTCCACTAATGCTAAAGGCCAGTAGGACCCAAATGGGAACTTTATCCGTCTGTCTGTCTGTCTATCTATCTATCTATCTATCTATCTACCTATCTATCTTATCCATCCATCCATCCATCATCTGTCCTATCTATCATCTATCTATCCATCTATCCAATCTCTATTTCTATATCTATCTCTATCATCCATATCAATCTATCTATCCATCCATCATTTGTTCTATCTATCTATTTATCATCTATATCTATCCATCCATCCATCCATCAACTGTTCTATATCTATCTATCTATCTATCTACCTATCTATCTCTCTATCTTTATTTATCATCTCTCTCTCTCTCTCTATCATCCCATCTGTCTATCTGTCTGAAGGAATTGTGTGAGCTGGTGAGTCAGGTTCAGCACACACCTTGACTATTTGTGGCTTTCCTAAATCCAGCTATTCTGGCAGAGTGCCATACAGGGTACTCTGAGGTACAACTGAGCCTATGACTGCACTAAAGTGATATCACCTTAAGGTCCAGGGGTGGTGCAAAACTGTCTGACATCAGGAAGTCCTAACTGTCATTTGGGCATCCATTGGGAACAGGGGTCCCAGAACAGTGGTGCTGGACTTGATCTGCACAAGTCGGTGTCTTTTTGCCTGCTCCTTTGGGGCTGAGCAATTGAACTTTGAACTTTTGCCACTGAGATGACACATATAAAGAAAAAGATAATGAAATTTCGGATGAATAGGGCAGGCAGGGGCTTAAGCAAGAAATCTGAAAAGGCAAATGACCTGGGTTGCCTCCCAAGCTGGTAAAATGGTTCCACTGGTTACAAGGCATCCAGCAACATTTTTGCTTATTTCTCTCACTGTAAGTCACCCAATAGGTAAATGAAGCTTCCTTTTTTTTTTTTTTTTCTTTTCTTGATATGAAAATGCTAGCATTCTGCTTAGAATTGTGTTATTCTTGTTTCTGGAAAAACATTTAAGAAAAGTGGGTAGAATGATCTCATCCAGAAGAAAGGATGCCATAAGTTTTGTTTGTTTTCTTTTGGCACTTGCCAAAGTACACTTTGTATTATTCTTTATGATTGTTTAAAAATAAAAAGCAGAGATACTGTCATCTTTTCTGAGTAGTTGTATACCAGCAGCCTAGATTTAATCTTTAGTTGTTGCAAATGTTGTTTCTGTTGCTGTTTTAGTAGCTATTTTTAAACAGCTGTATAGTTCAAACTGCTACCTATTGTAAAATATTTAACTAAAGCAGAAAAATAGAGAAAACACAAAACATTCTACCCCATAGTACCTCATGTGTATAGTTTTATATATAAATGTATACCATACATGTTCTGCAGTCCGCATCATGACTCAATAATCTGTCATGGACAATGATTTCATTTCATTTTGATGAATCTAGGTTTAGAAATCACTTAGGATGGTTAGAGATTATCACACTGTCTGTACCATAATTTACTTAACTAGTTCCCTACCGAGGGCCATTTAGGTTGTATCTGATTTTTCATCATAGTAAACAATATTGTACATCATTGCACCTACTTTTTCCACATTTTTGTAATTGTCATCTTAAGGTCAATTCCTTGAGGTGGGATTGCTGAGTAAGAATATGCAAACATTTTCAAAACACTTCTAGAAAGGTTATACCCATTTCTATTTCTTTTAACAATGCATAAGGCTCATTTCTCAATATCTTGCCTGAACAGATCTTATCACCATATACAGTTTTTCTGATAGTCAAGAAAAGTTTAATTTTGTACTAAAAAATATTTCAAAAAAAATTTAAACCTTTGAATGCACATATCTCCTATACCATCCTGGTGTTCAGTTCTGTTCTCTAAGATCCACTATTTTAAATAGTTCTACTGATATTATTTATAATAACTATTTATATAAGTTAAGATCATACTATTTTATTCATCGATATCAGAGAACATATTGGTTTCCACTGAATTATCAAGGACACATTTTCTTACAGCCCTCTTTCCCTGTTTTTCTGTATCTACTTTCTAAAAAAAAAAACCAAGAGACAACTTGATGTATAACTGTATCTATATAATTTTTTTAAAAAAAGCTTAGATTCAGGGCTATAAAAATGTTTGTTACATGGACATACTGTATAGTGGTGGAGATTGGGGCTCAAGTGGTCCATTCCTCAGATAGTGAACATTGTGCCCCATAAGTAGTTTCTGAACCCTAACCCCTTTCTCCCTCCCACTTCCTCCTTTATTGGTGTCCCCAGTGTTTATTATTTCCATCTCTGTGACCTTTTAGCTCCTGCATATGAGCGAGAACATGCAGTGTTTGGTTTCCTGTTTCTGGGTCCGTTCACTTAAGATGATGGTCACCACCTCCATCCATGTTGCTGCAAAGGACATGATTTCATTCTCTTTTAAGGCTGTGAAGTATTCCATGGTGTATATATACAACACTTTCATTATTCACTGACATTTAGGTTGATTCCACATCTTTGCAATTGTGAATTGTGCTGCTATGAACATGTGGGTTCAGGTGTCTTTATTATATAACAATCTCTGTTTCTTAGGGCAAATACCTAGTAGTAAGTTGCTGGATCAAATGGTAGATCTACTTTGAGTTCTTTGAGTAATCTCTATACTGCTTTCCTTAGAGGTTGTACCAATTTACACTCCCACGAACAGTGTATAAGTGTTTCCCTTTCTCTGTATCAGTCTCAGTATCTATTGTTTTTTGATTATTTAATAATGGCCATTCTGACTGGTGTGAGGTGGTATCTCATTGTGGTTTTAATTTGAATTTCCCTGTTGATGAGTGATGCTGAGGATTTTTTTCATACATTTGATGGCCATTTGTATATCTTCTTTTCAGAGATATCTGTTGATGTCATTTATCTACTTTTTAATAGGGCTATTTGCTTTTTTTCTTGCTAATTTGTTTGAGTTCTTTGTAGATTCTGGATATTAGCCCTGGATATTGTCAGATATATAGTTTGCAAATATCTTCTCCCATTCTGTAGGTTGCCTATTTGCTCTGTTGCTTATTTCTTTTGCTGTGCAGAAGTTTTTTAGATTAATTAAGTACCATTTATTTATTTTTGTTTTTGTTGCATTTGCTTTGGGGTTTAAGCCATAAATTATTTGCCTAGGTTGATATTCATAAGAGTTTTTCCTAGATTTTCTTCCAAGAATTTTATGGTTTTAGATCTGACATTTAATTTATCTTGAATTAATTTTTTTATGTGGGGTGAGATAGGGATCAAGTTTCATTTTTATGCATGTAGCTATCCAATTTTTCCGCCACCATTTGTTGAACAGGGTGTCTTTTCCCCAGTATGTTTTTGTCTGCTTTGTCAAAGATCAGTTGGTTGTAGGTATTTGGGTTTATTTGTGGTTTCTCTATTCCATTCCATTGGTCCATGGGTCTGCTCTTTGTACCAGTACCATGCTGGTCTCGTTACGATAGCCTTGGAGTATACTTTGAAGTCAGGTAATGTGATGCCTCCAGGTTTGTTCTTTTTGCCTAGGATTGCTTTGGTAATTCTGGGGGGTTTTGGGTCCATATGAATTTCAGGATTATTTTCTAATGCTGTGAAAAGTGATATTGATAGTTTTATAGGAATCACATTGATTCTGTAGATTACTTTGGATAATATGGTCATTTTAATAATGTTGATTCTTTTAAACATGAGCATGGGATGTTTCTCCATTTGTTGCATCCTCTGCAGTTTCTTTCATCATAGTTCTGTAGTTCTCCTTGTAGAGAGATCTTTTACCTCCTTGGTTAAACATATTCCTAGGTATTTTAGCTTTTTGGCTGCTATTGTAAATGGAATTGAGTTCTTGATTTGATTCTCAACTTGTTTGCTATTAGTGTATAGCAGTGCTACTGATTTGTGTGTGCTGTTTTGTATCCTGGAACTTTACCAAATTCATTTATCATGTCCAGGAGTCTTTTGGAGAAGTCTTTAGAGTTCTCTAGGTATAAGATCATATTGTTGGCATACAGAGATAGTTTACTTTCTTCTTTTCCAATTGAGATATGCTTTATTTTTTTTTTTCTTGCCTGATTGCTATGGCTAGAATATTCAGTACTATGTTGAATAGTAGTGGTGAAAGTGGGCATTCTTACCTTGTTCCGGTTCTGAGGGAGAATAAATTCAACTTTTCTCCATTCAGGATGACATTGGCTGTGGGTTTGTCATGTATAGCTCTTATTATTTTGTAGGATGTCCCTTCTATACCTATTTTGCTGAGGGGTTTTATCACAAAGGGATGCTAGGTTTTATCAAATGCTTTTTAAAAATGATTTTTTAAAAAGTCTGTTTATGTAGGATCACGTTTATTGACTTGCATATGTTTAAGCACCCTTGCATCCCTGGGATAAAACCCACTTGGTCATGAGTTGTATATATATATAATGTGCTGTTGAATTTGGTTTGCAAATATTTTGCTAAGGACTTTTATGTCTATGTTCATAAGGGATATGGGTCTATGGTTTTCTTTTTTAGTTGTGTCCTTTCCTGGTTTGGGTATCACAGTGATGCTGGCCTTGTAGAATGAATTAGGAAGGATTCCTTCCTCTTCAATCCTGTAGAATAGCTTCAGTAAAATTGTTACCAGTTTTCTTGGAAGGTCAGGTAGAATTCAGCTGTGAGATTATCAAGTGCTAGGCTTTTTGTGTTGTTGTTGTTGTTGTTGTTTTTGGGAGACTTCTAACTACTGTTTCAATCTCACTGCTCATTATTGACCTGTTCAGGGTTTCTATTTCTTCTTGATTCAAAGTTGGGGGTTGTATGTTTCCAAGAATTTATCCATTTCCTCTAGATTGTCTAGTTTGTTTGCATAAAGGTGTTCATAATAGTCTCAGTTGATCTTTTGAATTTCCATTATATCACTTGTAATGCTTCCTTTTTCATTTCTGATTGAGCTAATTTGAGTATTCTCTCTCCATTTCTCTGTTCATCTCTAGATTTCATAATCTAACTAGTGGTCTATCAATTTTGTTAAAGAACAATCTTTTAAAGAACACTTTAAAAGATTCTTTTTTAAAATTTCAATTTCATTTAGTTTTGCTCTGATCTTTGTTATTTCTTTTCTTCTGCTAGCTTTGGGTCTGATTTGTTTGTATTTTTCTGGTTCCTTGAGGTATGATGTTAGGTTGTCGATATGTGATCTTTCGGTCTTATTATTATTATTTTTTTGAGTTGGAGTTGCACTCTGTCACCCAGACTGGAGTGCAGTGGCCGCTCCTGGCCACCGCAGCCTTGATCTGCTGGGCTCCGGCAATCCTTCCGCCTCAGCCTTCCAAGTAGCTGGAACTACAGGCGCGTGCTACCATGCCCGACTAGTTTTTGATTTATTGTAGAGATGAGGTCTCACCAAGTTGCCCAGGCGGATCTCGAACCCGCGGGTTCAGGCAATCCACTCACCTCAGCCTCCCAAAGGCGCGGGATTACAGGCTGAGCCACCGAGCCTGGCTCAGTCTTATTAATATAGGCCTTAAGCATTACAAATTTTTCTCTGAACATAGCTTTGACTATGTCCCAGAGGTTTTGATAACTTGTTTCATTGTTGTCATTTGTTTCAAGGAATTTTTTAATTTCCAGTTTGATTTCATTTTTGACCCAAGGATCATTTAGGAGCAGTGTTTCATTTCCATATCTTTGTTTGGTTTCATGAGTTCTTCTTGGAGTTAATCTAGTTCATTCTACTGTTTTCTGAGATGGTGCTTGGTATATTTAGATTTTTTGAATTTATTGATTTGTAGCCTATCATATTGTCTGTCTTGGAGAATGTTCTACATTCTGATAAGAAAAATGTAAATGTATATTCTGTAGTTTGGAGATGGAATGTTCTGTAGCTGTCTGCTAGCTCCATTTCCTCTAGAATTCTGTTTAGTTCCAATGTTTCCTTTTTGACTTTCTGTCTTGATAATCTATCTATTGATGTTAATGGAGTGTTGAAATTTCCTACTATTATTGTATTCTCTCTCTCTTTTTGATCTAGTAGAATTTGTTTTATAAAGCTAAGGGCTCTGGTGTTAGATGCTCCTATGTATTTACAATTATTATGTCTTCTCATTGGATTGATTCCTTTATCATTAGATACTAACCATCTTTGTCCTTTTTTACTGTTGCTAATTTAAAGTCTGTTTTATCTGATATGAGAATGGCTACTCCTACTCATTTTTGTTTTCCATTGTGTGAAATATTTTCACCACCTTTTTACCTTAAGTCTATAGAAGTCTTTGTGAGTTAAGTAGGGCTCTTGAAGGTAGCAGATATTTGGGTTGTGTGTGTGTGAGTGTGTTTGTGTTTGTTTAATCTTTTCTTCCAGTCTATATCTTTTTAGTGGGATATTGAGACCATTTATGTTCAGAGTTAATAATGATATATAAGTACTATTCTATTCATCATATTAGTTGTTATGTGGTTGCTTTATGTATTTATTTTCTCTGTTGTGTTGATGTCCCATAAAGCCTGTGAACTTTATGATTCCCAGCGTTTCTCTATTAGTGTATTTTGACCTTTTGTTTCAGTATTTGTAACTCCTTTGAGTATTTCTTATAGAGCCAGTGTAGTGGTGACAGATATCTTCACTGTTTGCTTACCTGCAAAGAACTTCATTTCTCCTTCATTTATGAAACATAGTTTTGCATAAGGACACAAATCCTTAGGTGACAGTTATTCTGTTCGAAGAGATTGAGATGGGTCCCAATTCTGGCTTGTAGAGTTTCTTCTGAGAAGTCTGCTGTTAGTCTGATAGGTTTACCTTTATAAGTTATTTGATTCTTTTATATCACTTCTTTTAAAATTCTTTCCTTCATATAAACTTTGTATAACTGAAAGATGACATGCCTTGGGGATGACCTTTTTGCAATGAAACTCCCGGGTTTTTTTTGTGTGTGTTTCTTGTATCCTGGATGTTTAGATGTCTGCAAGGCCAGGGAAGTTTTCCTCCATTAGTCGTTCAAATAGGTTTTCCAAACCTGTTGCTTTCTCTTCTTCTTCTGGAACACCTATGATTCTTTGGTTTGTATATTTTACATAATCTCACATTTCTTGGAAACTTTGTTCCATTCTCTTGATTTTTCTTCTTTATTGTTTGGATTAATTTAAAAACCTTGTTTTCAAGTTCTGAAACCCTTTATTCTGCTTATTCTAGTCTACTGTTAAAACTTTCCATTGCATTTTGTACTTCCCTAAATGTGTCTTTCATTGCCAGAATTTCAGGGTTTTGTTGTTGTTGTTGTTTTTAATGTGTCTGTCTTTTTGGAAAATTTTTCATCCATGTCCAGACTAGTTTTTTTCTTCTTCTTTATGTTGGTTTGCAATTTTCTCCTGAAGTTCATTGGTCAATTTTATAATCAACATTCTTAATTCCATGTCTGAAGTTTCAAAAATTTCATTTTGGTTATGGTTTGTTGCTGAAGTGTTGGTATGGTCTTTTCAGGGGGTGAGGAGTTGCTGGATAACTTTGTTTTTTTGTATTGTCAGAATTATTTTTCTGGTTCCTTTTTATTTGGGTAGATGATTTCTTCTTATTTGAGGTTGGCAGGGGCTAGAATGGGCACTGTGGGATTCCCTTTGTTATGATATAGCCTTGGTATGATGAGTTTCTTTTTTTTTGTTTTTTGTTTTTTTTTGAGTTGGAGTCTCACTCTGTCGCCCAGACTGGAGTGCAGTGGCCGCTCCCGGCCACCGCAGCCTCGACCTGCTGGGCTCCAGCGATCCTTCCGCCTCAGCCTTCCAGGTAGCTGGAATTACAGGCATGTGCAACCACGCCCGGCTGATTTTTTGATTTATTGTAGAGATGAGGTCTCGCTACCCAGGCGGGTCTCGAACCCGCGGGCTCAGGCAATCCACTCACCTCAGCCTCCCAAAGGCGCGGGATTACAGACTGAGCCACCGAGCCTGGCTATGATGAGTTTCTTAATCGCCAGATGTGACAGCCCTGTGCTGTGTACCTGCACTGACTTATAGCATCCTGAGTGGCCAGAGTGGCTTGGAAAGTGTTGTTAGCTGATGTTTGGGATCAAGTCTTCTTCAAAGCTGAGGTATTGTGTCCATGTTGTGGGAGGTACTATTGACCTCTGGCCAGGAGGTGGTGCTTGTAGGAGAAAGCCGGCTATGATGATGGCTATAGGGTTTCCTCTTAGCAAGTGTCCCTCCAAGGAAGTGCCCAGTCAGCCTTTGCCAAAAATGGGGCTGTGGGGATTTCCTAAAATTTCTGTCTGTTTTGAGCCTTTGGGGGTAGTACAGGGGAAGGAAACTGAAGCACCCTGCTAGAGAGCAACTATTAACTGCCCCAGCGAGAATTAGGAGGAAGTCCCACGCCACTTGGGTAATGCTATTGTGTGGAACAGGCACAGAAGAGTTCATAAGGGGAGTGAGAGATTGCTACGGCAACACCTCCCACCCAGCTCCCGCCTTGGCCTTAGTCAGTCTGCTACCTGATTGCCAAAGTGCAGCTGTCTCAGGACCTCAGGTGTTCTCAGGCAACCTGCCCAGTCAGGAACTGTCTGCAGCCATGGAGTTTGCCCTTGGTGCCTGTTCCTTCCCAGGCCAGCTGGAAAGCAGCTGTTCCATCTTGAGGATTGAATTCCTGGAAAATGACAGTTGGTGCTGCTCAAGGCTTTTTTCTTGCACCAACCCGTGGCAGAGCATGGCTGTGAGGATGGCAGTTTCCTGTGAGAAACTGGAGTCCCACAAGGCTCAGGGGGCCCTACAGGTCCATGGCAGGAGCACAGAACTCCTGAATTCCCCTCACCCATCTGGAGGCTATGGTGGACCATGACCAGGCTGGAGTCCAGTCAGTTCCTGCCAGGTTGGTGAATTTTCTTCTTCTTCTTTGCTCTAAGTTTTTATTATCACTGGAAGAAGGGAACCTTAGAGATTTAGGACATAATATAACCATTTCGAATCAGCACAGCCATTTTGCTTGGGCCTCACCCCTTGACATTCCCTTGCTGCACCGCTTGCACGGTCCACACGTCTTTCTACCCTATAATCATTTACAAGAAAAATACTTTAGTTTTAGAAACCGGTGATTACACAGAACCCCTTGAACATGTCCAGTCTTGCTAACAATTTATCTTTTAGGTATTCGTATTGATACATTGTTATTGACTGCTGGTGATGATCTCCAGCATATGACCACGAGGCACGTTTATTGATATATTGTTATATTGTTATCAGACGAACATGACAACCTCCAGTTCACCGCCTGAGGTCATGAGACATTGATGCCCAGCAACGTCAAGATACTAAATTCATGTGACTGCTATGGAAACCAAAGAATACAACTCTGGACATTCCTTTTGGCCCAAACTTCCTCCAGGCCTAAGCCCCCCTTGCTTTAAAGGCCCTTGAATATACCTGGTTTCCAGCCTTCCTTGCCACACTTGCCTGAGTTCTGGCCCCCTCTCCTTCTGTGAAAGGTGAATAATAAACTTTAATTCCTTCTACTTTCCTCTCTGTCTCAATCTTGCATTATTCCCGTGGCACCGGCCCACTTTGCCTCAGTTTACCCTTTAAATTACTCTTTTTAGGCTCAAGGGGCATGCTGCTGGATTAGTTTCTCTCTGGGTGCTGAGGAAACGCTATCTTGGTTTATTCTGTATGTAAAACTCACTCCAAGCCGGGCTCAGTGGCTCAGCCTGTAATCCCGCGCCTTTGGGAGGCTGAGGTGAGTGGATTGCCTGAACCCGCGGGTTCGAGACCCGCCTGGGCAGCGAGACCTCATCTCTACAATAAATCAAAAAAATCAGCTGGGCATGGTAGCGCGTGCCTGTAATTCCGGCTACTCGGAAGGCTGAGGCGGAAGGATCACCGGAGCCCAGCAGGTCGAGGCTGCGGTGGCCGGGAGCGGCCACTGCACTCCAGTCTGGGCGACAGAGTGAGACTCCAACTCAAAAAAAAAAAACAAAAAACAAAAAAAAACCTCACTCTAGTTGCCTCATTTTGGCCATCTTAATCCTCTTTGTATCTACTGTTTTTACTTTATGCCATATTAAGCCAGAAGTAAAAGTCAATATTTGTTTGGATTTTCAACAACACAAATTCTATTCATGCAAAGCCTTTATAAACAATGCATACTCCTGAGGAATACTGGAGAGAAGCTTATTTGGCAGCAAAGCAAATAATTTTAATGGTTACAGAAGATATTCTCATTTTTAAAAGCTCAATCAACTGTCTACTGTTAGTGATGGCAACGTGTTCTTTGTCATTCTCCTCACTAGAAGACAGTTTGTTTCCTCTCCCCTTGAACCTAGACTGGCCTCATGCTGCTTAACCAGTAGAATGCAGTGAAAATTGATCTGTGACAGTTTGTTTGAGAACTGGCAGCTTCTCCTGTTTCTCTCTTAAAAATACATATCCTTGGGATGCTCCTTCTTGAAATCTGGCCACCAAGACGAAGAGCTCTAGATGACAGGTACCCACCCAAGCTCCCAACCAACTGCCAGCATCCACTCTAAGCCATGTAAGCAAACCTTCTTAAATGTTTCATCTATCTGAGTGTGGCAGAATATAGCAAATGCTCAAATATATTTCTTGTATGATTGAGTGAATGAAAGCAGAAACTCATGAGTAACTGCTTCAGGGTCAGCAGTTGGCCCCATGGTACTCACCTGGGATGACAAATCATCTCCCACTAACCCTGTGGCAGAAAGGGAGCTGATAGCAGTTAAAGGTATTTCTTTTTTGAAAGTCAAGCTGCAAACTTTAAAGACCCGCCAGGCCGGTTTTGTTTGAAAAAACCAAATGGCCAAAGACTGAGGGCTCTCATGGAAATGCAAAAGAGTAACTAATTCACAGACTTATCCAAAACCCCTCTTTTGAAGTTGATGGTTTATACCCTGCATTTCCTGGAAACCATTTGTTCTTTGGAAATCTGGAAATTTACAACCTTGTAAATCCCAGAGAAGATGTGTAATTGCTCAACACGACCTCCCTCCCTTACCTAAACAAAGGTATAAGACCCCTCTTCTTCTGTTCTGTGGGGCTTGCCCTGGAAGCATTAGCTGGTCAAGCCCGCCAAGTCCACTGGCATAATAAAGTTGCCACTTCCTATAATAGTCTTGGTGTCACAATCTCTCTGTCTTCCTGCTACATGAGTACACAGATGTTGCAGCTGTAACTGCCTGTGATCATGTGGTAAGTAGAAAATACAATAAATGTACTTGTGGATTTGACCAAAAAGATTTCAGCTGAGCTCCTAGATGTCTTTGGATCCTGCTCTCATCTTGCAGGGCAAAAGAGACACCCAGGTGAGCTCAGACTTAGGGTGAATTGTGTTGTAGAGAAACTCTAACTGACACACCACTGAGTTTATCCTTTATCTACTCCCTACATCTCCTTCTTTTGTTGGGTTCTCAGCCATCCTTCTCCCTACCTCTACCAACTCTCCCTACAACCACCATCACTTCTTTACCTTTCCAGAGCCAAACTAGCCAAATTCTTCCTCTGGCCTCATTTAAAATATCTTCCCCTACTCTGAGAACTTTGTGCTTGCTGACACATGTTCTCGGTGGGCAGGTCCTCAGGTAGGCATCCTTACAAGTAAAGTCTGTTTTCTCAACAGAATTGTGGTGAGTGGAATTTTCTCTACCCATGAGCCATGTGTGACATACACTCACCACTTCTCCTGCATTCATAGTGGAAACAATTTCTCTTTCTTCTCGTTTTCTTTCTGTTATGGAAATTCTGTCTGTTACACCAGTGTTCTGTTCCAGGTCATTGACTTTACCACAGAAAAGAATTTCAGAGCAAGTTGAAAGTAGCAAGACAGCAAATTTATTAAAGGTAAGAACAGCCGGGCTCGGTGGCTCAGCCTGTAATCCTGTGCCTTTGGGAGGCTGAGGTGAGTGGATTGCCTGAGCCCGTGGGTTCGAGACCTGCCTGGGCAGTGAGACCTCATCTCTACAATAAATATAAAAAAATTAGCCGGGCATGGTAGCGCATGCCTGTAATTCTGGCTACTTGGAAAGCTGAGGCGGAAGGATCGCCGGAGCCCAGCAGGTCGAGGCTGTGGTGGCTGGGAGTGGCCACTGCACTCCAGTCTAGGCAACAGAGTGAGACTCCAACTCAAAAAAAAAGAAAGAAAAAAGTAAGAACAAAAGAATAGTACCCACTTTAAGGCAAAGTGCAGGTGAACACAAGGAAGTCTCATACCAAGAGTCTTTGGCTTGTGGTTTTTGTGAACTATAATAATGATGGGGTGGAATGTTCTATTAAAGGGGTGGATTTTTCTAAGAAATGCATGGGCAATTCCTGGAATTGGGGTGCCAACCAGTTTATGACTATAAATGTGCAGTGTCAGAACCATCATGATGCTGGATAATGTGTCATTTAGTATGTTAATGTGCTTTTAATGAAGGCAAAAGTCAATCACAGTTATCTTAGGTTAATCTTGGCTATTGATGTACATGCTCCAAGGGGTCTTCAAGCTAGTTCCTGCCCTGGTGGTTAGCTCCCATCTACAAACATCCTGAGCAGACTGCATCAGGCATGTAGGGTGAGAATGATTCTAACAGTTTAAAAAAAAAACTTCTAGTAACCTTGAAATTGGGGCAGATTGGGAAGGGTTTCCTTTGGTTTCTGACTTTTCCCGCAGCTTCTTACAGCCCTGATATTTCCCTACCCTAAGCTGCCTACTCTGTCACTTCCTTTCCCCTTCTCTTTCTCGTTCTGCCTCCTTGTCCTCCCCCTCATTCCTTGGCAAACCACAAAGAGAGAAAACTGACAATGATGGGATGCTCCCTCCTTTTTTCAGGCCATTTGTGTTCTAATTCCAAAAAACAAATTATCAGCCTCAAACTGTACACCTGAGTCCATAAATAGGTGTTAGATAACTATGGGAATGACCTAATCAATTCATCAACACATTTGTTAAGCTTTTGTTTTCTGCAAGGCCCTGAGCTAGCCAATGAGGAAAAAAGTAAAAGTAAAAGATATATGATAGGACATTGGTTCACACTTTATTTCCTCTTTCACTTTTGTTCTCAGCATCTTACATATATGGTAGTAATTGTCATCTAATCTATTATCCTAGACTAGTATCCGTGCGTGTTTACTAAGTGCTGCCCATGGGTCAGGCAGTGTAGAAATATGCTGCCTTCAGGAAACCTCCTTGTGCTCTACACACTCTTTCCTGGTTAGTTTGCTCGGGCTGCCATGACAAAGTTCCACCACTGGAAGCCTTAAAACAATAGAAACTTGTCAGTCATGGAGGTCTCTCTTGGTTCTGGAGGGCTGAAGTCTGAAATCAAGGTGTTGGCAGGGTTGTTCTAAGCTTTTCAAGGAGGCTTCTACTTTGCCTCTTCCAGCTTGTGGTGGCCTCTGGCATTTCTTGGCTTGTGGCAGCATCACTCTAACCTCTGCCTTCATCTTTACATGATTTTCCTTCTGTGTGTGTCTATGTCCAAATTTTCCTCTTCATATGAGGACACCAGTTGTATTGGATTAGGGCTCACCCTGATCCAGTATGGCTTCATTTTAACCTAATTCCATCTGCAAAGACCCCATCTCCAAGTAGGAGCAGGTTTACAGGTGCTGGGGGTCAAGACTTCAATATGTTTTGGGAGACACAATTCAGCCCATGAAGCTCTTCTTTCCTCCTTCTCTTCCCCTCTGATGAAATGTCTCCTCCTTGTCTGTTTCCCATTCTCTAACTGTCCCTCTTTTCTCTACATAGCTGTAGTTTCCTTCCTCATTCACTTCCATTCCAGGCAGGCCAGTTTTCTCTTCATTCCCAGTTATGCTTGGAAACCTATTTCTCTCCCAGTGGTGACATGGATCCCTTGGAGGTGAGGTACAAGAGCCCAAGGGTGTATAAAGAAAAGAAAGGAGGACAGACAGATATCTCTAGAGTGATGAATGTCTGTGTGGTTGCTTTCTCTCTCCCATTTGCTAAGTGTACTGCAATCTGGACTGTACCACCGATGGGGAAACACACTGGAAGAAAAGAGCTGAAAGAACAGAAGGAAGATAAGGATGAAGCAATGTCTAGGTAATTACAGCAGGCAATTAATCTCATTAAACTAATATTATTCAACTACTTTCATATTATCAGCCACAATGTTATCAGATTTCATTGAAGTACAGCAGCATATTTCTAAGTAAATAGAAAAAGGATTAGAGCTTTTAACTTTGACAATAAAATTTTGAGTAAACCTATGGACTCCATCTCACAGTGGAGTATGTCATTGCAGGACATCATTGGTGCCTGTGCAATCCTTGAGGGATTTCAACTGGATCAACCATACAAGCTGACACATGTAACTGCTGATGAATGAACTTTATCAAGCTGAACCTGCTTCTGACATCGGAGAGTCAAACCTCTTGTCTGCTCTCTTCCCTCAGTCACACAAGAGTGAGAGATTATGAGCAGATCTTCATCGACACAATTGTATTAGCTCAGTGGTTGAGGAGCTGATTTCCAGTTCCTGTCTCCCACAAGCCCACCATTTGTCTGCAAAGGAACACTAGCACATTTTGTGGCCCTAATTTCTAGGTCTCCTAGTTGAGAATTGGAAAGAACTTTATTGTGATAACACATTTCATACCAAGTCCTGCAGGCTCCTCAGAGTCAACTCTGAGGCTGGTGAGAAGAGCTGATTTATTAGTTTACAAGGGCATCAGTAGTGAAATAGGACAGAGAAGGTGACTTAAATAACACAAATATATTCTTTCTCAGTCTGGAAGGCTGGAAATCCAAGATCAAAGTGTCAAAGTGAGGACTTCGGCTTGTGGACAGTCACCTACTTGCTGTGTCCTCACGTGGTCTTTTCTCTGTGCATGCATATACTCCTGGTGTCTCTTTGTGTGTTCAAATGCCCTCTTCTTATAAGGACACCAGTCAGATTGGCCTTGTTTTAAGTTAATCACCTTGTTACAGGTCTTATCTCCAAATACAGTTACAGTCTGAGGTATTGTGGGGTAGGACTTTAGCATATGACTTGGAGGTGGGACACAATCCAGTCCATAAAAATTGTTTTGCCAAGAGTGATTGGTTTGGGAAGAAGCATATGACTTAATTTCCTTCTTCCTATCTTCGCCTCCACCAATATCCAGACCCTTGATTGGGTACTTCTAGATAGTACCTCTGGAGACTTACAAATAAAGTCTCTCTAAGATAAGATTTTCCAAATATGGTCCAGAAAACAACAACTTCATATCATCTAGAGCACTTGATAAAATGCAGATTCTTGGGCTACCTGAAATGCTATAAATATGAATCTCTTACAGTTGTAGCCTAGGAACCTACACTTTCCCAAAAATTATGTGTAGAGGTAATTCTTTTTTTTTTTTTTTTTTTTTGAGTTGGAGTCTCACTCTGTTGCCCAGACTGGAGTGCGGTGGCCACTCCTGGCCACCGCAGCCTCGACCTGCTGGGCTCCGGCGATCCTTCTGCCTCAGCCTTCCAAGTAGCTGGAACTACAGGCATGCGCTACCACGCCCGGCTAATTTTTGATTTATTGTAGAGATGAGGTCTCGCCAAGTTGCCCAGGCAGGTCTCGAACCTGCAGGCTCAGGCAATCCACTCACCTCTGCCTCCCAAAGGCGTGGGATTACAGGCTGAGCCAGCGAGCCCAGCTGTGTAGAGATAATTCTAAGGAATGTTAAACTTTGGAATTGTGTCACTGTTGAAACTGATCCAACTTCCTCATAAAACTAATGGTTACAGTTTTATTTTTGTTGGTGGTGAAGAAACATACTGATTGATTCTCCTGTTCTTAAACTTGAAACTTATATTTGTCTGATCTGAGTTCCTTTCTCAGGAAACCAACCCTCAGGCCTATAATGTTAAGGAAATGAAGCTCACCACATCCAAACAATGAGATGCCAGACTACTCCCCAATTCCCATTTACCAACTCTTCTCCTTAACTCTCCCTAATTACCATTATCTACATTCCCACCCCACTATATAAACCCCTAACTTACATGGGATGGGAAGACAGATTTGAGAAAGACTCTTCCATTCTCCTTGACTGATGTCACCCAAATAAAAAGTCTTCTTTCCTGACAATACTCAGCAATTAACAAAATAATTTGGGCAGGTGTGCTAGTAAATCACCCATCATGAAATGGGCAGATGCATTGAAAGAATCTCAAAAAACAAAAACAAAAACAAAACAATGAAGCCAGTCTCTCACAACAATACTAGTTGTTACACTAATGCTGACGGATTCCTAGAACACTCACCTAGTGGGGGAAGTTTGTATAAGGGGTCCACCCTCCAAAAAAAATTCTGTTTTTTTTGGGGTGCCCCTTTGTATATATAAGTTTTTTTGGTTTCTTTGGTATCCTGGTGTCCCCAGGTCCTATAGACCCCTGGGCCAACTGTTCCTCTACTCTGAAAGCAACATGGCACATGTCCTCATTTTGCACACAGTAGGGTGCTGAGCACTCTTCCAGGGATTTTCTTGGAGTTCGTGATCCTGTGTTCATCTCTAGCTCCATTTTCTAAACATCTTCATCTTGAAGTTCTTTGGCCAATCTGAGCACAGGGAATCCCTCACATGCCAGCCCACACTCTTTCCAAATTTGGTTCTCCAAGTGTCTCTTGATGTGTATAATCTCTTGTTCTCTCCTCTCCCTCTCCTTCCCCCTCTCTCTTGAATCACCTCTCATGCATTTTTCTTCCATTCTAACAACTACCCTTCAATTTTTCCCTCCAACTACCAAGGCAAGGCTAAAAAGAAAAAAAAGTTCCTGACATTTAAAGAGCCATTTACTTCTCTATCTGCATCTCTAACTGGACCCTGGGCTTTCTTTTGAATTAAAAAAAAAAAAATCATTCCACATGTATTTCCTGAACACCTGCCAGGAGACAGGCACTATTTTGGTTGCCTGAAACACCTTTAAGGTGTTCTGCTATGGGACCATCCACCTTCAGAACAAAGTACAGGTTGAAACTTTGTATCTGAGACTTTCTTATACTTGGGTGAGATAAAATGCTTTGGCAGAACCCTCTCCCTGATTTATGAGAAGTATTTTTTAAAAGTTCTTGTTGCACTTCTTTTTGTGTGTGTGGTAAAATAGGTATAGCATAAAACTGACCATTTTAACCATTTTGAGTGAACAATTCAGTGGCATTAGGTATTATCACAATGATGTATAACCATCTGCACTATTCATTTCCAGAACTTTTTTTTTTGGAAATTTTCATCATCCTAAACTGAAATCCTGTCCCTATTAAAGAATAACTCCTATCTCCCACCCCCCGCCCCCAGCCCCTGGTAACCTCTTTTCTACTGTCTGGGATTTTGGCCTGTTCTAGCTACCTCACCTAAGTGGAATCATACATTTATTTTTTGTGTGTGTCTTATTGACTTCACTTAATATGATGTTTTCAAGGTGCATCCATGTTATAGCATGTAGCAGAACTGCATTTCTTTTTGAGATTGAATAATATTCCACTGTATGTATAGACCACATTTGGCTCCTCCCTTCATCAGTTGATGGACATTTGGGTGGCTTCCATCTTTTGGCTATTGTGAATAATGCCACTATGGACATGGGTGTACAAATATCCGTCTGAGTCCCTGTTTCCAATTCTTTTGTGTATATGCCCAGAAGAAGACTTGCAGATCATATGGTGATTGTGCTTAGCTCTTGTTGCACTTTTTATTGAGCATGGTGTGGTGGATGTCAGCACCAGACTGGGAGTCAGAAAATCTGGGTTCTCCATTGCCCCACTAGACTCTAGTGTGGCCATGTGCTCTTTGAGCTATGGCGGTCGCCATGCTTCCTGGCTTTGGTCCCCTACCTTGGAGAGGTGAATCTCTTTCTCTCTCTCTCTCTAGTTTACTTTCTAAATAACCTGTGTTTTCTAATCTAAAAAGAAAAGAAAAGAAAATCTGGGTTCTAATCCTGGTTCAGTACTTTATGGCTTGGACAAGTAGTCTCACTCTCTGCACTTTCTTTATTTTTCTATAAAAGGGCCTGGACCAAGATCCTTCCCAGTTCTAAGATTTAAGAGATGAATATTGAATCGCAAAGGCACATAATACCTTATTTCAAAAACTTTTAAATTACCCAAATCACAATCTTCACTTTTATGTCTGTCTCCAAAGTTATTCTCTGGCAACATACTATCTTTTGTAAGGAAAAATGTAGCAACTAATATTTGGCATTTAGCAGTATTCTGACAGCCTTATCCATCCATCCATCATCTATTTTTAAATGTTAGGTGTTGGAGATATAAAGCTGAATCATTCAAATTCTATTCTCAAGAATCTTTTAATCCAGTGGAAGAAGCAGAGGTATGAATTATTTTCTTCCTTTCTTTTTTTCCCCCTCTCCTAATTTGGGCAGGGGGAGTATTTGGCCCAGTCCTCATATCCACAAAGAATTTCAAATCTTAGACTTCTGGTGTTGAGGTTAAACACACAGTGACAGAAATCATTGAAAGGATAGAGAGAAAACAATCGCATATAATTTAACCTTGTGTCTCATTACTATAGCACACCTCTATAGCATTATAAATGAACATTTTGAATAAGGGCTATAATTACCTTGTGATTAATAATATTATATTGGTTGTATGAATGTTAAAAGCAACAATCTTCTACAGGTAAATATTTGAAGTACACCACAATGTTTGTTTTTGGGGGGATTTCAGATAGGATTGTGTTTGGCTGAGAATCACAAGAATACTGAACAAACAGTATCATTCCATTTTTATTAGAGTTGGGTACATGTGAGAATTTGCTACATAAGTCAGTGGTGTGCAGGTGAGGTTTGGGCTTCTAGGGAGCCCTCGGTAGTGGACCTGGTGTGGTTGTGTGACTCTTGTTTCTCTTCCCTCCTTCCCTCCTTTCGCAGGGTCCAATGGCTGTTGCCACCTTTGTGCTGTGTGCCCAGTAATCAGGCCTGCTTATGAGTGAGAACATGTGGTTTCAGTTTTTTCTTGACAAACAGTATCTTAAACAAGGAAGATAAATATCTTTCCTCTAGTCTTCTATAACCAGCAGGCTAGAGGGAGACAGTGCAGGGTTAGTATGGCTGCCTGAAAATGTTGTGAAAACACCAAATTCTTTTCCCTTCCTTCTGGGATGGACTACATTTCCCAGACTTCTTTGCACTTAGGGTGGCCAGATGATTATATTCCGGCCAGAGGAAGGTATGTAGATGTAACACTGTTTTCAGTTCTGTTTCATAAAACTTTACTGTAGAAATGGCCCATTCCTTATTCTCCTTTCCCTGCTGGTTGGATGGTCACACTAAAGGTGATCTGAAAAACCACATATTGGAGATGGTAGATCCTTCATCAGTTTTGGGTCCCTGATTGATGACTTGGAGCAGAGCATCCCCCACCATTTTGACTTTACATACATCATAAATCAACCATTGTTGAGTGAGATTTCAGGGTTTGCCTTTTACAGTAGCTATTGTTACCTTAATAAATGAGAAATAAAAATAAGATCCTAAGCACCTCAGCTAACTGAATGGACCCGGACCTTCTCCTGGCCAATGGCACCCTAGAGAAACCTGAACAACTGAGTTCTTGACAATGTCTGTAAAACAGCTCCCCTAAACATCAGGTACCATCTGCCTGCCCTGAGCCATTATGGAGGCAGTCCAGGAGAAAGGTGTAGGGAGAAGTGGGAGACCTTGGAGATTAAAGCCGCTTCTGTCTTTCAAATGGCTTCTTATCTCCTTAAGCGGTTTCAGGTCCATTGTTTAAGAAGGAAGATGTTGATCAGTTGCCCCGCCCCCAGGGGTCAGGCCATGAAGGCAATTTTATATGGGTGTTTCAAGACCACCAACAGAACAACTGACTGGCATTTCTTCCTGATAGAGACCACCAGCCACGGAGTGGTCCTGGTCAGTCTATAAAGGATGCACAGTGAGGGTTTTTGTGCCCTCTGCTTTACCTTTTGATGTCAAAGGACCAACAACTCTTCCCTGGAATCATGCTAAGGCTTCCATCTTTTAAACACGGATCCAATGAAGAAGTGTGAAGCTTAATTGCATATGTGCTTGTTTCTCCTTTCATAAATATTCATGACCCCTCCTACAACTTACTGAATATGTATATTAGCATACACTTCTGCTCCCTGTGTCTGTTTCCTGCTTCAGGCTACATTTCCTAGCCTGTCAGAATGGCCATCCTGCAGGCTGCAGTTCTTTATAAGAAGTAAAGCTTTCTTTTCCAGATGTATGAACCTTGTCATCCTTCAGTAGACACAAAGATCACATCAGGAGACTAGTCCCTTTCTATCTTCCTTGTCTACTTTTGAGTTTGTGGTTTTCATCCTTATGGTCATAAGATACTTGCTGCATCACCAGCTACTGATCTCTGCATCCCGGCCAGAAAAAAAGGGAACCGGGAAGAGTAGAGGGGAGCCCTTTCCCAGAACTTCTACCTATTTTTCAGTGGCCAGTCTTGTGGCAAGCAACCACCCCTAGCTACAGAGGAGGCTGGGAATTTTTATATTTTGCTTGTCAGCCTCTATTGTAGAGGGACATAGTGGTGAAAATTAGCAAGAAGGTCATATTCTCTTTTTTGGCATCTGATCTCAAGAACTTTACAAGCAAACTCTTTGATCCCCGATTGAGTTTAAGCAGCCTCCTCCTGCCTGTGGGTAGAACTCAACATCTGGTCATGTGCTCAACCAGACAGGGCTGTGGGACCTTTGTTGGTCCTGTTTACCTCCCTAGTTACAGCTTTATTAATTTTACCCTTCCATCCCTACTATGGGCCCCAGTTCATAGAATTTTACTTTCATTTTGGGTTTCTATTCCTGACTTTATTTCTGCTTCCTGGAAGACTGATTGGGATTGTCCCTAACACAATGCAGGAGCTAAAATCCTGTCACCCATGAAGTGGCCTTGACCCTACACTTCCAACCCCCTGGACTTCAGGTGTTGCCCACCCATAGTGATTTGGAGTCTCTGTGCTCTTTGTCCTACTGGGTTGCCTACTCGCCCTTTCTCTTCAGATGCCATGGTCTTCTGAGGCTGGGCCTGGGAATGCCCTATGGCAAGTGGAAGTGAGGGTGTAGCTTTCCCTAGGTTCACAAATAAGACACCAGGTAGGAAGTAGGTGTGGCCAACACTGCCACGACTCCACCCAAAGCCGTTAGGTCCCTTCTCCATTTCTCTTCTTTCGCCTCCACCAACCTATCCCTCTACACAAACTTTGGTGTGTTTAGCTTCCAACAGCTCTCTACCTGGGACTCTTAGAGCCAGCTTTGCCTTCTTCTACAGAGACCCAGGAGTCCCTGAGTTTATAGTTCATCTTCCCTCCTCATCCGCACCCTGGCTCTTCACTAATGGCTGGCTGAGGTGGGAGTCTGAAGTCCAAGAGCCCTTGCCTCCCATCAGGACAAACATCAGAGCTCTCCTCTGCTCCCTCTAGAGTCTGTGTCTGATGACACCCTTTCCAGGCTTTTCCTCATCGTCTGTCAGTAAGTCACCTGCATAGGGGTTCTCATCTCAGGGCCTCTAGGGAGCCCCACTGAGTTAGCAAGAATGTGGTATGAGGAGATTGATCTACATATTAGAGTGAGAGGTGTATAGAGGCAATAAGCCAGCTAGGAGGCTATTTTAATAATCCTGAGTTCCCTAAGGCCCAAAATCAGTTTGTAGGGTGTGGCAGTAGGAAGGTCAGGGTTGGGGGCTCTTGGGAGAGGGACTCTGAAATTTGGAATGGACACTGAGGGCAGGAGGGAAGAAGAAGGCCCCAAGGCTGACACCCTGGAGTGTGGGGGAGAGGAGGTGCCATTTACAGGAATCAGAAACACAGAGAGAAGAGCTGGTCTAGATGGAAGGGGATGAATTCTGTCTCAGATCTCCTCTGCCACACTGAAAGCACACACTTTCACCCGCATTAATATTTCTTTCCCTTGCGTTCTTCTTGATTTATCTTCCGAGAGCAGACCCTCCTTTCCAAGTCATCATCTGGCATAATTCTTAGATCATTATGGCTTAATTGGTGTTTGATCATTTTTAGCCTCGGCTCTTCAACATCAAGGGAGAATTTACAGGAGAAAGAAAAAAGATCTCATTGCGATGACACCGTGTTTTACAGAGCTGTGCTTAAGTCCTCTTTTATAGCATTTTGAATGGCATGGCACTGCATTTAGATAACACCTAATGCCAACAAAGCAGTGAGCTGTGAGGACTGAGCTGTGAAGCGGTGGCGTTCGACAGTAGGGCTGAGTTTATTGTATATTTAAAAAATTAACTCTGTCCTTCTTCCTGATCCTAAGATGTTCTAATCATTCTGCAGAAGCCGACTGGGTAAACTCTCAGGAATTCTGAACACTAAAGACACAATATATGACTAGCATATCACTTAGACCATTTTTCTTAGAGACACAATACTTAGCTTTATTTGTCAGTGTTATCGGAGATTGTATTTTGCTTTGGATAATGAGCCCTTGTACTAAGAATGGAGAAATGCTCAAAGGCACTCACTTTTAATTGAGACACAAGTTAAATGTACCATCCCAGAGTGGAGATTGCTATCATTGTCAGTCCATCTGCATCCAGGGTTTATTGCTTTGCAAATTTACATGTTCTTTTGTGTTACATGAGGGTGTTATACCCTACCAGCAGCTCTCTGTGGGTATCCCAAAGAAAAGTATGTTCTTATTAAATAAGGACCAAGCCAAGTCACTAAAGGAACTATACCTTCATTAGTTTAATCATTCATGAATTGATTTAGACCCATCAATACTGTTGAACACCTACTATGTGCTAGGCAACATGCTAACTGCTAAATACTAGGGACACACAGATGAGCCTATAAAACATGTCTCCTGAGGCAGAGAGACTTGCAGGCTGGTTGGGGTTATAGACATTGGAAACGGATCATTATAGTGCAGTGTGGTGGGGCATACAGAGGTCTCAGCAGGCTGCAGAGGGGAGGGGAACACCCTTGGAAGTTATGGAAAGCCCACTGCAGTTCTCTGTGGCCCACCTGCATGTTTCAATTGGATCGAGCACTCCTTACATCTCATGCTTTAAAACAAAAGACAATTCCACAAAAAGTTAAACATGGAATTACTGTATGACCCTGCAATTCCACTCCTAGGTGTTTACCCAAGGGAACTGAAAACACATGTTCACATAAACACTTGCACACCCAAGTACCTAGCAGCACTATTCACAACAGCCAAAAGGTGGAAACTACCCAAATGCCCATGAACAGTAGAATGAATAAACAAAATATGGTATATCCATATCATGAAATATTATTCAGCCATAAATGGAACAAAGTCCTAATACATGCTACAATATGGTTGAAACTTGAAAACATTATGCAAAGTTATTAGGCCAGACACAGAAGGTCACATACTTACATGAAATATCCAAAGTACATTATAGATAAATACATAGAGACAGAAAGCAGATTAGCTGTTGTCAGGGGCCGAGGAAGGGTGAAATGGGGATTAATTGCTTAATGGGTGTGAAGTTTCCTTTTGAGGTGATGGAAATTACTGGAACTAGTTAGAGGTGATCATTGTGAAATACCATGTAGGTACCACCACTAAATTGTACACTTCAAAATGGCTAATTTTGTGTGTGTGGATTTTACCCCCATTGTCTGAATATTCAGGTCAAGGCTGAAGAGATGCCAGTTATATATTTTAATTATCTTACCTGGGAGAGAAAACTTTCTGTAAATCTTTTTGGTTTGTGGTATGGTTTAAGCCAATACATACTGGAAAACTATTGGTTCAGTACAAATACATCTTGTCTTTAAGCCAACTTGAGAAAGTCAGATGTAGCTCAAATCTCATAACAACAACACTATAAAAAAATACTGATTAAGTTGGGCACCGTGGCCCACGCCTGCAATCCCAGCACTTTGGGAGTCAGATGTTTGAGAGGATTGCCTGAGTGCAGGGGTTTGAGAACAGCCTGGTCAACTTGGTGAGATCTCGACTCTACAATAAAACAAAAAATAAGCCAGGTATGGTGGTGCACGCTTGTGGTTCCAGCTACTTGGAAGACTGAGGCAGAAGGATCATCTGATCCCAGCAGGTCGAGGCTATGGTAGCCATGAGTGTGCCACTGCATTCTAGCCTAGGTGACAGAGTGAGACTCCTACTCAAAAAAAAAAAAAAAAATACTGATTGACAAACCTAGTCAGGTGGTATTCAACAGCTCACAGCCTGTCGTCTTAATTTAGATAGAATCCAGGCAAGGGATGATGCAAAAAGATGGCAAAAGGATAGAGAAGTAATTGAAGAAAAAGTGAGCAGAGTTTGAAGAGGTGTCAGCACGTAGGGGTGAGCCTTGCTTATCATGGAAGACAGCACAGTACTGTTTAGTATTTTGTACTAAAGGGAAAAATAAACCCAATGACTGTACCGAGGAAAATGAAATGCATTCAATTTACCTTTGCAAATATGCATATGAAACTGATTCTGTTCAATTTCCAAAACATATTTGTCTTAGACCCTCCCTGGGCATGGGAAGCATAAAAATCTGGTTCCTGTCCTCACGGATCTTATAACCATGAATATAAATAGCCAACTATAATAGATGAAGCCTGAATATACACATGGGCAGTGACCAGACTGTATGTAAAAATAGAACCCTGCCTCAAAATCTGCAGCGAGAAGCCCAGAAAACCAACCTATTACTTACAGTAATTACTCCAGAAAGCCAACCTACTATCTTTAAGTCACACCTTATAGGAAATTATCTTGAGCAACTGGTCCAGAAAGCTAAACAAAATCCATCTAATAATTAGCCCCAAGGGTCCAGGACTGGATTCATAAATGACAGCCTCCCTAGTTTTTGTCCCAGCTTCCAAGTCAGGACTCACCAGAGAAAGCCACATCCCCTAACCAATCGAGTGGGCTACCCTGCTCCTAGTTAGCTGCCCTCTGGCTTCCTAGACCAATAGCCTCCCTTCAGGGCACACCTGAAGCTGTCTCTTTTGTCCACCATAAAGCTCTCCCATTCCCCTGCCTGCCTTTGAGTCCCTGCCAAAATACAAGTGATAGTGGCTGACTCCCTTGCTATAGCAAGCTCTGAATAAATAGCCTTTGCCTTCCTCATGTGGGTGGTCTTCATTTATTTCTACACAGAGAAGGCAGAATAAAGGAAGTGCTAAAAATACCTACACATTTCACACTGTGTAGGAACAAAGGAAAGAGGAATTCCTTCTGTTTGAGAAGTTTGGGAACACAACCTTGCACTGACTTGTTGAAAACACCGTGGTACATTCCAAAATCATGCCTTTTAAAAATTCTTTTACACTACTGCTAAAATAACTCACGGACTGTTTTTGAAAAGGGAGGAATGCGGTCCCACCTCCAAAGACAAAGAGTAACCCTCCAAGTCAGCCAAAGTGAAGGCTGTGGGCTGCTAATGTTAGCCCCTCTCCTAGCTCAGGATTCCAAGAAAGACTTGCATCCCTGAAACTGGTAGGGGCCCATCTAGACTTTAGCATTTCTCTGTTGGACACGGGCATAAACTGTGTTTTGAGTGAGAAAGGCTAAGTATTTTTATTACTATTGACTTTTGAGATATTTATGGTTTTTTGGATGTTTTCTCCTTTTATCTCCTTGATTCAAGCAAATAGACCCTGAGATTCATTGCCCCCTGAGAAGTCTTAAGGCTGCCTGCTTTCTTTCTAAGCCCATTGAGGAGATAAGCCTGCACCTCAAAATGAGACGTTCTGCTTGGAGATCTGAGACTGCAGAGAGGCAGGAGGAAGAAGGTGTGGGAGGCTTCCACTGTCCATGTAAGCCACTATCCAGCATGGGTTCGAGGATAGGTGAGAAGAGCAGTGAGTCTGTGGATCTTGGAGGAGGTGAGGGACCCAAAGGAGAACCCAAGAACCCAAGGGCCACACAGCTCATTTAGGTGGATGCGGTCCCTCATGGGATGGCAGCAGAGACCTGCCGGGGCTGTGCAGGGATGTCTCAGGGATAAGGAAATGGATGTTTGCAGAAAGGGCCTGTCATAGACCCATGGCAGTATGCAAACCTCCAAGAGGGCAGCAGTTCCAGGGAGCCATCTGGAAACCCTGAAGGTGATGAAGAATAGAATTTCTACCAGGCTGGCATTATTGACATTGGGATTGGGAATCAAGCGGATTTATATAAATAAAGAGATGTAGTGTCTCTTGCGTCTGAGTTTGTGGACTGTGATTTATGTAAGAACTTGACAAAATTAACAAGCATAGAAGGGTCATAGAAGAAATACATGCACATGATTTCACGTTGCATGTGTGTGTGCACAATTTCAGGGTGAACCATGCATATGGAAACATTCATGACAGGAGGATGGAAGACCAGCTAAGGAAGATAATGAATTATCTGGTCACCCACTAGAGGGGGTCAAGGAGCGTGTTAATTTACTTGTGGGTAGATTTCTTTGCCCTTCCTAGCCCTTTATTACAAACAGTTGCGGCTATTCTTTATGTCAGGATTCTAAGTTTGTGAATTGGGTAAGAACTTAGACTCCCTTAGGGAAATGTATTGAGTAGGAATTGAAAGCAGAGTAGAAATAATGGGGAGGTTGGGAAATATTAAATCTTTATTATATAAATTCTTGGTGCTGTTTATGTTTCTTACCCTGGAGAAAGGAGAGTTAGAACATATTTCTTTTCAGGGAGAAATGTTTTTCAAAACAAGCAAGATTTGGGAGAACGCATCACTGACATCTACAAATTACTAAGTGTGATTCGATTATGAATATTTATTGGATTTCCAACAGGAAAACTAACTAACTGGTCCTGATTTGTGGCTTAAAGAGGCAACCTGCAGCTTTGCAGCCTCTTATGGCTCCCGCTCTTCTGCCATCTGTTTCAGCAAAGACAGCCTCTTTGGTGGCAACAATGGTGAGAGAATGGAGGCGGAAGGATGATCCTGGCAATTGCTAGTACTGGATTCTGCAAGCAGGGCATGGTGGAGGCCAGTCCTCTCTTGGACAGAGAATGTTGAGGATAGCAGTTAGTTTCTAGAGTGCAGTATAGTTGCAACGCAATGCAAGCCTGTGGGCAAACCTGGAGAGGATGCCTGTTGGTAAAAAGCCAGCTTCTCTGATGGGTCAGTTAGGGAGACATGAGAGCCCAGCAAGACAATGCATCACAGTAAAGAATGAAGGCTAATTTCATGGCTTAGTTTAGCCCGGGAGGGCGTACCTAGGTGTGGCGGACTTGCCCTAGCCCAGGCACCATAGATTTTAGATCTGCTTGGCAATGAGAGGGGAAAATGGTAGTAGACAGAATTGCTCCCTGCCTCCAAAGATGGTGTGGGGTGATTTAGGGGTGTGAGACTGAATTTGTGGGTGGGACATCAATGGACCCAGTGACAGAAGGGGAGACGCCAGGAAAAAAGTGGGAGAGGACAGTAGTCCTAATTCCTGGAGTCTGTGAATAACATGGCAAAAGAGATTTTTACAGATGTAATGCACATTATTATTAATAGGTCAGACATGGTGGCTCACACCTGTAATCCTAAGATTTTGGGAGACTGAGGAAGGAGGATTGCTTGAGCCAGGAGTTCAAAGTTTCAGTCAGCTATAATCATGCCATTGCACTCCAGCCTCAGTGACAGAGCAAGATCCTGTCTCTAAGATAAATAAATAAATAAGATTATTATTAGTAATCAGTTGATATGAAATCAGGGAGATTGTTTTGAATCATGGGGTCCTGGGGTGGATACCAGTGTGGTCGTGATGCGGATTTTTCAGGTCAGCCTGGGTTTCGGGAGTGTCAGCTCAATGGGTCGGCCAGCCAAGCTCCAGAGAGGGTCGTCCCGGGGTTGGTAAGCCTAGCCCCGGAAGTGTCAGCTCTAATGGGCTGGCAAGCCTAGAACCCTGGGTGTCCCAGCTTCGGAGTCTCACTTTCTTCGGCAGCTCTCCTGGCTCAGCAGGCTTCATTGGCTGGCAAGCCAGCTTCTGGGATGCACGGCTTTTCAACTCCCACGATCTTCTGCAGCTTCAGGGTCGAGGTTCTTGTCTCATGCCCAGGAAGAATGAGGGACACAGACAGTCGGAAAATGCGAAAGCAGGATTTATTGAAAGGACAGAGAAGCTCCCACAGTGGGATGGGACCCGAAGGAGTTGCCCTCCTGGGGCCAAAAACCTGGTGCTTTATGTAGCTCGAAGTCCAAGCCGATTGGCTAGCACTACCTGTGAGTTGTAGCTGCTCTGGTCAGTAATAAGGACCAATGGGCAGGAGGTAGGGGCCTAATGGCGAGCTGATTGGTTGCTTTTCGATTCCAGCAGTGAGTACCTAAGCTCTAGCTTGAGAGGCTCACAGGGAACTTGTGTACCAATGCTGAGCCTGAGAGACCTTCTGGGACCCGCCTGTCTGCCTAGCTTTTCTCTGGCTATCTCCTGTCTCAGTTGCATGATCCCTTAAAGCAAAGACTTTTCTCTGGCTGGAACCCAAAGATAGGGCAGAAGGAGGGATCAGAGAGACTCAAGTGTGAGGAGGACTCCACGTACTCTTGTTGGCTTAAAGACAGAGCAGGTAACATGCTGAGGAAGGCAGGTGGCCCTAGGCAGCTGAAATTGGCTCCCAGAAATGGTCCTATAGCTGCGAAGAACTGAACTCTGCCAACAATCTCAAGGAGGTTGGAAGCAGTTTCTCTCCAGAGTTTCCAGAGAAGAGTCCAGGCAGGCTGACCTTAATTTTGGCCTTCTGAGACAAAGAGCACAAGAAATAGCTGAGCCCATCCAGAATTCTGACCGACGAGATTTAGCTGAGAGCTAAAAACTTTGTTCTTTTTAAGCCCCAAGTTTGTAGCAAATTGTTATAGCAGCAATAGAAAAGGAATACAGGGTTAGAGGTGATGGGTGGTGGGGGGGCAGGGGGGTTGTTAGTGGGAGGGTGGGGAGGAGGAGGGGTAGATTCGAGGCCTGAGGTTGTACCGAATTCCAGGTCTTGCTTGATGCGGAGGGTGATGGTGTGGGGTGATTTGGGGATGTGGGACTGAATTTGTGGGTAGGGGCATTGATGGACCCAGTGCCAAAAGGGGAGACACCGGAGAAAAAGTGGGAGAGGACAGTAATTCAAGATGGTGGAATTCTTTGCTGGCTCGGGACTTCCTCTGACTCACTGCCTTGATCCTGGTGGGTGGCAGGATCATATTAGCCCTTTATGGAACTAGCATTTGCTATAGTTTGGGTCTTTGTCCTCCCAAAACTCGTGTTGAAATTTGATCCCCAGTGCTGAAGGTAGGGCCTGATGGGGCATGTCTGGGTCATGGGTAGGGATCCCTTGGGGTTGAGTGAGTTTTCACTCTGTTAGTCCCCAAGAGAGCTATTTGTTGAAAAGAGCCAGGCACCTCCCTCCTTCCTCTTTCTTTCCGCTTCCTCTCTGCTATGTGATCTCTGTGCACACCTGCACCCACCATGACTGGAGCCGTCACCAGAAGCAGATGGTGGTGCCATGCTTCTTGTACCGTCTGCGGAATCATGAGCCCAATAAACCTCTTTTCCTGACAAATTAGTCTCGAGTATTCCTTTGTAGCAACATAAATAGACTAAGACAGCATTTGCCTTTGATGACACACTCCTCATTCTTGAGCCTGATTGTCCCATGTCTAATTCTCTTACAATAAACTAACAGTTTGGGAAACAAAACATCATGTTGTGATTGGGAGATTCATTCGACCACCTTCTACTTTCCTTGATACAGCATTTTAGCAAATAAGGGACATCTCTTCTATATCCCACATGAAACTGAGCTAGGAAATCATCAGAGAAAATAATTTCCCCAAGGACAGAAGTATTAAGGTCTATATTATTTCCATCTGAAAGTAGGTTGTTATTAAAAAAAAAAAGATAAACTCTAAAACCAACTTCCACTTACCTCTTGTTATGTCATTTTGAAATATTTACGATTCAAAGGTTTGGTGTGTTTTTCTAGTGGTTGCTTGTGGAAAGCCAATCAATGCATGTTTGGATGCCTGGCGAACACAACATGCCAAATGCCTTCACACTAAACAGCCCTATCGGTAGCCTGCTTCATTTTCTACGTGATTGTTTATAACACATCTGGGATTGCAGGTTCTTCTGCCTGAAAGCTTGAGCAAATGACCGCAGACACATCCTCCAAGCACCTCTTGTAGCCTTCCCTCAGCCACACCTGCACAGAATGAAGACTGTGACCTCCCAAGAGCTGATCTACTAATAACAACAGGAAATTGCCATGGGGTCCCAGCAAGGACTGTCTGTAGAATACTTCTGAGAACTCTCAGTTATCCCGGAGGAACATTTCTTCCTTTGCAAGTCTGAACCATCTTTAGGACAGGAAATGCGGTGTTCAAGGTTTTCTCAGTGTTGTTCAATCAATATCATCTATGGATGGATTTGGGGTGGGTAAAGGACAGCTATTTGTAATATTTGAAATTTCTATGTATGGCATGGTCACTTCCTTGATATGATTCTACAATGTGTCAATATCTTACCAGCTTAAAAAGTCACCTTTGGCCCGGCTCAGTGGCTCAGCCTGTAATCCTGCGCTTTGGGAGGCTGAGGTAAGTGGATTGCCTGAGCCCGCGGTTTCAAGACCTGCCTGGGCAACTTGGTGAGACCTCATCTCTACAATAAATCAAAAATTATCCGGGCGTGGTAGTGCGCGCCTGTAGTTTCAGCTACTTGGAAGGTTGAGGTGGAAGGATCGCTGGAGCCCAGCAGGAGGCTGTGGTGGCCGGGAGCGGCCACTGAACTCCAGTCTGGGTGACAGAGTGAGACTCTAACTCAAAAAAAAAAAAGTCACCTTTGACAATCTTTAGCCTATCCTGAAAATTTCACTCTTTAAGTTTTATTACTATTATTATTATTTGAGTTGAGGTCTCACTCTGTCACCTAGGCTGGAGAGCAGTGGCATGATCATAGACTCAATCTCCTGAGCTCAGATGACCCTTCTACTTCAGTCTCTTGAGCAGCTGGGACTACAGGCATGTACCACCACCATTCCCAGCTATAATAATAATTATTATTTTTATTATTGGTGGAGTCAAGCTCCCCCCATGTTGCCCAGGCTGGTCTTGAACTTCTGGGCTCAAGTAATCCTCCCTTCTTGGCCTCCTAAAGTGCTAGCATTACAGGTGTGAGCCACTGTGCCTGGCTAAATTGTATTTTATTTATTTGTGTTTGTACATAGATATTTATAGTTATACCTTATCTACTTCCAAAAATGATTTGAGGAGGGTGTATACATTGAAGGCACTTAAACAAAATCCAAAAGCCTTATTATAGAACAAAAGATTTTTTTTTAAATAAGAAAATTTAGGCTGAGGAAAATGTGAAAACATGAAAAAAAATTAACTCAGAGCTTCCTAGAGGCAAAAAAAAAAAAAAAAAAAAAAGAAGAAGAAAAAAAGAAAAAAGCTCACAACAAAACAAAAACCAGGATCATTTACAGACATTTAATGAGTAACAACAAGAACACCAATTCATCACAGGACAAGAATTTTCACCAAAAGAGTCCCTTAAAAAGGTGACCTGGGAGGATATGAAGGGTCCAAGTAATTTGCTTTGGCCCCTCTTGGACACTCTTGCCTGGGTAGAGCCCTGGCCACGTGTAGCACATTCTCAGTGGAGGAGACACAGCGAGCATGGCTGCTGGGGGTCAATATAGGAAGATCTAGGGGAACTCCCTAGTAACATGGAAAGTGTGAGAAATATCACTTTTTTTCTTCTTTCTGTCTATTTTGATGTCCTATTTAATTCAAGTAATTTAATTTTTTAAATCACTTTTTTCTTCTTTCCACCTATCTTGATGTCCTATTTAAGTCAAGTAATGTAGTTATGTGATTTTAAACTTTCAGGCAAAAATATTTGAGAACAAAACAATTATTTTGAGGGCAGTCAATAGAGACAGCATAATATCAATGTTTTGAAAATATATTGCGCTTAGTGTGGCCTGTTATAGAGTATGAAGTGGATATTTGAAAAAAGCATATGACCTCTGTGGTTGAGGATACAGAAACAAATTTTGTTGTTTAGTCTTGTTAACTGTGTAAATAAAATCCTATGTATTTTGACCTGCTCATGTTTTAATTTTTGGTCTATTTGAAGAGCATATTTCAAAAAGGTATGTTAAGACTGTTATCTTCAAAGTTTTTCGCTCTGAAAGAATTTTTAAAAATTACCCCCACCATGGCACATTTTTAAGTTGTCATCTGAAATATTTATTGTAAGTTTAAATAGTTCCAAAGAATGTAATTTCTTACTAAGAGAAAATAGAATATATTTTTGTCCTCAAGTTTTAAATGCTGAGTAGTGAGAGTTCACATAGTGAGAGATTTCTCTAAACTCTGAATCTATGTGGTTCCTGAGTTCAGATGGTATGAATTTGAATGGGTGGGGAATGTCTCTATTGAAAAATTTAAAAAACCAACTAGGGGTTTATTTTCTTCACTAGAAATTTGGGGATAGATGGTTGGTTACGTCAATTCAGTTGCTCAAGAATGTCATAAAGGCTGCTGGTTCTTTGTGGGAATTTTATGAGATACGGCCAAACTGCATTTCAGCGATTCTGTACTAATTTTATACCCACCACCAAACATATATGTGTACCTCTTTTGCCACCCCACTGACAATAATATATGTTACAAACCTCCAAAAGGTTTCCCAATTTGATGAGCGAAATATTATTTACATGTTGTGTTCATTTGCGTTTCCCTGGTTAGTCATGAAACTGTACATTGTTTTGTGTTTGTCAGGCTTTTTTTTTTTTTTTTTCAGTTGGAGTCTCACTCTGTTGCCTAGGCTGGAATGCAGTGGCACACTCATGGCCACCCCAGTGTTAACCTGCTAGGCTCAGACGATCTTTGCCTCAGCCTTCCAAGTAGCTGGAACTACAGGTGCACGCTATCACTCCGGCTAAATTTTTTTTATTTGTCATAGAGATGAGGTCTCACCAAGTTGCCCAGGCTATTCTCGAATCTGTGGGCTCAGGCAGTCCCCTCACCTTGGTCTCCCAAACTGTTGGGATTACAGGCTTGAGCTACCGCACCCGGCTTGTTTGGCTATTTAATGTATGATGCCCTCTGTGAATTGCCAGCTTATAAGTTTTGTCCAGTTTTCTATAGAGCAGTTACAGTACAAGTGACAGAGTGAGAAAAATATTTGTAAGATAAATAACAATGTACCAACATCCATAATGCATAAGGGCTATACTGACATCTTAAATAATGATGTTATTATATTACAACACACATATAGAAAAATGAATAAAGTAGAAGTGCACAGCTCATGAATTTCTACAAAGTGAACACACCTGTGTAACCAGCACCCAGATTAAGACACAAAGCATTACCAGACTCCCAGAAGCCTCCCGTCCCCCTTTCCAGTCCCTCCCCACTCCTTCACAAGGACAACTGACACCCTGACTCCTTACACCATTGGTTAGTTTGCTTATTTTTGAACTTCATATTGTGAAATAAGTTCATTGTGCACTGTTTACCAGCTTGTCTGAGTCTGGTGACAGCACACACCCAACAAATCACAGGAAGCAAGTGTGTTATTTACAGATAATTTATTATTTATTTTTTCTAGCAAGTGACAACAGAGGCCTAACAATCATTCTGAGCCGGCCCCCAAGGCTCAGGAAAGCTTCCCAGGGCAGATGGAGTCTTGACTGTATTGGAGTTTTGCCCTACTTGGGCCACAGCTGAGACACTCTGAAAAGCAGCCAGTCCGGGTTTGATACCCTGGGGCTATGGAACTTGCTGGGCTAAAGTGTTGAAAGGTGTCCTGTTTCTAGGGGAGCTTGGAGCAGAGCTGGGATGGTCTGGTAGGTTCCTCCATCTCAGGGTGTTGTATTCCCAACACATTCTGCAGTCAAAGTCTGACCTGCATGTGTGAATGAATCACATCATCTGGCTTCTTTTGTTCAGCAAAAGTTGGTAAGATTCAGTTGTGTCTATGTTTTAAAGTAAACTTGTGAATTATACTTTTAAATGTATCCAATGGAACCTAACTATTACAACAAGCATCCTTTGTAAATGTATACACAAACATTTGATATATACAAGCATCCTTTGCAAATGTATACACAAACAAACCTTTCCGAACATTAGGAAGATTTATATTTCATCTCTCTCCCATAGAATTTTATTCTATAACTATAATAGGATTTTATGCTTGAAAGTCTTTATTGTTCACTCTATTATATTTGCAATAAAGTTATGTCTATGGATTGAAAATCTTGCCTTGTTTCCTATAAAACTCTTAGTGACAAGAAGTTTATTTTATATTTAGTTATAACTTAGAATAGAATTCATCACAGTAATAGTATATTACAAATTTCAGTAAATAATTATTAAACAAAATGACATTTTATAGGAATTGTTTCTTCATAGTTATGATAGGTAGAATCCCAGCTACCCAAAGATGTCTGTGTCTTAATATCTGGAATCTGTGAATATGTTAGGTTATATAGCAAAGGGGAATTAGGTTTTAGAAAAAAATTAAAGTTGCCAATCAACTGACCTTGAGATGGAGAGATGAATCTGGTTTTTTTTTTGAGTTGGAGTCTTACTCTGTCGCCCAGACTGGAGTGCAGTGGCCGCTCCCGGCCACCGCAGCCTCGACCTGCTGGGCTCCGGCAATCCTTCCGCCTCAGCCTTCCAAGTAGCTGGAGCTACAGGCGCATGCTACCATGCCCGGCTGATTTTTGATTTATTGTAGAGATGAGGTCTCGCCAAGTTACCCAGGCGGGTCTCGAACCCAAGGGCTCAGGCAATCCACTCACCTCAGCCTCCCAAAGCGCGGGATTACAGGCTGAGCCATCGAGCCCGGCAGAGAGCTGAATCTGGATTACCCAGGTGAGCCCAATGTTGTCACAAGGGTCCCGCTAAGCGGAAGAAGAAGGTCAAAGAGAGAACCAGAGAGATCATGAGAAGGATTGAGCCTGATGTGGCTGACTTTGAGATGGAGGGGTTGGGCTGGAGTCAAGGAATAGGGGTGGACTCTAGAAGCTGGAACAGTCAAGGACACAGATTCTCTCCCTCGAGCTTCCAGAAGAAAGGCAGCTCTGCAGATGCCTAGACTGTATTCCACTGAGACCTGTTTCAGACTTCTGACCTCCAGAATGACCTGCAGGATAATACATTTGCATTGTCTTAAGTCACCCAGTTTGCAGATAATTTGTTACAGCAGCATTAGGAAGGGACCCTCTAAATCTCTTTTTGGGGGCTGGCCCCGCATAATTCAATAGCTGAATATGGTCTATTGTTAAAATGAGACAGGGCGCAACATCAATTTTATGTTTAATTTCTATAATAGGAAGTAGAAAACAAAATATTTTATGAGATACACTAGTATGAGGAGTGACTATAATTGGAGTAAGATTTTTATTGTTCGATGAAATAATTTTGTAACTGTCATGTTAAGCTGCAAGAAGTCATGTAAAAGTTTCATGTGAGTGTCAGAAATATCTGGAAAAATGTAGTAATTTCAGAAAAATTCTAGTTACATTTTTTAAAAGCTGCATTACTGACTCTTAATACTTTAGCTTTTTAAATGTTTTTACTTTCTAGCTACTAAAATATCCTAGGCATGAGTATTGAGAGCAGCTGAAAAGAATTGCTTATGTTTAAAAATAGGGGGAAAGCAACTTTTTGCATTCAATATTTCTTTAAAAAGCTCTTTGCTGTCCTGAGAACTCTTCTTCAAGATGGGTACATCCTTGACAATGGTCCAGAATGATAGTAGGAATGGAAATAAAAGAACATTTTTTTCTCCCACCATTCCACTCCACTCTAGATCTGAAATTAGCACATTCCAGCATGGCTCAAGATTGCTACTTTCTTACAATAGAATAGTCAACAGAAATGTGTGTAATGCAGGAATGATAGAGGATCCTGTGGGGACTCTACGATTAATCATTAAAAACAGCTCCTCTATTGTTTGTCACCTGGAAGAGTTTTGACTGGTAACCACCCAGTGGGACAGCTGCAGTCAGCACATCTTGAAACAAGGGAAGCAGCCCAAGAGATGTCAAGAACCAATACCCATAGCAGCTGATGGTAGATGTGCCAGGCTGAACATGGGTCTGGGTGGGGTCCCCAAAGTGTCTACTACAGCTGTCTCTTGTAAACTGAATATATAGTAGTTGATTTTGTGTGTGTACGTGTGCATGTGTGTGTGTGTGTGTGTGTGTGTGTACATGTGTGAACACAAAATTGAATATGCTTTTGGGGAGGAAAAACTTTTTCTCTTCCCTCTTAGGGTTAGCAACAGGGGGCTGGGAATTAAACTAACAAAAGACAGCTTAAATCAGGTGAGTTGGCTCATGCCTGTAATCCCAACACCTTGGGAGGCTGAGGCAGGAGGATCTCTTGAACCTGGAAGTTCAAGGCTGTGTTGAGTCATGATCATGATACCGTACTCTAACTGGGTGACAGAGTGAGACTCTGTCTTTCTTTCTTTTTTTTTGAGTTGGAGTCTCACTTCTCTCGGCCACCGCAGCCTCGACCTGCTGGGCTCCAGCGATCCTTCCGCCTCAGCCTTCCGAGTAGCTGGAATTACAGGCATGCACTACCACGCCCGGCTGATTTTTTGATTTATTGTAGAGATGAGGTCTCGCCTGCCCAGGCGGGTCTCGAACCCGCAGGCTCAGGCAATCCACTCACCTCAGGTGTGGGATTACAGGCTGAGCCACCGAGCCTGGCTTGTCTTTCTTTCTTTTGAGACAGAGTGAGACTCTGTCTCGAAAAAAGAGATTAAGAGGAGAAAAGACATACAATTCTTATTAATATTCATGTACACAGGAGTTCACAGAAAAGAAGTGAAACATGACTGGGCGCAGTGGCTCAGCCTGTAATCCCAGCACTCTGGGAGGCCGTGTGAGAGCATTGCCTGAACCCGAGGGTTCGAGACCAGTCTGGGCAATTTGGTGAGACCTTGTCTCTACAATAAATCACAAAAACTAGCGTGGCGTGGTGGTGCATGCTTGTAGTCATAGCTACTTGGAAGGTTGAGGTGGAAGGACCACCTGAGCCTAGCAGGTTGAGGCTGCAGTGGCCATGAATTTACCACTGCACTCCAGTCTCCTGAGAGTGAGACTCCAACTCAAAAAAATAAAAAAGAAGTGAAACACAAAGAAGTGGCTAGACTCTGGGGCTAATGTATTATTTTAACAAAAGAAGGGGGATTTGGGCCTCAAGGGATGACAAATTGTGGGGCAGTGACAAGAAAATATATGGGGAAACTAGTGAAAGAGCAGGGTTATTTTGTTTACGCACACTCATCTTGGTGCTGCCTCTCTGTCTCAGGTGAAAAGAGTTGCTCCATTCTCCCCAGTACAGGAGAGGGAGACACCTTTACAAAGGGAAACTTTATGTTACTTCACAAAGGGGTTTTTGCCCTGTTTTTAGGTGGATGGGGAGGGCAGATAACTCATCCTGCACCTGTTGCTTCTCAAATATCTTCAACTCAAACTAATTTTTATGTCAAGTAGCATGTTTTGGGGGGGCATATGCTGATCCCCATCAACATCAGTTTAACCCAACTGCCCCCACTTGGATTTCATCAGCAAATCCTTTCATATTCTTCAAAATATCTCCTGAATTCTATAATTTGTCACCGCTTCTGCAAATCCTACCCTAGTCTAGGCCCCATCACATGTTGCCAGTACTAATGCAATAGCTCCAAGCTGACTGATCGATATCACTCCCCAGCCACTCACTCTGCTTTTATTCTTTCTAAAACAGCACCTATATCCAAGATTATATTACGTACCTATTGATGTATGGTCTATTCCCTTACTAAAATGTGATCTTCATGAGACCCATTAACTGTGGTGATTTAGTGCCTGTAACACTGCCAGCCACAAGGTATGTACACAATAAACACAATGTTGAATTTTTAAAAAGTCTCTTCATTACATCTGTTGAATTCACTGATATGGTTGGGTTTATTCCTACCGTCTTAATTTGTGTTATTTACTAGACTTTCTAGCTGCCTTTAACTGAGTTAATCAATGTTTCATTTTTTAATTCTATAAGCTTGAAAATATATACATTTCACATCTAATACCTAAATACTTAACATTGCCTAGAATTAATAATTATAAATAATCTAGAATTAATAAGCCTTGTCTAGGGCAACTCCCTTGTGTCCTCTCCCACTGTGGGAGCTTTTCTGTCCTCTCAATAAATCTTGCTTTCTCACTAAACAAACAAACAAAACAAGCTTTGTCTAGAATTATCTTTATTCTCTGCCTTCCTCAGTTATAATGAGAAGATAAGAACTTTCCTGCCCTTTTAGTTTTCCCAACTCAAACTCTTACCTGCTTCCATGAAATGTAATGATGCACAGAATTTTTAAATTGAAAAGTTACATTTTTATCATCAATAAGGGAACCTGATCTCAAATCAGGTAAAGTGGGGGCCAAAGTGAGGCCCAAACTTTACCTGTACAATAACCATTTGCATACCTAACCCTGAATTGTACCCCACATCTTTAAAATAAAAACTAAAAAAAAGAAAAGTTAAGTATTTAATACTTACTTGAACGTACAAACATGTTTCACTGTGGTGTTTGTAACTCATTGTTTTATATATCTTGCTTCTTTCTCCTGGGGCTGCCTTTCCCTCCCACTCCCCCATAAGTCTTCTAATGATTATTTCAAGGAGGATCATGGGTTAGTAAATCTTATGAGAGTTTACATACCTGTAAATGTCTTTATTTTAAAGCAGCTGTCAGCAAGCCTTTTTTTTTTAATGATCCAAATAGTGTTTTAGGCTTCCCGCCATATGGTCTCAATTGCAACTCTACTGAGATAGTGCAAACGCAGCCACAAATGATATGTAAGAAAATGGGTGTGACTGTATTCCAATAATATTTTATTTGTAAAAACAGGGAGCTAGTCCACTGGCTATAGTTCGCTGACTTCGGTTTTAAAGGATAGTTTGGGTAGAAAATTTTCGGTTCAACATTATTTTTCTTTAGATCTTGAAAATAATTGCTCCAAGGTCTTCCTATATCTGCAGTTGTCAAGAAACCTGAGGTCCTTGTGATTCTTTTTCCTTTGTAGATAACCAATTTATTCCTCTCTGGAAGATTTTTAGGATTTTCTTTTTAGTTTGATGGTGGAGTTCCTTCACGGATTTTCAACCGTTAACTCCCAAATATGCCTGTCGAAAATAACCTTTTGATAAAGCAAAGTTAAGTTTATTAAACTCACTGTAGTGAGGGAGACCACCACTCTGAGAGGATCTTAGCAATGTCTCAGAAGGGAAAAGTCAAGAGAGGATATTCATAGAGTTTTGGGGTCAGGTGTCATGAGATTTAAGTCAGATCTTCCAAGGTGGGGAATTGATTGGGACAGAGCACAGTTTGTAACTAATAGTTTAGGATTGCTAGACACAGTGAAGCCAGGGGCTCAAAGCAAATATTGATAAGTAAATCATTTGATAAAAGAGTTCTTTGCCCACAGAAAACACTATTGTCTTGTGGGGAAAACTGTTTGCCAGATACACAAACTATTGCGGGAATTTCCTCAAGTAAATAGCAGTTCTTAATTGGTTCACAGCCTTATCTTTCTGGGCAAGGATTTCCAGGAGCAAATAATTAAGTCATGTTGAAACAGGTGGTCTTTGTCCTTGGCCCTAGTAGTTAAACCATGAGGGATACAAATGTTCTCTATTCTCAGTTTTGTTTGAATATGTTTCAAAAATTATATCCTGCTGGGTAGTGACAGCTTCTTTCAGAGACCTCATGTCTTACTTCAGTTTTGTATAGTTCTAATCAATTATTTCTTTAAACTTATTTTCTCTAGGCTCTTCTTTCTTAACTCCTGTTACATGGATGCTGGAACTAGATTTATTCTACAGGTCTCAATTTTTGTGTCATTTTGAGCAAATTCTGTGGCTCCATTTTCCAATTGATTTGAACCTTAACTGTGCTCATTTTGTTTTCCACTCATATATTAAGTTTTCAATTTCAACAATTAAAATTTTATGTTCAGTAATTTTTTTTTTTTTTTGAGTCAGGGTCTCACTCAGTTGCCCAGGCTGGAGTGCAGTGGCACAATCACAGTTCACCGTAGCCTTGACTTCCTGGACTGAGGTGAACCCTCTGCCTGAGCCATCTGAATAGCTGGGACTACAGGCGTGCCAACACCCCTGGCTAATTTTTTGATTTTTTGTAGAGATGAGGTCTTGGTCTTGGTTTAGGCTGGTCTCGAACTCCTGGGCGCAAGCATTCCTCCCGTCTCAGTCTCCCAAAGGGCTGGGATTACAGGTGTGCCCCCATGCTCAGTCCCAATCATCTTGATTGATTTTTTGTGTCTATCCTTATGATTGCCCACACTATGTCATTAAGCCTTTAAATATATATATATTTCTTTCTTTTTTTTTTTGAGTTGGAGTCTCACTCTGTTGCCCAGACTGGAGTGCAGTGGCCGCTCCTGGCCACTGCAGCCTCGACCTGCTGGGCTCCGGTGATCCTTCTGCCTCAGCCTTCCGAGTAGCCGGAATTATAGGCATGCGCCACCACGCCCGGCTGATTTTTTGATTTATTGTAGAGATGAGGTCTTGCTGCCCAGGCGGGTCTCGAACCCACGGGCTCAGGCAATCCACTCACCTCAGCCTCCCAAAGGCGCGGGATTACAGGCTGAGCCACCGAGCCCAGCCTACCAGTCTACTTTTTTTTTTTTTTTTGAGTTGGAGTCTCACTCGGTCGCCCAGACTGGAGTGCAGTGTCCGCTCCCGGCCACCGCAACCTCGACCTGCTGGGCTCCAGCGATCCTTCCGCCCCAGCCTTCCGAGTAGCCGGAATTACAGGCACGCGCTACCACACCCGGCTGATTTTTTGATTTATTGTAGAGATGAGGTCTCGTTGCCCAGGCGGGTCTCGAACCCGCGGGCTCAGGCAACCCACTCACCTCAGCCTCCCAAAGGCGCAGGATTACAGGCTGAGCCACCGAGCCCGGACCAGTCTACTTTTTTAGTTAAAGTTTTTCCTTTCTTGGCTGGGCGTGGTGGCTCATGCCTATTATACCAGCACTTTGGAAGGCAGAGGCGAAAGGATTACCTGAGCTCAGGGGTTTGAGACCAGCCTGGGCATCTTGGTGAGACCTCTTCTCTACAATAAATAAAAAAACAAGATCAAACAAACAAAAAATCCAGTAGTTCCAGTTACTTGGAAGGCTGAGGTGAAAAGATCACCTGAGGCCAGCAGGTCAAGGCTGTGAAAGTCATGAGCATGCCACTGCACTCCAGCCTGGGCAACAGAGTGAGACCCTGACTCAAAAAAAAGAATTTTTTTTTCCTTTTCAGTTGTTTTTTCCTATCTTATAACGCCGGCTTTCTTCAAATATTTGAATCTGCTTGTGTGCATTCATGCCAAGACTCCCTGTTAGAAGATTTGCTACAAAGTTTACACAGATGATTGAGGTACGGTGGGCCCTGTCACTGGTGACGCTGCTTCACCCCGGCTTTCGTGAGTGTGGTGCAGGCTCCTGTGGTGTGTCAGGCGATGGCTTTCCAAGACAGCAAGACAGGTGTCCATTCCCAAGATCTTGCTTTGGAAGTTCCTAGTCACTTCCACTTACTATATTGATGACGACAGCCCAAACTTCACCCAGATTTGAAGGAGGGGACTCAGATGCTACCTCCATGGGAGAGGTGTCAAGGATGATGTTATAAGAATGGCAGGTAGGATGGGGCAGGTTGTGGTATCGGAAAGATACGAACCGACATAATCCGACCTTTAGCCACAACAATCTCCAGTCCTTCCACATGTCAAATATGTTTTCTCCCTTCTCCAGGAAATCTCCTATTAGTTCTTCTACAGCATTGTCAAGGGATGGCTAGAACAAGGCAGCTCTTACCTGCCACCTAAACCATCACCTTCCTCTTGAAACCAACCAAAATAAACATGCCAACCTCTCTGCACATGGCAGCTTCAAGACAAAGCCTCTTATCGCTATCAGCAGCCCCAGAAAGACCCCCAAGTAAATACACAGCCCAGTAAAAACCAGCGTGCTTGCTATGCAAGTGTGACCTCGAGACCCACGTCTAGCCTTTACTTTCAGCCACTTTGTTCCTCTGGTGTAGACTGGAGCTGTGTCGTGCAGTGGTGGAAACAAACCCAACTTCCTATCTCAATAAATTATCTTGCCATACATGATGCACTGGAAACAAAAATGGATATCTGTGGGTGATGATAATTGGGAATCCTTTTACTTTCTTTTTTCTAACATCCTGAATGTTCTACATTTTCAATCTTCTCCAATCAAAAGTATAGAAAGCCACCTACAGACACCCTGTATGTCAGACACCATGGCTCACCTACCCAATGACACCATCCCTTCTTTCTCTTTCTTCTTTTTCTTCCTCACCCATTTCTATTTCCTCTGATCTCTGGGCATTTAACCCTACATACTTTGTTCTCTTGCCTTCTGGCTTTCTGTTGGGTTGGCCAAGGGGAGGAGCTGGCAAGAGATCAAGGGCGGAAGGAGAGAGCAATTGGGATAGTCCTTTGCCTGTTTCTTTTGCTATGGCTCTGGTGGTGACTGCATTCCCTCAAGTACAGCTTTTGCTGGGCAACCTGCCCTCATGGTTCTCGGTTCCATTGGGTTCAGTCATACCATTTCCTCTCTTACCCCCATTAGGCTAAAGGATAGCAGCTGCCTCTCACTGTTACCGTTCCTGAGTGTGTTCATATCCCTTGTTGGCTCCCTTAAGTGCTGCCCATACCTCTGTAAATAATGTCTACATTAAATTCTCTCCACAACTTTAGCCGAGTGGCCTGTTTCCTGCCAAGCCCCTGGCTGACTCACATTGAAGTGCTGTGGGATATTGAACAAGTCCCTCACCTCTTAAGCCTCTATTTCTTCATTTGTAAAATGATGAATTTGGACTAGACTGGTGTTTCTTAAACTTTATTCCATGTTAATAAGTGTTCTTTTAAAAAGGGGCTCCATGCTTGTACACTGTTGGTGGGAATGTAAAATGGTACAGCTATTATGAAAAACAATACGGTGTGCCCTCAAAAAATTAAAAACAAAATTACCATAAAATCCAGCATTTTCACTTCTGAAGATATATCCAAAATAATTGAAAGCAGGATCTCGAAGAGATACTGTACATTCATGTTTGTTGCTGCATTATTCACAAAAGCCAAGAGGAGGAAGCAAGTCAAATGTCCATCCATGGATGAATGGATAAAGAAAATATGGTATATTCATATAATGGAATATTATTCAACTTTAAAAAAGAAGAAAATTCTGTCATATACCACAACATGAATGAACCTTGAGGACATTATACTAAATGAAATGTCAGTCACAAAGAGACAAATACTGTATGATTCCATTTATATGAGATACCTAGAGTAGTCAAATTTATAGAAATGGAAAGAAAGTAGAATGGTGGTCACCAGGGGTTGGGGGAAGAAATAGGGAGTTTTTATTTAATAGATACAGAGTTGCAGTTTTGCATGATGAAAAAGTTCTGGAGATCCGTTGCACGCGAGTGAATACACTTAATACTACTGAACCATACACTTAAAAATGGTTTAGATGGTAACTTTTATGTGTATTTTACTGCAATTAAAAACAAAAACATTTAAAAAGTGTTCCATTTAGGAATGGGTTCTATAGTTATATCAGGTTTGAAAAAGGATGCTTTGATTGTTTTTTTAAAGATTCATGGTGTTCAAGGCCCCTTGCCTTCATAGAACTACATTTTAGCCACTTTTAGTCATATCTCCTCTTATTTGCAGCTTAAAAGCTTTCCCAAATGTCTACGATGTAGCCTAAACTTTCATGGGTTTGGTGCTGTGGTGCGCTGGCACGGGCTCCTATCAGCTTGCAAGAACTGATGTTAAATTTTCAGGAATTTTTAAAGTAAACAAACAAACAAACAAAACCCCCCGATTTCCTCTGTATAAAACCATTTCCCAGAAAGAACTGACCGTGGAGAAAGAACATAGAACAAGTGAAGAAGATCATCTCTGGGTCTCTCGTGGTTCTAAATCCTATGACTCTTTTCTGAGTCTGAAAAGAGTCAATCCCAGCTGCTATTACTTCTGACATTTATTTGCTGCCTTTTCCTGAACTCAGGGATTCTATCTGCCACAGATGTGTCTAGATGCTGAATGATGGGAAACAATCTTCTTCAGTGACCAGAATCCATGTCGACAGGCTTGGGAGCCCAAAGTAAGCTGCATTTATTTCCTTGGGCTCTCTCTGAGTATTGGGGCTTGTAGCAAAGGGCTTGGCAAAAAATTTTAAGCTTGCTTGAATACAAACATTTGTGTGAATGGCTTTCAATTGTTCTCTTTGTTAATAATAACTTTTATGTGACTCAAAACCCAGGAAAATATACTCCTAAAAGCTGTTCAAATTTCCGGTGGTATTGTATTTTATTTAAATGCTCTACGGACTGAGAAATTTTTATAAGGGATTTAAGAAATATACTTATGTTTATTAGACTAGGAATCTGACTGCATTAATCTGATATAAACCTTCTTCAGGGAAGTTGTACATAAAAACTTAGTCTTTCTAGATTTCCTTCTAAAGGCAATTATTTGGTAGTTAGGAGGAGTCATCATTTAAAAAAATACTTCAAGGATATCAGTAAGAATAGAAAATTTCAGAATAATGACTGTACCTTAGCCAGAAAAAGAATCTTGAACCAAAAATAAATGTTTGTACCACTTGATTCCTCGCATCGAGTTGGCTCATAGGACACCCAACCTCCTTTTTCTTTGCCCACATCCCAACACAGAGTCTAGAAAAGAAGGCTGCTGGCTTTCCCAATCTTTTTACAAAGGATCTGGTTCTAGCTACTTGAGAAAACAGGAAAATGGCAAGGAGATGTCTCTCATTTACTTGATTATTTCCTTTTTTTTCCCCTTAGACATTGTGCTGTGAGGATTCGATGTCTGGGGCTATAGGGACAACGTCAGGAACCTCACAGAATGGTTAACCCAGAGTCCTGGACGGATCAGTTCTAGAATCGCCCCTGCCTCATCTTCTTACTATGTGTGATAACTAAATGCCTCCACTTCAAGAAATTCAGTTCAACAGATGTTTATTGAACAGCTATAATCTGTTGATCACTGTTCTAAGTACTTTACAAATATCCATAAACAAAGATCCTTGCCTTCATAAAGCTACATTTTAGTCACTTTTAGTCATATCCTCTGTTACTTGCAGCTTAAAGCATTCCCACATGTCTATGGTGTAGCCTAAACTTTCATGGACTGGGTGCTGTGGTGCATTGAAGCTGGCTCCTACCACCTTGCAAGAACTGATTATTAAATTTTCAGGAATTTTTAGGACCCGTTGTTAAACACAGTGAGTTTATTAAACTAAAATTTTCACACTTATTAAATTATATTAAAAATACATGACTTCCTACTTAATCATCTAACTGAAGCTATTTATATTTATTGTATTTATATATTGTGAACAGGGGGCTACTGTGCATGTCTTCCCAAGCCCATGCTCAATGACATCACTTTAGTAGCTTGAAGTGAGTCATGGTGAGAATATTTATGCCATGGAAATTGACAACTACTGCAAGTCAAAGGTTGATTTATTGTTCTGGTGACTATCTGGGCTTAAGAACAAGATGGAGAAAATGTTAATAACCCAGACTGAGCTAAAAAGATCGTTGTGTATGTAGCCATTAGATTGTGAATAGCACAAAAATGTGAAGGAACATTCCTTCAGTATTAGAAAGCTGTTATCTAAATAAGCAAAGAAGTTGCTCAAATAACTGATGATTAAGTGATGTTCTGACATGCATCCTCATTGTTTCTCTTTACCTTACTCATTAATATATAAATAAAAATATCAATCAACATTCTAGCCAAAACTACACTCATGTATCAGTTGCAACCAGGGCTATAGATGCAAGAATTTGCCAAAAATAAAGGAAAGCATTCTAAAATTCAATTAGCTATATGAAACTTACAATGAAGATTATTGTATTTTTTATTATCATTTGTAAATTGTGTGATACACATCACTAGTAAAATAAATAATTAGTTTACTATTATTGGTCAGGAGTTTTTGACCAATAATAAGCTTATGTATGCATATATGTAAATACATTATTTGGAGAGTTAGTTGTTGTACTTTACCAGCACACCACTGTTTGGGTAAGATCAAAGGGGAACAGGGTAAGAAAATGAATAACAGTGGGGGGTGGGGAGAATTGCCTGATTGTTCATCCCACATTATTTTGTAGGATTGCAACAGAATCCCTGTTTTCAGAAGACCACACATGAAACTAGGCTTTGAATCTAGCACTGTGAGCAAGAGTCCAAGCTGTCAGAGACGTTAATCTAACTCACTCATTGAATTCACTTATTGAACCCACTCAGGTAGTCCCCTACCAGGACTATAGAAAGTATGAACCAGATGATTCTCCTATAGTCCATGTGATTTGGGTTACAGAACTATCCACAGAGTCTATGAACCCAATCATTCAGGCTCTCAGAGTGTCACATGTCTTCATAGCATACCCCACCCTGTGCTGTAGTCGGCTATGGCTCACCGAGCAACTAGTATGTTGAGAACAAAAAGTAAAACACACACAAAATGCATATATGAGAAGAGGCCAAAAAAACCTGGAATTATCTTTTGGAGAGGAGGTCCCTTGTAGTATAGGCTTCCTACCCAGGTAACTAGGAACACATCTGCATCAGTGTACCTGCTAGTGTTGTTGTGAGAGGCTGTGTTTGGCTTCACTGCAATTTTTTTGGACATTCTTTCAATGCGTTTGCTCATTTCATGATGGGTGATTTCCAAGTGCACCTGCCCACGCCACGCTGAGTATTCAGCAGTTTTTAATCAAAAACGGTATGACCCTTATGCCCCACTTTCCCTATTCATCTGATCTCAACCGAATGACTTCTTATTGTTTTCTCGGATGAAAAAAAAAGACGTTTTTGCCATGTTTGCCAATGTGGAAGAGGTAAAACAAAAAATGGCAGAAGCACTAAAGCACATCAAATGGACAAGTTTAAAAACTGTTTTGAGCAGTGGAGAAAGTGTCTCCATAAGTGTATTGCATCAAACAGAGAGCATTTTGAAGGTGACTAAAGTTTAAACATGTAGGAATAAATTCTAGGGCTTTTTTTTTTTTTTGGCTCTCCTTTGCATATATCTAAAAATGTGTTCTGGGGTTCCCTTGAGCGCCTTTGCCCCTTATGTACTGAAGACTTCACTGATGGGTTCTATCCCTGTGATTATTTTCTTTCCCTTGGGAAAAAAGACAGAATGCACAAACACTGATTAGTAAACAAGCTACCACATGGTTGTGCATGATGTCCTTCCTCAAAAGATAAATATCTCAGCAAGAATGTGAAATATTTGAAAAATTCCTTAGAAATTTTAAAGAATTTTCTTTTTTGTTTAGCAGTTTTGGTGACTAGTGGTTAATGTCGCTATTAGAGAAAGACTGCCCATTAAGCCTCATTAAATAAGAGGATTAATCATGACCCAGGTTTCTACTGAGGGAGAACTAAAGAGGTCACTTTCCCTTGGTGAAGCAGTTGTCTGATACTGTCCCTGGAGCTGAACTGTGCCTTGCCTGCAAAAGCTTCTTTGGCATTCCCCAAGAAGAACTAGTCTCATTTGGAAGTTTGCAAAATGAGAAACTCATCTCACCAGCAGAGGGCTGAAACCAATGTGTATGATTTGTGAATACAGTGGAGAATTAACAAAAAATAGCACAAACATTGATAGTTTTTAATTTCTTGGTGTATTGAAACTTACATCTCATCTCCTCTTGCTCCAACATCTCATTGTCCTTCCTTCACCCTTTTTTTTTTTAAACCTGTGTCTGTATTACAGTTACCATGAATGGAGCATACTACCTGAGCGTACATTCTTATCTATTAATGCAATATCTATTTAATGTTTATGTACTCAAAAAATTAAAACGCATTATTCCTTTTTGATTGACCTTGGAAACCTTAATTCAGACAATGACTTTAGCGTATGCTAGAGGATTCTCATTAGCAAATGTGTAAAAATGAAGCCAAATGGAGAGATTTGTCCTGATTACACAGTTGTTTTTCCTACCACTGAAGACCATAGACTTTTTTTTTTTTTTTTAACACATTGCATGACATTCAGGACCCATTGATTTTTGAAGCTTTTGGTGGGCAAGCCCTAAGGCAGAGATATGATCGCCCTTGATTTTAGCAAGTCTAAAATAAAAGCTAGAGAGTGAGGAAAGAAGAAAAACCTTTTATGGAGACAGACAGTGATACCTTCTGAATGGTACAAATGAACCTGCTAAGGATCAGCTCACTCAGAAACCTAATGGGAAGGAATTCTCCTCCTTAGGGAGCACGAATAGCTTATTTGCACATTTACGGAGAAAGGAACTGCAATGTAGTAGAAAGAAGCACTGGCTGAATCCAAGTCCACATTTTCTTTCTGCCATTGGCTGTATCAACTTGGGCAAACCACATGGTTCTTCCAAGCTCTGATTTCCTCCTCTGTGGAATGGGGCTTATACCTACTACCTGGATCATTGTGCTTATTACATGACAAAATGTTTTTATAGTCTTGGGCATAGTCCAACTCAAAATTGAATAAGAAATAATGCTTGTTTTCAAGTAATTTACAATCTAGCAGACATTCAAACACTGATTTACTAAGGTTTAGGCATAATATAGTGATGACTTGTTTCACTCTGATGATTATTATTGTACCATTTTAGTGGAAGATAGTATAGTTGGGTTTCTATGGGGTGAACAGATGTACATATTTGCTTTGGGATACTGACTATTCTTCAATCTGAGCACATGAAACATTCTGAGATTAAAAACAAATAACAACTTTTGTCTTTTTTTTTTTAAAGTCAGAGTCTTACTCTGTGGCCTAGGCTGAAGTGCAGTGGCATGCTTACAGCTACTGCAGCCAGACAATCCTTCCATCTCAGCCTCCCCAGTAGCTGGGACTACAGGTGTGCATCACCGTACCTGGTTAATGTTTTGATTTATTGTAGAGATGAGGTCTCATCATGTTGTCCAGGCTGGTTGTGAGCCCCTGGACTTGGGCAATTCTCCTGCCTCTTCCTCCCAAAGTGCTGGGATTATAGGTGTGAGCCACACCCAGCCAACCTTTCTCTTTTTTATTCTACCTACACTTTCACCCCTCTAACATGAAGAATAAGACCACACACTCAATATCAAAACTTGTAGTGATTACAATCCAAATATAAAAATAGAGACCAAGTACAGTGGCTCATGCCCGTAATCCCAGCATCTTGGCAGGCCTAGCCAGGGGGATCATCTAAAGCTAGGAGTTCAAGACCAGCTGAAGCAACACAGAGAAGCATCATCTCTACAAAAATAAAAATAAAAAAGTTAGCTGGATGTGATGATGTGTGCCTGTAGTCCTAGCTACTTGGGAGGCTGAGGCAGGAGGATTACTTGAGCCCAGGAGTTTGAGGCTACAGTGAGCTATGATGTGCCACTGTACTCTAGTCAGCCTGGGTGACAGAGTGAGACCCTGTGTCTTAAAAAAAAGAAAAAAAATAGGCAAAGAACTTGAACTGACATTTCTTATGAGCTAAATGTGTCCCCTAAAATTTATATGGTGAAGTCCTAAATCCAGAATCCTTCAGAATGACTATTTGGAGACAGGGTTTTTAAAGAGGTGATTAAGGTTAAATGAGGCCACTGAGTGGACTCAATTATGATTTGTTTCCTTATAAGGAAAGGAGATTAGGACACAATCACAGAAGAAAGACCATTACTAAGCCAATGGGAGAGGCCTCAGAAAATATCAGTCCTGTTGACATCTTGATTTGGGACTTTAACCTTCGGAACTGGGAGAAAATAAATTCCTGTTGCTTAAGCCACCTGGTCTGTGGTATTTGTTATGGCAACCTTAGCCAACTAATAACAACGTCTCCAAAAAAAAAAAAAAAAAAATACACAAATGACCAATAAGCAAGCACATGAAAAGATGTTTAACATCATTAAGTCATCAGAGAAATGCAAACTAAGACCACAATGAGATACCCCTTCACACCTGCTAGGATGGCCACAAATAAAACTAAAAAAGAAAAGCCAACACATAGACAATAAGAAGTATTGGTGAGGATGTAGAGAAAATGGAATCCTTATACAAAATAGGGCGACTGTTGTAGAAAATGATTTGAGTTTTCCTCAAAAAGCTAAACACAGAATTGACATAAGATCCAGTAATCCCACTTCTGTGTGTCTGAAATAATTGAAAAAAAAAAGAAAAAAAACTCAAACATATACTTGTAGGTCAATATTCACAACAGCCAAAAAGCAAAACAACTCAAGTGTCCATCAACAGATGAATGGATGAACAAATGTAGCATATTTATACAGTGGAATATTATTCAGCCATAAAAAGAAATGGCATTCTGACACATGCTACAGCATGAATAAACTTTGAAGACATTATGCTAAGTGAAATAAACCACCCAAAAGACAAATATCATATAATTTCACTTATATGAAATAACTAGAACAGACAAATTCATAGAGATAGAAAATAGATGAGAGGTGATTAAGGTTAAATGAGGAGGCTGGAGAAAGAAGGAGAGAATTGAAGTTACTGTTTAACAGGCAGAGTTTATGTTTAGGGTGATGGAAAAATTCTAGAGGTGGATGGTGGTAATGGTTATGCAACACAGTGTTATAATGCACAGTACACTTAAACATGACTAAAATGGTCAATTTTGTTATGTGTGTTTTAACATAATTTTAAAAAATAATGTAATGTACTCAAAACCATTGAATTATACATTTTTTTTTTGAGACAAAGTCTCTGTCATCCAGATTTGGGTTCAGGGACACGCTCACATCTCACCACAGCCTCAACCTTCTGGGCTCAGGTGGTCCTCCCTCCTCAACTTCTTGAGTAGCTGGAACTACAGGCACATGCCATAATGAGGTCTTATTATGTTGCCCATTCTCCTGGGCTTGAGCAATCCTCCTGCCTCGGCCTCCCAAAGTGCTGGGATTATAGGCATGAGCCATCATGCCTGACTGAATCATACACCTTAAATGAGTGAGTGAATTATATCTCAATACAGCTGTTGGAAAAAATAAAAGCCACAAAAGACTGTCGTGGTTGAGAAAAGGTAGGTAATGGAGACCGACAGGCTAAATTGAGGTGCCCGCTGGGGTTGTCCCCACTTTTCCTTTTTTTAACCCACTGATGAGGCTCTATTACCAGGAGATGAGCTGAAACCATTAAACAGGCTTTGCTTCGACGGCAGCCCTTCTTTTCTGAGACTGAGCAATTTTGAGATTAGAAGGCGGTGTGTCCACGACAGCCCAGCCAGAACAGGCTGCCTGTTCTTGGCTTGAGTTCATCTCCCGTGTCTCAATCAGCCTCCTGTATGGTCAGGTGGCACCTGCTTTCTGTCACTGCTGCCTGCACTCCTTCTAGACCCTATAAATATGGATGGAACATAAATAAAAAGAGCCCAGCTCTGGGGCCTCTGTGCGGGATTGTTATTTACTATTATGTGGTATGTTCCGCACCCCCCAGGGGCGAAGCCTAGTATTTGCTTTGGGGGCCTCATTGAAAGGTAGTTCTTCATGTTCATAAAAACAAGTCAAAATCATCTCCTGTGATCCAGCCTGCTGCTACCAGCTGCAATCCATGCTTTTACATTATGCATGATTCTCAACTGCTCATGGTGGAGGAGAAAGATACACACGATTCCATTAGTGGTCCCCGGTGTTAGGCGAAACATTTCCAGGCTACTGCTGCTAATTAATGTTCATATAGAACTGCTTACATATTTATGTCTCCTTCCATGCATCATGAAGATGGCACGCCGCTTCTCTTATTTAGCACCGATCAAGCCAATTTAAAACTGGTTGAAAGTCACAAGAGATGGCTTTGGAGTGGGTAGCTTTGGTGATACAGCTTCATGTTATTAAACGGAGAGGACCCGCCAAGGTGCCTTCTCTGCTGGGGTTTTCTGTGCAGACACACATGTGCCCAGGCGCATTTGCCCTCTCTCTTCCCTGCCCCTCCTGCACTTACAGCGTTTGATAGCCACTGTGGGTCTAGTACCTACACCAATTCATCCCGCAGTCTGTGAGCCTTTTGGGGTACAAGCCCCGCCCTGAACCGCACAGGTGATTGCAGCAGACAGCGGCCTCTCTCATGCTTTTCTCTTTCTCGATTCCTTCCCTCTTTGACTTTGCTCTGTTTATCTTTCTGCTTGCAGTATTGCTGGCTTCTCTCTCTTTGCCTAAATGTACTTATTTGGCAAAGAGTAGATGTGATGGTCCAGGGAGAGTGAAAGAGGTATGAAAGAAAAGTCAGTACAAGGAAGTGTTCCTAGACTGGTCACACTGTCAGTAATAAGACTCCATCCTGTCTGGCCCTTCTGTCCTCCCAAGGGTGGTCCTGCAGAAGCATCTGTCCTGGGCTGCCCCAGGGAGCAGCAATGTCTCTGGGAACTCTCAAGTGAAGCATGGAGGTTCAGGGAGTGGGCTCCTCCCCAGGTCTCCTGTTGTGGGATCAGAGAGGGGCAAAGACCTGGGAAGACCCTAGAGCAAAAGAAAGCAACATGGAAGTGCTGTCCACAGTTGCAGTAGGAGCCGGGGGGAAGGTGGGCATGAGAGGCACCTGCTAAACCAGTCAATGAACAGTCTGAAAGAATATCTGAAAGAAGATGCCATCGTGGCCATTCCACCGAGGACCACCACCCCAGGACATCTCAGCAGCCACCACACCTTTGTCATTCCCAACGTCAACCTCCCCTGAGATTTCCCCTTCAGTGCTGAATGCCAGTTCAGTCATGGCTCTTTATTCATTCATTCCAGCACCCACCAAGTGTTTCCAGTGGACCAGGCTCTTTGCTGGCTCTAAGGATAAAAAGGAAAAAAAAAAAAAAAAAGAACAAATTGTGTATATGTTAGAACCAAGACAGGAAGACGTGGTCCCTGAAACAGACCATGATAGATGAGAGGCCAGGTCTGTCTGGAACAATGACTTTGGAGTTCATTCATTCACTTGTTTTGCGTCTATTTACCAAGCACTCACTGTGGGCCAGGCGATGTCTCAGACACTAAGGTATTCAGTGTTGAGCAAAACCCACACAGCATTTACCTCTCTGGGCTTAGAAGAGGGAATGGCTGATGGTCAGGATCAGGAGCGCTACAGTAATTTACAGAAAGGAAAGATCACGAAGACTGGAGTGATTCAGAGAAGGCTTCCTTGGAAGAGTAATGCTGAGGTTGAACAAAGCTAACAAGGGTGGCAAAAGCAGAGGCTGCCTCCTCTCCCACCTCACTCCTTCTTGGCATCCTTATACTGGGTGTGGCAATCTCACACATTTCTTATCCATGCTTGTTTAAAATGGTTAAATATGTTTCCCAGTGTCTAGTCTCCATCACAGGAGCCTGGAGAGGTTGTGAGAAGCTCCATTCTTGATTCAAGGCAGCAAATTCATGAGTCCTGGGAAGCCAGGGAGAAACTAGCACCCTGAACTGAATAAGGAAAAAAAATATATATATATTTTGAGTCAGTGTCTCACTCTGCCATACAGGCTGGAGTAAGGTGGCATGCTCAAGGCCACCAGAACCTCGAACTGTTGGGCTCAGGTGACCCTTCCACCTCAGTCTTCAAGTAGCTGGAACTATAGGCATGTGCCACCACGCCTGGCTAATGTTTTGATTTATTGTAGAGAGGAGGTCTTGCTAAATTGTCCAGACTGGTCTCAAATCCCTGGGCTCAGACAGTCCTCTTGCCTCTGCCTCCCAAAGTGCTGGGATTACAGGTGTGAGTCACCATGCCAGATTTTTTTTTTTAAGTCAATAGCTTTAGGGGGTACAGATAGTTTTGGGAGCCGGGCTCGGTGGCTCAACCTGTAATCCTGCGCCTTTGGGAGGCTGAGGTGAAGTGAGTGGATTGCCTGAGCCCGCTGGTTTGAGACCCGCCTGGGCAGCGAGACCTCATCTCTACAATAAAACCAAAAATCAGCCGGGCATGGTAGCGCATGCCTGTAATTCCGGCTACTCAGAAGGCTGAGCAGAAGGATCGCTGGAGCCCAGGAGGTCGAGGCTGCGGTGGCCGGGAGCGGCCACTGCACTCCAGTCTGGGCGACAGAGTGAGACTCCAACTCAAAAAACAAAAACAAAAACAAAAACAGAGAGTGTTGGGTTACATGGTTGCATTTTATAGTGGTGAAGAAGGCTGGGCTTTAAGCGTACCTACCATTCTTACCTGTGCTCATTGTACTCGATAGGTGACTTTTCATTCATCTACCCCTTCCTCCTTCCCTCTTCCTCCTTCTGAGTCTCTAATGTCCATTCTACCATCCTCTATGCCTTGGCAGATCCTTTGTTTAGCTCCCACTTATAAGTGAGAACATGCAGTGTTTCTCTCTCTCTCTCTCTTTTTTTTTTTGAATTGGAGTCTCACTCTGTCACCCAGGCTGGAGTTCCATGGCACACTCACAGCCACCCCAGTGTTGACCTGCTGGGCTCCGGCGATCCTTCTGACTCAGCCTTCCAAATAGCTGGAACTACAGGCGTGCACTACCATGCCTGACTAATTCTTTATTTATTGTAGAGACAAGGTCTTGCCAAGTTGCCCAGGCTGATCTCAAACCCGCGGGCTCAGCCAAACCACTTGCCTCGGCCTCCCAAAGTGCTGAGATTACAGACTGAGCCACCAAGCCTGACTCAGGGAAAGCTTTTGACTCATGGTAAGAACAGGGAATATAAAAGCAAAAGGAAAACCCCTGTCTTGGTTGCCCTGACACCTAGATTGCACAGGGTGGTAATGTGTCAGGCACTTTTTGTGGTTGGGATTTTTGCATGGGAGATAGTAGACCCTCGCTTGGGATGGGGTAAGGACCCCTGAATTCTTTTTAAATTCCATGGCAAAACTCTGACTGGAGCCTAATGGAAATTCCTAGAACATTACTGTCAAAGATCAGAGTTTTATAGCAGTTGGGACTTTACAGACACTCTTCTGCATAATTCAATCACTGTTCAGATGAGGAAGCTGAGGCCAAAGCAAGGGAGGTGCCTTTGCCGAGGTTCTCACGGCTGGTGACCAAGAGGTTGGCAGCAGCAGAGCCTGGAGCTCCATCGTGTGGCCCTCACCAAACACAGCTGAGCAGGCAAGATGCAGCAGTGGACGGAACAGCCAACAATCAGCCTGTACTGCTCACTGGGGATAAAGGTGGGAAATTACAGGGTTCATCAAGACAGAATTGCTAGGCACAAACCCTGGATGAATATCAGAATCTCCTTGGAGAGGCTGAGTACAGTGGCTCACTCCTATCATTCGTAGTTTGGAGGCTGAGGTGGAAGGATTGCTGGCAGGAGTTTGAGACCAGCCTGGGCAAAATAGCCACAGCCTGTCTCTACAAAAAGTAAAATAAAAATAGCTGAGCATCGTGGTGTGCGCCTGTAGTACCAGCTATTCAAGAGACTGAGGTAGGAGGATTACTTGAGCCCAGGAGTTCAAGGCTGCAGTGAGCATGATCACATCAGCCTGGGTGACACAATAAGGCCTTGTCTCAAAAACAAACAAACACAAATCACCTGGAAGAGTTGTTAATGCCAAATAACAGATTTCTGGACTCCACCCATGAACTGAATTACTTCCCCCTGCCTCTCCAATTCCTATGTTAAAACCCTAACCTTCAAGGTGACTGTATTTGGATGTAGGGCCTACCTGTAAGGAGGTGTGGTAGAATAAGAATCTTTTGCAGAAGCATCAATTGGCCTGTGTTGTTTCCTAAGCCATTTTATGCTTGCTGCTCTGTCTTGTTGGGACCTGGAGAGGTTGGGGTGGGACCGAGGGGGACAGCAGCTTGCATCGGTCATGTCAATGGGGAATAGTCACATTTATGGGACTTGGGGAGCAAACTGCTGGCACTTCACAAGTATAAAAGCAAGAAAATGGCTCAAATAAAAAGCAAGAATTCTCTCCTACCCTTACAAAGCATATTTGATAATGATCCTATTTAACACAATAATACCTGTCCCTCACTTACTTCCATTCTCCCACCAGCAGACATCTGCATGCAGACAATCACAATCACATACGTATACACATATGCACATACACACACGTACACACAAATACAATTTTCACAGACAGCGGCTACAGATAGCAATAATGGTGACTTGACTTTATATCACCGTGTTCCTTATTCCCTGACTCAGGCTGTTTACTTTGAACAGAGATTTAGAAAACCTCTTTAAAGAAAGAAAGAAAGAAAATTTCCTTCTTTTGCTACCTTTTCAACTATAAATTGAAATGTCCCTTCTGGGTTTTGATGTGGAGGAACACGTCTGCAGCCTTCCGTGAGCCTCTTGGCTGCTACCCAGATGAAACTTGGGCTGGAATAAGGGACAGTAATCACATTTCCTAATTCTCCTCTGGCCCTCCGTAATCCTGCATGTCTCTGACCCCTTACACGTGGAATTTCCCCCACACCTGGCCTTGTGTGAAGGTCTAGAATGGTGAGTGCTTTGTCTCGCCAGCCTGAATCCAGTTCCTGTCTTCTCCCTCACTCCCTGGCCGCCCATCTGTCATCACCCTGGTATCTCCCTGAGCCCCTCACCCCTTCCTCCACTGGCTGCGGGGCCGTGAGAAGACAAGGACTTTGATGAACTTCTGAACACACAGGGCACGTGCGGGTTCTGCCAGCACTTCTTCTGAAAGCTGAGAGCTTGGAACTTCTCCAAGACAATGGACAACGGGCTGGGCAAAGGTCAGGAAAGCATCATTTCTCATTCTCTTTGGCTGGGCTCTCCGTCAATGCCGCGCCCTTTGCCCCCTGGCTGTGTGTTTACCTCTTAGCTGCCTTGGCTGGAGGTCTCCAGCTGCAGAGGTCTGCAAACCTTGCATTGGGGACGAAGGAGCAACAAGACCCGCTGCCCATTGCTACTGCAGGTTCTGTTCATGAGGTTGGACAGCAGCTGTTCAGATAGCCAGGTGAAGCCGTGTAAGGTGAGAGTACATGTGTTCCTCCGCCCCGGAGACTTCAGGAACCCCAAAGGTTGTCTGGCTTCTCCGTTTAGCAGGATGACATGCCCTGAAGTGAAAGATGAGAGTCTTCCGGATCCCATCATCCAAAACCCTGCCGAGAGGACAGTGTTAGCAAAGATCCCTCCACAGACATGTCTGTGTGCCAGCCGGTGCTGGGGCAAATGGCAAGTCCCCAAAGCCAGGGGCATATGGGACATGGCTGACACCAAGAACCAAAATCTATTGGCGCGTCCATGACAGCTGCTGGCTGCGTTCCAGTTCTGCGGGCCTCTCTGCATCAGCAAAGGAGGTAGTCATGCAGAATTTGGAGCTGGTATGGAAAGGAAACAGTCTTTGCATTGCCAATACACTTGAAGCTTTAGTTAATTCACACATTGCTAACTGGAAGGCATCGGCAGACTCCCAATGCAGTACAGACTTGAGGAAATTACCTACATTATTTAACTCACAGAAACATGTTTGTCCAATCAGCAGGATATTTCTTTCTAGTGGAAATACTTGAGAACCTTGAATTACATGGTGTAATGGGCTGAATTGCGTCTCCCCAGAATTCATATGTTGAAGCTGTAACCCCCAGCATGGCTGTATTTGAAATAAGCAAGTCACTAAGGTTAAATGATGTCATAAGGGTGGAGCCCCAGTCTATTAGGATTTGTGTCTTTGTAAGAAGAGACACCAGAGAGCCTATGTGCTCTCTCTTTCTCGCTGTGTGTCATATGAGGATGTAGTGAAGGTGGCCTTTGGCGAGTTAGGAAGAGGACCCTCACCAGGAATCGAATCAGCTTGCACCTGGGTCTTGGACCTTCCAGTCTCTAGAACTGTGAGAAAACAGATTTCCGTTGTTTAAGCACTCAGTCTATGGCATTTTGTTATGGCAGTCCTAGCTGACCAAGACATGTGACTATTTGACTTAGTTTATTTGGCATTTGGAGACACAGTCCATATTTCCAGAAGAAGAAAACGATTTCCAGAGGCATTTCTCCTAAAAAATGTGGCTTAAGCTTGTCCTCTACCATCTCCAGTTTATTCACACATCTAGGTTCCAATATACCATGCCCTAGGAATATGGAAGCCCACAGGTGTTTGCATTCTACCAAAGCTTAAATTGTGGTTCACATATGCTCCTTCTCCATGTGCGTGAATTGTGAAAGTGAGATTTGTAAAGGCTTATTGCTAGTCTCGGGTATTAGGTGGTAGACAATGTAAGCATCATCATTGGTAGGTATGGGATCTTATCTAAGTAGAGCCTTATGACCATGTCATTAGGTTGGAAACAGAGTTGCTTTAAATCTGAGTCAGATTTGAACACTCAGATTTAAACAATGAGAGAGAATTATTGCCTAATTCCTCCCCTTCACCGGGGATGAGAGCAACAATTACAGATTTTTTTCCTTCACCCCTCTGGCAGCGCTGAGGACTAGATGGAGGGCCCCATGGCACCATGCAGGTCCTCAAGCCACCTACCTTTTTTGTGCCTCTGTTTCACAATTTCACATCCATTGTTAGAACCAGAAAAGTGTTTCTGTGGCTAGCTTGAATGTAAGCAAGTCCGGAATGCTGTGGCAAAAGGACAGTTTTCTCTGTGGTGATGTGCCAGGAATGTTGTAAACCCTCAGTAGGTGAGTTGGATTGGATTGAAGGCAAATTTACACACCCTGGGCACTTACATCTGTATAGTGCATTTATTTTCCAAGTATGTTCTCATTAATAGCTTCTTTGACAGACATGGTTGGAGTCTGTTCTTCCAAGAATGAAAGAATTCATCTCACAGGACTGGTGGGTTGCATTGTAAAGCCACTAACCATGAGAATTCATGGAAGAGTGGAAAATTCCCTACACAAGTGGATAGTTATTATGCTTGTCTCTCTAAAGAGCAAAGAATGAGTTTAATACATACAGAGCGGTTGGATGTGCTGACTCAGGCCTATAATCCCAGCACTTTGGGAGGCTGAGGTGAAAGGATTGCCTGAGCCCAGGGGTTCAAGACCAGCCTGGGCAACTTGGCGAGACCTTATCTCTACAATAAATCAAAAAAATTTAGCCGGGCATGGTGGCACATCCCTGTAGTTCCAGCTACTAGGAAGCCTAAGGCAGAAGGATTGCCTGAGCCCCAGCAGGTTGAGTCTGTGTTGCCACTGCACTCCAGCCTGAGTGTGCCACTGCACTCCAGCCTGGATGACAGAGTATGACTCCAACTCAAAAAAAAAAACAAAACAAAAAACGGTTTAATAGGTACAGAGCACCTTACATTTCCTGCAGTACCTGGAAGTGACTAGAATGCATCACCCCACAATCAGTTTGTAGTCACCCAGAAAAGCAAAAGGAGGTGTTGAACAATTGGGTTATCTTTGTGTGGAATAGCACACATCAGGGTAGATGATTTTTTTTTGTTTTGTTTTTTCCTGTGGAGAGAGAGTTGTGTATGAAGTATACCTGGACTTGTGAAGAACTTTTTACATAATGTTTCCATCATCAGGCTGGGAAGATTTGGGTCTTTTGAGTTGGAGTCTCACTCTGTCACTCAGGCTAGAGTGCAGTGGCACACTCACAGCCACCCCTGCGTCCACCTGCTGGGCTCTGGCGATCCTTTCTCCACAGCTTTCCAAGTAACCAGAACTACAGGCGCATGCGCTACCATGCCCGGCTAATTTTTGATGTATCTTAGAGATGAGGTCTCGCCAAGTTGCCTGGACTGGTCTCAAACTCTCAGGCTCAGGCAATCCACTTGCCTCAGCTTCCCGAAGTGTTGGGATTACAGACTGAGCCACCGAGCCCAGCCGTGTTACTCTTAGGTGAATGGGGAGTTATTGATAATTCCATGTTATCCTGTAGGGTGCACATTTGGTTGGGACTTCACAGAGGGAAAACCTACAGGCTGATTTTGCACTGTATCACAATCACTCCTGGGAGACAAGTTAAATCTCACCTCAAGACACATTCTTGACTGAGGGCAGTGGCATGTCTGCAATCCCAGCATTTTGGGAGGCTGAGGTAGAAGGATTGCTTGAACCCAAGAGTTTGGGATAAGCAACAAAGTGAAACCTCATTTCTATTTTAAAAATTTAAAAATTAGCCAGAGGTGGTGGCCTGTGCCTATATTCCCAGCTCCTCAGGAGGCTGAAGCAGAAGGATCACCTGACCCAGGAGGGTGAGGCTATGGTAAGCCATGATCATGTCACCCAGGTTAGATCACTGCACTCTAACCTGGGTGACCCCCCCCCAAAAGACACTTTCTCCACGACCTGTCCACTGATGTAGTGGATTACTCTTGGAATCAGTGGTTCCAAGAGTACTTGGGATTTTACTCATATCTCCAAAGACAGTAGATAGGGGCAATTAACCAGACTTTTTTCTCTTTGCAAGCATGGGGATGATTCTTGGAATCTGCAAATTGGAAACAGGCATATTCTGTTTGATGGCAACCCTCCTTTAGAAGTTCAGTTTAGATTTGTGGGAAAACCCCCAATTTTTGTCTTCAGATCTTTGTGACATTGGAAACTTGCACATTACTAGGAAATTTACCATCTAGGAAACTTTAGAAAGTCTGCAAGCCACTTGAAATGTGCAGAATATGAATTCCAGGATACAGCTGACATTTAGAGAAGTGTGCCGGGGTGACACACAGACATTCACTTCTTACTGCTATAAAAAGCACATTGGAAGAAGAAGGAAATTCTAGTTCTGATAGCCAGAATTTCTTTACCACCATGGGTGTGTCAAGCACGTTCAAAGCACTGTCTTAATAAATTTTCATAACGCCATTATGAAGACAAGTGACTGAAGCTTACAGAGGTTAAGTAAGATGTCCAAGGTCACCCAAGATGTCGATGGCAGGACTGGCAAACCAAGGATTTGACTGACTTCAAAAGTCCATATTTTAACCACCAATCCTATTGATTTTCATCCTCTTGAAATAGACAACACTTGCAACCTTTCACAATTCTATTAATGCTTGAACAATGCATATTCACATATGTAGAGTTTACAAGTTTTATTCACTTTTATGAAAATAGAATTGCACTTGCATTTTTATCTGAAACCCAGATTAAGATTATGTCAAGGATGTTTTCCACCTTTTTCTAAGGTCTATAGAAAAGCTAAAAAAAAAAATTTTTTTCTCATATTCAAAAGTTTATGAGAAACAGTAAAACCATGGACCAAGTAGCTCTTTAATAGTTCTATCTCATCTCTCATTATTGGCCTTTTTAGGTGTTCTTCTTCTTGGATTTATTTTTATAATACAAATTTGCTTTTGGATATTCAGATTCATTAGTATAATGTACCCCTAACATTTTCTGGTATTTTAATCTACCTTATACCTCTAGTGAAATCTACTAATTCATTCCTAAGAATTGCATATTAGTTTTCCTCTTTTTTGGTAATTATACTTTTTAATGTTTTGTATTTTAGAAATCTTTTTAAAGAATAGGTTTTGGTTTTTACCATTATTTTCATTTCTATTTAATTAGTTTCAGCTTTTATATTTTAAAATAAATCGTCCTACTTGGTTTTGGATACTTTTTATTCCATGTTCCTAATTTGAAAATTTAGGGACAATCTAATGTAGTAATTAAGTTCATGGATTCTACACATTAGCTACTTTGGTTCGAAGACTTGTTTTGTCATTTACAAGCTGTGTGACCTTGGACAAGTTACTCTCTGCCTAAGTTTTCCCACCTATAAAAAGAGTTGATATGAATATGAAATGAGCTGATATATGTAAGCTCCTAGGGCAGTGCCTGGTATACAGTATATACTTGACAAACATTTTTAGAAATGATTCTCTTTAATAATAAGAGCTAAGGCTAGAACATTAATTTGAAACCCTTTCACTAGCTTCTAGATGATTGTTTATTTCAGTTTACGATATAGTTCTTCTAATATTCACTATTCTATTATAAATAATTATTCATTATTCTACTGTGAAATTTTTTCAATACACAGAAGAGTTGAGAGAATCATACAGCACATGCCACCACTATAACAAACATTTCGTGGTATTTATTGGGTCACCTATACATCCATCCCTCTGTGACTCAGCTTAGTTTCTGGATGCTTTTCCAGGTAAGCTGCAGACAAGTTTTGACATATTTTAAATAAGGGGGTCTATTATGGGAGTGGTTCTTAATTCTAATAATGTAAGTTTTGGAATGATTTTTCCATTGCTTATTTCATTTCATTAGATTATGAACCAAAAGTGGTTGGTATGATTTCTGCATTGGGGAAGTTTTCCTGTGATCAAGCACATGATAAATTTTTGTACCATGGATATAAAACTTGTATTTTCTGCCTGTAGGAAACACAGTTCTCCATACTCATTAAATTGTTCTTGTTGATCATCCCATCCAAATCCTCTATATTATTATTGATTTTTGTCTGTTTGATTTGTTTGTTGATTTGATGTTAAAGACAACTTTAAAAAGTTCTTTATGTTCACTTCCTGGTTCTTCTTCCTTTCTTAGTGAGCAAGAAATTTTTTTAAAAAAAGTTGTTTTTGCAATTCCACTAAGTATATTTTTTTCTATTTGAAGTATTCTTCTCTACTATTCTGTTATAGATTCCCTGACACACTACCATTTCCATCTGGTGTAGTTATAGATTGAATAATTCATTCACACCACCATTTCCTTTCCCTTCATCTTCCACTCTCTTGAGGTGTCTGATCTGAATCAACTGACATTTGGTTAAGTCCTTTCTATGCTTCTTGGCTAGGAACACTGATGACGTATACCCTGAATCCTTGCAGATATGCCAAGAGCTGAGGGATACCATGGCTTTATTGCTCCTCTAAACCTTTTATCTTTTTCCTTAGGATTCTTATCTCATTGTGTGTTGTTGCTTTGGGTTCTGAGCTCTTGGTCTTTTGGGTCATTCACTTGGTTCTCATTCATGGTCATCTTCTTTTTCAATTCACATTGAATTTTCAAATAAATATATCAAGTGTCCTAGTCAGCTTGGGCTGCCATAACGAAATGCTATAGACCGTGTGACTTCAACAACAGAAATTTATTTTCTCACAGATCTGGAGATTGGAAGTCCAAGATCAAGGTGTCAGCATAGTCATTTTCTGGTGAGGACCCTCTTCTCTGAAAAGAGAGAGCAAGAAAGAGAATGAGAGCGAGAGAGAAATTCCCTGGTATCTCTTCTTACAAGGGCACTAATTCCATCATGGGAACTCATCTAAATTTAATTACCTCTCAAAAGCCCCATTTCCAAAACCATCACATTGAGGATTAGGGCTTCAATATATGCATTTGGGGGGCCACAATTCAGTCAATAGCATCAAGGTTTTCTCTTAAATTTTCAGAATGTGTTTGGGTATACTACTTAAGTCTCCTTGGGCATTCTCAGTTAAACATTATCTTCTGGGTGTATCCCCATCTGTTCTTCAATGGGAGCCTCAGATGTTTCATGATCTGGTCATTCTCTCTGTCACTGTCTTTCCCAGGGCACTGAGTCCTCTTAAATAGTTATAAGCTTATGTTTTTAACCTGCTCACTTAGTTGTCCTTTTAGTCCTTGTACTGGTCAGCATGCTGCGGCCTCCTGAGCAGCAGCAAACCAGTGAGCCAGTGAAAAAATTGTGAATGTTGCTAATTCTCCCAGGGAATGATGGGGGTGATGGCTCTCCACAGCTGTGGGCCTGGCACAATTTAACTAAACTCTCCTGGAATCCACAAGAATGGGCAAGCCCTTCCAGAGCCAATTGGGCCACAGGTAGGAAGGGGAATAACTTCTCTGAAAATAATCACAGGTGCTGACACTTAAGGTTCTCAGCAATCTAGGTGAGCCCAGGTCTCAAGTTGCTTCACACCCTTTTACTTGGTTACAGGCTGCTTAGCTCTTCCCAGACACAAAAGAGAAGAGAATCTTTATCTGCTCTCTCTTCCAGAGATGCTGGGAGAACTCATGGCCTTCAGTGCACCCCCTCACACTCTTTCAGCTTGTTTGGTGTTGGATTGCTCAAGAGAGTTAGGTCGGAGAGGGGATCTGAGATATGCACTCCAACCCTCATCTTTCCCCCATTTCCTTAAGCATAATGAGCGTTCTCTGGCAAATAAGAAAACTCTGTGTGAGTGTGTTTTGCATTACACTTCTGTCAGGTTTGGAGACAGGATGCTCTTCCTTCTATAAACAGAATTAGGAGACGTATAGAATTTGGGCGGGGGGAGACATCCTGCAAGCTGAATAGAGAATCAAGGTCCCTTGCATTCTAAAACCTAAAGGTGTTTGGGGTACAGAGGTTATTTGAACTAGGAGTAGAAGAATACTGAGGAGAACACTGAGCATACGTGTAAGAATCAACCAAGATAACTTTTAGAAAATACCTGGGATGCCAGGGATATTTTGAGGTCAAAGAAGAAAGGGATGTGGCAGCCATGGGGAGTACTAGAGATTGACTCAGTTAATGATGGGGTGAGTAGAGAAGTCAGGGGTCAGAGCACCAGTCCCCAGAGATATGGGAGATGCAGGAAATGGCTCCTTCCAAGGAAGTAGGGCTGGGTCTGGGCTAGTAGGTGACATTGGGAGGGACCGGCATCCCTTTTAATGTGGTTTGCAGAAAGCACATGCTCAAAGGGACCTGGTGGAGGGGACAGGTGTGGGGATTAAAATCCTGACAAAGAGGTATCTTTTGTAATTGGTTCACTCAGAATGTGTGCCATTTTGTAATTGCCACAAATGTGACATAATGTTGGCAGTGACTCATTGCAGCAGTCTGGGTAGATTGAGATAATAAAACTAAAGGTTATTTTGTGGCATTAACTGCGGTCCTTGGGCAGTCATATAATGAGATTTATTACCTGTTATGCGGTCTTGGGCAAAGAGAATGGTGATAGACTTTAAGTGGGTAACCTCGCACTTTTGTAACACACACCTAAGAGTTCATTGACATACCTAGTTCTGGTGTGTGTACAGATGACAATAACAGTAGGTGCTCAGCAAATACATATTGCATGAACCCATGCATGAAGACATAAATTAATGCTGAAAAACCCCTGAGTTCCCTTCTGTTTGGATTGCAGTGTGTTGGTACCTCTGTCACTTTGCTCACCTAATTTCAATGCCAAAGTACAATTCTAGTCTCATTTTCACCCAGTGTGGGAGAAGGGTCCCCGTGATCGAGTGTCTGAATAGTCCAGAATGCAAAAGCATTAGCAAGAGGGCTATCTTACAGCAATGGGCCATGTGGTTTTTTTCAATGTTGGGGGCATTTTACAGATGGGAAGGGAAAATGTAAAATTTTCATTTTTGGTTGGAAATGTATACTTTGAATAGCTTTTTAAAAAGATAAGTTGTGATTCAAATAATGCCTTGCATATCTTTGCAGTTTCCAAATGTGTTTTAATTGAATTGAAGGAATTACTGAGAACAGATGCTGGCTGATACATTGCACATACCCTACAGTGAGAAAAATGACAGACTTCACTCTACTTGCCCCAAATCTGTTTAAATTTTAACTTGCCTTAATTGTTGTATATTTTTAATGCCATAGAATGGAAGTTTACAGAAAGACCCAATGGAAAACAGGTTTCCTAAAGGGCTTGGCAAGGGGGGGGGCGGGAGTTAGTGCCTGATAAACAGTAACCACGCCTACTGCCGGTTGACTATCCAACAGGGATGTGCTTTTCAATGCATTTCTTTTAATAGAAAAACGTTATCTCCTACATATCTCATCATTATTTGCATTCTAATCACCCTCCAGTGATGAATCAGAGTGGAAGCATTTTTCATGAGTTGGTTTGCCATGGCAACTCGAGTTGGGGAAGCCTCTTCTGCTGGCTCTGCCGTTGAGTCTGGGAGAGGGCTTCTTTCTTCCTTAGCTGTCATTGACCTCCTGCCAGGAGATTCATCTTCTGATGTGCTCTTGGTGGCAAATGGGACCAGAAACCCCTACGAATTCTCATTTGGAAAGAAGAAAAGATAGTTTGTTTCCAATCGTTGGAAGTACAATTAGATGTTGATAGACACATCCAAGGCTGGAAAAGCAGGCTGTTAATAATAAGCTGTAAAATCTTGTTTCATCCAGTCCATGAAAGCTAAGTGGAATATATCACTGTTGACCCCGACTGAGCTCCCATTAACATGGCAATTCTTAAATCGCTCCGTCTTTTGATCTTTTGAAAAGGGTCCTGGGTTTTCAACCAGTTGTCTGGAATGACTGAATTTGTTGGTAAGAAAAGCTGGCTTTGGTAACTTTGTTGGCAGCTGTAGACAAAGAAAGGAAGGTTTGGAACTCATGGGACCAGTTTAATTTACTATATTTTGTATACATTTCAGAGAAAATATACAGATACTGAAGAACGAGTGAATATTGAAGCAGGTTTTATAAGGGTTAACATGATTCATTTATAGCTGGATTCAGTCTTCACTTAGTTATTCAACAAAGAATGTCTAGCAAGAGCTGGGTTCTAAGGGAGCATTAAAATAGGAATCCATGTCTTTTGGTTGTAGATGATCTTTTCTATTACTTGATATAAAACTTCCCTTAATCCTCAGGAGACTTTTAATATAAGGGACAGGAGTGGACCATACAAATGGGAAAACAAAGGAGGAACATATATAAGGATATATCTATATACACATCTAAACAGTGCTAAATCTATCCAGCTGTTGCAAACATTACATAAGTCATGGGAGTGAGTGGAGCTCACAAAGAGTAGTCTGATAAAATGTCACAGAGGAGGCCATCCTCGAAGAATTTATTTCAATATTTCAGTGTTTACAGATATACAAATAAATACAAAGTTGAAGTATCACAGATACATAAAAGATGTAAGTGACAGTCTTCAATATCACCATGCCTTACAATAGTGTTGTGCAGAATCCTGCACTGTTTAAATACATATCTGATCATATATTTTTTTCCCAGAAAATTTGTTTTGTGAAAATGGAATCATCACACACACTGTTCTGTGACCCGCCTTTAACTAACCAGAACAAGTATCCTTAAGTCCTGGGGGGATAGGGGAATGATGTCAGTCATCTGGAAGGGTAGAGGTGTGAGCAAATGGGTGTGGGGCCAAGGCAGAGGGAGGAGGTCCCAGTGATGGGTTCAGGGCTTGGGTTTGCCAGGAGAAAGCCCTGCAAACTGGTCGGTCTTCACATTCATTAGTATGATCATGTGTTTTAAGAGGAAATTTGACTTGATTTACATTTCAATTTGACTGAAAAGGCCAGTGAGAAGTAGTGTCATCTAGGAGACAAGCAGTGCTTGGGGACGATGACTCTGTTTACAAACTGAATTACAGGGGAAGAAATCAAAGGGTGGGGAGGCCAAGAGGATGCATCAAGATGAAACACAACATTCTAGTGTAAGCAAGAGAAAAGGAAGAAGTACCTTTTGTAAGGGAATTAAAATTCAGTCAATTATGTTTTGAGTCAGAGTCTCACTCTGTCGCCCAGGCTGGAGTGTAGTGGCATGCTCACAGCCACCCCAGCATCAATCTGCTGGGCTCAGATATCCTTCTGTCTCAGCCTTCCAAGTAGGTGGAACTACAGGCGCGCACTACCATGTCTGGCTAATTTTTTGATATATTGTAGAGACGAGGTCTCACCAAGTTGCCCAGGCTGGTCTTGAACTCCTGGGCTCAGGTAATCCTCTTGCCTAGGCCTCCCAGAGTGTTGGGATTACAGGCTTGAGCCACGGCGTCTGATCTCCACTCAAATTTTTAAAAAATTAAATGCCCTCCTCTTTGTTGTTTCTTCTTAATATTCTAATTGGTGTGTCCTTCTGTATTCAGTTAAGATGACCCTGCTACAGAGAAATGGTTCATCCTTGTCTGGTCTTTTCTATTTCCTCTTCTCTTGTATTTTGGCACCAGCTATGGGAAAGACAGGGCTCTCATTTGGGGTTAGTAGACAAAATGACAGTGGAGGTTTGTGTGTTCTTTGAAACAAATTCCTTCATTTTCTTTGGAGTGTTTTCTGTTGGATTTGTTGTGTTGGAAATGGTATGAGAAAAAGAGTTTCATCATGCTGCTCATGGGATTGTTCCCAGCAGTGTAGGCAGCTTCCTGTTTTGTTCTTAGAACCTGATTTTAGATTCAGTTTTCTATTTATCTTGATTACAAATGAAAACGTAAAGTTGGATTCTGCTAAACAGTTGTCAGAAAACCAAAAAATCCTAGTTGCTTTTGATTTTGTCCTATAGGCTTTGTATCTGAGTTAGTGAGAGAGGCATTTATCGAATTAGTGAGAAATGCATTTATTGAGTGCATCTAGAATAAAAAAGGCACTTGTAGTGGTCAAAGGAGAAGTGATATAAAATACAACTTATACCAGTCATTATTGTGATATGGATTGAGTGTTCACTGTGACAGATATTGTTTATTGCATTTCACACAAGATTAATTTAAGGCTTTTTATGTTTCAGAGCAAAAACTATACAATACAAAATGCACATACCAGATTTCCATGTCATAAGCAAACACATAATCCCTTGCATTTTTTATAGTGATTAAAAAAAAAACAACACCTAAAGAGTGGTCAGGCACAGTGACTTACGCCTGTAATCCCAGCACTTTGGGAGGCTAAGGCAGGAGGACTGCTTAAGTCCAGGAGTTCGAGACCAGCCTGGACAACAAAGTGAGACCTCATCTCTACACAGAATTTAAAAAAATAGCCTGATATAGTGGTGTGCTCCTGTAGACCCAGCTTCTCCAGAGGCTGAGGCGGAAGGATTGTCTGAGCCCAGGAGGTTGAGGCTGCAGTAAGCCATGATCATGCCTGCTGCCTTTCAACCTGGGTGGCAGAGTGAGACCCCAACTCAAAACAAAACAAAAAAACCTAAGGAACCTACAATATTAAAAGATTCGGAAAAGCATACTGGAGATCTTGGGAAAGGGGAAAATCTACTTTTACCTCTGTTAAATGTGTTTGCTTATATTGTAACTCCTGGATTAAAGTTACTACGAGTCTGCTGCTGAGCTAAGTGATCATGGCGCCTGGTCTCAGTTCATATTCACGTCAAATCTTTTGGATGGACTGTTCTGATTCCCATTTTACAGTTTGCGTTCTGAGCCCCACTGACCTCCACCAAAGAAAAGAACATGGAAAATTGAAAAGCTTCATAGCCAATTTTTTTTCTTTTAAAAATTAAAGACCGGGCTGGGTGACTCAGCCTGTAATCCCAGCACTTTGGGAGGCTGAGGTGAGCGGACTGCCTGAGGCGGTGGGTTCGAGACCAGCCCCAGCAGTTTGGCAAGACCTCGTCTCTACGATTAAAAAAAAAAAGAGAGCCTCTGTTTTCTCTCTGCACAGCTCTCTAGTTTTCAAGCCCGTTTCCTGAATGTTCTTTTTCTCTTCTTTAAAGCACCAAGGAAAATTTTGCTTCTGTTAATGTTCTAAACTCAACCTCTCCTCTTTATAAGAAGTAAATGACACATTAAAAGAACTCCATTCTAAAGTAACAGAATCACTTTAAAAAGCATCTGTTAAAGTGAGTGGGAGATGTTAATTCTTCAAAATATTTGCACTTCTCACATAGTTAAGCGTCTGAACAGAGAACCACCCTAAGGCCTATTGAAAAGTCTTATGTTTTGCCTTTGTATCTTTACCAACACAAATAAGTTTGTGGAATCTATCTTTTAAAAAAAATATTATGTATCATGTTACTTAGTGAAACCACCTCTGTGGAGATTTTCTGTTTTACTATTTCATTAGGCTTGAAAGAAATATTTTCCCCAAATGCAAGATTTTCAACTCAAATGGATTCATCAAATATTTACTGTGATCTTTATTGGTCATTGCTTTGTAACAGAACATCTAAGGAAACGATTCCTTTTTTGAAACAATTGAAAAAAGAAATTTTACTAAGACAAGGCTATGGAAAATGCTAACATTTTGTCATTGTGGATGTTGGTCTTGACATTTTGCTCTTTTGGATTCTGGAATCAATCTAGCTACTGTATTTGTCAAACAATCAGATCCCTTAGTGTTGTGTGGTTGCAAGTTGTGGTGGATTCTCTTTTCCAAAATGGGTCTATGTTGGGGCCCATGTGCACTTTTAGAGCCTTGCCACTCCTATGGAGAGCTGCAGCCTCTTTCTCTGTCCCCTGAAGCTGGGCAGGACTTGGTGACGACCTCAACAAACAGAATGTGGTGAAAATGACACTGGACAAGGCCAGACTCAGGTGAGACGAATGAGGCACTGACCTTGGGTATGACACTTACGGGAGTGCTAAACCACTCAGTAACAGAGATACATAGCATTTTTTGTGTGATTTATTATTTTTATTTTTTTGAGGCAGGGTCTTACTGTAACCCAGACTGGTGTGCGGTGGTGTAGATCACGATTCACCAGAGCTTCAACCTCCTGTGCTCAGGCAATCCTTCTGCCTCTGCCTCCCAAATCCTGGGATCATTGGCATGCCACCATGCCCAGCTGATAAATAGCATTTTAATGTAATATTAAAAAAATTAAAGTTAATTAAAAAATCCACGATAGACAAAATATCAAAAATTTAAATCCAGACAGACTCCATGACGGCATGACTTCTGAGTTTAGGTTTTAAAAGGCCAATATGGTGTGTATATGGTTCATTCTCTCTCTCTCGTTTATGTCTTTTTTTTTGAGTTGGAGTCTCACTCTGTTGTTCAGACTGGAGTGCAGTGGCTGCTCCTGGCCACCGCAGCCTCGACCTGCTAGGCTCCAGCGATCCTTCTGCCTCTGCCTTCCAAGTAGCTGGAACTACAGGCGCGCGCTACCACACCTGGCTAATTTTTTGAATTATGGTAGAGATGGAGTCTTGCCAAGTTGCCCAGGTGGGTCTCGAACTCGCGGGCTCAGGCAATCCACTCCCCTCAGCCTCCCAAAGCGCAGGATTACAGGCTGAGCCACGGAGCCCGGCTCGTTCATGTCTTATGCTCTCTTTCTTTCCCTTTCTCTCTCTCTTTCTTGGTATGTTTCATCCTTGGAAGTCAGCTACCATTTGTGACGATGCCCAGGCCACTTGGAGGAGCCCTGTATTGCTCATGCGGACAATCTCAGCCACGATCTTGCCCATAATCACCCAGAGGATCTGTAAGTGACAAGCCTTCAGGTGATTCCTCCCCCAGACATTTGAATAAAGATACATTGCCCCCCCCCGGCCGTGACTGTCCAAATTCATGACCACAGAATCTGTAGCATAACAGTGGTTATTTTACAGCATTTAATTCCGGGATCATTTGACCACAGCTACTGCAATGTGAAAGACACAAAATTGGGTCAGTGTGTAAATTTTGCCTTATCTACCTCTTAGAAGCACTGGGTCCTGGCTCTTCAGATACTGGAACGTACATTGGGTTAGCGAGACCTGGAAATGCCATTTAGCATGGCTCAGTAAAACAACCTGGACTCAGGTGACCTACTTATCCCTACTTATGCACTCACCTGCCACTTATAATGCTCCTCAGAGAGGGTTTGGTTATTGATTTGTGGGAACTCTGCACATATCCTTGTTGTGGGTGAAATTGTGTACCCCCCAAAAGATATATTGAAGTCTCAACCCCCAGTACCTCAGAATGTGACCCTATTTGAACATAATGTAGTTGCAGATATAATTAGCTACGATGAGATCATACTGGAGTAAGGGGGTTCCCCGATCCGACATGACTCTTATGTGGAGGTCGACGTGCACAAGGAAAACTATGTTGAGACATAGGGAGAAGATGGCCATGTGCTTGGAGTGGCATCTGCAAGTCAAAGAATGCTAAGCATTGCTAGCAAACTCCGGACACCGAAACAGGCAAGGAAGGCTTTCTCCTGGAGCCATCGGAGAGAGCGTGGGCCTGCTTGATGCCTTGATTTCAGACGTCTAGAACTGTGAGACAATATGTTTCTATTGTTTTAAGTTATCCATTGTGTGGTACTTTATGATGGCACCCCTAACAAACCAATATGACTCAAGGAGAGGAGTCTGCCTCTGACCACCTCAGAGGCCACTGGTCTCTCCTGTGCCTCTTATGGGTAAGTCTGTTTTTGTCTTATGTGTGGCAAAAAGCTTGACTTTGCCTGACACACTACTTGTGTGAGGGATGAACACTTGAGGCTGCAGAGTTTCGGTTCAGCACCCATCATTTCAGAAAAGCAAAACTTCTTTTTTATTTTTTTGAAACAGGATCATGCTCTGTTGCCCAGGCTGGAGTAAGGTGGTGCAATTATAGCTCACTGTAAACTCAAACTCCCGGGCTCAAGTGACCTCCTCGCCTCAACCTCTAGAGTAGTTGGGACCACAGACATAAGCCACTATGCCCAGATAATTTTTTATTTTTTACAATCATTTTATTTTTATTTGTAGAAATAGGGTCTTACTATATTGCCCAGGCTGGTCTTCAGTTCCAGTGATCCTCCTGTCTTGGCTTCCAAAATTGTTGGGATTATAGACATGAACCACTGTGCTGGGCCTCTTCTTCTTTTTTTAACTTGAAATTTCTTACTAATATTGTTGTGACAGAGGGTAAGCCCTCAATAAATGGCGATTCATTCACTCATTCATCTACCCTTATTTCCTTTATCTTCCTTCTTTTATTGATGGTTTGAAATCTCTATCTTCTTGGCTTCCAGACACATTTGGTTTTCAACTTTAAAAACAACCTTTTAGCCTGGGCAGCACAGCAAGACCTCATCTCTACAAAAAAATATAAACATTTACTGGGTGTGGAGCTATATACCTGGAGTCCCAGCTACTTGGGAGGCTGAAGTGCAAGGATTCCCTGAACCCAGGAGATTGAGGCTTTGGTGAGCCATGATTGGACCACTGCACTCCAGCCTGGATGACAGAGAGAGACTCCAGTCGAAAAAACAAAGAAAATCTTTGCTTGAGCCTTCTGCTTTATTTCTCTCCTCAAATGGTCTTCACTACTTCTTGTATCTCCTTACTCCCTTCTGCAATTTTTTCTCACTGATGTTGACTCTTGGCTTCATTCTCTTGAATCTAATCTCTCCAAAGTCACATGGTTCCAGATTGTTTGCATCTGTCTTTGTCTCCATCTTGGGCTTTGTTTTCCCCCACTCCCTTCTCTTTATAATGTATGTCTGCTTATGCCTTAGCTATTTCATTTTCTTCGTTTTTAATGAAATTCCTTCTGAAAAATAACTTACCTACCGACGAGTGCCCTATTCTACGTGTATAGCTTAGAGAAGTGCCACTAAGCGAACGTCCCACCCACATCAGGAATAGAACATTCCTAGAATTCTAGAAACCCCCTCCTAGTCTACTCCCATCCTCTTCTCCAAAAGTAACCAAAATCCAAAAATTCTGATTCCAGTACCACAAATAGTCTTGCTTGTTTTTGAACTTTACATAAATGAAATCATACAGTATTAATTAATGTTACTTGTTTGTTTCCTTTTTGGTTAACATTATGCTTATGGGATTTGGTTATGTTGTAGATAGTTCATTCATTTTCATCGCTGTCTAATATTCCATAGGATGAATATATCAAAGTTTATTTCTCAGTTCTACTATTGGCAGGCACTTGGGTGGTTTCTAATTTCTGGCTGTATGAGTAGTCCTGACGTGAACATTCTTGTATATTTCCAGAGGTCAGATCTCAGGAGTAGAATTGTTATGTCATATGCAGAGATTCACAACTGCTGGTCATGAAGAGTTTCCCAAAGAGATTGTACTGATTTACACTCTTACCACTCAATATATGAGTGTTCAAGTGGCCTTACATCCTTGCCAAATTTTCATGTGATGATTCTAGTAAATTTCAGCTTTTATAGCAGTTGTGCAATGATTAATAAAATTAAACTCTTTTTGATATATTTATTGGCTATTAGAATATCTTCTTGTGAAGAGCTTACTCAACTCTTGAAAGTGTTTGTTTTTTCGCGATGCCTGTTTTTTCATTAACCAATCTTTTATTCTAAGGTCATAGCATTTTGCGTTCTGTTTAAGGAACGTTTTCCTATCTCAAGGCAATAAATATGTTCTTCTATGTTATCTTTTACAAATGTACTGTTTTACTTTTCCCGTTTAGTTCTACTTGTGAAAGATGTTTCTGTGGTATAAGGTAGGGGGACAGATTCACTTTTTTCCCGCATGGCTATCCAACTGACCTACCACCACTTAGAGTCTTAACTCTGTCTCCCAGGCTGGACTGCAGTGGCATGCTCACGGCCACCACAGTCTCGACCTTCCAAGTAGCCGGAACTACAGGTGCACGATACCATGCCCAGCTTATTTTTTGATTTATTATAGCGACGAAGTCTCACCAAATTGCCCAGGTGGGTCTTGAACTCCTGAGCTTGGGCAATCCTCTTGCCTTGGCCTCCCAAAGTGCTGGGATTACAGGCTTGAGCCACTGTGCCCGATCTTACAACCAATTATTATGCTCCATGACCCTTGCTCTGCAGTGTTGCTTTGTCATAAAGTAAGCATTATTATATGTTAGAACCCCAAAACTTTTGAAGGGCTGTATTTTTGGTGCTTTCTCATTGAATTAATCTTAAAAAGTGAACAAACTAACAACATACAAATAATATGCCTCTCACCTGGTTTAGCTAGGTGATTTTCTAACCATAAAACTTTCAAACAAAAGGGATATGGAGAGAAGAGCATGGACTTTGGACTTGGACTTGGTCACCTGTCTCAATCTTAGTTCACTCTCTTACTCTTCAATGACCTTTTAGTTGTGTATCCCCAATATTGTTGTCTATAAAACAAGAATGAAAAATAACTATCTCATCCAGTTGTTATGAGGATTAGAAATAGTATAGATTGGCTGGACTTGGTGGCTCAGCCTGTAACCCCAGCACTTTGGGAGGCCAAGCTGAGTGAAGTGCCTGAGCCCGCAGGTTCGAGACCTGCCTGGGCAACTTGACGAGACCTCATCTCTACAATAAATCAAAAATTAGCCGGGCATGGTAGCATACACCTGTAGTTCTGGCTACTTGGAAGGCTGAGGTGGAAGGATCACTGGAGCCCAGCGGGTCAAGGCTGCGGTGGCTCTTAGTGTTCCACTGCACTCCAGCCTGGGCAATGGAGTGAGACTCCAACTCAAAAAAAAAATTTTTTTTTAAGAGAAAAAATAATAATAATTGGTGGTAGGTTAAAAAAAAAGAAATAGTATAGCTTAAAAGGTGTGGCACAGAACTGGCCACAGTTATGGCAAAAAAAAGTTACAGCAGTTATTACTACAGTGAAGCATTCAGGAAGGAAGGGAGTAGGAAATCATCTCCGTTTCAGAAAGATCCTGGTTGTCTTTGGAAGAGGAAGGCTGCTTTCATGCGTTTGCTTGTTTGGAGAGTTGGAGGTGACTGAACACCCACCAGGGACCATGGGTTTTGGTTCCTGATGGCCTTTGACTTGAGGAAACTTGTAGGGACTCAGAACTCAAAGACAGCATCAGTTTGAGAAATCATACAAAACTTCCCATTGTTACTCTGCCTTTCTTTTTTTTTTTTTTTTTTTGAGTTGGAGTCTCACTCTGTCGCCCAGACTGGAGTGCAGTGGCCGCTCCCGGCCACCGCAGCCTCGACCTGCTGGGCTCCGGCGATCCTTCCGCCTCAGCCTTCCAAGTAGCTGGAGCTACAGGCATGCACTACCACACCCGGCTGATTTATTTATTTATTTATTGTAGAGATGAGGTCTCGCTGCCCAGGTGGGTCTCGAACCTGCGGGCTCAGGCAATCCACTCACCGCAGCCTCCCAAAGGCGCAGGATAACAGGCTGAGCCACCGAGCCCGGTTTACTCTGTCTGCCTTTCATGTCAATACTGAAAAGCCTATTGCTTTGTATCTCATCTTATTTTCTTTTCCTGGAGGGACACAAAACATATTTAGATAATATTTCTATAATTACTTACTATTGGTTTTCAATTTTCTCCAGAGAAAGGAAAATATTGATTGAAAAATAAAACTAAACAAACATTAAAAGGCCCTAGGTGAGGACATTTTTATAGTGGAAGTTTAGTTTCCAGATTCCTATGTCACTAGTCTTATGTATTTTAATAGCTTTGACCCTTCCCAGCTGACTGGGTAGGTCTGGAACCTATCATAGTGCTTATATTTAAGGGACAATTAAAAAAAATACCTATTGATATTTGCTTGTCTTGGGGAAGACAAGCAAAGTTTTAGTATTCTTTCAGATTAGAGCAATTAAATAGACAGATGACTGTATTAATTTTTTTTTTTTTTTTTTTGAGTTGGAGTCTCACTCTGTCGCCCAGGCTGGAGTACAGTGGCAGCTCCCACCCACTGCAGCCTCAACCTGCTGGGCTCCGGCGATCCTTCCCCTCAGCCTTCCAAGTAGCTGGAACTACAGGCGCGCTACCACGCCTGGCTAATTTTTGATTTTATTGTAGAGATGAGGTCTCAACCAAGTTGCCCAGGCGGGTCTCGAACCCGCGGGCTCAGGCAATCCACTCACCTTAGCCTCCCAAAGTGCTGGGATTACAGGCTGAGCCACCGAGCCCAGCTTGTATTAATCTTTATGTAAGAAATCTCCTTGAAAACCTAAAGAAGAAAAGATTCTTTACAATGGGATCGGAAAACTTTAGATGTATTGTAGTTTACAACCGTCTTGGCTTTGGGCCCTTTCATTGAGTAAATTTCTAAGTTAGTAGTAAGGGGTAGAAACCTGGTCCTTTTGGACTCATTATATTAGAAACTCTGAGTAAAACGACAGAAACAGACACAATTCAAAGGTGTCAGTCAGGTTTCTAATGTTCCTCTTTCTTAATTTTATCCTGAATACACACAGGAGGTGTCCTGGATCACAGACAAGAGTTCTTATTACAGCTCAGTAATTAATAAACATATCATCCCTGTCCATTGCTGATCCCTGGGTGGCACATTAGAGCCAGCGGGGATCTTCCCTATGTAAGTAGTAGACACTCCATAGGTGAGGGAGAAGGAACTTTATTTTGCTTTGTTTATAAAGGGAAAAGAGGCAGCTGCCCCCTTCCCTCCGAAAGACTCTCTTTGGAAACACAAAGGGCAGGAATCCTAACTCCAATATTTGCTAGGTGAATAAAATTTCCTCAGGCTTCTGGTAGCCCCAAGTGACTTGGTTTTTAACTCCAGGAAGATAAATCTCCAATCTTCCAGGCACATTTGGAGCTAAGTAGGTGTCTATCCTGGGAGGTAATCTTTGGCCTTTGGGGGAGACAAAAAAGTTTTCATTTTCTTTCAGATTAAAGCAATTAAGTAGAGAGATGGCTGCAGCTCTAACTGTCATGGGGTATGGAGACTCTCTGGAGGTTAGAGATTTTACTAGAGTACCAGAATTGTTCCTTCCAAATGGGACACTTGCTTACAGAAAGGGAAACAGGTGACAAGGATCTGTTTTCTCCATTAATCACGGGAATGCTAATACTGGGATGAGGTAGGAATACATGATGTTTGTTGGTGAGGTGGGGGTGGGGAGAATTCCTCCTCTCTATAACAGCATAAATAAATACATAAATGAGCATTGTTTCATGAGCAGTTTACCTACTGTCTCTATGACAAATAGGGTCAATAGCTAATGACTGTTACCCATTCCATCCCCTATTAGTCCGTTCATCAGATCTGTTTAGGTGAGTTGCTTCAATTTTTCACTTTGGAAATGTGAGTGTCATCAACTTTGTCTAAAGCAGAATTTTGGTTGCATCTTTATTCTATGACACTCTAGATCAGGAGTTGACAAACTTTTTCTGTAATAAGGGTTAGAGAGCAAATATTTTAGACTTTGTTGTCCGTAGATGGTCTCTGTTGCATATTCTTCTTTGTTGATTGCATAATGGTTAGAAATGTCAAAACCATTCCTAGCTTGCAGGCAGGGTTTGGGCTTCCAACTTGAGCTTTGCTGACCCTGCTCTAGTTATATTTTCCTATGCTGCTTGTATCTCCCATGCTGCAAGCCTCCAAGTTGGGAAAATTGACAAAATCATTATACTCTGTTTTATTCCCTGATTTTCAGGTCAGAAAAGACAGGCACACTGTAATGTCTGATACTCAACCTTTGTCACAGCCCTACCAATATCAAGTTACCTACTCTGCGCAGCTTGATACAAAGCTAAATTGTTTATACTTCATGTCAGTCAGATGGAATTTGGAAAGATAGACATGTTCATGAAGATTCCATCTCTTTAGTGATCCAGTAACAAGGGAGGAATAGAGTATTCGCTTTCTGTCTTCTGAGAATTACATCATTGTAAGCCAGGATGGAATGACATAAAATATGTATTGAAATCATATGCTCCAAAAAACATTTCCTCGCAACATTTCCTCTAAATGTGATTACCCAGCCAGAGTGAGAAGAGGTTTTAAGCAAAGTTATTAATCAGCTTACAACTAAGAGTCCCCAAAAGATTCCACTTCCCAAGCCCTTATTTTTAGGTCTGGACTTGCTTTGAGGATGGTCAGCAATTTTGAGAGATGTGCCTGATGAAGAGTCAAGGACAAATGTCTGTGGTACAGAATCCGGCTGAAGGACCCAGTGTTGCTGCATGAACTCCTTATCTCCAAAAACAGCTGAATCCTTCTCTTCTCTTCTCCTCATGGAGGACTAGTGCCTAAAGGCTTTTAAAATGAACGTTTCTGCTGTGACAAGTCAAAAACTGGAAGCAGAAGAGGAGCTAGTACATAAACAGTGAGCTGCAATCTGTTCATCAGAAGTAAAACACCCGCGCCTGCACCGTCTGTGTGGTTTCTTTTTGTGAGAAGTAGAACAATATCAAATTAGATAAATGTGACTCTAAGTAGGCTGGACTAAGGATTCAGGTGAATCTTTCTCTTTAAGTAACTGGTTTTTTAGAAGGGTGGGCTTTCTTTAGCTTTATAGACTTTGGATTTCTAATTTTGAGCACATTGCCTGGACCACAGAAGGGATTTATTAATTGTTGGTCATTGAATTAAACTGACCAACAGTTTAAAACTTTCAACTGAGTTGAAAGTTTTGTGTAATGAAGTTTTTTTTGTAGATTAAAACAAAATTTCAGCTATTTGTACAACGACTTTTGCTGTGACTTTTTAGCAAATTGGATTTATTTCAAAATTTTGAAAACTTTGTATTTGTAAATCAATTCAAGTTGTAAGAATAGCACAGAGAACTCTATGCCCTTTACTCAGATATGCCAGCTGTTAACATTTTATCCCAGTTTCTATTTCTTTATGTATATACATATTATTTTTAATTTTGAACCATTTAAGTAAGTTTTAAGACATGGTGCCTCTTTATTCCTAAATATTTTAGAAGATAGGACCTAAGAACAAGGACATTCTCTCTTTTTTATAACAGTTTCATTGAGATATAATTCACATGCCATACAATTCACCCTCTTAAAGTGTAAGCTTCAGTGGCTTTTAGTGTATTACAGACTTGTATAATCATCACTATCGTCTAATTCCAGAACAGTTTCATCACCCTGAAAATAAACCCTATATCCATCAGCAATCATTCTCCATCTCCTCAAACCCGGGCAACCACTAATATACTACCTATCTTTATGAATTTGACCATTTTGGACATTTCATATACATGGACTTATACACCATGTGGTCTTTTGTGTCTGGCTCCTTTCAATGAGTATAATGATTTTGAGGTTCATTCATGTTGCAGCATGAATCAGTCCTTCATTTCTTTTTTTACTGCTGGAAAATATTTCAGTGTGTAGACTAGCTAGATTTTGTTTATCCATTCATCAGTTGATGGATATTTGGGTGGTTTTCATTTTCTGATTAGAATACTGCTCTGAACACTTGTATACAAACTTTTGTGTTAACACGTGTTCTCAGTTTTCTTGGGTATATACCTAGCAATGGCATTGCTGGGTCATATGGTAACTCTATGTTTAACTTTCTGAATAACTGCTGAACTATTTTCCAAAGCAGCCACGCCTTTTTACATTCCTATCAGTAGCATATGAGCACTTTAATCTCTCCATCTCCTTGCTAACACTTTGTTATTGTCTATCTTTTTTTTTTTTTGAGTTGGAGTCTCACTCCGTTGCCCAGACTGGAGTGCAGTGGCCGCTCCCGGGCACCGCAGCCTCGACCTGCTGGGCTCTGGTGATCCTTCCACCTCAGCCTTCCAAGTAGCTGGAGCTACAGGCGCTCGCTACCACGCCCGGCTAATTTTTGATTTATTGTAGAGATGAGGTCTCGCCAAGTTGCAATCTATCTTTTTTTTAATCACAGACTTCCTGGCCATTGTGAAGTAGTTTCTATATGGTTTTACTTTTTATTTCCATGATGAATAATGATGTTGAGCACCTTTTCATGAACTTATTGGCCATGAAATAAATACACAGTGGACCGGTGTTTTGTTTTTTCTTTCTACTGAATAATATTCTCTTGTCTCCATCTGATTTGATGTTTCTGTGATTAAACAATATACATTTTGGTGACTCTATACCATGAGTTTGTCTATTTCAGTTTCTTTCAAACTCTTTTCTTTTCTTGGGAAACCCAGTTTTTAATTTATTTACTTTTCATTGAAAGGGGTTTGTGTTTCCAAATAAAGCATTAGACAGACTCGAATAATTCAGGCAGATAAAAACAAAACTGCTTAGTTGAATCAACCTCACCTTCTAAAGAGGCATTTCTGTAGAATCTTTAATGTTTAAAAGTGATTGTATTTCAGACTTGTCTGTGGGCTTTTCTGAGTCTCTTTTGGTCTTTCCATTTTTAGAAAAAGAGTTTTGTTCTTGTCGTCACCCATTAGAAATAGGAATCTAGTAGGAATGAGGAGAACATACAATGATTGTTAAGAGAGAAAATTTCTTATTCTATGTTGATTGAAATACATAGTGAACATGAAAATAATATCAAAAAAGTTGAACCTATGTATGATTTCTGGCTTACATTTTCTTTCCAGGAAGGAGATGAGCCTTAAAGCAGAAAACAACTTCTATACTAGCAACAGCAACAGCAACATCAACTACAAGTGACACTAAGTGACAGCTGTGTAGGATGGGATGTGAATGCAGGAACTGGATGATTTCTGAGTTTGTTTCTATGGCTATGATTCTGTGATGAGTCTATGTTATCTATAACATGGCAATATTTTTCTCCCAGCAATTCCCAGCTCAATAAGTGGGCCAGACAAGGTTACCAATAACAAGTTGGGTATTAAAGGTAATAGTCTATTCACATGATGGCATTCCATTTCTATCATTGAATGAAGCACTCAGTACTTATTTTGTTATTTTTAACTGAAAGGGGTTTGTGTTTATGTGACTTATTTGGTTAGTCAGATATGGGGGAAAAGAAGACCTCATTCTACAGCTAATTCTTGTCCTTTGAAGGCTATGGCTGTGCTGTTGGTCCTTAGAAGTTAAGGCCCTCTAATGCATATAGATAGAGCATGGTCATTTAATGGTTAAAGGTTGCCCTGAGAAAAGATCCATGTTCTCACCTAGTGATTGGAAAGGATGTTGTACCATCAGTAGGCTGCAGAAGAAAAACTGCACTCTCTTGTCCTTGGGTGTGAAAGCATCAGTAAAGTCCATGGTGGGGCTCCTGGGTTCAACATTGCTATGGGCTGAATTGTGTCCTTCCCAAATTCTCACATTGAAATCTGCTATGGTTTGAGTGTGTTCTCTGGGATTCACGGGTTGAAAATTTGATCCCTGGAATGTTGGTGTTGGGTCTTTAACAGATGATTAGGAAGTTAAGAGGAATTAATGCCACTCTTGTGGGGCTGGGTTAATGCTTGAAGAGTGAGTGGGTTCTTGTTGTTACAGGACTGGATTAGTTACTGTGGGAGTGAATTGTTATAAAGTAAGACTTCCCCTCATGTTTTGTCCTTTTTTGCACACATCCAGTTCTCCTTCTGCTTCTCTGCCATGTTATGATGCAATATGAAGCCCTCATCAAAAGCCAATCAGATGCTGCTGCCTGACTTTGGACTTCCCAGCCTCCAGAACCATGAGCCAAAATAAAACCCTTTTCTTTGTAAATTACCCACATTTGTATATTTTGTTATAACAACAGAAAACAGACAAAGACAAAGTCTTAACCTTCTTTCAGAATGTATACAGAGATAGGGTCTTTACAAAGATAATTAAGTTAAATTGAGGTCATCACAGTAGACCCAATGCCAATATGACTGATGTCTTTATAAAAAGAAGATACTTGGACACAGACATGTATAGGGGAAAGATGATGTAAAGACAAAAGAAGAAGATCTACAAGCCAAGGAGAATGGCCTGGAACAGATTTTTTCTCATGGTCCACAGGAGGAACCAACCCTACTGATAGCTTGACCTCAGACTTCCAGCCCCTAAAATGATGAGACAAGTGCTTCTGTTTTTTAAGTCACCTAGTCTGTGATACTTTTTAATGGCAACCCTAGCAAACTAACAACAAGCATTACGGGCTGATATTCACCTGGAAGAAGAGAGGAGTCACTAAGAGAGTCCAAAGCTATGCCTTGTGGGGCTGTTCTGGTGAATGTTTACTCAGTTAGAATAGTAAAGAACCCACCAGACTTGGGGGATACTAAAGGTCTCAGAATCAGAAACCTGTGCTTGGCAGACTGGGTAGGTCTCTTGTTACCTGCATTCTCTTTGAATAGTTCAGCCTATCTCAGCTTGCATAAGGCAATCAAAGAAAGGTGACCCAGCTAGGGAGCAGCCTTCTGGGAAGCAATCTGCTCCTGCTGGTGGCTAAGGTCATGAAGGAAGAGGACTCAGGGATTAGGGTCAATCTCATAGGTCAGTTACCTCTTCCCATGGTGAGGTTTTCTTTCTTTCTTTCTTTTTTTCTTTTTCTTTCTTTCTTTCTTTCTTTCTTTCTTTCTTTCTTTCTTTCTTTCTTTCTTTCTTTCTTTCTTTCATGTTAACTTTGAAGCCTTTTAAGCCTTATCTTAATAAGGCTTCTTCTGTTAGGAGAATAGAGAAGGAAAAGTGCTGAATTTCTGTAAGACAGAAATTCAGATAAGATACAACTTTCTGTCAGATACAACTTTCATCTCCTTGTGAGTGTGTACATATGCAGATGCCATCTCTTCTGTTCTGCCTTACTTCAAGTTCTCCTAATAACATGGCAGACAAGTGTTTGAGTTCATTTCATTTTTAACACTATTCTTAATGATCATCTCTCCTCATTTTTACTCAGATTCTTCTAGTAAAAAACCCCTCCACCATAGTCTCCTTTTTCACTCCATTTATGAACAGAAGCATTTCTCAGTAATGTCTCTAAACTAACAATAATGAGCCAGTTGCACTGAGCTGAGTAGAACATGTGAGAATGGGCCAGATTTGTCCTTCAAAGTCATCAAATAGTTCCCTACCTAAATTGCTTTGGAAAATTCACAAAGGTCTCCATGTTCTTTCACCCACCTCATAGCAAATTTGTTTCCCCTCAAATCCTGGCAGTCAAGGTAACTCAAGAATGGTTCCCTTTCCCATTTTATTTGTTTGATGATTGAAATTTGCCACATGAGCTTTTTAAAAAGTTCTATATACATATGTAAGTATCTATAAACATAATAATTAAACAACTTTCATAAGGAATCTGGGCACCATTGCTGAGAGAATGTCCATTCTCCTGTTGACAGGAAGTTTTTTCTCTGTCCAGACAATGTGGAAGTTATAATGTGTTTCCATCTCATTTACCTTCATTTATCAGTTTATATTAAAAAGGAATTTTAAACGACTGACTTCCAAAGTTTGAGAACTCAGTTCGTTTAAGTTTGGGACTGCCTGCAACTTGAAAATGCCTACTGCTATGGTTTAAAGAACATATGCCAGAAACCAGAAATTATTGTAGTTAAAGAAAAATACCTCTTAGATAAGTGTCTAGCAGAGAGAAATCTACATTTGCTCTGAATGGAGACTGTCGTCCTCAACCTGAGATCTCAGCAAGGCTGGGCTGCCAAAGGAGGAGGCAGAATGGTGTATTTGTCAGTGGTCTGGCAAGTGATTAGAAATGGGGAAATGCACACACAGACTACTCCTCCCCTCATCCCTGGGCCCACAACAACCAACCCCTTTGATCTGGGAACAGTTCCAGATCGTAGTTGAAGACCAGCTGGGGCAGGCTGAATGTGGAGAGGAGATTTTCTCCTTCCAGAAGGTAAAGGAAAGGAGAATGAATTGCTCTCGAGTGTCTTTGGTTATCTGTGGACAAGCAGCATCTCTGTTCTTTGGTTCCTAGGTGATGGCCGTGTGGTCTGCTCAGGCAGAACAGTGAGAATGCAACAGTATTACCTGCTACTTGTCTGCGAAGTTCAGCCCTAGGAGAAACCCCTTGATAACACAAAGGAAGAAAAAAATCTAGCGAACTTTCCCAGTATCAAGGCACCTGGTGAAGAAACTCAGCCACCAGAGAGTAGCTTGCTGAGTGTGTAGAATCACTTGCAGTGAATTCTTTTAGCTACTTGAAGTTTTCTTTTGGTATTATAGAGTCACCTACCTAATGACCACGGGCACAAAGTTTTCCACCCTGAGACTACGCAGCATAAATGGTGACAAATACTATGCTCCAACACTCCTTTTTGTGATATTTCTTATGACTTAGAGAAACCTACTATTTTAGCACCCTTCACTTCCTAAGTGTCATAGTTATGGTGACAGCTTAATTTACTTCAGTTACGTTTTATATTGGCGACTTTTGAACATCCCAATTCATCTGTAAATTTTCTCCCCACTACGGTGTAGGATGGCCTGTTTCAGGGAAGGTTCCCCGAGATGCCTAATTCTAGCCATTCTTTACTGCTTCTGGTAATTTCTTCTTCCATTCTGGAAGAACAATCTAGCTTCCCTGCCTGTAGCATTCAACAATGGCTTACAGACTTTCTTATTTTGACTTGTGGGTGGGGTATGTTCACGTATGTATCTGTTTAAGAGGGTAAATACATGGCTAGACTCTTATTTATGACATTTATCAGCTTTATTTGTCTACATTGATTCTAAAGATTGAAAATACTTTTAATTTCAATGTTAATTCTTTGTACATGGTATTTATGTGTTTAATATAGAGTGTTTATTTATTGTCATATGCAAGCGACTTAAATATCGAGCCTTTCAAAATAAGAAATTTCTTTCATTTTTATCATTTGGAAAAAAACATGCACTTTCTGGAGAATGATTTCTATTATAGATGCAGCTCATTTTAATTGTGGTGATAAACCATGCCTACAGTATAGACCTTGGAGAGTAACAATAACAGCTAATTTATTTTTAGCTGTTTGCAGAGAAGTGTAGTTTTTAAGCCATACACGATCTTACTTGATAGTCACAAAAATCTAATGAGGCAGGAAGCATTTCTTCCTTTATTCATCCAACAAATTCATGCTAATTGCTAATGGAATGCTGGACACATCAAGAAGTGCTGTTGATACAATGGAAGACAAGGTAGTTCTGGTTCCATCCTCAGTGAGAGGAGGGACCCCAAGAAACTTAGAATAAACTTAGTTCACATTTTACCTCAGCATAGCCATTTTTGCTTAGACTGACACGCTTTGAATCTAGCACTGGTTAGACATAGATACATTTCCAATAAGCAGGTTTTAGGAAGTGTTCAGACATTTTACTGCAGGCCAAGCTTGCAGCCCACCCCACCCCCTCCACAAATCTCCAACCTTTCAATTCATGTTTAGCATAATCATCTCTGAGAAACTTTCAGATTCCTTATCAAAGGCGGAAGGTCAAAGATCACCCCTTAGCTGACTGAAGTCATAGAAATGATAATAAGACCACTTTTTTGCTAAGGAGCTTGTGAATTAGATATGTCTGACAGGTCTCTTGCAGGAAAAACCCCTCCCCTCATCTCCTCCCATCTAGCCCCCCACCATGGCGGCAATCGTGTGACTAACCCACCCATCTGCCTGCTGTCTATCACCTGATGTCAATACCTGTGCTTACCTGCCCCTTCGTGATGACGTGGAGCAGACCACCACCAAATCACCTTAATGACCTTCCCCTATCCAAGGGAAGGATTAAAAGGACGCAACCAGAAGTATCCTGTGGCCATTGCCTTCCTAGGCTATGGTGTGGTCATGTGCTCTTTGAGCTATGGCTGGGGCATGTTTTCTAGCTTTGGTCCCCTCCCCTCTCTTGGAGAGGTGAATCTCATCTTTCTCTCTCTAATTTACTTTCTAAATAAACTATGTTTTCTAATCTAACTTCTGTGTAATTCTTTGCATCTTTCATGTGGCATTGATTCACACCCCAAATGCCCATACCCCAGCGGTCCTGACCTAATATTCTGGAGGTCTCACTGGGAGTATGACTTAATACTCAGGAACTTTATAGTCAAGTGGGAGCAGGCATAATTCACATTCCTGTTTAACAGTCCAACCAGAGTTCAGATTGATTTGTGTCTCTCTGTAACCCAGCGTCTCTGAGACCTCATTTTGTAAACGAGCAGCTTCTCATCTTGCTAAAACTCCGGAAGGCTCCCATTTACAACCAAAGCTTAGAAGGTACTAGAAGCTGTGTGAACACAGTTGGGGAACAATTCTTTCCACATGTGGGATTACTTTTGGAAAGGCCTAAGGGATAAGACTTTATCATTCTAATTTACTTGCTTCAAGGTATTGTCCTTTTTCTGGAAGTGGGACTTTCAAGAACCAGAGTTGAGGTTTTGTGTCTGTATAGACCATAAATCTAATTTCTTTCTAGCCAGCAGCTGCACAGAAGTTTGCACTTATTACACTTTGATGAGGGGAGGTCTACTTGGTCTCACTGTCATGACCCAAGGGGATCTTGAGACAACTGAGAGATAGATAGGATCTCCTGGGCTAGAGGTCAGCTTCTCCTCAGGACAGGGAATGAGATAGGTGCCACTCTATGGTACTCCCAGTGATGCTGGTGGTGAAATAGATGGCTGGCCATAAAAACAGGCACATCTAGATTTTTAGGTGCCCATCAAGAGTGTAGAAGTTGTAGCAGCTGACACCAAACAGTCTGGGCATCACAGGCTTGGTGCACAATTCTTTACATGGTGAACTTAGCAGGGAAGGATTCTTCTCCAACTCCTCTATCCCTGGAAAGCGCATCAGAAACCTATATAAATGTGATCGGCTCTCCCAGGTCCATTTTCCAGGGATGGTTCAGAATGTCCTAGGGAAGCTTAGAAGCCCACTGGGGGAGAAAATGCTCAGCCAAAGCCTCCTTAGTTTACGATTTAAAAGAACAGCAAGCCAGGCTTGGTGGCTCAGCCTGTAATCCCGCACCCTGGGAGGTTGAGGTGAGTGGATTGCCTGAGCCAGCGGGTTCGAAACCCGCCTGGGCAACTTGGCGAGACCTCATCTCTACAATAAATCAAAAAATTAGCTGGGTGTGGTAGCGCGCGCCTGTACTTCCAGCTACTTGGAAGGCTGAGGTGGAAGGATCGCCAGAGCCCAGCAGGTCGAGGCTGCAGTGGCCGGGAGAAGCTGCTGCACTCCAGTCTGGGTGACAGAGTGAGACTCCAACTAAAATAAAAAATAAAAAAAAAATAAATAAAATAACAATAAATAAATAAATAAAAGGACAGCAAAGTATTAATTGTAAAATTATTAGTTATGAAATTAGCCCCTGCTTAAAAAGGATCCAGTGAGGTTAACTCGGGTGGGAGATAGATTTATAGATTATACCTCTCCTCATCCAAATTTACAAATTCACCCCGAAAACATGTATAAGACATTATATAGAGCATGAGTCTAAAAAAAAGGTCCCGCTTCCCCTCATCACATCAAAATATAATATTTTTGTTTATTTCTCTTTTGGGTAACAAGTGTCTAGATTTTACCAGCTATGCGACTCTGGGAAAATTACTTGTGTCAACCTTAAATACTGAGATTCAGATAATATGATTCAGTATAGAGTTCTTCAAGTGCAAAACTCGAGGATGCTCACCCAGCCAACACAGGCTCCAAAAGAATGGGGTCAGTGCTCCAAAGTGGAGAAGTTATGGTTTTACTTATACAGGCAGAGACAGAGAAATTTAGCAGAGTTGCAACGTTTTCTATACATGGTCAATACATATAGACAATCAAATATAGAAATTTGATGGGTTGCAATTTGCTACATTCCAAGGAAGATGCTTTAACATTCCATAAGGAGGGGTAATGAACTGGGGGGAGGGAGCAGGCTTATCTCTGATGTCTTTCAGGCTATCTTAATCATCTGCAGTATAAGAATAAGGAAGGGAGTTAGTCTATAATTGGAAAAGCAGAAGTTGCTGCCGCATGGTATGTGACACAGGCCACATAGCCACATTCCTCCCAAGTCTCAAAATAATTAAAAGTGCCAACAGCGTTAAGTTTGAATTGCTTAAATGTTCAGAATCTGTTTTCTCTCTGCAAGAGAAGAAATAACAGTATCCTCCTGATGGGGATTTTAGCTCAGTGCTTGGCACCTAGCCTTTACTAGGAGCTCACAGTGGTCCATTTTTTACTCTCTCTTTTGTTTTAATCACATTTTAGTGGGTATCTGTCTCTTCCATTGGCTCCTGAACTCTGCTTCCCCCTAAGCCCGAGCAAACACAAACAATGTCCTATGCCCCCCACCAGTTTCTCCTGGGTGCCAGATGAATACAGTGAGCTCAGCTCAGACCTCACTTGCCCAGTTTCCCTCCAAAGGTTCTGCTTATCTCCGCTTACCTCCTACTTTGCCCTGTCAAAGAAAATCCCTTTTCTGTTTGATTTTGAGACATTTGCAGACCTTATGGTCATAGCACTCTCCCTTTTGCAACAATCGTCTCTTTCTCTCCCTTGAAGGAATCCTTCTGAACAGTCTCTCCTTCTTAAGTCCTGACCTGTTTCTTTTTTGGTAGAAGTTAATCAATATTAACTAGTAAATACCATTAACCAGTTTTAACCAGTATCCAGATTCAATAAGAGAAAACCAGACAGACCAGGGCTGACCAGCTTCTATTTGGAGGTATACATATCATTCAGAAATTGCTAAAGATACAATCTGTAGGTCTGAGAACCTTTCCAAAATGCCTTGCTTTCAGATCCTATCTTTAATTTTCCAAACAACAGAAAAAGAGATGGTCTACAGCACTTCACTCTTTCATGCCTGACATTCAGATCTCCACATGGTTGAGGAAGAAAATACGTTTCTTTTAAGAGTTCTCATTTTGGGTTGGGGTTGGTGGCTCACGCCTGTAATCCCAGGACTTTGGCACTTTGGGAGGTGGAGGCGAGAGGATTGCCTGAACCCTTGGTTCGAGACCAGCCTGGGCAACATGACGAGGCCTCGTCTCTACAATAAATAAAAAAACTAGCTGGGTGTGATAGCGCATGCCTGTAGTTCCAGCTATTTGGAAGGCTGAGGTGGACTGATGGCATTAGCCCAGCAGGTCAAGGCTGTGGTAGCCGTGAGCAGTGTGTCACTGCACTCCAGCCTGGACAACAAGAGTGAGAGATTCCGGCTCAAAAAAAAAAAAAAAAAAAAAGAGTTCTCATTTTGGAGTGAGTGTGGGGCATGCTTCCCAGGCTGGGGTTTAGGTTTTTGCAGGGCAGAGATGGTCAGTTGCTTCACGCCAGAGACAGGGACAAGCCACATAGCGAGTCTAGTCCCTTAAGAGTGATCAAAACTGAGACAGATGGAGGAGGCAGGATGTCAGGCTGTGTTTGGAGTCTCCTGGGGTGTTCCCCCTGGGATTGTTTTGCTGAGTTAGGAGGAAAGGTTAATTCTGCTTTGAAAACTGCCCTGCAGAGGGGGTCTTTCAGATTTAAGGATCCCTTGGCATCAGTTTCAGTAACAGGGAAGGTGAGCAAGTGTTCGGCCCCTGATAGACTCCCGTCATTCCTGCTGACAGCTTCATGTTGTCCTTGCTGACCCTCTCTCCTCTCCCTCTTGGTTTCTTTTCTTTCTTCCCTCTTCTGGCTTCCCTTGAGTGGTAAACATTGCATTCCCTTGACTAAGCCTGTCTGTCTACACTACAGAATCATAGGGAGGCATGGACAATCACAGCCTTTAAAAATAATAATATTTTAATTTTAAAGATGTGGGGTACAATTCAGGACTAGGTACATAGGTATTCATCATACAGGTAAAGTTTGGGTCTCCCTTTGGTCCCCACTTTGCCTTCTGGAAATATACCCGGAGGAACTCAAATCATTCTATAAAAAAGATACCTGCACACACATGTTTATTGCATCATTATTCACAATAGCAAAAGCACGGAGCCAATAGAGCTGCCCATCAAGTGGGCTGGATAAAAAAATGTGGTACATATACACGATGGAATATTACACAGTCATGAAGACTTCTTTCTGATCTTTCTTGCTCCAGGCAGCAGAAATTCCCAAGTATGGGAGATTTTGTTTGTGTCCAGTTATCTCTCCATACCCTGAGGGCCATCGGCCGTTCAGCTGGGTGCCTACTAACAGAGACTCTGCTTGACTAAACTCTAGACACGCTCTTCAGAGCCCTTTATTGACCAAGTCCCTTCCTTGACTCTTGTCCTCAAGAGCCCAGTTGTAGTAAGAGTCCTGCTAAGTTACAAGATGGATATCTGATCACTCTTCGCATCTGGTTGGGTTCCCCATGCCTACCACCTTGGCCTGCCTTCAGCAAGAATCCTGTCAGGTCTGTTTAACCAGAATCAAGCCCCCACCCTCGCCCTATGTCCGCCCTTAGTCTTATCTTCTCTTAATAATTTTCCATGCATCCATTGACCCTGACCTTGCTCCTTGGCTAGAAATCCCTACTTGCCTGTGCTATATTTGGAATGGAGCCCAGTTCTATACTGAGGTCTCTTTTCCTCTATAACATTGTTTCCTGAAAAACATCTGTTTTTATCACTTTAACTACCTACTGTGCAGTTCTGGTTTTCTTTATCACTACAATAAAAGTTCTAGGAACCATTTGTTAGTTGATGACAATGACTGGGCAGTTACCTTTCTTTTAATTGCTTTTACTCCTCTCACCTCAATTTTTATTGTTTCTTTTTAAAAGAAATCTATCCTCCTCTTCCCAATAATAAACCCACTCAGACAATTCTTGAGTGGAATTTGACTTGCCTAAAGCAAGCTTTCAGTGCAGCTGGGATCCCAGAATCATGAGAGAAGGCTGTATTTATAGTTCAAATTATTATATAGCAGTTGACAGTTCTGTTTTTATTTAAAGTCCTGTCCCTGATAATAGGAAAAGGGATCACAGCTTATCTCTGACTGTAAGGTTTTAGAATGGCCTGTAATTCAAGGCTTATCTCTGTGAATGCATGGCTTTTAAAAATGTAAATCTTTCCTGGGCTCTGGTAGTTTGCCATCTTCTTGTGTCAGACCAGGCTTAGCTCAGGATGAGAATGTCAGTTTTATTTTTTCATGTTGTCTTATGAGCAAATTCTACCCTTTAGGCATGAATCTGACCAAATATGTGTGTTCTAGATTTTCTGATCTAGTGTAATTAACTTAATATTCTGTTTTATTTGATTTTATTTATATGACTACAAAGAGAACTGATGAAGATTATACAAAGACTTCCTTGTTTGTTGTAGGATTGGTCATGAGCTATTAAGGCTAAGGAGTGAGTTTGTGTCTGAGACTCCTTTACAAAGCCCCTGACATCATATTTCTGATCACTTTTATTATGATAGAAATGTTCTCGATCGCTTTTATTAGTTCATCTATTTTCAGTCGAGGAACTAAGATCATTGACCAGGTTTCCCCTTGCAGTGTCTATAATAGCAAAGTTTCTGTTCTTTCTCTGAGGTTCTCATGTTTGCTTGTTCTGGCTGGCCAAGAAGTACAAGTCTTGACTCCCTGTAAGACTGGGACTCCGTGGCAGGCTTTAGAACAGTTGTCCAGGAGGATTTGGTGGGTATAATTTCCACACATAAACCATACAGTTCTTGTTCCTTAACAATGGGCTGGTTAAACCGAATGAAATGGGATTTAAGTGAGAACATTTCTGGAATGTCTATAAATTTGGTTTATCCAATTATATCATTACAAAGACAGATTCGTATTGAACCTATGCCAATAGCTACATGGCCATGAAAAGTGAAGGAACTGAGTAAGGATTGTTTGGAGCAGTTTCGCTGACGAAGCCAATCAGTACACAGTGTTTGCTACACACTCATCTTCTTTAAGTTCCTTTGTTGGCTCATTAGCTTATAACTTATAACAAGATATTCCACAGGGTGTTTCCCCTGAGTTTTGAAGACAAATTTGGAGCAGCATACCATTCAAGGAGCTTCTTCTTGCAGCTTGCACAAGGTTAGTCTGCTAAATTCTAGAAAGAAAAGAGATCAAGATGAAAGAGAAGAGATTTTCTCCTGTGCCTCCTGTAAGAAAAAGGACAGTAACCACAGTTAAACTACCTTTTGCAGTTCCTTTTAGTCCTACACAATTAATTCCTGTTCTGCAGGTGCTTAGGTCAGCAGGTGGCTGTAACAAAGTCACCTGTTTCTGGGTTATGGGAGCCCTGGGAATCCTATCTTAGTCTTTTACACAGTGTGTTGGGGGGTGATGTCGCCTCACAGTGGGAGTTACAAGTGCTGTAGGGTCCGAGGGAATACTTCCCCTTTGCTCTTTGAAGTTTCCTTGAAAAATCAACTCCCAAAAGGCAGATTAATTGGTGAAAAGGAATACAAGTTTATTAACATGCACACAGGAAGGAATCATGGAGTGATTATTCCAACCCTCCAGTGAAGTACAGAAGCTTATATACCATCATGAGGTCACAGAAGAAAATGGGGGCATGGAAAATGGCCCAAGATAGTCCATTCTGGTAAATCAGGTTATAGTGGCAAGATGGCTTATGGGCAGGAGAGAAGAGAAGGCCTGGCTAGCAAAGGTGGTCTTGTTATATAGATGAAAACTTACACATAGAAGCCCTCAGAGAGAATAGATGACAAATATTTCTTTTAGCTTTTTAAAGGTGTCAAACTCTCAGTTAATCTTTCCAAGATCCAGACAAGGGAAGGTCAGACTGCGTCAATTCTCTAAAGATGCAGATCTCTCCCACAAAGCACAGGTTTTTAGGGTTACTTACTTGCTTACTCTCTGAATAGCCATCTCAAAATATGTCAAAGAAATATATTTTAGAGTAAAATATTTTGATTTCCTTCAATACCAAGAACAGTACTCTACTGAGGCAATCATTCTTTTGATATGTCTTAGAAGGCTAAATTTCTGATTTGTAGCTTGTAACAGGGGCCTTTAGGCAAGCGTAAAGGGAAAGGGGGAGTCATTTTTTGGTGATAAGACTGAATGATTTTGGCTAATTTATGTAGTAATGTTAAAGAAAGTAATGTCAAGCAAAAATAACACTGGTTAAAGGTGGCAAGATAGATTTTATGCAAACTACTGCAGTGGGAGAGAGAGATTCCAGTATCAACTGAGCTGAACTCCAACAAAAACAGAGATGACTGTGGTTTTTAAAGGTAAAACAAAAAAGAACAAAACAAGACTTTAGGGAAGTGGGAAAAGGTATAAAAAAGGGACTAGGAGAGCTATGGGGAAATGGAAAATTTCAGAAGGGGGTAAGTGGAGAATTAGTGAAAATGGTTTGGAAATATGGATTCGGAAACATACATTCGTGGTTTGGCAACACTGCACAGAAGTGAAAAGGCAACCCAAGAGACAAAGCAGATTCTAATCCAAGACCCAAATGCAACCTGATCCACATTGTGTTACTCTGTGTGTGTGCGTGTGTGTGTGTGTGCGTGTGTGTGTGTGTGCGCGTGCACGTGAACATGTGTGAATTAGTGCTTTGGTGGATTAGTCAGCTGTGAAGCTGAGACATGGGAAAGCAGAGAGGCCAGTGAAGGGTCACATCTTTTACAATCCACAGGGTGAAGGTCCCAAATCTGGGTCCTGGGAAGCTAGGTAGCAGAGTCATTAAGTTCCAGATGATCTTGGATTTATGTCCTTAATCTTGCCATAGTAATGTGACTTTTAGACAATTTAATTAACGTCTTAAAGCCTCAGATTCCTTGTGGGAAAGGTCAGACCTCCCTTTGGTTGGTTGTATATATTAAGCACTCAGTGGAGTGCCTGGAACATATTAAACACTAGTGGATGGAGCTTATTACAATAATGATCCTGCAGCAAGTATGTGTTAGGACCCTTGGGTGCAAGTGGTAGAACCAGCTCAGTCGAAAGGCAGAATTTACATAGAGGGTAAATGTGACCATAATCTGGACAGGGGACCAGCTAGACTCAGGGTCTTGAATGTCGCCAGGACTCTGCACTTCTGTGGGTGATCTGGCAACTTATTTATAAAATGTTGTTGCCTGGTTGAGAATTGGTACTTCCCAAATCTTGGGTGGGATCAGAGAGTTTTTATCCTCTTCTCTGCATCCAACTGCCTACTCTTCCAATAAAAAAGAAAGAGGAGAAAATGAATATTACTTTGTTTTAAAAAATGGGTACAGTAAAGAGAACTTTAGTCATTGAGAATAAGTTAAAATAAAATGATTTCATGAAGTATCCCTTTTCTCAGCATCACACAAGTCTCTTTGTTTATTAGTATATGCTCATTCACTATTTGGCTTGTTTTGCTCTTAATAGTCCATTTGTGGCTATATTGTTTAGCCTTCAGTCATGTATCTTCTGCTATTCTCATGGGCCCTAGAAATGGAACCCAGTGGTCTTTCTCCCTTTGTTTCTTTGACCACACTGGGTTTTGTTTTGGATTATTAAAATGTTGTATGTGGTAGAACATTTCCGCTGGAAAAATGAGAAAAGATAAACTCCACCAAGACTTATCTGTTTTCAATTTTGCTATGACTTATTTCATCTTTGCTCAATATCATTTCTGTTCTTGGTGAGAAATGGAGCTTGCAATAAATCTAGTCTTGTTGGGAAATGACATAACGTTATCAAGCCCAAGTCAGCAGACACAGTCAACATCCGGGCACCATATGAAAAACATTCCTTGTTTTGGTTTTTATTCCCTTTTGGCTGTTTCTGGAAGATACAGACTACTTCACTGTAATTAGTAGAGTGAGGAAATCATGTGATAATACTGTTATTTTATTTCTTGAGAAAAGTTTTATGTATTTGTGTGCAATGTGCAAAAATATAGTAAACAAACCTAATTTATCAGCATAAACATATTTACGAAGGCAGCCGTGAATGCAAGTTTAGTAACTAACACTTTAATCGGTAGACCTAAGACCATAAAGAAATGATAGCTTTTGTCACCATCATTGTTCCCCCAGCTGCTCCAGAGCTTTGTCACACTGATATACAAAGAGCTTCATTGTGAATACTGTCCTTCCGACCCTTCAAGATTCATTATTACCCTGACAGGAGCTGTGGAGGGGACAGACGCATTCGCTCCTTTCTAATTCTTTGTTCGGATCAGACCCAGGCCAGTTGTGAGTGGAGACTGACTGGCTTAGGTGCAATTAGTTGACCGCCTTGCTTGTAGGCCAACAAAACAATAAGATTTTTGCTCTGACAGCGCCTTAAAAAACCTTCTTGTCTAGACTCATTTTCGGTAGCCCTAGTTCATTCTGGGACTGAGTACTCATAATTCATTTGGGACATAATGAGATGTGTTTGCGCAGATTTTGATAATGCTCAGAGCTGCAGCCCTTAGACGTCACTGGCTGTCGATTGTGCCAAATAAAAAACAAATCTGTGCGTCAAAAGCAGAGGCTTTATTTGAAAGGATTCTTGCATAGAGGAAGAGGAAGGAACAATTGCAGTAGGGAAAATGCTCTGACCATAGACTGCAGGTGTCTCAAGAGTGAGGCAAAATGGGATTTTCTTTTATAGAGAGATGCAAACAAGGCCGGAAAGAACTGGGCATGGGAAGATGTGGGATAATGGATCAGAGAATGTTTTACCCTGAGGTCAGCTTGTTCTCAAGAATAGCTGAGTGTTGTTCAGGCTGAGACTGGCCACAGTTCTGGTACCTGGGGGAAGGAAAGCTGCTTGACCCCAAGCTTGGCTAAAAAGTGTTTTGTTGTAATTGATCGTGGGGACTAGCAGTTCAGTTAATCTTTTGTCAGGCCAAAAATGCGACTTGGCGTATCTGTGTCTGGTCTTGTCCTAGGTAAACAAGGGAAGCACCCACGAGTCTTGTCTAAGTCCTATGGGGAAGGGTAGTTCTTGGCGGGCAGCTGTTTTCTGGAATACAAAGGAGTGAGGGGATTTCTTAACCATCACTGCTCTGCGGGATCGCTGGGCTCAGGTAATATTCAACATTGTCAATGATTATGCTTAGAAGACGTCAAACTAAACAACAGAGGGAAGCTCTCTAAAAGGAAAGATGTTTATTTTGGGATACAGCATTACAATGGGAATAGGCATGTCATAGTAAACTATGTGCATATTCGGGGAGGTAAGGAAGACAAAGAGTTTCAAAGGAGAAAATGAGGATTACATAACTGTTTTGAAATAATTATTCTTGGCTAAATTCCAGATCAGTGAACAAAAGTCTAACTTGAATCATAAAAACAGAAGATCATGAGCCCCTCAATCAATTCCTAGACTTGAGTCAGTTTACGGACTCAGAACACCTGGAATGAAAATTTATACTGCTAATCTTTCTCCCAGATTTCCCCAAAGGAACCCCTGGCCTTTTACCAAGGTAACTTTGGGAGTAAGAAATAATCAGACCTTTCTGGACCCTGGTGCTGAATTGACACTGACAGCAAAAAAACTCCAAAATCACCGTAGCCCTTCAGTCAGAGCAGGGGCTTATGGGTATCAGGTAATCAATGGCACTTTTAGCCCAGGTCCATCTTACCGTGGTACAGTGGGCCACTGAACCATCTTGTGGCCACTTTCCAGTTCCAGTGGCATAATTTGAATATACATACACCCTAGGATTTAATAAAAGGGTGATGCCAGTCGGAAGTTAGACAGGCAGTTGCTAAACAGATGGCCTCGTAGAAGCGCTTTTTGTGTAAGTTGCAGTGGCCTCTATGCAAGGTTGTGTTTTTTGCAGGACCTTTGTCATTATCAAGTCTACAAGTGTGAGAACCTCTCTGTCTTCAAGGCCTTCCCTGTTGCTATTTGTCAGGGTTTTATTTTATTTTATTTTATTTTTTGAGTCAGAGTCTCACTCCATCACCCAGGCTAGAGTGCAGTGGCATGCACACGGCCAACTCAGCCTTGACCTCCTGGGGTCAGGAGATCCTTTCTCCTCAGCCTTCCAAGTAAATGGAACCACAGGCGTGAGTCACCATGCCCAGCTAATTTTTTGATTTATTGTAGAGATGAAGTCTCACCAAGTTGGCCAGTCTGGTCTTGAACCCGTGGGCTCAGGCAATCCTCTTACCTCAGCCTTCCAAAGTGCTGGGATTATAGGCATAAGCCACTGCGCCTGATTTTGTCAGGATTTTCTTAACATTAGTGACTCCATTTTGATTCTGGCAACTTTTGTAAAGTGAAGGGGTGTCTTTATAAATGTCAGAGTGTCAGATCATGCTCCAACTTGTCCAGGAGAAGGTGGGTTCCCATCAGCTGAGGCAGTATGACAATACCATGTTGCAGAGACAAGAAAGGGAGAGGGACTTTCTGAAGGAGGAAACACAGGTGGTGATCATACTCAGGAAAGATGTTTATTTAGAGAGAAAGATTGCTTTGGAAAGAGAAACACTCACCTAACACTCAAGGACAAAGTAGACCAGAACTTCCTGTTCTTTGCGAAGCAAGAGTAAAGTTGTGCCTAATTAGGTAATATTAATAGAGAATGACCAGCTGGCTTTAAATGGAGAAGGGGTGGGATTCCAAAACTGGCACTAGGTATCATGGAAGGCAGGTTTGATTGGCATTTAAATTTTGTCCATGTTTGGCATTGTTTATTTACAATGTTCATTTCAAGTCTGAATTCACTTCAGTACTTATATTATTAAATACCCAATCTTTTTTTTGAGTTGGAGTCTCACTCTGTTGCCCAGACTGGAGTGCAATGGCACGCTCCCGGCCACTTTGCTTTATTGTAGAGATGAGGTCTCTGCAAGATGAGGTCTTGCCAAGTTGCCCGGGCGGGTCTCAAACCCACGGGCTCAGGTAATCCACTCACCTTGGCCTCCCAAAGTGCTGGGATTACAGGCTGAGCCACCGAGTCCGGCCAAATACCCAATCTTTCATAGGTACTCTAACAGTGTTGAGTCTGGGTGTCCTGCTCTGGCTTTGTTGTATCACAAAAATCATCAAGAATTCATCTTTTAGGCTGGGTACAGTGGCTCAGCCTCTAATCCCAATACTTTGGGAGGCTGAGGCGAGAGGATTGCCTGAGCCCAGGGGTTCGAGACCAGCCTGGGCAACTTGGTGAGACCTCGTCTCTACAATAAATCACAAAAAACTAGCCAGGCGTGGTGGCATGCGTTTGTAGTTCCAGTTACTTGGAAGGCTAACGCAGAAGGATTGACTGAGCCCAGCAGGTCGAGGCTGCGGTGGCCGTGAGTGTGCCACTGCACTCCAGCCTGAGCAACAAGAGTGAGACTCCAACTCAAAATAAATAAATAAGTAAATAAATAAATAAATAAATAAATAAATTCATCTTTCAGAGAATAATAAAATCAGAGGGTAGCTCAGAAGAAGAAGATAAAGATTTTGTCTTTGGTTTTGCCACATCTCTAACCCATGACAGAAATAACAAACCCAGTTTAGTTCAGCTTCCATCATTGCTTTAGGATTTATGCCTCCAACAGCATAAGCTAAGGTAATGTAGACAAATTATTCAAGACAACTAGTCCTTGCAAAAAAATTGCATAGACCCTCTATTTATGCTATTACATAAGATATTTATTTTATAAGGAGGATTCTTAAAACTCTAGTGTAGGTTGACTACTAAGCTTTGACTATGTGACCTTAAGATAAACTTAATAAGCCGGGCTCGGTGGCTCAGCCTGTAATCCCGCGCCTTTGGGAGGCTGAGGTGAGTGGATTGCCTGAGCCCGTGGGTTCGAGACCCACCTGGGCAGCGAGACCTCATCTCTACAATAAATAAAAAAAAAAATCAGCCGGGCGTGGTAGTGCATGCCTGTAATTCCAGTTACTTGGAAGGCTGAGGCGGAAGGATCGCCGGAGCCCAGCAGGTTGAGGCTGCGGTGGCCGGGAGCGGCCACTGCACTCCAGTCTGGGTGACAGAGTGAGACTCCAACGCAAAAAAAAAAAAAAAAAAGATAAACTTAATAAAAAATTTTAAACTAACTTTTATATTCACATGCATTATAGAGTGATTTTTACATGCAAGATTTTTACATAGAACCTTTACTCTGGAGTCCCTGTGTGGCTACAAAAGACATTTTCTCTCTCTTTTTTTCTTTCTTTCTTTCCTTTTTTTTGCCTAGTACCTTGAATCTTTCATATCCCTTAGTTTCAGTATACATGAATTGATGATTGAATAAATTAAGGATAAGCATACTGTTCTGTTCGTCTAAAACCTGTATTTATTGCTGTGATTTATCTGACAATTTACATAAAGTGCTAGTTAGTACAGCTGAAATTATTAATTCTTCAGAGAATGAGATGTTCAACTGTTTCCACAGCTCCAGGCAATTTTTCCACATTGATATGCAGGAATTACACAGGCCACAACTTGTTTTTTGAATTAAAATGCATCACTGATGCTAATTTTAAGGAAGTCTCTGTATTGTACTCCTATTTAACCAAACATCACATTTCCTCATTAAAATATCAGCATCCGTAATGAAGTACTTTGCATTATAATTTAAAATGTCCCACTACGTTGAATGCACATTTGAACATTTAAATGTAATTCTGCTAATGTACTGATTAATTTATGTTATTCTCTTCCACTCACGTGGCAGATTTTAATTGCAATTAGTTAGCTGCTGTTGGGTCTCAGCATGCTGAAGACTGAGGGAAGTCCTGATGGGGGGGGAACAATTACCAGGACTTTCGAGCAGGGCTGCTATTTCGAGGGAGCGAGAGGACCCATCAAAGTTGTGAATCTTAATTCTCCCGGTAATAGCTATGCTTGGGGGGCCAGCATTTGCTCTGAGGAAAAAGCCAAATAAATGGGAATTATCCGAGCACTATAATACAATTAAGCTGTCACAACAACTTTGGGGACTGATCTTTTGTGCTCTTTCCACATCCATCCCAGCAGCTTGGGGGGCTGGTGTAGCAGGGAACGTGCTCTCTCCAGCATCCTGGGCTTTTGATGTGTGTGATGTGCAGCTGTAACGAGGCATGGGGTACAACACCCGCCTTTCACTCGGTGTCGTCGAGCTGCAAATTCATGTAATTAATTTTAAAAAGCCATTACTTTGATCTTCATAAATATGCCCAGGATTCAGATGGAAAACCTCGAGGGGAATTTTCTCAGGAGGATGATGATAGGGCCAAAATGCAATTTCATTAGGGTCTACTACTTGTCCATAAATGAGGACATTCCCCTCCCCAGCTCCATCTCTCATTTCAGAGGCTGCTATTACAGCTGCACTGTTGTATTCTGTAGAAAATTTACTTGCTTACTCCGCAAACAAACTGCCTTGGTTCAATGAGCTATTTGTAATGTTATGCTAAGCTTTGCAATATATTGCTATAATTTGGTTTGAAGCACTTTGAGTTCTTATGTTCATTATATTATCTTAATGATAGGGCCCTGGTGTTTAGAATGAGACAAAATACACGATTCCAGCAGTACTGGATTAGTGAGGCACAGAGCAGGGAGCTCCAGGTCCCTTGAACTTGGGTTCTAGTGCCCTGTTCTGTCACTTCCTGGTCTCTCTGGACACCCATGTTCTCATGGACGAAGATGGAAGGAATGATTCCCAGTTCAGGGTTATTCTGTGGATCCTGTGACAAACATTGCTGAAAGAGTTCTGTCAGCATCAGATGCGATGTGCACTGAAGTGTTTCACTTTTGTTATTTACTGTTAGAATCAGTTAAAATTCTGACAAATACATTGCTGAGAGAAATGGAACCCAAAACTACTAGTGCCATTCTTTAATAAGTTATTTCTAACAACCCTAATAAATAGTAGAACCAAACAATGAGAATGTCCACTGTGGTTCAGTAGTAGAGCTTTCAGGAGAGAATACATAGTTTGGCCAGGCATGGTGGCTTTTGGTCGTAATCCCAACACTTTGAGAGGCCAAGGTGAGAGGATTGCTTGAGCCCAGGAGTTTGAGACCAACCTAGGCAACATAATTAGACTTCATCTCTACAAAAAAACAAAACCAAACAAAAAAGAGAGAGAGGTTACAGAAGCAAGCTCTATTCCACGTGCAATAGAATTCATCAAGATTATAGACAATCTTCCAAATTTCAATGATCTAACACAACAAAAATCTACTTCTAGCTCATGCTGTGTGTCCAAGGGACTTTGCTGATTTTGGTCACACAGTGACCCAGGCTATCGGGGGCTTATCAAACTAAATTATGGCCCGAGAAACTCTTCGTATTAACGTACTTGAGTCTTTACCTACAAACCATAACCTAAATCAGTAGGTAGACATACTGAAAACCTAACTTTGAGTTTGCTTCTGTAACAATAGCTGAATCTTAGCCAGTCCCAGCTGCCAGACTTCAACCAACTGTTCAAACCATGTTCAAATAAGGGAAAACTGTAATTAGTCTGTCTGTTTCTGTACCTCACTTCTGTTTTCTGTACAACATCTTCCTTTTTCTGTCTGTAAATTTTCTCTGACCATGAGACAACACTGGAGTCTGTGATTCTGAGCGTTGCCTGATTTGGAAATCATTTTTTCCTTGCTCAGTTAAATTCTGTTAAATTTAATTTGTCTGATTTCTCTTTTAACATCTTTTTTTTTTCTGAGTTGGAGTCTTCTCACTCTGTCACCCAGGCTGGAGTGTATTGGTAGTCTCACAGCTGCCGCAGCCTCAACCTGCTAGGCTCAGGTGATTCTTCTGCCTCAGCCTTCCAAGTAGCTGGAACCACAGGTGCACGCTACCGTGCCCAGCTTATTTTTTGATTTGTTGTAGAGACAAGGTCTCACCAAGTTGCCCAGGCTGGTCTTGAACCGGTAGGCTCAGGCAATCCCCAGGCCTCCCAAAATGCTGGGATTATAGGAGTGAACCACCGAGCCCAGCCTTAACATCCTTTAAAAAAAATAATTGTAGTAAAATGTATTTCCAGGGACACCAAGGTAGGGAAAGGGGATAGGGAGACACATACACTTGCTCTTTCTCTATTTTTTAATTTTCATTTTAAAGATGTGGGCTCTTTCTTAAATGCTTCTCCCTGGAAAAGATGCTAGAAACCTCTGCTCACATTTCACAAGCCCAAGTGAGTCACATGGTCATGCTGGACTTCAAACAAGGCTGGAAAATGCAGGCCTCCAGGTTTCCTGAAAGGGAGGAGAATAAGAAATATTTGGTGAGCAGCACAAAGGGCTAAGCACTGCTACACTCCTCCTCTGTTGATTTTTTTTTTTTTTTTTTATAGTGACAGCCGAGTCTGGAGTGCAGCGGCACAATCATAGCTCACTGCTGCCGTGGACTACTGGCCTCAAGCGATCCTCCCACCTCAGCCTCCCAAGGAGCTGGAGCTACAAACACCCACATCCAGCTGATTTTTAAATTTTTCTTTGTAGAGACAGGGGTCTCACTATGTTGGTCAGCCTGATCTCAAACTCTTGGCCTCGAGTAATCCTCCTGCCTCGGCCTCTCAAATTGCTGGGATTACAGGCATGAGCCATCGTGCTTGGTCTTCTTTTGAATTATTAAAAACCACATCATCTGCTCTTGGGAAACTGACTAGCTCCTGAATCCCTGAAGGCTACTGGAACCTGGTGGAGAGTTGAAGGGAATGAACATTCCCCTGGAGCCAGGGTGCTGGACTCTGAATCCTGGTTCTTTTAGAATTAATGAGCTTTGACATGCCTCAGCTCCCTCCTTTTTAGAGGGGGGATATTAACAGTGCTTACCTCCAGGATTATTGTAGAGATGGGAACACTTGCACAGGGCAGGCTGTGCAAATAAACATGGCTCCTTCCCTGAAGCGAGGGCCCGGCGCTTCTAAGAGGTTGGGAGTTGGTGTTTATGGAGAGGCCACTTGCACTCCCCTTCCTACGGCATCCAGTGACCCTAGCCCGGAGCCTCAGAAGGGGCTTGGGTGGCTGGTTGGAGAGTAGATGTTGTCTGCGGATTCCTTCCTCCATGACTGTCTTCAGGAAGGCTGAGTTACCAGTGGGAAATCTGCTGTAAAGGGAAAAGTCAGGTGATGCAGAGGGTTATTCTCCCCAGGAAGAAAATGGTTGGGTTTGTGGACTTCTTACTCTCTGGGCGCCAGTTGGCCTCCTTAAATGCTTTATTTTATCCAGGATGCCAGGGCTCGGCTCAGAGAATGAATAAGAGAAAGGGAGAGGGGGAGAGAGAGAGAGACCCTTATCATAACTGGGGGGATTTATCATAAGCCCAATAGAAAGAGGATCCAGAAGGCCAGAGGCTGTGGGTTATGGCTGTAGTCCCAGCACTTTGGGAGGCTGAGGCAGGAGGGTTGCTTGAACTCAGGAGTTCGCGACCAGTTTAGGTACCACAGCGAGACCTTGTCTCTACAAAAAAAAATAAAAAAACTGACCAGGTATGGCGATGTACACCTATAGATCCAGCCACTCAGCTGTTGCTATTTTGGAGACAGGAATTGTACGTTCTACGTTTTTGGACACACTTAAATAATTTGTTTGTACAGGTGAGACACATAGTGATACTAATGGACTCGTCATCAGTTCACCTGCTGCCTGCTCTGAGTTGCTTGAGGTTAGTATGCTGTAGTCTCCTGTACTTGGATAATGGGGTGACAGAGGAGCAGTTTTAAGGGGACAGGCTCTTCCTCCAGAAGAACTTCCTAGGGGCCTGATATATTGGCAGAAATTCCTAGGAAATCACACAGAACCAAGATGCTTTTGGAGCTTTACAGGTAGTCGCTGGAGAATTTATCTATGCCCGTTTCACTTGTTAGGCCAACGAAATGAGCAGATAGAGAAAGAGATGAGAGACAGGCAGTTCAACAGCAGCATGGGTTTATTCTGAGGAAGAGACCCGTAGAGTGGGACTCCAGATGAGCCTGAGCTCCACCTTGGCTCACAGGCCAGCACAGTTCTAGGGCTTGAGGAGAAAATTTTGTGGTTGACATCGCTGGTAGGGGGTGGGTAACTAAGGCTTGTGGTTAAGCAAGTTGGGAGGAAGCCTTGTGGTTAGGCTAGGTGTTACATATGGCAGGATGTTTTGTAGCTTTGGTCTGGTTGGTAGTTTTTCATTCCATGGTAGCAAAATGGCAGAGAGCATTTAAGATGGAATCTCGAAGGCTAACATCTTACTTCCTAAAAACGTCAATAATCAAACTTAGAGGACTGACTACATTCCTAGAACTCTTCCAGGTGAAGTGTTGTGGGGGATATAAAAATATAAACCATGGTTCTTGCCCTGAAACAGCTTATAGTCCATCCAAGCAGACTACCTAAGAAACAACGAACAATGCAATATCCTTAGTTCCTTCATAAGGACTGTGTCAGTTTTCTATGGCTGCTGTAACAAATTGCCCCAGATATGGTGACTTAAACAATACACATGTATTATCTTATAGTCTTATAAGTCAGAAGTCCAATGTGGCTTTAAATCAAAGTGATGGCAGCCTCTTTTCGGGAGGCTCAAGAGGAGAATCAGTTTCCTTTTCTAGCTTCTAGCATCTGCCTGCCTTCTTCCGCTCGTGGTGGTTTCCGCCTTCTTCAAAGGCAGTAGTGTATCATCTGTCTCTGATTCTTTTGTCTTCACATCTTTCTCTGTGACTCTTTTCTTTCCCTTCTTCTATTACTTTTTTCTTTGAGATGGGATCTCACTACATTGCCCAGGCTGGTCTCAAACTCCTGACTTCAGTTGATCCTCCTGCCTCCTTAGTAGCTGGGGCTACGGGCACCTCCTACTACTTTTAAGAATGCCTATAACGTAGGGCATGGTGGTCACACCTGTAATCCCAGCACTTTGGGAGGTGGAAGCTAGAGGATTGCCTGAGTTCAGGAGTTCGAAACCAGTCTGGGCAACTTGGCAAGACCTTGTCTCTACAATAAATCAAAAAATTAGCTGGGTGTGATGGCACATGCCTGCAGTTCCGACTACTTGAAAGGCTGAGGCAGGAGGATTGTCTGAGCCCAGCAGGTCAAGGCTACAGTGGCTGTGAAAGTGTAACTGCACTCCAGCCTGGGCAACAGCGTGAAATTCCTACTCAAAACAAACAAACAAACAAACAAACAAACAAACAAACAAAAACTATGATTTTGTTGGGCCCACCCAGATAATCCGGGATAATCTGGATCTGCCACAGAGTCCTTAAAATAGCACATAGGCAAAGTCCCTTTTGCCTTGTAACCTACCACATAGGCTCTGGGGGTTAGGATGTGGGGTCTTAGGGCCCCTTGCTCTGCCGCCCCACAAATATGAAAGGTTAGTTAGAAGCAGTTGCTCTGTGCCAGAGCTGTCCCTTGTTTTCTGTGTGCCTCTTGTTACTCAGCTTGCCTGGCAGCTCTATGAGGCAGACCCTGTTGGGTTTTTATTGCGCATATGAGGAAATCCAGGCAGAGAAAATGACTACTAAGAAGCCAAGGCAGGCTTTGAACCTGCCTGTCGTGGTGGAAAGAACATGGCTTTGGAACAGGATAGGCGGCAGTGGGAATTCAGTTCCATCCTGATAAACTGTGTTACTTGGCAACCTGGTGCTTCACTTTCCTCGTATATGTACCATGTCTATCGTGTGGCACTCTGCACGGGGCCCTCAAGAGGGGAGCAGTGCTAGCTGAACAAAGCTGAGACACTGCCCCAGTTAAAAAAAAAAAAAAAGGAAAAATCAAACCAAATAAAGACTCCCAAACCCCTCTAGTGCATTGGATGTCGTAGTAGAAACAACACAGGATTTGGAGCAAGACTAATTTGAGTTAGAATCCCGATTTTTATCATGTAGCAGGCTCACTTTGCCAGACTGATATATTTTTGTTAGTGTGTATATATATATATATATATATATATATATATAGTTATATAGGTGCCAAAAGAAGTATATACATTTTAAGAAAGGAAAGAACTGTATTAAAATGATAATAATATATACTGATCACAAAAGATGAACACAAGTCACATTTGACTTCTGCAATTACAAGAGGTGCTTAAGGTCAGGCATGGTGGCTCAAGCCTGTAATCCTAGCACTTTGCGAGGCCAAGGCTAGAGGATTGCCTGAGTCCAGTGGTTCGAGATCAGCCTGTGCAACTTGGTGAGACCTAGTACCTACAATAAATCAAAATATTAGCCAGGCATGGTGTGTACCTGTAGTTCCAACTACTTGGAAGGCTGAGGTGGAATTATCACCTGAGCCCAGCAGGTTGAGGTTTTGGTGGCCGTGAGTGTGCCACTGCACTCCAGCCTGGGTGACAGAGTGAGACTCTGATTCAAAAAAAAGAATAAAAATAAAGAGTTGCTCAAAATGGTTACCATCTGGGTTCAGACACTTCTGATTACAAGGAACTAAAGGTAATACACAGATAACATCTATTAAAATGTGTATATACACTTTTTGGCACCCCGGAGTTTATCATATATATTATTTATATTAGCTTCTGTATATTCATTAGTTAATAATATGTATATAAATATACATGTGTACATATGTGTATATGTATATGTGTGCATGTGTAAAATTGTTTTTTCTTTTGTTTATTCATTAAACGTGTGTTCAGCAGCAAGCTGGGACCTGGCAGACATGAAGAGAGGGCATGGCTTTTGTCTTCATTGTCTAGAAGAGTGCAATCCTATTTCCTGCCAAGTCTGCACCCACTTCCTTTTTTAAGTTTGGCCCTATGAGCTAGAAAAGACTGCATCCCACTTCACTTTATTTTTTTCTGCCTTACTCCTCAGGAACTTTCCCTGCTGCTTCTCATGCATGCTCCCTTTATTCTCGTTTGCAAGATCATTACTCTCCTCCTGCTCTTAGCATCTGGCCCATTTTATTATACCCTGTCGCGCCGACCTCCTAAGCAGTGTCTCCTCCCTTTCTTTCCATCCCCACTGTCTTAGGTCATCATAATTTCGTAACTGGATCCTCCTAATAGAGTTTCCTGCCTCCAGTCTTTTCCCCTGTAGTCCTTGGCTCATGCTGTATTTGAGGGCCCCAGACTCTCTTAATAAAGTGACATCCCAGTCAACCCAGAAGACGGTAGAGGAGATTCTTTAGGGGGCTGTGAGGGTCATCTGGACCTCATGCTCCCCATCTCCTGTCCCTGAGATTGAGTTTCTCTTTGGGGATGCCATTAATCATGGCTGCTACCTCTGCTGGCTTTTATAGTTCTATTTTCCTATTGCCACTTTGTTTTATTTCCCATCTCACAGCTGAGACCAGAATTGGCATGTAAGCACTTAAAAAGCCTTTTTCTCTCTTTGCGAAAAACAGGGAATGACAACACAAGGAACTGTTTTGTACTTGCTATCAGAGATGTTCCATAACCTCCTGAGACTTGTTTGTGTTCCCTGCCTGGTTTCTGCTCTGCTGCATCATGGCAGAGACCATGTGTCCCCTTTATGCAGGGAGTTCCCCCAAGTATCTCTAGAGATTTTCTTCCCCTTTGGTCTCACTACAAACCTCTAAGTCCTCAATTCTGTCCTAGAATCTCCAGTCTTTCCAAGAAGGCTGTTCCTTGTTTTCCAATTTCTTTAGGGGCAACTGCATCTCTTACCTGGGAGGGCATGGTCCAGCCCTGTGACCTCCACTGACACCCAAAAACCACATTCAAAAGTAGTGTCAACCTAATGACAACAGCAGCATGAACGGTAGCAGGGGTATTGTTTCCTTACATCTTCCTAAAAAATGCAAATTCAATCAAATCAATTACTGTTTGTGACCCATCAATGCCTCTCCATTGTCTTCAGAAAAAGCCCCAGCTCCTTGTTCATGACTTTCATGTCTTTTGAAGAGAATTTTCTACACATAGCCCATTCTTAAGTCATGTTGAAATGTTGATGCTCTCTGAAGACATTCTGCTCTCACATGCCTCTGTACCTTGCACCTGCTGCTCCCTCTGCTTGAAATTATTCCCATCTGGCAAATTCCTATTAATTCTTCAAGACAGCTCAGGCATCCCTTTGCTTCTCTGTGAATCTGTCTCTGACAATTTCCCCCATACTCTTCATGGAGATAAATACTTCCTTCTCTCTGCTCCTGATACATATACACAGAACTGCAGGGGAGAAAAAACTTTTTCTCTACTCTCTCAGATTCAGTAACTGGGGATCTGTGAATTAAACTGCCAAAAGACAGGCTAACAGGAGAAAAGGCATATGTTTTCTTGTCAGTGTTGATATTTTTATGTGCATAGAGGCTTCACAGAAAAGTAGTGAAAACCCTACAAAGTAGTTAGATTAGAAGCTTATATACTATTTTAACAAAGGGCAATAAATTGAGGAGAAGTGAAGACAAAGGAAAGAGTCGTTTAGACTTCTGGGGGCAGTAAATTGTGGGAGGTAAACATATGGGGAAACTAATGGAAGATAAAAGTTATTTTAGTAAAGTTTGTTTCTGCAGACTCATCTTGGTGCTGACTTTTCATCTTCTTCATGGATATAAAACTCCCCTGGAGAGAGGATTTATGGCAGCCCTTATTTCTCAGAAGTTTCTGCTTTTAGTCAGATAAGAAAATCTCTGAGAAGGCTTCTTTCTGCATCTGTTGATTCTCAATTGCCTTCAGCTCAAAATAATCCACATGCCAAAGTGGGATATTTTGGGGTGACATATTCTGATCCACTTCAGCTCTGTAATATGGCTTGTGTCACATTGTTGTGATAGCCTGGATATCTGTTTCCTCTGGTGGTCTGTGTGCTCATCCAGGACAGAGATCATGAATTACTTATCTTTTGCATCCATATACTTATGCTTGGGTCTCACTCCCATAGATTCTGGTGTAATTGATCTGGGGTGCTTCCTGGACATTTGGAAATTTAAAATCTCCCCAAGTGATTCTAACCTACAGGTGGGGTTGAGAACAATGGCTTCTGGCCAATTTTAAAATTTTTATTTTGGATTGTTGCCTCTCTAGCAAGATAAAGGAAATTGACCAATGTTTTAAATCCTATCATTTTCCTAATATTCTCTAAAGCTTTTGGGGGAATTTCTCCCAAGGAATGTCAATGCTGGAAAGAATGCTGAAACAAAATCCTGGCTTTGACTTTACTGTAGAAGAAGAGTATGTGTAAGAGAAAACATGGACGTGCTATTCCTAGAGGCTTAAGACTAGATCGGTGCCATGTTGGGACCGTCATTGTATTTTAGGCCTCACAGTCAGAATATGTTTTACGGTGTTTGCTAGATCAGATTTCTGTTCTGTCAATATGGGGCTGACATATTCTGGGGAGTAGGGGCATCATCTTCCTGATAAACAACTAGATTCTAAATGAAATATACTTTTTGATGAATTGCTTAGCTTGAAGAATAAAGATTTCCCCTCCCATCTCTCCCTAAAGGAGCAAACTGTAAGCTGACCCTGAGTAGTAAGCTAGCAGGAGAAAAGGATTAGTTGCCAACAGAAGCAACTTGATCTGCAAATGGGTCCTAATCTGAGGACCAGCAGTAGGAGGGCATCTGGCCTGGTGTCATAACATTAACTCACTGAGGTGGTATTTTTTGGGTAAAATGCACAGATTTAGGGTGGCACAGAGACAGACATTAGAATCCACAAGGAGGACCCTGACTTGGGCTATGGAGCTTTAAGACTGCATGGTGCTGGGCTCGGTGGCTCAGCCTGTAATCCCGCGCCTTGGGAGGCCGAGGTGAGTGAATTGCCTGAGCCCGCGGGTTTGAGACCCACCTGGGCAACTTGGCGAGACCTCATCTCTACAATAAAAATAAAAAAAATTAGCTGGGCGTGGTAGTGCGGGTCTGTAGTTCCAGCTACTGGGAAGGCTGAGGCGGAAGGATCGCCAGAGCCCAGCAGATGGAGGCTGCGGTGGCCGGGAGCGGCCACTGCACTCCAGTCTGGGCGACTGAGTGAGACTCCAACTAAAAAAAAAAAAAAAAGACTGCATGGTTTAGGAAGCAATATGATGTGGCAGAACCTTGGCTCCAGCACTGGTCTGCCAACTCAGTGTTCATGGATGAGGAAGTGCGGTCCATCCCCAGGCATACCCAGAGGGCTTCAGGCCAAGCTTTGAGGTTGACTAGGATTGATTGCTTTAAGCACTGAACTAGGCTGGTTTCCATGGAGCTTTGCAGTGGGCCAAGTCCTTTTCTAGGAGGCCATACTTTGGGGTGTTTGTCTTGGACAAGTTAACCCTTACCACTCACAGAGGATGGACTCACAGAGATTAGGAGTTGGCAGGAAACATCAGGATGATTTAAAAAATTCAGAAAAGAACAAAATAGAACTTCTGAGAATGAAAACTATACTTGTTGAAATAAAAAAATCCTTAGTGTGATAAAGAAGCAATGAGTTAATTAGACATACTTAAAGAGAGAATTACTGGAAGATACATTTGAAGAAATTATTCAGAGTGCACACAGAAGAGGAAGATGAGAAATATGACAGAAATTTTAAGAGGGAGCACAGAGTGAAAAGGTATACCAAAAATCTAAGAGATTCTAGAAAAAGAAGATGAAGTGAATCAAGTAAGGTGACATTTGAAGACATAATTGCTAAGCATTTTCCAGATGATTGAAAGAGATGAATATATAGATTCCATACCTCAACACAGCACAGTAAACTGAAACAATGCTAAAGCCAGAGAGAATATTTTAAAGTTGTCAGAGGAAAAGACAGATCAACTGTGAAGGACGACAGTTAGAGGGCAGCCTTCTCAATAGCCACATGGAAGACAGAAGATAGTAGAACAATAGCTTGTTGAGAAAAAAGAAAAGAAATGTCATCACAGAAATCTGTACCTCAAAAAATCGTCCTTTTAAAAGTGAGAGAAATAAAGACTTTTTCAGATAGAAAGTGCATAGAAATTGCGATGCCAAGTTGGCATCAAACAATTCCCTAAAGGGTGTATTTAAGGAAGAAGAAAAAAATAATCACTGAAGGAGATTTTTTTTTTTTGAGTTGGAGTCATTCCATTGCCCAGGCTGGAATGCAGTGTCACACTCACGGCCACCCCAGCGTCGACCTGCTGGGGTCAGGCGATCCTTGTGCCTTAGCTTTCCAAGCAGCTGGAACCACAGGCATGCGCTACCAAGCCCAGCTAATTTTTTTTTAATTGTAGAGACAAGGTCTTGCCAATTTGCTTAGAGTGGTCTCAAACCTGCGGGCTCAGGCAATCCACTCCCCTTGGCCTCTCAAAGTGCTGGGATTAAAGGCTGAGCCACCGAGCCCGGTCAGAAGGAAGGTTTGAGAGTCAAAAAGAAATGGTGAGCTTATAAAATGACTAATATATACTGTTGAAACAAAGAGTTTCTAGATAAGAGAATAATGATTAATTTTTGTCTTTAACAAGTACCTCAAATGGAAGCACTTGATAACTGTGAGCGTCAATTCTATCATGGAAAAGATGGTGGTTATGTGAAAGTGCCCTGAAATTCTTGTATTTTTGGTAAAGAGGTTAAGATATAACCTATTACAAGACTTTGTTAAGTTAAATATGATATGTATGGCATCATATCAAAGTCACTGAAAGATCAGATTTAGGATGCTTTAATTTTCAAACCAATAAAAGAAATAAATAGAAAAATGCTATAGAACAAACACAAATACTCAGTCAGTTATGAAAGACCAGATGGATTAAAAAAAAAGAAAAGAAAAGAAGTATTGAAGGATAAGAAAAAGGAATAAAAGAGGCATAGAAAATAGAAGCAGACCTTAAGATGGTAAAAGCAAGTTCAAGTATATCATTTATCAAAAACAAAAAACAAACAAACTGAATTTACATCTTAAAAGTAAGTCCAAAAAGAGTAAAAACCCAAAGAGACATAGTGTCATGACATTTCCAAGAAATAGTGTTATAAGAACAGAGAAGTGGAAAAAGGATGGAAAGTAAATATGTGTCAAATACAATTAAAAAGAAAGTTGGTACACCATGTTACTATCAAATAAAAGTAGACTTTAAAATAAAAAAATTATTGGGGAATGAAAGGGTAACTTTGTAATGACAAAGATTCAGTTTACCAAGACAATTTAGTATTTCAAAGTGTATGCATTTAATAAGATATCTTCAAAATATATAAAGCAAAAATTGATAAACCCAAACTGACAAATGTACCACCCCAGCGGGAGATTCTAACACATTTCTCTCAATTATTGATATGTCGAACAGACTGAAAAATGGTGAAGAAGATTTGCATAACACAATTACCATGCTTGATCTTTTGAACACATGTAGAATTCTGCTCCAATGTGCATTCTTCCCAAGCACATATGGAACATTTACAAAAACTGACCCTATAGTAGGCTATAGGCAAGTGTTAACCACTTTCAAAGAACTCGTAATATTCAGAACACATTCTCTTACCACAATGCAATTAAGTTAGAAATCAATAGTAGGAAGATTAAATTGGAAAAAAAACCCTCATATATTCAGAAATTAAACCACATGTCTAAATAGCCCAATGGATCAAAGATGAAATCATAATGCAAATAAATGAAAAAGAGGATCCATAGTTGGGAACCATCCAATCCAGTGTTGTATGCCCTTGACCCAGGGGGCCAGCTGGGAGGGGCCATGGTGAGGGCCTGACAATGGCTCTGGGAAGCTCCGTAGGATTGATCCTGAAGCAATTAAGGCAAAAGCAACCGAATCCCTGACCTGTGAAGATTTCATTTTTCTTTATTGGTTGGTCAAATGGCTTAAATTCCCTCGCTCGGGTTGCTTCTTCTCCAATTAAGGATAAAAACGTTCCTATGTTGCATTACAGAGTGCCAGGAAAATAGCCCCTTGAGCAGACCTTCCGATGTTGGCTGGATGCCCTCACCTGCCTTCAGGGATGTCTCTTGGGGTATTATTCCCAAGCTGGTATCCATAGTTTGGTACATGGCTACTAACATGTAGGCAGGGCCTCTGGACATCACAGGGAAAGACGTTTGATGCCTGAAGGTAATGGCGGCAATTTAACTGCTAGGTAGGTTCATCTCAGCCCTACCTGGAATTGTGGGGTCTCACACCTGGGATAGCTTAGAACTGGGGAGACAAAGGTAGTAATGTACTCTGGGCTTCTCTTATTCCCTTTCCAAACTTTACTTCCATTCCTCCCTTTTCGGTCCACATTTGTTTTCCTGCCTTAGAAACAGATTGCAGGGAATGAGGTTTGTGCAAACCTACAAATCCAGGGAGCACCTGTTGTGTTCTTTCCTAATTTTATAATGCATTGAGTAGGAGAAACTCCATGCTGCTTTCTGCATTCTTAGGCCTATAATGCTAAGGTAGGATCCATCAATCCAAATTCTTTTTCAACTTATTAAAATTGGTACCTAAGTATGTTGTTGATAGAGAATCTTTCATCTATTCCCAGTTCACTGAATCTAATTCCTTCCTCCTAAGTAATATCATTAATCAAACTGATTAATCCTAAAACTATGACAGAAACAAAGTCAAAACTCCCACCTCTCAAGTGCAAATGACTAAATGCAGCACACTGCTAGTGAAAATGCTGATTATTTCATTCTTTTGAGAATGGTGCATCAATATGAACTCCTTGAACCTGGAATTAGACCGGCTCATGTTGTCATAACTAAAGAGCTCTGCCTGGCTTTCTCATATGAATTTTGAAGTACAAGTACCTTTCCTAGAATGTAAACTGTCTGCCTTTGTCAAGTGATTACTAGCTGGCGTTTACTCCTCAATACGTATTAAATTTACGTGCAAAGAGATTACATCTATAACCAAATCTTACAACCAAATTAAGGTAAATATACTCTTCCTAAACAAGTCCTATAAAGTGTAATAGTCTGAGAAAAGAGGCATCTTTCTCCTCTCAAAAGGCAATTTTCAAAAATGAATTGATTTGAATGGTAATACGCCTGAATAATAAAATCAACAAAAAGAAAAGCTACAGCATATCCCACGAACAAATGGAGACATAAGGTTACTGTGCTTCATTCAAGCAATATCTAGGTTCTAGAATAGGGAGGAGGGAAGACACAGATGCATGACTTGAGGGAAGAAAATTAGCTAAACAGCGACTGTTCTTTCCTACCCCTGACAAAATTGATATTAGTTCCCTATTTTCCTACTTGCTCCTGGCCAATACTATATAATTAAAAGGCCTCCCTCCAAGGAGCTCAAAGTGCTTTAGGGACATGGTCTAATTAATCCTCCTCACATCCTGGTAAAGCTCCATTCCCTGCCTCTGCCCTAGAGAACCAGACCTCCTCATCTAAGAGTGGTGCATGCGGCCACTCTTCTTGAGTGGTTTACCGGAAGTGACAATAGCTGTCTAAACCAGCCTCTCTTTTTTCCAGAAGCTGTGAATACAGACTCTCTTTTTGGTGCCAGGGTCAGCCTTCTCTGGCTGAAGGGCCAAAAAGCCGTCAATCAACTTTGATATGCATAATCAGCATATTCATTCTTCCACCTAAGGCGTTGTGGCCTCCATTAGGACTGGGGCTCAGCCTTCAGATAAGTAGAGGCGTGTTTTGGAGTCCTTCAGTCAATTCATCTACCTAAATGAATCTTTTTTGGGCTTTAGATGTTGCTGTTCTTGTGATTCCTTCCTTGCCCTTCTCTGCTTCTTGTCCAGGTTCATCTTTTGTGAGATGGGACACATCGTTTCTTCACTGGCTGTGCTGCTGATTATCATGGGTTCTGTTTTCTGTGGAACTTTGATCTTGATATCATAATATGTTCTTCTGGCCATTTCAACCCTAACAACAGCCATCAGGATGGCTTTCAGCAACACCAACCCCTGCAACTGTAGATGTGCTTTCTACCCTGGGAAGCTGAGTCTACCTTACAACCCCTAGAATGCTGTCTGTCTGTAGGACCTAATAAGTGGACATAGATACATTTAATAGAGGTATTTATTTCTCCTAGATACTCTTTGTTTTCCCGTCTGCCATGTTTTCCTCTTCCATATGATTGTCTGAGGTCTGTGAAGGTGATGAGATATTGAGGCATGCTTCTCCTGAAGGAGAAAAAAATCCCAAAGAATGTTTTTAATTGTATTACTTATTTTTTAAAAAAGCAGGATTTATTGAGAGGACAGAAAAGCTCTCACAGTGGGAGGGGACCAAAGGGGTTGCCCTATATTATTTATTATACTGTCTGATAGTTACAGCACTTTGGTATACTCAATATGATCTTTAAAATAGAATTGTGAAGAATGTGTGATGGTGAACATTAACCTCCCCCTGCACAATGAAACAGAGCTTAGACCAGCTAAATATTGCTTTCAAGATCACAGAGGTCAAATTCAGATTTTCTCTTTACAATATCAATTTTCTTTCCCCTCTCATCTGTCAATATCCATTCTCTTTCCATCACTACCTGTGATCCTTTCAATGACTGTTTACTTTTTATCTTTTTTTTTTTGAGTTGGAGTCTCACTCAGTCGCCCAGACTGGAGTGCAGTGGCCGTTCCTGGCCACCGCAGCCTCGACCTGCTGGGCTCTGGCGATCCTTCCACCTCAGCCTTCCGAGTAGCCAGAACTACAGGCGCGCACTACCACGCCCGACTGATTTTTTGATTTATTGTAGAGATGAGGTCTTGCTGCCCAGGCGGGTCTCGAACCCACAGGCTCAGGCAATCCACTCACCTCAGCCTCCCAGAGGCGCAGGATTACAGGCTGAGTCACCGAGCCCAGCTACTTTTTATCTTTTTTGATGCCAGACACTGTGCCAGGACCTGGATATAAAAAGATGGATAAGACATTGTTCTTACCCTTCTTCTTCCCTTTCCAGCTAAAAGATATTTTATATTGGAAAGCATCTTGCAAAAGTATTATACAACACTGTGCGATTGAGGCTCTAATCAGAGGGTGTGTACAGGTTGAAGGAATTCTTGGACTGGAAACAGAATAATAAGCAGAGAAAGGAGAGTATATGTGAAAACACAGAAATATAAGCTGAGATGCAGCATCTGAGGCATTCTAAGTAGTTCAACTTGCCAGGGCTGGGCTGGAAAGCAACAGAGAGTAAGGTGGGCAGACCTTCAGGGTCTGCATCCTAGAAGCCCTTATGGGTCACCTCGGGGAATTTGGACTTTTGTCCTCAAGACCGTAGGAGGTCATTGAAATCTCATGTGCAGGAAAGTCACATGATCAGATCTGCTGTTTTTATCAAGCTCCCTCTGTATCTTCTTTGAACCTATCAAGTTGGCAAAGATGAAGGAAGATGAATATGCTTCATGTTGGAGAGAGTTCACTGATGTGGAAATTCTCACAGAATGTTAGCAAAAAAAAAAAGTGATATAAGCTTGCTGGAAAGAACTCTGACAATATGTGTTAAGAGCCTTGAAAATGTTCAGTCTATTGGACCCAATAGTTCTGCAGCAATAAATATATTTTAGGGAAATGATCTCAAAGAAAATAAACATTTCAGGGCAAAATTATTGTTTGGGTGGCTGCTTTTTCATAATAAGACACTAGAAATAACCTAAAATGCCCAACAATGAGGTAACAATTTAGATTATAACATATTCATTTATAATGGAGCTGATGAAATTTTTAAGCACAATGATGTAATAGAAAATTGCACAGTGGTTTTGCTACCCGTGATCCACTCACAATTATTTTGAGCAAAGAGTTTTGTTTTCTGTCTGGATACAGGGTTGGAACATGTGACTCAGGTTAAACCATCTACCCTGCTTTCAGGGGAGAATGTGTGACCTAAACCAATTTAATAATAATGAATCTAGGCCCGGCATGGTGGTGCACATCTGTAATCTCAGCACTTTAGGATACTGAGGTGGGAGGATCCCTTGAAGTCAGGAAGTTGGGACAGACTGGGCAACATATGGAGAACCCAAATCCACTAAAAAAATACTACTAATAATAGAATAAAATAAAAGGCCAGGTATGGTGATTCAAGCCTATAATCTCAGCACTTTGGGAAGCTGAGGTGAGAGTTCAAGACCAGCCCAGACAACACAGTGAGATCTTGTCTCTACAAAAAAAAAAGAAAGAAAAATAACTGAGTGTGGTGGTGTGAGCTTGTAGTCTTGGTTACATAAGAAGCTGAAATGGAAGAATCGCCCAAACCCAGGCGGTCAAGGCTGCAGTGAGCCATGATAGTGCCACTGCATTCCAGTCTGGGTGACAGAGTGGGACCTTGACTCTGTCTGGATCTAGGATTGAAACATGTGACTCAGGGACTGGTTCAGCGAAGATCACGTAACTTAACCCAATCTAATAAAAGTAATTCTCAAGAATTATTCTGGAAAGGCCGGGACAATGATATACCCATGTTTCCGCTAAATATGAATGAGTTTGTGGTAATCTGTAATGTTAGCAACAAAAACTTAATACAAACAGAAAGGTAAAATCAATATTTAACTGGACCCAAGGAAGGGCAACCATTTTATTACATAGTTAATCGTAGAACATCTCGGGGGAAGTAATGAGACTTCAGCTGTCTTTTTAATGTTTTCTGTCTTTGGATGGAATGTCAACTCCACCCTTCATTTATGAATTAAATGAGTAAATAGAGAAAAGATTATTTTAGAAAATCCTCCTACTACCTTAAAAAATAGCTGTGCTACGTAATATGTAACATTGAGATGCTGGAACAAAATATTAAAGACCCTAAAGATTTAAAGTTAATCCTCCCGTCACACTCCAGAGTAACCTTTGTTAATTGAGATGGAAAAAAAGTCATTTTCCCTCTAGACTTGCTGAGCTTCGATGATCAAAGCTCTGGGATTGTGGAATACGAAATTTAGGAGGCAAAAAGCGGCCACACAGTATTAATTTGCTTACTTGACTTATATGACTGCAAGTGAAGTCTCTTAAAGTTACTTCTTCTAAGTTCAGGCTGCTTTCTAAATTTAAATTACTCCAGCTTACCATAAGGTGAAGTCCTGACAAATCTGACATTGACACAATATGAAGTGAACATCATAGAACAACTTCTTTTCCCCCTGGGTGTGCATTTTGGCCTGTTTGTCTCAGGAATATTTCAGGACCCATTTGGCCATTTAAGGATATTAAAGTTGTAGGGGATTGGTGCTCCATGGGGTCAAGGCTGTTCTCTGTAAACACAATGAAAGCTTGCAGGAGGCTGAGGGCTGCATGAGAAAATTAAGTATTGATTGAGGCGTAGGTATGATGTTGTGCAGTGTAGTTATTAGACTCAATTCAGTGCTGTTAATTTGAGTTCTCGCACTTTCTCAGAAGATTACGCCAGTTAATAATACATTATTGAAGTCTGAGTAGGTATCGTTCTCTGCCTCATGGTCATTGCATCCTTTTTCTGAGCCATGGAAGACTATGTTGCCAAATCGATATGCTTCTATTGAACACAGGTTCATTCAACCACTCAGCTCAAATATGATCACTTTCTGGAGTTTGCAACACGTGGCAAAGTCAACTTTCCTTCCAAATGCTCTCTTCCTATCAAGAAATCAGGAATCCTGAATTTAATCTTCTCTATTTCCAATTCTCATTGATTATATTTGGGCCTCAGAAATAAAGAAAAGTGGTCCCCTCTACCCTAAAATCACTTAGGGCAGGGCCACTTACAATGGAGTCAAATAGACAAGACATCTGAACATGGGAAAAGATTGGAAGTATCTGTCACTCAGAACAACAGATGGAAAAAAAAAATCCTCCATAAGATTTCAGAACTGGAAAGGGCCTTAGAAACCACCTAGTCTAGTTCTTTCATTTTCTGGATGACTGAATCTGTATCTGATGTGGCTGTGATATGCTCAGACATTGTAGCTAGTTAGTGGCAGAACTGGGAAAGTAATTGAGGTGTCCTGACTCTGAAACTAGTTCTTTTTATTGTATTCTGCCTGCGCAACTGCCTTGGCTGTGGACAGGGCAAGCATCTGAGTCAATAGTGTCTTTATGAACATTTATGTTTATAAAAACTTAAATTTACGTTAGATAACCTTCCTCCAACCCTTAAATGTCATATATAGCTAACATACAGACTTCTAAGAACATTGTGCATGGTTTTAGGGTATTTTTCTTATCCTTTCTTTCCTTTTTTTTGAGTCAGAGTCTCACTCTGTTGCCCAGGCTGGAGTGCAGTGGCGCAATCACAGTCACCGTAGTCTCGAACTGCTGGGCTCAAGCCATCCTTTTGCCTCAATCTCTTGAGTAATTGGGAGGGACTACAAGCATGTGCCACCACGAGTGGCTAATTTTTTGATATTCTGTAGAGATGAGATCTTTTTTTTTTTTTTTTTTTTTTTTTTAGTTGGAGTCTCACTCTGTCACCCAGACTGGAGTGCAGTGGCCGCTTCTGGCCACTGCAGCCTCGACCTGCTGGGCTCCGGCGATCCTTCCGCCTCAGCCTTCACGTAGCTGGAATTACAGGCATGCACTACCACGCCCGGCTGATTTTTTGATTTATTGTAGAGATGAGGTCTCGCTGCCCAGGCGGGTCTCGAACCCACGGGCTCAGGCAATCCACTCACCTCAGCCTCCCAAAGGCGCGGGATTACAGGCTGAGCCACCGACCCGGCTCGAGATGAGATCTTACTGTGCTGCCTAGGCTGGTCTCAAACTCCTGGGCTCAAGCAATCCTCCTGCCTTGGCTTCCCAGAGTGCTAGGATTACAGGTGTGAGACACTGTGCCCAGTCTATAGCATGTTCTAATACCTCTGCTTTTAGAGAGGGAAGCTTTTAATTATCATCACTTCACTGATAACACAGTTGAGACTCAGAACATTTAAGTGGCTTGTCTTAAGTGGCATAGCCATTTAGGATAGACAGATAAATACTCAAGCCTAGGTCCCTATACTCCCAGTTCAGTGCACCTTCAGTTCAGTGCAGTGTTCTCTGCAGTCTCCATTGCTGACTCTAAAATTAATCTTGTGCCTGGGTGCAATGGCTCACACTTGTAATCCCAGCAGGTTTGGAAGGCTGAGGCAGAAGGATCACTTGAGCCAAGGAGTTCAGGGTCAGCCTGGGCAACATAGTGAGACCCTCTGTGATCAGACCCTCCCTACTCAGGTTGAAGCAGGAAGATTGCTTGAGCCCAGGAGTTTGAGGCTGCTACACTGCACTTCAGCCCGGGCAACAGAATAAGACCCTGTCTGTAAAAAACAACAACAAATTGTCTTTCTATACGACTGAAGGACTTACATCTCTAGTTTTCTTGTTCTGCTAATCCCTTTTTCCAAGTTACATACCTGGAAGGGTCTAGTATGTGCTTAATATTTTAGCATGTGCTGTGACTTAATGCCCAAGTTTAAAATTGAGGAGAAAACTCTAGCATTACTTCTGGCTTCTCTGGGCCTGGCAAATATTGTGTTGCTCACTTTTGGCTTCTCTGGGCCTGGCAAATATTGTATTGCCCACTTTTACTCTGTGTTTGCAATCTGTTCCATTATGGCTAATACAAACATGACATACAATGTATGAGTCATTTATTAATCTCTCTAAATTTACATTTGGCGATGTTCCTCCCGGCCTGTACAAGTGAACACATACAGCCTCACATGTGATCAGAACCGCAGCACCGTAGAAACTGTTCTTTCCTCAGCTGTCCCCTGTGACTAGCTTTTTTTCCTCCTCAGCTAGAGTCACTCTGGTGGATAAGGACTTCCAGGGTAGAGCTTCCTTCTGAAGTGGTTGCGATTAATCTTTCCCAATCAAAATAGGAACAATTTGTGCTTCCTTACGATGCCAGAGCTGCTATAAATCGGGGTAATAGATTTTTCAGTACCTTGTAAGATAATTGCGTTGGGGAGAAGATGAAAGCGCACACTGGGGGCAGGCACCCCATGCCCCTCCATCCTCCTGTTCTTGCTGCTTCCAGGACGACCTAGAAAACAAGGCTGGAGGAAGACAGTTTTACCTTGCTCATGCTAAATTAGTTCTGAGATGCTCTGGGCGAAGACTGCCAACGGAACTCTGTTTTGACAGTGGAAATATTTATAATGAAACATAACGAAGTCAAATCTAAGTCCCCCATTGCCCCAACACGGAAGCACTAAAATTGCAATTCTGGTGATAGTGACACCTCCGATTACCAAAATGTGAAGTCATTTTCTAGAGAGAATGACTTCACTTTGAGGAAATGGATCCTGGCTAAGGCCATGACAAGCACACAAGGGGCTTCAAATCCACGTTCCTGTGGTACTTCTGACCCCCCCCAAATGAGATTCACCACGTCTGCTTCCCCCTCTAGAGGCAACAGTGCTTACCAACAAGTGTATCTCTGGCTCAGGAGTAGTCTGTGAAGCATGTTCACACAACTCTAGAAATGAAAGCACTGCGTACAGAGTGGGAAGTTTTACAGCAGTAGTAGCAGTTGATAGAACACACTATTACCACCCCAGGGTTATCACCCTTATGTAGGTGATGCTCATGCTTTTGGAAAGATTCTAGTTGCCATCGATTCTCAAGAGCAAAGAAAATTGCAGACACAAGCTGCTGATTGCTTTGATCCTTTGTGAGTAAATTTGTTTGTTTCTTCCCTTATTCAACAAATATTTATTGCATACTTACAATGTACTAGGCACCATGCCTGATACGGAGGATATGACAGTAAATGTGATTGATGGGGTCATTCCCTAAAAAGATATTGAAGTAAAATACAATTTTTGTTGTTTGAGGTAGTTTTGTTTTATAAAGTCACCAACAAATACTGTAAGCCTCAGGTTGTAACAGTTTCATCAGCTGATTAATACATAACTTTATTTTAAGTGTGTTTCTGTTTAAAAACACCTTATCTATAATACATAACTTTATTTTATGTGTGTTTCTGTTTAAAGACACTTTGTGTCTAATAGTAGTTTTTGGTTTACTGGCACTAAACTCACAACCAACAGGACTATAACTCATGTCTAAATGGAGGTTATTTGACACACATATTTTCCTTTTTTCCTCTGCATTTTATTTTTTTCTTTCCTTTTTAAAAATTTCAATAGCTTTAGGGATACAAATGGTTTTTGGTTGCATGACTGCTTTGTATAGAGGTAAAGAAGTCTGGGCTTTAACTGTGCCCATCACCCCCATTAGTGCACATTATACCTGATAGGTGATTTTTCATCCCTTCCATCTTCCTGCCCTTTCCCTTCTGAGTCTCCATTGTTCATCATGCCTCCACACTTCAGCCTGGGCAACAGAGCAAGACCCTATCTCTAAAATAATAATAATAATAAAAATTGTCTTTCTTTAAGACTGGAGGATTTAACACGTCTCTAGTTTTGCTAATCCTCTTTTCCAAGCTACACACCTAGAAGGTGCTAATATGTGCTTAATATTTTAACATGTGCTCTGACTTAATGCCAAAGTTTAAAATTGAGGAGAAAACTATAATATTACTTCTTTATGCCCTTGCAGACCCTTAGCTTAGCTCCCACTTATAAGTGAGGACATGTGGTATTTTGTTTTCTGTTCTTGCATATCTTCACTTAAGACAGTTTTCTTCAATTCCACCCAAGTTGCTGCAAAAGACACTATTTTGTTCTTTTTTTTATGGCTAAATAGCATTCCAGGGTATATTATATGTAGTTGAACTTGTTCAAACTCAGCTGGGAATGTGTGTGCTGGGTGACTTAAATTTTCACTGCTCTGTGTACAACCAAGGAAAGCATCACAGGTATTGACTTTGGGGTTACAAATAAATTTTAGCGAGCAGATGAATTAGCAAATTTGGAATTTGTGACCAACGCAGGTCAACTATATCTGCTTATCTCTCAATTTCTTACAGTCTTAGATACTGAAGTTAGGGACACTCAACCTTCACTGGAAATTCCCCCAACCCTCACCCCAGCCACATTCTGCACATTACAAATGGCTAAGAGGAGTTCTTGACCGGAAAGTCCCTGGCAACTGGGTTCTATGTTTTAATTGGGAACTTGGGTTGTAAGAAACAAAAATTCCCTTGAATTACCTTATGAAAAGGGATGTTTATTATAAAGACACATTTGAAAGTAAAGGCAGCACGCAGGACCATGACTCATGACTCTCCACTGTCTGGAGCAGTGGAGTGCATTCTCTTTTCCACTGTGTGGTTTTGCTGCTTAGTCATTACTTTTATTTTCTCTTAATTCTTGCTTGTGTGTTGCCTATCATAGCTGCCATAGCCCCTCTCTCATTCTCTGTGGTTTTAGTTCCTTCTGAACTGACTCAAATCCTTTAAGTTTCAACAAGGAAAAACTTGAAAGTTTCAGCAATTTATGTCACTTTAGATGTGTCACTGGTCCCTGCCCAATCTCTAGACTGGATGCTCTCAGGTCAGGAGCCCACCTCTGAGTCAATCAACATGTCTTGGACAAGTGGAATCAAGTGATACAAAAACATGGTGACCAAGGTTTTATCTTGTGCCAGTATGACTGACACCTTATACTTCAGATCTGTAGTAACTGTTTTTCCCTTTCTTGGGTGAGGGAATTGGTTTTGCATTCAGCCCACTCTGTGGTTGGACATCCTGATCTCTGAATACTACTTGGCTGGCCCTCCACTTGTTGCCTGCTGTATGGGGCCTCTCCCGACTGCCTGCCTAGTCATCTATCTCGATACATACCACATCTCTGCATTGGTTTAAAGTTTTGCATCCCATCTCTCCATGCCTCCATGGACTTATCTTCAGTTTCAGACCTGCATTTGAATCTTATTCTTGTATACTTATCCCTAAAAGGAACCAACCTTGGTTATATTTCAGGCATATCATCTCTGTCTCCTCAACCACCAACATTTTACCAAAGCCCACAGTCCTGTCTAGACTCTTGTTCTGTGTGCTGTCTTTTCTGACCTTGTTCCATATCTCTTGAGTCCCATTTCTGACATTGAGCTCTACAACCCATGAATTCACTTTCAAGAATTCCAATGCCCCCAAGGATGTATATGCCCCCAAGGATGTATAAGCCAAGGGAGGTATGTTTCTGATGCCCTGTTAGCCATTTGACATGAAGCCTCTTCTCCAGAAGCTCTTCTATGTGTGTTCGGTCAAAGCACTCTACTGGAACATACTCATGCACAAACTGAGACTTGATATTTTTTGACCACATGTCATCCTCACTCCAGAAGGACTTTGAGGTATTAGCTGTTTTGTCTGGAATCACTAGCCAGTCAAGGTCACCTTGAAGTGATCCTTGCTTCCACATCCTTGGTCCCGTGCTGCATCCCAGGTCCTCCTCCTTGGTCTTAAAGGCTCTAGAGCACTAGTTTTTGTGGAAGTGAGTTAATATGAGTCAAAGAATCTTATGCTTGTAGTTTCCTCTGTTGCGTAGAGCTTCTTTCCATTTACACAGCCTCAGAACCTGGCTGTCTTCCTTGGGAAGAGCCAAGTCTGTGATGAAGCTCAGCCTACTGACTTGTCATATCCCCAAGACTATAGAAGGGTAGTTACACTGAGGAAATTGAGTGCTTAGTTGTGTACAGTCAACACTAATAGCCCCCAAGGGAGGCATACTTTTTAGTGAGAAAAGAGATCCTCTAAATTCTGTATATTTTACTTAGACTGGTTAATGTTCTCTATAAAATATACCAGAATATTTAGCATTTTCAGAAATGTCTTTTTCTAGAGTTTTAGGGTTATAAGAGACCCTCATGATATAGATTTTACCATTCTTTTCTATTGAGGAAGCTACTGATCTACCAAGAGATGAAATCATTCTAGGTTCCACAGTGTTAGTGTTGGAAGAAAAACCTAAAATAAGGCTTGGTATATGGCAGGGACCCAATGAATCAGTTGAGAGAAGAAATTTATAAAGGAAGGCATGAACAAATGATTCGGATTCCCACCATATCAGGATCTTGCCTTCCTGGTCTTAAGTTTGGACTTTTAGTTGGGGTGCTGAGTTCAGTTCTTCCATTTCAAAGTCAGATGGTCAGCTTTCCCAACTAGCATAAGCCAAAAGTACTAATGAGAAAGTGTTTCATAAAATGGATGTCACTATAAAAATTCAGGTGTTTTTGTTTTGAAAGCTTAGATGGATCTGATTATTAGGACTGTGTAAGTACATTTATCCTTCTTTCAACTATCTAGCAAGTGAACCCCTTCTTATGTTTAAGAAACAACCTGTCATTTGAGTCTTGTTGGTAAGCAGGGCTCAATTCTCACTATAAAAGTAACAAATTTGCCAGGTGTGTTGGCTCACGCCTGTAATCCCAGTACTTTGGGAAGCTAAGGCAGTAGATTGCTTGAGCCCAGTGAAAGGTACCTATAGAAACCTAGAAGAAGCTTAGCTTATTCTTAAGTCTTTTTGCCTCAGTGTAACCATTAGAAATCATTCAGACATTCTACTGCAGGACAAACAGCAGCCTATTCTATCCCCCCTAGACAAATCTCCTTCAAATGCAAGACCAGGACAGCCCAACCATTCATGGTTTAGCATAATAATCTCTAGCAAACTTTTGATTCCTGTCAAGGCCAAAGTCATAAGAGTTTGTGAGTTGCAAATGTCTGAATTTATGAATTGCAAATGTCTAACAAATCTTTTGCAGGAATCCTTCCCCCCCCCAGGGTGACCCTAATCAGCCCTTTGTGAACTACATGACACAGATAAGCCCCACCATGGCAGCAATCATGTGACTAACCCACCCACCTGCCTGCTGTCCTTCACCTGACATCATCAGTTCCTGCCTTGTCTGCCCCTTTGTGATGATGTGGAAACAGACCACCACTCAATCACCCTAATGATCTTCCCCCATCAAGGGAAATGGTTAAAAGGACTCAACCACAAGCAACCAGTGGCCATTGCCTTGCTAGAGTCTTGTGGCCTTGTGCTCTTTGAGCCCTGGCTGTCGCCTTGCTTCCTGGCTTTGGTCCCCCTCCCCCACCTTGGGGAGGTGAATCTTCTCTCTCCTTTCTCTTTCTCTCTCTCTAATTTACTTTTAAATAAACTTTTCTTTCTTAACCTCTTTTGTGTGTCGCAATTCTTTGCATTTACTCGGATTTCTGGGTTCCCAGCGTGGCACCTCCGGCTTGCCGGCCCCGGCAGTGCTGCACCCCTTGCTCCATCCATTTTCCCTCGCCCTATCTAAAACCCTAACACCCAGGAGTTCAAGACCAACCTGGGCAATGTAAGGAGACCTCATCTCTACAAAAAATCAAAAAAATTATCTGGGCATGGTGGTGCGTGCCTGTACTGTCAGTTACTGGGAATGCTAAGGTGGAAGCATCACCTGAGCCCAGGATGTGAAGGTTGCCATGAGCCATGATTGCTGTGATCATACCATTGCACTCCAGCTTGGTTAACAGAGAAAAAAAAATTCAAAAATTGCTTTCCTAGTTTCCCTTGCAACTGTGGCTTGGGCATGTGACCTATGCTAAACCAACTGACTTATGCATCCACCTCATATCTGAACCAAGAGGAACCCACTGCATGTGGGGCAGAAGACTCTACTACAGAGGCTCAGTGAGTGTCTGGGGCCCCGTCCTGGGGCAGGGATCGTGGGAAGGGCCCAAGTCTGGAGTTAGTGCTCAAGAACAGCAGCAGAGAGGTCCTCACTGGACTGACTTTTGGAGGGATGTTGGTCAAGGTCCTAGTGTCTTTTATTTTTTGTTTTACATCTGTCTTAGCAAGTTTGTGAATTAATCAATATTGATTATTTAAAAAATTTTAAAAATTCATTTTCTGCTTCAAATTAGTCAAACTCAGTTTCAAACCTGGTACCAGCAATAACTGCAGACACACAAAGGTAGAGTCTAGGACTGGTTATCTAGTCTTCTTGAAGGATCCATCTAGTGTGAAGAGATGGGAATCCTGATCACCCACAGCAGACATGGTAAAACAACTCAGTTATCAGCTGGAATCCCCTGGAAGGAAGTGCCCATTGAAGTCAAGCATTTAAGGGATAATTGCTGACATCAAGCAGTATGACAGGAATGAGGAAATTAGACTGTGAGGTAGAGTGGTTTGCTTCTAAGAGCAATTTATTAAAGTAGGGCTCGATCAGTTTCAATTCTTAACATTTTGACTCACAGGGCAGTTTGAAATTCAGGGATTTTAAAAAATGGTTACAATAAAAATATGTCTTTGCTTTTGAAGCCACAAGGCTGAAAGAGTTGAAAAGAACATAAAGTTTGATTCTGAGAAGTTGGTAAAATAAGCAATAACAAAAACAATATGTTTTGATCACCTGTTATATGGCGGATACTAATGCGGAGCAAACTGATAGTTAAAAAAAAAAGTAAAATCCTTGCTTTCCTTGAGTTGGCATTACAGTGTCAGTTGAATCAGTGTCAGTTGAATTGTGCCCTCCACACATTTATATGTTGAAGTCTCAACCCCGAAGACCTGAGATGTGATGCTATCTGTAAGTAGAGCTGTTGCAGATGTAATAATTTTAGATAAATTCATTAGGATGGGCCCTAGTCCTATATACCTGGGAATTTTTGGAGACAGACATGCACACAGGGAAAACACCATGTGAAGAAGAGAGAGATTGGGGTGATGGTTCTATACCAAGGAGTGCCAAAGATTGCCAGCAAACCATAAGAAGCTAGAGGAGAGGCATGAAACAGATTCTACCTTTCAGCCCTAAGAAGAACCAACCCTGCCAACACCTTAATCTCAGATGTCTGGCCTCCAGAATTGTGAGACAATACATTTCTGCTGTTAAGTCACTCAGTTTTTGGTACTCTGTTACAGCAGTCCTAGCAAACCCAATACAGAGTGGAATCCCAAGAACTGGGAAGGTTGCAATAGTGACCTGTGTATAGCAGGCAGCCTCGTTCCCCAGTTGTTCCAATGCTTATTCAAGAGGCTCATGATAAAATGCCCAGGTGGCAGAGATGGGTCATGACTTGGCTATCCTCATTGCCAAGGGTCCACTTTGACCATCCTGAGCCTCTGAAGTATCCAGGCAGCTGGGAAGTGGACTGGGAGAACCAGTGCCTTTGTGGCTGGATGACTACATTGTGTCTTTTCCTTGACAGAGAGGACAGTGGTTTGTCTTCAGTGAAATAGATTCTTATTCTGGATTTGGATTTGCTATGGAACCAAGTTGCCTGGGTTCAAATCCTAGTTGTGCCACTTACCAGGTATATGACCTTGGGCAAGTTACATCACCTGTCCATGTTTTAGTTCCCCATTTGCAAATTGAGGATAGAAATAATATCTTACTGTAGTAGTTTCCTGAAGCTGCTGTGATAATTAGTGGTTTAAAACAATAGGAATATCTTCTCTAAATCACGGTGCTGGCAAGGGCATGCTCTTGCCAGAGGCTCCCTACTGACTCTTCTGGCTTTTGGAGTGCCTGGGTTTGTGTCCACATCACTCTAATTTCTGCTTTATCTTTTGTGTTTGTTAAGTCTCCCTCTTATGAAGACATCTGTGATTAGTTTTAGGGTAACTTTCCCTAATCTTTTCCAGTCAAAATCTTTCATCACATCTGTAGAGACATTGTTTTCCTTACAAGGTAATATTTACAGGGTTCAGAGATAAGGACTAATAATTTTGGGTGGAATATCTTGGGTGGTTTTTATTCAGCATATTGCATCATCTCATAAGATTGTTGTGAGAATTAAATTAGTTAATTCTTGTAAAGCATTTAGACCAACATGACACATGATAAGCACTCAACACATGTTTGCTACTAATAAAGAATAAATGGGCCGGGCATGGTGGCTCAAGCCTGTAATCCCAGTACTTTGGGAGGGTTAGGGTTAGGGTGAGGGGATTGCCTGAGCCCATGGGTTTAAGAACAACCTGGGCAACTTGGCCAGACCTCATCTCTACAACAAATCAAAAAATTAGCCAGGTGTGATGGCACGTGTCTGTGCACCTGTAGTTCTGGCTCCTTGGAAGGTTGAGGTAGAAGGATGGCAGGAGCCCAGTAGGCCGAAGCTGGGGTGGCCGTGAGCGTGCCATTGCACTTCAGCCTGGGCGACGGAGTGAGACTCCAACTCAAAAAAAAAAAAAAGAAAAAGAATAAGTGATCTTAATAATCCTTAATAACTAATAGGGTGACAATATTCTACAGCCTTCTGGTAATTTTGTGAGTTTCTCAATATTCTTTCAGTAATACTGTTCTTACTTAAATCAGGCAGGTATCATTTCTGTAACTCATTTTGACGGCAACAAATAATACTGACTGATACCAACAATAGGGACATTATCAGCAAAATGTTACTGTAGTTTACCATTGGGTAGAAATCTCCCTTGTTAGAGAACATGGCATGTGTACGTTCAGAACTGAAATGTGATGCCCACTCTCGAGAAAGGATCAGATAATTTTGAGATCGATGTCACTCCAGGGACCTGAACATGCATATCTTAAGTGGGAAACAAAATGTTCTCCATAAAGTCAAATTAAGGTAGCTATTAATTGATTAACAAAACACTGCTGCTTCCGTGCCATTTAGCATTACAGTAAGGTGTTCTGAATTAATTACTTGGAAAATCTATGATACTTTGCAAAACATTTTATAATCAGTTTAATTAATCACTTTTTACATTCTTCTCCCTGACATTTAATAAAGTCAACATGAATAGGACAACATTTTTAACACATATTGCAAATAACAGAATGATGTTAGGCAAGTGGATACAATTAAAATGAAAGGAGAGGATGTACAACATTGTTGATTCTTGAAAAGACAGGCAGGGTGTGCCACTAGGGCCTGCTGTTAGCTTTTTTTTTTGAGTCAATCTCACTCTGTTGTCCAGGCTGGAGTGCAGTGGCACGAACATGGCTACCGTAGCCTGGACCTGCTGAACCCAGACAGTCCTTCAGGCTCAACCTTCCAAGTAGCTGGGACTACAGGCTCACCACCACGCCCAGATAATTATGTTTTAAATGCATTGTAGAAATGAGGTCTCGCCATGTTGCCCAGGCTGGTTTCAAACTCCTGGGCTCAGGCAATCCTCTCACCTTGGCCTCCCCAAATGCTGGGATTATGGGTGTGGACCACTATGCCTGGCCTTTTTTTTTGTTTTGAGTTTTTTTGTTCAGTTTCACTCTGTCACCAGCCTGGAGTGCAGTGGCACGCTCCCGGCCACAGCAGTCTTGACCGGCTGGGCTCACGTGATCCTTCTGCCCCAGCCTTCTAAGTAGCTGGAACTATAGGCGTGCACCACCACTTTCAGCTACTTTTTCTTGATTTATTGTAGAGATGAGGTCTCACCATGTTGCCCAGGCTGGTCTTGAACCTGTGGGCTCAGGCAATCCTCTCACCTCAACCTCCCAATGTGCTGGGATTATAGGCGTAAGCCACCATGCCTGGCCTTGTGCCTGGCTTTAATAATTCATTCTAGATAACATAAGACCCAGGTTGGTCCTTTCAACTATCCAGTATCCTAAAGACATTGACCTTGCTTTGCAAGAAATTCAGTATTGAGTAGAATTTTTGTGTATTTGTATGGTTATTGTAAGTGTCGTTTTAGTTATACTTCTTTTTCTTGATAACATACTCAAAATTTTAAAAATAGGAATGAATTCTAATTTAGCCTTGCCATTTGCAAATACCATTTTTACATATATTGAGATGGAAGCCGTGTGTTGTGGTGATTCATAGCATAAGCCCATATCTCACATGTGATGTGCGAAGGAATCTGTTAGGTCAAACCAGGTCTGTGATCTGGTGCTGCACAAAAGAGGCAAAGAATTGCACAGAAATTAGATTGAAAAATATAGTTTATTTAGAAAGCAAATTGAAGAGAGAGAGAGAGAGAGAGAGAGAGAGAGAGAGAGAGAGAGAGAGAGAGAGAGAGAGGAGATTCATTTCCCCAAGTTAGAGGAGGAGGACAAAGCTTAGGAAAACATGGTGACCATAGCTCAGAGAGCCACATGGCCAGACCAGAACTTAGCAAAGCAATGGTCAATGACTGCTTGAGGTTGAATGCTTTTAAACCTTCCTTTTGATGGGGGCAGGTCATTAAGGTGATTGGGTGGTGATCTGTTTCACGTCATCACAAAGGGACCAGGTAAGCACAGGCACTGATGTCATGATGATGGACAGCAAGCCGATGGGTGGGTTAGTCACATGACTGTTGCCATGTTGATGGGGTCTGTTTGTGTCACAAAGGTCACGAAGGGCTGGTTGGGTTAACTTGGTTTCTTATGGTTGGAGGCAAATGCTTGAAACAGAAAAGCTACTTAATACAAAACATGCTGGGGAGGGGGTTATAAAACAATTATCAATAGCTGCCTCTGAAAAACCAGGTCTGTCCTTGATTAGAGAGCAAGCTAGGTAATGTTAAGAAAATATGACAGAATTAGGTAGTAGTCAGGATGGCTGTGCTTTAGCTTAAGATTATTCATTAAATAGTTCCTTTTTGGCATTTTTCAACCTTTCAGAATCTGTGTTCTCTTGATCAGACAATTCCTTTATTACAGCTCAATATATTTTGAAAATCTCACTCAAACTGGAATTAAAAAACAATATTGGCCGGGTGTGGTAGCTCACACCTATAATCTCAGCACTTTGGTAGGCCAAGATGAGAGGATTGCCTGAGCCCACGAGTTCAAGACCAGCCTGGGCAATTTGATTAGACCTCACCTCTACAATAAATCAGAAAAATTAGCTGGGCATGGTGGCACGTGCCTGTAGTTCCAGCTCCTTGGAAGGCTGAGGTGAAAGGATCACCTGAGCCCAGCATGTCGAAGCTGCCGTGGCCACAAGCATGCCACTGCATTCCAGCCTGGACAGCAGAGTGAGACTCCAACTCAAAAATAAAATATTGAGTTGTAATTATATTGAATCTCTGGTTTTCGCATGGAAGTTATATGTTCATGTTTATTGTCCCTTGCCAATGAAATAAATCCAAGATGGAACAATTTAGACATATGGTGAGATACATATTTTAAAATGGTTCCATCTTTGATTTCATTGGTAAAGAATATGCCCAACAATAAATGTAAATGTATAAAAAGGAAATAAATATATAAATGTAAATAGATAAATAAACCCCTGATCATGACAGCAAGAGTTCAAAGGGTCAAGGTTGCTGCATGCATTACTGAGAACTGAATGCTAGTGTTTTCAGTGATGGTCTTTGTGGCTAACTTAGGTCTGAAGAGAGTGCATATACTAAGGAAACTCTAACCACTGGCAGATTTCCCTGGGAGACAGGACAAACTCCCTGAGATTCCTGTCACATCTCAACGTTCTCCAACCCCTCATGTCATGACTGAGCCTGGATTTCCATCCAACTGTAACAGGTTGTGACTGAGTCATAGTCTATTTAATTTAAAGCCAAAGAAAAAATGTCATTTCCTATGCTTTGAATGTTGTAAAGCAAATTCATACTGCCTCCTAGTGAATTAAATGGCCGTCTTGGTTTTATTTCTTCTGATGATTTTTTTGTGTGATTCTAGAATGCATGGTACTTATTATATTGTATTTTATTATTTTATTGCAAAAGAAATATCACCTTTAATTTTCCTTACAAGCCTGTTTATTACCTTAAGAGGAAAATTCAGTTAGATGACGGTCTTTTTTCAAAATCGTGGTAAAATACATATAACATCAACTTTAGCATTTTAACCATTTCCTTTTTTTTGTGTGGAAAAATTGTATTTTTATTTTCATTAACCCCTAACTATAATGAATGATTCCTTCAATTATACATGAAGGTAATAAACCACAATGGTATTAGCAGAGTCTATGACTTTGGTAAGAAATCAAAGCACAGATATTTTCATATCATGTACTTATTATAGAAATCTTTAAAAATTATTTATACTTATTGACACTTAAAACTTAAACATTTGAAAATATATTTAGGATGTACAAGTGCAGATTTCTTACATGTGTCTCATACATTGTGTAGTGGTGAAGTCCGGGCTTAGAGTGGACCCATTACTGGAATAATGTACCTTGTACCCAACAGGTAATTTTTCAATCTCCATCCCCTCATGTTTGTAGTCTCTAACGTCTATTGTTCCGCTGTCTGTATGTCCACGTATATCCATTGTTTACTTTCCACTTATAAGCGAGAACATATGGTATTTGACTTTTTGTTTTTGAGCTATTTCCAGATTTCAGCCATTTCTAAGTGTACAATTCAGTGGCATTGAGTAGACTCACAATATTGTACAATCATCACCACTATCCATTTCCAGAACTTTTTTTCATCTTCCTTAATTGATACCCCGAACCCATTAAACAGTGTCTCTCCATTCCCTCCTGCCCTCAACCCCTGGTCATTTCTATTTTGCTTTCTACCTTTGTGAATCTGTCTGTTCTACATACCTCATGTAAGTGGAATCATGCAATATTTGTTCTTGTGTGTTTGGGTTATTTCACTTAGCATAATGTTTTCTTTCTTTTTTCTTTTCTGAGTTCGAGTCTTACTCTGTCACCAAGGTTGGAGTGCAGTGTCACGGTCATGGCCACCGCAGCCTCCACCTGCTGGACTAAGGCAATCCTGCCTCAGCCTTTCAAGTAGCTGGAACCTCAGGCGCACACTACCATACCTGGCTAATTTTTTGATTTATTGTAGAGATGGGGTCTTGCCAAGTTGCCCAGGCTGGTTTCGAACCCCTGAGCTCAGGCAATTCTCTTGCCTTGGCCTCCCAAAGTGCTGGGATTACAGGGATGAAACACCATGCTTGGCACATGTTTTCAAGGTTCATCCATGTTATATCATGTTCCAGAGTTTCATTCCATTTTAAGGCTAAATAATATTCCATTGTAGGTATATACCATATTTTGTTTATTCATTCATATTACATTATGTTTTGGTTCTGATTCTCTTCAACACTATGAATCTCTGGGGGACAGAGATAATGCATAGTATATCTTTGTATGCCCACCACCTAGCACAGTTGAGGTAAAGAAAGGACACATGGTCTCCATGGATAATTCAGTGATGGGTGAGTAGTTATAGCTCATTGATCACTTGGAGCACTTTAACTTGACAGCAGATCTGGAGTTATCATCCTGAAACACGAAGTTGTCATTTTCGGCTGTGTCCTAATAGGACAATCCTCTGAAGACCAAGCACTTAACCCCATCCCTGCCTCTGGAGGAAAGACCACTGAACACGTGAACTTTTCTTAATCTGGGGCTTTGACTCATGCATAGAAAGAAGAGGCTGAGCTAGACAGAATTCAGGCTGGGGACACTGACTCATAGCTTCACAGCGTCAGACAAAATGTAAGTACAGAAATATATTTGGAAGGCAAATTTAATTTTTGCCTTATCTCACATTTTCCAACACCTTCCTTTGGTTCGGATAATCAAATGTGTGCTTTGGGGAAGATCCAATATCAAATGGAATGAAATAAAAGTTGATCCTGTCAATTGAGTCAAAGGTGGCTTAGTAGGTGATATGCCTCAGACTTTAGAAACAACTTAAGAAATTTCTGCAAATACAGAAATAGCTGAGCTCCTGTGCCATGTGACAGCAGAAAATAGTCTAGTCTGTACCATAGATCAATTGTGCCTTTCATTTTTTCCTGCCCGGGGCTCACAGGTACATTTATTGAAAGTTTGACAACAGTCAAATAGGGCTTTATTAATGCCAGAGAAAGAGAACCCTGGTGCGGAGAATGAATATGTGTGAATGGTAAACCATGGAAAATTTGTGAAGGAGCAGAGGCCTGGCACCCTGTAAGTGAGCCCTGGACCCCGAGGGCATGGCTAGGGGTGGGTGAGGGCGACAACTTTGGCAACTGTGTATGGACAGACCTAGGTTTGAATTTTCAGTCTGCATTTTACTAGCTGGTGACTATGGGCAAGTTGTTCTAGGAGTCTGAATTTCTTCCTTACAGAGTTGTTTGGAGTATTATAAGACATATACATAGAAATGATGACTGTCTTACAGTGATATTAAAAATTTCTGGTAACAATTTTAGATCTGTGTGATATGGTTGTCTGCAAGGCTAGGGAACAATGAACCCTGGAAACATGTCTGACCTTTGGCAGGAAGAAATATGAAACAGCTTATATCCCATAATCTGGGTAGGCTTAGGTAGATTTAGCTAATAAAATACAGAACACTCAGTTAAACATTGATTTCAGATAAGCGATACCTAATTTTTTTAGTATAAATATGTCCCATTCCATATTTGAGGAATACTTATACTAAGGAATTATTTGCTTTTTAAAATCTGAGATTCAAATTTAGCTGAGCTTCCTATATTTTATCTTGCAACCCTACACATAGGGCACTTTATCTGAAATTGTTCATTCCTGTCGTTCTTAAGGATTTTTTTAATTTTTAGAACAGTTCTTAACATTTATGCTTCAGTCATGTGTAGGCAAATAGTGGCTTTGAAGACTCCCTGGTCGGAGCAAGGCACTGTGGGTGTGAGGTCCTGGTAAAGTACTGGGGATAGTTTGGGGAGTGATAGGAAAGGAGGAGCCCAAAAGCATGGGCATCTGGGCCTGGCTGACTTCTAGTTTTCACACCTAATCTTCAAAGCATGCGAGCCTTTCACACTTGCCCATCGAAGAAGGGCTAGCAAGCCTCAGGGACAGGTGATGATGTAGGTGGCACTCACCTGACAGATACAGAAAAACACCAATCACTTTTTGGTGTCAGTATGTCCCAAATATTAAATAGGACATGCATAATAATAATAGCATTCATGGAGTGCAGAATAATAATAGCATCTATGGAGTGCTTATAATAAAAACATTATGTGTTGCTTATGTGAAATTTATTTTACTTTAGTTTATTTGTTTTGTACTTAGAGACAGGATCTTGCTCTGTCACACAGGCTAGAGTGCAGTGGTATGATCATAGCTCACTGCAGCCTCTAACTTCTGGGCTTAGGTGATCCTCCTATCTTAGCCTACTGAGTAGCTGGGACAATAGGCATTTGTCATCATGCCTGGCTAATTAAAAAAATATATTATTTTTGTGGGGATGGGGTCTTGCTATGTTGCCCAGGTTGGTCTCAAACTCCTGGCCTCAAGCAAGTCTCTTGCCTTGGTCTCCCAAAACACTAGGATTACGGGCATGAACCACTGTGCCTGGCCCTAAAATTGATATTTAACTGAGTAGGACAGCCCTGGCAGAAGCTGCTTCCATATCTACTATTGTGAGGTCTAAAGTGACACAGAGACTCTATTGGAAAGATATAGGGGACTCTGGTGGCAGAGAAATGGCACCAGAGATGTCTTTGTCCTCCCTGGAACCTGCTATGAGACAAATTAAGGTTGCAGATGGAATTCAGTTTGCTAATCTGCTGATCTTAAAATAGGGAGTTGATTCTGGATTATCTAAGTGGATTCAACCACAGGATCCTTTCAAAGAGACGAGGAAGGTGGAGGAGAACCAGAGAGTTGGCAGTGAGAAAAACTCCACCTCCTGTCGCTGGCTTTGAAGAAGGAGGAAGAAGGCCAGGAACCAAGGCATGTGAGCAGCTTCTAGAAGTTGGGAAGAGCGAGGAAGGAATTCCCTCCTAGAGCCTTGGGAGTGGGGTGTGGCCAAGTGTCATGATAGGAAACCCAGTGAGAATTGTCTGAACTCAGAGGTGTAACGGGTGGAACACACCTCCTGTCCACACAGAGTCATCAAGTAGCGGCCAATGTCAGAGCTAGGAGGAATCCCACAATCGTCCAGTCCAGCCCTTTCATTTCTCAGGTGAGGCATTCAAAGCGCCCAGAGATGATGGAATTGCTAGAGTCTACAGAGCAAATTAGAAAAGGAGCCAGGATAAGAATCTTCTTCTCTTGATCCTTTGCTAATACTCCACAAAAATCAGTATTTTACATATTGAAAGATGAGGTATTTAAACTTCAAAGGAATCTTTGAGAATGCTTTTGAAGCCTCCAATGCTGAGTGAATTGACTCAGGGTAAAGCATCGGTTCTGCCTTCAGACTCCTCAGGGCTGTGTCTCCACCATGGCATCCTCCCCTGCCTTTTATTTGGACCCACAGCTGCTTGTCCTCTGTGCTCACCCAGAATCATGTGCTCAAGAAAACAGTGTGGCATGGAAGGGAGCATGTGTAGGCATTGGGTCTGGCAAACCTCACTTTCGGCCTCGGTTTGGTTCCTGATATGATGCGGTGTATCCCTTAGAAGGCTCCGCCTCCTTATCTGTAAAATGGAGATATGCATAGAATTTAGTAGGATTCAGTAAGATAATACATATAAAGCTTTCAGCACAGGGCCTTGGTGCAGTCACTGTTCATAAAGTGGCAACTGTTGTTGTTATTTGTAAGGAGGGCTTCCTTGGCCCAGCCATCTGCTTCTGTGTCTGTCTGGATGGGACATCTTTCTGTGTATTCCTGTAGAAACTTGTGCTTACCTCTATTATTCCCTTTATCACACAGAGCTGCCATATGTAATTTACTTGAATATCTCCCTGATCTAGACTGTAAGCAACTTGGAGTCAGTAATCATGGCTTTTTATGCTTGTATTTCTCAGCATCACACACAGCACCTGACTCAAAATTTGGTATGAAAAGGAGAAAGAATAATAATAATAACATTTATGAAGTGTTTGCTATATGCCACTGTTGTATGTACACCACATATAATAATTCTTTTTTTTTTTTTTTTTTTGGCACCGTCATAGCTCAGTGTAGTCTCAAACTCCTGGGTGCAAGGGATCTTCCCACCTCAGCTTCCTGAGTAACTGGAACTATAGGTATGCACCACCACACTCAGCTGATTTTTTTTTTAAATTTTGTACTTTTTGTAGCAATGGGATCTTGCTAAATGACCCAGACTGGTCTCTAATGCCTGGTCTTAAGTGGTCCTCTTGTCTCCCAAAGTGCTGGGATTACAGGTGTAAGCTCTAGGAAGTGATAGTCCCATTTTACAGATGGAAAAACTGAGACCTCTTAGTTTCCTAGCTTTTTCATTTATTTCCTCCCAATAAATTTTTAACAGAGTGGCAATTTGTCTTTCTCTCTTAAATAGATCAGACTTTTGCTGCAGAGTTTCATGGGAGAAACACTGGGAGCTGGCTGCAGAGGCTTATATCCAGGCAGACAGAGGCTCTTCTTGTTCCCTAAAAAATGTCTTTTGAAGGAATGAATAATGTACAACTTATACACAGGATTAAAACAAAACAAGCCAATCAACGAAGCAAACAAAAACAAATGACCTTGTGCCACTTCTTTTAATACTTGGAAAATAGCTCTATCCTTAATGGGCCCTCATTTGAAAATAAAGTAACAGTGTGTGAAATCTCCTAGTGTTTATTGTCTAAATTCTGGTTGATCCTTCAAGCACAGCAGACGGGTAATGACTACTAATTCCTTGGCTATTGATTTTTCAGATTTTGCTTTCTCAGTGTAAGTAAATGAAACCCTCACTGAGGATGGGAGGGCGTGATGCTTTGATGCCTATAAACTCTCTTATAACATCTTTTCGCAATCAACATTATTATATTGTAGGCATGTTTCATTGGAAATTTGCTTTCTTGCTGCTACCTATATTCTAGCCAAGATTAAATATTTAGTTTGCAAACATTCCTGTGAATACATGACACCTGAGGGTTGTAACTGACAGTTCCCAATAGAGTCTGGGAATTGTTATCGCGCTGAAGTCCCTATCAGACACGCACTGTTGTCATCCAAGTGGGCGACGTAGTCACATACTGTAATTTGATGTGGAAATTTGCTTTTAAATGAACTCTGAGATTTGGAGAATGTACTGATCCTTCACTAGTGACAGAGAGTGAGATCTTTATAGTTGTGAACATTGCAGAACATTCTGGAAAGGGGAGCCCCCATTCTCAAGGGTAAAAATTAGCTGATACTAACTAGACTCCCTTGAATTTTCTTATGGCTAAAATTTCTAAGTCTGATATATAAGGAGGGTTTCACTTCATCTTCACAGTTGGAAAAGTGGGTTGTTGATGTCGTTGGACTAGGTTTCCAGTGGGGAATGCAGAGATACAGCCTCATCCTGCTCTCACTGTGTGATTTTATGCCTTAGGCTCTGAGAACTGGGCCGAGGCAGTGAGTCCAGCAATGGCCATGGGCTGAGTGTGAGAGCAGAGACCTGACCTGCCTGAGGAAGCCCACCATCAACTGGGAATAACAGACATGAGAGAAGTGATTTTTAAGCATCTGTCTACAAACCTATGAAAGGAGAAAGAGTGTTGGAAAGGATTCAGAGAAGGATCACAGAGTGATTAAAATCTTGGAAAAGAGGGTCTATGAGTAAAGATCCATAATTATTCACAAGAAATGACCAAGGAGATGAAATAAAGCTACTAAAGTATATTACAGAGGCGTTTTGCACACCATAGAAGATAAATGGGGAAGGGACAAGAGCAGATTTTTCTCAAAAGAATTGATGGCTTCTCTACCTCATTAAAAGATGAGCAATGTCAAGAACAATACACTGAAAATTTAAAGAAGAAATGTGGAATCGTTTTATCATATATAACATTGGCAAAGATTGGAAAGATCTGCTACCGTCTAGTAGGCTATTGTAGGGGACACCTTGACTCCCATACATTGCAAAGGGAGCATAAACTGGTCAACTCTGGGGAGGCAACCTGTAGCAAAACTCTCACAAAGAGGCTGCTCTGCTCTAGCTTTTCCAGCAAAAGAACTTTATCCTAAGGGAAAGTTTGGACCAGTGTTAAGAGGTGTACAAAGCGGCTTACTGCACTGGTGTTTAGCCCAAAGATACGTTGTAAATGCCAAATACATCCATCAATCTAGGATGAATTAAGCAAATTATGATAGATCTATACCAGGAGCCAGCACTTTTCCCTAAAGGATGAGATCGAAATATTTCAGGCTTTGGGATCAAGAGGCAAAATTAAGGATATTATGTAGGTATTAATATAACAATTTAAAATGCGCCAGGCTGGGTGGCTCAGCCTGTAATCCCGCGCCTTAGGGAGGCTGAGGTGAGTGGATTGCCTGAGCCCGCGGGTTCGAGACACACCTGGGCAACTTGGCGAGACCTCATCTCTACAGTAAATCAAAAATCAGCCGGGTGTGGTAGCGCATGCCTGTCATTCTGGCTACTTGGAAGGAAGGCTGAGGTGGAAGGATCGCTGGAGCCCAGCAGGTCGAGGCTGCGGTGGCCGGGAGCGGCCACTGCACTCCGGTCTGGGCGACAGAGTGAGACTCCAACTCAACAACAACAACAAAAAAATTAAAATGTAATGATTTAAACATATAAAAGTCACTTTTAGCTTGTGGTTCATACAAATACAGGCGGTAAGCTGAATTTGGCTCCTGGGACTTAGGTTGCCAGATAGTCTGCCAATCTCTTTGGTCTACACAATGGAATATTATAAAACTGTTGAAAATGTTGACAGATTTATATTCATTAGCATGAAAGATATCTACAATAAATTACTAAGGGTAAAAAGACAGGTTATAAAACAACATGCATAGTGTGATCTATTTTTGTAAAATCTTTTTTGTGTGTATGGATATGTATGAATATAAAGTCTTAAAGGACATACACCAAAAATATTAATTGCAGTTAACTCTGGGTTGTGGGTTGGGACAATCCTTATTTTCTTTACATATTTCTGTATTTTCTGATGTGAGGAAGGCCATGAGCATATATTACTTCCATGTAAGTCTAAAATAACATCAAACAATTAAAAACTCTATAAACACTTCTAAGTAAACCAAACATAAATATGCAAACAAAACATTATTATACAGAATACTGCTAACTGCTAAATGTTATACCTCAATTTGGGGTAGGAAATGAAAAGAACTTAACTTGTTTTTCAGAAGACAGATTTTGGATAATACTTGACATCGAAGGGGTCAAGATTCCTCCCCACCCCCACCTGCCCCAAACTCCTCATTTTCTAGACAGTTGTAAGTGAAAATTTGAAGGCAGGTGATAGTCTGACTAAATCCTCAATATTCATTCCAAACATCTAATCATTGCCATTGCTTGTGTTAAATACAATTTTTAGAATTCACACTGTAATAGAAATCGTTTTAGACAAACTTGGTGGAATGGAAGATGTGTTGATACTGTCTGCCACAAAGGAAACTGAAAAAAAATTAAGTTTAATCACAGCTTTCAGTTTGAACATGAGAACATGACAAGCCAGGGAGACACAGTCATGCAGCCTGATCAGACTGTGAACAGGACACCAAAAACACTCAGAAACATGATAACAAAGTGATTTAGTTACTGTCAATAAATAACTCAGTTTAAAATCTCAAATGAATTAGTTACCCAGTACTTTCAAAATATCTCTTTTAGATACAGTCCATAAAATTAGCTTTTAAAGCTTTAGCACGGCCATCGGAAGAAATTTTCTCTGCAAGTAGATTCTTGGCATTGTTGATTATTCCCAGTGAGAGCAGTTTTTTTTTTGGTGTGGAAAATGCAAGTGTGTAAGTATGCCCAGTAACACCAACTCTCTAACCGTAAAAATGTACTCAATGAGTAATGATCTCTAACTTCAAGGAGTTTTTAGCCTGGTGGGGAAATAGATATTTAAATGTATTGAGCTAAGTAGTTCTGTTTATGTAGCGAAGCCAAATAATGATAACAGTGATAATAATATAAACTTTGATTTATTAAGTACCTACTAGGCCTGACATAATACCAGATACCAGGTCGGCTAGGATACAGATATTACTATGTGCATTTTAAGACATGGAATTAAAGCTCAGAGGGTCGAAGTAATTCTTTTGAGGTCACGCAGCTAGTACAAGGTAAAGACAAGATTCAAATGGAGACCTGTTTCAGTTGTGTGCACTTTGCACTGAGCTAAACTGCCCACGAAATAGCACAAATACAAACTGTAATTATATTATCTATTAGTCTTTTTAAAGGTAGAGACTATATTCATTCATTTAATTGTATACTCCCTTGCTCCTCGATTATTCATCCGTCTGACCACAATTCATTGAGTGCCTGCTCTATGCTAGGTATCATCCCAGATATAGGGGCACAGAGCCAAATGGAAGATGGTCCTTGCCTTCCAGGAATTTGGGGCTTTGTGTTATGTAAAAACAACATTTACATTGTGACCACAAGACCCCATAATGTGGATGGAAGGTGCAAGTTCAGGCAATGGTTAGCTATTACCGCAATGGTAGTGGGTAACATACCACTCCAAAACTCAACAGTTCCATGCAATAATCATTTGCTCACCTTCATTACACTGGAGGTTAGATGATGTATTAGTTTGGAAGGGGTGTCATAGTGAAATACGACAAACTGGGTGGCTTAAACAAAAACAAATAAATTTTTTTTCACAGTTCTGGAGGCTAGAAGTCCAAGATGAAGGTCTTAGAAAATTTGGTATCTTCTGAGGCCTCCCTGTGTCTTCCTCTGTGTAGGGACATGGCTATGTCCTAATTTCTTCTTTTTATAGCTTACAGACAAAAACAAAACAGAAAACCTCTATGCTCTTTTTTTTGTTTGTTTGTTTTTTGTCAGAGTCTAGCTCTGTCTCCCAGACTGGAGTGCAGTGGCATGCTCATGGCTGTTGCAGCCTCCATCTGCTGGGTTTAGGTGATCCTTCCACCTCAGCCTTTCAAGTAACTGGAACTACAGGCATTCACCATCACGCCCAGCTCATTTTCTTGATTTATTGTAGAGATGAGGTCTCACCTAGTTGCCTAGGCTGGTCTCAAACCCATGGGCTCAGGCAAACCTCTCACCTCAGCCTCCCAAAGTGCTGAGATTATAGGTGTGAGCCACTGTGCCCAACCACCTCTATGTTCTTAAACAAAAAAATTTTTTTTTACAGTTCTGGAGGCTAGAAGTCCAAGAAGAATGTGTCAGAAGTTTCAGTTTCTTCTGAGCCTCTCTGCTTAGCTTGCAGTTAGCTGTCTTCTCACTATGTCTTCAAATGGTTTTTTTCTCCATGCATGGACAGATCTATGTCTTAATTTCTTCTTTGTATAAGAGCATCAGTCATAGCATTAAGGCCCACCCATAAGAGCTCATTTTACCTTAATTACCTCTTTAAACACCCTATCTCCAAATACAGTCCCATTCCGAGGTACTGGGGACTAGGGCTTCAACATACGGATTTTATTGAGGAATATACAAGGGGAGACCCAAAAAACCCACCATTTATTTATTAAAAAATGTGCATTTATTCTTACATGTTTAAACTTCAGTCACCTTCAAAGTACTCTCTGGTTGAAGCAATACATCTATTGAGATGCTTTTTCCACTGCTCAAAACAGTTTTTGAACTCGTCAATTTTGATGCCGTTTAGTGCTTCTGCCATTTGTTATTTCACCTCTTCCACATTGGCAAAACATTTCCTTTGAGGACTTTTTTTCATCCGGGGAAACAAAAAAAGTGTTGCTTGGGGGGAGAGTGGGTGAAAAGGAGGGTGGGGCATAGGGATCATGTCGTTTTTGGTCAAAAACTGTTCAACTCTGTGTGGTATAGGCAGGTTGTTCGTATAAATCACCCATCATGAAATGTGCAAAGGCATTGGAAGACTCTCCAAAAATAAATAAATGAGTAAATTCACTGAAGCTGAACACAGCCCCTCACAACAACGCTAGCTGGTGTACTGAGGCCAATGGGTTCCTAGAACACTTGCCTAGTGGGGAAATCCTGTACTTCAAGGAGCCCACCTTCCAAAAAATAATTCTAGTTTTTTTTTTTACTCCCCCCTCATAATTCAGATGAACTTTGCTTGGGCTCAGGGGGGTTTGATAAGTCTTACATTTCTCAGTCTCCCGGAGAAGTGGGGCTAGTTGGGACATATACTTTTTTTTTTTTTTTTTTGAGTTGGAGTCTCACTCTGTCACCCAGACTGGAGTGCAATGGCCGCTCCCAGCCACCGCAGCCTCAACCTGCTGGGCTCCAGCGATCCTTCCGCCTCAGCCTTCCAAGTAGCTGGAACTACAGGCGTGTGCTACCACACCCAGCTAATTTTTGATTTATTGTAGAGATGAGGTCTCGTCAAGTTGCCCAGGCAGGTCTTGAACCCACGGACTCAGGCACTCCACTCACCGCAGCCTCCCAAGTGCTGGGATTACAGGCTGAGCCACTGAGCCCAGCTGGGACATATTCTTTCCATGGCAGAAGTTGAAGGCTTCCAGAAAGGAGAGCAGAAATATGCAATGTCTTTTAAGGCCTTGCCTCAGAACTTGCACGCTTACATCCACATCCATTGGCTGAAACAAATCCTGTGGCCAAACCTAAAGTTCATGGGGCAGGGAACTTCCTCCAGTAGAAGGAAAAGCAGGGTCATAAGACAAAACACGTGGACAAAGGGAGAGGTGAAAATCTGGGAGCAATAATAACGTCTACTACAAACGTGGACTGCATTAATTCAGGCCAGAGTTTTCTCTACCTGAACTGAACTGAATGTTTAATTGCTTCTGAGTATTTAGCATTGAGTAGTTTTGTTTGGGTTCTGAAACATGCAGCAGTCTGCTTGCCCAATAGGCCTAAATCTTCTCTGAAACAATGACTTGAGCAGTCATATAAATTGAGCACAAATGATCACAACCTTGTGTCCAGTTGTATCCAATATCGATAGGCAGAGCCTGCTACCACGAGATTGAGGGCTAGGTCTGCTATGTACACCTCTGCTGTTTACACCTGTGGATGCTCTCAGATTTTCCTTGTGATGCATGACCAGTGGACCATCCCTGGCATGACGATGAGGACAGTTCAAAGTGAACGTATCTTCTCCAGGAGTCAGTATAGTGATAACACATGACTGGGTACTAGTAATGTGGTGTCAGTCAGGTAAATATTCTGTAAGCAACAAAAGTGAGACCAATACTGTGAGAAAAGTATCATCAGTGCTTTTGCTGAGAGACAACACTGGCATGGTGCCTCTTGCAGGCAGTTCTTGACTAACTAAATGTCTCTGCTTGTCTTGGTGGTCTGGCCTTCACTAGCGGTAAGGAGGAAAAAATTGCACGATGAGAGGTTTATTTCTGTGGGATCTGCTATCAGAAAAGTGAGAGGGAAGGTAAGCCAATCTGGACCACCTTAGGGAATGAAAGAAAATTTATAGAAACAAAATAATTACAGCAAGTGAAGCAAAGGGAAAAAGAAAGCAGAGTGATGAGCAAAGGATATTAAAAGTTCTCGAATTGGCTTTTCTGAATTCTGTGGGCTATAGTTGTGCTCTCGGGGTCCATGAGTTTTATGCTACTTAATATTTAAAAAAAAATTTTTACTTTACTTGATAGCAATCTAAAGAAAAATGTATGAAGGATATGCTGGGTGATCTGGATGACTATCTTTGAACTGGGTGCTGCTGGGTGATTTCAAGTCTGTGTTTGCATTTCTATTTACCATCATATTTGTGATAACCATAAGCCAGAGGGAATTCTAGGATATTGGATGAAAAAGTGATTCATAGTTGTTCAGATACGAAAAAATTGGAGGTTGAATTAAGTAACAAACAGCATGAGGCTGCCTGACATGAAAGAATCAACACATTAAAGTATTGATTGATGTTATTCTTATATGTACATAAGTCTTTGCAGTAATTTATTAGCAGCAATTATAGCATTAAATAATAATTTTTTTTCTTTAAATGGCATTGTAAAAAAGTTCACTATTTTGTTTTTGGTCATCTATTACTTTGTGTGACCCATCAATAAAATAGATCAGGTTGAATTTTTGTTTAATGCTAGAAAGAAAAAAATAACTCCAGAGATAACAGTGAAAACTTCAGTGATGATCTATCTTGTTTAAGTCAAAAGAAGCAAGTCAACAATAAGAGAAACCAAAAGACACATATACATCTTTCTTCTATCAACCCTGATGTTAGTGATTTACTCTCAGTAAACACTATCCATCACATTAATGATTTTTTTAAAAATTGCACTGGGGTTGTAATTTTATTCATATTTATTTTGTAACTTTATTTTGGTTATGGAACTGTCTAAGAGCTATAAGCGTAAGGAGTTTATACTTGTTCAATTTCTGTACATGCTTTAAAAAATTACACACAAAAAAACTTATTGAAAGAGGTGTTTGAGATTTCCTTTTCTCTATAGAAGTCACTTGTTCATAAGGTTGATGAAAGAAAGAGGTGATAGGAGATAGGTGGTGAAGCAAAGATTTTCTAGAAGAAAGACAATGAGTAGTCAAAGAGTTTCCTATGACTGTGGTAACATCACCACAAGCTTAGTGTTATAAAGCAAAATAAATGTATTCATTTACAGTTCTGGAGGCCAGAAGTCTAAAAGTCTCACTGGGCTAAAGTCAAGATGTCAGCCAGGTTGGTTCCTTCCAGAAGCTTTAAGGAAAAACCTGTTTATTTGCCTTTTCAGCTCCTAGAGGCCATCTGCGTTCCTTGTCTTGTGACCCCCCCTTCCTCAAATCACCCTAACCTCCTATTCTGTGTCACATTTCAGGTTCCTCCTTTCACTGTATTATTCACCTCTTGAAAGGTCCCTCCCTTGTGAGCACATTTAGGGCCCTCTTGGATGATCTAGGATAACTTTCCTGCCTCAAGATCCTTAACTTAATCAATTATACCTGCAAAATATCTTTTATCGTGTAAGATAATATACAATGGTTCAGGATGTGGGCATTTTTGAGGACCATTATTCAGCTTACCTCAGAGGGACAGAGTTATATTAAGATCAGGTTAGAAGAAGAAGCATGAAATAGGATTGGAGCAGGGGATGTGGATATTCCAGGGAATAATGTGTCCAGTTTGGGATTTAGTCACTTGATGGACAAAGCAATACTTGTAGGTAGACTCTTTAGAAAGAAACATTGAACATAAGGAAAGACTTGGAAAATGAAAACTTGAAATTTTGGAAGAAGAAAATATAAGGGTATTGTACATTTTTTTTGAAATGTAGAAAGAGCTATGAATGTTGATAATTAGCCATTCATCTTTTAACAACTGCTGGATGTTAGTAACCTATTCACATGATCACAATGACATTCATTTAAATTCTAGAGTATGCTACTCTGGTTTATTTATTTATTTTATTTCTGAGTTTTTTTTTTTTTAGAGATAGGGTCTTCCTATATTGCCCAAATTGGCCTTGAACTGCTGGGCTGAAGGGACCCTCCTGCCTCAGTCCCTTTAGTAGTTAGGACTACAGGTGCATGCCACTGTGCCTGGCCCCCTCTGGTTTCTTGGTTGAATGAAATTATTAGCTTCTGGAAAAGTGTTATAAACTGAATGTTTGTGTCTACCCATTCTCAAATTCATATGCTGAAATCTTAACCCCTAAGTTTATGGTATGAGAAGGCAGATTCCTCGGGAGGTGATTGGATAGTAAAGGTGGAATCCTCATGAATGAGATTAGTACCCTTAAAAGGGATGGGAGAGACCAGAGTTCTCCCCTTTCACCATGTGAGGTTACAATAAGATGATATACCCTGTCCAAACACCCAATCTGCCAGTGTTTTGATCTGGGACTTCCCAGCCTCTAGAACTGTGAAAAACTTTGGTTGTTTATAAACCACTTAGTCTATGGTAGTTATAGTGGCCTAAATGGACCAAGACAAATAGACTTCTAACAAAAGAAGTTTATTGGAATCTTTCAGAAAAAAAAACCGAACACTAACCTTTGAAGGTTATATGAGACTATTAGGAGAGGCATAGTACAGGATGAATTGAGAAGTCATTGAATGCCATGAGTCATAGTTGGTCCTTTTTGTAGTTCTAATCCCCTGCCACCATGATGAATTTGTTCTTAGTCTTTCTGGTTGGTTGCTCAGCTGACTTGGAAGAACTTGCTGCCCAATGGTGAATTGTTATGTGTTCATGGAGGTCAAGTAACAGAACACTGGTAATAACTGGTTGAAATTGGATAATGTTCATTTTCACAATAACACAACAGGTAGATTTACTGAGGTCCTCTTTCACTCAATATAGCAACATTCCAGGGCAAGGAGCCGATCAGGGCTGCTGCATGCCCCAGAACTGACTGTGTGCAACTTCTACACAGGGTCAACTTCATGTGTGTGCGACCTGGCCAATCCCACAGGGCCCTTGTGCAAGATTTCATGCTCTGATGTAGCCGTCTTGAAACTCATAATTTTGAACAAAGGGAACTGTATTTTCATTCTACACTGGCCCCTGCAAATTCTGTAACAGATCTTGCCTGCACAAACTCATACAGCATCTCACCGGTAGCCTATGTAGGGTCAAGTCTGTCCACGTTGAAATATAGCACACCCACCTGAAAATCATGTAATTTGCGTAGTAGAAACAGTAATTACAACCATAAGTATGTACTAAGTTATCATAGTCACCTTGTACTAAATTACTCCATCAAGTCATTCTAGGTACTAATTTCCTTTTTCCCTCATAGAAACCCAACAAAGTCCATGTGATTGCTATTTTGTAGGACAGAAAGCAGCACTGGCTGCAAGAAAACGTACCCAGTCTGTTACAGAGAAGATACACGGCAGAGCCAAAAATCAGACAGAAATCTGTATCTCCAAAGTTCATGCTTCACCAAAATTAACTATCTTCTCTGACACTTCCCTGACAGGCAGTGGATTTTAGGAAGGGCAATTACCTTCTTGGCGATTTTCATAAGGGAAGTCACTTCACCTTTGGACATCTCCAACTGCCCGAAAATTTCTTACTTATTCTGAAATGTAGAGAAAGTTTTGCATACAGTGATACTTGTTATAGCATTGCTTAAATACATAAAACATTTGCAAACAGTCAGCAATATTAAGAAAATCAAGGTACATGCACAAAATAGACAGTTACATATTCCTATAAATTGCACTTAACAAGATTTTGTTGGTATAAAAATAATTTTTTATAATGTAATTAATTTATGACACAAAATTGTTTATTTTGGCCATGTGAAAAGTGCATAGAGAAAATACTTGAAGGAAATATACTAAGATTGTAGATTATCTTAGAAAAAAGGGCAACCGTGCTTTTCTGTCCTTTCTGGATTTTCAACAATCAATGCAAATTCTATTTATAACTTTAAAAAGTAGACAGAAAATGTCATATTATTTATCCAATAAATATTCCTTGAGCATTTCCTATGTGTTAGGTACTATTCTTGGCATTGGTAGCCAATATGACAAAATCCTTGCCCTCATTTTGTTCATATTCCACAGTTGCTATTATCATTTAGGTATCCATGTCAAACTAATAGGCACTATTGGGCTGACAGACAAATCAAAACTGTTTTAAGCAAATTATCTGTTAAGTCAATCTTGTTCTTGGGAAGTTGAATTTTTCATTGGATAGGTTTGGTCTCTCGAGACATCTTTATTTCAGGAGTTTTAATTCTGACAAAGAGTATATTAGCTGTCCCTTCTAGCTTGGAGACATTTGTAAATTATTCAAGCATATTTGCTCTGGCTTTATTCAGGCCAATAATCAAGGTATTGATGAACTGGTACCAAGTGTGGGGTTTTAGGTCATATCATGAAGTTCCACATTCAAGTTCCTGACTGCTCCAACAGTGGGGTTACCTACTGCAAATACCCCTTAGGCAGTCTGAAAGATCTTCCCAAAAGCATTGTTGATAGTACGGTAGATTATATTTATGGAATTCTCCTATTAAACCAATTTAGCAATTCTATCAAAGAAGGAAATAAGGTCAGGTTGGCGGATCTCATTCTTGCTCATACTGTTTCTTAGAGTTTGCTGCCTGCGTGCAAAGTGTTCTCTAGAAACCCACAAACCATCTGTTAAGTAATTCATTATAGCATTTCCTTGGTTGAATAATAGTAAGTTCATCTGTCTACGGGTTGGGAATTTGCTTTTTTGTATATCAGAACAATATTTTTCCATAATAAAGTCCTTGATGGGCTCAGTAGAGAATCACAAATACCTTGATAGGTGGTCCTTGAGATGGAAAAGCGTCTCTAATCCTGACTAGCCTGAAAACCATAGAAGTGTCTTGGCCTCCTTGTCTGTGGTCCTGAAGGCCCTCAGAGAGAGGTGAGCTCTATTAATTAAACATTCTTCATCTAAAACAAAGCTTGCCAGCACAGGGAGATTTCAGAAGGACCATAAATGTGAATTTTATTTTGCATTTAAAAAGCCATGTTTTCTCCAATTGACATGTTGGAGAAAAGATTGATAGGGGAACTTCTTAAGAACACGAGAGGGGCTGGTAATTTGCATATTAATTTATGTACCCCAAATGAATGCAGACAGTCATAAAATGCACTTGTAATAATTATACTACCATTGAACTGTGGGCTTTTAATTAAATGGAATGTTTTTATCTTATGTGTTTCCTTTAACCATGTTGCTATGGATGTCAAGCTGTTCTTGCAAATCAAAGCGTTGGAGATGCCTGATCCTGGGCTTTCATTACTCCAAGCTGAAGTGGCCCGCATTCCAGGGCTGTGATGGCTGGGTCTGGTGCTTTGGGCCAGCTCGGGGCACTTCTGCTGTATGCATGCTTTAAAGGAAGGAGGTGGAGACTCAGCTCTGTCACAATGGCCTGGGACTGGCATGAAAAACCCAGGCTTTGGAAATGAGAAAAGAATGATGCTGGCAACCTGTGAGTCTTTTAAATAAATTAGGAAATGAAACCCTGGGTGTTCTTCTTGAGATGTGTTTGCGCTATTTGTCAGGGCTGAATATTTTGATCTCCATCTACATTGTGGGCACATCAGTGTTCAAGACAGAAACTGCGTGATCCAAATGATCATTTTCACACATTTTCACAATGCGGCAACAAAAGTGCTCTCACCACTTTTTCCTTCTTTTTTTCTTCAAAAAAGTTCTCAAGTGGTGCCACTTGTGAATGATGTAAACGATTGTCATTTTGCATTCTGATGACCTGAGCTGGACACGCTGAATGTCTTGTATTTTATCTGAGTTGTGTGGTCCCAATTCATTCGCCTTATGCCAACAGCAGAGCTGGGCACCATTCAAGCCAATGCCATCCAGCTCTTTTCCAGAAGGGGCTCAAGAGCTCTAGAGTTGGAAATGGAAAATGTTTTTGTTGATATAATATGAGTAACTTGCTAACATGGAGGCACTGCTCATGTGTCCAAGGGAATTAACAGGGAGAGTGATATCAGATATATATGCAAGGCATATTGTTCATTGTAACTTTTGCTACAACTTGGGTGCCCAGGAACTTTTTACAATGGCTTTGCAATGTTTGCTTACAAGTAACCAAAACAACTTAAGCAACGAAAAAGGGGAGTTTATTATTAGGGATGCAGGAAGGTATGTTTCACAGAATCCAAGGCAGGGATGGTACAGGGATTCAGAAACGCTCATTCTAGAATCTGAAAATTTGGTAAAAACTCAGGGAGTGTTCTGCACATCTTTTTGTCTCTATTTTTCTCTGTGATTTGTGTTTCTTTCTTTTTTCTGGCTTTGCCTGCTGTTCTGACTACAGGGCAGGCAGAACAGAGATCACTCACAGCTTCCAAGTCCTGGTCCAGCTTCATAGTGTGTCTCTGTTTTGGTCTGTCCTTCACTTTTTCAATTCCAAATTCCAGAGAAGGGATCTTGGTCCAGCCTACATCTATTGCCTAAACCTGGCTCAATCAACTGTGGTCTGGGGCAAGGGGAGCCGTGTGTGTGTGTGTGTGTGTGTGTGTGTGTGTGTGTGTGTGTGTATGCTTGTACATGGAGCAGGGAAGGCTGACAAATATGACCTTGTCTCTAAGCCTCTTCCTCTTTTTAGTTTGCCATGTTCACTGACTTCAGCTAGGAATTTTTCTGGTATGGCAGAAGATCATGAAAATCATGACCATGAAGGTGAGATCTTGGCAATTCATATTTTTTTAAGCTATGGGAACTCCAAATACATTATGTGTTCTTCAAATGAGTCACTTAGGAGAGGATTAATGTGACTGAATCTGGTGCCCAGAGTTGACAAGTGAGGAGGGAGCACAAATGGATAGTGATCTCTCAGGCTGAGTTCAGGATGCTTCCGAGAGCTAGGTCTGTGGCAGCACACCATTCCTCCGTACATAAAATAAAGATTTGGTCAGAGAGCACTTTGAAATTATAACCATCATGTACTCAATGGTCTGCACGCAGACAGTTAGCATAAAGACAGCTATCATAAAATGTTTGAAAGCAGGGCCACAGATTTTAGCTGTAACTCTGTAATCTCCTAAAATTTAATTTCTGCTTTGTCTATTACATATTCTGACCTCTCTTCTCTGTCTTTTTCAGCATTCCAAGTTGTTTAGATGAAGGTCCATATTCTATGGTTTTGGTACCATATTTGCCTGAAATTCTCAAAAGATGAAACTTAAAAAAAAATTGTGGAATTCAAAGCTGAAGAAGGAAAAAACTGTGACTGTGAAGTTTTAATCATTGCTATTATGACATGAATTATCAGGGAATAATCAAAACATACATTTCTGTCTCACCCAAGAAATAAGAAGCCACATTGGTACCAGGATTCATCAAAGAGCTTGGGGGCTATTCTGTCACCTCCATCACTATAAATCTGAGGTTTCACCAAGGAAACATACATCCAATAGGGGAGCTGATCATGTGATTTGATATCTGTGTCACGTGATTTGATATATTGGCATCTGGCTTTATTTCTGACTCACAGTCCCATGGCACTATCACAGTAATGCCACCACCTGTTGTGTATTAAAATCATGCATACTTGTGTCTTATTTACCTTAATAGATTGCAAGTCCTTGAAGGCAGGGCTTGTGCTAGATTACACAGTTTCTAACTATATCACGTACTGGCTTCCTTTTATTAGACTGTGTTGACATCTTTGAAAGGGGCCTATAATACAACACTCTTACCTCCATCTAAGTTTTCAATTGGTTGGAAAATAAAACAAAAAGAGACAGTACTGGGAAAAGGAAAGGATAATCCTTGCCATTGATAAGGGCTAGGTGGCAGAACTGGAAGGTGTTGGGAAATGTATGAGCCCACGCTGGACTTAGAGTTCTCCATAGCGGACTCTGAAAAAGACTTTGGAGAGCAGTGGAACCATCCGGGGTCCATGCTTACCCACATGGCTGCTTCCATGGTACCCAGTGGAGAAGAAGAGAAAGGGAGGAGATCCCACCCTCCTCTGAGGAGAATCTGTGAGAGTTTAGCTCCACGCTGTGAACAACTTGAACCAGACCAACCAAGTCAGTCATTCCACCTCCGTGAGGGGGAGTCAGTAGTGGGGCAGGAGGCCATGAGTGTTTGGGGTGTGGTTTCCTCAGAAACAGGAAGCAGGAAAACACATTTCCCCATAGGTGGTGAGCTGCATGGTATGATACCACACTCTGAGTCCACACTTTGTACCCAGTGCAGACCACAGTGCTTGGCACTCAGAAAGTGCCCCAGGAATACCATGGAAAAGATGAACAGAGAAACTTTTGAATGCCATTCCCTGAAAAATAGCAGGAAGCCCATAAACACTCATTGAGCAAATAAATATTTAAATGCTTTTAAGCAACAAATTGATCCTCAAGAGAATTGTAAAGGACTATGATAATAATTTTATTATGACCAAATGCTGCATACTCTCACAATTCTCAAGAACGATGACCCACTGAGTCTTGCCCTCAGGACCAGGAACACAGACTTTGGTCTCTAAGATTCTGACTTAGGCTCTATGGAAGGCAAGAGCCAGTCATTTGTGTATGTGGGTCTTGAGGACAATCCACCAGCATCAGAGGGACCAAGCGCTGCTGAAATGAAGCTGCGTGTGAGTCAGCCAGAGTTCACGGACTGAGTGGGCTCAACTTTTTTTTTTCCAGTCCCCAAATTCTAATTAACCAAACATAGCCTCGCCGTCCAAAGGCTGATGGCATGGCTGCTGGTTTTTGTAGATAATTAGCCTTGGCTCCATTCACCCAACATGGATTCTGTAGTTATCTTGAATAGGAAGGGGATTTGATACAATTAATAGGCATTAATCGGGTGACCAAAAGTGATTAAAGATCATTCGAGTTTTTAATGCAGCTTAATATGAAGATAAAGGCTTCTCTTTACTGCGTTTCAGTGTACCTGTTCAGGTTTCCTGATTTCTAGAAGTTATTTCGTGTGTGTGTGTGTGTGTGTGTGTGTGTGTGTGTGTGTACCAACATTTCTAGAAATGCAAATTTTGGCAGATCACACTTCCTCAGCCCCTGGGCAAAATTTTCTGATAGTTAAATGAGACATACATTTAACAACCATGATGTTTTAGTGCAGGCCAATATAAAACTGCCCTTTAAAATAATTCTTGTTAGTTTTTTGTTTTAATGTAGGTTCTCTGTTGGGTGAGTGGTGTCAACTGCTCTCTTGGCCACAGTGGATGAAGTGGAGAACACCAGGGGATGACGGTGGCAAATATTGGAGTTGATGCAGCTTCACGCCAAGGAACACTAAGCATTGCCCGCCCTCACAGGTCAGAAGAGTCAAGGAAGCCATCCTATCTAGAGTCTCAGAGGAAGCATGTTCTGGTCAGCACCTTGAGTTCTGGCTTGCAGCACCCTGACTTGTACGAGAGTGAGTTTCCATTGATATAAGCCAACAATTTTGTGGCATTTTTAAAATTTTTAAAATTATTTTTACTTTAAAAATTAAAAAAAAAATTTTTTTGAGTTGGACTCTCACTCCGTTGCCCAGGCTGGAGAGCAGTGGCACACTCATGGTCACCCCAACGTTGACTTGCTAGGCTCCTGCGATCCTTCCACTTCAGCCTTCCAAGTAGCTGGAACTACAGATGCACGCTATCACACCTGGCTAATTTTTTGTTTATTGTAGAGATGAAGTCTCACCAAGTTGCCTGGGCTAGTCTCGAACCTGCAGGCTCAGGCAATCCATTCGCCTTGGCCTCCCAAAGTGCTGGGATTACAGGCTGAGCCACCAAGGATGGCCACTTTTAAAAATTTTAAAGACCTAGGGTACAATTCAGGATAAGGTATATTAGTAGTCATCATGCAGGTAAAGTTTGGGCCTCCCTTTGGTCCCTACTTTGCCTGGTTTGAGATCAGGTACCCTTATTGATGTTGTGTGTGTCCCGCCATCCTGGCAGTATCCCGCTACTGCCAATCCCTTTTTATAGTATTATGGTAAATGTTCAGGGTCTGCTCATGAGTGAGAACATGTAGTAATCTATCTGGTTCTGTGATAGTTCACTGAGTATGATAGATTCTAAATTCTTCCAAGCTGCTGCAAAGTCCATATGTTTGTCCTTCTTTATGGCTGCATAATATTCCATTGTGTATATGTATCTTTTTTATTTTATCCAGTCCAGTTCCAATGGGCAGCCTGGTTGGTCCCATGTTTTTGCTATTGTGAATAGTGCTGCAATAAACATGCGTGTGCAGGTATCTTTTTTTGTAGAGTGATTTAAGTTCCTCTGGGTATATTCCCAATAGAGGGATTGCTGGGTCATATGGAAGGTCAGTGTCTAGTTCTTTTAGAAATCACCACACTGTTTTCCAAAGAGACTGCACTGGTTTGCATTCCCACCAGCAGTGTAGAAGCATTCCTTTTTCTCCGTATCCTTGCCAGCATCTGTTGTTTGCTTTATTTATGATGATCATTACTTTATTTATGATGATCATTAGGTGGTTTCTCAATGTGGCTTTGATTTGCATTTCTCTGATCATTAGTGAGGCTATTCATGGTCATTTATGTTTCCATATGAATTTCTGTATTGTCATTCCCAGGTCTGAGAAGGATAATGTTGGTAATTTAATGGATATTGCATTGAATCTGTAGATTGCCTTGGGTAGGATGGACATCTTAACAATGTTGATTCTTCCTATCCATGAGCATGGAATATTTTTTCATTTATTTGTGTCTTCTTGGATTTCTTTGAGTAGTGTTTTGTAGTTTTCATTGTAAGGTCTTTCACTTCTCTGGTTAGAAAGATACCAAGGTATTTCATTTTTGTGTGTGTGTGGCTATTGTGAATAAGATTGTGCTGTTTATTTGGTTTTCTACCTGTTTGTTTTTGGTGTATAAGAATGCAATTGTCTTTTGCACATTGATTTTGTACCCTGAGACTTTGCCAAAGTTCTATATCAGTGAAAGCAGGTTTTTGACAGATTCTCTTGGGTTTTCGAGGTATAGAATCATATTGTCAATAAAGAGGGATAACAACTTCCTCTTTTTGTACTTGGATCCTCCTGATTTCCTTCTTTTGTCTAATTACTCTAGCTAGGACTTCCACCACAATGCTAAACAAGAGGGGTGAGAGTGGGCAGCCTTGTCTTGTTCCGGTTTTCAGGGGGAAATGTTTCCAATTTCTATCCATTTAGTTGTGGGTTTATTTTAACAGCATCCTTAGGAAAGGAATTCAGAAGCACTCAGTCCTATGATGTGACCTCTGCAGTCTTTTCCTTGAGAGTATGAGGGTGTGATTGTTTAAGCTCATTAGAACCTTGCTGGGTGTGGTGGCTCATGCCTGTAATCCTAGCACTTTGGGGAGGCAGAGGTGAGAGGATTGTCTGAGTTCAGGGTTTCAAGACCTGCCTAGGCAACTCAGCAAGACCTCATTTCTACAATAAATCAAGAAAAATTAGCCAGGCATGGTGGCACATGCATGTAGTTTCAGCTACTTGGAGGACTGAGGTGGAAGGATCGCCTGAGCCCAGGAGTCCAAGGCTGTGGTAGCCGTGAGCGTGCCACTGCACTCCAGCCTGGGCAACAGACTGAGACTCCAACTTAAAAAACAAAAAGAATCTCAAGGAAGAGGCTGCAGAGGTCACTCCGCAGGACTGAGTTCTTCTGGATCAATTTGCTAGAAAATGAGGCAGCTTAAATAACAGAAGCGTATTTTCTCATAGTTCTTGAGGCTAGATGTTCAAGGTCAAGGAGTTGGCAATGTTGGTTTCTTTGAGCCTCTTGTTGGCTTGTAGATGGCTGCCTTCTCCCTGTGCACTCACATTCTCTTCCCTCTGTGTGTTTCTGTGTCCTAATCCCTTTTTAGAAGGATGTCAGTCCTGTTGGACTAGGGTCTACCCCAAGGGCCTCATTTTACCTCAATTATCTTTTTTTTTTTTTGAGTTGGAGTCTCTCTCTGTCGCCCAGACTGGAGTGCAGTGGCCGCTCCCGGCCACCGCAGCCTCGACCTGATGGGCTCCGGCGATCCTTCCGCCTCAGCCTTCCAAGTAGCTGGAATTACAGGCATGCGCTACCACACCCAGCTGATTTTTTTATTTATGGTAGAGATGAGGTCTCACTGCCCAGGTGGGTCTCAAACCCGCGGGCTCAGGCAATCCACTCACTTCAGCCTCCCAAAGGTGCGGGATTACAGGCTGAGCCACCGAGCCTGGCTCTCAATTACCTTTTTAAATACCCTAACTCCAAATGCAGTCACATTCTGAGGTACTAGGGGTTAGCACTTCAACATACAAATTTTGGAGGGACACAATTCAGCCCATATCAGTCCTCTTGGCTAAGATGGACTGTTGAGGGAATGGACTGTGTTTCGTGCATTTTGGTACTCGCAGAACCATGTGGCCTGAAGTCAAACTTAATTGAATGAATGTGCATTGATTTTTGAAGGGAGGAAAAAAAAAAAAAGACAAATCCATTCTTTGCTTCTGTGCTTGCTGCACACAACCCACAGTCCCAAAGTGAAATCCAGATAACACAGGAAAGCGTGCATGGGGGAGAGGAGGGTAAACAGGAAGAAAAGACAGGCCATATGGGGAAAGGTATGCTGGTGTGCATCAATAGTTGTAATGACATAGGGCTTTTGCTGTTGTTCTTAATGTAATTCTCATAACTGTATTAGAGTTGCAAAATGGAAATTTGCTCTTGTGTTAAGATTGTTGTTTCATAAGCAAGACCATGAAGTAATAGAAAGCAAAGGGACTCAAGCCTGTAATCCCAGCACTTTGGGAAGCCAAGGTGAGAGGATTGCCTGAGCCCACAGGGTTGCAACCGGCCTGGGCAACACGGTGAGACCTCACTGCTACAATAAATCAAAAAATTAGACGGGCATGGTAGTGTGCACCTGTAGTTCTGGCTACTTTAGAGGCTGAGGTGGAAGGATTGCCACAGCCCAGCAGGTTGACGCTGGGGTGGTTGTGAGTGTGCACTGCACTTCAGTCTGGGCAATGGAGTGAGACTTCAACTCAAAAAAAAAAAGCAAAAGAAGACGTGGGATGTGGCACCCGTCTGGGAGCTGCGGTCTTTCTCTGCTGTTTCCAAACGGCCCTGGCTGTGCTTTAGCATGTCTCTCTTGCTTTCTTCTGCCCAGCCTGGCACTGGGTGCCCCAGTCTGGTGCTGGGTGCCCCAGTTCAGTCAGCTGCACAGAGTTGCTGGGCTAGCTGGTGACCATTTCACTCTTAGAACAGCAAACTACTGACTGGGTATGATGGCATGCATGCCTGTAATCCCAGCAGTTTGGGAGGCCTAGACGGGGGAATTTCTTCAGCCCAGGAGTTCAAGACCAGCCTGGGCAACATTGTCTCTACAAAAAAATAAAAAAAATTAGCTGAGTGTGGTGGCACACATCTGTAATCCCATCTATTCAGGAGGCTGAGGCAGAAGGACCGCCTGAGTCCAGAAGGTCGAGGCTGTGGTGATCAAGTCATTGCACTTCGGCCTGGATGACAGAGTGAGACCCTACCAAAAAAGAAAAAAAAAGTTTCTTGTGTTCATGCATTTATCTCTGCACATCTGATGGTGTAGTTGTCTCATGCAAACTTTACAGAGTAGCTTTGATAAGGGGACGCTTTCCCCAACAGACGGGCCTGTGGGTACTGATTGGCCAGGCTGTGTCAGCTTTGGTTCATTGTGGGTGCGGTGCCACAGTGATGTGCAGCTTCTTTAGGTGTGGGCAACGTTAGTGATGACTGTAGGTGCCTCAGGGGTCTAGGCTGCAGGAGTTTCTGGCAGTGACGGTGGCTGTATAGATTATCATTAGGGAGTAAGTTTTAGGAATCTTTCTGTTATTGTCTTTCTCCCAGTGGGTAGTCTTCGCCAAGGAACTCCCTCTTGGTGTTGCATCGGATACATCTCACAGACAGCCATGGTGGCACCAGGTTCTAGAACATAGGTCCTTGACTCTAAGGGTAGGGTGTGGCAGCAGCTTTGCTGGGTGTTGGTGTGCTACCAGGTGGGCAGATGCAGGGGTGGGCTGAGCCTCAGGGATGGAGGAAGGCAGTGGCTGCTCGCTTCCAGAGCGGGGTGTGCTGGAGCGCACCTCCAGTTCCAAGATGGCACAGCACAACTACAGCGCCTGCCATGGTGGTGGTTGGGGGAACAGAGTTAGTTCCTTCTCTGGGAGTAGCTCAGTGTGTTGACTCAGCTGGGCTCTAAGCCTGTGAGGACTGCGGGAGCCTCCAGGAGCAACTTCAGGTGTCTACAATGATGATGGGGCTTCTGGGATCCTTTTGCTTGTTTTTCCCTTGCAGGAAGCATTCTCTCCCAGCCAATTCTTGCTGGAGGGATGGAAGTGGCAAAGGTGAGGCATTTCCTTCCCTTTCCTAGGTAGCCATCCTGTATCTGGGCCCTTCAGGGTTTCTGCTGCTTCTTTGCTGTTCTTTTGTGCTATCCTTTAGTTATTTTGGTTACAAATTGTAGTAGTTACTTGTTTTAGGGTGGTTTTTTTTTTTTTGGTTCAGAGGTGAGGAGAGGGTGAGGAGTTTTTGGTGGGCCATCTTGTTGACATCTTATTCTGAATTCTTTATCCTTTGAAAGTTTTTTCATTCAACCTATCAAGAGCCTATCAGGTGCCAGATCCTGGGTTAGGCATCAGGCAGCCAGAAGATTTTTCCTTTTTATAGCATTGTGCTAGTTTTCCCCTTTCGTTGGTTTCCTCCGATCCAGGAGCAGATCTTTGTGAAGTCTAAGCCAATGCTTCTCAACGTTTTCTGTGAAAGTGATTCCTCTAGGTTGCTTACACAAAATATAGATTCTTTATTCTTTATTCCCAGAGAGTCTGAGTCAATGGTCTGGTGTGGGGGCCTAGAAATTTGAATTTTTAGCACATATTCTCAGAGATCCTCATGCAATTGGTCGATGGATGAATGCCCTTTGAGAACTACTGCTCTGGGGTTGGAGGTACAGGTGAGGGAGCGGTCCTTACCTCAGCCATATCAGCACATTTGGGGTGGGACCTGTGGGGTATGTCCATGGGGATGTAGGGTACATGGGTTGTGATGTGGGGTGGGGAAATGAAAGCAGCCTTGGCTGGGTGCAGAGGCTCAAGCCAGTAATCTCAGCATTTTGGGAGGCTGAGGCGAGAGGATTGCCTGTGCCCAGGAGTTCACAACCAGCTTGGTGAGACCTTGTCCCTACAATAAATCAAAAAAATAGCTGGGCATGGTAGTACACGCCTGTAGTTCTGGATACTTGGAATGCTGAGGTGGAAGGATCGCTGGAGCCCAGCAGGTCGACACTGGGGTGGCTGTAAGTATGCTACTGCACTCCAGCCTAGGCAATGGAGTGAGACTCCAACTCAAAAAAACAAAAACAAAAGCAAAAAAACAAGGAAACCTTCTCCCTCAGCTGAGTTCTGCCTTCCCTGCCTCTCTTTTCCCCGAGAAGTCTTGGGGCCACACATTCTTCTTTTCTTGGCTTTACTTTATTCTGTGCATCTCAGCCAAACTCAGAATTAAGTTGTTTTCTTTAGTAACAGAATTTGAATTTCAGCTTGTGAAAATATAATCAAGTTTCCTGGCCCTTTGACTTGGGCCTTTACAGCAGCTTTTGATCAGTTTAGACTACCTTGTCAGTGATGAGATTCGAGTTGTATTTGGAATTCTCAGAAAGACTTATTTTTTGCTGCTCTGAGAAGCAATCGTTTTCACACCCGTTATTTCCAGCATTGTTTAAAATGTTTGTTGCTGAGGGGAATGGCCTTTGCTTATATGCTGGAGATCTTTTGCCGAAACCTGATACTTCTGTGTTTACAGAATGAATATTCTAGCTTGGACTGGTGCTTATTTTTTTTTTAATCCGATTCCTATGTTGAAAACTAAATGGGAAATAAACCCATGAAAACGAATGGGGAACTGCACCACCCATGGCAACTCATTTCGGCATATAAATTTGTTTTCCTTTACCTTCAACATAAAAATCCTTTGTAAGTCTCCCTTGATAGTATCCAAAATTACATGTCTGCTCTTTTATGCACCAATCACTCCTGAAAATATCCCTGCAATTTCAATGCTATCTGGAACAGTTACTGTCCATATTATATGTAAAAGACTAATGGTGGAAGAGGTATAAATATTATGGCAATTATTACTATGAGCATTTATTTTAAGCTGCACAGCCCAAGATTTCTATGGAGATATAAGTACATCAAACTGTATTTTTTATGGTCATGTCTAAACTGGGCAATAATAGACTATCAATAAACTTCAATTACACTCAAGAAAATACTAAAAGTGAACCTCTAGTGATGCTCAATAAAGTCTACAGGCGCATTAGAGTTCTATAGAGCAGTGACATCCATCTGGTATTTTTCAGTGACTTCTAGTCAATTACTACATTTCATCCTGTGTAATCCTCTTTTATCTCTAGTTCCTGCTGGTGCGGTAATTCTCACTCTGCTACATCTGTGGCTTGACTGTGAATTTTTATCGCCCAGGAGTCAGTGCGTCCCTTCCTGCCCCGGGATGCTGTGGAACTGTATCTGTTGAAGATTTAATTGCAATGTGGAGACACATAGGAAATATGTAAAGCGATTGGCAACATCCTAAAAAAATGGGCATGCTTTGAAATGAAATGTTGCATTTCAGTCAAAGTATAGATTCCATGAGCACTTTGGACCTGGTGTTTGCAATGCTGTTCTTAGAGGGTAAAAAAGTAAACAAAAGAAAGCAAAAAACAAGAGGTAAAATCAACCCTATCTGAGGGTGATGTTTTGGAAAGGAGATTTTGTACAAATTATGGATATATATTTCATCTGAATAAGTGTGTGTATATGAAAATGTACATATTTACAAATGTTATATATGTTTTATACTTGTGCATGCATGTTATAAGATATCCATATTTTAGGAAGGGTGAATGTATTTTAAAAATGGGCTTAACTTTTTAGAGCAATTTTACGTTCACAGCAAAATTGAGAGGAAAGTTCAGGAATTTCCCATGTACTCCCTCCTACCCTTTCCCCCCAAATTTCCCCCACTATCCCCATTCTCCACCACAGCAGTTCATTTGACTTGTTTGTTTGTTTTGTTTTTGTTTCGAGTTGGAATTTCACTGCCCCCCAGGCCAGAGTGCAGTGGCACGCTCATGGCTACCATAGCCTTGACCTGCTGGGCTCAGGCAGTCCTTCCCCCTGTCTTCCATGTAGTTGGAACCACAATCATGCACCACCATGCCTGCCTATTTTTTTTTCTTTTTAATTTATTGTAGAGATGAGGTCTTGCCAAATTGCCCAGGCTCATCTCGAACCTGTAGGCTCAGGTAGTCCTCTCGCCTCAGCTTCCCAAACTGTTGGGATTTTAGAAGACAGCCACCACACCTGGTGGGCCAACTGTTACAAGTAATGAACCTACATTATCACCAAGTCCGTAGTTCACGTTAGGGCCAAATCTTGGTGTTGGACAGTCTACAGGTTTTGACAAATGTATAATACCACGCACCCTCCTTTAATCCACTGTTGTAGTATACAGAAGCATTTCACTACCCTAACGTCCACTGTGCCCCACCTATTTACCTCTCCTCCCTCCCCCAAAACCTCTGGTAAGCATCAATCTTTTCACTGCCTCCATATTTTTGCCTTTTCAAAAATGTCATATAGTTGGAATTATAAGAGCAAGTAGCTTTTACAAACTGACTTCTTTCACTTAGTAATCTGCATTTAAATTTCCTCCATGTCTTTTTGATGACTTGATACTGGTCATAATTTTAAAAAGAATTAATGAGCAATAAAAATGAATGCACACATTGTTTAGTTTTTGTGAGTGCTTATTTTAGTAAAATAGAGAGATAGAAATGGCTGGCAAATTGTAAGGCAGATAACTTTTATATATCTTTATACTTTTATTCCTTTACCTTTGACATAAAAATCCTTTGTAGGCTTATTTTTCCTCCATCTTCTTTCCTATAGGATTGCACCATATTTGTTCACTACCCTCACACTATTCTTCCCCAGCCTCCTGAAAAATCCATTTTTTTTTTTTTTTTTGAGTTGGAGTCTCACTCTGTCGCCCAGACTGGAGTGCAGTGGCCGCTCCCGGTCACCGCAGCCTCGACCTGCTGGGCTCCGGCGATCCTTCCGCCTCAGCCTTCCGAGTAAGCTGGAATTACAGGCATGCACTTCCACGCCCGGCTGATTTTTTGATTTATTGTAGAGATGAGGTCTCGCTGCCCAGGCGGGTCTCGAACCCGCGGGCTCAGGCAATCCACTCACCTCAGCCTCCCAAAGGCGCGGGATTACAGGCTGAGCCACCGAACCCGGCTGAAAAATCCGTTTTTAATCGTACCTGGAAGACATTCATTCCTTCATTCATTCATTTGGTCAGTCAGGCAAGATGGCCTGGTAGAAGGTAGGGAGGAAGAGAGGGTAGAATTTCAGAGGGCTTGTCTCACCACCTACTGTTTTCTGTCCTCACCATGTGTAAATTTTCTCTTGATGTAGACACTATGCAGCTGCCTTGGTTGATTTGCCTTGTTACTAAATCTTCATGGGACCTACCTTCCAGGTGCCAGATATGTACCTTAAAGCCTTAAGTCCCCAAAAGGGTGATGAGATTGGCCACATCTCCTACAATGACAGGAATAAAGAGAAACTATTCTGTTCCATTGATGACTCTCATCACTGTAGCTACTACATGCTGCTCCCCCTAGTCTTCTGAGTAGGGAGAGGTACTCCAGGACTGATTTGGAGAGTTCCTGGGTGCTCCTGCCCTGCCATGGTGGGAGATGCAGGCCTTGAATTATGGGTCTCTGCTACCTCTTCCACAGACCTGGCTCTGGCTGCTACCACCTGGGGCTGTAGTTGTTCTGAAGCACTTTCCCTGATGGCGCCAAGGTCCTCATATCCTCGGGATTTGTGCTTGTGTCTTTCTCTGCTCATCCTCGGGATTTGTGCCGTGTCTTTCTCTGCTCAGGCAAACTGCTATAGTGAACAACATCAGAGTTTCAGAATCTTAACACATGACTCACAGCAGTGTCCGATGCAGGGTGGCAGTGGGACTCTGCGCCACACAGTGCTTCAGGGATCCAAATTCTTTAGATTTAGTGACTCTTCCATGTCCTAGACCCTTGGATCTCTGGAGTGGATCACTGTACTCACTCTATGTGGGGAGAGGGTGAATGGAGGAGTCCATGAAAGTTTTGATAGACTGAGCTTAGAAGTGGGAAACTTTACTTTCACCTAGGGTGACCAGTATTTTTGAAATGTCTGTGGTATTTTTTAAAATGACTTTTTGTTGCTATCTACATATACTCAAGTACAGTTAGTTCTTCCTTTAGTCTCTTTAAAGGTCATCAAACAGTTTTAGACTAACAGTTTTAGAGAAATGGCACATAAATATCTGAAATCCTTTTCTCTCTTCTCATCCTTGATGTTTTTCCAAATTAGACAAGGATATTCCTCTTGTTCCATTCTTTAAAAAGATGATTTTATGGAAAGTCAACATTTTAACATCTTTTTAATGGATGGCAACAATGCTTTTGTAGGACATGTTTTAGAAAGTGATCTCCTTCCACTTCGACAAAACAAAAAATCTCATATGAGGTGTTTTTGCACATTTTGAGTAAATTGAAAAGTGACCAAAAAAAATTTTCTTAGAAGAGCTTCAACATCACAGGTAAGCAAATCCCACCTCTTTTCAGCAGTGTCCTATACAAAGTGTGCAGGACATTTAGCAGTAAGGTCTTTGCTAAGAAGTTTATATATTGAATGGAATTTGCCAGCATTTACATTTGCATTGTCTTCTAAATATGTAGAAAGATGAGCAAAGTCTCGTTTGTATTTGGACATGATATATCAACAATCTTCTGTTTTATATCTCCTGCAGTTACATTAAAATCTTCAAAGAAATCAAGAAGTTGGTTTTATTATTCTTTTCTTTCTTCTTTTTTTTTGAGTCAGAGTCTCACTTTGTAGCCTAGGCTGGAGTGCAGTGGAACGCTGCTCATGGCCACTGCAGCCTTGACCTGCTGGGCTCAGGCAATCCTTCTACCACAGCATTCCAAGTAACTGAAACTACAGGCATGCACCACCGTGCCCAGCTAATTTTTTTTTTTTTTTGAGTTGGAGTCTCGCTCCGTCGCCCAGACTGGAGGGCAGTGGCTGCTCCCGGCCACCGCAGCCTCCACCTGCTGGACTCCGGCGATCCTTCTGCCTTAGCCTTCCGAGTAGCTGGGATTACAGGCACGCACTACCACGTCTGTCTGATTTTTTTGATTTATTGTAGAGATGAGGTCTTGCTGCCCAGGCGGGTCTCGAACCCGCGGGCTCAGGCAATCCACTCACCTCAGCCTCCCAAAGGCACGGGATTACGGGCTAAGCCACCGAGCCCGTCTCAGCTAATTTTTTGATTTATTGTAGGGATGAGGGCTCACCATGTTTCCCAGGCTGGTCTTGAACCCAGGGGCTCAGGCCATCCTCTCGCCTCAGTCTCTCAAAGTGCTGGGATTATAGGTGTGAGCCACCGTGCCCAGTTTAAGAAGTTGATTTTAAACTCAATTTTTAAGTCAAAGTATCTGAGCTCTGAGAAGATATTTTTGTTTTTCTATGATTCCACATATTTTTACTGTAGAAAATATGGTCCCTGTAATCCTAGCACTTTGGGAGACCGAGGCAAGTGGATTGCCTGAGCCCATGGGCTTGCGATCAGCCTGGGCAACTTGGCGAGACCGCGTTTCTACAATAAATCAAGAATTAGCCGAGTATGGTAGAGCATACTTGTAGTTCTGGCTATTTGGAAGTCTGAGGCAGAAGGGTCGCCTAAGCCCGGTTGATGCTGGGGTGACTGTGAGCGTGCCACTGCACTCCAGCCTGGGCAATGGAGTGAGACTCAACTTAAAAAAAAGAAAAGAAAATATGGTCCAGGTATAGTGGCTTATGCTTGTAATCCCAGCACTTTGGGAGGGCAAAGACGGAGGATCACTTGAGGCCAGGAGTTTAAGACCAGCCTGAGCAACATAGTGAGACTGTCTCTGCCAGGAAAAAAAAAAAGAAAAAAGAAAATGTAACTGCTGGTAAAATCTGACAGAGTCAGTTCCACATTCTAAGAGGCCAAAACATCTGTTTTCAAAACTCTCCTCTTTGTTAATCTATAGATTGTTTTCATTGCAACTCTGAACCAGGAAGTTTGACTTGATTCAGTTTCACAGAGTGATCAAGGAAACTATGCTATGATATGTGTTCATTTCTGTGGTGTTCCCAGACTAGTTTAGTGGCTACAAATTTTTTTTTTTTTTTTTTTGAGTTGGAGTCTCACTCTGTCGCCCAGACTGGAGTGCAGTGGCCGCTCCCAGCCACCGCAGCCTCGACCTGCTGGGCTCCGGCGATCCTTCCGCCTCAGCCTTCCAAGTAAGCTGGAATTACAGGCGCGTGCTACCACGCCCGGCTAATTTTTCGATATTTTGTGGAGATGAGGTCTCACCAAGTTGCCTAGGCGGGTCTCGAACCTGCAGGCTCAGGCAATCCACTCACCTTGGCCTCCTAAAGTTCAGGATTATAGGCTGAGCCACCGAGCCCGGCTTGGCTACAATTTTTGATAGAACATTGGAGTCTTGTCTGTCTCATTCTAAACTTGTGAGATTCCATCTCCAAATAAGTTTTCCTGCTCTCTTGTCCACCAAGTCCAATCACAAATCCTCTACAGACTGAGCATTGTGCTCTCTTTTTGGTTATTTATCTGCTAATCCAGTTATACGTATCCTTCCAAGTGGCATTAAAATAGCACGATTATTTAGCCTTTCTCAGTGATGTCTGGGTCATGCTGGTGTTGGCAATGTAAACATCCTCATTTTCATTATCTGAACTCTTAGAAAACACGCACAACAATGGGACTAGTTAATTCAAGTCCTAATCACAGAATTTACATTGTTAAATATTAAAATAGTACCATTCTGATACAAGACACAACAGGTAATCAATCAACAGGCAAAATAGGACTGAAAGGCTACAATTACAACATGCGTGAATTACAAACTTGAGTCATGTCACTCAAAATGATACAAAGGTAGACAGCTCATTCCTGTGAACTGCAAATGAGTCTGACAAATCAGTGGTTAGGGAAATACAACGACAGCAGCTATAGAAAGCTGATAGTCTTTGCCATATCCGTTTAACAATAAAAACAGTGTTACTTTCAGCTTCTATTTTTTGGGGTGACTACCATATAGAGTTTGTGCTTCTCTCCCCAAACTTTTGCACTCATTGCCAAAAACCAGAAATCGTTGTGTGGTGGAGAGAAATTGTCTGGAAATGAGACTTTCAATGACTAAGAAGGAAATTCCTGGGTATACCAGGGTGATAACTTATCCTGTAGTCACTCATGTTCTGGTAGCCAAACTCGGTCACATGAATTCAACTACAAGTGAGTCTCACTAGCTGAGTGCTCAGGGAAAAAAACAAATGTGTTTAGTAAGCACCTAGCAGACTGCTTTATCTGCTTTTTGCTTGACAAATTCCTATTTATTTTTAAAATCTTATTTTACATGTCACATCTTTCCTGAGGATCCAAGCTTGCACAGTCCGAGCCTTCTCATCCTATGATAGCTGCTCTGTCATAATGCACATCTCTCCCTTCTCTCCTTTCCCTCCCACATGGCTCCTTCTCCTCCTCCCTTCCCCCTCCTTTTTCCTTCCATCTTTTCTTTCCTCCTTTATTTTTTCCTTCCTCTTTTCTTTCCAAAACTATTTATCGTGCATTCTCTTTGGGCCAGATTCACTGCCAGCTACCTGCTAAGTAAGACTCTGTTTGTCTTTACAAGAAATGGACAGATCATCTTTTTTTTTTTTTTGAGTTGGAGTCGCACTCTGTCAAAGTGGCTGTACTACTTTGAACTTCCACCAGCAATGAGTGAGAGTTCCTGTTGTTCCACATCCTCTCCAGCATTTGGTGTTATCAGTTTTCTGGGATAGTAGCCTTTCTACTAAATGTATAACAGTATCCTCAAGACTCGAATCATTTTTATTGTCTCAGTGACTTACACAGAGAATGCCATTGTTGGAATAAATCAGCAAATAACTAAATAGAGCAAAAAAGAAAAGTAATTTGACTACTTACATCTTTGAGGTTCCTCTGTAATTGAAGTGGGATACATTTGGACAGGGTGTCCATTTGAAAAGTGATTGCAAGCTCAAATGCCTTACAGAAGGAAACAGATTGTATATAAGAACAATAGGACATGGCAGGGACTATGGCAATGTGGAGACCCCAAGAGAATCAGTGAACTCAATTTTGCCAGATTTTCCAAAATTTTAGATTGAGTTATCAAAGTAAATTTATAGGAAATCTCTTAAAAATGCTAATAATCAATTAAAACTTTAAAACGCTGTGTCAGAGAGATAATACCTATTTGTAGGCTAGATTGAATCAGTGGGCTATTGGTTTTTAATCTGTTTCTTAAACTCTTGTGTGTCATCCAAGCAATGCATCTAAATTTTAGTCATTATTTGATTATTATTTCTTATCTGAGATTATTTTGTTTATTTGAGATAATACAAATGAGTTTGGATTGTTGGGGATGGAACTAAGAGAAGAAGGAAACCAAGATTTCCACATTTGAAGGTTTGCCGGAAAATGTGGCCTATGCCCATTTAAATGCTTACCTTAGGGAACAGTATTTATGGTTGATTATTGAGACCTTTGTAAGTGTTAGAACCCTAGTTAAGAAGTCACCTGGATCAGTCAGCTTCATCTTGGAATGATGAAGATGTAATGTAAGCTCAGCCTTTTTGAGTGTTGAGAATCTTTCTTTTTCCATAGTGGGATTTTGCGAGGAAAAAGTATTCAGGCAGGTCACTGAAGTGGGGTCAGTCATTTCAATTACCTTTTAAGTTTCTTGTCTTCCTCCACTTTTTTTTTCCTAGTAATGTATCAGTGTGTTCATAATTTATGGAGTGAGAAGAAATATATATCACATGCAACAATCTGGTAAATATTTATTTATTTATTTATTTATTTATTTTGAGTTGGAGTCTCACTCTGTCGCCCAGACTGGAGTGCAGTGGCCGCTCCCGGCCACCCAGCCTCGACCTGCTGGGCTCCGGCAATCCTTCCGCCTCAGCCTTCCGAGTAGCCGGAATTACAGGCATGTGCTACCACGCCCAGCTGATTTTTTGATTTATTGTAGAGATGAGGTCTCGCCGCCCAGGCGGGTCTCGAACCCGCGGGCTCAGGCAATCCACTCACCTCAGCCTCCCAAAGGCGTGGGATTACAGGCTGAGCCACCGAGCCCGGCTGGTAAATATTTATGAATTTTCTGCTTTTTAATATGAGAGTGTGAAAATAACTCCTGATTGTGAAATTAGCGATTACTGGAGAAGAAGACAAGAAATGCACAGTTCTGAATAAGTTTTTTGTTTCTACATAGAAATGTTCCTGTTAAACTGTCTCTCCCTTTTTTGACATGCTTGTGTCCTCTTGTTTCCATTATTTGTCTATTAAACCCCCAGACTGTGCTACAACAGGAGCCTATACTCCCTACTCAGGGATAACAGAATACACAGTGAAATGGTTTCTACATTTGCATAGAATGGACAATAAGCAAACAAAATAAAATAAAACAAAGCAAAACAACAACAAACTCCCAAAACCCAATCATTTCTAATTTTAATTAGAAGGCCCCCCAGGCTGGTTAACTGAAATAGTAGGAGCCTTTTGAAGAGGTTAAGTTTTAAACTTCCCATGGGCCAGTTAATTTTGCTGAGTTCAGTAATCACAGCTTGTGCCTCTGGCTCTGCACAGTCATTTGGAGAACACGACCCTTCATCATTAAAAAAACTAAATGTCTGAGCACTTGGGGCATTGCCACTTCTGGCCTAACCACTTAAAAGTGCAAGCCCAAGCCCTACTGATGTCTGTGGTCAGTGCCATTATCTCCACACCTGAAGAGAACATTCTATAGAGAACACCCACTTATCTGTGTGATAATGGCCTTGCTTGACCTTTAGAGCTTCAGTTTCCATCTCTGGAGATCATCAGTTAGGATTTAAGGATATCATGTCTATGAAAACTCAGAGTTCAAAGGTATATATATATATCCCAAACAGGCCTGGTTACCTATGGTTCCTCTCCTTGGAAAATCATCTCTAATCACAGTAAGAGCTTGCAGTGCATTCTAGTTATTACAAGAAGTAAAAATTTTGGTCTCAGCTCAATGCTATAAACAAGTGGAGGTATTCAAAAGCTCACTTGCTTTTTTTTTTTTTAATTCTTGAGTCAGAATTTCACTCTGTCACTCAGGCTGGAGTGCAGTGGCACAATCACTTCTGGCTTGGGGGATCCTTCTGCCTCAGCTGCCAAGTAACTGAGACTACAGGCACATGTCACCATGCCCAGCTAATTTTTTCATTTTTTTTTTTTTTTGTAGAGAAGAGGTCTTGGTATGTTGCCCAGGCTGGTCTTGAACTTCTGGGGTCAAGCAATCCTCCTGCCTCGGCCTCCCAAAGTGCTGGGATTATAAGTGTGAGCCACTGCGCCCAATCTCAAAAGCTCACTTTCAGCAGAAATTCAGACTTCTCTATGAACTCCCCGCCTGAGTTATTCAGACCCAAAGCTCCAAGCAGCAGTGCTGCAGCCTCTGGTTCTTGCTTGAGATCTCCCGATTGGCCTCGCTCTAACACACCATCTGCACCTTCCGGGGCTTTTTCTGTTGTGCTTTCACATAATATTTTGTTGAAAGAAAAAACTTTTTTTTAATTAAAAAAATGTTTCTGGCTGGGCTCCATGGCTCAGCCTGTAATCCCAGCACTTTGGGAGGACGAGGCGAGTGGATTGCCTGAGCCCGTGGGTTCAGGACCAGCCTGGGCAACTTGATGAGAACTCGTCATTACAATAAATAAAAAATTAGCCAGACATGGTGGCACGTGCCTGTAGTTTTGGCTGCTTGGAAAGCTGAGGCCGAAGGATCACCAGAACCCAGCAGGTAGACACTGGGGTGGCCATGAGCGTGCCACTGCATTCCAAACTGGGCGAAGGAGTAAGACTCCAACTCAAAAAAAAAAAAATGTTTCTGTACCTCTGAGAACATGCTAAACTATACTATGGAAATGCAGTGAGAAACATCCAGACTTCAGGAAACTTGGCGGGATCAATGGTCTGGTTTTTTAAACAAGTATATTCTAATGGGGAGAAAGGATGAGGCCTGTGTTCTATCGTCTCTCCATCAATTCATTCCTTTTTCCTCTGCAGAAGTCTGTTGTTTTCTCTCAAATAAATCTATGCAATCAACATACAAACATGTGATTATTTTTTCCATGAAAAATAAATTTTATCTGACCTGATTGGGGTTACCAATGGCAGCTCTTCTTTACAACAAAACAAAACAAAACACAAAGGAACCACAACTCTTTTACAGTGTAGTCTATAATTGCCTCCAATTTCTTTCCTCTTGTTCTCTTTAGAAAATACTCCAAATAGGTTTTTGCCTCTATACAAACCATTCTTAACAAAATCCAGTGGTCCATTTCTGGCCTCAGCGTGCTTGGCCAGTCAGCAGAATTTACCATTCTGTCCTGGAAACACCCTCACCTGATTTCCCTGCTATCATTCTTGCTGTTTTTTTCTCTCATTCTTTTAAGATTTCCCTGCTTTTTCTCCTTCCTGACCTCTCTGTGTTCTCTGCTCCCAGGCTTAATTCTTGGAACCCTTCTCTTTGCTGTCTACGTTGTCTCCCTAAGTGAGTTCATCCAAGTTCCTGCCTTTAAACACTGTCTCTGCGCTGAGGACTCTGCCTCCCATCAGCTGCAGATCCTTCACTCTGACTGCATATTCTTCATTTTGCTTGCATATGTAGACTTGATTACATCCTGCCTGTAAGGCTTCTGCTGTTTCCTACCTTGCCCTGTGGTAACCAGTTCTTCCTCCTGTTAATGGCTCCTCCAGGCCCCCAGTTGTGCAGATGAAGCATCCTACTGTTATCTTCATCTCCTCTTTTTTTGCTCATACCACAGTCTGATTTTCCAGCAAGCTTTATTTTTGGCTCTTCCTCCAAAATATACCCAGAATATAATCTCTTTCACCATCTCCTGCTGCCACTCTGATCCAAGCCACTGTTGGATTTTGCCTGGATTCTTGCAGTAGCCTCCTTCTTCTGCCTGGGTTTACTGTCCTTGGAGACAGTGGGAGCCTGATTATACCCAAGTCAGGTTGTGTCCTCTGATCAAAACCCTCCAAGGGCCCCCAACTTCGTGTAAAAGCTAAACTCCTCACTCTGACCCACATGACCCTGGCGACACAGGTCACCTCCCTCTCCTTATCCTCTGAGACCCTCCCTCTTGCCCACTGATTCCAACCACATTGATCTCTTTACTGTTGTGCAAATGCCCACAGATGGCCTTTACCATCCTTAATGCCTTCTTCTCCTACCAACATGTCAATTCCATAAGTTTATTGTCTGTTTCCTACTCTGTGGAATCCCTGCTCCTAGGACAGGACACTGGGTAGGCAGGCATTGAATATTTGTGGAATAAACAAATAAATACATTTTCTGCTTTGAAAAATATGTGTAAGTATGCGTGTCAACGTGTTAAAGGTAGTTATTTAAAGAATAGAAGTAATATTCAAGTAATTGGAGGAGAAAATGGAACTAAAAAGATTTTATCAACAAGAAACAGGAAAAAAGTGAAAGGATGCCCAATAAACAGAAAACCCACACAAGATAGCAGAAAGGAAAACCATGTCAGAAAGTATAATCTATGTGAATAGCAGAAGTCTCAGATTGAATTAAAAATCCATTTATGAGCTGTTTACAAAAGGTAAGTATAAAACCAAATGATGCAGAAAGGTTGAAAATAAAGGGAAAATAATTATATACTAGCCAAACATTAATAAAAACAAAACAGAAATAATGGTGCTAAAATAACAAAAAATAACTCAAGGTAAAAGTATTAAGAAGGAAAAAAGAAAAGATGAATTATATTAATAAAAAATAAAGGAGATAGAAGAATCATAAAGCAATTTAAAATTTTCAACATAATTTTGACATATAAATAAAACAAAAAAATACATTGAAAGTCTAGCTTCATAGATTCATAGAGAGAGATTTCAACAAACTTTTCTTTTAAACTAACAGATCAGGTAGATAAAAAATGACGATATAGAGTGTGTGAATACCCATAACACACTGGCAGTGTGAATACCCGTAACATACTGGCAGTGTGAATACCCGTAACAGGCTGAGGCAGGGGGTTTTCTTGGGCACTGAGTGAAAATCGTGCTCTAGATATCCAGATATATAGCTAGAAGATTTTTTTTTTTGAGTCAGGGTCTCACTCTGTTGCCCAGGCTGGAGTGTAGCGGCATGATCACGGCTCACCACAGCCTTGACTTCCCGAGCTCAGGCGATCCTTCCACCTCAGCCTCCTGAGTAGCTGGGACTACAGGCACACATCACTATACCTGGATAGTTTTTACTTTTTTTTTTTGCAAGGACAAGGTCATGCTGTGTTGTCCAGGCTGGTCTCAAACTCCTGGGCTCACACAATCCTCCTGCTTTAGCCTCCTAAAGTGCTGGGATTATGGATGGGAGCCACTGTGTCCAGCCTGGAGGATCTTGAGGATTAAAAAACAAGGAAATGTGGGAACAATGAACATAATCACACACTGCATACATACTGTCTACACATAAAGAGTCGATTGAGAATCCTAATCCATTTTCTGATCTTTCACAACACCTGGATCCTGACATCGCGTACAGCAGTGGCTCTCAAAGGGAAAGCCCTGGATTTGTCGTGTTGGTTTTACACGGGGATTTGTTGGAAGTGCAGATCCTCATGCCCCAGCCCCAGCTCTGCTGAGACAGCAACGCTGCGGATGGGCCCAGCTTTGACAAGTCATCTGGGGGCTTCTGATGCCACTCGAGTGTGAGAGCCGCTGGCACAGATCATACCTGAGAAACCCACCTGCCTTCCTGGGTTTGAAAGTTCTTGAGGCAATAAAATAAAATGGTCATACATTGTTCAAAGTTCCATGATTTGTTCTAATATCCATGGTAATCTGCTTCACGGGAAGGCTCTTGCCTGGGACTCAAGGTCTTAGATCATTCTGACACCGTTTCCTGGGAAATTATGGTCTGAGTTTTATAATTGAATTTTACTTAAGTAAAAAGAGGTAAAATAATAAGTGGCTCCCATGCTGTATTAGAAGTATAAAAAATTAAGAAAAGAAAAAAGTAGATGGAGTAAAATCAATCTGTTAAGATGATTTCTTATGCCTGAATTATATGCATATATGAATTATATATTAAGGATTATAAGCAAAATTTTCTCCTGTACCCATCTCTGGTTTTCCATTGGCTGTGTCTACACTCATGATCATTTCTAGGAAGTCTTTTGATGTGCCTTTCCCCAAGGAAGACACTGAAGACCAGACACAACTGTGTAGAGAGAGAAATCAGTTTCCCTTTCCCCAGACTCCTTTCCACTGCTGAGAGGTATCTTTTCTCTACTTTCCTTCAGGGACATTCTGCCCAATTAAAATGGCTAACACTGCTTGCTGGGAGCATTTGTAGTAGTAAGTGGAGCATTTCCTTAGAAGGCCATTTAAAAAAAAAAATACAATAGGATCATTCATGCAAATTAAAATTTGTATTCATTCATAAAGCTATCCAAAGATATCTATCCAACACATCACAGGAGAAAGCTGTGAAAAAAGAGAGAAATAGGAAAGAGAGTTGGGGGAAAAAAACAAAACAAAATAAGAGTGGGATCTTATACAGAACAATTATTATAATATGCTCTAAATCCAGAGGTATGATTAATTCAACTCTCTGTTCTTAAGATCCTAATGAGGAAAAAAAGTTAATGAATGACTTTGAGTGAGCCCCCCTTTCCCCCAATTTATGTCACCTGGTCTGTCAGGGACTACATCTGAGACTCTGAAATCTGATTGTGCTGATAGACACCTGGGATGTTTGTACATCGCCATGACTGCCCAAGAGAAGCTCAGCCTGAGTCCTCCCTATTGCCTCTGTACTTCTACTGGAAAGTGTCTGAAAGAACAACATAGGAGATAAGCTTCCATCTGTAGGTTGACTTTCACCAGAATGATCTATTTATGCTACCATAGACCTGCCACTGTTATCTCTAACACAGGGATATTTGAAGCTGCCCATTCAATTTTTCTCCCTGAGAGCCCTGCATTTTCTGCTACCTGCTCCCTCCTCTTCAGCCACTTATGGTCTAGTGGACTTCTAGAAACTGATTTATTCATCGCATATTTATGTGATGCTGGTGCATGGTGAGTGTAAATTTCTCATCAACAATCATAAACAAAGTACTTAGCACTCAAGTATGAGAACACTTTTATGGGCTGGAGGGTTTAAAAGGTGAAGTTGGGCTACTCCTTACCTTTTAAAAATCCTAGATCCATAAGCCAATAATGTGGTACAGGAAGTTTCTTTTGAAAATAACCCTAACTTTCAATAATGAGGACTTACATACATTTGGAGACTAGTTACAAGTTGACTGAAGTTACGGACCTGATATGATTTCAGGCTTGAAAACAAATAAATAGGGCCATTGCTCTTGTTAAACTCTGGTCTGGCAATGTGGCTTTTTGAACTATGGCAGGGCCATGTTTCCCTAAGCTTTGGCCCCCTCCCAAAGCTTTGGCCCTTCCCTATCTTGCAGAGGTGAATCTCTTCTCTATCTCTCTGTCTCTCACTCTCTCCAATTTACTTTCTAAATAAAATATATTTTTCAATGTAAAAAAAGAAAAGGAAAACAAATAAATAGTCCAGTGTTGCAGTAGGTGGTTATGACTGAATCTTAGCTGAGCTGTTTACTGGCCATATGACCATGGACTTGATACTTGGTTATTTTCAAATTCAGTTTTCTTATTTAAAGATAAGAAATGTGTCTTAAGAAAGATAAGAAAACTGAACTTGAAGTAATTGTATCCATTTGAATTTGATGTAATTATATCCATTTCCCATATCTGTTGCCAGAGTTGATGTCACCATCATAAATCAAACATAAAGCATCATAGCATACATAAAGTAGCAATGTATTGGGTACTAAAGTCTGTTTCATTCCTCTTTGATGGGGATAAATATGACATTTATTAGACAGTAAGAATCGTGTCTATAATACCTTACCTGGTTTTGCAGACTGTGAATACATTGATTACGAGGAAAAATATGAATAGGAATGACACAGTTTTTGTGGATTAATTTTATTGAAACCTCATTAACTCTATACATCTTTTTTTAACTTTTAATTTTTTTATTTTAAGGATGTGGATTACAATTCGGGGTTAGGTATACATTATGCAGGCACCCTTGTTGATGAGGTGTGCCTCCCCCCCCAGGCAGACTTCCACTACTGCCAATCCTGTTTCCCCATCCCCTTCCCAGCAGTTTCCTGCTACTGCCAATTCTTTTCTTATAGTATTATGATAGTTGTTTAAGGTCCACTTATGAGTGTGAACGTGTGACACTCAGTTCTTTGTTTCTGTGAAAGATCACTCAGAATTATGGACTTTAAGTTCATCCAGGTTGCTGTGAAGTTCATAATTTTGTACTTCTTTATGGCTGCATAATAGTTAATCGTGTATATGTACCACATTTTGAAAAAATCCAGTCCTCTTTTGAAGGACAGCACAGTTGGTTTTATGTTCTTGCTACTGTGAGCAATGCTGCGATAAACATGTGTGCAGGTATCTTTTTTATAGAGTGATTTGAGTTCTTCTGGGTATATTCTCAGTAGGGGGATTGCGGGTCGTATGGAAGGTCGATTTTTAGATCTTTTGGGAATCATCACACTGTTTTCCACAGAGGCTGTACTAGTTTATACTCCCACCAACAATGTAGAAGTATTCCCTTTTCACCGCATCTTCTCCAGCATCTGTTGTTTTTTGAGTTATTGATGAAAGCCCTCCTGATTGGAATTAGGTAATATCTCAGGGTAGTTTTAATTTGCATTTCTTTGATGACTAGTGAGGCTGAGCATTTTTTCATGTATCTGTTGGCTGCTCATATGTCTTCTTTTGAGAAGTGTCTATTCATATCTTTTGCTCACTTTGAAATGGGGCTGTTTTTTTTCTTTTTGGCACGTTTGAGTTCCTTGTAGATCCTAGATGTTAGGCCTTTCTCAGACATACAGTTGGCAAATTTTTTTCCCCAGTCTGTGTGCCATCTCTCCAGTCTCTTGATGGTTTCTTTGGCTTTGCAGAAGCTTGTCAGTTTGATGAGGTTCCACTTGTCTATCTTATCTCTTATGGCATGGGCATTTGGGGTTTTGATCAGGAATTGGTTGCCAGTTCCAGTTTCCATAAGGGTGTCTCCTGAATTTTCTGAGGTTCTTACAGTTTGAAGTTTTATGTTTAGATCTTTGATCCATTTAGAGCTGATTTTTGTGTATGGTGATAGGTAGGGATCTTGTTTTAATCTTCTGCATGTGGTAAGCCAGTTTTCTCAGCACCATTTACTGAATAGGTTCTCCTCCCTCCAGTCATTGGTGGGGGAGGCTTTGTTGAAGACAAGTTAGTTGAGAAATTGAGGCTTTGCTTCTGGAGTCTCTATCCTGTTCCATTGGTCTATATGCCTGTTTTTGTACCAATACCAGGCTGTCTTGATTACTGTAGCTTTATAATAGAGTTTAAAGTCTGGAAGTGTGATGCCTCCTGCTTTGTTTCTTTTTCTTTTTTTTCCCTGAGGATAGCTTTGGCGATTTGTGGTCACTTATGTTTCCATATGAATTCCCGTATTGTCATTTCCAGTTCTGAGAAGAATATTGCTAGTAATTTCGTGGGTATTGCATTAAATCTATAGATTTCCTTGGGTAGGATGGACATCTTAACAGTGTTGATTCTTCCAATCCATGAGCATGGAATATTTTTCCATTTGTTTGTGTCATCTTTGATTTATTTGAGCAGTGTTTTGTAGTTTTCATTGTGAAGGTCTTTCACATCTCTGGTTAGGAAGATGCCAAGGTATTTGATTTTTTTTCTGGATATTGTGAATGGGATTGTGCTTTTTATTTGGTTTTCCGTTTGTTTATTGTTGGTATATAGAAATTCGACTATCTTTTGCACATTGATTTTATACCCTGAGACTTTGCTAAAGTCCTTTAACAGTGCAAGGAAGTTTTTGACAGGTTTTCTTGGGTTTTTGAGGAATAGAATCACGTCATCTGCAAAGAGGGATAACTTGACTTCCTCTTTTCCTATTTGGATACCCCGATCTCCTTCTCTTGTCTGATTGCTCTTGCTAGTACTTCCGAAACTATGTTGAAAAGGAGAGGTGAGAGTGGGCATCCTTGTCTTGTTCTGGTTTTCAGAGGAAGTGTTTCCAACTCTTCAACTCTTTTGAGAGGTGTTTGACATCACAGACCATGGTTTTTGTCTAATTCAGTGATACAGATGTGTGAGACATAAACTGTTCCCCTCTCTTTTTTTCTTCCTCCCCCTTTCCCTTCCTTCTGTGTCATAGTGAACATGCTTTTCATACTGTGCAGGACTTTAGATACGTGCCATTGTGGCTGTCAGAAGAAACCGGACCCAGATGTGGCAGGATTTTTATAGAGAGAGACAGGACACCACAGCTACTTTGCCAGGAAGCAGTGTTTATTCATGCCGACACTCGCTCTGTGGATTCACATCCAAAGGCTGAGCTCTGAGCACAGGGGGCCATTGCCTTTTATACATTTCTTGCTTCTTTGTCCCCCCAATAAGGTTTACATATTAATAACATACATTCTAATTGGTTGCCACAGAGTTACACATGCCCACTACAGATTGGGGGCTACATTCCTTTTAGTATAAATCTTGCTAAGAAAGGTCTTATCCTATGGTGCTAGAAGGACTCTTTCATTATTCTGGGAAGGCTTTTATCTTATTGTATTAGAAAGAACCTTTCTCTATCCTGGAAAGACCCTCATTTTATTAGGCTTGGGGGCCTCCCTACCTCATAAAAACTACTACTCCTCTGTGGTGTGACTGTGGGTGTGTCCCTCAAATGCACATAAAAATCAGAGTTTACTTTCAGTAGCCTTTTAGGCCTATGTTATGGTAACATTTTACAACTAAAGAATAATACCCTCTGTCAATTCCAAGCCTCAAGACCATTCTTTGATCATGGAGAGTGAATGTGCTGCTTATCTCTGCTACTCAAAGTACAGTCCCTGGACCAGCAGTATCACCAACACTTGGGAGCCAGTAAGAAATGCAGAATCTCAGTCCTTACCCAGGCTTCTTCAATAAGAATTTCCACAGGATCTTCAGGTGATGCATATCCCATTAAAGTTTGAGAAGCACTGCTTTAAAAACCACAACTCGCTCTTCTTTGTTCATATGAAATTCACTGCCTTCATCTTCAAAGTATGTCTCCAGAAACCACATCAAATCTCATAACATTTGGACCATTTTTTTTTTTTTGAGTTGGAGTCTCACTCTGTCGCTCAGACTGGAGTGCAGTGGCCGCTTCCGGCCACCGCAGCCTCGACCTGCTGGGCTCCAGCGATCCTTCCGCCTCAGCCTTCCAAGTAGCTGGAACTATAGGCGTGAGCTACCACACCCGGCTAATTTTTGATTTATTGTAGAGATGAGGTCTCGCCTGACCAGGCGGGTCTCGAACCCGCGGGCTCAGGCAATCCACTCATCTCAGCCTCCCAAAGGCGCGGGATTACAGGCTGAGCCACCGAGCCGGCTTGGACCATTTTTATAAAGGCAAACTGAGTAGGATGATGAAGGCGACTTGCTGAGGGACTGGGGATGACGGCCACAGTGATGTCCAGGCAGCTGTTGGCATACGTAATATTGGGATTCCCATTAGAGGCACATCTGCCTTTTGATACCTGAGCTAATTAAACAGTTATAATACAGTGCATCCCTGTCACAAGATGATGCCCTTTGAAAGTTGTTGAAGTTTCTTTGAAATGAGAGAGACTGATTTGTACACTGGCATTCTAAAGACTTGATTAATGTTGTTCTATTTATTTTGGCCACCCCTGATCTTTAATTATAAAATTATGCGGTTTGGAATGTGGCTGTCGGCCCCCTTCTGTGCCCAGCTTAACTGAACACATTTCTGTCTGGTCTTTTGTCACGGTATGGGCTTCAAAATCAATAAGCAAACTGCCTTGCACTCAGACTTTTGATTCTCCTTTCTTTGGTTGACAGTCATAATTTTTGAGGATAAATGTTTATTGCTGCTGCTGTGGGCAGCTGCTTCTGCAGTCACTTTCAAATGGGCTGCAGAGGAGACAAAGCTCATTTGGCTGCCAAAGGAGTACATGAATCTGAACAGCTTCTCTCAGGCCATTGGTTCTCTTCCACTGTTTTTCTCGAGATGTTAATTCTCCCTCAGCACTGAAGGGAATAGCAGGTGGGCAATAAATAGTGTGTATGTCGAGCTCATGGCAATCCGATGAACACATGGGAAATGCTATGGAATTATTTTCTCTTAAAGTCTTTCCTTTTATTCTTCATGTCCTGTTTAGTTCTGCAAGCTTCTTTGTCATCATTTGATGATCCTTATTGCTTTGATTTTAAAAAGGAAGTGCCTCTGTCCCATCTTATATCCACAGACTCTCAGGGTAGCTGTGTGGCCATCTCATGGGAGGCCATACTTGGACAAAGTCCCCTTCAAATACTTCCGAAAGTAGATGATTTTTTTTTTTTTGAGTTGGTGTCTTGCTCTGTTGTGCAGGCTGGAGTGCAGTGGCATGAGCACAGCTTACCACAGCCTCAAACTTCTGGTCTCAGGAAATTCTTACCTCTGCCTCCCAAGTAGTTGTCTATGGGTGTACACCACCAAGCCCAGCTAATTTTTTGTAGACATGAAGTCCTACTATGTTGCTCAGGCTGGTTCTGAACTTCTAGGCTCAAGCAATCCTTCTGCTTCAAGCTCCCAAAGTGCTGGGATTGTAAGTGAGCCACCGTGCCTGCCCTCAGATGGTAGTTTTAAACAACACATTCCCTAGACACAGCTATATTTGATATCTTCTTTCTTACCTGTTTTTTCCTCCCTCATTTTTGGGCATATTTAAAATTACTGCATTTTGGACTTCAGTTTCATAAGGTGTTTTAAAAAAGATAAATGGAGGCCAACTCCATAGTCTTTATTTTGTAGATAGTTTTGGTTTTCCATTCTTAAGTATTCTAAATAAAAGTTCCACCATACTTTTTAACACTTTGTCTCTGGTGAAAATTAAAATATTGTTTAAAGTCACACCATGGCAATTTTGTGCAGCATATGAAGCTTTCACACTACTTGATGCTATTATAAATAATTCAGATTGAGTAAGTGTCAAAAAAGGAGGAGGATTTAGTAGCTTAGGGAATAATATGCCTCCCCCCCACTCTTTTTTTTTGACATCCAAATCTCTCTTATAGTGGGGAATTGGCCTCCGGGGTGGTGGTGGTGGGGTGGGAGCAGGACAAGGTCCTCACTGCATCGTTTGTTCATTGGTGTTGCTTCCTGAGTCCGGGGACTTTATCACGTCAGGCAGCTCCAGGTGTACTACAAAAGGGCTCCATACACAGGGCCTCAAAGTTGTCTGTGGCTGGGCCTGTGGCCGTGCTGTTTGGCTGGTGAAGCCACACTCGCCCAGCATCTTGCCATCATCCAGGAGCTGGTCGTCCTTGTACAACCACTGCTCGTCGGGCGGCCGCTTGAGGATGCCCTCCACGGTGTGCTTCAGCTGACACCCGGTGCTCAACTCCTTGGCCTTCGTGAAGATGGTAGCGTTGTGGCGTGGGATCATAAGGAACACGTCCATCACAGCGGCTGGCTCTCCCTTCCACGTGCAGGCACGACCAGGCTCCGCCCCATTCCCAGCAGTCCTGGCGCACAGTCCGGCATGCCCTGCGGCACCCCCTCCCCTCACGGTGCCTCTGCTGCCGCCATCTTAAGTGATCCGGAAGCAGGTCACCCTGGGCTGTGTGTGGCACACCGTCTCGGTGCCGGGGTGTGGGATTGCTTTACTGTTATCCAGACAATTTTAATGTAGTTTGATGATTTTGAGAGGTAAGTTGTCTGTTCTGTGACGGCAGAAATGTTCTGTATTTTTGCTGTTCGGTATGGTTGCTACTAGCTGCAATCAGTGGGCACTTGAAATGTAGCCAATGGGTGGGCGCGGTGGCTCAAACCTGGAATCCCAGCACTTTGGGAGGCTGAGGTGAAGGGATTGCCTGAGCTCACGGGTTCGCGAACAGTGTGGGCAACTTGGCGAAACCTCATCTTTACAATAAATCAAAAATTAGCTGGGCGTGGTAGTGCCCACATGTAGTTCCGGCTCCTTGGAAGGCTGAAGTGGAAGTATCGCCTGAGCCCAGCAGGTCTTTGCTGGGGTGGCCTCGAGGGTGCCACTGCACTCCGGCCTGGGTGACAGAGTGAGACTCCGACTCAAAAAGAAAAAAAAGAAAAAAAATGTAGCTAGCGCAACTGAGGAATTGGATTTTCAATTTCATGCAGTTGTGCTTAATTTGAATTTAAATCCCCATATGTGGCTAGTGGCTATAATACTAGATATCAGTTTGACAAATTAGGGTCCCTGGGCCAAATCTGACCTGCTGCCTATTTTTGTAGGAAACGTTTATCGAAACCTAACTACATCCATTCATTTTCATGTTGTTTGTGCTGCTGTTGAACGCCAACAGCAGAGCTGTGTAGTTGCAACATAAACTGGTGTGCAAAGCTTAAATGTTTATGATTTAGCCCTTTGACAACCTTGTCTAGTTCAGTGTTCAATGGAGTCGGATTCGTAGGGCATAGGCAAAAGCAGTCATGCCAATCTAGAGATACCTAACATTGGGCACACTTATAAAACTGTAGTCTCGAAAATTAATTAAGAGATGGGTAGTTTTCAATTTTTTTCTGCAAAATCTAGTTAATGTTCATGGTAAAATTTCAGAGAAAAGATGAATAAAAGTCATTTTCCATGCATCAATAAGTCTATATACATGTTTGCATGTGTGTTCTGGAACAAATAATGTTACTCCATGTGTAGTGTCCTACATATCTTATGTTACTCCTTTGTCATCATTTATCACTTTTATCTTGATATTTTTAAGGCCTCAAACAATCCTTAGCAAAAAGAACAAAGTTGGAGGCATCACATTACCTGACTTCAACTTATCTACAAGACTATCATAACTAAAACATCATGGTACTGGTACAAAAATAGATACATGAATCAATGGAATAGAATAGAGAACCAAGAAATAAAGCCACATGCCTGCATCCAACTGATCTTTGACAAAGTTGACAAAAATAAACAATGGAAAAAGAACACCCAATTCAATAAGTGGTGCTGAGAGAGTTGGCTAGCCATATGCAGAAGAATGAAATTGGATACCGATCTCTCATTATATACAAAAATTAACTCAAGATGGATTGAAGTCCTGATTGTAAGTCTTAAAACTGTAAAAGTCCTAGAAGAAAACCTAGGAAAAACTCTTTTGGACACTGGCTTAAGCAAAAACAAGGCAACAAAAACAAAAATAGACAAATGGAACTTAATTAAACTAAAGAGAATCTGCATAGCAAAGGAAATAATCAGTAGCGTAAGAGTAGACAGACCACCTACATAAGGGGAGAAAATACTTACAAATTATATTTCCAAAAAAGGACTAATATGAACTCAAACAACTCAACAGGAAAAAAACCAAAAATAAACAATCCCTTAAAAAGTGGACAAAGGACATGAATAGACTTTTTTTTTTTTTTTTTGAGTTGGAGTCTCACTCTGTCGCCCAGACTGGAGTGCAGTGGCCGCTCCCGGCCACCGCAGCCTCGACCTGATGGGCTCCAGCGATCCTTCCGCCTCAGCCCTCCGAGTAGCCGGCACTACAAGCGCACACTACCACGCCCGACTAATTTTTTTTTTTTGATTTTATTGTAGAGATGAGGTCTCGCCTGCCCAGGCAGGTCTCGAACCCGCGGGCTCAGGCAATCCACTCACCTCAGCCTCCCAAAGGCACGGGATTACAGGCTGAGCCACCGAGCCCGGCGACATTTTTAAAAGGACATACAAGTGACCAAAAAACTATGAAAAAATGTTTAGCATCACTCATCATCAGAGAAATGCAAATTAAAGCCACAATAAGATATTGTCTTACACCAATCAGAAGGACTGTTATTAAAAAGTAAAAAAACAGATGTTAGTATTAGGATATGAGAAAAGGGAATCCTTATACACTGTTGGTGAGAATGTAAATGAGTATAACCTCTATGGCAAACAGTATGGATATTTCACAAAGAACTAAAAATAAAACTACCATTCAACCCAGCAACCCTACTTCTGAACATTTATCTAAAGGAAAAGAAATCATTGTATACAAAAAAGACATCTGCACTCATATGTTTGTCACAGCAGTATTTGCAGAAATAAAGTCATGGAATCAAGTGTCCATCAAAAAATGGTTGGCCACAGAAAATGTGGTGTATATACACCATGGAATATTGTGCAGCCATGAAAAGAATGAAATCATGTCCTTTGCAGCCACATAGATGGATGGGCCGTTATCCTAAGTGAAATAACTCAGTAACAGGAATTCAAATACTACATTTTCTCACTTATAAATGAAAGCTAAACAATGGGTACACATGGACATAAAGATGGAAATAATAGACATTGGGAGAGAGGGGGTCGAGGGTCGACAAATTGCCTATCAGGTACAATGTTCACTATTTGGGTGATGGGTACACTAGACACCCAAACCTTACCATTACACAATATATCCATGTAACAAACCTGCACATATTCCCCCAAGTCTAAAATTAAAAAAAGAAACATGTTAAACTAAAGAAAGATAAATCAAAGAGGAAAACAGCATTTCCACTTGTACTCAATTATTTCTCTTTTCTCTACTTTGACTTCTAGCACCTCAGGCAAAACTAAATATTTGTGGTTGTCTGGACTGCTGAAGAACTAGTTGTATATTGTGTTCATTCTGAATGCAGTGTCTTCAAGCAGTTCAAAGCATCAGCCCTTGAAGTCTTGAAAAATAGCCATTTTACTGTTATTTTTCTTACCTCCACAAATATATTTGAAAAACATTTTTAGCCAGTGAAATTTTTCTAAAAAATCCCCAACACATTCAAGAGTTTTTTCTTATACAAAATTAAACTATTTAAGATCAATAAAAATATCTTTCTTGATTAAAAAAAGATCTTAATAATCTATCCCACTGACAAGGTAAATCTCATATTTCCTTTTTCTAGAAGGCAGTCTTGCTTGCTGAGTAATTTGTGTAGCATTTGCATTACAAATGTAGAAATGGGAGTGCCAGACATTTAGCTATGCTTGAAGTCTCAAGCAAAGTTTTACACACGAGTATACTTGTATTTCAGATTTCAAAGATGGAGGTTTTGATGGTATTTATTATTAGAATTAAATGTGAGAGAAAATAAACTTTCTATTTATTCTATCTAGGAACAGCAAAGGAAGAAAATTGACATGTGTGATGAGAGATTTTATTTGAACCTTTGGGAAAAAATGCTGGTTTATTTTCAATATAGTGGGAATTGGGTGTGCTGTATGAGAAAGACCAAGCTTGATTCTGGATGCTGAAGTGGTGAGGGTTAACACGGCTATAACATAAACAAAAGGTGTGGTAGTGTCTTGGTTTATGGTCTCTGTGGGTATACAAATCATATAAGGATAAAAAGGTAAAATACATGACAGTATGTAATTAGAAATCACCTGAGTAATATAGTAAATGTTAGGGAATATTTATTGTTGGTTGATTTTACCTGTGCTATGGCTCATAAACCTTAACTAGACACTTTGAAGTGAAGCCCAACAACAAGAAATGAGACCCACTTTCCAACAACAATTTGGTAAACAGGAAAGATGAAAGGCTTGATGAATACAGTGGATAATGTGTGAGGGAAAGGTAGCAGCACCGAAGACTGAATGGTAGAAATGAGAAGGGGAGGTTCAAATGATAAGAAGTAAACAATAGAGACCACGTGCTCATGAAAGTACTGCATAATTTTCAGTTTCCTCCTGTAGTCAATCATTGCCAAAAAAATGCATAATATTGATTTAAGCTGTGGTAGGAGAAGAACCCTCTGTGGTTGTATGAATGCAACCCATTGGAGAGAGGCCAACGAACTTGATCATGTTCAAGGGAGAGAGATGGGAAAGCTTGGGGGAGGCAATTAGCAGCCTATATATACTTAATGAGCTGTTTTAAAGGGTACTGGTGACAATTATCCTGGTATTTATTCCATGCCAGAAGGAAGACATTTCAGTTAACACCAAGGTTGGTTTATGCAGATTGCTATAAATAATGCTTTCATTTGGCTGGAAATGACTCAGTGATGTCCTTCCCCAACTCCACTGTGTCATTAAGCTGTGAAGAAAACTCATTCCATATTCCCTGGGGACAAGGTGAGCAGGCAATGAGGGCAGAAGATGCCTTTCCTTGGAGTAAGAAGGGCCCCATGAGCAAGCTGTGTGCTGGCAATGTGATGACAATGTGATGCTGGCAATGTTCCTGACTTTTGAGATAACATAGCCATGTTGAAAGGCCAAAGTCATGGTTATGTGACCTTGAACAAGGCATGCAAACTCTCTGTAGATCAGTTTACCTCACACTCAGTTAGAGGATATGGTAATAAAGAATAATTTGAATGCGTTAAAAAAAAAGAAGTTCTATGCATAGTTAGGAAATCACCATTTCAGGACTCTAGAGCCAGGTCCAAAGGTGAGGATGAGAATTAAATATGACCTGAGTTGGGGGGTGGGACGTGTCACATTATTTAAATTCTCAGCCTAGAAGCCTTGTTGGAGTGACGATCCAGTCCATGGGTCTGTCTGTCGTGTGGACCCACATCCAGTAGAGTCTACAGAAATTTCTCTTGGAAAACTCCTACTTTGAGCTAACTTGAAAAGGAGTCATCTATCAGAGAATAAGTATGAAGGGATATGTGTGTTTAGCTGTTAGTGATATTCATTGCTTCTAAAACCATGAAGGACAAATCTATAATAATAGTTGTGGAAATATATGAAGTCTAATCAAATGAGAAAAGCAAAGGCTATTTATTCAGAACTTGCTAAAGCAGGGGAGTCAGCCACCTTCATTTGTGTTTGGCACAGACCCAGGCAGAAAGGGGAATGGGAAAGCTTTATAGTGGACAAAAGGGATGGCCTCAGGTGTGCCCTGATGGGAGGTTGTTGGCCTAGGAATCTGGAGGCAGCTAAGGAGATTCAGGACAACCTGCATAATTGGTTGGGAACATATATGGCTTTCTCTGGTCGGTCCTAAGTTGGAAATGGGGACAAAAGCTAGGGATGCTGTCAGTTATTAATTAAGTCCTGGACATTTTGGGCCCTCTGTTGCAGAAGTTTAGCCTCCTGGATTGTTGCTAGCGGCAGCAATCTGGCTTCCTGCAAGTCTGACTTTAGTAGGCTGCCTTCCTGGGATATGTATTGCAAATAAGGGGTTGGTTTCCTGGACGGGCTTCTGCAGTTGTGGGTCACAGTTTTATTTTTATAAAGGGTTTGGCCATTATCCATTTTGTGTTCAGTCTTTCATAGTTAAGACCATACACTAATAATCAAGCTCTTCATTTAAGTTCTTGTTTTACTAAGACTTGTATGACTCTGAGTGAGTTACTTTATTTCTCATATGTAAGTAGAATCATTCTATCTGCTCTGGCATAGCTCACAGGATTGCATGTAGGTCAAATGATATAAATAGGTAGCCAATATGATAGGGTATTGAATAAATTTGAATGATGACAGTGATGGAGACTGCTATGGAATAACAGTTATCCTTCCTTTGCCACTCTCTGCTCTAAGATATATGAAAGTCTATTGTTATTGATTAGAAACCCTATTGTTATTGATGCTACATAATTCATATTTATGTAACATCTCTGGCACTCAATATTTGAACCACTTTTTCCATGAAGTCTCTCAGTTACCAAGTAAATAAGAAGAAATGCACTCTTTTGACCACTCTTGGGATAGCAGATCCATTTGAGAATTTGATGAAAGTTATTATGGATTCTCTCCCAGAAAAATACACATATGCACATACACCCAATTTTATATACTGTTCCAGGGGGTTCATAAGTGAGGAGTTCATTTATATAGATTTTTTAAGGCTGAGGCTCAGCATGGGCGGCATATTAAAAACATCTGGAAAGTTCTTAAAACTCCTATTAGGCATGCTGTACTCTCTGGGGGTAAAACCCAGTCGTCAGTCTTTTTGAGAGTGCCTCAAGTTTAAACTATTTCTCTAAGGCAGTGGTTCTCAAACTTTATTGAACATCAGAATCACTTGGAGGTTTTGTTAAACCCAGATCCCTGGGCCCACCCCTGAGGGTGTTCGCTTCTGTGTCTGGGGGTGGGGGTGAGGAGGTGGGAAGAGAACACTTGCAGACTGGAAAGCTCCTCAGGTGATTTTGGTGCTGAGACTTAAAGTCTTGAAATCAGGCTCAACTCTGATGTGGTCTTGTGTATATATGGAAGTCAGATTAAGGCATTCACATGCCATGCTTAACTCCTTGCTGAACACACCTCATCTAACATGTACTCTTGGGAGGAGTATGATTAAATGTTTTTGCAGAGTTCACCGGGCTGAAAGTGTGGTTGGAAGACAGAAGACACCCTCCAGAGCTCAGTTCTAACAGTGGATTTGCTGGGCTTAGATAGCTACAGAAAGACTAGGCAGACAGACAGGCGGGTCCTCTGGTAATAATGCAGCGAATTCTCTGCAGACCTCTCAGGCTCAGCATTGGTAAACAAACTCCCTGTGAGCCTCTCAAGCTAGAGGTTGGGTACTCACTGCTGGGATCGAAAAGCAACCAATCAGCTCACCAGTAGGCCCCTACCTCCTGCTGATTGGTCCTTAATACTGGCTTATCAGAACAGCAACAGCTCACAGATAGTACTAGCCAATCGACTTGGGCTTAGGGCTATGTAAGCACCAGGTTTCAACCCCAGAGATAGGCAACCCCCTTCAGGTCCCCTCCTGCTGTAGGAGTTTTCTGTCCTCAATAAATCCTGCTTTCTCACTTTCCGACTGTGTCCCTCATTCTTCCTGGGCATAAGACAAGAACCTTGACCCTGAAGAGCTACAACCTGAAGAGCTGCAAAAGATTGTCAGAGCCAAAAAGCCATGCACCCCAGAGGCTGGCTTGCCGACCAACAGAGTTGGCTGAACCAGGAGAGCTGCCAAAAGAAGGTGAAACTCCAAAGCCGAGACATCTCGGGGGCTAGGCTTGCCAGCCCAGCAAAACTAGCAACACTGTCAGGTCTTGGCTTGCCAGCCCATTAGAGCTGACACTTCCGGGGCTAGGCTTACCAGCCCCTTGATGACCTTCTCTGGGACTTGGCTGACTGACCCATTGAGTGGACACTCTTGAAGCCCAGACTGACCTGAAAAATTCGCATCATTACCATCCCACATGGCCTATTGTCCCTCAGGCTGTGCCCAGTACTGCATTCACTGTACGCAGGGCTGTGTTCAACACTCCTGCCCTGTCCCACACCATACTTTTGTTGGAAGCTTTTCAATTTATCTTCTGTGTGGCATCAATATCTCTCACTGTTGGACTGTCAGGCAAGAAGCTGCCAGGCTGGATTAACCCTTTGGAATGACTCTCTCTTTCCTATCACATCCCTACTTTCTCCTTAGAGAGAAGCAGTCTTCCCCCTTTCTTTTCTCTCATCATCCAGTGATTTAAAAGGCTTTTAAGGGACTTGGGCTAGACATTATTGAACCACATTCCAGATGATTTTAAGTGTTCTTTTTGCTTGTCTTCCCCATTTGAGCATCCTACAAGAATTCATTCAAATGCATTGTACTACAGAGTTACTTCCACCCACTGTGTTCTTTGACCTGGTACCTAATCTCCCGAATTAAGGGGGAAGTCAACCAGGTGATTTCTTGGGTGCTAAAACCTCAGTGGAAACTGCCTGTCTGATTTCCCTCTTATTTGTATTTTTACAGGGATCAGAAGAATAGGGGGGAGGTTGGGCTAACCAGATAGAAAAAACTTAACACAGAAATATTGGTATGCTTACAGATTGCACTAAGGTGCTACCCTCTCTGCTGGGTGTGAGCAAATCCAAGATAAGGTGACGAACAGCAGGACACTGTCCACTTGCCACTGATGATCTTATTAGAGGAGTGTTTGTGCCCCTATATTTCCTTTTTTTCTGTGGCATCATTGACTCTTGTCTTTCACTTTCTTGTTTGCTGGACTGCACTGTGGAGAGTAGTGAAAAGAGTGTTAGAAAATCCATAAGGTAAAGAGAGTCTTCTACAAGAACTCCTCCTTTAATAAATGAAAGAATCCTCCATTTTTGGTAAAGGAGGCTAAAGAAAAATCTGATTTAATCCAATGAGCCATAAGCCATGATCCAACAAGGCAAAGTGACTGGATTAGGTTCTAGGGGTCTAGAACTTAAATGGTTTTGCACTTTTTAAAAAAATTTTTAAATTTTAATTTTTGTCCTTACAGTTACATTTATATCATCTTTTTTAAAATCATATTTTTTATTTTAAAATTATGGGGTACAGTTAAGGGGTAGGTATAAAAATATACATTGTTCAGCACCTTTGTGGATAAGGGGTGTCCTCCCTGTCCCCAAACAGATATTGACTACCATTAATCCCACCACCCTTGCCCTCCCTGTGCCCCCTCATAGATTCCCACCACTGTCGATCCTTTTCTTATAGTATTACGATAGATGTCCAATGTCCACTTATGAGTGAGAATATGTGATACTCAGATCTTTGTTGCTGTGAAAGATTACTCAGTATCTAGTTCCATCCAGGTTGCTGTGAAATTCATGATTTTGTTCTTTTTTATGGCTGTGTAGTATTCCATCATGTATTTGTACCACATTTTTAAAATCCAGTCCTCTTTTGATGGACAGCATGGTAGGTTCCAGGTTCTTGCTATTGTGAACAGTGCTGTGATAAACATGTGTGCAGGTATCTTTTTTATAGAGTGATTTGAGTTCTTCAGGGTATATTCCCAGTAGGGAGATTGAGGGGTCATATGGGAGGTTGATGTTTAGAGCTTTTAGGAATTGCCACACTGCTTTCCACAGAGGTTACACTAGTTTGCACTCCCACCAACAGTGTCGAAGTGTTCCTTTTTCACCACATCCTCTCCAGCATCTCTTTTTTGAGTTATTGATAATGGCCATTCTGACTGTAGTTAGGTGGTATCTCAGAGTAGTTTTAATTTGCATCTCCTTGATGATTAGTGAGGTTGAACATTTCTTCATGTGTCTGTTGGTCATTTGTATGTCTTCTTTTGTGAAGCGTCTGTTCATATCTTTTGCCCACTTTGTAATGTGGTTGTTTGTTTTTTTCTTTTCAGCACATTTGAGTTCCTTGTAGATCCAAGATGTTAGGCCTTTGTCAGACACGGAGTTGGCAAATACTTTTTCCCCTGTCTGTGGGCTGTCTTCTTGCTCTCTTGATAGTTTCTTTGACTTTGCAGAAGCTTGTCAGTTTAATGAGGTCCCACTTGTCTATCTTATCTCTTATGGCCCATGTGTTTTGGGTTTTGTTCAGGAATTGGATGCCAGTTCCAATTTCCATAAGGGTGTGTCCTGCATTTTCTAAGGTTCTTATGGTTTGAGGTTTTACATTTAGGTCTCTGATCCATTTAGGGTTAATTTTTGTGTATGGGGACAGAAAGGGGTCTTGTTTGAGTCTTCTGCATGTGGTCAGCCAGTTTTCCCAGCACCATTTACTGAATAGGTCCTTCTCTCCCCAGTGGTAGGTGGTGGAGGCTTTGTCGAAGAAGAGTTGGTTGAGAAATTGTGGTTTTGCTGCTGGAATCTCAATTCTATTCCATCGGTCTATATGCCTGTTTCTGTACCAATACCAAGCTGTTTTGATTATTGTAGCTTTATAGTAAAGTTTGAAGTCTGGTAATGTGATACCACCTGCTTTGTTTTTTTTTGCTGAGGATTGTTCTGGCTATTCTTGGTCGTTTGTGTTTCCATATGAATTCCTGTATTGTTTTTTCTAGCTCTGAGAAGAATGTTGCTGGTAATTTGATGGCTATTGCATTAAATCTGTAGATTGCCTTAGGTAAGATGGTCATCTTCACAATGTTGATTCTTCTAATCCATGAGCATGGGATATTTTTCCACTTGTTTGTGTCATCTTTGATTTCTTTTTCTTTTTTTTTGAGTTGGAGTCTCACCTGTTGCCCAGACTGGAGTGCAGTGGCTGCTCCCAGCCACTGCAGCCCTGACCTGCTGGTCTCCGGTAATCCTTCCACCTCAGTAGTACTTCCAAGTAGCCGGAATTACAGGCATGTGCTACCACGCCCGGATGATTTTTTGATTTATTGTAGAGATGAGGTCTTGCTGCCCAAGTGGGTCTCGAACCCACAGGCTCAGGCAATCCACTCACCCCAGCCTCCCAAAGGCATGGGATTACAGGCTGAGCCACCGAGCCCGGCTATCTTTGATTTCTTTGAGCAGTGTTTTGTAGTTTTCATTGTAAAGGTCTTTCACATCCCTGGTTAGGAAGATGCCAAGGTATTTCTTTTCTTTTCTTTTTTTGTGGCTATTGTGAATGGGATTGTGCTTTTTATTTGAGTTTCTGTTTGTTTGTTATTGGTGTAAAGAAATGCGATTGTCTTTTGCACGTTTATTTTATACCCTGAGACTTTGCCAAAGTCCTTTATCAGTGCAAGGAGGCTTTTGACAGATTCTCTTGGGTTTTCAAGGTACCTGATCATGTCGCCTGCCAAGAGAGATAACTTGACTTCCTCTTTTCCTATTGGTTTTGCACTTAAAGGCTGATTCTCTCTCAATTTTCAATGTTTCTTGCGCAAGCTGTAAACATGGATTAAATCTATTCTATCAATTTATTATCAACTTATCATACTTAATGTATGTATCTGTCATTAGAACTATTCATAATTCATCCAAGATACCTTCAACCCATGATGACTGGTGCTCCCTTGATATCAAACTGCTCATAAACTACAAAGATTGATATCTCCTGCATCCAGAGAGATTATTTTCTTAGGGCCATTGTTGTTTATATTCATGTTCTACCAAGGTCAAACTTGTGAAGACTTGTGAAGCCATCAATTCTGAGTCTCTTGTTGAGCGCTTTCCATGAGCTGGGAAGTACCCAGCATTTCATGGGCATTATCTTATTTAGTCATTATAATAGTTTGTTCTACAGATGAAGGTACCAATCTCAGGAAGCTGAAGTACCTTGCCCAGGTTCACACAGCAAGGAACATGGCTGCCTTTTGATTCACTGTACAAAGGGATACATAAGCACAAAAAACCCAAAAAGGTATTTTGGTTTTTTGACTAAGTCACTGCTCCTTCCTGCCCCAAAGATCTGTTTAGAGATGAATTGAATAAAAATTGTAAAATGGTTGGGTGTTTGGGCATTGGAGGTACTGATTTCTTTGCTTCATGGTATTTTGTATAAATGAGATGTGAAAGTTGACACATGGACACTTCTGTGTCCTTAGCTGTGCTAAGGGCATATTTAATTTTTATAGGTTTTGCAGTTTTAAGAGTCAAGAATCTGTAACAGACTTTGGGGCTTGTGTGTGAGAGTGTGTGTATGGGTGGTGGGACAGGTGTGTTTGAGCTGTGCAAGTAGAGAACAGAGGGGTAATAATGACCTGAGCGTAACAGCAAGCCCCAGCTGGGAGAGAAAGGCCACTCATTGCAGGAATACCTAAGAACCTGTTTCTTGGCCCTCTGATCTTTCCAGACCCAGAAATCTAATGGGGTGTCAGTGACAGGCTCTCAGGGGACCAAGGATTCCTGTTGGCTTTTTTTCCTTTTCATTTTCTTAAGAACAGAACTCTGGAATATTCTGAGGCTCAGATTCTATTATGCCACTGCCTCTTTTCTGTCTCAGATTTTGCAAAACCTCGTTTGAGATGAGTGGTTCACCCGTATCTGTTTTAGAGATGGACATGCATTTCGTGGTGGTGTCTCAGCTTTACTGTGCCCACTAGGCATGAGTTTCAGAAAGAGTTGGGGCTGAGTGTCACCCACCTTGCTCAGTCACTCTTTGTGTTCTCATAAAACACCTTTACATTGTATCTGATAAAAGTCACAAAATCATCAAATTCTTTGCTCTGGACATAGCTGCCTTAGTGGTCCCATGAGAATGCAGTGAGGAGGGAGGAACATTCCATTTGATCCCATTTTTAGAGTAGCTATCTTTCACTCCTATTGACAGCTCCCAATGGCTACATGTCTGGGCCTTGCACAGATTGTGGAACCTGACTTTGGATTCAGAATTATGACCATTAGGTAAAAGATTCATTTTCCCAAGGAAATCTTATTCTGCCTCTGTGTCATTTATTTCTTATGTAAGAGTATAAAAAGCTGTCCTCTTTGTGCTGTCATGAGGAGGATTTTGTATTCTTTCTTTCTTTGTTTATTTTTATTTTATTTTAGAGATGTGAGGTACAGTTCAGGATTAGGTATACAAGTGGTCATTGTATAAGTAAAGTTTGCTCCCTACTTTGCCTGGTTTGAGACCAGTCACCCTTATTGATGTTATGTGCCCTCCTACCCCCAGGAAGTTTCCAGCTACTGCCAAGCCCTTTCTTAAAGTATTATGGTAAATGTTCAGGGTCTGCTTATGAGTGAGAACATGTGGTACTCAGGTTTTTGTTTCCATGATAGATCACTGACTTTCTGTTTTCTGATCTCTAAGACTGAGTTCAAGGTGAGATGAGATTTCAGCTTTTCTCTCTGTTATAGTTGAGCTTTTCAGAATGAGGCTCTAATGGATGCCGAAACACTTCTGTGTGGCTGGAGAATTGTTCTTGTAGGAAGACAAGATGTAATGTTCGTAGAAGTCAGTCTGGTCTGCAGTATGATACCTGACAACACTTCAGTTCCACACAGTGTAAACATCCACACCTCTGGCTTGTGCTTCCTGAGGTGCTATCTTTGAAGTTCACTCCTTGCTACTTGGTATGTATGACCTTGGGTTTATTTATTTTTTAAAAGCACATTAACTCCTTGAATGGAAGCAATGGTTCTTTCCTTGGTTTTCTATTTACCACAGTACCATAGAAATGTACAAGCTTCTCAACTATTTATTCACCTTCTTGAAAAAGTGTTACAAAGCTACTGGGAATTGAATCTGAAACTCTGTGGACTAATCTTGCAAACTAATTAGGTATCCATCTGCCTCAGCAATGCTAAGAACAGAGAAGATGACTTGAAACTCAGACTTCTTATAAGAGTAAAGTAGGGGAGAGGAGGACCCAAAGAGGACCAGGTGTTTGCTACATGGTTCTACTGGCTTTGGAGGCTTCACTGAGTTCAGGAACTGGCACCAGGATCTTGAGTCTACAAGAAATAGGGAAGGGATATGGTTAGTAGTCTGCTGTGTAATGGGCATTTCTTTGTCATCTTCAGTGTTTTTGAAGGACAGTATAGTACTGGGGTTGCCTGTCATGTTTTACTAGCCTACACTAAAAGCTGAAATTAAGTCAGAACTGGGATGTAAAATGTCTGTGTCTGGTATAGAACAAGACAAGGATCATGTGTATTAGTTACCTATTGCTGCATAAAAAGTTACTCCAAAACTTAGTATCTTAAAACAACACACATTTAACAAATAAATATTGTCTCACAATTTCTGTGGTCAGGAATTTGGATGTAGCTTAGCTGTGTGTCTCTACCTCTATGTTTCCCCAAAGTCTGCAATCTAGATGTCAACTAGGGCTGCAGTCTCATCTGACGGAAGTGTAAGCTTGCTTGTGGAATTGTGGGCAGTTCTTTACAGCAGTTCTTTCAGTTCTTTACAGCTGTTGAACTGAGGGCTTGTATCTTGCTGGCTGTTGGCTGAAGAGCGCTCTCAGTTTCTCACCACATGGGCCTCTCTATAGGGCAGGTGGATTCCCTCAAAATGAGCAAATGAGAGCAAGAGAGGGCACCCAAGAAGGGAGCATGTCTTTTTGTAATCTTAGTCTCTCAAATTCTTATGGCTGAACTGACAACTTACCCTGAGAATTCACAATATTTATGAAAACATGTAGGTTCTTATCTTAGAATAAATACCTTTGGCAATCAATCATTGAAAGCTGTGGGTTTGCTTTTTAGGCTAAAATCCATGTCTGGTGCCAGAATTGCCCCTAAAAAGGCAAAAGTATCATAGTATTATGCAAGTAACCTTCATAGCTAACTGAGATAGTAGCTATAGCCTTCAGTATGCATTGAGTATACATTAATTCCACTACCATCAAAGCTGGGGCTCTGAACCTTTTAGTTTTCACTGGTCAGTGGCTCCTGGAATTTCCTGGGATCTCTGAGGTGTAATCTAAGTGTGTATATCTTATAAATCAATGAACCTACCCTAATGGGAAAGGAAATATCTTTGTCTCTAAGCCATTTTCCTTACCCAAATGTATGAGACAATGAATTGTGCTATTGATCTAACCCCATTGATATTTCTTTTAGAAGTTCATCTTATTTATAAAGTAAGAAGGAAATATGGAAACGATGGAAAAAGGTAATAGATTTTATGGTATGGTCATGGCAAAAAGGACAAATTTTACAATTTGTCACATGTAATGGAAAATGACTCTTGAATAGATAATTTTGACTGGAGTAATTTCTTTTTCTCCAAAATTATGCAAATAGATAAATAAGGCATCTTTAATGAGCACAAGTAAAAGTAACCATTACTTTATAGTGTTATATTCATTGCACTTGATATGGAGGTGAAAACAATGGGCTGAAAATGCAAAGCTTCCCTTGGAAGAAGTTCTGCTGGATTTGGCTGATTTCTTTTTGACATGCCTCAGGAGTCGTGTTTTCCTAGCAGCTCAGAATTTCACAGTTTTTGTGGCTTGTGACATTGATTTACATAGAAATTAAAAGGAACAACACACCAGACCAGAGGAGTAGGATCTAGGAATGAATGTGCCACAATTGAAATAGAATTTGCTTCTTTTTAAAGCTCCAAAGACATTTTAATGGCTTACACATCATATTCGGTCTTAACCAAGCCATAGGAGCTTATTAGTATTTTCCAAAGGACCTCTCAAAACAAGGTTGTTAGTTGGAGTAGTAGTGGCTTAGTGCCGAACAAAGGGCCACCTTGGAGAGTAGGCATGCGGGGGCACAGTAGCCTGGCCTCTGTTTCTTAGGAAAAGAGATTTGTGTAGAGTGGAGATGATGTAGTGTGGTAGAAAGAGGCAGAGCATAAGGTATATACTCAGAGAACTAGGACTTACACCTGTTTGTGAACTTCCTGGTTGCATGATCTTGGACAAGTCAGTCAATACCTCTGGATATGGCTTTTCGTATCTGTCAACGAGAAACAGTAATGAAACAGCCCTACAAGATGTGATGGGTAAATAAAAGAGTATTCATAAAATGTGATAATTATGCACGATGTAGTTAGCAGTAGTTGTGATTTTGGGAGCATTCAAGGGAGCATCCTCCAGATGGTCTTTTGAAGAATTAATATTTACAACATGATAATATTTGTATCTTTGTTCCCAGAATTAGAATTTCTATCCCATCAAAATCCAAAAAATTCTTTTCTTTTCTTTTTTTTTTTTTTTTTGGTGCCAATGGTTTTTTATTGTGGCCTGGTCACATAAGTCTCATGGCATACGCCAAGATTCTAGACTTCCAGAGGGAAACCAAGTGTTCAGCATAAATCACATTGTTTGTACAAATGGTTTAGGCGCCCTGAGCCTTTCTTATCAAGGAATGATGAGAATATTCCTCAAATCCAAGTTCCCAGATGCCAGCCAAGGGCCCACCTTGCAAGTAGGACTTTGTAAGGACAGAAATCAGGCCTGCTACAATTAACCCCCTTTTTTTAACTTTACAGGTGTGGGGTACAATTCAGGGTTAGGTACATAAGTGGTCATTGTACAGGTAAAGTTTGGGCCTTCCTTTGGTCACCACTTCACCTGTTTGGGGATCAGGTACCCTTGTCAGTGTAATGTGTCCCTCCTCCTCCTGGCAGTGACCTGCTACTACTAGTACCTTTCATGTAGTATTATGATAAATTTTCAGGGTCTACTTATGAGTGAGAAGTTGTGTTACTCAGATTGTTTCTGTGAAAGATCATTAAGTATGATGGACTCTAAATCCATCCAAGTTACTGCAAAATCCATAATTTTGTCCTTCTTTATGGCTGCATAATATTCCATTGTGTATATGTACCACATTAAAAAAAATCCAGTCCACTTTCAATGGGTAGCGTGGTTGGTTCAATGTTTTTGCCATTGTGAATAGTGCTGCAGTAAGCATGTGTGCGCAGGTGTCTTTTTTGCAGAATGATTTATGTTTCTGGTATATTCCCAGAAGGGGGATTGCTGGGTTGTATGGTTGGTAGATTTTTAGATTGTTTAGAAATTGCCACACTGTTTTCCACAGAGATTGTACTAATTTACACTCCTACAAACAGTGTAGAAGGGTTCTCTTTTCTCTACGTCCTCTCCAGCATTTGTTGTTTTTTGAGTTATTAATGATGACCATCCTGACTGGAGTTAGGTGGTGTTTCAGTGTGGTTTTGATGTGCATTTCTCTGATGATTAGTGAGACTAATTTTTCATGTGTCTGCTGGCTGCTCATATGTCTTCTTTTGAGAAGTGTCTATTCATGTCTTTTGCCCACTTTTTAACAGGGTTGTGTTTTTTTTGTTTGTTTTCCTTTCGGCACATTTGAGTTCCTTGCAGATCCTGGATGTTAGGACTTTGTCAGATGTGTAGTTGGCAAGTATTTTTCCACTTCTGTGGGTACTCTCTTGATGATTTCTTTTGCTTTGCAGAAACTTTTCAGTTTGATGAGGTCCTACTTGTCTATCTCATCCCTTATGGCATGGGCTTTGGGGGTTTTGATCAGGAATTGGTTGCCTATTCCAATATCTGTAAGGGTGTCCCTGCATTTTCTAAGATTCTTATAGTTTGAGGTTTTATGTTTAGGTCTTTGGTCCTTTTAGAATTGATTTTTGTGTATTGTGATAGATAAGGGTCCTGTTTTCATTCTTCTGCATGTGGTCAGCCAGCTTTCCTAGAACCAGGAGTGTGATTCCTTTGTTTCTTTTGCTGAGGATTGTTTTGGCTATTCATGGTCATTTATGTTTCCATATGAATTTCTGTTTTGTCATTTCTAGGTCTGAGAAGAATGATGTTGGTAATTTAATGGGTATTGCATTGAATTTGTAGATTGCCTTGGGTAGGATGGACCTCTTAACAATGTTGATTCTTCCACTCTATGAGCATGGAATAGTTTTCCATTTGTTTGTCTTATTTGATTTCTTTGAACAGTATAAAATTTATTTTCATGAATACTTCTGATATTTTGGGGGGTGGCTGGTGGAGATGGGAAATATTGAGGGTATCAATAGAGACTTCCACTGTAATGGACATTTCTATGGATTAAAAATAATTCAGAGACTGATCACTTAACCTGGAATTGATGCAATATTCTCCCCAAAGCAGCTTTGTAGACTCCTGGGACTTGGGATATGGTTGGAGAAGGTCTTCATTACTTCCTGTGCTGGAGAGGGATGAGGTTCAAGTCATCTCAAGACCTAGCCCCATTGTCTTGTGAAGTGTTTTCTTTCCTTCCCTCCCTCCCTCCCTTCTTTCCTTCCTTCCATCAGTGCTTTGCTCTTGGCCAGGCTGGAGTGCAGTGGTATGATAATGACTCACTGTAATCTCAAACTCCTGAGCTTAAGTGATCCTCCTGCCTTAGCCTGTCAGTCCCAGTACTATAGGTGAACACCACCATGCCTGGCTAAGATTTTTGTTTTTGGTAGAGACTGAGTCTCACTATGTTGCCCAGACTGGTCTCAAACTCCTGGCCTCAAGCAATCCTACTGATTTTGGTCTCCCAAAGTGCTGCGATTACAGGCATGAGCTATTGAGTCTGGCCTGATGTTTTTTCTTGTTGCACTAAGTTTCAAAAACTTTCCTCCTCCAAGATTTAACACAACAAAAGAATTGCCCTATCCACTGCCTCCAAAGCCCAACTGCTGGTCTTCTTCACCTTTCTGGCTTAAGTCATATATGTCCTTCACCTGTGGCTTTAGTCCTGCCTACTTGCTGGGCCAGTTCTGACCACAGGAAGTGAGCAGCAGTCTCATGCAACAGATTGACCCAATACCTCTTGAAAGCATCTTGCTGCTAGACCCATTCACAGCACCAGGGTCCTTCACTTACTCTGTTTGTTCTCCAGTTTCTTGTTGGCATCTCTGAGGGGCTGCCTCCTTTCTCTCTTACTTTCCACCTGCTATGCAGGCCTTGGAGCCCCAGCTCTCCCCTTGATCAGAAGCATTATGTGCTATTGCCCTTGTGCTGCTAACTGAACAGAGTGGCTATTTCCATCTGGGTTCTCCAGAAAAACAGAACCAACAGGATATACATGGTAAGACAATTAAGTTTGCAAACTCATCCTAAAAAAAAGTGCTCCTTACCTCATTGCTGAATATCACTATGGTCACCTTTGAAGTACTCCCCTTGGGGAGCTATGCCAGAGCCTACTCTACTCATCAAAGCAATTTTAGAACTCTTTCTGCGATGGCCACCAGAGCTATCATCCTATTACCCTTGATGTCCGGAATGTCATCAAAATGTCTTCCTTTCAGTATTTCCTTTATCTTTGGGTAAAAATCAAGTCATTGGGGGCCAGGTAGGTGAGTACAGTTATTTGTTCACTGGCTACAAACTCCCTCACCAGCTGTGTGAACTGGTGCATTGCTGTGATGCAAGAGCTCCTTCAGGACCATTTTTGCACATAACTTTTTCATGCCAAGATTTTCAGTTAAGATTTTTCTGTTTCTCTATTGATGTTTATTTGGTCTGCCAGGCTTCTCTCAGACAGCCGATGATTTTGATGCACAATTTGATGAATTTTTGCAATGTTTTAGTCAGTTCTGCTTGTTACTGGCCTTCCTGACCTCTCTTCATCAGTGGTGCTTTCTTTCCCTCAGAAAAATATTTAATCCATTTATACACTGCTGTTTTCTTCATGGCGTTATCCCCATATACTTGGACTAATATGTCCCTGATTTCACTTCCACTCTTGCCAAGTTTAACAAGAAATGTAATGTTTGTTTGTTGCTCTAATTCAAGCTCAGCACATTCTTGTGATGACACATGAAAAAATGCAACAGCATGAATGAGCACCCCTCAGCAAGACGCTACCACATGTCAACGTGAGCACAGCTGTGAGACACTGATATACCAAGGTTATAAAACTTTACTGAGTTGTTTGTATAGTGCTGCCAATGTAAGTGGCAAGTTCGTGAACTAAATTGTCACACTATATTTATATTAAAGCATTGACTCATGAAATTACAGAGGCTGACAACTCCAAAATCTGTACAGTGGGCCATCAGACTGAGGAGCCAGGAAGAGCTGATGTCAGAAGTCTGAAGGTAGTTAGACAGAAGATTTCTCTTTTATTTGGGGTAGCTCAGCCTTTTGTTCTAGTTAGGCCTTCCACTGATTGGATGAGGCTCACCCATGAGGGCAATCTTTTTTGCTCGGTCCACCAATTTAAATGCTAATATCATCCAAAACCAGAAACATCCAGAATAATATTTGATTACCTATCTGGGCACTGTGGCCCGGTCAAATGGACATAAAATCAGCCATCACAGTGAACTTTTTGGGTTTCCTTTATTGAAGTTTATCTGTTTGGTCTTCCTTCTTCATTCTCTGTATTAGATACTGAGCACTGTAAAAGAGTTTGTCTTTCTTGCACAAGGGCAGTTGATCAGTCTCCATCAGTGGCGCAATCCAAGTTTCCTCTCCTATCTCTAACTAATATTTCAGAAGTCCTCATGTGCCTTATGTTTGAGGATGTCTTAATGACTAGAAAAAATGAAAATGGAGTCTTGTTTCTACATAGGGAAGTAAAAACTTAGCTATCAGCGAATTATCTGGAATATCAGTACAACAGCATGAGCACGGTAGAAGGAATGTAAACTTTGGGCTAGACGGTCGTGGGTCCCAGCCCTGACTCAAGCTTTGCGCACTCGATCAAGTTACTCAGGCTCTCTAAGCCACTTTTTCCTTTCCCTCAGATGTGGATCAGGATGCTAAATTTGTGGGATTTTTGTAAAGATTAAATGAGACAATGAAGGTATATAAGTTAGCTGGAACATAACAAATACAGCAGATGTTAGATATTGTATTATCACCATTAATATTATTATTGCTATACTAATCATGAATCACTACTGAAATTAACTAAGATATATAACATTGCTTTCTAAATAGTATTATGTTAATAAAATACAGTTTCTAAATAACCCCAGCCAGAGAGCAGGAACCCATGGAAAATTTTCATAAAGAATCAAAATGTTAAAACATTTATTAAAATTTATTAATTCTTTCTTGAAGGGGAATAACTTTACTTCATGAGGGGGGAACAAAAACCTTTGAAACTCACTTATTGAAATATGTCAACATGTTCCAATGAAAACACAAAGGAAGATTACAAACTATACTAGGATATCAAATGATTAATTCTGACTAAAAGGCAACAGATGTTCAGGAAATCAGTGAGTCATTTAAAAGACTGCCCTATTGTGTTGTCACTGTAGCTCACATAGACTCGATAAACTAGTCAGAGTAAAAAAAAAACCCTAATGGACCTAATTTGTCTTTGAGACACCATTATGTCTAATAAGTACACAATGTCTGGCCTCTTAATGATAGGCATTTTTATTTTTCTAAAAAAAGTAGACAGGTTTGTATAATGACTACTAAAGAAATATGAGACAGAAAGAGAGATGGAAGACGTATCAATCTGGTAGAAGCATCTGGCAGGGATATGATGGAACAGGAATGAAGTAATGGAACCAAGTTCCCACAGATTCCTCACCTGTTTTAGGAGAAAGGAAACCACTCATTGGAGGATATTGCCATCCTTACAGGTGAATGGAATGGTTTGATTTGGCCACTCACAGTCAGAAAAGGAAGAAGGCACTGCTTTTTGGGAGTATCAGACATTCCATGAATTGAGAATGAAATATGAAATCATTATGCATTTTTGATATGTCACATCATAAATGAATATCTACTGCAGAGAAATGCTCATTTTAATGTTGACTTATCTTAGTAATTAAAGATAACAGTTTTCTGATAAACCAACATACTTTAATGTAAGAGTATAATAAAAGATTTATGTATAGATTAAAGAATAATCATAAGATGAACATGTGTGTACCAGTACTTGAGGAGGGTCCATGTGTGAAATCAGATTCATTGGCCCATTGCAGTGAGGGAAATCACACACTAAAAATCATAAGATGTCTCACAAAACAACAATAAAATAGAGATAGAGGTTATTATTATTATTTCTTTTTTTGCATTGGGGTCTCTATTGCCAATTGGAGTGTAGTGGCATGATCTTGGCTCACTGCAGCCTCAGTCTCCTGGGCTCAGTCAATCCTCCCACCTCAGCCTCTTGAGTAGCAGGGACTATAGTTGCGCACCACCACACTAAGCTAATTTTTCTGTAGAGATGAGGTCTTGCTATGTTGCCCAGACTGGTCTCGAAATCCTTGGCTCAAACAGTCCTCCTACCTCGGTCTCTCAAAGAGGTGGGATTACAGGTGTGAGCTACCATGCCTGGCGAGGTAGAGATATGGGATTGAGGAGGAAGGGTACAGTTTAGGCTCAAATCAATGTCAGGTAACCCGAGGTCCTGTTTCTTTGGAACCTACAAAGTTAAGACAGATATGGAATGCTGAATCCAGAAATCCCTTATCTGAGGCTCTGTACTTGAGCTGTGAATCAAGAGTGGTGCTCTGTGCCAAAGTGACTTAGATCTTTAGTCAAGAGTGGAATGTTTCATATTCATATCATTTCAAACAGCAAAGTTTTTGATAGTCTATGATCTTAGAGAACAAAGTTCCTCTAAGCTATATGGTAAGTTAATTGGTGACAAAAATACAGTAAAATAAAATAACTGGGATAAAGGGATAGCAAATCCTGGTGAAGGGGTTTTCTTTTTAAATATGATAGCCAGTGAATGCTTCATATTCGAGTAAACCAAGGAATGAGCCATACAGATGGCATGGAGAAGAGTATTCTAGGCAGAGAGGAGAAGTACAAAGACTGAGATGAGAGTGTATCTTGAATGTCAGAGGTTCAGCAAGGAGGCTGGTGCATGCAGAGTGGAGGGAAGTATGCAAGGTTATCACAGAAACTGGGGAACAGTTGTAGAGATTGCAAATTATTGTGATATTTTGTCTTTTGCTTTGAATGAACTTTGAGCAGAGAAACACCAAGATCTAACTTATATTTTGACAGGACCACTTGAGTTTCTATGTTGAGAGTAGACTCAAGAAAGGTAGAGTAACAAGAAGACCACGTAGAAGGATGCTAGAATCATCCAGGTGAAGAGTTACAATGCCATGGACTTGAGTAGGTAGTGAGAGATGAAAAAATATTGTCAGATTCTGGATACACATTGAAGAATTGATAGGATTGTAATGCTCTGTGTCCATTCTCTTAGTGCTCATAGTAATTATTCTAACAGACCTCCTCAATTTATCAAAGTCTAAAGTTTATCAAAATGTGATATCAACTATGTTCTACAACTATTTAATATCTTAGAATGCTTTAACTTTTTTACTCTTCTAAGTTATATGTTATGGTCATCTATATTTTAAATGCTCTATTCTATTCCCCATATATACTATACATCATTTTATTGAATACAGTCAATGTCTATTTATAGATATTTATCTATATGTTTGTTCATCATTATTTTTTCCATCTCCGATATTTAATTTTGCATTTTCTTGACCCAAAGTGTATTCTTTATATTCTAATTCAATTTAGTTTTTTCTTTTCTTTTCTTTTCTTTTTCGAGTTGGAGTCTCACTCTGTCATCCAGACTGGAGTGGAGTGCAGTGGCACGCTCCCTGCCACCACAGCCTCGATCTGCTGGACTCTGGCAATCCTTCTGCCTCAGCCTTCCAAGTAGCTGGAACTACAGGCGTGCGCTACCACGCTCGGCTAATTTTTGATTTTATTGTAGAGATGAGGTCTTGCCAAATTGCCCAGGAGGGTCTCGAGCCCACGGACTCAGGCAATCCACTCACCTCAGCCTCCCAAAGTGCTGGAATTACAGGCTGAGCCACTGAGCCCAACTTAGTTATTTTTTCAATGGTAGTGAACTTTTTATTTTAAAATAGTTTTAGATTTACAAAAGAGTTGCGGAGAGTACAGAGAATTTCTGAATACTTCACCCAGTTTCTCCTATTATTAACATCTTGCATGTGTTTGCCATAATTAATGAACTCATATTGATATATTATTATTAACTATAGTCTATACATTATTTGAATTTCTTAGTTTACTTTTAATGGCTTTTTTCTACTCAAGGACCCCATTCAGAAGACAACATTACATTTAATTGTCTCTTTAGGCTCCTCTGGGCTATGACTTTCTTATACTTTATTTTTTATGAGTGTGACAGTGTGATATATTGGTCAGATATTTTATAAAGTACTCTTCAATAGGCATTTAACTAACCCTTTTCACATGCTTAGACTGAGGTTATGGAGTTTTTGGAGAAAGACCACAGAGATACAATATCATTCTTAATCAAATTATATCTGCAGATTATCAACATATATTACTACTGTTTATGTTAATCTTGGTCATCTGGCTTAGGTAGTATTTGTCAGGTGTCTCCACTATAGAGTTACTCTTTTTTCTTCCTTTTCATACTATGCCCTTGGGAAGAAAGTTACTATACTATGCAGATGTAAAAACAAAAACCACATGATTATATCATTAGATGCAGAAAAAGTTTTCAATAAAACCCAGCACCCCTTCTTGATAAAAACCCTCAAACATCTAGGCATAGATGGAACATAACTGAAAATAGTAAGAGCCATCTATGAGAAATCCACAGCAAACATTCTGCTAAAAAACAGAAGTTGGAACCGTTTCCCCTGAAAACCATAATAAGAGCTAGAGCAATCAGACAAGAGAAGGAAATCAGGGTATCCAAATAGGGTGTCATGTCTTTGCAGAAGACATGATATTATGCATTGAAAACCCAAGAGAATCTGTCAAAAACCTTGCACTGATAAAGGACTTAAGCAAAGTCTCGGGGAATAAAATAAATGTGCAAAAACAATCATAGTCCTATATACCAACAACAAACAAACAGAAACCCAAATAAAAAGCACAGTCTCATTCACAATAGTCACACACGCACAAAGAAATACCTTGGCATGTTCCTAGCCAGAGAAGTCAAAGACCTTACAATGAATACTACAAAACACCACTCAAAGAAATCAAAGATGACCCAAACAAATGGAAAAGTATTCCATGCTCATGGATTGAAAGAATCAACATTGTTAAGGTGTTCATCCTACCCAAGGCAATTTACAGATTTAATGCAATAGCCATTAACTTACCAGCATCATTCTTCTCAGACCTGGAAATGACAATACAGGAATTCATATGGAAACATAAATGATCATGAATAGCCAACACAATCCTCAGCAAAAAAAAAAAAGAAAAAGCAAAGTGGGAGGCGTCATACTCCCAGACTTTAAACTTTATTATAAAGCTACAATAATCAAAACAGCCTGGTATTTGTACCAGAATAGGCTCTAGACCAATGGCTCAGGATAGAGATTCCAGAAGCAAAACTTTAATTTCTCAACCAACTCATCTTCGACAAAGCCTCCACCATCAACCACTGGGGGAGGAGAACCTATTCAGTAAATGGTGCTGGGAAAACTGGCTGACCCCATGCAGACGAATAAAACAAGACTCCTGCTTATCACCATACACAAAAATCAATTCTAAAAGGATCAAAGACTTAAATGTAAAACCTCAAACTATAAGAACCTTGGAAAGTGCAGGAGACACCCTTATGGAAATTGGAACTGGCAACCAACTCCTGATCAAAACCCCAAGTGTCTATACCATAAGAGATAAGATAGGCAAGTAGAACCTCATCAAACTGACAAGCTTCTGCAAAGTCATAGAAACCACTGAGAGAGCGGAAAGACCACCCACAGAATAGGAAAATATATTTGCCAACTATATATCTAAAAAAGGCTTAACATATAGGATCTGCAAGGAACACAAACATGTCAAAAAGAAAAAAACAAACAGCCCCATTACAAAGTGAACAAAAGATATGAATAGACACTTCTCAAAAGGAGACATATGAGCAGCCAACAGATACTTGAAAAAATGTTCAGCCTCACTAGTTATCAAAGAAATGCAAATTAAAACCACACTGAGGGCTGGGCTCGGTGGCTCAGCCTGTAATCCCAGTGCTTTGGGAGGCCGAGGTGAGCAGATTGCCTGAGCCCGCGGGTTTGAGACCCGCCTGGGCAACTTCCGAGACCTCATCTCTACAATAAATCAAAAAATTAGCCGGGTGTGGTAGCGCGCACCTGTAGTTCCAGCTACTTGGAAGGCTGAGGCAGAAGGATCGCCGGAGCCCAGCAGGTGAGGCTGTGGTGGCCAGGAGCGGCCACTGCACTCCAGTCTGAGCGACAGAGTGAGATTCCAACTCAAAAAAAAAAAAAAAAAACCACACTGAGATACCACCTAACTCCAGTCAGGATGGCCATCATCAATAACAAAAAACAACAGATGCTGGATAGGATGCGGGGGAAAGGGAACACTTCTACACTGTTGGTGGGTGTGTAAGCTAGTATAACCTCTGTGGAAAATAGTGTGACGATTCCTAAAAGATCTAAGAATCAACCTCCCATATGACCCCACAATCCCCCTACTGGAAATACACCCAGAGGAACTCAAATCACTCTATGAAAAAGATATCTGCATACGCATGTTTATTGCAGCATTATTCACAACAGCAAAAACATGGAATCAACCAAGCTGCCCACTGAAAGAGGACTGGATTAAAAAAATGTGGTACATATGCATGATGGAATATTACTCAGCCATCAAGAAGGACAAAATTATGGACTTCGCAGCAACTTGAATGGACTTAGAGTCTATAATACTGAGTGATCCATCACAGAAACAAAAAACTGAGCATCACGTGTTCTCACTCATAAGCAGAACTTGAACAATTATCATAATCCTATAAGAAAGGGATTGTCAGTAATGGGAAACTGCCAGGGGTCGAGGGGCGGGATTATCAGTAGTGGGAAACTGTCAGGGGATTGGGGGGCACTCCTCATCAACAAGGGTACCTGCATAATATAAACATTTATATACCCAACCTTGAATTGTACCCCACATTGTTAAAATAAAAACTTTTAAAAAAAGAACTAAAACTGTAAAAACGGTTACAAAGAAATATTGACTTAAATTCTTATGACCCTTGATTAGGCAATAGTTTCTTAAATATGGGATCAAAAGTACAAACAACAAAAGATAAATAAACAAGTTATATTTCATCAAAATTCAAAGCTTTTATTTAGCTAGTGGCACTCTCAAGAAAGTGAAAAGACAACTTGCAGACTGGGAGGAAATATTTGCATATCATCTATCTGATAAGACACTAGTATCTGGAATATATAGTTTACCCTTATGACTCAATCATAAAAAGACAAATAGCCCAATGGGCAAAGAATTTCAATAGACATGTCTCAAGGAAGAGATACAGTTGGCCAATAACCACATGAAAAGATTCACAGCTTCATTAGGCACCAGGGAAATGCAAATCAAAACCATAAAACACTGACTAAGATAGCTATAATAAAACAAAGAAACAAAAAACAACAAAAAAGTCCCCAAGAAACCAGAAAATAATATGTTTTGATGAGGATCTAGAGACACTGGAACCCTCATATGCTGCTGAGGTGCAGCCTCTATCAAAAACAGGTGGTTTCTCAAAAAGTTAAAAAAAAGAATTACCATATGATTCAGCAGTTTCCCTCTGAGTACGTAGCCATCTAATTAAAAACATATTTCCACAAAAATCGTTCATAATAGCATCACTGAGAATATTCAAAAGTGGAAACAACTCAAATGTCCATCAATTGGTTAATAGATTAGAAAAACATTATATCTATACAATGGAATATCATTCAGAGTAAATGATGTATGAATACATGTTACAACATGAATGAACCTTGAAAACATTATGTTTAAAGAAGGAATCAGAGAAGCACACATATTGATTCAATTTATGTGAAATGTCCAGAATTGGCAAATTCATGGAGACAGAGACTAGTGGTTGTCAGTGGTTGGGGAGGGAGAAATTGGATGTGTGGGCTTCTTTTTGGGATGATGAAAATAAATTATGGAATTAAATAAGTAGTGATGTTTGCACAACATTGTGAATGTAACAAAAACCATCAAAATGTACCCTTTAATATGGTTTAAATGGTGAATTTTATCTCAACAATTTAAAAAAATTCATAGAAGTTATTTTATATTCTGCATTTGTTAATTCAAACTTCTAAAGCTTTTGTTGATATGATGTTACTTGTTTTTGTCTCAATTATGATGTGTTATTTTCATTTGTGTTTTCTAAGTTTTGATTGTGAGCTGTTCTTTTTCCTCAGAATGCCATCTGTGGAATTAATTTGAAACTTGATTGAAATGTGTTTCTTCAGAGTGATTTTGTATTTATTTCTTGCAGATTCCTGGGATCACCTGAAATTAAACTTGAGTTTATTTATCCCAGTAATTGTGAATTAGCTCACAGACCCACAAGAGTCTATTCTTGGTTATGATTTTTAAGGGAACATTAAAAATCAAGACAAAAAGGGAACATTAAAAGTCAAGACAAAATTTCTTTCTGCCTTCTTCTGGGTGACCAGTTTATTTCTCTTCATCTTTACCATCAGGGTACAATTCTTTTATTCCTTAGGTTATGTGGTGATTCTTTTTTTTTTTTTTTTGCCTTCCCGCATTTTGGTGAGTCCTAAGTTTCATCTCATCATCTCTTTCATAACACTTGCCATCATCAGAATGTAAACTCAGTATACTCAGGGTTCAGCAGAACCCCTTAGAATGAGAAAGCTAGCTTTGGTCCTTTCTTGTCTTCAGGGTTCCTGCTTTTAGTTTTGGCCATTGTGGATTCTTTCCCTTGTGCCAACTCATTTAAAAAGATGTTTTTCCAAGTTTTAACCTTTATTTTTGTAGTTGGGAGAGTTGTCCAGTCTACCTACTTAGCCATTCCATTAGAAATGAAAGTCTGGTTCATAGTTTGACCTTGTTATTGGTTGGAGGAGGATTCCTATTATTAGCTTCCTAAAAGTCAATAGCTTACATGGGTCAGAAACACCAACAGAGTACTAAGGTCCTTCTCTCCATGTGGTTGTTCAGTATTTTATTGGCCTTGACTGGGTGAATGGTGAAGAATAGTGGATGGTGCATGCTCAATAATTCTAACAAAAAAACATTTGCAGTGCTCTGGTGATGGGAATGCTGTTGAGTCGGGGGCCTTGCAACAAAGATTTCAGCTAAAAGCTGTGTAGACTTTTTTCTTGTGGGTAGAAAGGCTTGAAATAAGTACTCCGACATCTTCGACCCTAAGTCACAGTCTCTCTAACTAGAGGATGTCCACACCAGGATACTAATGCATGGGGTGGGGGAAGAAAGGAGTTTTTTCTTCCAGCTATTGTTCTGTGTCTCTGCTATTCTTGCTCTCCACAGTGTTTGATAGATCATTCTCTCTTTGATAGCTTCCTCACTACCCATTCAGCTCCCAACCCAATTCCACCAGGCTTCTATCTCATACCACTCCCCTGAAATGTATTTCACCAAGCTCATCAATGGTCTCTTACTTTATTTAAAATTTACTTCCAACTCTCATCTTCTTTGGCCTCTCATCATTGGGTGCTGATAAAGATTTTCTCCTTCTTGAAACTCTCTCATGCCTTGCCTTCCTGGTTTTTCTTCTGTTTCTATGGCCATTTCCTATCAGGGAAATCATTTCTTCCTCTCCAAATGGCATTTTCCTTATTCTCCAGTCACTCTCCCATTTTTCTGTCTTTATCTTTTAATAAATATTTGTCAAGCTCTATGTTGGAGATAATAGACAAGTTAATAAGATAAGCATGCTCCCTGCTTCAAAGAGTTTGGAATCTAGTGGGGGTGTAAACAAATATTAAAGTGTATTATGGAAATACATGACAAGGCACCCTAGTCAGATCTGGGAAGTTGACTTCAAAGTTTATACCTAAAGGATACGCAGTAGCTAGTTGGCTATAGTCAATATCCACGTGTGAGAATCAACACATTCAAAGACCCAAAGGCAAGAGCATGCGATGTGTTTAAGGGTTTGAAAGAAGCCTAGCAAGGGAAGAGTGGTAAGAGATGACGCTGGAGAGGCAGGTGAACATTGACCAGAAGAGAAGTGGTTAGAATAGTTTGGAGCCCATCATGGTACCTCAGGAGAGAGATAGGGATCACTTGGCCAAGGTTGGTGCAGTGTGCCAAATAAAAACAAATCCAGTCAGGTAAGGAGGGACTTTCTGAAAAAAGATCATTGCAACACAGAGGAAAGGCGGACTACTGCAACAGGGAAAACACTCTGACCATGAGGTCTGTAAGTGGATCCCAAGTAGGAAGTTAGGCAGGAAAAGGCTTTTCTTTTCTAGGGAGAAGTGAACAAGGCTGGAAGAACTGTGTGTGAGGACATGGGATGAATTTACATAGTTATCAAACATTAACCTCTAAAATGCTTTGTCCTGAGGTCATCTTGTTTTCAGAAGGGACCTTTAAGATGGAGCCACAAGCTGCTCAGGCTGAGGATGGGTCAACGTTCAGGGACCTGGAGGGAAGGAAAGAAATCTACTTAAAGTTTTTTCAAAGTAGATTGGTGGACACTTTATTCTGATTGATCAATGAGGACACACAGTTCATTTAATGGTTTATGAGTCATAATGGGAATTGAAGAGTCTGAGTCTGGACTTGTCATAGGTAAACAAAGCAGAGGGGCGGGCATCTGTGAGTCTTATTTAATTTATATCGGTAAGGAGATTCTTTGCAATAAAACATCTTCCAGAAGACAAAAGAGTAGGAGATTTCTTTTTTTTTTTTTTTTTTTGAGTTGGAGTCTCACTTGATCGCCTAGACTGGAGTGCAGTGGCCGCTCCCGGCCACTGCAGCCTCGACCTGCTGGGCTCTGGTGATCCTTCCGCCTCAGCCTTCCAAATAGCCGGAATTACAGGCATGCGCTACCACGCCCGGCTGATTTTTTGATTTATTGTAGAGATGAGGTCTCGCTGCCCAGGCGGGTCTCGAACCCACGGGCTCAGGCAATCCACTCACCTCAGCCTCCCAAAGGCGTGGGATTACAGACTGAGCCACCGAGCCCGGCGGAGATTTCTTAATCATTGCTTCTCTAGGAGCACAGGCTCAGGTAAAAGTCAACATTGTCAGATGGGTTGGAATAAACATATTTAATAAATAATCAGCAGTAGGTTGCACAGTTTTTCCCCGATAGATTGAATATCAGGATGAAGAAAAGAGAAGAATTAAGAAAGTCTCCCAAGTCTCTGGCCTGGGGACTGAGTGAATGAATGTGTACAAATGAAGATGGTGACACAGTGACATAGCAGAAAAGCAATTTGGTAAGACGGGAAGATAGAGGGGATGCCCATGGGATATTTTCAATGTCGTTTCTGTCCATATCCTCTTGGCTATCAGTTTCTTTCCATCTTATCTCTTAAATATGAAAGTCAATCTCTCTGCTACTACCTTGGCTCAGACTTCCATCCTGTATTTCCTGCACGACGAAATCAGCTTTCCAACCAGGCTCCTTATACCTGGGTTTGCTCTCACACTCCCAAATTCATCTGCCACATTCCACTGGAATCATATATATAGATGAATTATAGCATGTCATTCAAGCTTTCCACATCTTCCCAGTTGCATATTTGTATGGATCTGTAGTATACTTTATTTCTTAGTCAATGGGAAAACCGTTATTTATCATTCCAAATTTTCCTTAAACATTACTCCTGTGTGAAGCCAGATCTCCCCTGTCCTCTTCCCAACTGAGTTAGTCTGTCCCTTTTTAGTAAATACGTCTTCACCTTATTTTTCTTCAACAATCTGTTCATTCATTTGTCATTTTGTCACTGAATTTTGAGTTTCTGTAAGTAAGAGTCCAGTGCCCTTAACTTCTGTCACCCTACTGCTGACACAGTGCATTGCATATAGTAGGTACTCAATGAAATACTTTTGAACTTTTGACTAAACTACAGTTACATAGAGATCTACTTGAATGGAGTCTGCTAAGACTATTTTAAATCAGCGTTTTGCTTTACTTTGCCCGTAAGTGAAGGCAGTCTCTCCCCTAGGTTGTGATTTGAGGGGAATTGTAAATTTCTGCACTCCCAGTATTTTCAATCTCTCCATGAATCCTTTATTTACTTGTTTTAAGATTTTTCATTTTTCCTCTGGTTACTTTAGAATTGACATTGAGTATGGGGTGAACCATAATTGCTCCATACTTTGCAGTGTAATGAGTTTACTTTCTCCTTGGCAGGAGAGAATGTTTATGTTTGGGGAGTGGAAAAAAACTCAACAGAAGAAGAGTGGAGAATGCAAAGACACACTGATTAGCATCACTGTGGATAACTCTGCTCAGAAGCATTGTTTTTTACTATTCATTTATGACACCCATTATTATTATGGGCATTAACTTTGAATGGTGGATTTCAATATGCTCTCCATGAAGCCCTAACCTTCTGTGGAGATGCTTCTGAGACTTCCATTCCTGTCAGGTAGTAATGGCAGATGTCCACAAAACAGGGTTCCAGCCTTCTCACCCCAGCCCCCATTCAGCCGGGGTACCTTCCTGTTTTCAAACCTGGATTCATACTTGCCTCATCTTTGCCAGTAATCCATGGAAGCCTATTCTATTTTTATTTATTTTAGTGTTCATGTGCTCCCTGGAGAGACAGGTTCTGCTGTTTCCTTCAACTACTTCAGCACACAGAGTTCACAACTTATTGTAGCCAAGATGGGAATTTTTTTGTCTTAATTCTCTTTGCCTAGTCTTTTCTCCTAGACTCCTGATTCTGAGAATTGGCAGGAAGGGCCTGATTTTATTTACCAAGATGTGTAAGAAAGTCTAAAGAGGCTCAAGAAATTTCAGAAACAACCAGAGAGATAGTTTTTAAGCCAGGCTGTTTTGAGACCTAGGGTATTGCAAAGGCACTTAGGGTCTCCCTGAGAGGCTAAGAGAATCATCTGCTTCTATGCTTTAGCCAAGCAGTGCTACTTTTATCTCTTTTAATTACTGGGACTTTGTGGAATATTTCACTTGAAAACGGGATTCTACTGCTAATGGGAGCTTGAACACCTCTGGCCCAGAGGATTGTCAAGGCATTTTTCAGCAAAAATGTGTCCATGCGTTCTATGTTATACGGCTACAGCAAAGGGGCATTATATTCTTTTCATTGTATGGAACATAAACGATGGCTTGTGAAGCACAGGTGCTTGAGCCCCTGATACCTTTGCTTCAGAACATTAGATCTGAATCTCTCATATGTGAGAGAGGAAAAAGAATCTTAGTTGCTAGAAATGCATGGTGCACTCGACTTTACGAACATACATTTTAATGCCAGTGTCAAGGCAAACTTCTACAGCTGTCTAAACATTTACAGAACCAAATAATAGCAGGCAAGATATGTGGGTTTCAGATATTTGCCATCTTAAAAAAGCACTTAGTCATTAACTTAATCACAGTTGCTATATGCCAGCCAGTGTATTTTGTTTGTAGACAACACATCTGCTCCAGGCAGCAGTTGGGAGCTCTGCTGTAGGCCTGTACAGTGGGCTGGTTAATGCAGAGATGAACATCTGAGTGTCTGAAACACATAGGGCTGAATTTTAGACTGAGCCTGTTGACTCTAGTTGGGAAACAAAACAGGGTTTATTTCACCCAAGTGCTACTGTCATGGTTTTTCTTTCAACAGAATTAGATGTTTAGTTTGGAGAAAAGTCCTGATGTCCAGTCATGGGTTCATTTGAAATGGGACATAGCCTCCCAAATATTAATAAATAGTTGCTTACCCTTTGTTATGAACTGAACATTTATGACCCGCTCAAATTCATATGTTGAAGGCCTAACTCCCAATGTAACTCTTTTTGGCGATAGAACCTGTGAGGAGGTGACAAAGGTTATATGAGATCATAAGAGTAGGGCCCTTATGTGATAGAGCTGTTGTCCTCATAAGAGGAGGAAGAGACCCCAGAGGCCACTCTCTCGGCCATGTGAGGGCACAGTGAGAAGGTGGCCATCTGCAAGCCAGGATGAGGGCGCTCACCAAGAACTACATAGGCTGTCACCTTGATTTTGGGCTTTCCAGCCTTCAGAATAGTGAGAAATAACTTTCTGATATTTAAGTCACCTGGTCTGTGGTATTTTGTTATGGCAACCAAAGCTAAAACATTTTTATTTTCCCTTCTTTAAAATCCTTATTCTAATATGCTTCTCAATGCCAGTGCATAACATGGTACTTTGAACCTCTTGATTCTTGCTTCTTATTTCTTTTTCTTTCTTTCTTTTTTTTTAAAGTTTTTATGTTTCATTTTTAATTTTAAGATGCAGGAATTTATTACATATCATTTTTCTTTTTTTTTTAACAGAACATCTGTTTTATTAGCATAGATTAGTATGTGCCGAGCACGCAGCCATAAAGCACAAAGTCATGAACTTAACAGCAACCTGGGTGGACTTAGAGTCTATAATACTAAGTGATTTTTCACAGAAACAAAGAATTGAGTATCACATGTTCTCACTCATAAGTTTCTTATTTCTTAACGATTTTTACCTATCTTACTTGACCATGCCACTCATTTTCTTCCTTTGGCATTGAATGAATTTCTTAGTCTATGCCTTAGAGAAAGTGCCTTGACTTCTTGTGGGTTCCTATGACAAGGGTCAAGCTCTTGTGCTCATTGTCTCTGTTTGTTAAGGCCCAAAGGATTTAAGCTGATTTGTTTAGACATTAGAGTTGTGTGGTTGACACTATTAGTTGTCTATGTAATATCCATCCCTCCTTCTGCCTTGTTGAAAGAACTCCGATTTTACTCAGGGCAGCAACCTATCCCAGTGCTAAGAAGAGAAAAATTGATCTAAATCAAGATTGAAATTCTTGACTCTGGCTTTCATTGAGATTGCTATATGACTTCATTCTGGCAAAAAATATTAATGTGGAAGTCTGATAAGGAGTAGACAGATGAAACTGGTACTGCCTTTCCCCCCTTTCTCCTGCCTTTTACCTGGATGTGATATGTGGAGGTTCAGTAGCTATTTTGTGACCATGAAGATGAAAGTCAGGATGATAAGGGTGGTGGAGCAGAAAGACAGGAAAAACCCAACTCTGAGGCATCATTGAACTATTGAACAATATCAGTAATTGCCTCCTGATTTCTTTTCCTAAGCATAATATCTTGGAGAATCTTCTATTTTGTGCAGGAGATTGTTTCTTTTTATTATGTATATTCTGTTATATAGATATGTTATCATTATCCATTCTCCTGTTGAAGGAAATTTGAGTTGTTTCCAATTTAGGGATACTATTAATGAAGCTGGCATAAACATTTATGTACAAGTTTTTTCTGGATGTATGCTTTCTTTTCTTTTTCTTCTTTTTTTAAAGAAAGTCCCCAGGAGTAGAATACTTGAATTATAAAATAAATGTACATCTACTTTTATAGGAAATAGCCAAATTGTATGTCAAAGTGATTTTTCTATTTTTCATTTTCATCAGCAATGTATGAGAATTCCAGATGCTTTACAATATTTGTCAACACTTGGTATTGTCAGTCTATTCATTTTGGTCATTCTTTGGGTGCTTAGTGGCATCTCATTGTCTTTTATATTTGCATTTCTCTAATGACTCATCATGTTGAACATGTTTCATGTGACCACTAGCTATTTGTGTGTGTGCATGTGTATGTAAATATATATTTTTGTGTGATGTGTCAGCTAAATAAAGTCTTTTGCCTATCAGAATAAATCAAATCATTTGTCCTTTAGTTGTCTTTTTGCCTGTCATTGAGTTGTAGGAACTCATTATATATTTGGGATATAAGTCTTTTATCTGACACAAGTGTGGAAATAGTTCCTCCCAAACTATGGTTTGCTTATTCCCTTGCTCAATCACTTCCTGTCATGGCCCAATGTCTGTAGACAAAAAGTATCAACTCTTAGCCCTCAGGCTGGCTGTATCCTCTCCCCTACCCACTTTCAGCATTTCTTGATTCTGTCAAATTGGTTCTCCTCAGCTTCTCAATGTTCTGTGTTTAGTCTTGATTCCTAACAAAGAATATCTCCTTGACCAAACTCTATTCAGGTTCCTCTGAACTGTCTTCTTAACTAGACTCTGACTTTTGGGATTTCATGTTTGTCTCTGCATTGGCCAATCTTATAAAAAAAAATCCCACTAAGTCAGTTTAGCTAGAACTCCTCACCCTCATTATCTGATCATCCTTGATATCTGATCACCCTTGATATCTGATTGGGTCCTTATTCTCCACCATCTCACCAATGATGTCTCATCACTCTGGCCTGTTTTCAGCAAGGATCCTGTCAGGTTGGAGTAGTAAGAATCCCCCTTTATCCCTGACATTACTTTTTAGTAATTCCCTTCTACTGACTCCCAACCCTCTTCCTTGGCTATACATTCTCATTTTTCCTTGTATTCAGAGTTGAGTTCAGTCTTTCTCCTACAGCAAAATGCCCCTTGCAGGGGTCCCTACACCTATGGTGGTGATAGTCCTGAATAAAGTCTTCCCTACTGTTCTTTAACAAGTGCCATGAGAATTTTTATCTTTAACACTCCATGCTTTCCCCTTGGTTCTGACCCTGTTTGGATGCTTCATCTCTTGCATCACAGAGTGGTGATGGCGTTTGTTGCTTGCAGCATTCATCGTTGCACACCATCAGGCCTTTCCTTTACTTTAGTGCTTTATACCTGCATGTTTTGTCTCACCACTTGGATTTGTTAGCTCCTTTAGGACAGGGGATGCATCTTGCTTTTCCTTACTGTGGTTAAAGTGCTGCTGTGCTTGGAGTCCTATTGTACAAATATTTTAGAGTAGACATTCTCTAAACAGGAGGCTTGGGGAAGATATTACAGTTGGCTATTTGCCATTTCTTCCTCTCATTTTAGATGAGAAATTGAGTCCATTTTGTACATTTGCACAGTTTTTCGACCAATTTATGATGTCTTTTTATTTTATAGCTCCAAATAGTTCATTAAATATGTGCAGAATTGGAAGTACAGATCACCTTTTATGAGAACATTATACCGTAATATTCTGGCTACAGGGAATTGAACAAATTGCGTACTCTCAAAATCAGAGTTTCCAGACTATCACTATAATAAATTTTTGGGAACTAATAAGAAGAAAAAATACTTTTTTGCTCATCTTTTAGTTATTAATTTAAGGTGTCCATGAGTACTGGCTCAGGTTCCTGGAGGCCATATTGACACCTGATATCAATTAACCAGATAAGAACATCAAAGGGAGAATGTTACTGCTTTGTTAGAGAGTGGGAAATCTAAGGTAAGTACTAGACATTGTTCCCATTTGGGGAAATTTATAGTCTACTTACTAGTTCACAATTTCTTTTCTCTCATCCACCATAGCAACAGCAATAACAAAGACCTTATAAAATAACACATGCTTTGTAGTTTCTTGGGTTTCTCTCCCTGCATAGCTCTATTGGGAATTCTGGGGCATCGGGGATGTTCTGTTTGGAGAAAGAGGGAAAAGGATGTCAAGAATTTTTCAATTACATGCTCATGAATTTATTTTAGAAAACTGATTGATTACATAACATGACTCAAAAGACAAAAACTGAAGAGAAATTCTGTCAATGCTATGGATGATTGGGGAGCCTAACTCTAAACTTTGGAGACAGTTTCACGGGAGAACAACTACGCTGGCTTATACAATATCTAAACATCGCTTGATCCCCTCCCAAAGAAGCTTTCTGAGACCATGAAGAACTGATCCAAACATGCACAGCATTTCCTGTGTCTTCACAATGTGATAGAGTATGTAGCAACTTGGATGGACTTAGAGACTATCATACTGAGTGATCTATCACAGAAACAAAAAACTGAGTATCACATATTCTCACTCATAAGCAGATCTTGAACAATTATCATAATACTATAAGAAAGGAATTGACAGTATTGGGAAACTGCTGAGGGGTGGGAGTGGGGTGCAACAAGGGTACCTGCATAATGAACATTTGTATACCTAATCCTGAATTGTATCCCACATCTTTAAAATAACAAAACAAAACAAAACAAAAAACCAAAGTGATAGGGTATAACCGAGTTTATCGGTGCTCAGGGATACAGGATATAGATACGATAACTTGTTTTTAATTTTCATGATTTCATAGAAAGCAAACACTTTCAAATATCCATTGGTAACTTTATCTACTTCAAAGAAAGAAATATTATAATACATATTTTCCATCTGTTCCTCCAGATTTGTCCTCCACTTAGCCATAATCTCTTTTTTAAATTTTTTTTTTATTTTAAAGATGCGTGGTACAATTCACAATCTCTTAACCCTGGACAGCTAACCTACAGTTACCACATCAAAGTTTCTTGTTTTCTGGCTTCCATTTGAGGTCAGCTGAAGGAGATCTTGGCAGGGCATGGGGAGAGGAGTGGCAAGAGAATGAAGTCAAACTGGCTTTTTAAACCTCTGGCTTCCTCCCTCTGAGGTCACCTCAGTCTGGCTGTGTCCCTTAATGAAAGGCCATATCATTTCAAGGTGCCCTTCTCAACACAACTTTTTTCTAGGTCCACATAACTGCTCTCTCCATTCATTATTTGACCTAGATATGGTAATGGTGCTGGTATTGTTAACACCAGGTTACTGTACTATCTTCTGTGGTTCCCTTCCTTTCAACCCAGGCCTTGGTAAACAGACCCTTTCTGAAAAAAAATCTCAGATTATCCTTGTAATGAGAATGCCATTTTGTAGTATCATGACTGGTATATCACTATATAAAATTACATTATATTTTAAATTTTATTAATTAAAGATACAAGTGCTGGCTCAGTGGCTCAGCCTGTAATCCTGCGCCTTTGGGAGGCTGAGGTTAGTGGATTGCCTGAGCCCGCGGGTTTGAGACCCGCCTGAGTCGCGAGACCTCATCTCTACAATAAATCAAAAAATCAGCCGGGTGTGGGAGTGTATGCCTGTAATTCCAGCTACTTGGAAGGCTGAGGCGGAAGGATCGCCGGAGCCCAGCAGGCGAGGCTGTGTGGCTGGGAGCGGCCACTGCACTCCAGTCTGGGTGACAGAGTGAGACTCCAACTCAAAAAAAAAAAAAAAAAAAATTGGATTGCCGGAGCCCGCGGGTTCAGGACCCGCCTGGGCAACTTGGTGAGACCTCATCTCTACAATAAATCAAAAATTAGCCGGGCGTGGTAGCGTGCGCCTGTAATTCCAGCTACCTGGAAGGCTGAGGCGGAAGAATCGCCGGAGCCCAGCAGGTCGAGGCTGTGGTGGCCAGAAGCAGCCACTGCACTCCAGTCTGGGCGACAGAGTGAGACTCCAACTCAAAAAAAAAAAAAAAAAAAAAAGATACAAGTACACTCATTGCAGTTAACGTTTGGCATTATTTATGCTCTTTGACTCATCTCCTATTTATCATTTGGAGTTCCTGAGGAAAGTGCAAAGTAATTAATCTCTTAATCTATATTAGAAATTCAAAAGATTATCAGAGATTAATATGCACACCTGTATGGAAATAAACTTGAAATCCCAAAGGAAATGGAGGACTTTCTGACATCACACAATTCTTCCAAGGTTGAAACAAGAAGAAATTGAAATCCTAAACAGACCAATAACAATCCAGGAAATCAACTCCCTCATAAGAAATCTACCTACAAAAAATAAAAGCTCTGGACCAGATGGCTTTCCAGCTGTATTGTACAAAACATACAAGGAGGAACTGATACCAATCTTATTGAAAGTATTCTGGACAATGGAGAAAGATGGAACTCTTTTAAAAATTTTATGAAGCTAGCATCACACTGATACCCAAACCTGGCAAAGACCCAACAAGGAAAGAGAATGATTGGCCAATCTCTTTGATGAACATAGATACAAAAATTCTCAATAAGATTCTAGCAAATTGGATCCAACAACACATCACAAGAATCATCCACCATGACCAAGTAGGCTTCATTCCCGGAGTGCAGGATGGGTTCGACATCCTCAAGACAATAAGTGTAATTCAATACATTAAAAGACGTAAAAGCAAGAATCACATGATTATATCATTAGATGCAGAAAAAGTTTTCATTAAATTCCAGTATCCCTTCTTGATAAAAACCCTTGAACACCTAGGCACAGAAGGAACATTCCTCAAAACAGTAAGAGCCATCTATGATAAACTCACAGCCAACATATTGCTCAATGGACAGAAAGCAGGAGCAAGACATGGCTGCCCACTCTCACTCCTCCTGTTCAGCATAGTACTAGAAGTCCTTGCTAGAGCAATCACACAAGAGAAGGAAATCAGGGGTATCCAAGTAGGAAAAGAGTAAGTTAAGCTATCCCTCTTTTGGTTGATATGATCCTATACCTTGAAAACCCAAGAGAGTCCGTCAAAAACCTCCTCGCACTGATAAATGACTTTGGAAAAGTTTAGGGGTACAAAATCAACATGCAAAAGACAGCTGCATTTCTAAACATGATCAACAAACAGGCAGAGACCCAAATAAAAAGCACAATCTCATTCACAATAGCCACAAAAAACTGAAATACCTTGGCATTTACTTAACCAGAGAAGTGAAAGACCTCTACAATGAGAACTACAAAACACTGCTCAAAAAAATCAAAGGTGACAAAACAAATGGAAAAAATCCCTTTCTCGGGGATCAGAAGACTCAATATTGTCAAGATGTCTATCTTAGCCAAGGCAATCTGCAGATTCGACACAATACCCATCAAATTGCCGACATGGAAATCACAGTACAGAAATTAACATGGAAACAAAAAAGAGCATGAAAAGCCAAAACATTCCTCAGTAATAGGAACAAAGCAAGAGATCTCACACTCCCAGACTTTAAATTTTACTATGTCTACAATAATTAAGACAACCTGGTACAAGAACAGGCATATAGACCAGTGGAACAGGACAGAGATTCCAGAAGCAAAACCTCGATCTCTCAACCAATTCATCTTTGACAAAACCATCAATAACCACTGGGGAGAGGAAAACTTATTTAGCAAATGGTGCTGGGAAAACCGACTGACCACATACAAAAGAATAAAACAGGACCCCTACCTATCACCATATACGAAAATCAACTCTAAGTGGATCACAGACCTGAATGTAAAACCTCAAACTATAAGAATCCTGGAAGAAATGCAGGAAACACTCTCATGCACATTGGAAAAGACAACTAATTTTTGGTCAAATCCTCAAAAGCGAATGCCTTGAAAGATTAGATGGACAAGTGGGAACTCAGCAATCTGAAAAGTTTTTACACAGCAAAAGAAACAGTCAAGAGAGTGGGAAGATAACCCACAGAATGGTGAAAAAATATTTGTTAATTGTGTATATGACAAAAGCCTAACATCCAGGATCTACAGGGAACTCCAAGGAGCCAAAGGGCAAAAAACCAAACAGCACTATTAAAAAATGGACAGAGGATATGAATAGACACCCCTCAAAAGAAGACATATGAGCAGCCACCATATATATGAAAAATCCTCAGCCTCACTAATCAGAGAAATGCAAATCCAAACCACACTGAGCCACCACCTAACTTCAGTAACGATGGCCATCAATAATGAATCAAAAAACAGCAGATGCTGGAGTGGGTGTGGAGAAAAGGGGACCCTTCTGCACTATTGGTAGGAGTGCAAACTAGTTCAACCTCTGTGGGAAAAATTGGTCTGGTGAGTTCTAAAGGCATTAGAAATTGACCTTCCATACACCCCAGCAGTACATGAATGGATAAACACAATGTGATATATCCCACAGAATAAAATATTATTCAGTCTTAAAAATAAATGAAATTCTGACACATGCTATAACATGAATTTACCATGAGGGCATTATGGTAAGTGAAATAAGTGAGTCACACACACAAAAAATACTGTATGATTACACTCATATGAAATGCCTAAAATAATCAGAAACAAAAAGTCAATTAGAGGTTACCAGTGGCCTGGGGGTGGGAAGAATTGGGAACTATTATTTAATGGGTACAAAGTTGTAGTTATGGACGATGAAAACATTCTGAAAATGGGTTGTGATGAGGGCTGCACAACATTGTGGATGTACTTAATGCTACAGGATTATATACATAAAGATGGTTAACATGGTAGATTTAATGCTATATCTATTTTATCACAGCAACCATCCCCCACCTCAGTTTATCTAAACTTAAAACAACAATGGAGAATCTGCAGGGGCCATAATTAAAGACAGAATTAGGAGTGACAGGGAGAGGTTGGATGAAAATGCCTTACAAGGTAGTGAAAGCAGACACAGGCTGATCCATGCTGTAGGAAGTGGTTTCCACCTCAGCTGCACATTAAAAGCACCTGGAGAGCTTTAAAAAGCACTGCTATCTGGGCCTTATCCCCAGAGATTCTGATTTAATTGGTTTGGGGGTGATCTGAGCTACCTCTATAAGCATTTGCTGGGAGTTCCCACAGATGTGAATGCTCTCTGAATATGAGTTCACAACCAGAATTACAAAACACATGGGGAAGAATTAATAGGCATAAAATATTTTCAGGCCCAAACAAGGAAAAAAAAGAACAATATAAAAGATAATTTATAAGTAAGTATGTTTTTACTGTTCAAATGTTTAAGTGAAGGAAATAGAAACCACAGAGTAGGAGGATGACACTGTGACAAGAAAAGTAGACTTAAGAGAGAACCAAATACAAGTTATGCAAAGTAAATGAGAGAGATCAAAAGATGAAAACTTTTAGAGAATTTACAGGGCTTGGGATAGAGTAAGCCAATTACAACATATGCCTAATAGATTTTTCTGGATAACAGAACAGAAAGAATGGAGAGACACACAATGGAGGAGAATATTCCATATCGAGGGAAGATGCAAATTTTCAGATTAAGGGAACACACAGTCCTAAAATATTAAACAAAATACCCCAGATGCATCAAAGTTAAACTGTAAAAAAATCAAAGACAAAGAGAACATCTAACAGTTGGCCTGAGAAAGAAGACTGATGACTTAGAAAGGCATCTGCAGTGACAGCTGCTGCCCCAGTAGCAGGACAGGATGAAAATGGTCTTCAAGAGGTTGCAGGAAAACACACATCATTCTTGCCATCAAGAATGAAGGCAAAACTAGACACTTTCAGACCTACAAAGGAGAAGAAAATGTATTTCTTCCAGGTCTCTTCTGAAGGAACTAACAAGGGACATACATTCATAGAAGGGACATTACACAATCTTTTAAATTAAACCAAAGCACTACATGCCAATGCTTGGTGGGTGAGAGAAAGCATTTACTTAGGGAGAAATTTGTAGCCTTTCATACACGAGTTAGGAAAACAGAAAAATTGAAAACAAATAAGTGTCCGTATCAAGAAAATGAAACATCCTACAGGTAAACCAAAGCAGAAGGGAAAATATAATAAGACTGGAATCAGAAATTAATGAATTATACCAATCAAATGATCATTATGCAGATTGTCTATGTATTTCTGTATCCACTCCTTCAGAAATCAGTAAAAAAGTAAAAAATAATATGAAAGAGATAAAGGTTATGAGAAAGCATTCCATACTTGTATGAAAAGAAACTTCAGTGGTTAATAAACATGAAAAGATGCTTGGTCTCACTACTCTTTAGGAAAATGCCAAGTAAAACAACATTATACCATTTCACATTCATAAATGATCAAAAATTAAAAATGAAAATCTGTCAGTTCAAATAAGGACCTGGAATAGCAGGACTCAGGTCCAATGCTAGTAGAAATGTTCATCAGTTCAGTGACTTTAAAGAGCACTTTGGCAGCTGAAGATGTACACAACCAGCATTTCTACTCCCAGGTGGGTGTCCCCAGTGTTCACTGCAAAATTGTTTCTGTTGTAACAAAAATTGGTACTCAAATGCCCATCAATAAGGTTATGAATAAATTATCTATAATATGCGGAATACTATGCAATATTTAAGATGAATGACCTATATCAGTAATATAAATATGGGTTGATATCAAAAACATAATCTTGATATGCTGAGTGAAAGAAGTCAGACACAAAAAGACAGATATTGTATGATTACTCATATGAGTTACCTAGAGTGGTCAAATTCACAGGGATGGAAAGTAGAATGGTGGTTGCCAGGGTCTGGGGAGAGGGGAAAAATGGGGAGTATTGTTCAGTGGATACAGAGTTTCTGTTTGGAATGATGAAAAAGTCCTGGAAATAGATAGTGATGGTAACAGACTTTGCAGATATGTTTAATGTCACCAAATTGTACATGTAAAAATAGTTAAAGTGATACATTTTATGTATATTGACACTATAAATGTTAAAAACACCATAATATTGAATAGAGAAAGACATTTGTAGAAAGAAAGATAGGTACACATGCTATTTAAAGATGTCTAAAATTATTTATGATACATGCTTGTGTATTGAAAGTATAACTTTCTGTAAGGTAGTGCCTGGCTCACGCTCTTTCTCTGTCTCTCTCTCTCTCTGTCTCTGTGTGTGTGTGTGTGTGTGTGTGTGTGTGTGTGTGTGTGTGTGTAAACGTATACCTCATGAATGGACAGGATGTACACAATTGCAAGATAATAGTGATTTTACCTGGAAAGGGCAGGGCAAAATGGGAAACCTCAACTGTCTTTATAATATTTCTGAAAGAGTGAAAGTTCTGAAGGAAACATCATGAAATATTGATACTTAATTCTTAGTGGTCATATACGTACATTTGAAATACGTATATTGAAAAAAATCACCAGGACTATGGTTTTGGTGAATTTTCTGATCATTTAGTTGACTATTTCCAAAGTTTATGAAATAGTATGGTGATGATTGGAGTGGGGAGGGAATTACTACACATCTCTCAAACATCTGTTGACATCCTTCTGACTCTCCAGAATTTAATTACCAGACGTTTCCATGTATTGTGGTGGACCAGGTGCAAGAAGAGTGGCCCTCGTGTTTCAACAAATGAAGGTGAGCCAGATTTTAGCGGAAGACCTTCCTCACAAGTTTCTCGAGGAAAGAAAATCATCTGGCGCCTTCTGGCTGGCTGAATTGTACATGGATTCTAGCTAACTGTAAATAACCATGAACAAAGAATATCTCAGTAGCCAATATTTTTCTCTGCTGGTATCAAATGAAATTCATTTGGTATCAGCTGGAGTTTTTATAGTGCTAATGGAAGTTATTTTCAGTTATCACGTCAGTCCATAAGTATACAAAGGCAGCAATTTCACTGGAAATCTGGAGATCAGTTTGAATGTAGGGGGTATGCTTTAGACTGTTTCTGCAGTGTAAGCTTTTATCTTAAGAAATGTGTGGAATCATAAATAAAAAGGGAATGATGAAACAACATCCAACAAGGGCGAAGGGTGGACCTGGAAACATTTCATAGCATGAACATCTGAACTGCAAGATGTAGTGGTGTCCAGGAAGCCCTAGGCGCGATGGGGAGCTTGCGCCTCTGAGAACTCATTCCCCCAAATGTTAGTTAGCTCCCCTCCTCATGCTGGTGATAGCTCTTTAAATACTGACAGTTTTTGCTTCTGTGCAGCCTCTATTTGATCTCATTCCATGGGGTAGAGGAATGAAGCTGGAACCATCAATTTTTGTTTTTTTAATAAACTCGTGTAATTTTGCTATACCCCCACCAGGTACAAGAATGACAATGGAGCCCTGTAAATACAAATCTGCTCCCTGCAGGATTTTAATTATTTATATTCTTTCAGCAAACAGAACCCCTATCCGTTGTTGATGATAGCGTGTGTGTACATTGAAGGATCAAAATGCAGTGCCAAGGTTGTTAGCCCAGGGAGGGGCAATTTAATTTTTTCTCCCTATGAACATGGAAATGCTGAATGCCTGAGATGTTGCACCAAATATCACAGCTAGTAGCATTGCTGAAAGCTTGTTTTGTAGTAAGGACTCAGAGATAGGGAATTTTTTTTTCCCTCTCAAAGGTCAAGGTTGGCGTCATGTTTCTCCCAGTTCCATGTTACAAGTCCAACTCTTGGTAGAAGAGAATACTGCTTTTAGAAGGAGTAAACAAGAATTGTAGGCCTAAAATGCTTAAAATGATACATCTTATGCATGCTTTATCACAACATATTTACCATGTTATAAGTGGACAGGAAAAATCAGTAAACAAGTAACTAAGGTTAATGCATGCTGATTAGGTATAGAACACCAGGGCAGGTACTGTGTGATAATGGTGAGTTGCTTGGCATAGCAATGCTTCCTTTCTTCCTTTTTAAATTTTGAAAAATTGACACATAATAACTGTGCACATATATGAACACATAGCAATGTTGTGATACATATAATGTGTAATGATCAGATCTGGGTAATTAACATATCATCTCAAACATTGATCATTTCTTTGTGTTGAGAACGTTCAATATCCTACTTTTAGATATTTAATACTATATATTATTGTTAAATAGTCATCCCACAGTGGTATAGAACACTAGAACTTATTCCTTCTGTTTAGCTGTGATTTCGTATTTATTTATTTATTTATTTGAGTAGGAGCCTCACTCCGTCTCCCAGGCTGGAGTGCAGTGTCATGCTCACAGCCACCCCAGCGTTGACTTGCTGGGCTCTGGCGATCCTTCCGCCTCAACCTTCCAAATAGCTGGAACTACAGGCATGCGCTACCATGCCTGACTAATTTTTGATTTATTGTAGAGATGAGGTTTTGCCAAGTTGCCCAAGCTGGTCTTGAACTCTTGGGCTCAGGCAATCCACTCACCCCGGCCTCCCAAAGTGCTGGGATTACAAGCTGAGCCACCGAGCCAGGCCTGTATTTTTTTTTTAACAACTCTCCTCCATTTCCCCCTCCCCCTTACCCTCCCTAGCCTCTAGTATCTTCTGTTCTACTTTTTACTTGTATGAGTCATTCCCTTTTATACCTGCTTTCCCTTATAAACCTTTCCTAGCTTTAAGTAGAGTGCCTGGCTAATAGTGGGCGGGCAGATGTTGATTGAATACAAGAAAATGTAGGCTTCTTGCTCTCAAAAAGCAGGGCAGGAAGAGTACTGCTTCACCAAAAATCTAAGGGGGATTATTTATTTTGCATGTATACATTCTTTGAGTACATCTGAGTCTAGGGCATGGTATGTGTAATGGTGCTGTCAGGACCCCACTCAGATCTGGTCACTGAGTCAGAGGCCTTGGCACTCACAGCTCACAGGTGCCGTCAGCCAACCCAGAGCCACCCCATCCTTCAGATGGCTGCAGCCTAGCTAACTTTTTTCTGCTGTCCTATCCCACTATTCTCCTTCTCCTGAGATCTGTCACACAATAAATCACTCAAATTAGAGTCCTTGTCTCAGACTTTACTTCTAGGAGACCTGGCCAAAGACAGCATGTAAAAGGCATTCCATATTTATTGAATGAATAAATGAACGTTCCTTTGTCAATCTCTGATGAGGATCAAGCAACGTGTTGAGGAGCCACAGGCTGACATAAAATCGAGGACTTATAAGAGTGGTACATATGCACAGTGGAATATTGTGCAGCTATAAAGAAGGACAAAATTATGAACCTCGCAGCAACTTGGATGGACTTAGAGGCTATAATACTTAGTGACTTATCACAGAAACAAAGGACCCAGTATCAAATGTTCCCACTCATAAGCGGACCTTGAACAACTATTATAATACTATAAGAAAGGGATTGGCAGTAGTGAGAAACTGCCAGGGGAGGAGGGGGCTGGAATTGGCAGTAGTGGGAAACTGCCAGGGGAGGGGGGCACACCTCATCAAGGGTACCTGCATAATGAGTATTTGTATACCTAACCCTGAATATATGGTACCCAACATATTTAGAATAAGTAATTTTAAAATATATTTTAAATATATTTAAATAACTTTTAAATAATTAATAAATATATGGTACCCAACATATTTAGAATAAATAATTTTAAAAAGAGTGGGATGAACAACAGAATTCAAGGGCCTAAGAGGGGTTGAGGGCATATGGATGGGGAAAAAACATTGGGATATATTCTTTTTTCTTGGTTTCTCTCCAGAACTTAAAGATGTAGCATAAATTCAATCATTCTCAGTGTCTCAAAATATTGTCATATCTTTTCCTTCTCTTATCATGCAATAAGAGAAGGTTTTTTGAAAGAAATGACTTTGAATCCGTTTTGTGGATGAGTAGATACAAGAGCACATATTTATCTGATAATTGCATATCTTACACCTCATTCTTTTGTCTATTTGCTACTTTAAGCAAACAGTTCAGAAGTACCATGCACCTTCAGCACAAATGCCAGATGTTGATTATGACTTAAAATTATTTTGATAGTTAGAAAACATTAGTCTCTTGTGATTTAGTTCTTGCATCCTTCAAGATAGATACCCAAGTTATTTTCCTCTGCAACTGATATGATGCAACAGGCATTGCAGGTGCAGGATCGTATTCACCTCTGCACCTGCTTCACAATTCCCCTGAGTATCCTCAAAGCAGGACCCATAATTCTGACCTTTAGTCTTTGTGTTGCAGACAGGCCTCACAAAAGATGGTCATTCTAGGCTGGACTTTTTTTCTTTTTTCTTTTGGTCCTTTAACAAAGCTCTTTCCAACACTTTGCTAGAGGGCCCAGAGTTTCAACTTCATCTAGTGCTTCAGAAACCCAGCCTTAGAAAATGGACATCCATCAACACTTGGAAGTATCACTGAAAGCATTAGGGCACTAGGCGTTCCACAATTCAATATTTTAAATAAAGACCAAACCAAAAGCCTCTGTGAAAACAGAATTTACATTTTCTCTTCATCCAGGTATGGACAGGGCACAAATACACTGAGGACTGCATCTTTGCCTCCCTCTACTCAGTATCTGTTATTTCTGGTTGCTTAAGTAATGCTAATTATATTGGCATTTCGCTTGATGGGGAGTGTTGGGGCTTGGGTTAGAGTCACCTTCTATTCATACACAAATGTCACACTCAGGATTCAAGCACTCAATTTTTTAGCCTCTATGAGATTAGAGATCATGGATAATACATAGAATTTTGAGAAAAATGTTGAAAAATACTTTGAGGAAATCACTTCTCTGGTGTGTGGCTTGTTTAACCTAAGCCTTCGTGCTCCACAAATCCCCTATTGCTGCCGTTTCCTTATTTCTTCATACACCACATTTTACTCTGGCCCCAATTCCTTTCCAATTGTGATTTTTTTCTTTCATGTTTCCTTTAAAATTATTTATTTATTGAAAATCAAACAAGGTTTAGGTGTACTCTTGTGGCAAAAATTAGATGAAACCACCCCACACCAATCTTCCCAATTTTACTTTGCACAATAGCCTTTTTTGCATATATCCTTCTAGACTCTTCTTTGCATGTATATTATATATGTAGCTACGAGAAACAGTTGAAATTGCCCCCCCTCCCAGGGAAGGAGGTCATATGAAGAGACCCTTCGTGTTAGTGGAAGCTCAAGGCGGTATATTGTAGTAGTCTCAACTGTGACATCATTTTCGGGGGGAAGTAAGAACATGGAGAATTTTAAACGAGTCAGTATTTATTCCTCTCCTTAAATTCTAAAGGTCCCTTTTCCTAAATCTCATTTCTGGATAACTTACCTGAGTTTACAATATTTCTTCTTCCACTGGTAAACCAAAAGCAGATTTCTAACCCATTCCAAATTTTACCCATGAATTGAAAGTGTAAAAACCTTTAATAAAGTGAAGCCTCTTTTAACCATTACTAAGGATACACTAAACTCCTACTGATTCCTGTATTTCCCTCTCTTAATCACTATTCAACTAAAGGTGAAATTTGGTGTTTTGGCCCTGGGTTGGAATGTTCTGGTTCCGATAAAGGAATAGTGAGAGTTATGACAGGTTTTTTTTTTTTTTAATGACTTCATCTTTTCTATTCCCCTACTTTTGCAAAAAATGTAAAATCCTGTGACAGCAAAGCAAAGTGCACTTTAAGAAATATTGTGTGCTAGAAATGACCTTTTTCATGTATTTAACTGTAAGCAATTCTTTTCAGCTATTCTTAGAACTCATCCTTAGTCTGTTTTATTAGCTGGAAAGAAGAGGCCTTTGAAGAACTTGACAGTAGGTTAGTGTTGCAGAGTATTTCAAATGTCAGTTTGAAATGCTTCTAGAACTGCAAAAATTTTCAGGATACACTATATAAAACCCTTGGCTAAAACATTTATATGACTTTTTCAGATTCAGATATGTTGTCCAATTAGATAAGTGTTTTTTTTTTTTTTTTTTTTTGAGTTGGGGTCCCACTCTGTCATCCAGGCTGGAGTGCAGTGGTATGCTCACAGCCACCTCAGCCACAACCTGCTGGGCTCTGGTGATCCTTCCACCTCAGCCTTCTAAGTAGCTGGAGCAACAGGCATGTGCTACCACACCTGGCTAATTTTTGATTCATTGTAGTGATGAGATCTCACCAAGTTACCCGGCTGGTCTTGAACCCGTAGGCTCAGGCAATCCACTTGCCTTGGCCTCCCAAAGTGCTGGGTTTACAGGCTGAGCCTCTGAGTCTGGCCAGGATAAAGATTATTTTAACATATATATAAAATATTTAAGTATAATAAGTCTTAATCTTACTAATCTTAATGTTATGTTTTATGTTTTCAAATTCTTAACATAAATGTTTATGGTAGCTTCTGAAAAGATTTACTTTCTAGATGTTTTGCACTGAGATTATTAACTTACAATAATAATTTTCTTTTAATACTTGTTATTTATTCAAATTTTGAATATATTTACATTTTAATCTATTTTTACTAATAATCTTAATGATTACACACTATGGAAAAATTTTAATACTTAAAGCATTGTGATCATAGAAAAAACTTTCACAAATTTTATTTTCTATAAACATTTTTAATAGATAAAGAGTGTTGGTGAGATCAGTGGAAGACCTTCAGGACTTCTAGGTGTTGGGATACATTGGGATACAAATCTGAAGGAAGAGTAATGAAAATACAAATAAAAGGAAAGAAAATGTAGGCACTTTTAAAGTTAAGAAAGAGCTTATTCATGAACTATTAAATTGATGATAGTGTTGTCAGCAACTGTGAGAGTTTGAGATTTTACCCTTCTTGCAACCTAGCAAGTTAGCCTGCAACAGTTTCATAGATGCTGGTAGAAAACATGAGACTTCTGGGTCAGAGACAAAAGACTTCATTACTCAGGGTGCAGAGAATGGCATGAGCTTTGTGTATGAGCTGGTTACCTATGCCTGACAAGGTCCATGATGTGATGGTTTTATAATGTGTCTACATACTTATACTGAACTATATTTTCCATAGTTCCCCTTTTGGTGTATTTCTGGTTAATATGGGAGAAGTTCAGGGCCAAAGGGAAGCAGCAGTCATTCTGTTACTTGCACACATTGTTCCTGACTTTCTGATTCACTTTGATGTGAGGCAGCCACAAGACCTGCAGTTATTCCACTTTTCCTTGGATATGCTTTTAACTTCTCTGACTCTTGGGCCAAGTGTGTGTGTTCACTTCTGTGATGAAGAACCCTGGCTTTTGCAGGATACACTCATTATCAGGGGCAGAAACAAGAGGCAACTGTTTCCCAACATGTGGCTTTCAAACGATTATGCAGTTCAGATTATTTTGCATATTTTAAATGAATGTTATAACTTTCATTTTTAAATTTCAACATTTACAATGTGCTAAAATCACATTCTTTACAACTATTTAACTTATGAAGAGAATGTTTAAATGTTAATTTAAAGGCGTGCAAGGGGATGCATAAGTTTCAAAATAATTTTAGTAAGTATATGAGCAATGAAATTTGAAGACTTGGTTTATAGGATGGTTTTGGTTTATAAGATGGCACATGGACCTCTTTTTTCTTTTTCCTTTTTTTCTGGTGACTTTTGTGATATCTGTCATCACATTAGGGCTAGGGAAAGTCATAATTCCAATAACCCTCTTCTAGAAACAGTTCTATGACAGTGGCTGTAATGGTTAATTTTATGTGTCGACTTGATCATGAGATGCCCAGATATTTGGTTAAACATTATTTTTGAGTGTGTCTGTGAGTGTGTTTCTAGAAGAGATTCACACTTGAAGTGGCTGACTGAGTGGAGCAGATTGCTCTCTCCAATGTGCGTAGGCCTCATCCAATCTGTTGAGAATCTGAATAAAACAAAAAGGCAAGGAAGGTTGAATTAACTCTCTGCCTGACTGCTTGAAACATCAATTTCCTGCCCTTGGTGCTCTTGGTTTTCAGACCTTCAAACTCAGACCAGAATTTATACCACCAGCTCTGTTACTTTTAAACCTTCAAACTATACCACCAGCCTTCTTGATTTTCCAGCTTGTAGATGGCAGATCATGGAACTTTTCAGCTTCCATGATTGCATGAACAAATGCCTTATAATAAATTTCTCTGGAAAACACTGACTAATAATACCATTGCAATAGACTGAATATCTATGTGCACCCAAAATTCATATGTTAAAATCCTAACCTTCAAAGTTATGTATGATATTAGGAGGTGAGGTTTTTGAGAGGTGATTAGGTCATAAAGTATAGATTACTTATTAAAAGGATTGGTGCCCTTATAAAAAAGACCACAGCAAAATCCCTCACCCCTTCTGCCAATAAAGATCCAGTGAGAAGATAGTCATCTGTGAACAGGAAGAGACCCCTCACTAGACATGGATTCTGCTGCTGCCTTCATCTTGGACTTCTTAGCTTCCAGGACTGTAAGCAATAAATTCTGTTGTTTACAAGCCACCAGTCTATGATATTTTGTTATGGCCATCTACATACATTAAAACAACAGTGGCCTCTAGAGCATTACTTTGAGAAGAAAACCATTCAATATAAATCTTCCTCATTCAGGCAAGGAAAAAATACTTTTCATTAATGATCTTAATGAAGGAAAAAGTTCCCTGCAAAGGATATGATCAGAAGTGATGTTGCAGTACCAGTGAAGTAACAGTGAAGAGGACAGGCATCTTAGTCTGTCTGCATTGCTATAACAAAATACCTTAGACTGGCTAATTTATAAACAATATAAATGTACTGTTCACAGCTCTGGAGCCTGGGAAGTCCAAGATCAAAGCACCAGCCAAGTCAGCAGCTAATAAGGGCTATCTGCTTCCTACATGGCACTTTCTTGCTAGTTCCTCCCATGGCAGAAGGGGAAAACAAGCTCTGCCCTCATAATGTAATTATCTCCCAATGGCCCTATCTCTTAACACTATTGCATTGGGGATTCCATTTCAACATATAAATTTGCTTCAATAGCAGCAGGTGTACTGGCAGTGAGTGTGCCACTTTGTCTACCCTAATCATACTAGACCATACTTCAGACAATGAACCAAAGGTGGACACTTGGTCATTTGGAACAAAGAAAATGTCTCCTGGGAATTTGTAGCAAGAGATGAGGAATCAGAAGAAATGGCTTGAGTTTCCCTTTCTGTGTGATCATGGGCAAGTCATTTAACTTTTCTATCTACATCTTTAAGTTGTGAAATTAGCAGCGCCATATGAGAACAGAATCCAGGAATGTATGTAAAAGTGCCTTTATGTGTAAAAAATACTAGAGAATATAAACTATAGTTCATGGCCAAGCTCTGTCTGTCTGCATCCTTGCTTGGTTAGGGTTGTGCCAGAACATAGGCTTGTGAATTCAGTCCCTCTTTGTATCTGCAATATAACATTTATTCTCAAGATGCAGGAACATAAGAGGTGCTGATGGCCAGTTGAGTGATCAGCATATTGACCTGTCCATTGTAATCAAGTACAACATGTTTTTGTTTTGTTTTGTTTTTTAGATTTGTGTTTCCAGATCATGCTCTTTGTCTGCATATTCCTGCATCAATGTCTGGTGATGGGTACTCATTTTAAAGATTTTCTCCTCTTTGTTCTCTTTTCCAATTCACAAGACAGTTTTCCCCCAGACTTGTATTGAGCCTGAAAAGGTAGCCAGACACGTGGTACATGACTCTGCTGAGCGACTGCACCTTCTGGCCTTCGTTGTAAGGGAGTGAGAGCAGTAAACACAGGCTAAGTGCTGCCTGAAATATCACATTCTGGCTCCTGTGGTTCAGACCTAGAGACCTTGTAGGCAGGTACTGCAAGTGATTTTAGCACGAGAGGATTAACTTTGCAAAGAGAACACTTTTCTCTTGCCTGTTTCTTTGAGAACAAAGGAAAGAAAAGAATTCTAAGGTTTCCAGAACTGAAGCTTCTTGCTTGAATTTCATAAAAAATCAAGGTTGACACAGCTTGTAGTATGTAGGTACAAGGTGAACTTCTGGGAGGATAACCTACCAAGTTCCATAGACAACTGTATTTGTTTCTGAGATCTGTCGTAACAAAGTACAACAAATTGGGTGCATTAAAACAACAGAAACTTATTCTCTTACAGTTTTGCAGGATAGACATCTGAAATCAAGGTATTGGCAGGGCAGCCACACTTTCTATAAAAACTCTAGGAGAGAATGCTTTGTTGCTTCTCGTCCTAGCTTTGGATGTTGCGGGTGTCGATTAAAATCACAAGTTCCATAAATTTAGAGAGGAGAAGTTACTTTTTAAATATAGGGTTTCAGCCTGCAGGTTGGCAACTATGCAGAGAACAGAAACAGACATCTTAGAGGATGAAGGGTGAGGCAGGAATTTATGCTGAACAGGTTGGTTAAGTATACATATTCAACAGGTTATAGGAGGAGCTATGAGTATTCACAGGAGGGATGTGCATGTGTAGTAAGCAATTATGTATTTTGTGTGTGTGTGTTTATTTTTGTGTATTTATTTATTTTAAAGATGTGGAGTACAATTTAGGATTAGGTATACAAGTGGACATAATACAGGTAAAGTTTGGGCCTCCCTTTGGTCCCCACTTTACCTGGTTTGAGATCAGGTACGCTTATTGATGTTGTGTCCCTTCCTTCCAGTATGTATGTTACGTACAGCTCATGTTCACTTTGGAGTGGAGGCTTAACATTTAGGTGCATTGTAAATAAGCTCTTACATCAAAAGATGAAATAGAATACATAGAGACATCCTGTGCTCAGCCTCTGTAAACTGGCCAGAGCCAGCCCACAGTTTGGTGGTCAAAGATTAGGAAAGCATTCATTGTGAAACTGTCCGCTTCCGTGTTGAAGCCACAAGTGGAGACTGCTTCCGTGTTGAAGCCACAAGTGGAGAAATCCGGCTGTGGCCTCTGGTGATTGATTAAAATCATCTGTGGAGCCAGTCTTTTGAAAGGTCTGGTTTCTGTTTAACTCTGAGGAAACAAGATCTAGTGGTAGTTATCCAGGGAGGGGATATTAAAGACATATTTGACCTCTCTTCTCATCATGGACAGAACTCAGGTTTTAAGGTTTCTCTGGTGTCTGCTTGGCTAAGAGGGGGTCCATTGAGTTGGTTGGAGGACTTAATGATTTTATTTTTATTTTACACAGGTACTCTTGGCATTCCTTGTCCTATTGGCTCATCATTCCAATCTCTGTCTCCATCTTCACATGGTCTTCTCCCAATGTGTCTCTGTTTCTGAGTCCAGATTTCTCTTTTCTTGTAAGAACGCCCAATTATATTAAATTAAGTGGACACTCTACTCCAGTATGGCTTCATCTTAATGTAACTAATTATATTTTCATTGACTGTGATGCTGTGATTTGTAATAAGAAATACACAGATGCTTCTTGACTTACCATGGGGTTACATCTTGAGAAACCCATTGTAAGTTGAAAGTATTTTAAGTCAAAGATGCATTTAATACACCTAACCTATTAAACATCACAACTGAAACTAGCCTACCTTAAACGTGTTCAGAACACTTGCATTAGGCTATAGTTGGGCAAAATCATCCAACACAAGCCTGTTTTCTAATAATGTGCTGAATTTCTGTTGACCTAAAAAGAAACTTCGGCATAAAATATTAAAGCGTTTATTTGAACCACGGTGAAGACAGCTGCCCGGGAAATACTTCTAATTTGCCTTGGGAAGTGCTCTGTTTGGCTTTTGTTGTAAGCATGTTTTTAAAGGCAAAGAGGGGACAAGGAATGGACTGATCCAAGGTTATTTTTTAGGAATTCTCATTAGTTTACAGAAATAACATTGATTAGTGATTGGCTACACACAACTAAACTATAGGATATAAATTACGGTGTCCAATGTATTGTGTTGTTAGGTTAATTTATAGCTATGTGGCATCAATCTAGTGCTCACATAGCAAGCAGCTTCATGAGATGAATATTTATAATTGCTCAAGGGAGTTGTGGTGCGATGGGACTGCTGTCTTATTCAAATACCTCTGCGGTCCTGATAATTTAAAGGGTGCTTGCATTTCTCAAATAAAAAATGTCATTTCTTTCTCATATTTCATGTAATTTATTGAATACTGTACTAAAAGTGAAAAACAAAATTATTACATGGGTACTCAACAGTTTCTACTGCGTGTGGATCATTTCACACTATCATAAATCAAAATATTGTAAGTCAAATCATCGTAAGTCAGGACCATCTATATATTTGGTCTGGTCCCCATTTTCTCATACATCTAAAACCCTTGGAATCTCCAGTGTGGTATGTGTCTATCTGTATGCTAGTAAGATGACTGATGGCTGGGAGCTTCTAGAGAGCCTCAGGTTTGGGAGATGGTTGCCAGGCGAATCAGCTTTGGGATTATAGAGTCGGAACTTTTGGTTCCACCTGACCTCTGGGGAGGGAAGAGGGGCAGAAGGTTGAGTTGACCAGCAATGGCCAATGACTTAACCAATCATACCTATGCAATAACACAAAGGACAGGGTTGAGTAAGCTTCTAGGTCTCTGAATATATGTAGGTGCTGGGGAGTGCTAGCACCCTTCCCCCATACCTTTCCCTATGCATTGCTTTCATATGACTATTCATTTGTATCCTTTGTGATATTCTTTATAATAAATGGGTAAATGTAAGTGAAGTGTCTCCCTGAGTTCTGTGAATTAGTTGTCCTAGCAAATAACCAAACCCAAGAAATAGGTTGTGGGAACCCCAATTTATAATCAGTTGTTTAGAAGTACAGATCACCACTAACTGGGTCTTATGATTGACATCCAAGTGGTGGACAGTCTTGTAGAACAGAGTCCTGAATCTGTGGGTTCTGACACCATCTCCAGGTAAATAGTATGAGAATTGAATTGAACTGGAAGACACACAGTTGATGTCTGCTAGGAGAATTGCTTGGTGTGTGGGGAAAACTCTACCATATATTATGGTCACAGAAAGTTCTGTACTGTGTTGAGTGGGGTTTGAGAGTGAGAACTGTAGAAACAATCGTTTTTAAGGTTTATTTTTATTTATTATAGAGATGGAGTCTTGCTATATTGTCAAGGCTGGTCTCGAACTCTAGCCCCAAGTGATCCTCCCACAGTGGTCTCCCAAGAGATTATAGGTGTGCTCCATCACCCAAAACCAAATCAATAGTTTGGCTTTTTATCTCTTACAATGACCCTATTTCCAAATAAGTTCACATTCTGAGCTTCCAGGGGTTAGAATTTCAGCGTTTCTTTTTTTTTTTTTTTTTTTGAGTTGGAGTCTCACTCGGTCCCCTAGACTGGAGTGCAGTGGCCGCTCCCGGCCACCGCAGCCTCACCTGCTGGGCTCTGGTGATCCTTCCGCTTCAGCCTTCTGAGTAGCCGGAATTACAGGCATGCGCTACCATGCCCGGCTGATTTTTTGATTTATTGTAGAGATGAGGTCTCGCTGCCCAGGCGGGTCTCGAACCCACGGGCTCAGGCAATCCACTCACCTCAGCCTCCCAAAGGCACGGGATTACAGGCTGAGCCACCGAGCCCGGCCTCAGCGTTTCTTTTTGAGGAACACAATTCAACTCACAAAAATAATCTAAGCGCTAAATGTTTGTCAGGAGATTTCTAAACTGAAATAAATCCAACAGCCAAACTGGAGACCCAGAGTCATGTGTTATGATTTCCAACATAAACTTTTCTTCTGTAGTGCTTTTGTTCTTGGGATTCTTTTACTGGGAAAAGAAAAGTTGGAATCTCATTCTGTCGCTCAGGCTGGAATGCAGTGGCACGCTCACAGCCATCGCAGCCTCGACTTGCTGGGTTTAGGTGATCCTTCTGCCTCAGCCTTCCAAGTAGCTGGAACTACAGGCAAATGCCACCACGCTTGGCTAATTTTTTGATTTATTGTAGAGATGAGGTCTCTCCAAGTTGCCCAGGTTGTTCTCAAGCCCATGGGCTCAGATAATCCTCTCACCTTGGCCCCCCAAAGTGTTGGGATTATAGGTGTGAGCCACTGTGCTGGCCAAGAGTTTCTTAATAAAGAATTAATAATGTGCATTTGACTCAGTCACCATTTTTACATTCAGAAGAGAAAACTCTGATTTTGTAACACACAGCTATTGCTTCTTCTTCTTCTACTTTTTTTAAAGGAATGATTTGGGGATTTAAAGTTCAATGATTATAGCCTGAGGAGATATGATTGTCTCCTGCAAATTCATTTAAGTTAGAAAGGTATCTTCTATAAGACTTTAATTCTATAATTCATTCTATTTTTTTCCTTTATAGATTATCTCTTAAAAGCAGTTTGAATTTGTGCTTTTGCCAGCACTAGGATTTTTGCATCTCACATTGAAAGCTGTGATTATTGATCTCAAAGACATTTTATTTTCAAGACACATGGCCATTGAATTTTGTATCTGGAGATTGAATTTCTGGTAAGAAGCAATTTAAAGAAATGCTCTTCATGGGTGTTGTTGTTTTTCGTCATGGAAGAAATGAATACTAACATAAGCATTTAGCTATAATTATAAATACATCAAATGTGATGCAGTTTTAATTATGCAAGACCAATGGAAAACGCAAAACATGAATATGTGATTTTAATATAGATACATGTGTAATTGCAAGGGTACTTGTCACAGGAGAAGCTCTTTTCCCATTTTTCTTTCCCCCTCTTCCCTTAAATGCGATTCTTGTTCATTAAATCTTCTAATATCCTTGGAAGTGTTCTGCTCTAGTTTCCCTTTATTGCTCATAGACACTAGGAGTTAAGATCCATCTGAAATCTGGTGGGCGAGCCTGTTTGAGAGCTTCACTTTGTGTTTTTAGAAGGGCAAATGTTCTCATTTGTATTGACATCAAGCAAGTATTTCAACAAAAGTGGATTTCTGACCCATCAATCACTTATAGAAGACATTTGGCATAAACATTTAAATAGTAGAAACGATATTATACTCGAATGTAAAGAACTTTGTACTTGGCTTAAACTAAAGGCTGTTGTCTTCAATACATGGCTCTTTACTTGTTTGTGTGAATCTCCCATGTCTACGTCCCCAAATAAATACTTTGCAGATAAGTAATGAAGAATATGAAGTCTGTGTAAATACTCATTGCCAGTAATATTTCAGTTAGATTATCCTTTATTCCTTTTGAATTCAGCATAATTAAATATCTATTTACTTTGTTGTTAAATAACATGAAGAGTGTGGATTTCTCATTGTCAGATGAACTATCAATTAAATGATTAATCTTTAACAAATATATTAGAATTCACAAACCAATTGAATATTGCCTCCTTCTATTTAGTCTTCTTTGGAGGTATAGGCCAATAGCGAAATTTCCTGATGTCCAATTGTGTGTGTGTATCCCATTTAGAGAGGAGTAAAAGGGAGAATTGTTTTGGTGCCTGCAGGGTGGATGGACTTCCGGTTAAGAAACCATTTTGCCACTTAGTGCTGTGACTCAGAGATGTTCCTGACACACTTACTCTGAGAACTGAGTGTCAGAGCCCAATGAATACAAGTTTTTAACTCACATGCAATGCATGCTTGTTTAAGTGGAATGGATGGAGAATGAGCATTCTGTTTAATTGACTTCATTAACAGAAAATTACTAAAACATGAAGGTTGCATTATTTTCAAGCAATTAGAACAGTACATTTAGTATTAAAGTGACAGTGAACATAATCAAAATGTGGTCTCAAACATCACCTATGGAAAAATCCTTTCCTGTCTATCCCATCTAATGGAGCATCCCACCCCCACTCTAATCACTCTCTAGTCTCAGATACCACCTGAAACTCTCAGATGCATTTATTTCATTACATGCCAGAAAGCGAGCTTCACAGGCACCTGAGGACTATTCCTATCTTGTTCACCACAGTATCCCCTGCAGCCAGCCAGTTCTCGGCAGATGTTGAAGCTCAGAATATATTTTTGACTGAAGCAGCCAATTTCAAAGTGTCTCAGGGTCATGTTCAGTTAGGTTTCCCAAATTGTGTGCCCTGGAAAGCTATTTCTGTGAATTTTTAACAAATATGATGTGATAAAAAGGATCTGAGGTCAAATAAATGTCAGAAATAACGGGATAAACAAAATTAAACAGATGCTTTAAATGTGGCATCTCTGAGAATTTTTAAGGTACCAATTATTTGATCACGGAGCCCCTCTGCTCCCTTTTTTGAGGAATATCTTGACCAACATTTAGAGGCACAGACTTCAGGAAATGTCGCTGAATAAAAAATGAGAACAATTCTGCTTGTTTGGGATTTTGGTGATATGGGGTTTGTACAAATAGAAAGAAATTACAGAAGATTAGATATGCCCCCTTAAAGGATAAGCCACATTAAATGGCTGATAATATTGTGAGCAGTGTATGAAAGAAAAGTGAAATAGTAATGTGAGAACCTTGGGTATTGTTGAATCCTAATCCTAATCACTACTTTCACTTCTCTACCTTGTAATGTCCTGAGAACAGCTCAGGACTGTGTTGCAAACCATGGAGAAAAAGGAAGAAGTTCAGCAATATTCTGTTTTCACATCTTGACCTAATGTGCTCTCCATATAACATCAGCATATCCATTCAATAATAAAATGCTTTTTAAAAATGACAGCCTTTTTAAGCTTTACCTCTTGATCAGAAATGCTTTCTGTTTATGAATCTCTTCTTGGTCTTGATTTTGGGTGTTTTTCACTTTTTTCAGCTATGTACTTGATCTTATTTCTCTAACTAATGTCATTATTTTATAATGGCACATTTTCCCAAAATTGAATAATCCAATGGTTTTTCTTTCCCTGGTCATATTCTTTAAGTTATTATTATATTAAATTTAATCCTATTCTGAGAAAATATTTCAACTATTACAAAGTTGCTCTACCTCCGATGGCCTCTGCATCATTTTTTATTGCTCAGAGTCTAGTCTAATTTCTTTCTTTTCCTTTGGTGTGCTAAAATTACTTATTCTATGGGATTGCATAAAAAAAAAAAACCCACACTTTTTTTGCATTTTACCCTGGTGAATTATTTTGTTGTTATATAGAAATCGAAAATACTTTTTACCATTAAATAGTCTACTTTTGTCTCTTCCTTACTTGGATTAAAAATTTCCTTCTAGTCTTATCGCTAGTTTGAAGATCTATGTCTGTGATTCCTGATATGCAGATCATGTGGGTCGGTCATGAGTTACCCCCTGAGCCCATATGCCCACTAAACACTATCTGTAGACTGAATAAATAATGTCTCGCAAATGTATGAATTAGTATTTTTAAAATGTAAATAGGCAATACTGATATAATTCAAATTATTTAAAAGCATCAGATTCATAGAAGTGTGTTTTTGTGTGTTTTTTTAGTAAGAAGATAATAAAAGTATAAATACCATCTTCAAGTCTAAGAAATGCTTCAATGTTAAAAGGGTTAAAAAACTCCTCATGTTTATTCTAAGAGGCCCTGTGTTTCTTTCATATTCCAATAAGATTTTTACCCTATTTAAGTATATATTGCTGTCCTACTACATTAATGCTAATCCAAAATTTCCTTCTATCTCTTTTTTGCCTTTAGAATTTATACCCAGCTGTGTGCCAAGGAGTCTGGAAAAGTGTAGTACCTATTTAACAACATTTGTTCATTGTTTCTTTGTACACGTTGAAAAAATATGTATAGAGTTCACACTGAGTGGTTCTCATCACTGGCTATGTAAAAGAATCACATATCAAGAAATACTGACAACTCTCTTCCATTCCCACCAACAGGGCAAGCATCTTCTGGAGAGGAAGAAGTGGCTTGGCATCTCTATTTTAAAAGAGCTCCCTAAGAGATTCAAATGCATTGCAAGTGTGAAGAATCAGCTGCCTACTGTGGGCCAGGCACTGTGTTTGGTGTTCGGCCTCTCAGGAGTGAGCAAGTTAAACTTGGGCACCATCTCTCCTAAGACTTCATTTTTGGGAAATCCCACCATAACTTATCTTTGAGTCCAGTTGGCTTGTCATCAAATGTGTTGTAGACTGAGACCCTGCAATTATTGTGTAAAAATGGTTTACTTAATTAGAAAATGCCAGCCATAAGCACTTGATTCTTGGCCTTAAAAGCTCAGTTACCCCAGACTGTCTGGCTCTAAACCACATGCCTGGCAAACTAAGAACACACTGCCTGGCACATAGATGCATAGATGTGAATCAATAGATGTGTCTATTGAATAAACAATCAAAAAAAAAGAGCAATGTTTACTGTAAAGGGATTGTTTGCTGACTTAAAATTTTCAATTATTAGTTGTGGGAGAAAAACTGCCCAGAGGCAAAATTCCTGATTTACAGAAAATGGTCATTTCCAAAAATGGTTGTTCTTATTACATCTCCCAAGTCTGTTAAATTTCAGGCATATTATAGTCTTTACTGCTAAATTCTACAAATTGTCTTTAATTCCAAGTAGAATAAATTAGGCTACTTCTTATTGCGGCACTTAATGGATTCTCTCCCCCCTTTTCTGGTTGTTATTCTTGTTACACTCTTGTTTATTTTTTTTCTTTTTTCTGTCTTTTTGGCAAGGCTAAGAAGACTCTGATTCTGCTACTTGCTTGGTGAATGACTTTGGGGTCTTTGGAAACATTGTGCAGCCTGCACTTCATCTGTCCAGTGGAAATAACATGGACCACATTGTGTTCTAGGACAAGAGAAGATATGTGAAAACACACTTAACATGACATACAGGAAATACAGGTGAATTTTATCCAAATATAATCCAACATTCTCGTTTTACAGATGAGGAAAAGGAGACTTAGAGAGTTTCACAATATGCTTCGGGTGCTCCAGTTACCTAGGACTGGATACATGCTTGGAATGTGATGACAGAGGGAGAGGCTGTGGGGTGGGGCTATACTTTGGTTACAGAAAACATAGGAATAGTAGAAAAGTGGCATAGATAGAACTCTATATCAAACACGAATAAATCTATAACAAAATTCCTGAAGATAGACATGAGGCTGCTGGTACTAGTAACAGTAGGAGATAGTTCTGATTCTTTCATATTGACTTTAAGATGGTTCCTAAATCTGCCAGCCTCTCTTCTCTGCAGTCAGTCAAATATACATATACATATATATATATATATACATACATACATATATATATATTTTTTGAATTGGAGTCTCACTCTGTTGCCCAGGCTGGAGTGCAGTAGCACACTCATAGCCACCCCAGTGTCAATTCGCTGGTCTCAGGAGATCCTTTTGCCTCAGCCTTCCAAGTAGCCGGAATTACAGGCATATACCACCAAGACCAGTTAATTTTCTGACTTATTGTAGAGGTGAGGTCTCACCAAGTTGCCCAGGCTGTTCTCGAACCCGTGGACTCAGGCAATCCCCTCACCTCGGCCTCCCAAATTGCTGGGATTACAGGCCTAAGCCGTCGCCCCAGCCTCTTTTTCTTATATTTTTGCTCCTCTTGAATCATCCTCTTTCTCTTAATTGTTTACTCCCAGGTTCCTCAGCTCTCATTAGCTGATGTGGCTGAGTGCCCAGTGGCAACTGGCAAAGGTTCAGCCAATCTCAGCTTATGGGAATGAGGATGAGAACCCCATGAGTCCTACGCTTTGTCCCATGTCCTTCCGATTTTTAGGCTGTATTTATGCTGAGGTGCGTGCAGGCTATGTTTCTTGCAGTCAACTGTTGCTCATTAAGACTTCTCTTCTGCATACGTCTTTCCCAAACTGGGTGCTGACTGATTTGAGTAGATCAGAGTATTTTCCTAACAAAGAAGAGCAGCTCTTTTTGGCACAGCTGCTTGGTATTTTTCCTGGAATGCTAGATGGAAGCAGACACTCATTTGGTTTTCGCCAGTCTCTCTTTGTCTAAATTGTCCCATTTGGCTCGGCCTGTTGGCTTTAGTCTATTAGAATAGGGATATAGGAAACCATTCCTCTTGGTTGATGTGCTTAAACGCAAGTGCACCCACATGTGCCTTACCAGGACAGGAATTTGCATAAATGTTTCTGGCCCATCAGATTTCTGTGAAGAGTGTTTTGGCATTCCGGATGCAGGGCATGAGTGCGCAAATCCCATGTGGAGATCACAGTTCACTAACTTGTAGATGGCCACCTAGAGAAAAGAAGTGGTTCTGAATAATGACTCTGCAAACTGTAGACAAGGGACCCCTAAATCACTCTTCTTTGGTGCTATTTAAAAGTTGGGCAAGGACCCACAGACCCATTTTCAAGGTAAGGAGAACTGCATTTTCTTTTCCATAATAAAACAAAGTCTACAGTGTTTTCAGAATAAGCAATATTCATCTCTCAATTAGTGCTAACAGCTAATCAGGGTGCAGCAGGATAGTGAAGCTCTCATTGAACAGTAGGCAGCTTGTTTTATTTTTTCAATGCCGCTTAAAGATTATTTGAAAAATCTCCTTCAGAGACCAGTGTGCAGGGAGCCACCTACCCCCAGTCAGAATTTAAAATGATCCAAAATACAATATTAATGATTGATGCAGAAGCTCACAGTTTGGCGCTGGGGTTTAATTAGATAAGCATTGCAGCTGTTTTCTGGTGGAGGCCACTTGATAGGACACAAAGCTGTTATGTGACTTCCCATCTACAGGATATCTATTGAAGCGCAAACAGAAGCAAGCTACTAGGAATTACAATGATGACATTTTTTTTTTTCAGTACTGAAATGAGTGGAAGTCTGATTGTGGGGGAGGGACACACATTTTGTAATTAAAAAGGTGGGCTTGGAATGTCTATTCATTTGTCGACGAACTTAACACTCATAAAAATCAGCTAATTGCAGCCAAGCAAAGATCTGGCAAGTCATGTGTAAAAAACTTACATGACTGGTGGTTTTGGCCCATACCACTTTGCACATACAGAATCCTCTTGTCTCAAACCCATCCTTCCATCTTGTAAACATTCAATTGTGTAAGGCTAACTAACATTTTGCTCATGCAGATAAATACCTGCAATAGGTTGTTTTAGAATTGTTTTTTCTTCCTGAAAACATGAGAAGAATTTAAATTGGAGTCCGTTTCGCTGTGTTTCCCTTCACTGGGTCAAAGGGAATTGTCGACATTTGATTATCCTAAGAGTTTGGTGTCTTCTGTTTCTCAAGTTGGAAGTAACTAGAACAAACTATGTAGTTTCTGTCTACAGCTAAGCTTCAGCATGTGTGTGTGATCTCTAGTCATGCGAACCATCTAATAATTGCAATTTGTTGAAGCTTTTTGTAAATTAAATGTGCAAGATTTTCAGAACGTATCCCATTAGAATGAGGCTTGGAGGTCTGCACACTTCAAGTGATATTGTTAAATTGATTTTTAAAACACTTTTATTCAATAAAAAGGAAGCTTATCTAGGTGTTTTGTGCTGTGAAATAATTATAACAACCATATAAATATAATATAACATTAATATAAAGTTATATAATATAAGCTAATATAAAATTAATGCATAGAAAAATGTATACACAAGCACCTTGTAGAATAAAGGTAATTTTGATGAATGATAACAGCAATTATTTTGATTTATTGGTACTTATTCAACTTCAATTCAGGGAATAGTTTTTCCGAGTATATACTTGGGCTTCATGGTCCACCTCGAGGCCACATTTACAACTGAGTAGCAATGACCCAACTGAGGCAACCTCCCACATGCCCTAGTCATGCACCCCTTGGAACACCCCTGTAGCACTTTCATGCCTCTATTATATGAAGCACAATACATGCCTCTATTGTATGAAGCAATTGAAGTCATGGATCTGATTGAGATGCCCTAAACAGAGGACATAAAGTGAGAAGGATAGAGGGCCTACAATCAAGGATTAAAACACCCCAACACTCAGAGGTTGTGTAACTGAGGATTTTAGAAGCATAGCAAGGGAGTAGCTGGGGATAGGAACAGTCAGGAGAGGGCTGTGACCCTATGGAGATCCAAAATAAGAAAGTTTTTCATGGAGAAGGGCGTGGTCAACAGGGCTGAGTTGCGGATAAGATAAAAGCTGAAAAAATCAATTGGATCAAGCAGTAGGGAGGCCACTAAAGAATGTGGCAAAGACTGTTTTGGTGAAATGGAGTGGACAGAAATCAGACCTCTGAGTGTTGAGAAGCGAGTGGGGGTTGAATAAAGAGAAAGTACAGATGATGGTCTCACCTAGAGTTATTTCAGAATCAATGATGCCATTTTCCACGTATTTCCCTGGAGTCACAGTTAAGACAAGCTGTGAAGGATTCTATCCAGAAAGGCCTCCCAACCATCTGGAGCTAATGTTATTTTGAGCACTCTGTGTAGCTCCTGAGAACCAACTAATCCTGTTGCCAGCCCACCTGGTGCAGGATTTCCAGGAGCAGCCGGCTTCTTCCAGAGAGGCCCAAGTCCTCCAATCCATCAGAGATTTCAGGGTCCGGTTCTGTGGACATTTCTAGGTCATTTGTCTTCCCATGACTCATCCATTTCTTTCATCCAAACGGAAAAAGCTTCTCGAGTCACCATTTTTGTGTGTGTGGCTATGTGCTGCCTTCTCCCTGGACCAGGTATAATTCTTCTCCTTCTAAACTTTTCCTCTGTGTTCTTCAGAAACTCTACTTAGTTGCAAACAACTTCATGTACACCCTCATCTAGTTCCAGAATGTTTCTCCCATTTCTTGGCTCTCGCTGAAGACTTTCCTCTCAAGGGGATACTCTAATTTGAATTGGAGCCCTCCTTGCTCTCAGAGTCCCTAGTAGAACTTGACTCCTACACTGTGTCTCCTTGTCACTTCCTTTCTTTCACTCCCTGCCAATCTCTTTGTCTTGGGTGTGTATAACTCACTCTGGACTCTTACCTTCTTTTCTTCCTTAATAGTCCAGGAACCTGGCAGGACCCACCATCCCAATCTATCCCCAATCTGACAGCTTTCCCTCCTACCATGTCAGCCTTGCTGAGCCTGCTCCAGTCATACTGGAAGCCCCCGACTCTATCAAGCTCATTCCCTCCCCACTGCCTCTGTCCAGAGGGCTCTCCTTCCAAACATCCACACAGCTCACACCTCACTCCATTCAATTCCCCACTCAAATGTCAGCTTTCCAGAGAGCCCTCCCTGGTTGCTTTATCTACAATTGTCTCCTCCTTTCCCTGTCCCTGATACCACTCTCAATCCCGATGCTGTGTACTCATCAGGGCCAGACTTATTGTGTCCTTGTGTGTGCTTAGCATCTCTTTCCTCCATTACGTGCCTGGAAGGAGGGGGGATCTTCCCATGTCTTTCTCATAACTGTCTTCTCAGCCTCTGCAGCTGAGCTGGGCATATCCTATGTGCTAAATACACATCTGTTGGATGAATGAGGGAACAAGTCACTTGATTCATTCTTCTTCAGTTACCTTGTCTTAAAGTCATAAGATGAGTTTTGTGGCATCTCAACTTGTTGAGGGAGAGACATAAAATAGCAGTTCTTCTCCCTAAAGTGTTACCATTGAAGAATGGATTTCCCCTGCTTCTTCTCAGCGTGACTCATAACTGTGTAGTCAGTTTCATGTGGTCCTAGAATAGCCTCATTCCCTCTTCTCCCTTCTAAACTTTTGTCTATGATCTAAAAGCCTCCTTCATACCTAGCACAGGCCTGCCTGTGAGGCTGTTCCCAATTTAGAATGAGGAGAGTTTATGGTCCTTTCTTCGGGGTCTTCTCTCCCCTGTATGGGGCAGGCATAAGTGGAGTATTCTTGTGAAGACACAAAAGTAGATGTTTCCTGTTTCATTGCCAACAGGTGTCAGGTTGTTGACCTTTGTACTTTGTTATTCTTTTATTGGCAAAGATCTCTCTCACAAGCCTGGTGGGGAGGCAGCTGTTCAATAATTGAAAGTTTCTCTGAACTTAAAATGTGGGGCTCTTAGGATTTCAGGGCCCAGCGTTGGACTTTGGTTGCAATTCTGAGACAGGCAGAAAAAACTTACTGAGTCCCAATGTCATCCTTTCAGCCAAAATAGTCGGGAGCTCCCCAGACCCCGCTTATATCTTGGGAGGCAAAGCATACGTGTGCTCAGATAAAGACCGGGATTCTCAGCCTCTGAGACTGTGTAATGAATGTACTGTGCTGGCCTTGCCTTCCTACCCTTCCAGTGCCCCCACTCTCTCTGATCTCTTCAAGACATTCAGCCTCCTTACCCACCCACCTCTGGGGCTTTCTCTTCATTCCCCACCCTGCCTAGACCTTAGGGGTGATTCTTCAGCTTCCTCAAGGAGGTCTTCCCAGACTACCCCAAACAGAGAAGGCCTCTCCTTGCCCCACCACATCCGTTGGACCTCTACCCATTATTCAAAATTCTGATTTTCTTGTTTATCTACTTGTTTCTTATGTGCCTCCCCTGCACAATGTACCAACAATTCCTGCCTGTTTTGCTCACCATTGTATCTCTAAAGCTTAGAATGAAGCTTGGCATACATCAGGCCCTCAGCAAATATTTGTTGACTAAGTGAAGACATTGCAACAATTCTCTTACCAATTCCTTCAGCACATCTACTCTCTAACTTTTTTTTTTTAATTTTAAAATTTAAAGATATGGGCTACAATTCAGGATTAGGTATACAAGGTAAAGTTTGGACCTCCCTTTGGTCCCCACTTTGCTGGGTTTGAGATCAGGTACCCTTATTAATGTTATGGTTCGCCCCCCCGGCAGTTTCCGGCTATTGCCAATTCCTTTCTTACAGTATTATGGTAAATGTTCAGGGTCCTCTTATGAGTGAAAACAAGTGGTACTCAGTTATTTGTTTCTGTGATAAATCACTGAAGATTTATCGACTCTAAATTCATCCAAGTTGCTGCGAAGTCCATAATTTTGTTCTACTTCATGGCTAGTATTCCATTGTGTGTATATACCACATTTTTTAAATCCAATCCATTTTCAATGGGCACACGGTTGGTTCCATGTTTTTGCTTTTGTGAATAGTGTTGCAGTAAACTCTAACTTCTTTCCTGTCTACCCACCCAAAGGTCAATCTTGGTCAACCTGTATCTGCCTTTCCTGCTTGTTTGTGAAAGGGCTATATATACAAAGTAATCCCCAGATGATGAAGGAGCCCAGAAACCAAAGAAGAAGGCAGACAAATCCAGTTTGTCAGTTTTGGGTGATTTATTAGGGGCACTTACAGATAGAAACATGATCCTGGGTGGTTGCAAGACAGGTAGATCTCTGTACTGCAGCCCCCAGACCCAGTTTATATCTTGGGTGGGAGGGGGAAGCATTTGTTCAGATAAAGGCCTAGAATTCTTAGCGAAATCAGGAAAATCACCTGTTTTTCCTACCCTCTTATACCTTTATCCAAAATCATATTAAGAGTGATATTTAGGCCAATATCATTCTTACAGGCTGTGAATTTTAATTTCTTTTTAAAATAAAAAAAAATTTTTATAGATTTAGGGGTACAAATGCAGTTTTTTAAAAACATGAATATTTTGTGTAGTGGTGGCATCTGGGCTTTTAGTGTAACCATCACCCAAATAGTGTTTGTTGTACCTGTTGGGGAATTTCTCACCCACCACCCCTTCCCACTCTCCCAGCCTTCCATGTTTCCAGTGTCTATTATTTCTCGATGTCCATGTGTGCACATTATTTAGCTCCCACTTACAAGCAAGAACGTGTGGTATTTGACTCTTTGTTTCTGAGTTATTTCCCTTAAGATAATGGCTTCCAGTTCCATTCATGTTGCTGCAAAAGACGTCATTTCATTCTTTTTTTAAAATAACTGAATAGTTTTCCATGGTGCATGTATAATATGTATGTATGTATGTATGTATGTATGTACGTATGTATGTATGTATAACATTTTCTTTATCCAATCATCTGTTAATGGACACTTAAGTTGATTCTATTAGCTTTGCTATTGTGAATAGTGGTGCAGACATATGAGTGCAGATATCTTTGATATAACAATTTCTTTTTCTTTGGGTTAGATGCCCAGTAGTGGAATGGTAGTTCTATTTTCAGTTCTTTGAGAAATCTCCATACTGTTTTCCATAGTGGTTGTACTAATTTAATTCCCACTAACAGTGTATATAAGCACTCCCTTTTCTCTGCCTCCTTACCAGCATCTGTGACTTTTAATAATAGCCATGATGATTGGTGCAAGATGGTATCTCATTGTGGTTTAAGTTTGATACTCTGTGCTTTTCTATTTCTACTCACTCCCCCTTCTGTTTGCTGTTTTCATCTAGAGCACGAGATGTGGTTTGCCTCAATAGAAAATCCCTCTTCCTTCTGTGAGAGTAACCTAGACCTTGGCAGAGATCTGGAAGAGTGAGTAGTTGGGTGCCTTCCTCCCACAAGATCCTCATTAAGTCGTGACTTGGGGACAGAGGTTTTCACTTGTGCCCGGATCCATATGTTCTATGTAACTGCAAAGCTGACTCCTGTTCTTGTCTCTTGGGTGATTTCACAGGTTGTCTGGGCTCCTTGTGTGTGTCTCACGAAAAGAGCAGAAGGCCACAGTGTCCCAAGTCTCCTCCAGCAGTTTGGAAGTATCTGCTGCAGATGGTTTGAAACAGACAGATGGTTTTGAGTAGCTTTAAGGAAAAAAATGCTGTGAAAGCTCAACTGAATCCTTTTTTAAAGCCTTCTGATTTTCACACATTCATTAAGTCTGCTTGGAATAAGGAGAAAGGATGAGAGGTAAACATTTGGAAAAGAGGAAGGAAGGAACCAGTGGTGTAATTAGCTAGAGGAAAGTTTATAATGAGAGAGTTCTGGGGATGAACATGCCTTGCCTGGGTGCTGTATGGAAAACACCATCACTGGTGCATCGTGCCTTTGCCAATGGAGTCATTTTGCCCATTTTTTTCCATCCCTCCCTGTTCCTTACATTTCAAAACCACACCATGCTAACTATTAGCTCACCAGCCTCACACTCCTGTGGGTTCCTGAGATTCTCTTCCTCATGACTTCCCCACTGAACTCATACTCCATCAGTGCTGCCTCCTCCATGCAGCTCTCGCTGATACCTTCACCAGCAATCCAGATGAAATGAGTTTCTCCTTTTTGCTTGGTCATCCCAGCATTTTGGGTAACTGCTTTTATTAAGGAGTAGCATGGTCTGATTAAGAAAAAGAATGTGGGCTACGTAGAGTCAGACAGACTTGGGGGGCTCATATACTCTGGCTGAGTCACTGAACTTCTCTGAACCTCCGTTTCTCCATCTTTGGAAATGTGATACTCTCCAACTCAGAAGGCTATGGTGAGGATGGAGGTGAAGAGTATGAAGCTCTTTGCATTTGCTAGGTGTTCTGTAAAGTCACCTCTACCCCTTGCATCCTGCACTAGGGATAATTGTTCCTCCCTCTTTTATGGAAAGCTCTGTAGGCTCAGGGATGATACCCTTCTACATATAATATACTCCTAGAGGGTCTAGCACGATGTCTAGTAAGTGTATAACACATGTTTGACAGAGTAAGTTCAATTTCCTTGGACTATAACTTCTCAAAATTGTTTACCTCCTGGTGCTCATCAAAAGTGAAAATGTTTCTGTAGATCACCTGGAAGTGATTTGAGGGAATCTGAGTGGGGCTTGGTGAGAAAATCAAGTCCATTTTCTTTATTCCATACAACTATGGTAAGGAAAACAAGATATTGAGAAACATATTAAATGTTTTACTTATATAATCCTTAAAACACAACTTCCTTAAATTAGTGGACTCAGAAAATTTACAGTGGAAGCCACAAAAATAGAATTCAAAATTAAATTGGAGGCCGGGAGCAGTGGCTCATGCCTGTAATCCCAGCATTTGGGGAGGCTGAGGAGGGAGAATGGCTTAATCCCAGGAATTCGAGACCAGCCTGGGTAACATAGTGAGACCTCATCTCTACAAAAAATACAAAAATTAACCAGGCGTGGCGGTACAGGCCTATAGTTCTAACTACTCGGGATTGCTCGAGCCCAGGAGGAGAGGCAACGCGCGTGCACAAACACACACACACACACACACACACACACACACACACACACACACACACACACACGAGCGCGTGTTGAGTGGTTTTTACAACGTTATGTTTTCAATTTTTCCATTTTTTAAATCACTGTAAGTAGTTGCAGATATCAGTAGCTCCCAGGACATTGGTAGTCTGTTCTGGGAAGTTCAATGATCTGAAGTTCCAGACTATTTTCTAAGTGAGGAAATGGATTGGCCTCCAGGCAGTGCCCTCATGGAGATCACAGTGAGTCAGCGCAGCAGCAGGAATCAGTACAGCACGGCCGAGCTGCGCCCCATCACCTGGCTGGTAATCAGCAAATAACATTGCCTAAATATCTCTTGACCTTCAACTGAGCTCAATTTCCTCTGCCTCACTCTGAAAGGAGACCTTGATCATCAACAAACATACCTTGTTAAAATGTAAGGGACATCCTAACGAGGTCACTGACTTGTTTTATGCATGGTGCATGTTTATAACTCTGGGTCTCTGATTTCATGTAGTGTCTAGGTTGGCCTTGTTTACTGTACGATTCTGGAATGACTTTGAAGAATACTATTGATTCCAAGGGACCCACTGCCTGCCAAAACTGTGTTCCAGGAGAAGAGATGGAAAGGAAGCAGAGAGGTACAACCTCAGGGATTGGAAAATTAGACAGACGTCGCCATCTGTTACTGCTTCCACCTAGCTCATGGGCGGCTGTTATTACAGGGCTATTTTTACAGGTGCATATTTTTGTTATGTTTGTCCTCCACTTGTCTTTCTGGGCTCATTTTGAAGCACTTGAGGCAATCCAGGAGCCCTTTGGCTCTGTAAAAACTGCAGGATAGCTCAGAGCCTGGCATGGTAGGAGAAGATCTGTCCTGACATTCTGGTGTATTTCTACATCCAAGGATGGGAAGGGCATTTGGTGGCAGAGGTGGGAGAGAAGGTTTAATGAGGGCACCAGTTTGTCCAGATGAAAGGCATTGAGCAGACATATTGGATTATTTGCAAGATAACTTCAATCTACCCACGTATGCCAAACTGAAATACCTGGGGATCACGTTAATGCCAATACCACACAGTACGGTCAGAATAAAACTAACTCACATGTATGTGGGCACATTACTATTTCTCCCTTTGTAATCTGACCCTGAGGGGGTTATATACAATATGCCAAGTCACCTGGGCCTCAATTAAACTTCTCTTCAGGTTATGGCTCTATTTTTGCTTCTGGAAATTTCCATTTAGAGGAAAACTCAGATTATAAGACCTCAAGTGTCCTAAGCTTTCTCTCTGTCCAGTACAGATTTTTGTCATTTGTTTGCATTATTCATACATTAAATGCAATGCATTTATTAAACAGCCACTCTGAATCAAGTGCTCTGACAGGTACTGGGGACACAGGGCTGGATAAAACAGTCCCAGTTCTCAGGAAGTTCCCAGCCTCATCTACAGATTCACCCAAAGAGATATGTGCTGGAATAAAAGTTGTAGAGTACACTGTGGAAAGGCAGAACAAGGGTGCTTAAATCAACCTGAACTGTCAGTGGTGCTTAATGCAAGAGGACATGCATGTGTCTGGATTCCTGTCTTCAGGAGTAAGTAAATATTAGTTAGGTGTATCCCGGACATAGAGGGAATAGAATGGTGTTCCAAGAAGATGGAATAGCACATGAAAAGGTCCTGGGGTGGGAAAGAGCCTAGCCTATTCTAGATTCAAAGAATAGCAGGTAATTTAATAAGAACAGAGAATACATTGTTTTGAGGGAGTGAGGGGCAGGGCGAATGGTAGATGAGAGAGAGGAGATAGATAAATACTAGATCATGAAGGATCTCATATAATAAGTCAAGGACTTTCTTAAGTAAGCAACAGAGAGATGGTAAAATTGTGTGCATAGATGGTTTTGAACTTGAGAGCAATCAGCCTGGTGACAATACAGAAAGTAAACTAAAGGACATTAGCATTAGAGGAAAATTGATCAAGAGAGGATGAAGGTCTGAATTATAATAGTAGCAACAGCAGGGATGAAGAGGAGGAGAGGATGCTGATAACTATCTAGAGAAAGCAGTGTGGTTAGGAATACGTGTCTGCATGGATGTAGGGGATCGTGACAAGGGGAACGTGAAGGATGACACCCAAGTTTCTATGTAGGGAAACTGGTGGGTGGTGGTATTATTAGGGGAGATAGGAATTCAGGAAGCAGAAGAGGGTTAGGTGTGGGGGAGGGACAAGCAGGATTCTACTGCGGCATCTCAAGTTGGAATTGCTGGATGAAGAGTCTCCAAATTCCACTTTCTTTGTGACAATACTCAGCCCTTTAAAAAAAAATCCCATTGTCTCCAGAGTGAGCCTGGCATGTTATATCTTTGAAAACTTGCTCCTGACTTTCTATTCTGTTCTCACTCGTCCTCTTCCTCCTCCACATGAATTCAGGGGTCCTCCCTTTGCCTTCTCTATTCAACTTCCACATCTATGAGCATTTTTCCTTTGAGGCCTACTTCAAACCTCTCCATCCTTCTATGACTTCCCTTGCTACCCGACTTAGCGTTAATGTGCCCCGAGCACCACCGTGTGGCATTCCATGTTGTTCTGTGTCTACGTCCTGCCTTCCCTGACAGTGATGGGGTGGGGTGGACTTGTGTAGCTGTAGGTCGTGAAATGGCTGAATGAATGCAACACGGATCAGGATACGGGTCACTGGAGGTTGCTGAATATTGGTTTGCAATATGAGACCAAATTCACAATGCTGTGGGCTGTCGGGGTGGAGAGACTCACTCATTCTTCACACTGGTCCTCTCGTCTGGTAACAGCACCCTCAGGGCTCTGGCTCTTTGGTCAGGACTCCCTGGCCATCTCTGGGCCATCTGGCCACCACTAACGTCATCTGTTGACACTCCTTTTCACATTACTCCTGTTCTCCTTCTCCACTTTCTGAAGTGCCATGGCTGAGAAATCTGGGGGGCCTGTCTCCAGCTCTGTGGAAATGTAAGACCTTGTTGTCTTCAAGTCTTCCTTCCAGTAGGGAGGCAGCACTGAACTGCCACAGGATGACTGGCACCTTGGCCTGGACACTTTGGTGAGCAGTGACTGGGGTGTTCTCCTCCTCTGTCAACCGAGGTTTTCACCTGTGCACTTGACCTTGATATCAACATATGGGGCTCCAGAGAGCCCGTTTATGAATATATCAGGGTACATTCTAAACTTGTTAAAGGCAGAGATGCTGCTATATACCTTTAGTACCTAACACTTGCTGAATAATAGATGCTCAGTAACTGTATGTTATTGTAAAGGTATGTGACTAGGTAAATTTCCTTGAAATGATCAATAACTAATAGTTTACATATACATATGTAAGTAATACAATACTCTAATAGTTGCTGGGTTGTTTTTATTTAGTAACTACTATGTGTCAGGCACTATTTCTAATCCTTTCAACCCTTTTGTTATTTGTATTTATATTATTTTAGGCATTTATGTATCTATTGAGACTTCATGAGTTTAAGTTGTCTGTCCAAGGCAAACACTAAAAGTGTTCTGAACTGGGGTTTAAGCATAAGTTATTTTTAGCAGCATCCACGCTTTCTCGTAAGCTCATTCTTATCAGCAAATATCTTTGGCAATAAAGTCTACATGTAAGTCATCAGCGTCACACTGTCCTTGGGTCTGTTGGGCTCTATCTTATATTTTCTGCCATATGCACTCACCACCCTTGTTGCACTCAAGCATGTATGTGATACACACACACACACACACACACACACACACACACACACACACATACACACACACACACACACACACACACACACACACATGCACACATACACCCACACACTTTCCCCTGCCTCTTCCTCAATCATACGCCATGCTCCACTGGGAATAGGACCCTTTCTCTTCCATAAGAAGAGTACATTTCAAAAACGTACGCTATTTTCTCTTATAGTTTTTTGTTATTCAACAGTCTCAAGAAATGTTCATCAAGATATAAAAATGTTAATAAATTGCCTTTGGCTAGTGTTACATAGTCCAGCTATTTTTGAATAAAGAAATAGTAGTTCTCAAATACAAATCGGTTTGCAATTTCTTTCTCTAACATGTTAGTGTTTATATTTCTCCTCCATTTTTTCTCTTGTAAGGCTCCTTTTCTTCAATATTTTCCCTTTGCATCTGTTGGGACTTTAATATTGGGGTTTCCTTGGAGACTTGTTACTGTAAAATACTGAGGCATTTTATTGTAGGACTGGGCAAGTACTGTGACTTATTGTGGTCAGATCAATTTAATGGCAAGGAAATGCTTATGTTCCAAGACCAATAATTACAATCCATTCCTCACCGGTTTGCCTGCTTCTAGCATGGCTCCCTGCAGTCAATCCTTCATGCAGCTGCCAACTTCATTTTTCTTACCCGCTGCTCTGACAGTGTCACCTCTCTCATCCAACCCCTATGGTGGCTGCTATTACTCCTCACGTCCCTCCACACCCAAAGCTGTCCCCTTATCTTCAAGATCCTCACTCTCAAGAGTCTTCCATCCTCCACTTCTAGCCAGCATTCTGCTGCAAATACATTCACATTCGGAAGTTCCCAGCCCTAGGGACACTCACTCCATCAGGAATCTGTTGGGAGCAGGCCAAGGGACTCCAGATGGATTTCTGAATGTTGCTAGTTTTGTCTCTAAATCCCTTCCCAAGACTTCCATTCTCCCAGACCCTCTCTTTGCCAAGGATTGCCTGCTGAAATCTTGCTTCTTCTGTAAAGTCCTTTTGACTTAATAGAATGATAGATTGTACTATACATTTTAAATTTAAAAAATTTTTATTGTGGTAAGATACATATAGCATAAAATTTAACATCTTAACCACTTTTAAGTATACAGTTTGGTAGTGTTAAAGCAACTTCACAATGTTGTGCAGTGAATCTCCAGCACTCTTCGTATCTTGCAAAACTGCATATCTGTACCCATTGTACAAAGCTCTTTATTCCTGTCTCCCCCTTCACTCTTCTTGTCCCTGGCAACCACCATTCTGCTTTCTGTTTCTCTGAATGGGACCATTCCAGCTACCTCATTTAAGTTGAATCATACAGTGTTTGCCTTTTTGTGACTGGCTTGTTTCGCTTAACATGTCTCCAAAGTCCATCCGTGCTGTAGCCTGTGGCAGAATTTATTCCATTTTTAAAGCTGAATAATTTTCATTTTGTGCATAGATAACAATTTTTTTTTAGTTGGAGTCTCACTCCGTCGCCCAGGCTGGAGTGCAATGGCACTCTCATGGCCACCCCAGCGTTGACATGCTGGCCTCTGGCGATCCTTCCGCCTCAGCCTTCCAAGTAGCTGGAACTACAGGCACTTACTACCATGCCCAGCTAATTTTTGATTTATTGTAGAGACGAGGTGTCACCAAGTTTCCTGGGCTGGTCTCGAATCCACAGACTCAAGCAATCCACTCGCCTCAGCCTCCCAAAGTGCTGGGATTACAGGCTGAGCCACCGAGCCTGGCCAACCACATTTTAAAAATTTATTCATCTCTTAATGGGCACTTGGGTGGTTTCTACCTTTTGACCATTGTGAACCTTGATCATGGTGTACAAATACCTCTCTTGGAAATGCTGTTTTCAATTATGTTGTGTATATACACACATCAGTGCATTTTCAAACTTAACAAATAATTTTTAATATTTGCTTCAAGAGGGTTTAAATAGGATGAAACAGAAGCAACTACGCAGTGCTTTTCAGTTGATCCACAGTAAGGGAGGTACTAATATGAAGACAGGCTGTATTTGCTCTGGAACCCAATGGTAATAAATGCATTTTTCACAGTGAACAGTGGGCAGCATTTATTCATGGAATGGTCCAGACCTCAGAAGTAGTGGAAGAGATGCTAATCTGAAAAATTGTCCCAAGTAGTTAGTTGAGTAAGTAAATATACTCTAGGTTTTAAGTGTTTTGGGTCTGTGTCTTCATTTTATGGCACTTATTATAGTTTTGTGATGTCAAAATAATATGTCTGTGGTAGAAAATATGAAAAGCACAGAAGTGCGTGTGTGTGTGTGTGTGTGTGTGTGTGTGTGTGTGTGTGTGTGTGTGTAGCCAGTTTGCTAAGTGAAAAATACGCATCCGCTTTCATGCCAAGATAAATCTCCCAGGCAGTTCTGATCCTCTCCCACTTCCTCATGGGTTGCTCCAAGTGTGTAAAGCGCCCTGGGGACACATGAGTCACAGGGATGACTCCTGTCCCTCTGGCCTGGGACCTAGACTGAATGTGGCTCCTTTCCCCTCAGTTCATACCTGATCTTAATCTTGAATCTTAGCTCTCTGGTAACAAAAAGGGGCAGAAAAAGGTCAACCCAAGGAAAAGCGCACCAAGGGCAAAGAGTATTGTCCACTGAGGTCCACAGCAAAGCTGGCCTGAGCCTTTCCTTCTCTCTCCCAGGCAGGGGCCAGTTTAAGGCCACATTCCACAGCAGAGACCTTTCCACAAAGGGCCCAGGTTTTAAACATCTTCTCTTGTCTTGGTTTAAGCTTGCAGCACCTAGCACCATGGATCTTTATCTTTGACCTTGACCCCAATGCATGGCACCTCTCTCCAAGTGTGCCTGTATGTGGCTTTGAGTTCTTCCTGTGCTCAGCCTATGCCATTGTATGGGTCATGGTGGAGATTCTCCTTGTCCTGTAGGATTTGTCTCATCTTCACCAGTGAGGTTCACCCTGTGTAGTTCAGATTTTAAAAGATGAAAACAATTCATATTCAGCAAGTATGTGGCAGTTTTATATATCAGGTTTTTTTCTTCGATTCCTACAAAACAGATGCTGTTCCTTGAGATGATTTCATTGTGAAAGAGAAGGCTGGTGTTAGAAAAATAGTGAAGAAAAGTCATGTGATGACTTTCCTCCCTTCGCTTGTTATTGTTTATATCTTCATCTGGCATGATGGTAAATTCAATGGAAAAGGAACTGAGATACTCACTTCTGCTTCCAGCAGAGAGCTGTGGAATTTCTCACATTAGAGACTGCCTGAAAAACCCAGTCAGTATTTGCTTAAAGGGCAAATTAGAGGCACCATCTTATTTAAAGTCAAGGTCCCCTTGGGATTGGATCAAAAGCCAACTTCCTTCATTGTTGGCTCTCTTCCTCTCTCTCACCAAGGTTTTAATTCTTGCTGCCACCTTACCTTCCTGCTTAATCCTCAGCCTCCATCTGCCCTCCACTTTTCTGGACTTTCCGCTATGATCCAGGATTTGTAATTGGCCATCATCCTCACTGCTACTAGCAGCAGGTTGAAAAAAATAAAAGTAACTAAGGAATTCAAATCCCTTCTGCATCAGCAGTTTGCATAGCAGACTTCTCTAATGATGCTTCTCATTAATATGGGGTACGATGTATAGTGATAGAAAAGCGTGGAGGAATTTTTAAAGAAGTTATTTGTGTCTTCCATTCCCCGAAATAATCAATAATTTTTTTCACTATTGAAAGGAGGTACTTATAGAAACCTAGAATAAATTTAGTTTAGCATGGTCTTTTCACCTCAGCATAGCCATTTTTGCTTAGACTTTACCCCTGACATGCTTGAATCTAGCACAGGTTAGACATAGATAAGATAAATTTTCCAATAGGCAGGTTTTAGGAAGCGTTCAGACATTCTACTGCAGGTCAAGCGGCAGTCTACCCCACTCCATCAGCAAATCTCCATCAGATGCAAGACAAGGACAGAGCCGTAGAAATGATAACAGACCACCTTTTGGTCAGGGAGTTTGTGAACTGCAAATGTTTGACAAATTTCTTGTGGGAAACCTCCTCCCCTTGTCTCCCATCTAGCCCACCACCATGGCAGCAATCATGTGATTAACCCCTCATCTGCCTGCTATCTATCACCCGATGTCAGTACTTGTGCTTATCTGCCCCTTCGTAATGTCATGGAGCAGACCACTACCCAATCACCTTAGTGACCATCCCTCATCGAAGGGAAATGGTTAAAAGAACTCAACCACAAACAGTCATTTTGCCATTGCCTTGCTAGACTCTGGTGTGGCCACGGGCTCTTTGAGCTATGGCTGTTGCTATGTTTCCTGGCTTTGGCCCCCTTCCCTACCCTGGGGAGGTGAATCTCCTCTTTCTGACTCTCTCTCTCTAATATACTTTTCAAATAAACTATATTTTCTAATCTAGCTTCTGTACAATTCTTTGCATCTTTCATATGGCACTAGATCGCATACCAGACACACCTCATTCCCTCAGTAGGCCTGACCTAACATTCTGGAGGCCCTACTGGGCGTATGACTGTAACAATTATGATATATTTTTTATTTTTATTTTTATTTTATTTTATTTATTTATTTTTTTGAGTTGGAGTCTCACTCTGTCGCCCAGATGGAGTGCAGTGGCCGCTCCCGGCCACCGCAGCCTCAATCTGCTGGGCTCCGGTGATCCTTCCGCCTCAGCCTTCCGAGTAGCCGGAATTACAGGTGCACGCTACCGCGCCAATTTTTTGATTTATCGTAGAGATGAGGTCTCGCCTGCCCAGGCGGGTCTCGAACCCGCGGGCTCAGGCAATCTACTCACCTCAGCCTCCCAAAGGCGCAGGATTATAGGCTGAACCACCGAGCCCGGCTCTATTTTTATTTTTAAATTTTAAATATGTAGAGTACAAATCAGGGTTGGGATACAAATGTTCATTATGCAGGTACCCTTGTTGATGAGGTGTGCCCCGCCGGCAGTTTTCCACTACTGCCAATCCCACTCCCTCCCTCCTCTGGCAGTTTCCCACTACTGCCAATTCCTTTCTTATAGTATTACAATAGTTATTTAAGGTCTGCTTATGAGTGAGAACATGTGATGCTCAGTTCTTTGTTTCTGTGATAGATCACTCTGTATTACAGACTCTAAGTCCATTCAAGTTGCTGTGAAGTTCATAATTTTGTCCTTCTTTATGGCTGCATAATAGTCCATTATGTATATGTACCACATTTTTTTTTTATCCAGCCCTCTTTCGATGGGTAGCACAGTTGGTTCCATGTTTTTGCTGTTGTGAGTAATGCTGCAGTAAACATGTGTTTGCAGTTATCTTTTTCATAGAGTGATTGGAGTTCCTCCCAGTATATTTCCAGTAGAAAAATCAACCTCCCATATGCAGGGTCATATGGAAGGTTGATTTTTAGATCTTTTAGGAATTGCCACATTGTTTTCCACAGAGGCTATACTATTTTACACTTCCACCAACAGTCTAGAAGTGTTCCCTTTTCGCCACACCCTCTCCAGCATCTGTTGTTTTTTGAGTTATTGATGATGGTCATCCTGACTCAACTCAGGTGGTATCTCAGTGTGATTTTAATTTGCATTTCATTGATGACTAGTGAGGCCGAGCATTTTTTCATGTATCTGTTGGCTGTTCATATGTCTTCTTTTGAGAAGTATCTATTCATATCTTTTGCTCACTTTGTAACGGGGCTGTTTGTTTTTTTCTTTTTGGCATGTTTGTGTTCCTTGTAGATACTAGATGTTAGGCCTTTGTCAGATATTCAGTTGGCAAATATTTTTTCCCATTCTGTGGGCTGTCTTCCTGCTCTCTCAATCATTTCTTTGGCTTTGCAGAAGCTTGTCCATTTGATGAGGTCCCACTTGTCTATCTTATCTCTTATGGCATGGGCACTTAGGATTTTGATCAGGAATTGGTTGCCAGTTCCAAATTCCATAAGGATGTCGCTTGCATTTTCTAAGGTTCTTATAGTTTGAGGTTTTCCATTTAGGTCTTTGATCCATTTAGAGTTGATTTTTGTGTATGGTGATAAGTAGGGGTACTGTTTCAATCTTCTGCATGTGGTCAGCCTGTTTTACCAGCACCATTTACTGAATAGTTTCTCCTTTCCCCGGTGGTGGGTGGTGGAAGCTTTGTCAAAGATGAGTTGGTTGAGAAATTGATGTTTTTCTTCTGGAACCTCTATCCTGTTCCATTAGTCTACATGCCTGTTCTTGTACAAATACCAGGCTGTTTTGATTATTGTAGCTTTATAATAAAGTTTAAAGTCTGGAAGTGTGGTGCCTTCTGCTTTTTGTTGTTGTTGTTGTTGTTAAGGATTGTTTTGGCTATTTGTGGTCGTTTATGTTTCCATATGCATTCCTATATTGTTTCCAGGTCTGGGAAGAATGCTAGTGGTAATTTAATGGGTATTGAGTTAAATCTGTAGATTGCCTTGGGTAGGATGGACAATGAAAACTACAAAACACTGCTCAAAGAAATCACAGATGACATAAACAAATGGAAAAATATTCCATGCTCATGGATTGGAAGAATCAATATTGCTATCTTATTTTCTATCAGAATTTATTTTTGTGGTTTTTAACTGATAAAGTCATAGGTTTTGAGATAAACTCATTAGAATGAATGAGGAGACCACAGGAGAGGCCCCAGTGTGGCTGATCTGTATAGTGGATTGATGAGAGAGACCTGTGCTGGGCTTTGTTTATCCTCTCAAATCTCTAAGCTGCTGAGTCAATAAGATCCTGTTTGCATCTTAACAGGAATGATTGGCATTTTTTTCTTGTTCACCTCATGGTATGTCTCTTCCTGAGTGGTGAAGACCCCTTCCTCATCATAGTGGAGCCTTCCAAATATACCATTTGTAATAGAATGAAATTAGCAATAAGTCAAGCCTACTGTATGTGTGTATGGGGGGAGGAGGGGTAAATATATGCAAAAACAAAACAAAACAAAACAAACACGAGCTCAATTCTCACAGTTATGTAGAAAGTATGTATAGTTATCCTCCTTTCACAGATGTGAAAGTTAAAGGTCAGAATGTCTGACATCTCACAGTAAGTGACAGAGCTGGGATTTGCATGAGGGGTCTGCCCTTGCAAAACGGATGCTCTTTCCATCTTTATTGCAGTGAAAACAATGATTATCAATCAATCCCTGTGTCCCACCATTTTCTCTCAAACAATGCCTGGTTGATAACAGTTGCCCAACAGTTGTGAATTCCCTTCTTTCTTTCTCCTTCTCCTCCTATCTGGCCAATTTTCTTGGCTGCAAGCATTTGCAGACGATCAAAATTCCCAAAACAGTTCAAGCCAGTTCTGTGTATGAGCAGAATATAGAATCTGTCATAATGTTGGCCCCCTGAAATTATGTTTTTCTACACTGTGCTTTTCAAATTGGGGCCAATCAACTCGTCATTCACTGAAATGTTTTCCGAAGAGATTATGCTGACACGTGGGGCTGCATATGTCACATTTAGAGGGAAAGTTTTAAAATATGATCACTCCGCTGGCATTGATTCCTTGTTAACAAAAGAAGAGGTTATTTAGATGCATTGAGTGTGGCTCTTTTGGTTCAATTCAGCTACTTTTGATCTTCCCCAGGCTTTAAAAAATTCCTCCTACAAGGATATAATAAACAAAATGTCATCCTTCAGTAAAGTAGGAAAAGGATTAAATGTACTATAGATATTGGAGAAATGGTACCATATTCAATCACTTCTGATGCCAGTTTATTAAGTTCCATCTCACACCGTGTCTGAAATTCTGTAATCAGGTTTCTGCCATACTAAGGTGGGCAGGAAGCTCCTTGACTGAGGGCCCTTTGAGGTGAAATGTAGGGTGATTGTTATTTTTCTTGGAAATAAGACCATTGAAGGTTTAAAGGCAGCAGGAGAGGTGAGCTTCACCATCATGTTTCACATTCTGGAGGAATCCAGTCAATGGCTGGAAGCACAGAAAGCTGAAGCCAGCACTGTTCTGTGAGTTTCTATACCTGCTAAAGAATGTCTGCTGAAGTCCAGTCTTGTTCATTCAACAGCATCCTGGACATCTCCTCTCAGGTAGACATCTTAAACTTAACTAATCTAAAGCTGACCTCCTATTCCTCCTCCCTAAGCCTGTCCACTCAGTTTATTCCCCTTGATGTGTGGTAATGCCATGCTTCCAGTTGCTCCAACCAAAAACTTTAGAGCTACCCTGATTCCTCTCTTTCTTTCACACTGCGTATCCAACCCTTCAGCACATCATGTTAGCTTTGTCTCCACAATGCACATGCATCCAAATTCTGATCACTTCTCACAACCTCCATTACCAACACGTTGGCCAAGCCACCATCACCTCAAGCCTGGTTTATGGCAGCGGCTTACTACTGGACTTCCTGTTCTACGCTTGTCCTCAACTGGCTGTTATCAACCTCCTGACCTGCTTCAAAACAAGGGCAGATTATGTATCTCTCTCTCTCTAAAAACTTCCTCCCGGGCCCTCATTTTCCATGGAATAAAAGCCACAGCCCTTCTTACAAGACCCTGCAGTCTTATCCCCTGCTCCTTCTCTAGTTTCCTCAGTTACTTTTCTTTCCCTCTCTCTTTCTACTCTTGCCACGACGGTTCCTTGCTCTTCTCAGCCACCAAGCAGCTCGCTGTTGGCTGAGTCTGAATTCATTACTGATGTTCCATCGGGGGTGTTCCACCTAGAGTTTTTTGAGTCTGTTTTAAAAAAATCATCCCAACACTTCTAGAAAAAGTGTAAACCACTCTTTCAATTAATCAGCGAGAAGTCAGTTCTACTTACAAAATTTTGTGTTTAGCATGTTCTTTTTTTACCAGCTTTGCAGTCAGTAATCTTTATTCCTATCTCTCAATTATTACTATTATTATTATTTGAGTTGGAGTCTCACTCTGTCGCTCAGACTGGAGTGCAGTGGCTGCTCCCACAGCCTCACCTGCTGGGATCCGGCGATCCTTCCGCCTCAGCCTTCCGAGTAGCTGGAACTACAGGCGTGCACTACCATGCCCGGCTAATTTTTTGATTTATTGTAGAGATGAGGTCTCGCCAAGTTGCCCAGGCAGGTCTTGAACCCATGGGCTCAGGCAATCCGCTCACCTCGGCCTCCCAAGGCACTGGGATTACAGGCTGAGCCACCGAGCCCGGCATCTCTCGATTATTTATGTTTGAACTTGTGCCTTATGGTTCTGCTCCACTGTACCTCCCAGAGACATTCACATGGCAATTCTCTCACCTCTTTACTCAAATGTCTTCTTTACTCAAGAAGGTCTATCTTTTATTTTCTAAGAGATGAGGTCTCGTTGTGTTGTCCAGGCTGGAGTGCAGTGGCTATTTACAGGCACAGTCATAGCAAACTATAACCTTGAACTCCTGGGTTCAAGGATTTCTCCCACTTCAGCCTCCCAAGGGTTTGGGACCACAGGCATGCACCACAGGATCTAGCAAAGGAGGATTATCTTGACCTCCCTATTAAAATTACAACCTGCATGTTTTTCTACTAGAATATAAATTCCATGAAAGCAAAAATAGTTGTCCTTTAAAAAAAAAAAAAAAAACTGGCATGGCTCGGTGGCACAGCCTGAAATCCCAGCACTTTGGGAGACTGAGACGAGTGGATTGCCTGAGCCCATGGGTTCAAGACCAGCCTGGGCAATTAAGAAAAATTAGCCAGGTGTGGTAGTACGTGCCTGTAGTTCCAGCTACTTGGAAAGCTGAGGTGGAAGGATTGCTGGAGCCCAGCAGGTCGATGCTGGGGTGGCTGTGAGTGTGCCACTGCACTCCAGCCTGGGCAACAGAGTGAGACTCCATCTAAAACAAAAACAAAAACAAAAACAAAAAAAAACCCCTGATGTCTCTCTCAGAGCTTAGAACAGTGTCTGACAATGGTAGGCACACATTACATATAAGTCTAATGAATGAATAATCTGGAAAGTTCTAGTTCTAGACCTGGATTTGACACTGAGACTTTGGGCAAGACACTTTAACTTCTCAAAGTGTGGTTTCCTTCTGTATGGAGATACAGGGGTCTGCAGCTCCTACTTCCTAACTTCGGGGTGACTCTCAGATTGTCATGAAAACATGCCAAAAAATAGATCTTACTATACAAACATAAGAGGACATACATGGCAAAGGATGTGACACAGTGGTCTCATTGGAGCTACTCTCGCTGCCAGCCCACCTGCTCAGTAGTGCTCCTCTGGAAAATTATCATTGCTAAATTTTGTCAAATTCTAGCTTAAGGTTAATGTGTATTCTGACTGATCCAGGAAAAACTTGGTCCATGAAAAGACAAGGCAGCTCTAATGGTAAAATCTCTTGGTAAAAAGGCATTGCTATGGAAACTTTCCTCTTTGTTTTACAAGTGCAGCATTCTGAAAGTGACCCACCTGAATGATATAGCTAGCTTCTTGAATTATTTAAAATCGCACCACAAATTACTGTGGGCTTTGTGACCCAACCTTGTGTTAATGATGAGATTGTGCTCTGAAGTTGAAAAATATTGTTATCTTGGGTTTTAACATTTTTGAATAAGTTCTTCATTAAAAATACTTACATCAGAGTCACTTGTCATTGTTTCAAACTGGTGCTTTATAATTGGCGCAGATGCACTGGTGCATAAAATTGTGAGAATCCTATTTTTAAAGTGTTTTTCCTAATTTTTAATGAGTTTTCTACCTTTAGGCATTGTGATATATGCATTTATGCATCATAAAAAAGATTTGTAAGCAGCTTATAAATAAAAATTTTAATTCTGTCTTTAAATGTAGTAGATATTCAACCATAAATATAAACCTTTTTCTAAAAGAAATAAAAATGATTTTTACTCATTTATTCATTCATTCTTTCAACAACTGTGTATGACACATCTGCAATGGACTAATCCCTGTGTTAAAAGATAAAGAATAGCTCACAAATGCCTCTGGTCCTTGCCCTTATTTTTGGAGTGTACCATCTAGTTGGAGAGAGCGAAATCAAACAAACAATTAAGCACAATCTAGTTAAAATTGGCTAAGTAATGCTAAGGAAAAGCAGCAGATCAACAGTGGTGAACTTGAGTTGATTTGGAGCATGGACTGCAGAGTTTTCTCACAACTGATGTCCTTTTGAAGCTGGTTAGCTAGTTTAGGCATGGGGAATGAAAAATTACTGAGAGGAGGGTGACCTGTAACTGACCTAAAATTGACACAACTTCTCATGACTTCCCTGGTGACAAAACCAGTCAAACCAGCTTATTCCAACATAGAAATGGATTTGACCTACAAACACCCCAGAGCAAACTGTATAAAAGCCAGTACTCCCCATTCTTATTGCATCTCCCTCTTGTAGATTGCTTGCACTTCCCTTTCTAGAGTGTGTACTTTCAGTTCGAATTAAAACTTTTTACTTTCTGTGACTCATCCTTGAATTATTTCCTGTGACAGGGTCCAGAGCCTGGTCCTGGGTAAGAGACGACCTAATATAGTGCCTCAGAAAAAGACTTCCAGCTCCCCAGGGAGTTGGCCTAGGCAGCACACTGAGCCTAACTGTGAATGCTATCTCTTGCTGAGGCAACCCCAAGCACACCACCATCACTTTCACCTGGGGCCTGAAGAAGTCAGCCAGGGGAGGGTGGGACAGATGCTTGTGGGAGGATGAGTATCCCAGAGGATGGAAGAGCCTATGTGATGATCCTGAGGTGAGTAGAAAAGAAGAGAAGACCCAGAAAAAGAGGGATATTAAACAAGAGATGCCAGAATTGCAGGACCTTATAAGCTATGGAAGGATTTGGGAATATTTGAAGAGTAGGAGGATTTCATTGAAAAGTTTCCAGCAAGAGAGTGACAAGATTGAAGTTTATTAAAAGATTACTCTGGGTGGTGAATGGAGGCTTTACTCATCCAGACATAATTTGGTTTTGGTGGTGATGGTGGAAATTGCTGATCATGAAGATGGTGAAAAGAGAACCCATTAGATATATTTTGGAAGTGGAACTGACAAGTTATGCTGATGGATTGGATGTGTGGTTTATTATTCAGAAGGTGTTGAGATGATTTGGAATATGCTCAAAAGGCACTGCATGAGGACACTCGATGGAGCCTCAGTAAGGAATCCAGACTCAAACTGGGTGATGACATTATGGTCTCAGCACCTGTAGCCAGGTGGTCACCATGTCATGGGACCAAGGCCTCAGAGACCTAATTCCATCAACCTCTCAATTTCCAGCTCACACTGTGGCATTTACATACTCCTGAGTGCCGACTATCAATCTTGGCTTTTCCTTTTTCAGAGATTTCTGGAAAGTAGTTATTCTCCTATGTGTGTTGAAAAAAGTGTATTCCCTTCTGTTCCCTGAGAATCTACACAGATCTGCCAGGACCTCCAGCATCCTGCAGCACTTATGTTTTAAAAACAATTAAAATTTTTTTATCAAAGTAATACAGGCACACAGTCAAAACAAAAATAAAATCGTATAGAAATACTTCAAATAAGCTATAGCTCCTACAATTAGTATACAATTATTAATACAATTATTTAATGACCAATGAAGTTGAATACCTTTGTGTATGTGCTGGTTGGTCATTTGTACATCTTTTTGAAGAAATGGCTGTTCATTTTCATTGCCCACTTTTTAATGGGAAATTTTCTCTTTTTGTTGTTTAATTGCAAATCTCTTGGACTTGGATGGTCATCTCTTTAGCCAGATGTGGAAAGTTCTCTTGAATGAGCTCATGAAGTATTTGTTTGATGGTGTTCTCATTTTCTCTTTCTGCTTCAGGAATACCAATCAGGCATAGATTTGGCTTTTTGGTAAAGTCACAGCTTTTGGAGGTTTTGGTCCTTCTTTTATGTTTTTGTTTGTTTGTTTGTTTTTGAGTTGGAGTCTCACTCTGTTGCCCAGGCTGGAGTGCAGTGGCATGCTCATGGCCACCGCAGCCTCTACCTGCTGGGCTCAGGTGATGCTTCTGCTTCAGCCTTCCAAGTAGCTGGAACTACAGGTGTGCACTACCACACCTGGCTAATGTTTTGATTTATTGTAGAGATGCAGTCTCGCCAAGTTGTCCAGGCTGGTCTCAAACCTGTGGGTTCGGGCAATCTTCTCACCTTTGCCTTCCAAAGTGCTGGAATTACAGGCTTGAGCCACTGTGCCCAGCCTGCTTTCTTTTATGTTTTTAAAAGACTGTTTTAATTCTATATTTTGGTCTTCAAGGTCTAGGCTTCTTTTCTCTGCTTGGTTGAGTGTGTTTCCAATACTTTTTACTTTTTTATTAATTTCAAGGATAGAGCTCTTTATTTCCATTATTTCAGAATAAGCTTTTTTTGTAGTTGGACAACTCTCCTTTTATTTCCTGTGTGATTTCTTTGAGTTTCACTTCATGTTTCTCTGGGTTCCTGTTCATTTGTGCCATTCATTTTCCAATTTCTGCAACTGCCAACTGGGGCAGGTCATTCTGTGGGGTTTCCATTTTTTGTGCTCTGATAGCTGCTTTTTCCTGTACTGTTTCATTAAAATTCTGAGAGTTGCAGGTGTTCTCTGTTGATCCTTTTTCATTTTACTCAGTGAGAGAGGAACGAGCGCCACCATGCTGCAGATTCTTGTTACTGCAGATTTTCTCTCCCACTGCTAAACTAGTTGGGCCAGTTGGGCCAGTTTTTTGGCCCCCCTGTTGCATGTGGCTGATGGCTCACAGGGAGGTGTTCCAGAATCACTCATCCCCTTCACCCAGTGTGACCTCAGCTTGTATCCATACCTAGTTCACAATGGGGGATGGGGTGTCCAGATGTCCGCATCTGCCTTTTTGGTCTCTGTGTATTCAAGGAGACCCCCCTGGGTGCAGGGAGTTTCATCCTTTTAAATGTGTTCAGGGTGCCTCCTTTAATTGGTGGCTGGATCCCATTCTCTGCTCTGCCCTCCAAGAGGGGCTCCGGTCTGTTGCTTCATCTGATGCTGGTTGTGAGCATGTCAGTCAGCTTCAACCCACAGGTGGAACTTCCCATGCAGGATGTGTAGGATTTGCTCTCCGTTCCACCTGGTTTCTGGTGCCCACCACTGTGTCCTGCCCAGGTTTCCTCTCACGTGAAGCTAACATATTGTGCACTGTCGGGAGTAGACAAACCAATTTAAAACGTCTTATAATCCCTCACCCATCCTTCTCTGATCAGATCTTCCTCTACTGTGCATGCCTGGTGCAGGGCAAGGAATGGGGTGCCTAGAATTCTGTACCTATCATGGCTCTCTGGTCTCTGTGTGCTCAGAGAGACCTTCACTGGGTTCATGATGTTTAATGCCCCTGAAAGTGTTCAGGGTAGTCTCTGTCTAATGGCAGTGTGGTCCCTACTGTGTTTTGCTAGGTGAGAGTAGTGCTGATCTGTTATTTTTTTGGAGGCCATCTTGGCTCCTCCCTTGTTGTTAAGTTGTAAGTTTTTTCTATATTCTGGATATTAGACCCTAATCACATATAGGATTTTCAGATATTTTATCTCATTTTGTAGGTTGTCCATCATTTTGACAATGTCAATTTTTATCTTTTTTTTTTTAACCTAGATAAAGTCAAATTTATCCTTTTTTTCCTTTTGTTGTTTTTGGTGTCAAATTGAAGAACCCAAATAGTTATGCCAAATCATGACTATTTATTTCTGTGTTCTCTTTTAATAGTTTTACAGTTTTAACTCTTATATTTAGGTTGTTGACCCATTTGAAATTAATTTTTGTTTATAGTATGAGGTAGGAGTCCAACTTCAATCTTTTGGATGTGGTTATCTAATTGCCATAGCACAATTTGTTGATGAGTCTGTTATTTCTCCATTAAATGATCTTGGCAACCCTGTTGAAAATCAATTAGTCATAGGTATTATGTTTACTTCTGTACTGTCAGTTCTATCTTATTGGTCTATATGTCTATACTTATAGTAGTACCACAGTATTTTTTATTACTGTAGTTTTGTAGTAAGTTTTGAAGTTGAGTGTGAGTTATCCACCTTTGTTCTTTTTGAAGATTATTTTGGCTATTTGGGGTCCCTTCCAATTCCATATGAATTTGAGGATTTTTATTTCTTTTCCATTTCTGCAGTAAAGGTCTTTGGAACATAATTCCAATAAGAATTCAAAAACGGAATAATATTGAATTTGTAGAGTATTGCCATTTTAACAATATTAAGTCTTCCAATCCATAAATATGGGCTGTCTTCTTATAAAATTATCTTTAATTTCTTTCAACAATATCTGTAGGTTTTAGTAGACAAGTCTTTTGCCTTCTTGGTAAAATTTATTTATACATATTCTTTGCCATTGTAAACAGAATTTCTTTTTCATATTGTTCATTGCTGATGTATAGAAACACAACTGATGTTGTATGTTGTTCTTGCACCCTACAACTTTGCTGATATTGTTTATTAGTGCTAGTTTGTGTATGTGTGTGTGTATGGATTCCTTGGGATTTTCTATATGTGGAATCATGTCATTTGCAAGTAGAGCCAGTTTTAATACTTTTTTTGTTTGGATGATTTTTATTTCTTTTTCTGGCATAAATGCATGGCTAAGCTTTCTAATACAATGTGGATAACAGTGACAAAAGTGGATACTCTTGTTTTTTTCCTAACTTTGAGGGGGAGAACTTTCAGTTTTTCACTGTAATGGCAGCTGTGAGCGTTTCATTAATGCCCTTTATCATGTTAAGTAAGCCCTCTTCTGTTCCTAATTTGGTAGGTCATAAAATAGTTCTTCATTTTGTAAAATGCATTTTCTGTATCTATTAAGATAATCATCTGTTTTTTTTTCCCTTTGATTCTCTTGATATGGTGAATTCCACTGATTTTTCTTATATTGAACCATCTTTTCATTCCTGAGATAAATCCCACTTGGTTATATTGTATAATCCTTTTAATGTGCCTTTGGATTTTGTTTGCCAGTATTTTTTTTTTTTTTAAGATATTTGCATCTATATTCATAAGAGATAGTGACGTGTAGTTTTCTTGTGGTATCTTCATCTGGCTTTGATATCAGGGTCATGTTGACCTCATAGAATGTGTTAGAAAATATGCCTTCCACATTTTTTTCTGGAAGATCTTGACTAGGATTGGTGTTAATTCCTTGTAAAATGTTTGGTAGAACTTACCAGTTAAACCATCTGGTCCTGGACTTGTCTTCATTGGAAGGCTTTTGACTACTGATTCAATCTCTTTCCTTGTTATAAGTCTGATAAGATTTTTTTTTTTTTTTTTGTAATTTGTGTGTTTCTAAAAATGTGTCCCTTTTATCTAGATTATTTAACTTGTTGGCATATGTTTGGGAAAAAAAATCAAACAATTTTTCCTCTGCTTTTACACCACAACAATATTAACCTAGAAAAAGTCTCCTGTGACCAAATGTAGGGGGGTGGTTTCTTCCCGCCACCCAGAAATCAATCAATTCTGCAGTGAACACCAACGAAGTATCCTCCAATTCAATGCTGACACTATGTACCTGGAGATTGTCAGATTCTACAGGTTGAGGGCTCAGTGCCTAAAACTGCCCCCACCTTCAGACATCAGTAACAAGTCTGGACCTCCAAACTTCCTGAGCAACTGGCTTCAAGTTGGGATTCCCATGACTCCCTCTTTGGGTTCAATTAATTTACTAGAGCAGCTCACAGAACTAAGGGAAACACTCCTTACATTTATTGATTTATTATGAAGGACATTACAAAGTATACAGATGAAGAGATATGTAGAGCGAGACATAGGGGAAGGGGCGTGAATCTCCCTTGCCCTCCCTGGGCATACCATCTTCCAGGAACCTTCATGTGTTTAGCTTTCTTGAAGATCTCTGAACCTAGTCCTTTTGGATTTTAATGAACACTCCATTACACAGGCATGACTGAAGCATGAACAACTGTTTCAAATTGTGATTAGACAAAAAGTGTATGATTTAAATCCAGTAAGACCTGTTTGCTCAGGTTGTTTTTTACCTCTCTGTGCAGCATTTCTTCCTCCAGAGTATGGAGTAGGACTCTCTCTGGCAGGTGAAAGGAGGGAAAGGAAAGGTCTGGGGCAGGAGGGGGAGAGAGGGAGAGAGAGAGAAAGAGAGATTCTCTTTACTGTAACAAGAGTTATGGAAGTTATGAGCCAGGATCCATCAATTAAAACACACGAACACACACACAAACACATATATAATATCACAGAATATAATCATTCATAGTATTCTCTTATTTTTAAAAAAATTTCTTTAAGGTCAATAGTAATGCCTTTATCTTCACTTATGATTTTAGTTATTTTCGTCTTCTTTCTTCTTAGTCTAGCTAAAACTTTGTCAATTTTATTGATCTTTTCAAAGAACTGACTTTCGGCTTTCTCAATTCTTTCTGTTATTTTCTAATAATGCTGTGCAATGATCATACTATTTCTCAGTGACTAACATACAGTTATTTTCCTCACTTATGGATCTACTGGTTAGTTGTGAAAGTTCTTGAAGCTATATTCCAATTCTTTTATTCCTTTAGTATATTTTAATGTGTTATCTTTCCAATGTTTCTTCTTTTTTGCTATTATATTTTGCAGGAAATTCATCTAAATTGTACTTCAAACAAATTTACTGAAGTGCGTTTATGTTGTTAATTAGTGATCTTTTTTTGAAGTAGGTGTAGCAGGATACCTGGTTGCAATAGCATCTGTGACCACTACTGTAGAATTGCCCTTTTTAGTCAATCTTTAAACCTTCTAATAACATATTACAAAAGAAAAAAGACAAATCAACTGTGTCCATCCTGCTCACAACTAAGGTTACTGGCCACATTTTGTGGTGCAAATAATACTTTAGTCCTCTGAAAGTGTTGGCTTACTTTCCTGGAATGCTTGAGGGTTGAAGAATGTTAGCTCAGACAGAGCAAAGGTATCTCTGATCTTACTCCAGGCAAAATTGAAAAGTGATTCTTTCTTTAGTAATCTTTAGTAAAGTGAGGCATGCACTTTTGGCTCCCATATTCTGAAGGAGGGAACATTATCATCATGAAGTTCTCAATGATGGATAGAACTTTGTTAGTCCTCCCAGAACTATTTATATTTTAGAAGGGATCGGATCTTAAGCAGAAGAAACGAGGTGTTATTTTTGGTACCAGCCAAGGAAGAAGATGGATAAGGCAGACAATCTTTCTAGATACTATCATATTCAGGAGACAGAATGTGAGATATTTTTAGTCTTTCTAAACTTTGTCTATTTCACTTCTCAAGTTTCTCCTTTCCTATAATCTCATTCTTAGGTATTTGATAGGAGCCTTACATGCTATTTTAACTAGAAAAATAGGTCCTGTATTGTTTTCCATAAATAACACAGCTTGTGGCAGTAAACACTAGACATTTGATTGACAATTGTTTCTATGGGCTGTATTTTCATATAAGTACTTTTCCTGCCCAGGTCTAGATAATTGATTATCTAACTTGCTTTTTTTTAGCTTTGATTTGTGGGTTTCTGTTAATTTCTCTGTCTTGGAAATATTTATTTATAATTGATATCACTCCCACATCCCAAATGGATTTGAGCAACACACAGCAAAAGACACAATAAGAATATCTATTTAAAAACAGAAGTCAGCTGGGCTCAGTGGCTCAGCCTTGTAATCCCGCGCCTTTGGGAGGCTGAGGTGAGTGGATTGCCTGAACCCGCGGGTTCAAGACCCGCCTGGGCAACTTGGTGAGACCTCATCTCTACAATAAATAAAAAACCAGCCGGGTGTGGAAGTGCGTGCCTGTAATTCCGGTTACTTGGAAGGCTGAGGCAGAAGGATCGCCAGAGCCCAGTAGGTCGAGGCTGCAGTGGCCGGGAGCAGCCACTGCACTCCAATCTGGGCGACAGAGTGAGACTCCAACTCAAAAAAAAAAATAAAAATAAAAATAAAAACAAATAAAAACAGAAGTCAGAAATTGAAAACTAGGAAGAAGAGACAATATCGTAAACTATATGCCTTCAAGTCAGACACCCTAGGAAAATTAAGCTCTCTTAGTCTTCATCTCTTACATGTAAATTAAAAATAACAATTGTATCTACATCCTGGGGTTACTGTGAAGACAGTATTTAGTTTGATATAGTAGGCACATTGACAAACCTTAAAAACCTATTTTCATGTGGCTATAAGAGAAATAAACCAAAATCATAGGCTTCTTTATTGTGTATGATTTTATCTTTTAACTCAGAGTTTCTTGGAAGCCCAGGCAAAAATATGAATGTCATAAGTTAGATAATCCCTAAAGTTTTATGGAATGTGGTTTTTGCTGGCCAAGCCTCTCCTGCTTGCCATAATACAGCCCCAAGAATTTATGTTGTTCGAAAAAGGTATGGAATTTCCAAAGAACGTTCTTAGTAAGGCAAGTCGAAGCCAACGTGGAAAGAATGACTAACATTTAATGATTCTCTACTTTGTGCTGAGACCTCTTTTAAGAAATGACTGCATTTGATTTCAGTTAATACTTTCAATAATCTTATAAAGTAAATATTATTTATCATTCATGGGTGACTTAATTAAACTCAACAAACTTAATCAAATTTATAGTCATTATACTCATTTAAACATTTATGAGGGGAACCTCCAAAAAACCAGAATTATCTTTTGGAGGGTGGGCCCTTTGTAGAACAGCCTTCCCCCATCAGGTTAGTGTCCCAGAAACCCGTCAGTATCAGTGTACCAGCTAGCATTGATATGAGAGGCTGTGTTTGGCTTCACTGAATATTTTTTGAAGAGTCTTTCAACACATTTGCCCATTTCACAATAGGTGATTTATGAGCTCACCGGCACACACCATGCTGAGTGTTCAGTAATTTTTGACCAAAAATGACATGACTACCCCATGCCCCACCCTTCCTATTCACTTGTTCTTGCCCTAAGTGACTTTTTGTGTTTCTCCAGATGAAAAAATCCTCAAAGGGAAACACTTGGCTGATGTGGGAGAGGTGAAACAAAAAATGGCAAAAGCACTAAAAGGCATCAAGATTGATGAGTTCAAAAACTGTTTTGAGCAGAGGAAAAGGTGTTTCCATTGGTGTATTGCATCAAATACAGAATACGTTTAAGGTTACCAGGAGAAGAGGTGCAGTTCCTAGTGTGCGACGACAGGTTGATGTCAATGACTGGTTTCTTGTGTTTAAGTCTGGAAAGAACTTGCAAACAGACACACAAAGTAACACAATAAGTGAGTAGCTTGATTAAGCAAAGAATAGTACACTTTCAAGAGAGGAGAGAGGGCAGAAACAGCCAATAGAAGTTGCCATTTCTGCACTTATTTTGGGCTATGACTTTGATTCTTAGGGGTATTTGGGGTGTGTTTTTGGGTGGCCTTTTCCTAGAAATGGGTGATGTTTGGGGCTAGTTTATTGTTATTCCTCCCTCTGTTACGACCGAGTAAGTGAGAAGAAGCTATGCCAGCAAGTTGAGTTTAATTAATTATGAATTTATTAACGTGTGGGTTAAGAGTAGGGGCGAAAACTCTTGACAAGTTGGTGCAGTTTTATAGGTAAAATTTGCAGCATTGGCTACATAGCAACTTAGTGGCCATAGCAACTATTAACTAACAACTTGGCAACCAAAATGGGAACTTCAGTTGTTAGGGAGCTTTGATTAATTTCATGTCCTAGGTATAGCCAGTGCCCAGAAAGTCCCTGGAGTTCTGCCACTAAGATATAGTTTAAGGTAGTTACATAGAGATAAGGAAAAAGAATTATTATGCAATGGAGTTACCTTGGTTAGGTCACTAACAGAATGTAAGAGTAAACTACGAAAATGTCAAAGCGCAACATTTGATTTCTATTAACAAAGCATACGATTACATGGAACTTATGGCTAAGGTGTTCTGTACAGTCAGCAGGAAATGGTCAGCATGACCTGCCCAAAGGAGACAATGCTGGGGGTCTGTGGTCATGGGAATGTTACTGTAACCACACGTAGGCATTGATTCTTAGGTTAGGCAGGTAACTAAGATGAAAGTTTTAAACAAAATGGAGTAAGCTGGTTAATATTATTATTTTGCTAGCAATTTGATTTTATTAACTGATTTCGCTCATTTTATTCCCCCCTTTTAGTTGTGCATGGTCAATTCATTGACTCTTTAGTTAGCGGGAGGAAATTATAATAGGTTCTGGTATACAGAAGTTTTGCTGAGTTGATTCGTTTTTTGACAAAGTTAACAAACCAGTTTAAAATGTAAGTTACCAGATCTGGAAGATTTACTTTAAACTGGATTGGATTTGAGTTAGGGGTCTGGTTTTGGACAGCTAAAACTTGTCCTGAAGTAAAGGAACTTAAAGTCAAGGTATACGTAGTATGATTAATAATACATCCAGTACATGAGAAATAAAACAGTGTTAACAGAACTTTCTTGCAGCATGGCCATTCTGCAGGAGCTGCAGTAAACAGTGCTGCTTTAAATTTTAGAACAAGTGGGATAACAAAAAGGAGAGGCAAGGGATGAGTGCAGTGCATTCAGTTATGGTTACAGTCTCACGGTTTTTGCGGCTGGTTGGTCAGGTGATGTAGGACGATGGGCTCAGAGGGTGATTTTGAGAGGATTGTCAGGATGCTGGTTCTAGTCTGGTTGTTGTTTGGGCAGAGGGGCACGTTAGCATTCCAACTGCAGGCTTGGCTGAGCCAGGCTTCGGTGTCTGCAGCTTCCTTGACTTGTGAATAATGAATCCAGGTTGGTATTACACTAACCTTGAGTGACGTTGAGGTGGTGAGGATGACTTCGTATGGTTTTTTTCCAGGAGGGGCGCAGTTCTTCTTTCTGGAACTTTTTGATGTAGACCAGATTTTCAGGCTGGGATAAATGACATGGTGTGGAAGTTCGAGATGGCAGTATAGCATGGACGTTGGTGTAGATAAGGTCCTGCACCCACTGTAAAGACTGGAGATATTTTAACAGAGATTGATTAGTAAACTTTTCAAGAATAGGATCCGGTAAGTGGGATAACAGAGAAGGGGGTCTTCCAAACACGATTTTATAGGGAGTAAACCCAGCCTTATACAGGGTACATCTAGCTCAAAGGAGAGCTAGAGGTAAGAGAGTTACCCATTTTTCTTTTCTTTTTTTTTATAATCAATATTTTTTATTATGATATTGTGGGGTACAGTTAAGGGTTAGGTATACAAATATGCTTCGTTCAGGCACCCTTATTGATAAAAGGTGTCTCCCTGTCCCCAGACAGATGTTTACTACCATTAATCCATCTCCCTTCCTCTCCCCCCCTTAGTTTCCCACCACTATCAGTCATTTTCTTATGGTAATACGTTGGATGATCAAGGTCCACTATATGAGTGAGAACATGTGATACGCAGATCTTTGTTTCTGAGAGTTACCCATTTTTCACTGGTTTTCATTATTAATTTAGATAAAGTATTTTTTGAAGTCCAATTTATGCATTCTACTTGTCCAGAGCTTTGTGGTCAGTAATCACAATGCAGTTTCCATGTGATATTCAGTGCTTTACTAACCAGCTGTATTATGGGCGAGGTAAAGGCAGGACTATTGTCTGAGCCAACAGAAAGAGGAAGCCCATACCTAGGAATTATTTTATTTAATAAGTATTTTGCAACCGTAAGGGTCATTTTATTTCTCGTGGCAAACGCTTTTACCTATCCCAAAAAAGTGTCTACTAACGCCAGTAAATAATTGTATCCTGCATGTGGAGGTTTTGTTTCAGTAAAGTCTATTTTTCATTGTTCACCAGGGTTTAATCCTTGTGCCCTGATTTCTGGAAGGGGTTTTGGCCCTCCCTTGGGATTGACGTGATCACAAGCAGGACACATTCAAGTTGCTGAATTAGCTTGGTCTTTTATTGATAATATAAAAATGGTTGAACAGTTCAGCCATTTTAGTTCCTCCTAGGTGGGTGGTAGAGGGGAGTTGTTTATTAATTTTCTGGAAGAACTTCAGGTAGAACAATTCTGGAGTTTTTAACCCACCAGCCATCAGATTTCTTGTAAACTCCTGTCAGCTCTGCAGCTTCTTCTTCTCTGTGTATATTTGGGCTGCTGTGGGAGAGAAGGGACTGGAAAAGTTTTAGCTGGTAAAATAGCTAGGGTTCAAAGGGGAGTTCTGCTGCTTCCCGAGCTGTCCGGTCTGCCAGGCGGTTTCCAGTTGCTTCTAGAGTGTCATATTTTTGGTGACCTTTACAATGAATAACAGCTACCTCTTTAGGGAGCCAAACAGCTTCCAAGAGAGCTAATTTTTTTTTGTTGATGGTTTTACCTGCTGTGGTGAGAAGGCCACGTTCTTTGTAGATTATGGCGTGTACATGAAGTGTAGCAAACACATACCGGCTGTCCGTGAAGATGTTTACTCATTTTTCTGCTTCCTAGCACAGGGCCTGGGTTAGAGCAATTAACTCAGCCTTTTGGGCAGAAGTACCCTGAGGCAGTGCCAGTGACCAGATTACGTTATGAACTGTAGTTACCGCTGCACCAGCCTTATGGACTCCATTTAGTACCAGACTGCTACCATCCGTGAGCATTAGCCTGGCACAGAGGAGTGTCCTGAAGATCAGGTCGGCTAGCCTGGGTGATGTTCAACACATCCTCGTAGTCATGCACTGGCGTCTCCGGATGGCCATCAGGCAACAGGGTTGCCAGTTGAGGCATTCAGTAGGAGAGAAAGTCTAGGCTGGTCTTGTAGTAGGCTCTGATACTGGGTAATACATGCGTTTGACATCCAAGTTGGAAGGTCCCCGGAGCGGCGTCGCAATAGCGTGGGGAGCAGTTAGAGGCAGGTTTTGGCCGAAAGTTAACTTGTCTGCTTTTTTAACCAGCAAAACGTGGCTCAAAGACAAGGGGGCCAACCAGAAGCTACCGGGTTCAATCTCTTTGACAAATAGGTCACTGGTTTTTTCCATGGCCCTAGGGTCTGAGTGAGGACCCCTTTGGCAATTCCTTGTTGTTCATGAATGAACAAGTGTAAAGGTTTGGTAACATCTGGAAGAACTAGTGCCGGTGCTTGAGTTAGAGCTGTTTTTAGCTGCTGGAACGCCTGTTCCTCAGCACCAGTTCAATTTAGGGGTTGATTTCCTTCTGTGGCTGAGTACAAGGGTTTGGCAATTACGGCAAATCCTGGGATCCATAGCCGACAATATCCTGCCGCCCCCAGGAATTTCCATACCTGTTTCTTGGTGGTTGGTGTGGGAATTCGGAGGATGGCTTCTTTCTGAGCTGAGGTTAGGGCTTGCTTGCCTTCTTGCAGCTGGTATACAAGGTATGACACTTTGGCAGAGCAAAGCTGTGCTTTTTTGCTGATACTCTGTAGCCCAGGTCCTGGAGAAGCTGTAACAAAGCTTTAGTACCTTGTAAACAGGTGTCCAAGTCTGCAGTTGCAAGTAGGAGGTCATCCATGTGTTGAAGCAAAGCAAATTCAGGGTGTTGGGGACGGAACCCTGACAAATTCTGTTGCAAGGTATCCCCGAAGAGGGTTGGGGAGTTCTTGAAGCCTTGTGGTAGTCGTGTCCAAGTTAACTGACTGGTGTCTCCTGTGTTTGGATCTGTTTACTTAAAAGCAAAAAAAGTCCGGCTGACAGGAGGCAGGGGAATAGAGAAAAAAAACATCTTTTAAGTCTAGCACAGTATATACTTGATGTTGAGGGAGAAGTAGACTAAGTAAAGTGTGTGGGTTAGGAACAGTTGGACGAATAGTTTCTACGCACTTGTTGACTTTTCTTAAGTCTTGAACTGGACGGTAGTCAGAAGTTCCCGGTTTCTGAACTGGCAAGAAACGTGTGTTTTCATGCTGACTTGCATGGAGTTAGAATGTTGGCAGCTAAGAATTTTTTTATATGAGGAGCAATTCCTTTCTGGGCCTGCAAACTTATAGGGTACTGGCCAACTCGGACAGGAGTAGCTGGTGCCAGAAAACTTACCACCATTGGAGGGTGATGTTTTACCAATTCTGGCAGGTTGGTTTCTGCCCAGACAGAAGGAAACTCCTGCTGCAACTGTTGAAGTAAACTTTATAGAACATTTTTAGTAGTGGACTTTGAAGAGGTCAAAAGATATTCTTCAGAAAGTGGAACAGTTAAGAGCATTTGATATGCAGTAGGAATAAACATTTCAGTTTTGTCAGGTGAAAGCACAATAGTGGCTTTTAACTTCCTAAGCAGGTTTCAGCCCATTGGAGGGAATGGGCAGTTTGGAGCTATGAGGAATGAGTGGGTAACCCGTTTTTGTCCTAAGCTTATAGTTCAGTTAGAAGTGAATTTGCAACTAGCAATTGCCCCCATTGCAACCTAAAGTTAGTTTCCAGGGCTTGGAGGGCCATTACCAGGATTTTAGCTTGTTTCCTGGAAGCTTTATTGGCTGCCTGTTTCTGTTTCTCAGCATTTCAATTGTTAAAAACCTTTTGGGTCACTTCCAGCAGCTGAGAAATATTTATTCCTGCAAAGCCTTTAAGCTTCTGTAATTTAATTTTTTTTTTTCTTTTGGATGTCCGGAGCTTCCTGTGCCACAAATTAATAGCTTGAGCATTCTCAGGGGCTGGGGGGAAAAGCCTCCTGGAGGCATTTAAGGAAGGCCCCAGAGATTTCTTGGGACCTCGGAGAATCTCGGTAGTTTGAGAAAGATTGATAGAGTTTTTGGGCTGCTCCCCTTAATCCAGCTAATAGAGTCGGGTGAAAAATTTCTAATGTCCTGGACCCTGCCAAAGTGTTAGGGTCCCAGTTTAGGCAGGAGGAGGGAAAAACCTTACTTAACATTTTTTGGACCTTTTTGCTTAGTACAAGTAAATAGGAGCTGCTGACAGTCATTCCAGGTGAAGTGATGAATGCGCATGATTGATTCTAGTAAAGAAATTAAAACCTGTGGTTTTTCAGAGAACGGCAGATATATATATATAATAGATATAAATATAAATCAGAGATCAAGAAAATAATATAATCAGGAAGGGTCGCTTATCTTGATCTGTCCCCTGTGGAACTTCCTGGAGGGGAAGATGGGGAGCTTGATTCGTCCAAGAGTGAAGGTGAGTTGCCAAACGTGGAGATGACGGAGAGGAGGTAGCGATACTGGTTATGCATGCAGGGTTTAAGAACAAGATAAAAAATGGCTTTGGCTCTCGGTTTGTTATTTTATTTTTCTATTCCTGCTCTTGGAAATCTTTTTATGATAATCTATTTCCAAGGGCACGAATAGGAAACAGCGGAACTTTAACTGAATATTATTTGGATTTAATAAAATACTAAGCGAGAGCATAGACGAAATTATTAAGCAAGCAATGATGAAAAAAAGGAACAATACTGGAAAAATAGAAACAATACTGGAAAGTAAAAGTAGTCCCGCAAACTACATGCATGACTAGCCAAAACCTTCAATTTATTAATTTAAGTTGAAACATTTTCCTGCAAACCATTTACAACTGTACTTTAACAAGGAAATATAGTCACCTTGACAAAGTCTGAAGAAAAACTGAAAACATTAGAGACATGTAATTAGGTTGTAGCCCAAAATGAGAACTTAAAACAGGTAAACATTGGCAAGTAATACTTTTACAACAATTGATAAACCCAGGTTATTTTGTTATTTTTCTTGTGCCGGATTAATAATCCTTGGGACTAGAAGGAGATTTTGAAGTCCGTAAGTAACTTGGCAGTGAAAAGCATTATACTGATTACAAACCGCTGTCAGTGAAGTTAATTTACCCGGCCTGCAGGCAGTTCAGAAGGGGGCGAGGTAAGTGTGGTTCCTAAAGCTTCTTGTTGTTTTTTTTTCTCTGTTGTTTAAAGGAGAAAATTTTTTCATTATACAGTCCAGGGGACTGGAGGGTCAAGAAGCCTGTGACCCCATATTAAATGACAAACAGACGAACAAAACATAATGACAAACAAGACATGTCCGAACCAAGTGAGAAAAGTTACAGATTCCTGGCATAGCCTCAGGGCAGAAAATTACAGATCCCTGGCACAGCCTCAGGGCAGAAAACCAGAGGATTCTATTCAGGCAACATCTTGGTCAAATGAATAGTGTCCAAAGGGCATCCTCGTCAGGCTGTGACTCCCTTAAACAGAATTGTGGCCACAAGCAAAACAACAGATTTTTACCGGTAAACAGAACAAATTCTTACCCCCTAGGAGGATGCAGATGGATTCAGGTTTCTTTGAGATGAGAGGAGTCAGCAGTCATTCCAACACCCTGCGAGCCAGATGTGAGGTTATGAGGCCCTGAATAACTCAGGGGGTGCCTCCCTAATAACTCACTGTTGGACTGGGGAGAGCTGGAGCGAGGCTTGTCTCCCGAAGTTGGCAGCTTCTCGCTGGGGCCTCCAAATGTTATGACCAAGTACAAGAAGAAGCTACACCAGCAAGTTGAGTTTAATTAATTATGAGTTTATTAATGTGCGGGTCAAGAGTAGGAACGAAAACTCTTGACAAATTGGTGCAGTTTGTGACAAGCTTTTATAGGTAAAATTTGCAGCATTGGCTACATAGCAACTTAGTGATCATAGCAACTATTAACTAACAACTTGGCAACCAAAATGAGAACTTTGATTGTTAGGGAGTTTTGATTAATTTCAATTCCTAGGTATAGCCAGTGCCCAGAAAGTCCTTGGAGTTGTGCCACTAAATATGGTTGAAGGTAGTTACATAGAGATAAGGAAGAATTATTATGCAATGGAGTTACCTTGGTTAGGTCACTAACAGAATATAAGAATAAACCATGAAAATGTCAAAGCGCAACATTTGATTTCTATTAACAAAGCATACAATTACATGGAACTTATGGCTAAGGAGTTCATAACAGTCAGCAGGAAACAGCATGATCGCCCAAAGGAGACGATGCTGGGGGTCTGTGGTCATGGCAACGTTACTATAATCACATGCAGGCATTGATTCTTAGGTTAGGCAGGTAACTAAGATGAAAGTTTTAAACAAAATGGAGTAAGCTGGTTAATATTATTTTGCTAGCAATTTGATTTTACTAACTGATTTAGCTCATTTTACCTCACCTCAGACAGGGGAGTTTTAGGCCCTATAGGGTCATACTGGTACTGTCAGGTATATGATGGGAGTAGGGGGTTCCCCTAGGGTAATTTTATGTTAATAGTATTATAATGGAGGCAAAAAAAAGTAAGGCATGATTATTTTGGATCAACCTTGGTTTTTGATGAACGTGCTGTAGGTGGTCTCTAAACTAGTTCCTGTCTTGGAGGTTGGCTCCCAACTGCAAGCATTCTGGATAGGCAGACTCTGTGCTGCAGGTGTATCTAATAAGAGTCTAACAGATAGGTATGAAGTTTTCTATTGCCAGACTGTCTTGTTTGCATGTATGGGTTTTTACCAGGTGCTGCAAACACTGATAGGCTTGGAATTTTCTTACAGCCTTAAAGTTTTCCTAGTCTATCCTGCCTATTCTATGAATCCCCTCTCAGGAAGTTTGGACACTAAAATTTTTTAGGGGAGTTGAGGGATGGAGGTTAAATACATTGTAGCTGTTTTATGTTGAAAGTGGGCATTGACTCTATCTATCGGGTTAAAGCTTTTTGCTACTTTTGGTTAGAGGCTGTAGGTGTGGAGTTACCAGCTGTTTGATCAGCAGGTGTGGAATCTGATGGCTGTTTGATCAAGTGGGCTGGTGAGGGCTGAGTCCTCTGAGAGGTCAGGGTGAAATTCTTGTTGCAAAATTATTTGGAAATAGAATTTTTGGAGTCTAGAAGATACAAATTTGAAGACAAGGTCCAAAAATTTAAAAGCAATAATTCAGTTACTAGGGATCCCAGTAGAGGAAGAAATAAGAGTTGGAAGGCATTGTGTTTTCAATTGAATCTCAGAGTTTTGTTGGGTTGACTTCCTCATTAAACTTATGTAGCCAGGAGACCTGATTGTATATCTTTTGTAAGCTAGTTTTTTACCTTTCCAGGAACATTTATTTAAAAGGCACATGTGGTATTGATTATTGAGCAAACCCCTTTTTTAGAAGCCAAAATATATTCCAAGGCCAGTCCTTTTGTATAACTACATTGACTAATGAATTTAGAGAAATTATAAGTTTATCGATTGTTGGTTCATGTTTCTTTGCAAAGACAACATAACCAATAGGAGCGCAGACACAGTGGGCACTTGATTTTGTTTGAGTATACTAATAATTTTAGAAAATTGATGGTCAGTGTTATTTGGTGTTAACCCAATTTTTAGTTTGATCTTGCTATTAGTGATTAATTTATTAAAATAGCAAATTTGATCATTTATAGATTTTATACATATATTTATATACTTTACACATACTATGACTTACACATACCATTTATGACATGTTTGGACTTTTTTGTTTTTTCCCATTTTTTCTCTTTCTTAAATGTCCAGTTACTTCATTTTGGGACAAAGATTTATCATTTAATATTTTTTTAAATATAAAATTATTTTCTTTTTAAAATGTTTTTTATTAAAAATAATCTATATATTTACAACTTTTTATATCTCTCTTTTCTGTTTATTGATTCCCTTCTTTTTTTAATAGATAATCTTTAAAATTCATAATTTAAATTACCTTTTAAAAATTTAAGTAAAATTTCGTTTGTGAAGAGTTGATATAAAGACACAAATGATTGCTTACTATGAGAGGATCATTAGGGAGTCCTCTCAAAGTGGGGCTTAGGGTGGGGTTAATGGTAGAGACAGGAGCTCTAAAAGGATGTGTAGTTAATAGTTTGTTAGTGGTTTTAGGGTTGGGATGGCTGATTTAACATTTTTTCAAATGGTATTACTGGGTGATCCACTGTGAAAATTGGAAATAGATGTTACTATTCCAGTCTCCCAGGGAGCAAGGAATTGTTAACCCTCCTAACCATAGAAAGTAAAGGTATGTTGACTTCATTTTTGGCGATAAAGCAATTACTGATATATGTCTGGAGGTTTTAAGTAAGGTTTAATAATATCCAAATAGAAGAACAAGCCTGTATAATAGCCTAATAATAGGAGTGACCTGGTGGTGATACAAGGGTCACCACATTTACTTTCCTTTGACAACTTCAGGTGTTTTTCTCTTGAAGAGGAACTTAAGGTTCTCATAGGCTCACAGGTGTATTCTTGGTCTATGATTGCAGTTTGGGGATTCTGAGAGTTGTCTTTTTTGTCACCCTGCAAAGACTTAGAGAAGGGTTTTATTTTGGATATTTGCACCCAAGCATTTACTCCCTGGAGTTTAACTGCCATGCAGGCACTTAAAAGTACTATAGGACCTCCTATTTGGGAAGTCGCTGATTTTGAGGAGTCTTCTCTTTACAGGTTTTGAGAAGGATTTGATCTCCATGTTCTACTTTTGGAGCGAGAGGAGCACTGAACACTTTTTGGGAGGAAAGAAAGGTAACGAGGGTTAGATTGTTATTGATATTTTGTGTAGAGCTGCTGGTGTGGCAGCAGTGTCAGCCAGATGGTTACCTCTGCTGACTTTTGTGGTTTTTTTGATGTGACATGACAGTGACTGTTAGGAGCTGTTGTACAGTCTTTAAGATATGCAGGATTTCTGCTTGGTGTTTTATGGAGGAATTCTTATGAGGAATTCCCTTTCTGTTTAAATGACTGCATGGGTCTGCAGGCATTATCAAATATCAAAAAGTTTCCCTTCTGTTCCAGCAAGACCAGGATGGTACTTCAGCACCTTAAGAAAGTCCCTTCCCAACAAAGGATTGGGTACTTTGATATTATTAAGAATTCATGACTGATGAGATAATTTTCCCAGGTACAAGTAAGAGGCTTAGAAAAATTGCATACCCGAGGCTTTCCATTAACTGTCACCAAGCAGGTTTTGTTAAAGGTCCAGGGCGGGAATGTAAAACAGAGAAGGTGACACGCAAGAGGGCGGTGAGCTTTCTTGCCATCTCTTGGATAACCCACATTTCACCCTTGTTATAGCGATGGTCCTGCTAAGAATGCTGGGCATCGTTAGTCAGACATGGTCATGACTTTGGAGCTTAATCGGTTCTCCCTTCTGAGTTGGAGGCAATTTCTTTTCCAATGGCCTCTTTTCAACATGTGGGACATGGTCCAGAAGGGTTGGGCTTTGGGTGGGTGTCCTTTTGATGACTCAACTTTCTTTTTTTTCCCCCTTTTTTAAGTTGGAGTCTCACTCCATCACACAGGCTGGAGAGTGGTAGCTTGCTCATAGCCACCTCAGCCTTGACCTACTGGGCTCTGGTGATCCTTCTGCCTCAGACTGTGCCCAGCTATTTTTTTTTATTTATTGTAGTGGTGAGGTCTCGCCAAGTTGCCCTGGCTGGTCTTGAACCGTGGGCTCAGGCAATCCACTAGCCTTGGCCTCTCAAAGTGCTGGGATTACAGGCTTGAGCCACCATGCCTAGCTAATGGCCCAACTTTCTACACTTGAAGCACACTGCCTTTGACATGCGGTTACCAGCAGGTTTCTTTCTAGATGGCTGCCCTCACATTATTGCAGCAAAAATCTGACTTTTTTCCCCCTCTCTATTTGGTTCTCCCTCCGGCCCAGTCCAGTCATTAAAAATTAAGACTGTGCTTAGTAACTGAAGATGGGGGTTTGTGATCCCATGTCTGATTTTAGTAGTTTTCTCAGGATATCTGGGACAGATTGGTTAACGAAATGGGTACTTACAACTATCTGCCCTCCTGGAAGTCAGGGTCTTTCGTATATTTTTTTAGGGCCTCCACTAGTCTGGCCTGGAGCTGAGTTGGGTTTTCATTGTCCTTCTGTATAATTTTCTTGATTTTTTTTATAATTGACAGGTTTAAGCATACATTTTCTCACTTCCTCTATTATACAGGTTATTATATGATTCCTTCTGTTTAAGGCGACTGCTCATTGATTTTCTAGTTTTTCTAGGTTTCCCTACTCTCTAGCTTATATTGTGGCCAGGCCATATTGCAAAGAAAAATTATCTTTTTCTTTTTTAAGGAAGTCTAGCGACAGAGTGTCCCAGTGTTTTATATAACCTAGTGGAGGGTCCCCGGGAATGATAAGGGCTCATTCCCTGGCACATAGTGCCCTAAAGGGCAAGAGTGGACTGGGCTGTTCCGAGCACTGACTTTGTGCCTAGATTGCTGGGCCAAGTGTTCCCAGCCCCTATTCAGTCTTGGAGTGTGCACCCTCAAAGTCTGAACCCTCCCCTGTGTCCATGAAAGACCCCAGGTGACCTCCCATGGTCACTGGAAGTGGGTGCGTGCTGCCCATGCATTCCCCACAGACCTGAGGTTGCAATCCGGCATGCACCAAGGTCTTGTTGAAACTTGCCTGCCAGTGCTTACTCTATCTGTCACAAGCTCTGTTACTCAGGTGTTTTAGCCAACTCATAAGCATCACAAGAACCATCCAGATGAAACAGGGAAGGGACCTAGCCTGGAGGACGGTTGGAAGATTGGCCTGGGACAGAGCTGACCAGTCCAAGTCCGCAAGCAGCATCACCCACTACAGTAGAGATGGTAGGAGAGATGTAGGAAGATTGCAGTCTATCCCGGAAGGGAATTTTATGTTTCTGTCTTTTGGCAGGATATAAGGTTGATGTTTAAGAACAGATAGAAGATGGTGAGGGTCAGAGTAAAGGAAGGAACAAAGAAGCAGGGAACTTGGAATGGCTCACACTGTTCATTCCTTTGGTAGAGACAGCAGTAAGGCCCCTCGAGGCAGTGGTGATTGGACATATGGGCAGCAACAGCAATGGCACAGAGGATAGAGACACTGAAAGACCGCGAGAAAGTTAAGGTGGAGAATTGACAAAAGGTCAGAGATAGTTTAGATATGCTCAGAGGAAAGTCTTCCATCCTCTAGAGACTTTTAGACACTTTATGGCACAAGGGCAAGCTCTCATAAGTCTCCTATCAAGGAGAGCTCCAAGATCCCAGTTCTACTTGGTATCGACTGGAAAAAAACAAAGGTTCAGCTGGAGGGAGCAGTGAGTCTCAAGCTGAGAGACATTTAGCTGTAAGTGCTTCAGGAAGTTTGTGGAGAGACTCAGAAACAAGCACAAAGACAGAGGAATTTTTCCTTGCAAATCACTTGTAGTGCAAAAGATTCTCACACTTCCCCAAGACCATTTTCTTTGATAGAGAAGATAAAGTGGAAGACAGCAACTGATAGGCAGTGAGCAGGCAGAAAGAGAAATTGATAGCTTGGCAGTGACAAAAATGAGGCAAGATGGTCAAGCTTTGCAGGTGAGTACTCAAACTTACCAGTGGCGGAAGAGATCTCACTTGTTGATGATCCCAGATAAACTCCCAAAATCTGTTACTGGGGGAAGGGGTGCAGTTCCCAGTGTGGGATGACGGGTTGATGTTGATGACCAGGTTCTTGTGTTTAAGTTTGGAAATAACTGGCAAACAGACACACAACATAGCACAACATGTGAGTAGCTTTATTAATCAAAGAATGGTACATTCTCAAGAGGGGAAGAGCTGGCAGAAACAGCTAGTAGAAGCTGCTGCTTTGGCCGGGCTCAGTGGCTCAGCCTATGATCCCAGCACTTTGGGAGGTGAGGCGAGTGGATTGCTTGAGCCCGCAGGTTCAAGACCAGCCTGGGCAACTTGGCAAGATCTTGTCTCTACAATAAAAAAAATAAAAAATTAGCTGACTGTGGTAGCACGCGCCTGTAGTTCCGGCTACTTGGAAGGCTGAGGAGGAAGGATCGCCAGAGCCCAGCAGGTCAACGCTGGGGTGACCATGAGTGTGCCACTGCACTCTAGCCTGGGTGACGGAATGAGACTCCAACTCGAAAAAAAAAAAAGAAAAGAAAATAATCTGCTGCTTCTACATCTAGCTATTGTTGAGCTACAACTTAGATTCTTAGGGGTACTGAGGGGTGTGTTTTGGGTGATCTTTTCTTAGAAATGGGTGGCCTTTTGGAATTGATACTGTTATTCCTCTCTCGTGTTGGGCGGGGAGGTTTTAGGTCTTATAGGGCCATACCAGTACTGTCATGGTGTCAGGTGTATGATGGGAGCGAAAGGTTCCTTAGGGTAATTTTATATTAATAGTATTATAAAAAAGTAGATCATGATTATTTTGAATCAAACTTGGGCATTGATGTGCATACTCCAGGTGGTTTCTAAGCCAGTTCCTGTTTTGAGGGTTGGCTCCCAACGGCAAGCATTCTGTATAGACAAACTACTGTGCACAGGTGTATTTGATAAGAGTCTAGCAGTCTAGGTAGGTGTGAAGTTTTCTATAACTAGGCAGTCTTGTTACATGTATAGTTTTGTACCAGCTGCTGCAGGCATAAATGGACTTGAAACTTTTCTACAACTTTAAAGTTTTCCTAGTCTATCCTGCCTACTCTATCAACTAGAATTTAAACATATAAGAATAAATATGCAATTTTTAGAAATAAACTTCACATTTTGGGGGGTCCCCATGATCTTTTCATGCCAACATTCCCCTTGCTTACTCCAGAGCATTAAATAAACAAGTGATCAAATAGAATGAAAATGGCTACATCAGTCTAAATCACTATTTAAGAAAATGTTTTTGGCTTCACTCACTTTGCCTTAAGACATGAGAGGCTTTCCTGGGCCATTTTCTCACTGACTGTTAGTTTTGTCTTTCATTTTCCCTGCAGTTTTCATCTTGGACATTTTCTCTAGCCATTTGAGAATTCAAAGGAATCTTGTGTATTCTACTATCTAGGATACCAAAATCCACCAGCAGGGAGTGTATAATTCTAGTAGAAAAATAGAAAGCAGATTGCAAGTTTGTTTCTCTTTATATTTTTATTCCTCCTCCTTGTGGTGTGTGTGTGTGTGAGTGTGTGTGTGTGTGTGTGTGTGTGTGTGTGTGTGTATGTGTGTGTGAGAGAGGGTGGTGGGTATCTTGGCCCCACTTCCCTAAATGTGGCTTTTTTGGCTGATGTTATTTTGTTTCTTTCTAGGAGCAAACGAACTTCTAGTCTGTTTGCCTTTTGAAAACTCTCTAGTCTGTCATACTCAGTGATCTATCACAGAAACAAAGAATAGAGTACCATATGTTCTCACTTATCAGTAGACCTTGAACAATTATAATACTATAAGAAAGGGATTGGTAGTAGTGGGAAACTGCCAGGGGGAGGGCTACACCTCATCAACAAGGGTACCTGCATAATGAACATTTGTATACCTAACCCTGAATTGTACCTCACACAAAAAAAGAAAACTCTCTTTCTCATAAAGCTCTCAACATACCTTCACCTTCCACCCACCAAAGTTACCTCCTCAAAGGGCTCCCCACACATTGACAACAGCAGAGTCAAAACCATCTGCTAGATCTTTCCTGCGTACCCACACATTCAATAGCAAAATATTATATCTACTATCTGATAAAAAGAGATATTTTCATAGCCTAGTGAAAAATGTTTTTTCTAATAGCGCTTCTACGAACACTCCAGAAAATGTATGCTGACCCATAATATTACTGGAAACGCTGTTCAGACCTAGAGACAGTTGGGGCTCCCTTCAAGTTTGGTAAAATGTTTCACATTCTATTTGCACTATTTCAGTGCAAATATCCTAAGTATTCTCACACTTGAATGACTCAAGACAAAAATGCAAAGATTTATTGAGTCCAGTGACAGTGGCCAAGCTACATTCTGGGATAACATATTTACAACATATACATCTAATAAAATACTTGTTTCTAGAATATGCAAAACAAACAAAAACCTATTAAGCTCAAAAATAAGAAAAGACCTCAACAACAAACAAAATGGTGAAAAGATTTGCAAGGACACTTCACAAAATAAGATGTAGGAATGATTAAGAAACACATAAAACAATCCTCAACATTGTTAACCATTAGTGACATCCAAATTAAAGCCACAATGAAATACCCCTGTATACTCAATAAAATGTCTATTATCAAAAAGATCCAGTGTCGGCAAGGAGGTAGAACAACTAGAATGTTCCTACATTGTTGGGGGAATGTAAAATGAGACAACCAAGTTGGAAATGGTTTGGTAGCTTCTTAAAATGTTAAACACAAATATATAACTCAATCTCATTCCACTTTTGGTATTTACCTAAGAGAAGTGAAAGTCATGCTCACACAAAGACTTTTATATGAATGTTCATAGCAGTTTTACTTGTAATAGCTTCAAACTGGAAACATCCTGTATGTTCATTGGCAGGTATACGGGTAAACAAAATGTGGCATATCCATACAAGGGAATATCACTAAGCAATAACAAGAATCTAACAACCACTACATATAATAAAATCGATAAATCTTAAAATCCTTATGCTGAGTACAAGGTATGTGGTCCCATTTATATAAAATTGTAGAAAATGAAATAAAAATGTAGAAAATGAAAACTTATGTACAGTGGCAGAAAGTGGATCATTGGTTGCCTAGAGATTGTGGGGGCAAAGATGGATGTATTGATTACAAAGGACACATGGAAAATTTCCAGAGTGGGGTGACAGAAATATTCAATATCTTGATTGAGTCATCTCCCGGGTGTATATGTCAAAACTCATCAAATTATACATTTTAAATATGTGTAATTCTTGTTATGTAAAAACAGTAGTAAAAAGTTACTAAAAATTATCAAAAAGCATTAATAAAGACAAAAAAGTAGAGCCAGGCTCAGTGGCTCAGCCTGTAATCCCAGCACTTTGGGAGGCCGAGGCTAGTGGATTACCTGAGCCTGTGGGTTCGAGACTAGCCCGGGTAACTTGGCCAGACCTCTTCTCTACAATAAATAAAAAATCAGCCAGGCGTGGTAGCATGTGCCTGTAGTTTTGGCTACTTGGAAGGCTGAGGCGGAAGGATTGTCAGAGCCCAGCAGGTTGACGCTGGGGTGGCCATGAGTATGCCACTGCACTCCAACTGGGCGATGGAGTAAGACTCCAAATCAAAAAAAAAAGATAAAATAAAGACAAAAAAGTAACTAATGGTATAACCAGGAGTAAAGTATGAAGGAATTGAAATTGATAGTAATATTTGGGAATAAGAAAAGAAAAAACATTTGAGAACCACTTTGAAAGAAGAATTGGCAGGACTTATTGAATAGCTAGAGGTGCAAAGGAGAAATAATAAACTGCAAAGTTTTGAACAACATTGATTGACAAGGAGGTAGAAACATTGTCAAAAATGAGAAAGTTAGGCTTGTTAGGATTTGCTAATAGATATAACAGAGGGATGAAGGTGAGCTTAACAACTCATTTATTTATTGATTACTTCATTTTTAAAATATTTTTTCCTACCTTGTTGCTTCCTCTTGTTTTACAACAATTCTATGTATTTTTATTCCACAAAAAGAAACCTTTCCTGGTCTTTTGTCGAAGTGAGTAATTGACTTCTTTTTCTCTTCTTTCTCATGTTTAAATCTGGGGCCACCTAAAGGTTACATCTGAAGTTTGGTCACCACTAACTTTTCTTACTTCCCTAGTTCCCATTTGTTATACAGTCTTTTAAAACATCTCCCCTCATTCTGAAAGGATGCTCTCAAAGCCACTACTACACATTTACTAAATCTGCCAGCCTTTCCTTTATGCTCTTTTCCCTCCACTTATCCTCAAGTTTTAATACATAAATGTGTAATGCATTTTCATATAGAATTATTTTAAAAATTTTAAAGAAAAACCTGTTGCTCATAAGGCTGGACTTATTTAGAAGGACTCCTTTCCAAATGATTCTACACAAGAAAAAATAAAGTCAATGACAACAATCTTGATAACAAAGAGACAGGGTAGAGGAGAGGAAAAGAGGAAGGGAGGAGGTAGGGTAGAGGAGGAGAGTGTCAGGGTTTGGCAGGGGAGAGGCCCTGGGGCAACTGTAGGATGCCTCTGGAGGACAGAGGCTTTAAGAGGTGTTGCTGTGGATTGTGAATTGGAACTGCTAATTTATTTTAGGCAAACCTGAAGTTCCTCTTCAATTCCTTTTGATTGAATTGGATTTCCTGGCATTTGATTCCCTGTAGAGATTGAGTCATATGAAAACCCGAAATATATAAGAGATACCTCTTTTTGTTGTTATTGTTGAGTTGGAGTCTCACTCTGTTGCCTAGGCTGGAGTGCAGTGGGATGTTCATGGCCACCCCAGTGTCGACCTGCTGGGCTCAGGTGATCCTTCCACCTCAGCATTCCAAGTAGATGGAACTACAGGCACGTGCTACCACGCCTGACTAATTTTTTAAAAAAAAATTTATTGTAGAGATGAGACCTCAACAAGTTGTCCAGCCTGTTCTCGAACCTGAGGATTCAGGCAATCCCCTCACCTCGGCCTCCCAAAGTGATGGGATTACAGACTTGAGTCACCGTGCCCAACTGTAAGATATCTCTTAATTGACGAAAGTAGCTAATATTTCTGCTACTATGATAGCCAAGTCTGTAATACTTCTGTAAATGAAATGCAAAAACAAAAACAAAAACAAACCAAAAAACCGCACTCACTTAGAGGCAAGATAACAAGACAATAACAAAATTCCTTTTTTCTTAGGCCTTTAGGCTATAACCTATTAATAAAGTAAGTGTAGCTGTGGGAAGAGTATTTTCATTGCCTGCGGCACAGGCTTTTGGCTCTGGTTTTCATGGGAGTTGTGTATTTGAATATTCATAAGTATGATTTGCAAGCTTACATATCAGAGTTATTTTCTATATAGGTACCAAGCAGAAACAATGACACCGTTTATTTGGAAAAACAATATGGTGTGTGGGATGGAATGAAGTTATGGTAAGAAAATTTTCCTGACCCTGAGTTGAGCTGTGTTCTGACACATGGTTTGATAAAGCAAAATATTTTAAATCAGTTGAGTCCTGGAAAAGCCAGGACATATGGCTGCCTTAGTTTTGGTACTAAAATAAGATCTTTTACTCAGACACGAATTTTTCAGTAAATTAAATAGCACTACCTCAATACGTTCATGGATCCCTTGACTTATTGATTGAATAACTTCTCAGCAAAGTAAAGAAGCCCTTCACCATATATTTTGAAGCTTATCTTTGATTCTGTTCTCACTCACAGCCTAACCTTATCCATTCTAAATGACTTAGTTTCACTGTATATGATGAACAGGGAATCAGAATTCTGGTAATGTTCTGTTTCTTAGGCTGGGTGCTGTTCATAGATGTGTCCAGTTTGTACTCATTCATTAAGCTTTTCACTTAACATGTTTTCACTGCCGTATGAATATTGCTCTTTTATACAGATTTTAAAAAGCAAGCATAACTCAGCAAGTAATGAAGTGATATAATATTCTGAGAATCTGACTTAGGAATTTTTTTTAAGTACTGATGTTTGATAATTTCTGCAGCTGGGAAAATAACAAGTTTTGCTAGTAGAATGGGGAAGGAGATATGAGGGCTTGCATCTAACTCAGTAGGAGGAATACAGAAAGGCAGCATCTCTGGGTCAGGGAAAGAGATATTATTTCATTTCACTTTGTTCCTTTGGATTTAAGGTAGAGAATAAAGAGCAAGAAGGCATTAAGGAGGGAGAAGTTTAAGGTTCAAGAGAGGAGGAATGATGAAACCAAGTTCCAGAGAAGGTATGAGGATGGGACCAAGGGCAACAGTGGAAAGTATGGGCCTTCCTTAGAAATGGCAGGGATGGGAGAGAGGCTATTAAGGCTCTTGCAGGTGTGTAAGTCCATCTAGGAGATAAAAGCATGGGAGGTGGACGTGGAAGTGAGGCTTGAAAAAAGTGAGAAATTAACAATAACATTCCCAGAGAACATGCATGTGAGACAAAGAGGAACAAAAGTTTTGCTTGAATGTGTAGGGAGTTCCATTAGTAAGCCATTGTGGTTGTATGGTGCAATTCTTCACAGTTCACGGTGGAATGGAAGGAAATGACCAGAGGGGTTGAAGTAGAGTGGGACATGTAAGATTGGAGACTTAGGGGGGGGCAAGGGCCTAAGGATTGGGATCAGTGTGATCTGTGTTTGGTCTCTGCAGGAGAAGGGAGAGACACCAGGCCAAATTTTCCATGGTCCCCGGTGTAGACTTCAGGGCTTTCCAAATTTAAATTGTTAAATGGTCTCACTCCCCTCAGCCCAAAGTGTGCATGTCATTGTGGCTGTTACTTCTCCACATAATTCTTCCCAAGAAATAAAAGCTTGTGGTAAACTTTTTTTTCCCAATGAAGAGATGAGCCTGTCATGTTCTATAGCACTGGTACTCAGGGTGGTATACATGTGAAGTCACATCTGGACATCCCATTAGCCCCTAAAGGCATAAGCCATGGGGTCTAATATTCTAACGTGAAAAAGGGAGATTCTAAAAAGGCAAATGACTCCAAGTGAAAGACTCCTGTGCCACCAGAGAACTGTAGTTAGAATGGTTTCCTCAACCAAGATGCCAGGTCCCTTATTTCTAAATACACAATCAGCCGTGCTCATTTTATTTTGTAAAAGGTGAACTTCAAACATGTTCTTTTTACTAATGGAACCATTGAATCATGACTCATGTTAACCCTTGGGTTATTAGCCCTGACCAGCCTTTCATGCAGAGCTGGATTTTTATCCAAACATAACCCTCTGTCATCATCATCATCATCATCATCATCATCATCTGTTGCTTTTATTCCAAATTCTCATATTACACGCTTTCAGCATCATTACCCCAAATTGGAGAATTGCAGGCAAAAGCATCTGTGAAAATATCGGAGGTAAAAATAAGCTATTATAGGGTGCTGTTGTCACCTTGAGGTCTTGTTTGCTACCTTTCTGCTCATTTTACTGCACTTAACCCACCAGAAAGTAAACTGAACTGTAATCAACTACAATTTATCAGTGCTAATGAAGAGGAAAAGAGGCATTGGCAATACAAGACAGCAAATAATAAGAGGTAAATGTAAGAAAAAGATAACATATACATGCCTTTTAGATATTATAAGTATTGCAAATATCTGCCCTAATAACTTTGCAATTCAACTGGAATGTTCTGTGGTCCAGGAGGGGAAAGTGGTAGAGTATGTTTCCTAGGGAGGATGTATGTTTTGGCCATTGGCAGATGCAGAGAAAACTGTGTTAGAAAACACTACAAGCAGAAAATTGAGAGCTGATTTGCAGTCAACTGCAATTGAAAACAGATGGGTATATTTGAGCCACGTTCACATATTTTGCTCATTTAAAAAATTGCCACACTATTTTTATTCTATGACTTATTTTTCTGTGTCACCCGAAAGTAGATCTTACTATTTTGTTGAACTTCAGCAGAAAATATTCACATTCAGTACAGCTCTCAACTGTTACTCCTGTAGAAATGAACATGAAACTTGGCAGATGTCAATCTGGTGAAGGGGCTCTGATCTTGACTGCCCTTGAAGGATTCCCGTGTGAGATGGCTGAGGGACAGATTGTGGCTGTTCATTGATGGGATGCAGCATTCTTTGCATCTTGACATTTCACTTCTGTAGGAAGGCATGGATCATTTTGCTAGACCCTGTGAATAAGTTAAAATAAATCAGGATCTGCATTAGTACCAAACTCTGGATTCCTTTTTTTTTTTTTTTGTCAGACTTGCTTGGGCTGTACATATATAAATGGGACAGAAGGGCAGACACAGAATGTCAAACAAAGAAACCAACTCCTTATATTTTAATTGTAGCCAAAAAATCAGCTATATAGGAGCTGATGGTTTTAATGACTCTGAATGCAAAACAAACCTATTCTCACAGAGCTTTTCCCTTTCTAAAATGTCATTTTTCCCCTCTAATCCTTAACTGTCACATGTGGTATCATGTTGACCCATGACATACCCTTCACCCTTGAAAGCTCATACTCCAGAGAATTACAGTTTCTTAATATTTGTTTGGTTAAGTGCCACCTTCCAAGACCCAGTCATTGCTGTAGCCAATTAGCTAGTTCACTGGCTCATGAAAAGCTGCAATGCTTCTAGAAGCAATAAAATTAAAGCACGGTGCTCTTTTAAAAAGGCAGGACTTTCTGTTGTTGCTGTGTCCTTGCTAGCTGTCCTTCATGTTTGAGAAGCTGGGGCTATCAGAAACTGTACTGTGCCTCTTGATGTATGAAGAATCTAATTTAGAGCTTAGACAGCAATTAAGCCAGGCATTTGGGGTAAGGGAATAGTATTTTGTAAGGAGGTCTTCACAGCAGAGAAGACTTTTTTGCCTTGATAAGTGTGGCAGAAACTGGTTAGCTCTTAACCAAAGCCACTTCTCTTTCCTTTGGTCTCTGAGTTAGACCACATTTTCCAGCCCCCTTGTGGTTAGGTATAGCAACATCACTGAGATCTGAGTGATGGAGTGTGCTAAGAGTCAAGTTCATACCTCTAGGTGGGGCCCATAAAAACCTCCCACATGTGACCCTCCAAGTCTTTCTCACCTGGTTTGATGCAGACAAGCATGTTAACCTGAGGAACCTGGCAGTGAAGATGATGGAGTCATAAGATAGAAACAGCCTGGGTCCCTGAGTCACTGCCTGGAGATCAGCCTTCTGACTGGCATTAACCTTTATGTGGATGAAATAAACATCTATTCACTGAAGCCACTGAGATTTAGCATTTTATCTGTTATATCCTTAGCTAGTTCTTTCTTAACTAAAGCATGGAACCAGTATATGCCTAAATTTAATGTCTGCTGAAAATATTTTGATTCACTATGGCAAGCAATTTTAGATTCACTTTTGTTAAAAACAAATAAAGCCCTCCTATGTATTTGCAAGAGTCATTTATTTCAAATCCTTATAAGACAAGGGATTTCTGAAAGTCCATTAATGTTAGTGATCAGAAGGCCTCAGTGTGCAAAGCACTCTTCAAGGTATTAGGCAGGGATGTATTTGTAGATGAAGACTGATGAGGTCTCTAACTGAGGAGGGAAAACAAGCCTATAAGAATAAACTAAAGAAACACGCAAAAACAAGGATAAGTGAGCAAAGTACATGTACCACATTAGTTAATGTTTAGAACTCAAAAAAGATTTGTTACAAGAGGAGCTAAAGAGTTTTGAGACTTGCTCAAGATGCACTAAAAGCCCGAAACTAAACCAAGGCAAGGAGTCAGCATTTGAACTCATGGAGCTGAGTTGATTTTGGTTTTCTTCTGAGGTTGCTTCAGGCTTAGGGGATACAGACAAGGATATGGCGGGTTACAGTGACAGTGAGAGGTAAAATTTTTCACCTAAGGTCTCACCTTGGAGGTTCTCTTGCTGGAGATTTTAAAAATTAGACTCTCAATATATGCTTTAGCCCTTTTAGGCTGCTTCTATGAAAAAAACTGAAGACCACCCACAGGAGAAAAGCATAGGCTATTTATTCGAGCTTGCTATAGCAAGGGAGTCAGTCACTTGTATTTAGGCACTCAGGGGAGTGGGAGAGCTTTATGGTGGATGAAAGGGACAGCTTCAAGCATGCCCTGATGGGAGGCTATTGGCCTGGGGAAGCTGGAGGTGGCTAACCAGGAGTAGGGTAGCCTATGTGATTGGTTAGGGGCATATTTGACTTTCTCTGACTGGTCCAAAGTTGGAAGCAGGCACAAACATTAGGGAAGTTTTCATATACTGTGAGGGCTAATTTTATATGTCAGCTTGACTGGGCTAAGGAATGCCCAGATAGCTGGTAAAAGATTATTTCTAGGTGTCTCTGAGAGAGTTTTTGAGTGAACAGACTGAGTAAAGAAGATCACCCTCATGCAGGTGGGTGGGTATCATCCAATCCTGTGAGGCCCCAAATAGAACAAAAAAGCTGAGGAAGGGTGAATCCATTCTCCCTTCTGGGACATCTATCTTCTCCCACCCTCGGATATCAGGGGGCTTCTACTTCTTAGGCCTTTGGACTTTAGGACTTTCATCAGTAGCTGGGGAGAGAGCAGGAGGCTCCCTGTCTTTGGCCTTTAGCCTTAGATTGAAATATGCAATCACCGTGACCAACTTTCCTGGTTCTCCAGCTTGCAGATGGTATATTGTGGGACTGTTTAGCCTCCATAACAGGATAGTAAGCTGGCTGGACTCCGTGGCTCAGCCTGTAATCCCAGCACTTTGAGAGTCTGAGACAAGTGGATTGCCTGAGCCTGCGGGTTTGAGACCAGCCCAGGCAACTTGGCGAGAGCTCATCTCTACAATAAATAAAAAATTAGCCAGATGTGATAGTGCACGCCTGTAGTTCTGGCTACTTGGAAGTGTGAGGTGGAAAGATCGCCTGAGCCCAACAGGTCAATGTTGGGGTGGCTGTGAGTGTGCCGCTGCACTCCAGCCTGGGCGACAGAGTGAGACTCCAAAAAAAAAAAAAAAAAAAGGAAAAAAATGATATGGTAAGCTGACTTCCTGAGCTGTTTATTGTAGATAAAGGGGTTGGTTTCTTGGGCTGGTTTGCTGCACACTGTGGGTCATAGTCTTATTTTTACAAATGGTTTGGCTATTGTTCATTGTATATTCAGTCTCTTATTTGTTTTCTTATTTGCATGATTATTTTATTTTAAGCAGATCCCTTCCTTCCTCACAAAGGACTGTTGGCTTGCCCCCTCCACGCTCATATGAAAAAGCCTCCTTCCCGCTTTGTTGATCATAGATAGGTGCCAGAAAATTCAATGTCCTCCTTACCTGGGAGCAAACTCTCTGCCCCCAGAGTACTTCTTCCAGAAATTTTGGGGTAAAATCTATCACTACATTATTGCCTTAATCCCATCAGTTCTCAAAATCTTTTTCCCCCACTTCTGCTTTTTTCCTAGACCATAGTATCCTCATGCAAGCTAGTCTACTGGTGGCAGCCCCTGTGACCGGCTTCCGGATGGTCAGGCAGGAAAGGTCTTCCACTGTGCTACATTTAAAGGAAAAAAAGGATGAATTAAGTTAAAAAAAAAGCTTTGCAAGCAATTGAGTGTAATTATTGGATATATATAGACATGCATATTTGTATTTCTATACCTATTGATTTATTTTGTTTTTAAATCAGAAATGGATGTGTCCAAAAGGCAAAAATAAAATATTTTACTTTTCCTTCTCATGTTCCCCTTTTAGCTGCTCTAGCCTAATGGCAGAAAATCCTCAACCCGTTTAGTATTCTAGGCATTTAAAGACACTCAAGAACCAGCTCTTTGGAAGCTAGTGTTTTTAAATTTGCAAAATAGGCAGGCAGGGCACGATGCCATGTTTCCAACTCCCTGGGACTCATTTCAGGAGTTTGATTAACTCTTTGGTTTGTCTCAGCAAAGTGAGGCTGAAGTGTGCGCTTAGAGGAGGGGGGGTGGGGGCACTCAGATGAAGGCTGTTGTCTGCCAGGATCAAAGCACACTGTACATGCCCAAGCATCTAATTCGCAGACCCTGGTGCTTAGCTATAGCACCAACTTGAAGTCTATTTGGTCAGAAGTGGCCACTTGAGCCCAGGCAAGGGCTTCTTTGTTGCAGAAAGTACTTCCCATTGGGAGAAGGGAATGTGAAGTGAGGGAGCCCCCTTTTGGAGGAGGAAGGCTAAGAAGGAGAGTGAGAGAGTGGGAAAGACTGCAGGTCAAGAAGATCCTTTATTTGCCTTTATTGGCAGTTAGGTCTTCAGTAGAAAACTAGCCTGCATTTCTGAACTCGCATAACAGGAAGCTCAGCAAATGCTTTTAAGACAAAAGATAAAGGGTAAACTACTCAAGGGAAACACTTTTCCAAAAGTATCTGGAATCTGTGTGACAGGGTTAGAATTGTTCTTTTGGTGTTTGTTTGACTAAGATAGGGGACTTCAAATATGCCAGTGGAGAGGGTGGTGGTGGGTTACATGTGGGTTGGAGGGAGGTGGGCACAGGCACTCCCTTCCATTGTAGGCATGGATCTCCACACAGGGAATGACATTCTAGTGGGTTCCATTGTGACTCTGGGTCAATTTCCTCTGGTTTTTATAAGTCCCCATGTTACCGAAATGTCAAGGGGTTTGGTGGGGGTTCTGTTTGCCCCATGGAAAGCCAATCACCGAAACAACAAGTACTGCCAGGGAAGAATTTTTTTACTTGGGTGATATCAGCCAGACATAACAAAAGCTTCCTTTTCAAATCTGTCTCCATTCTACTAAAGTCAGGGGTTTATACAGTGAGGCATAAATATAGGAAACGGGAATTAGGGAGGGGTAAGGAAGAGGAGTTGGCAATCAGGAATTAGGGAGGGGTCTGGCATCTCATTGTCTGGATGCAGTGATCTGATGAGTTTCAGTTCTTGATACCATAAGCTTGAGGATCAGTTTCCTGAGAAAGGATCTCAGAAAAGACAAACCTAAGTTTCAAGCTTTAAAGCTGGGAAGGTCAATTTCTATGTTTATTCAGAAAACTGCAGCCATTAGTTCTATTGGAAAGTTGGGCTGATTTCCCCAAGACTGACAGCAAAAGTGACCCAAGTGAAGATAAACCATGAATGTTTAATCACTTGAGTGTGGCAGGCAGCTTCTACAGGGGCTCCCAACCACCCCACTTCCTGGTACCCACACCTTTGCTTAATACCCGCCCCCTCCCCAAATGTGGAATGGACATAGTGACTCACTTCTAATGAATATAATATGGAGACTCACTTCTAGTGAATATAATACGGCTAAAGTGCCAGGACATCACTTCTGGTGATGTTATACAAGACTGACTTCTGTCTGCTCACACCTTTTCTCTCGTCCTCTCACTTGCCTGCCCTGGTGAAGACAGCTGCCACATCTTGAGCTGCCCTATGGAGAGGCCTGTGTGGCAAGGAACTGAGGGCAGCCTCCAGTCAACAGCCAGGAAGGAACAGAGGCTTTCAGCCCAACAACTTGCAAAAAACAGATTCCTGACAACCTTGTGAGTGAGCGTGGAAGTGACTCCTTTTCCTATTGATCCTTAAGAAGCTTACAGCTTGCACTGTCACGATGATTTAAGCTTATGCAAATCTTAAACCATGCCCAGCTTCCTGAATTACAGGAAATGTGAGATGTCATTGCTTGGCAGTGTTTGTTCTGCAGCAATAGATAACTAATACACTGAGGTATTATTATTATCTTGCTGCACTGTCTCCTCTGATCTGTGCATCCATTTGGTGACTGAGTCCTGTAGAGATTTATCCTTTAAAATTTTCATCTCTTCCCACCTCTCCAGTTTTACAGACATAGCCCAGTTCAACGGATGCTTTAACATTCCTGGGAAATTACAGGAAAATAAATTGAGAGCCCCGACATCTGCAGAACATCCTCCAGACATTTGACCTCATTATCCCCCCTTGCTTCTTCCAGTTTATCAAGTCTCATCTGGCTATGCACCGATTAGAACACCTTTGGCTGCAAGTGACATGAAACCTGAAAAATAGAGTATATATAAGCAAAGGGCTAATTTATCCCATACAACAAAAAGTCTGGAGTTGGGTCATCAAGGATGTTATTTGGCAAGAAGTGGCAAATTTTGCAAAAGGTTTCAGAATAAGTACTTGAGGCTTTGTGGGTCATATAGTCTCTGTTGCAACATTCAACTCACTCTGTCCTTGCAGCACAAAAACAGCCACAGGGGATTGGAGGTTTATTGTCAGTCATATCTATATAAACAAATGTGTGTATCTGTGTACCAATAAAACTTTATTTGTGGACAATGAAATGTGAATTTGATGTCATCTTTATATAAAATATTATTCTTTTAAAAAAATGCCCCTTCCCAGTCATTTAAAGTGTATAAAAACCATTCTTCTTGCTGGCTTATGAAAACAGGCAGGCTGGATTTGCTGTCTTCATATTAGCCTCCTTCTATCTTTCCCACACTCTCATTTTTAGTGCATGGTTTGATCTTCACAGATACATTGTGACTGTGGTTCCTCCAATCACTGTGTTGGCATTCCAGGAGGGAAAAAAGAGGAGGGAAAAGAAGAAGGAGAGGTACCTAGATTAGATCAGCAAAAATCTTCCAGAAAACTTCATTTCATATCTCACTAGGCAGAACAATATCAATTTTTTAGCTGGGCACATTACCCACCTGATCAAATTTGGGGTTCTATTAGTAAGATTAGAAAGAATGGCTTTGGAACGGCATGTTCCAGCGTGCTGAATTTTTTACTATCTTATGTGACCCATAGGAAATATCGAAATGTATATTTTTGATGATAACATAGATCTCCTTAGGCTCAGTTATGCAAAATATATCTTTTTGGTAGTTCAATGATGTATCAGGGCACATTGGTGAGCTCCAGAAATTTTGATGAGTCAGTGTTTCAGAAATTTGGCCAGCAATTTTATTGTTGCTCAACAAATTTCCAGTGCATAGAGATATCACCAGGATCAAGTCTAGGTGGGCACATTTAAAGTACAAAGGCAATGTTAGCTATTATGTGCAGAATGAGTCTTGCCTTGAGCAGCTTGTTATAGCTATTTTGTGAGAGTAGCAATTAAAATCCTTGTTGCAGTAGGTTGTAATTCTTTCGAGCTTTGGGTCCTTAAATTTAACAGGTTCTCTAGAAACGGATTGCAAATTGGGAATTAAGATAATTTTTTTGTTTAGTTTTTGTGCAAGTTCCAGAGAAGTGCCTGCTTTAGGGAATCTTGTTTGTTCGTTTGTTTTTGTTTTGCTTTCTTTTTGAGTTTGGGTCTCATTCTGTCATCCAGGCTGGAGTGCAGTGGCACAGTTACAGCTCACCACAGCCTCAACCTCCTGGGCTCAGGCGATTTTTCCCCCCTCAGCCTCCCAAGTAGCTGGATCTACAGGCATGCACCACGATGCTTGGTTAAGGTTTTTGTTTTTTGTAGAAATAAGATCTTATTATATTGCTTAGGCTGATCTCAAACTTCTGGGCTCACACAATCCTCCTGCCTCTGTCTCCCAGAGTGCTGGGATTACAGATGTGAGCCACTGTGCCCAGTCAGGAAATCTTTGAAGACACTAATAGACCACACATAGAAAGGTACAGTTAGCCTTGTCCTTACAATATGAATGGCTTGTGAGAAATCACAAGGTCTCTTTGTCCTTGGGCACTGTCTGTATATGAACAGAACACCGAAACTGTATGGTCTTACAACTATAACATTCTAGAAAGGAGAGAACTTAGGTGGTATATTAAAAGTGACTACCTTAGCATGTTTACTGGTATATGGACATTTTAAAGCACCACAGCATGACAAAGGTGATGATAGATCACTGAAAAATTGTTCACTTCTGGGCCTCTATTAGCTGTGCAACTTGAACAGGTCACTAATTTCTCTAGTCCTCAGTTTCCACTTCTCAAAATATGCTCCCATCTTGCTTTAAGATGATATAAAATAACGTATAAGAGCATAATCTTTGACATCAGACAGACTTGGGTTAAAATTTTGACTCTGCCACTCTCATACTGGGTGAACTTGGACAAGCTGCTTGATCCCAGAGAGCCCAAATTCTCCCTACTGTATAAATGGAACAAAATTATTTATTTTCTGTCTTGTTTTCAGGACAAAATGAAAAAGCACAGGTGATGGCCTTACTTGGTCTCTAGTAAGCACTCAGAAAAAATGTGTTATCTATCATGATTATTTTCTTCAAATCATGTGATTCTTTTACTTGATATTTTCTTAGTTCCTTTGTGTGACACATTTTACACATAAAACTCTATATTAACATCTCAGCCCTATTTGAGAGCTCACTTCTTCATTAGCTTAGCCCAGGCAGCCTTGTGTTATATTTTGAAGTACTCTTTCCAAAAAACTTCAAACACTTATTGAGTGCTTATGATGATCCAGACACTGTTTTAAGCATTTTACTTTTATTAATCATTAAGTCCCCACAATAGCCATATAAAAAAGAGATAATTATTATTCCAGTGTTACCAGTGAGGAAACTGAGGTACAGTGAGATCATCTTGTATAACACCATTCAGTTTGTAAGTGGTGGAATTTGAATTTGAAACTGAGGTCAGTGACTTTTTTTTAGTTATAAATTGTGGGGTACAATTCAGGGTTAGGTATACAAATGTTGATTATGCAAGTACCCTTGTTGATGAGGTATGCCCCTCCCTCTCCTAGCAGTTTCCCTCAACTGAGGCCAGTGACTTTCAACTGGGGACGATCAACCTTCACTTTTCTCAGTAGCATTTGGCAATGTCTGCAGACATTTTTGGATTTACCTATGTCAGGAGTTTGTCAGTTTTGAAGAGCAGAGGCCTAAGTAAAAAGAAAACTTAGACACATTGAAGGATCCTGTTTTAGTGTGCAAAGCTTAGGAACACTTGTTGATATTATGGAAAAATATCTGCTTTCAAGAAGTACTTTATTAGAAGTTTTACTTCTAATCTAATTTACTTTTCTAATTTACTTTTCCATATCAAGAAACTCACAACTTTGAACTTAGGGGTTATCATTATGTAAATGTCTTAAATTCATATAGGAATTGCCTCGTGTCCTCACAATATTTAATAATTTCCATGATTTCATCATGGCTCAAGGTCTTCAGCCTTAACCATCTAGAAAATCGTATCGATGATCTTGAGGAGCTGACTCTTGCTTATTAATCTGACTTGCACTTTAATGAAATGAGAAGCCATGGGAAGGTTTTGAACAAAAGAGTAACTTGATCTTAATTACATTTTACAAGGGTTATTACTCTGTATGTTGTGTGCTGAATTGACTGCAGGTAGCAAGAGTAGAAACAGGAAGATCAGCCATATGACCACAATAATAACCCAGTGAGAAATTGTGGATACTTGGTCTACATTCTTACTGATAGAGATGGTGAGAAGTTACTGGGTTCTGGATATGTTTTGAAGGTAGAAGCAAAATAATTTACTAATGAGGTAGAAAGAATTCATCTTGGAGTTACTAATGAGCTGTGGGGGAAAAAAGGAATTAGAGAAAAGCAAGTTGGAGTTGCCATTTAGAAATAGAAGTAAGGCTGTGTTTAAGGCTGTGGGAAGAAGAAGTATGTGTAAAAGAAGATCAGGACTTAATTTTTGGACACAGAATCTTGATATGATAATTACATGTCCAAGTGGAGATATCAGGTTGGTTGTTGGCTACAGGGGATTCAAATTCAGAGAATATGTGAGTCAGAAACATCATTTTAGGGCTCATCAGTACTTACATTTGGTTAGAGAAAGAATTGGTGAAATGGAAGTTTGGTCTGAAGGCATGCAGAATGTGAAAGAGTGATAAAGTGATAAAAAGTAAGAAACAGGTTAATAGATGTGGAGGAAGGGAATAAAATGTTCCAACATATGGCAAGAGGAGAAAGGAGAAAGAAGAGATAGAAAGAATGGGAGAAGAGAAAATATTTGAAAAAAACAAGGTTAATAGTTTTCCAAAATTGATTAGAGATACAAACCTGTACATTTAGAAACCCAGAGAATCTTGGGCACAGTGAATAAAAATGAAAGTATCCTTTGATAACTCAGAGTGAAACCAAAGATTAGAACAAATAAAACCATCCAAATCTTAAAAGCAATTGGAGAGAAGAACAGATGAATCTAAATGTCAATTTGATTGACAGTTGACTTCTCAATAGTAAAAATAAAAACTAAAAGCACTAGCACTTTCAAGGTATTTGAGAGAAAATAACTGTCATGCTGCATAGCTACACTATCATTCAAGAACAAAGGAAAAATAAAGATATTTCAGTCACAATTTTCTGTCAGCAGACTTAAAAATCTTTGGAAGAATATTTCAAGAAGAAAGAAGTTAAGTGAGCTGCAAAACCAACGGGACAAAAGACAAATGTACAGGAAATCTAGTTAAGTAATGAATGTAAAAAACAACAAGAATAAGAGTGACAGATCTGGGATTATGAGAACAAGGTAGACTTAAATTACTGGAAATAATAATTTATAAGATCAGAGGGAGATTACCAAAGTTAAAAGTTTCTTGCATTGCTTGTGAATAAAATTGAGTTATTGATTAGATTTTATGTTGGCTGTCCATGTCATTAAAAGTAACACTAAAGAATAAAACTTGACCTGGCACGGTAGCTGAAACCTGTAATCCCAGCACTTTGGAAGGCCAAGGTGAGGGGATTGCCTGAGCCCACAGGTTCGAGTACAGCTGGGACAACTTGGTGAGACTTCACCTCTACAATAAATTAAAAAATTAGCTGGGCATGGTAGCGTGTGCCTGTAGTTATGGCTACTTGGAAGGCTCAGGTGGAAGGATCGCCGGAGCCCAGCAGGTCGACACAAGGGTGGCTGTAAGCGTGCCACTGCACTCCAGCCTGGGTGACAGAATGAGACTCCTACTCAAACAAACAAACAAACAAAAAAACAAACAAAAAACAGAATAAAACTTTTTAACTATTAGAGATTAAATGATTAAAAAAGAAATAAAACTTGACCAACGCAACGTAAATAAGACAAAATAAAAGGAGCAGATAAAAGCATAATAAATAGAAAGAACAAAGTACTACAGAAATTAAAAATTCAGTAATCATGATCTATGTAAACAAACTCTACTTGCTATTTTTAAAAGACAGAATTAGATTGGATAAACAATCTAAATCTGTGAATATGCTTCTCTTAGATGTGTGATGATTGTTTCAAACTTAGGAAGCAAATTTTATTTCCTTGTTATTTATATGTCATGTATAGAGATGTCTACTGCAATAATGTTCCTGGCCTCTGGTCCTAGTGCTATGACTTCTCCCCACAGCTAGCATTCCAGAAGTTTCTAAGATGTTGCTACCCTGGAAATCCACTCTCTTTTCTTCTCTCTTTGTCTTGGGTCTGTAGGAAGTGGCAGTAGTGGGTAAGTGTGTCTTTCTTTAGATTTTGACTTTTCCTTCTGTGTGCTTTTCTAAGGTCTGGAGTGGAAGAGGAGGCAGAGAGAAGGGCAGTGGGGGGGGAGAGAGAGAGAATGAGAATGAGAACAACTGGCTCTCACAAATAAGCCATGCTCTCCAAACAGTTTCTTTAGTAAGAAAGGTGATGTTTGATTTCTATCTGCTTGACTCCAGAACCAATTGGTTTCAAATCCAAATTGTACTCCCAGTCTTCCTCCTAAACTTGTTCCTCCTGGAGTCTTCCGTCTCAGAAAATGGCTATTCAGTTATTCTCACTGCCTTGGAGTCATTCTTGATGTTCTCCTTTCTATCACATCTTACATCCAAGTTCTCATGTCTCACTGTGATTTATAATTTCTCACTCATCAGACTTTCTAGTTGAAATATAGCGCACAATCTCCAAAGCTGATTCTCACAGCATATCCTCTCAAGGCCTGGGATTGTCGATGACCTTTTCTATGAGACACATGATGAGGTGACTTAGACAACAGAAATTAGAGGATACAAGTCAGCTAATTACTTTCTGAAAGTTAAAAATTGAAACAATAGAAGGAAAGCTAATTATTTTTGCTTAACCTCTATTTTCTACACCCAAACAAAAGAAACGTAAGTGACAGAAACTTTGATTTTAAAGACAAGAAAACAGACAAGATGTCTGCTCTGAATTAATTATCCACATTGCTAACTCTCTTCCTTTGGGTCTCTGCTAAATATCATATTATCAGAGAAGACATCTCTGGTCACATATAAAATGACAACATGGTGATTATAGGTCATAGTGAGACATGAGAACTTACTGGCACTCTAAAGTCATCTTGTCTCTTTTATTGATAATAAGTAGGAATGGGAGCTCCTTGAAGGCAATGACTTGATTTCTTGTTTACTGCTATTTTTACCATGTGATCATGTTTGACATAAATATTTTGTCTCAAATTGATATCTGATGAATAAAATAAAATGAATGCATTTGCTTGAGTATTTATTAAAATGGGACCCTTGGAAATGAACTCTTGACAGTTCCAAATGTTGACCACATTGGAAGTTTCAAATATCCTCCAGTTTAGTGGTCAGTGGTGATTTAGCAAATATGTATAGTCAGCAAAAGGCTGTCTTACCTATTCATTACCCTCAATAACATCAATCTACATGGTCTGATGGGGTAGATTATCTTGCCTGTGGATTGTTTTTCAAACTAGAATAGACAAAAAGATTTGCTCTCTTTTTATAATCTCTGAACATTTTTTGAAGCAATATTTGTGGAAGAGAAAAACATTCTCCATTCTTCATTTTCTGATATTGAATTTGGGCTCAGAAATTGATGATCAGAGCAATTCCCAATGATTAACCTGACAAGAGAAAGTTTAGAAAAAGAGGTAGAGGGAGATGCTGGAAGTGAAGTCCCTACAGGACTTTATAACTGAAGGTATCCCAGGATAACCCGATTCTTAGATAGTGATAGAAAGTAATATTTCTTGGAGTTAATTGACAAATATAATAGCATTGGCCTGAGTGAAAAATGGGGTAATAATAACCCTGAAGTACTGAGGTTAGCGTACTGTTAATGATGAGACTCTTTATTGATAGGTCATCTTTGCCATTAGAAACTGGAACAAGAGCTAAAATGCAAGTGGCATTTCCAAAATGCCATTTCTTGTTGAAAGGTTAGCACCATAATAAAGTTTCAGGGAACACATAAGGCCATCTTTCTTGTTTTCTTGTAAGAATGTGTAGTTAAAAGTTTTGTCATGAGCCATGCCAAAAGTGATATGATTACAAGCTAGTAAAAGCTTGGTTTCTAAACATTCAGTGATCTGCTATCATGAATGGTTAGGGTGTTGGAAGGAGAAATTATTCTTTTCACATGTATATTCTGACTGTAGGGAGCCTCTTATATGAGATGTATGCAGAGAAATTTCATGGTGATTGAAATGATTTCCTTTAAATTTCAAATAGATGTCAAAAATATCATGTCATAATATCCAGCACTCAAGTTATATGATAAAAGTCAAGTCATTTTCATAAGAGTGATTTTGTATGGAAAAAGGGTTGTCTTTTAAAATGTTTTCTTTGACTCTGAAGAATTCATTATAGAAATTATGTTGACTCAAACTGGAAGACGATAAAATTGGATTTGAAGTATCACTAAATGACAGATGGGACTAGCCACCTGTCACACCTGAATCAAAGTTCAGGATTGTTGCTACTTTGCTTGATAGTACACCTTCACTAACAATTACTACAAGGAATTAAGGCAGAATAAAATGTGTAGAATTTATGGAGCACTGTGTAATGCATTAATGATCAGTGGCATATGAGACATCAACTATATAAACATAGACCGATGTTTAGCATCTTTTACTTTACAAAGTTTCCACATGTATTAGTTTATTAAACACTCAAAACAACTCTCAGTTTCAACATGTGTCTCATTCCTGTTTTACCACTACTCAGGAATATTTAGGAAGGTACTCAAGGATGTTTAGGATATTCCACAGCACATCACTTTAAGTGGCAAAGCCTGGAATCCTCTGGATTTTTTCTACCACCTCATGCTGCATATTTAAGTCTTACAACCCTCTTGCTTTGCACCATAATGTCAGCTGTTTAATATTGGGTATTGCAGATGTGTAAATTAAGATGGCAGAAAATGCTCATATTACCACAAAGAGATGATAAAATAAATGTTTAAAAAAATTTTTTTTTGAGTTGGAGTTTCACTCCGTTGCCCAGGTGGAGTGCAGTGGCACACTCACAGCCACCCCAGTGTCAACCCGCTGGGCTCCGGCGAGCCTTCCGCATCAGCCTTCCAAGTAGCCAGAACTACAGGCGTGCGCTACCATACCCAGCTAATTTTTGATTTACTGTAGAAACGAAGTCTCGCCAAGTTGCCAGGGCTCGTCTGAAACCCATGGACTCAGGCAATCCACCCACTTCGGCCTCCCAAAGTGCTGGGATTACAGGTTGAGCCACTGAGTCCAACCATTTTAAAATAATTTAGAAAGCCACTGTAAGAGAATATGTTCTGCTCCAAATGCTACAAAGGAGCAATTTGATTATAAGCGATATGGCATTTACCTTGACTACTTTCTAGGCTGAAGTTGGCACTTTTAACCTACATTGAAAAAATCAGCTCTCCATATATGCGGTTAAGAAACTGGAGAGCGTAAAAAGAGCTTATAATGAGATCCTGCTCTTCTCTCCCCCACCCTCAGCTCCCAGCTCTCTTGAGCTCTGCATTTACTTTAATATTACCAGGTTGCTAACGTTTACAATCTTGGTTTTAACAATGATCAAGCCTCCTGTGCTTTGATATAGAAGGATTAAAAGCAATAAACTGCAATAGCCTCCTAACTAGTCTCTCTGCTTCCACTTTTGATCCTTCTAGTCTTTTCTTCATGCAGCATCTTGATTGATCTTGTTAAAAAATCACTTCGCTCATCTGGTCCCATTCCCTCCAGTGTCCTTCAGTCACTCAAAGTGAAAGCCAAAGTCCTTCAAAAGGCCTACAAAACTCCACACAACCCACCACCTCCCCCCATTCAACTCCCCTCCAACCTTCCCACACTCTCTCACTCATTTGCTCTGAGACAGCCACTCTGACCTTTTTGCTGGGAAAATAGCCTTTGCATCAAAGGTGTTCATTGGCCTTCAGATGGCTAACTCCTCACCAGGTTCAAGTCTTCTTCAAATGATGTCTTCTCACCTAATTGTATTGACCCCTATCCAACTTGCATAACAAACCACACCCTATTCCTTTTTGCCTGTTCTATCATTTCCCAAGTGTACCTAACCGTACATAACGTATTCAGTGGTTATCTATAATTTATTGTCAACCTTTATAAAAGGAAGGCTCTTTGTTTCTTAACTTGTTCATTGGTGTAGTCCATGTGCCTACAGACTGCCTGGCACATAGTAGGGACTCGGTAAAGATGTGTTGAAAAAATATGCAGAATTTAGATGATCCTGATTATAAAAACATTATTTATTGAGAATTTAGAATCAAGCAGCTTCTTTTGATTACAGTTCCTCCTCTTTTCTGCTGTCATGATCCCCATATAACTTAAGAAAGGATGTTCACGTTGATTCTTCTTTCTTACTCTCTACTCAAGCAAACAAAACGGAAGTAGGTATGGTCTAGATAGGAGGCAAGCTAAAGAGTGGCATGAATTGAAGTAATTGCTCTTTTTTCATAATACACGAGGGAAGACCACCCCCTAAAAAACAGAATTACTTTTTGGTGGGTGGGACCCTTGTAGTGCAGGCTTTCCCCACTAGGTGAGGATTCTAGAAACCTATCAGCATCCGAGTACCAGCTAGCATTGTTGTGAGAGTCTGTGTTTGACTTCAGTGAATTTGTTTTAGATTATTTCAACACATAGGCCTATTTCATGATGGGTGATTTATGAGTGCACCTGCCCGTATCACACTGCGTGGTCAGCAGTTTTTATCGAAAATGGCATGATCCCTGGGCCCATGCTCCAATTCACCCGATCTCACCTGAGCGACTTTGTTTTTTGTTTTTCCAAATGAAAAACGTCCTCAAAGGGAAACGTTTTGCCAAGGTGGAAGAGGTGAAACAAAAAACAGCAGAAGCACTAAAAGGCATCAAAACTGACAAGTTCAAAGACTGTTTTGAGCCGTGGAAAAAAGTATCTCAATAGGTGTATTGCATTAAATGGAGAGTACTTTGAAGGTGACAAGTCTAAACTTCAGTAAGAATAAATACACAATTTTGTTTAAGTAAAATCCCCCCTCATATTCTTCTTTCCTTATCCTTCTTTTTCTCTTTTGCTTCTCCTCTTCCTTCTCCTCCTGCTTTTCTAGATGTAATATATTTCATATTATTATCAATTCTCATATTAATTAGGCATTTTTGCCAGTTTCTCTCCTTTTCCTCTGGGATTCACTTTTCTGCATGATTGGTCATGGCCATTTTCTGTCATGCTTTAGGCTTTCTTCAGTTTTCTAGTGATTCTTGCTTTCCCAGTCATGTTCAGATTGTGGCTTTGGAAACACTGACTAATGCTCTGCTTCTTTGGTGGATTAGTTAAGTGGCAGGGTTTTTTCTTTTTAGGCTGGAGACCTAATGATTAAACTGAGGGTGATTCTAATGCTGGAATGTGGGGACATTGCTCCAAGATGACAAAACCCACAATAACCATTTTAAGTATCCCTCGATAGCTTGTCTATTTCTTTTCGAGAAGAACACTTACTGCTTTCTTCATAGGCAAATCTGGCCTGCAAGACATTCTGTACATGGAGCTGGAGTTTTCAACCATTACAGATACAGACTGTTGATTAATATCCCTGCCCATTTCTGCCCTCTGCTGCATCTGCCATTCTGACAATGGAGCTGCTCTGAGCTCCCACTAGAAAGACTGACTCCCTCCTTGATTGCAACCTTCTCTGCATATATTTGTCTTCTAGAAATTTGTTCAATCTCTTGTTCTATGCTACCTCCCACTCCCATTTCTAACTAATCCATGGATATATACTTAATTAAAAATTGATTTATTAGCATGTTAACAGAATCTTGGGAAGAAGTGGACATGCATGTCTATACTTAGTCTGCCATCTTCAACAGAATCATTTTTTAACCATAGAGTGATTTTTTTTTTTTAAGATGGGGTCTTGCTCTGTTGCTCAGGCTGGAGTGCAGTGACACAATCAGAGCTCACCACAGCCTCGAATTCCTGGGCTCAAACCATCCTCCTGCTTTTGCCCTTCCATTGGCTATGACCACAGGTGCACACCTCCAAGCCCAGCTAATTATGGAGTAGTTTTAAATTCTGTAATTTAGAGTATGCTGTTTTTACATTATGGATTATATCCATTTGATTAAAACAATATAAAACTGATGCTGTGGAAGCTAGCTTCTCTTCACTGTATTCTCATTGCATTACACATAATTTACACTGAGTATAGAATACATGTTCTTAGACTTCCTATGCACCAATGAAGTCTATGTGCCTGCCCCTCCCTTCTTATTACTCTTATTACTCCCTACTTTCTTATTACTCCATGAAGGACGGAGACTATACTTTATTCATTTTGAAGTCCTTACACTTACTGAAGACATAAGTATTTCCAGAAAATACTTGTTGAATGGAACAGAAAAGTCTAAGTAACTGTCCAATACTTTAATTCTTTACTATAACTTGTACACAGATGCTTATAGTAGCATTATTCATAATAGCCAAAAATGGCGGTAACTCAAATGTCCATCAATTGATATATGCCAAAATAAAATGTTGTATATGCATATAATAAAATACTTAGCAATAAAATCAAATTGACTATTTAATACATGCTACATGGGTGAATCTCAGAAATATTATGCTAAGCAAAAGAAGCCAATCACAAAAGATCACATATTATATGATTTCATTTATGTGAAACGCCTAGAATAGACAAATAGTTAGCAAATTGGCAGTTTCCAGGGTCTGGGGAGGGAAAAAAATGGGCAGTGCCCACCTAAAGGATATGGGATTTCCTTCCCAGGTGATGAAAATGTTTCAAAATTTAGATAGTGGTGATGATTGCAAAATGTATTAAAAGCTGCTTAATTGTGCACTTTAAAATGGTTAAATTGGTGAATTTTATGTTCTGTAATTTTTATCTCATTAAACATTTTTTACAAATAGGAAATGTATAAAAGTAAAAAAAAGTGTCACTTTGCTATTAAGAAATTTTAAAAGAAAACCTTTTTCTTCTGTGTAGTTACACAGGAAATACCTTATTTAACAAATCCAGAATACAAAATTATAGATGTATCAGTTCTCAATTACATAAAAAACAAACAAACAAGCAAACAAATTACTGCTTGTGCTAACTTTGTTTCTATCTCAAACTCATTAGAGTCATTCAGACAAAAACATGCTCCTAATATATATCTTGTAGTCAGATTCTTCTGTTTTCTGTATTTTCAGGGCTTTAGGCCAACTTGGTGTAATCCAAATCCAAACTGCTCTGGGTGATAACTTATCAAAAGTCTTTCTCTGTCATACCTAGACTGTTCTAGCAAACAAAAAGAATGCTTTTAGTCGGCCTTTCTAAATTGTGAATTTGCTTGAAGATCTGTGTTATTTTTTCTTTTGTTGTGTGTAATAAAGGTCACAATACCTGATGATGATAATAGGTGTTACCAACAATATTTATTATAGTAATATTGGAACTAAAATTATCTCAGGACCCATAAAAATAGCAATTGCAATAATAATTACAATTGTAATGATGAATTAGGAAAGAACTGATGTAGGCTGGTTAATAAAAAAAAGTTACAATGAATCTTTTAAAAGTTATTTGGATGAATCACTGCTAAGGAAGAATTTCAAGAGAATGGTTTATCCCAAGTAATTTTTCACGCAAAGAGTGATATTTGATTCCATGAGCTGTAGTGAACCTTCCTTAAGGTTATGGTCTGGTAAATTATGACTGTGAAAAACAGGGTTTCCAGTGGTTTAAGAAAGGAAATGTTGAATTGACATGAGATCTCTCAGGAGGCAAGCAGTACAACACCTCTGTGTACAGAAAGAAGATACCGTATGTGCTAGCCTGCATGTGGGAGCCTGCGCTGAATACTTGGGCACATAGTGCAGCTCTGCATGTCACTGACCTTGGCACCAGAGCAGGCCTCACTGCACACTCGTCACCTGTGACACTGATGGAGGAGTCCATTCAACCCCAATATGAGGCATCCAGTGACACTGGACAGCACAGGGAACTCTTGAAAAGACTCTAACTCAAGCCACATGGATACGTTTTTGGTTTTCTTTTTGCAGATCCACACTGCTAAGACCATAGATCAGGTAAGATGGGAACTGAGCTCACCTTTAATGCTGATGTTTCTCACTTGGATGATACCTATAGTCAGTTTCCCTAGACTTACTCATTTGTCCCATCTCAGATGTTTTAAGCTTTCATGTAAATGCTCCCTATTATACTTACTAACTTTGTCCTTCCATCAATTTGGCCAGTAACCTCCTGCTATAGTTTAAATGTGTCCCCCAAAAAGCATATGCTGAAAACTTAATTCCCAATGCAACAGTGTTGGGAAGTGGATCCTAATGAAAAGTGATTAGCTATGAGGGCTCTTCCTTCATGAATGAATTAATGCCATTATCGCAGGAGTGAACTCATCATAAAAGGACAAGTTTGGTTGCCCATTCACTCTCTTTTTTACCCTCTTGCCTTCTGCCATGAATCATGCAGCAATAAGGCCCTCACCAGAGGCCAATCCGTTGATCTTGGAGTTCCCAGCCTCCAGAAATATGAGCCAAATATTTATGTTTGTTACCCAGTTGCAGGTATTATTTTATAGCAGTACAAACTGTACTAAGATACCTCTCATTACCTCTGTCATCTTGTATTGCTCATCTAAAAACCACTGAATACAATTATCAGAATCATCCCTCATGTACACTCCATTCATGTTGTGCATCCTATATAGAGCTTGTCTCTTAAGCACCATGCAGTATATTATATGCATCCCTACTCAACCTATGCCCATGGCCTTGTCTTGCTTAATGAACCTCTTTCATCCCATAATACTAAACAATACACCATGTATAGAGTATTTGTGTCTACCTGGATGAAATTTTGTAATTTAGTAAGTCTCTTAAAAATGTGAATTTTATGCCCTTTGGTCATGCCTCTTAAATTTTCCTTCCTGACAGTTTTACATTGCAAAAGGTATCAGGTGTTTCATTTGACACTTGCATCCTTCCTATCAAAGAATAACTAACATGAAAGAAAAGTCACACAGCTGCATTTCTATAGTAACATACAATTTTCTGCAGCCTTGACAGTTTGTAAGTGAATTGCCTTCTGAAATTCTTCCCAGTCTCCACCTGCATTTTTCTTATTGACAAAATCCTCTAAACTTTCTTGGAAGTCATTACTTTTGCACTAATGTTTTATTTTTCAAACCATGACTTTTCTTAGCTATGATATCGTAATTTCTATACTGTAAGATGTCTTTAATTTGTCTTTCTGACAGAGATTATGCATGTTCCTATAGGCAGTTCCATTTTGAACTGTATTATAGAGGCTTTCATGATGCTTTGAAGCATGAACTAAATGATAATAATAGTAGCTACTTGTTTTGGGGTACCTACTATGTGTAAGATTTGTTACCTGTGTAGACTTCCAACTGATTCCTTTTACTATGTGGACAGGCAAATGTGAGCTTCTGTTGTGTGTGATGAGGAAGTCACCCTGTCTCTTTGTTCTCTTCTCAGGGTCCTCAAAACTAGCATTCTGCTAGCTGCAAATGTCCAACTGGCTGAGTTCCTGTCAAACTGCTTCTCTGATCCTCTTCCTTCACCAGCAATTTTCCCATCACCCCACTTCCCCAGCGAAGACTTGAGGATGCCATAAGGAAATTAGAAATGGGGAAAAGAAAGCTGTCAACATCATGTATCAGCTGAAGTTCACATTCTCATGAGCAGTTTCCTTCACTGGTACTGGTTTACCCTCTTGCTGGAGCCTACTCCTTCTGAATGACATGCATATATTATCTTTTGATATCATCTAGATCTTTTAAGTTTTGCCACTGACATTTGGAACTATTGTCTTAAAAATATTGATTTTTGCTATGGTATGAAGTAGGGGCCAAAATTAATGTTCTCTTCCATATGTATATCCAAGTGGTCCAGTATATAGCATAATTTGCTTGTCCAAAAGCAATAGATTGGTAATAATGATGATGATGAGAATTGAGCATTTATAGGACGATAATCAGAAAATATATTAAAACAAAAACAATCAAGGCTAAAAAACTCAATAAATAGCAAAGATTGGGTAGTTGGATATGTCTGGAGGCAAGTTTGGGGCATATATCAACACTCCCTCCAAAAGTAATTCCCCATATGGCTGGGTAAAAAAATATGGCTTTTGAAAAATAACTGTTTAGGTCGGGCACGGTGGCTCAAGTCTGTAATCCCAGCACTTTGGGAGACCAAGGTGATAGGATTGCCTGGGCCCAGGGGTTCGAGACCAGCCTGGGCAACTTGTGAGACCGCGTATCTACGATATATATACATAAAAAAAATTAGCCTGGTGTGGTAGCTCGCACCTGTAGTTCTGGCTACTTGGAAGGCTGAGGCAGAAGGAATGCCAGAGCCCAGCAGGTTGATGCTGGGGTGGCCATGAGTATGCCACTGCATTCCAGCCTGGGTGACAAGTGAGACCCTGACTCAAAAAAAAAAAAAAAAAAAAAAGAAAGAAAGAAAAAATAACTGCTTAACTCATCACATTTGGCACCCTGTCAGCATGACATTACCCAGATATTCCAAATTCTTAACCATATACAGCCCCGTTTCTTCTCTACAATATGCTTCTTTACATTATATGGTTTATTTTACATGAGTCTAAGATTAATGCTCTATTTCCAAGCTTTATGCATAATCAAATAATTTGTCATTCTTCGTACCCTATTATGGGAGATGAAGGAAAAAACCTGACTCTTGTTTTGTACAAAATGGCATTAAAAATTTAAAATTCTGTTTTGCTTATTAGTTCAAGAGAGTGTATTCACTTTTCTTTTTATTGAATTTGCAATTGCTATTGTGTAGTACATTTAAATTCCCCAATGCTTTATTAGAACAGTCTATTAAATTATGTGTTCATAAGAGATGCATCCATCTTCTTGCATATGAATACTATGTAAAACTGTGGTCATGCATCTCATTTGCTCACCACAGTGTGACTTTGACTTGCAGAGGCACAGTTCATCTATGATCATTCAAAAATGTGTTATAAGCCAGTGGATCAAATCAGAGAACAAAAGAGTTGACAAATTGTTGCTTTTTATTAAGAATAATAAATATAAATGTATGTTTCAAAAGTACTAAAGATCAACATCTTCATGTCTCCTTTATGTCAAGGGGCTGGTGGAAGCTTACCTAGAGTTTAAAATGAGAAATATTGGCTTTTATGGGGGGTATTCCTCAGGAAGAGAGGTTGATAGGTAGGTATTTGTTGCTTTGTCAAGGAGTGAGAGGAAGCTCCACTGTGGAGTCATGGATTTTTAGTCGTGCTTTAAATTAAGCTGAACTACACATGATAAGAAAAAGTGATTTGCAGCTTTTCTCATCAAGGTGATTCTTCAGTGACCTCAAGGAACCAGCTCACCTGAACAGAATCAGGGCATACATTAACAGAAAGACCAAAAAAGAAGCTTGCAGAGGAAATGGGAGAATTAGGAAAGAGGGAGAAATTTATTTCTCAACAGATTTGAGGAGCCATATCCCTGTTGAATGGCATATATTGAGTTTAATTAAGTTTTTCTGCTGTCTTTGCTGGAGCAAACATCAACATGGAGTGTAAAATTTGTTATGACATCCATCTTGGACTTAGTGTGTGTGTGTGTGTATATATATATATACAAACTCCACCCTCCACCACAGACATTTACCAAAGTAAAACCAAACCAAAAAATTAATTCTGTTCAGCAAGCCTTCTCTAAAATCTCATAGTTTTATGTGGCCAAAGAGATAGTCAACAATTTGATTCCTTTAAAGTCTTACTCTGTGTTTAAAGTTCCTTTTACCTTCTTAAAATTCTATCTTAATTTTACCTCTGTTTGCATCTGTGGCTCTTTCCCAGGTGATTTTCTAATTTATAAGTAAATCAGTAAGTAAACTGCTGCCACTATCAACAAAAAAAAAAAACCCTGTTAAAGTCCTGCATATATCCTAAATATGCCTTGGCTTTTCTTTTTGCTTAATTTAATTTTGTCCTATGTCTCAACATGACGTATATATCTATGTGTGTGGCTACTTTTTTTACAGAATTGTCGCCTGGCCGATAGTTTCCATAGTGTTAAATTTTGCAATTGCTCTTTCAACTGCTTTGCTCTGTAGTACCTTGACTTGAAGTCCTGTATTCTTCTGCTGGCATTTCGCATGTAATTATTTTAGTTGTCTCTGAAATATGATGCCTGGAGGGAGCATCTTTTAGAAAATATATACAAATAGATTGTTTGAGGTTCATGCCTAATAAAACTGCAGCTGTCTATCTGCTGGGGGAAGGAAGGAACTACAGCTATTGAGAAAAAACAAAGTAATAAAAATATCATTACCCAGGAATAAATGAGCTACAGGTGCAGAATATACCAAAATAATTTCTGCTACCTGCATTCCAAATGCAGTTATGCTGACAAAGCCTTTAGACACTGTGTACATGGTAAAGAAACTCGATTCCTGAGAACCAGAGAGAATAATCATAACCCCTAGGGCTTTATGTACCTCTAAATACATAAAGGTATTTTGCAAGGACACTAACTCTGCTTGTGAGTTTCACTGGAAAACCACCAAATCAACTACCAACAGGGATGTATTTAGTTATGATTGTAAATCTAAGAAGGAAGTAATCATGTAATTGAACAATATCAGCATTATCTTTCCCAGAGAAGATTCAGATCAGACAGTAAAAACAGAGCTTCCGTAATTTTCTCTGTGCTCTTCTCTCAAGAAAAGCATTGTTTTTTTTTCGAAATTATTTGAGGCCAAAACTATGCTTCTGAATTGGTTGACCTTCCTGTCTGTGACAATATAGGATCCAGTTGTAGCCCAAAACACATACCATTTGCAAAGCAGATTTTGTATTGTCCATTCAGTAACAACTAAATGGCAGGAAGCTAGCTCACTCATGGATGTCTTGGAACATTCAAAGCCCTGCTTCTCAGGGGGTGGAAGAGAATTAGTGAAACAACAACAAAAAGCTGCCGATCTTTGTTTTACTCCCTTGCAACTAAGTTCTCAAGCTTTGAGACTGCCTCCGTAATTTTCAGTGTGAAATTAGAGTGGAGACCTGACTTCGGCTTGGTTGCCCAGAGCCTGTAGGCCAAAAGCAGGGAGTTTTGATGTTCCTCTCCTCTTGAATGGTAAGAAATTTATGACAGTGCTAGGTCCTGGGGACTCAAAAGGGAAAAGTCTAAACATACAAAATAGTCCAGAAGATGGCAGGTGGAGCAGAGCAGTAGTACATAATCTTGGCAATTAGTCACTGTGCCATGGGGTTCCTGGGTGAGGGCTGTGAGGTGGCTCTTGAAAGTGGAAATCGTGGTCAAGTTTCACTCTCTAAGGCAGGTGCCCATGATCCAATGGGGGAACTAACTGCTACCCCAGCAGGGTGTGTTTGGGATTGGTTTGGAGTGAAGGAGAATGTCAATTTGCCCAAGGAGCCCTATCCCTTGCAGAAGTCTGGAATAACACACAAAACACCAGAGGAACTATTATGAAGGACAGTCTTGAAACAGGAATGCAGGTGGGCAACCTCCTTTTGACTATCGTACTGTTTTTTTCTAGGATATCACAAAACACTTTCTTCCCCTTAAATCCTTCAGTGCCCTCTGTTGTCAAATACAAAGGAAAAACTCTGCTTCCACAGTGCCGAGGGGCCATGGGGATCGCAGAGTCCTCCTGACCGACCACCTCTTTGATCCAGGGAAAGGGCCCACTCAGATGGCACCGCTGATCTGAAGAGGAAGATTTCCAATTAGAACAACTCTGAGTGCTAGAAGATCCAACTCTCTGTAGTCACAACAGTTTTGAGTATCTCTCTAAAGTTTTGCTGGGGTTTCCATAATAGTTGCAATATTTTCCTCTGGCTGTTTGATTAGAAAGTTTTCTGTGTGTGGATTTAGGGCTTATGCAAGATTCAAGGCTTCCAGAGAATTAAAAAACCACCATTCCCAAGCAGTTAAAAGGAACCTGTTTTCTCCATTGCTTGATATTGAAAAGCTAGGGGTATTCTTCTTTTCCCCTAGGGAGGGAGGGAGATGGGGACACCCTGCTGACCTCAGATACTCTCACAGAGGAGATATTGGAGTGGTTTGGGGGCCTGTCCTACCAAGGTAATCTAGGGTCAGGAGGTGAACCATAGACCTGGAAAAGGAGACCTCTATTAAGGTAATTGGTGACTCCATAATAAAGCTTTGACCAAACCACAGGATCTGGGATCCCTTTCTCAGCAAGGTATGCCAGGGAGTACAAATATAGTTATACACTATATTAATGATATTTTGGTCAATAATGGACTGCATATACAATGGTGGTCCCATGAGATTATAATACTGTTTTTTTACTGTATTTTTTCTGTGTTTAGATACACAAATACCATTGTATCACAATTGCCTACAATATTCAGTACAATCACATGGCCCTTCTAGAGTGGACTTGCCTTTCCACTTCTAGGTCTTATCATTCTTCCCCTTGCATTTACCCTACAACCTTATTAAAGTCTTTGCAGTTACTAAAATTAATAATGCTCTTGGCCTTTGTTAAGCTGTGCTCTCTGCCCTAAACTGTCCCCCTTCCCTCTGGTCAAGTGCCCCCATTTTTCTGATTCCTTTGGAACAAGCTCAAGTGTTATTCCTGAGTTCAGTTAGATGCCTCTCCTGTGTGTCTCCAGAACACTCTGCACTTATCCAAATTATGGCACTTCTCGTGCTATATTATAATTTCCTTTCAACTCCATTAGCATGCAGAGAACTCAAGGGCAGAGGGCATGGCTCATTCATGACTGGATTTCCAAAGCCTGTCCTAGTACATATCACTAAGTGAAGATGAATAAATATGAATGGAATGAAGATATTGAATGAGAAGTAGGCTGGGTTCAGCCAGTGGGTGATCCTGAAAAAGAGATTAGCATAGTTTCATTTTTTGTGTGTATGTGCAACAGAAAACTGCTTATTATTTTTTGAAGAGGGAGGTAATGCCATCAGAACTTTCCTTTAGCACAATGGGTTAGCATGAGTGCTGAGATTGGATAGGATGGAAGAGAGAACCAGTGAGTAAGCCATTGCAGGGTGCTGGTAAGATACGAGGTGCAACGATTAAGCTCACAAACTCATCCTAGAAAAAATGCTACGTGCCTCATTGCTGAGTATCACTATGGTCACTTTTGAAGTACTCCCCTTGGGAAGTTATGCACTGATGCCAATGCCTAGTCCACACATCAGAACAATTTTGAAACTCTTTCTGGAATGGCCATCAGAGCTGTTGTCATACTACCCTTGATGTCCTGAATGTCATCAAATGTTTTCCTTTCACTATTTCCTTTATCTACAGGCAAAGAAAAATGTCATTGGGGACCAGAGCAGGTGAGCAGGGAGGGTGTTCCAACACAGTTATTTGTATAGTGCTTCCAACATAAGCACATGGTGTCAGGTTTGCTAACCTAATTGTCAGACCTCAACAAATAAAGGTGGCCATTCCAGAAAAAGAGTTCCAAAATTGCTTTGATGGGTGGACTAGGTACTGGCATCGGGACATAGCTTCCCACGGGGAGTACTTCAAAGGTGATCAAAGTGGTATTCACCAATGAAGTGTGTAACACTTTTTCTAGGATGGTTTGCGAATCTAATTGTCAGACCTTGTATAATGAACTGAAGTTAAATAGGAGTAATGGAGAAATTTTGAAATAGGATCAATGAGAAGTGATTACTCATAATACAAGGGAGAGAGAAGGATCAAAGGTGATGGGGAGGTTTCTAGCACTTGCTAAAAGCGGGTAAATAATGATGCCTCTTCCCCATCAGAGGAAGGTAGGTCTGGGAGTGGCCACGGCTGCTCTGTTGTGTAGATCAAAGTAGGCTGATGCTAGCTGGTTTCGTTGGACAACTCTACAAAGACATGAACAAAATTCTGTGGTAAATGTCTTCAGTCACAAGTCCCTTGTTATTGTAGCCCCCACCCTATCATGTTATTCTCTGAATCCCTTGATTTACTTGCCATTTATTGGTCAATAGGTAATGGCAACTCCATCACTATAACTGGAGTCTATTCTCGTCGTACAATGCCTATGCTATATACATTTTTAAAAATATTTCAAATATTTACCCTGGTCCCTAGGGATGAAGACACTGTGGAGTCTTTGTGGTATTCCTCAAACAGTGTTGGAGTAGGAAAAAAAGGAGAAAAAACCAGAAATGTTTTCTTTGAAGGGTGTTGGTGTTTATCCATTTGCTAGGGCTGCCCTAACAGTGGACTGGGTTGCTTGAGAAATAGAGATTGATTTTCTCACCGTTCTGGAGGCTAGAAGTGTTGAGGTCAAGTGTCTGCAGGTTTGGTTCCTCCTGAGGCCTCTCTCCTTGTCTCCTTGGCTTGGAAACTGTTGTCTTCTCTCTGTGTCTTCACATCGTCTTTCCTCTGTGGGTGTCTGTGTCCTAATCTTCTTGGAAGGACATAAGTCTTGTTGGATTGGAGACCATCCTAACAACTGTTTAACCTTAATTGCCTCTTTAAAGACTGTATCTACAAATTAAGTCACATTCTGAGGTACTGGGGGGGTCAAGACATCAGTATATGAATTTTGGGGGTGAGAGAGGAACAATTCGGCTCCTACCACGAGGCAATAGATGAAAATGTAGATCCAAAAATGTTGGCAGAAAGAGGTTCAAAGCCAAAATGCAACTTCAAGGCATCAGGACAGGTGAGAAGATGGAACACAGAGGTGGAGACAGGAAGCGGGGGTATGTGGAGTGGAGGAGCTGGTGTGCCAGGTGGAGGAGTTGGCAGACCCTAAATGGTTTCCCTAACTATAGAAGGTCAAAAACATTGAATATAGACAAACTGAGGAGCCAGGCTAGATGGCACTGGATTCTGTTGAGAGAGAGAGAGACCTTTAGGACTTGTAGTTGGAGATTTCCAGGAAGCAGTGGAGATCAGGGCCGGATTTGAGAAGTGAGGTTGGCCCTAGAGGTAATCTACACTCGGTTGTTGCGGGATCCCATCCTCACTCCTGGCAGTGTGGGGTCCTTCCAGCCTGCTCCATGGATCTCATCAGCTGCCATGAACATTATGCTTAGTGGAGACCCTATTGCCTGTCAATTAGTATCACCCTGAAATAATAAGCTGGGACTTCCTGTGAGTCAGCCCTAGTTAGTCCACTCAGAGATGCTGCCAGAGGGGTCTAAATTCAGAACCATTAATTAATTCGTTCCCAGGGTCCAGAACGCAGAGAGCTCAAGCCCTCCCATTTCTCTTCATTGATCCTGGCTGGGTAATGTCATGTGAGTTTCCCTTTTAATTTAGCAATGTCTTATTTGACAAGCATCCAGATCACCCTCAGCCCTTGTTGTTTTCCTGGGCAGAAGAGAGAAAACAAGAGATGAAGGCATTGATGCATCAGCCCTATAGAAAAATGGCAAAGGTTACAATATGTTATATTTAGATCCACAGTTTGCCTAAGAAAGATAATTGGGAAATTAGATTGCCTGGTTGGGAAATCAGCCGTCCTTATGTTTTTGTCTGGTGGTGTCATCTCGTAAATATTCAGGGCTTCAATACCTTTAGGCACTTATAATTAATTTTTTTAAATTGGAAGACTTTGTGTATAAACTGCCTGATTTAATGAGATGAGTCAAAAGGGGAAAAGAGAAAGGAGTTTTTTGCAGTAATTGGTTGTTATATTTTCCACATTGCCTTTCCAATCCATTCCTTTGAAAAGAGTTCGGTTTTTAAATGACGGAAGTACCCATGGCAATAAGTGCTATTTATGATAAACAGATGTAATGAGGTTCAGCTGCACCCAAGGAGGTTGAAGGAGGCCAGCAGCCCTCTGCTCTGCTAGAAGAGAGGGTCTCGCTCCCAGGGCCAAGTAGAAGACAGGGGCTTCTCAAAGTGAACCTGAAGTTGTGAGTCATGAACTAGCCAGGGACGTTTTAACTGAAACCTTTGAATATTAGATTTTCTGGGGAATCCATTCAGCCAACTCTTTTTTTTTTTTTAAGAAAGAAAAGTTTATTTAAAAGTAAATTAAAGAGAGAAAGAGAAGGAAGAAAGAAGATTCACCTTCCCAAGGTGGGGGAAGGGGACCAAAGCCAGGAAGCATGGCGACAGCCATGGCTCAAAGAGCACATGGCCACACCAGACCAACACTTCAGCAGGAAAATAAATCCTTCCTGTAGGAAAAGAAAAGTCCTTTTTGAATAAGTTAATCTTGGAATCTGAGGAACCCCAAGATAAGATGATGATTCTGATTATTAAGACTACCATACCAATGCACCACAGACCAAGTAGCTTAAACACTGAAGGTTTATTTTCTCATAGTTCTGGAAGCCAGAAGTCCTAGATCAAGGGTCAATTTCTTCTGAGGCCTCTCTCCTTGACTTGTAGATGGCTGTCATTTCTCTGTATCTTCTCACGGTCATCTCTGTGTGTGTATGAGTCTGACTCACCTCTTCTCTATTTTTTTTTTTTTTTTTTTGAGTTAGAGTCTCACTCTGTCAGTCAGACTGGAGTGCAGGGACACACTCATGACCACCGTAGCCCCGACCTGCTGGGCTCAGGTGATCCTTCTGCCTCAGCCTTCCAAGTAGCTAGAACTACAGGCATGTGCTACCACACCCAGCTTATGACTCAACTCTTCTTACAAGGGCACCAGTCATATTGCATTGGGATACAACCACAGGACTTCATTTTAGCTTAGTCACCTCTTCAAAGGCCCTGTGTCCAAATACAATTACATTCTGATGTACTATGGGTTAGGATTTCAAATGAAGTTTGGAGGACACATTTCAGCCCATAAGAGATGTATATCTTATTTTCAAAAATAAAATTACAGAGGCTTTTTCTCATTGCTTTTTCCTCTTTCTCCATGCCTGCATTTTCTGTGTTCACTTAGACAGTAATTCAAGCCCCCTCTTTGCCTCCCAATCTCTCTTTCCCTCTCCCTTCCCTGTCTCTCCCTTTCACCCTTCCTCCCTCTCTCCCTTTCTCTTCCCTAGACTCTCTGTCTTTCACACATAACACCCACACTTTCACACACTTTGTCTTTCCTATCTTCAAATCATTTTCTTGCTATTTAAAGCAGAAATGCATTTTCCTTCATATGTACCTTCCTGTCCAGTTCTCAATGGGTGCTATGATCAAAGGAGACTCACAGCTCTGTTAGCTTGTGTCTGAATAAAGCGAAGTCTCATACACTCCAGGAAAGACCTCTTTTGCTATCTTCCTGAGGATATTTCACAGAGGAGAGACCAGAGGACAGGCTGGCTGATGGACCCCCATCAGTGATTGTGATGGTGGGTCACATGTTGCAGAAGGAGTCAAGTGTCTCATTTTAATACCAGATGTTTCTGTTCTTCTATCCTCTGATGCTATATTAATAAGGCAAAACCATGTACTGGCTATTCCCATTTTCCCCATGTTAGTTCAGGCCTATTCTTGCAGATACAAGCAGTTAAGACTCCACCATAGTTGTTGATATGGAACTAGGGGTGATGATCAAATGTCCAATGGTCTGTCTGACAAATGGTGACATGCATTTTAGGGTTGTCTGTCCACAGGTGGAAGTTAATGCATGGACATACATGGAAGATTTCCCCCAAGAGAACATTTGGAGTGAGAAGAAAAGGGAACCTAGGAAAGATCACCGCGAGACATCGACATTTCAGATTCAAACATTTCAGATTCAGATTCCTCCTCTCAGATGTGAAACAGACTGAAAAGCTGAAGCCAGAAAGGTGAGAGGAAAACCAAGATGAAAAGAGCCATGGAAGTCAAGGCTAGAACAAGACTTTTACAGGAGGCGTGGTCAAGAGTGACCAGGAGGGATGCTGACACATCTGGTATGTGATTCCCGAGTAGCTAGAACTAGGAGTGGACTTCTGGAATGCTTCGTCTAACTTTCTCTGAACTCACTTCCCAAGTACTTTTGTGGGGGTTCCACAGTGAGGGGGTTTTCTTTTGATGCTTTCATGTAGTTGTTGGCTCTTGGGGAATGATGGAGGTAGGAGACATACTGGTCTTTTCTCAAGCACCGCTTCAAATCCTCAAGGCCTCATCTCTCATTTTGGCTACTGCCTGGGCAAACTGTCATGCTCGAGTGTCAACTGCCCCCCAGTAGGTGTAATGGACAGAAGTTACCTCAAGCCCAGATACATAGCTCTGCTCTTTGGACTTATCCATTGGCATAGCATGTGGGCACACCTGCTAAGTGCCCATGAGTGTCCCAGAATTATCCCCTTGTGGGACAGCCTATGATCAGAAACCAATGGATAAATCCTTCCTACTCTTTTCCCTGCAGAATTGAGCAACTGGTTGCTTGCAGTGGTGGTGAATTCTCTAAACAAATCTTTGGGTTGACTCTCTCCTTCTCTGCTTTGCTTCCTCTTACTCTTTCTCCTTGGATCACCCTCCTTAGTAAAGTACTTGCAAGTCAGCTTTGGAGGAAACTGAGGAAAAGATAGTTAATATGGGAAGAACTAGATTACTCAAAAGTCAGACAGGAATAAGGATCCCATTGCTAGTGATGACAAGAGTGATGATAATCTCTGGTATGCAATAGCTTCACGTTACTAAGGTTCTCACCTGTGGTAGAGTGAGGTGTGGCACAGGTGGAAGGTGATGCATTGACTTAGGTCAGAGGCCAGAAACTATGAGAAGGGACCCCCAAAACCTGGAATTATCTTTTGGAGGGTGGGCTTCTTGTAGTACACTGGGGATTTATTCCTCCAGATCAAATGGTCAACCAAAGTTTTTATCTGGAAATTTTGAGAATGTTGTATCATAATATGTGGATAAACATCCCAAGTTATGGGGATCATGTGACTGGTTCTTCCACTATGACAATGTGCCTGCCCATACCATGCTGAGCATTCAGAAGTTTTTGACCAAAAATGGAATGACCTCCATGCTCCACCTTCCCTATTCACCAGATTGCACCCTGAGCGACTTTTTCTTTTGTTTCTCCATATGAAAAAAGTCCTCAAAGGGAAGTGTTTTGCCGATGTGGAAGAGGTGAAACAAAAAATGGCAGAAGCACTAAAAGACATCAAATCGATGAACTCAAAAACCATTTTGAATGGTGGAAAAAGCGCCTCAGTAGGTGTATTGCATCAAACAGATGGTATTTTGAAGGTGACTGAAGTTTAAACATGTGAGAATAAATACACAATCTTTTGTAAATAAGTTCTGGGTTTTTTGGGTCCCTAATCGTATAGCCAGCGGCCTATTTTTGTGTTATCTGTGAGCTAAAAATGATTTTGACTTTTTTAAAGGGTTGTAAAATACCCACTCTGTGACTGAAAATCAAGATAAAGACAAGGACATTCTGCAACTTCCCCCAAATAACTAAACATTCTACTCTTCTAACCAATATGAAGGACTATCACTTCTTCCTGATTGCAGCACTTTTCCTGCTTCAATCCCCCAAGTGCCTAGTTAAAAATTACCAAGAGACCAAATCACTGAATTGTTCACACATCCTAACAGTATTCCGTCTAGAACTGCCTTGTTTCCCTCGACACTCCTTAGAATCACCCAGCACAAGTCCAAACCCTACAAAAAAAAATTCCCTTTCAATTCCCTATCACCGAAATATCCCATGGTTCTGTAGAAATAAATGAAGACTACTGAACTGAGAACAAGCAAGGGCTATTTATTCAGAGCTTGCTACAGCAAGGGAGTCAGTCACCATCACTTGCATTTTGGCAGAGACACAAAGACCAGCAGAGGAGTGGACAAAAGGGAGACTTCAGGTGTGCCCTAATGGGAGGCTGTTGTTGGCCTGGGGAGGTCTGAGGCAGGTAACTAGGAGAAGATCACCTAGGCCATTGGTTAGGTGGCACATTTGGCTTTCTCTGGTTGGTCCTGATTTGAAAGTGGGGGCAAAAATTATGGAAGCTGTCAGCTATTACTCAAGTTCTAGCCATTCTGGGCTGATTGCTACAGAGGCTTTCGATCAACATCCTATTGTCATATATGCTCTGGTCACCGTTTGTGTATTCAACTCTCAGTTTTCTGAGGAGTGCCTTCACTTTGCTGCAGTAAGCTCAATGAACTTGAAACTACATTCTCCCCAGAGCGTCCCGGTAAAGAGCCCAGCTCTGCCAATACCTTGACCTGGGCCTGTGAGACCCTAAGCAGAGACTCCAGATAAGGCTCCCCCAAGATATCTGACCTAAAGAGTTAGATTTAAATGAGTGCTCTTTTGAGCTGCTTCATTTGTGCTAATTCATTTGACCACAGGCGATTCTCGTCAGTCATTTGTTAATGGTTTGAACAACTATGTGAGTACAAGGATAGTTATTAGGATCACAGAGTAAGTTGGGTTTTGTTAATTGCATTAAAAGCCTTACAAGAACATAGTACCCTAACCTCAGCCAACAGTCAACTCAAAAAAAAAGCTGGAGGCCTCTAAAAAGGGTTTAAGGAACCAAGACCTCTGGCAGCCAGGGGCATACTGGATATCTGTGAAGACCTCTCCTGAGGTTGATCCTTCCTCACAAGACAATGCCCATTCTCCCTGCCACCCCTTACTATCTCCAGACCAACAACCAGAAGCAGGTCTCACAGCCCTGCTTACTCTGCAAACACAAGGATGGATCAGATCCCAGTGATGATTTAGCAGAATGTTCTGCATCCTCTATGTCTGCATCAGTTACTATATCAGAAAAGCTGGTATCCTACCTTTTTTTTTGAGTTGAAGTCTCACTCCATCGTCCATGCTGGAGTGCAGTGGCACACTCACGGCCACCCTAGCGTCAACCTGCTAGGTTCTGGTGATCCTTTTGCCTGAGCCTTCCAAGTAGATGGAACTACAGGTGCATGCTACCATGACCAGCTAATTTTTTAATTTATTGTAGAGACAAGGCCTTGCCAAGTTGCCCGGGCTGGTCTCGAACCCATGGGCTCAGGCAATCCACTTGCCTCGGCCTCTCAAAGTGCTGGGATGACAGGCTCAGCCACTGAGCCTGGCCTACCTTTTCTTTCACTAACTTGAAGTGTGTTCTTAGAGCAAGGGTCAGCACACTTTTTCTGTAAAGGTCCAGATAGCAAATATTTCATTTTTGCAAGCCATTTGGTCTTTGTTGTTACTCCCCAACTCTTCTACTGCAGTAGCCATAGAGAATACATAAATGAATGGGCATGACTGGTTCCAGTAAAACTTTATTTACAAAACAGGCAACTGGCCAGATTCGGGTCACAGGCTATATACTGTGCAGCCTCTGTCTTAGATAATCATTTAATCTCTCTGAGTTTTACTTCTACAACTATAAAATGAGAGTATTGTCTTAAGTCAATGCTTATCCTACTTAAAAACAAGCATTAAAATCATCTGGAGAACTGGTGAAAGCACAGATTCTTGTTACCTACTCCCAGTGATTCTGACTTAATACATGTGGTGTAGGGGTCTACTTTTCTAACAAGCTCCCAGATAAAGCAGATGTTCCTGGTTCAGGGCCCACACTTTGAATAGGAGGGTTCTCAAGCAATACGTCTCATCCTTGGCTGCAAGGGAGACTTGCTGTAGGAACTTAAAATAAAAATGTATACTGATGTCTGCTCCGCCTGAGGCCAATAAAATTAGAAGTAGAACCCAGGCTTCCGAGTATTTTGAGTTCCCCAAGACAGTCCCATGTATAGTCAGGGTTGCAATCTTCTGACAGAAGGAAGCTCCAGAGCCCTGCCCTGCAAGTGTGCTTCCTGATGAGTGGCATTTGCATCAGCACTGCTGGGAGTTTGTTAGAAATACATAGTCTCAGGCTCTACCTTGACCCACTAAAGCAGAATCCACATTATAACAAGATCCCCAGGTGATTCCTGAACACGCTAAAGTTTGGAACATGGGGTTCAAAGGAAGGAATGGAATAAACATTTATGAGTTTCTCTTTTCCTACTACATGCCAAGCTCTGGGTGGGCTACTTAACTCACTTTATCTTAAACTTGCCTGTGTAAGTTTTCTGCTGTTGCCCTGACAAATTAACATAAACTTAGGAGCTTAAAACTCATTTATATCTCACAGTTCTGTAGATTGGCAGTCTGGGAGACTCAACTGAGTTCTCTGCCCAGGTTCTCACAGGCCCAATCAAGGCGTTGACTGGGCTAGGCTCTTAGCTGGAGGCTCAGGAAAATAACTCGCTTCTGAGCTCATTCTAGTTGTTGGTAGAACTGAGCTCCTTGCAGTTGTAGGACTGAGGTCCTTGATTTCTTATGGGCTGTTGGCCAGGGTTGCTTTTAGCTTCTAGTAGCTATTCTGAGTTCCTTTTTACATTTACATCATTTTCAAAGATAGGAACCATGGCTTTGACTCCCCCTTCTGCTACCAGCTAGTGAAAATGTCTTGCTTTTATTTTTTTTTTTTATTTTTTTTATTTTTTTTTGAGTTGGAGTCTCACTCTGTCGCCCAGACTGGAGTGCAGTGGTCGCTTCCGGCCACCGCAGCCTCGCCTGCTGGGCTCTGGCGATCCTTCCGCCTCCGCCTTCCTAGTAGCCGGAATTACAGGCATGCGCTACCACGCCCGGCTGATTTTTTGATTTATTGTAGAGATGAGGTCTCGCTGCCCAGGCGGGTCTCGAACCCGCGGGCTCAGGCAATCCACTCACCTCAGCCTCCCAAAGGCGCGGGATTACAGGCTGAGCCACCGAGCCCGGCTAATGTCTTGCTTTTAAAGAGCTCATCTGACTATATCAAACTCATCCCATAATCTCCAATTTTACTAATTCAAGGTCAACTGATAAATCACCTTAACAATCATCAGCAGGTCGTTGCTTGGTTAAACTCTGGCGTGTCCGTGGCTCTCTGAGCTACTGCTGCCATGTTTCTTATCTTTGGCCCCCGCCCCTACCTTGGGGAGGTAAATCTTTCTCTTTCGCTCTATCTCCTCTTTCTTCTCTCTCTCTCATTTACTTTCTAAATGAACTATATTTTCCAATCGAACCTCTGTGCAATTCTTTGCATCTTTTACGTGGCTCCGGATTGCACAACCCCATCCCGGCGGGTCTGATTTAACATTTTGGAGGCCCTACTGAGACATATTTTAACCTAACATATTTGAAGGTCCCACCGAGATATGCCACACTCTTGCTTTCTCTCTCACTCTTCCATTTCTCAACCCAAGTCTTTCTCTGTGGAGAGAGACCAGATGCTTGGATCCTTTTCTCTACTTGCTCTTACTCTTATCACCTACAACGAGCTACCTCAAACAGACCTCTCCCTGTCGCCTCAGCCTTGTCTGGTATGCAACTACAACACCAATGAGTCCATGCGCTACCCTATTCCTTGCTAGAAGGTCAAAAAGCATGACTGAGGAGGCTACTGTCTCACCTGTGTTAAAGCACCCTAGCTACTGCCTATGTCTCTTTTGCTGGCCTCCTCGGAAATGTGCTCTAGACCAATTCCTCTGTTCATGTGCTACCCTATTCCTTGCTAGGAGGTCTTTGAGCATGACTTGAGAGGATACTGCCACCTGTTTGATAACTTTGCTGGGGTCTAGGACCCTTTGCGGAATCTTGGCGCTGAGTCTCCAAATGCCCACTGGAGGAGCCTTAGTGCGGCCTCTGGGGATGGGGAGCTGAGGGGATGCCCTGCTCACCCAATACTCACACCCCCAGGCTGATTCCACTGACCTCCTATCTGGGACACTGGCTGAGGACACGGATGGATATTTTCTCTTTAGCACCTCTCAGAGACCATTCTAAAGGCCAATTCCTTTCTCCCTTTAGGACTTTTCATGGGAAACCCTCAAAATGGGGTGGCTAAGTGTCCTCCCCCCATGAACTGCATTGTAGAACATCTCAACATCCTTTCACTAGAGAGGAGCATCTGCTCTATAGCTGCCACAAGGGCAAAGATCCAAGGTTTTCAAAATAGCATGCTGCCCAGACCCCTTGTTCTTCCTGTGGCACACTGCTACTCCTCCTTTAATTGCTTTATCTCCTTCCTCCTTTCCTTCTACCAACTCAAATGCTGACCTAGCTGGTTTAACTTCTCCTGGTTCTGGTAATCTGCTTTGCCACTCCACACTCCATCAGTTTCCCCTTCTGCTCTTCCTTCTTCTTGTTCTCTTCTGTCTCTACCCACATTTACCTTCAGAGGAGGGGCTGGCACTGATGGCATGGCTACCAGCCCTAACCCCTCCAACCTTCTCATCTCCCTCCCTTACTACCTGATAACTACCAGTGGCAACCCTACTAGCAACCACGTGAACCACCTTCCCACCACACCCTTCTCTGCCACATGTTCTTGGGAACCCCATTTAGGTTTCCACTATGGCTTAAGAAGTGACTGGGGCCGGGCTCGGTGGCTCAGCCTGTAATCCCTCGCCTTTGGGAGGCTGAGGTGAGTGGATTGCCTGAGCCCGCGGGTTCGAGACATGCCTGGGCAGTGAGACCTCATCTCTACAATAAATCAAAAAATCAGCCGGGCATGGTAGTGCATGCCTGTAATTCTGGCTACTTGGAAGGTTGAGGCGGAAGGATCGCTGGAGCCCAGCAGGTTGAGGCTGCGGTGGCCGGGAGCGACCACTGCACTCCAGTCTGGGTGACAGAGTGAGACTCCAACAAAAAAAAAAAAAAAAAGAAGTGACTGGGACAAAAAGATATTAAAGTTCATATTCCGACTGGGCTCGGTGGCTCAGCCTGTAATCCCAGCACTTTGGGAGGCTGAGGTGGGCGGATTGCTGGAACTTGCAGGTTCAAGACCAGTCCGGGCAACTTGGCAAGACTTCATCTCTACAATAAAAAAAGAAACTAGAAACAACAAACAGCGTACCTTATGTTCTCACTCATAAGTGGACCTTGAACAATTATCATAATACTGTAAGAAAGGGATTGGCAGTAGTGGGAAACTGCCGGGGAGGGAGGGGCACCCCTCATCAACAAAGGTACCTACCTACATAATGAACATTTGTATACCTACCTCTGAGTTGTACCCCACATCTTTAAAATAAAAAAATTAATTATTAAAAATTAGTTGGGTGTGGTAGCATACGCTTGTACTTCTGGCTATTTGAAAAGCTGAGGCAGAAGGCTCACTGGCGTCCAGCAGGTCGATGCTGGGGTGGCTGTGAGTGTGCCACTGCCCTCCAGCCTGGGCAACAGAATGAGACTCCAACTAAAATAAATAAATAAATAAGTTATTTGTATTTCCCTTTCTCTGATAAATCTCTCAAATTAGATCTAAACTAGGACTATCAGTCCTCCTCCTGACAAAAGTAAAAGAATCATGTGTTAATTAACTAATTCTGTTAACTCACAGAAAAGAACTCTGTTTTTCCAAACCAAACTTACCAGTGCTCTAGTAAAATCTTAACTACTTTACCATGTGCTGAAACATAAGTGCTAAATAACAGCAGTGTTTGTTATGTTCTGCTTGCTAAACTTTCAACAAATTTGACTGTTCATAATTAGAAATAAGTAGGGACAGATCATTTCACACCCATGTAGTCTGTTCACTCTAAAGGGTTTTACATCAACCATTACAAACAGAAATGCTCAGAAGTTTCATGTGTATAGCCAATTAAATAAGTACTTTTAAGGTTTTTTTAACCAAGACATTAGAGAAGCAACAGCATGCCAACATAGAGGGCTGCAGAACCAGAGGGCTAAAGAGTCACCCCAATTGGCAGTCGCCATTAGCAATAAAACTCCAACTGCCCATCAGAGACCTGGTAAGAACAACCCTGCTAAGGGTGAAATAGCTAATGAAATATGTAAAATAATTGCAATAACTTGCTTGACATAAGTAACTCCATTTTGTTGAAATCCTCCATATTAGCTGTCTGCCTGACCTAAAAATAACCCTCCCAGTGTATATGTGCAATTGCTGTAATGTTCCCATGACCACAGACCCACAGCTGCATTCCCCTGAGCTAATATGCTGTTCATTCTTGCTGGCCATCGAAAACTCCCTAGCCACAAGTTCCGTGTAATTGTATGCCTTGTTAATTGAAACCCAAGAGATTGTTCCTTTTGTTTTTAGTTCCCTGTACCCTCACTCCCTGCTATGTAGCCCACTTGCAGTTTTTTGCCCTTAAAAGCTTGTTGCAAACTTCACTTAAAGTCAAGAGCTTTCTTGGTATGAGCCTACTCTTGATCCGCGCATTAATAAAGGGCCCATAATTCGAATTTGGCATGCTGGCATGTCTCATTCTTGCACTTCGGTCATAACAAGGGAAATGGTGTCCGTTGCTATGGGGCACTAGAAGCATAGTTGCCCCAAAGAGGTACAGGACCTTGTCTACTGTACAGGCCAAAAAGCCATTGGGAAGCAGGAGTATTCTTTTCTGAAGAGAGGGAAGAACACCTGACTCAGAAATGGTGGCCACTTAAGGAGGACTGAAAAATCTGCTAAAGTTCCTGGCACTGGCTCACCATCACCCCCAGATAGAATGGTATGTGGAAGGTTTGTTTAAAGAAAAGTGTGAAAGGAATTCTATGAACCATCAAGTTTACAAAATTTTAGTTATTTCTATGAATTTACCATTAATGTCAATTATACTAATGCTAGGTCAAAATGTTACTCAGAGACCAGAACTCAAGCTTCTTGATTAACAACCTCTGAAAGGATTGTCTCCTATAAACAACAGAGGAGGGAGGAGGAGAAGAATTCAGTTAGCCCTCTCTCCCACATGCTTGTTGGTTTTCATTGCTTAAAATCTCCTCTATTAAAAAGTGAAGCCTTTTTTTTCTCCCCAAAATCTTTGGACTATCACTTTGGTTAAATAAAAATAACCTATAATCCTGTGTTACAACACTATGCTTTTAAAATTTTAATACTTAAACTCTTCAGGTTCTCAATTCAGTCTCTCTGGGGGTTCAAAAACCAAAAGTTTCAGAAGCCACACCTTCCCCACACTCTTCCTCCTGAATTGCCTGCAAACCAGGTAAACTGTTTTGGTAAGCAATATTCACTGTAAAAGCTAAAATGGTATCTCAGTCACTCACAGGGTTTGTGATCAGCTATCATGCTTTTCAGTGCCAAACTGCTAGCAACTTTACAAATCTCCTTCCAGGCACAAGGATCACTAATTCAACGTAAGATGGATAACAAGATGACTTCCTGTTTAAAGTATTATTAATTATTTTTGTTGAACTTTAAGGTAATATTTCCTTGTCAAGGTGGAAGGCCAATACCATTCCTCCTCCCACTCCTCCCATCAAAAGTGGAGAAATCTCCCATCTCCGGAGTGGAGGTTACCCGGAATCCACCCTCTAGCATATCAGTCATTGTGAAGGTATATCAGTCCTATTAGAAACAACAAAAGGTACAGTTTTCTCATGTTCATACTACCTGTTTTAAATTCTTTTGTTCATTACTTCTTACAATTTAAACTGCAATCTGACTACATGTTTCCAAACTAATGCTTTCAAATATTTTTTCCTTCAGACTTTCTCAAAGTATTTCCTTGTTAAAGTCATTATTAACAAACCCCTTGTAACTGTCTATAAATTCTTATAATAAAACCCAAAGAAACTTGAAGACAAGCTGTGGGAAAAGACACATATGGACTCAGGAATTCACTGGTACAACAGTGGGAACTGCCTGGACTCCTGTAGTGGGTGTCGAGCCCACCGGAGTAACTATAAATATATTTTATCAACATCAAAGCCTCAATATGTCACACAATCAGCTATAATGGTCTTATTATAGTAATATTAATTTTAATAGTATATGCTTATACACAGTACTTTGTATACAGATATTAAAGATACTTCACAACTCCACAGGTCTCTGTCCTCTCATCACCTCCTTTTATCCTAGACAGGTATGGATACCTTTATGCCCCTATTCAGCAGGAGGCAGTTACAGAAGCCTAACCTTCATCCCTGTTCCCAGGCACAAATGAGAATATTTTAAACAGGGGGGGAAATGAAAGGACATAACATAGAGTCAATGTAGCCAATGAGCAGCTGTCTCAACATTGTCTAGCTTTGTTATATTTTTCTAACAGTTCACCTTAATTTACCCTCTAATCTCCTAGCCAAGGATAGAACCAGTTTATCAGAGGTAGCTATTGATAACTGCTTTACAACCCTCTCCCCAGCTTGTTCTGTAAACAAATTAACCTTCATGACACAGACCCCATCACCATGGCAGCAATCTTGTGACTAACCCATCCATCTGCCTGCTGTCCATTACCTGACTTCAGTACCTATGCTTACCTGCCCTCCGTGATGCCATGGAGCAGACCACCACCCAACCACCATACCAATCTGCCCCCATCAAGAGGAATGTTTAAAAACATTCAACTTCAAGCAGCCAGCTGCCATTGCTTTGCTAAACTTTGGTGTGTCCATGTGGCTCTCTGAGCTTCTGCCACCATATTTCTTAGTTTTGGCCCACTCCCCTACCTTGGGTAGGTGAATCTCTCTCTCTCTCTCTCTCTCTCTCTCTCTCCTCTCTGTGTCTCCTCTCTCTTCTCTCTCTCAAATTTACTTTCTAAATAAACTATATCTTCCAATCTAAAAACCAAAAGAAATAACATCAGTAAAATTTCTGTGCGTGATCTCTTTCATCATATTCTCAGCCTCAGGGATTAGGGCGAAAGATCTTGGTAGGCAATTTAAGAATTCTTTCTACCTCATTGCCCTAGTCCACATAGTCCACAAGTCTATGAGTTAGATTCTGACTCCAGGTTTGTCTGACCTCAAAACTTCTATTAACATTCTTTTGCTAACTTGCCTCTCAGTGGTAAAAACAAAGGTGTTACAGAGACTTTATTGTTATCAAAGAGCTTTCTAATTTATTGCATTGTTTGATCTCATAAAAAACCCTTATAGGGTATTGCTATTAATTTCTATGTATGATGAGAATGTTTAATTATTCGTTTAAAAGCCTGTAGGCAGAAATAGCAAATTTAGGGCTGAAGATCAGATCTTCTGATTCAAACCCCATACTTTTCCCTTTACAACACCACAATTTCTTTATTTCTTGTTTAGATTATTCTTGTTATTTGATTGGGAAACAAATTAACTGGGATACAATAAAGAAACTGGCAGAGTGGTTACAGTATGAAAACGTTTGACTGCTACAGTGGGCCTTCTGCAGAAAAACGGGCCCACCTGTTATGCTAGTTGGGCATAAATTCTGTTGAAATGCAGAGAACTGCACCATTCAGGTCTTAAAATTATTGTTCTTAAAGATAATAGTCATTTAATTTTTAAATCTAATTTAGAAAAGAGCTAATTCATAAACAACACTTTTTACTGAATTACAAGTAAAACATGTAATCAGTTTTAAGAAATGGCAGGAAAGATTAGCAAATGATGTGGCTTCATCTCAAGTTTGTGATGAGGAAGCTAGCCTGCTCCCACAAATAAAGATTAAGGAGAGATCATAGACCCATCCTATACCCAGTAACCACTTTTCGATTCATTGTCTTTTGGTCTCCAATGCAAAACAAACAAACAAAAAAACCGATGTAGTCTAAAATAAGGTACCTATATCGATGAAGTCAAGATTCTTTTAGGCTGGGCTTGGTGGCTCCGCCTGTAATTCTGGCACTTTGGGAGGCTGAGGTGAGTGGATTGCCTGAGCCCTCGTTTCTACAATAAAATAAAAAATAGTGCGCATCTGTAGTTCTGGCTGCTTGGAAGGCTGAGGCGGAAGGATCACCAGAGCCCAGCAGGTTGATGCCAAGGTGGCCGTGAGCGTGCCACTGCACTCCAGCCTGGGTGACAGAGTGAGACTCCAATTAAAAAAAAAAAAGATTCTTTTAGAGGACAGTATACGAGCTACCGGCTAGAGATTTCCTGGGATGGCCAACTGGGAAGCTGGCATATAGAGCATCTCTCGCCTGAGTCTCCTAATAATTTATAATTTTTTTCCTCTCCACATGCAGCAAAACTCATGTCTAGTGAGAAACTATCCTTTTGCTGCCAGTTCAGAAGTTATTTTATGTTTGAACAAAGACTGGGTCAGTTGTTCAAATGCAGCTAGAATTTCAATATCTTGGGCCTGTTCTTTGCCATCATTTATAAATGTAAGGCGTTCTATTACAATCTGGTAGGCAGTCTGTGATTCAAACAAATTATTTAAAAAATTAGGCCTTGCTCAGCTCAATTTTATTAAAAGCCTTCAGATCTTAGAAGGTCAATTACTGTAAGAGAAAGGTTAACCGCCAGGGCTTCTGCTTGGTGAACAAACATATCAAAGTGAAATCAGTGTTAAAAGCCATTCTTCCCTTGGCCAACTTCTGACTTTGCTCTATGTAGTTTTTGAAGATATGGGAATGATAAACAGGACCAGATTACAAACATGAACCTCTTACATTACATTCACTTAGCCAGGGGCTTTATCTGTTTGTTATTGATCGGATAATGTTTGTTATGAGATGGATCATTTTAATAGTTAAGGCTGGTGACAAGGGTCAACAGTCAATCTGTCATTTCTAATATCATCTTTCCTAGGAGACTATTTCTGGCATGCCTGACAGAAAGCCCTACATGCCCATCATTTCCATAGATTGCTGTGATCTCAAAGGCAGAAAAACAAGGCAAATATAAGGAAGATCTGGAGGTATAAATTATTTTGTGCTCTCCATATTGGTTTGAAGGCATTTGGTCTTTTTAAGTCATATTTTTGACGGAGAACCAGTTGTAAAAGCAATGCAGATGCTGATGGAAAAGCAGAGGTGGGCCAGACTGGCAGTGATTTATGAGACAAATGATGATGCTGATTTTGTTATCTGAAAATGGATGTATTTAATCGTAGTATTGGGCTTGCAAAGATAATTAAGAAATGGCCCCACTATCAATAATACAATAATGATGAATTCATATCCCAAGATTTAATTATTTAAGGTAGCAAATGCATATCTCAATCCCAATAATTTAAAATGCAAAAATGAATATTCTCTCTATAATATTTCTGATGAAACTGCTTCAGAAGGTTGCAAAGCAGTGATCAAGACTCTGTTAAAAAGCAGTTTCCCATATTCATTTATAAAGCCAAATGCAGTAACAGTCAAATTTATTTGAGTTTTATTTACAGCAGGGAGAATAATTAAAAAAAAAACTAACATAGCATCATTCTTGATGTCCTGTTTTTAGAAGATCTATATCAGCTCTACTCTTACAGATCAGAAAAAAACAAAACCAAACACAAAACAGGCCCAGACACCAGGGTGGCCCAGCAAACTGGCAGCCAGTCAATACGAGAGCCAGCTGGTGCTTCCTAGTTACACCTCCACCTTTCCAACCAGAGGTTTTTAGGTTTCCCTCTCTATTGAGTCAACTGCTTGAGGGGATTAAAAAAAAAATCTTCCTGTTGCATTACATATCACTCATTTTCCTTTCCTATAGATTTCTCCTCTCTCTCCTTTCCAGGAGCATTGATTTTCCTCCTTGGGTCTCCGAAAAAGCTTTGCTCCCCAGGTACCTTTATTTGGTTTGCCGACCAAAGTATTATTCACACTTCTCCTGCAGCCACGCCGATGTCACACCTGCTGCGAGGAGATCCTACCTCCAAATGACAGTGGTCTGCGTTTTCAACACGAGCCATAGAAACCTTTGAAGGAAAAGTGATTTAAGAACTCTGATCTCCGAGGATAGAAAGACTCTCACAGATGCCTGCTTTATCCATCACAGTGTGTCAAGGATGCCCTCTGTGAGGTTCTACACTTAGGTGTAAGCAGCGAAGTAACCTGACAAACGACTTTTCTGTGGCTCCAGTATGTTCCCAGGACAATTGCTTTAGCCTTATTTTGCAGACTGGGAAATGGGCTCAGAGGGGACATCTCATCCCCTCTTGAGGTTTATGAAGGGAGCCATCAGGAGGCCCTACCACGGTCTCACTCAGTTCGCTCATGGCCTCTGGCTGTGAAGTATGGAGACTTTATAATAACAGCCAGGGTGGTCTCTGGAACCCGCCGGGAACAAGAGTCAGATAGTAAATATCAGAGATGGTAAGAATAACTGACATTATTAATAGGGTACTTTATAGGTTATAAAATACTTTCTCAAACATGATCTTATTTGATCCTCATCATCTCCATGAGAGGTGGGTGAAGCAGGCTGTAATGACTAATCTCCTTTTACAGAAGAGAAAAGAGAAGCCCTGGGAGGATCATCCATGTGTGGGAGGTCTAACAATGTTTGACTTTACCTGAGTTCCAAGCTTCTGGAAAATAGCCAGGGCCAGGAAATCTGTGTCGTGTTCTGGGAAATGGTTGACTGCAAAGACTGACCCTTCCTTAGGAAAACTAAAGAAAGCCTCATGGGTGATTCCCTTGTTTATCTGTGACAGAGCCAGACATAAATCCTCTACATTCCTATTCTTTGCCTCCTATGTGATCTGCTGAACTGTTTGTATGCTTTGACTAATCTGAACAAAATAACTGTGAACTTGACCTGTTTGAAAGTTTGAAATGTCAAGCTTTCATCAAAATCTTGCAATAGTCTTTTCTTTTCTTTCTTTTTTTTTGAGTTGGAGTCTCACTCTGTCGCCCAGACTGGAGTGCAGTGGCTGCTCCCGGCCACCGCAGCCTCGACCTGCTGGGCTCCGGCGATCCTTCCGCCTCAGCCTTCCGAGTAGCTGGAACTACAGGCGCATGCTACCACACCCGGCTAATTTTTGATTTATTGTAGAGATGAGGTCTCGCTGCCCAGGCGGGTCTCGAACCCGTGGGCTCAGGCAATCCATTCACCTCAGCCTCCCAAAGATGCGGGATTACAGGCTGAGCCACCAAGCCCGGCTTTAATAGTTTTTTCTAATCAAGTCTCTCCTTACCTGAGTTGGGATTTGTTTTATCCGCCACAGGGCACAAACTAAAGATCAAAGGTGGCCTTCTGTCACCCAGCTGTGGTAACCCACAAGGCCTAACGGCCATACCTGTTGGGGGTGGTGGTTGCATTGTGGCTCCATGCCGCGCTCTGCTTATTCCAGGCTTGGTTCCCATGGCTGCTGTCTGTGCTTTTGCAATGCTACGCCCTGCCAGAGTCTCTGGAATAAAGCTCTTTGGCAAGAACTAAAGGACAATCCCAAATGTGCTCTGGGAACATTTACATTGTTTTATGCTGGTATTTTACCTTAACCTGGGAATGGTTATCTGTGATCTGCAAATAACTGAGTTAAGAGAGAACTGGAACAGGAATTCAGGATGGAAACATGAGAAATCTTCCCAATGGTTGTTATTTTGTTTTTGGTGAATGCCAGGGAGATCAGACATTCTTATGCAGAAGTTAGTTAGACAGATCCGAAGCTTTTTCACCCTTTTCAGTTTAAAAAGCAGCATTGAGAATGGCCAGCAAACTGTTCTGAGATGCTGGAGGTACAGAAAGAGATGGACAGACATCCCTGCTCCGAAAGGCTGTAAGGTCAAGTGGAAGATTTGGACGTGTATGACCTGGGTTGGGGAAACGAGATTTAGGATTATCTTTAGTCTTGGGGAATCAGCTCTTCAGTACTTGTGTTTCTTGGTAGCTGACTTCACACATTTTTCTTTTGTGTGATACCAACTATTATGGAAGGATTTCAGGTAGAAATGTTGAATTTTGCTTTTGCATTGCTTTAGAATGATGACTGTCTCTGAGCTTTGCAGCTAGCATGTCTGTGACTTGTTGATTTATGTGTGTGGCCACAGGTCACCACACATTATACACTCCCCAATTTGCTCTGGAGAAACCTTCTCAATGGGCCACCTGCAACATAACCTGCTCTGTGGCTGCCTTCCTTAAAATCCAATATATTCTAAAAGATGTGATCAATAAGCAGATGGCTCAAGCCCATACCCATGCCAAGAAATGCAGTATCTAATTAACAGTTAGATGAGGGTGTGAAGCAATTGCAGAAGGGAGTGGAGGCCCTGCCTGCTCTGGGAGACCCCTGGATGGTAGAATCGGGGCTGGTGGTGTGACATGTCGACACATCGTGGCTGTTGGAAGTGTGAACACAGCCAGGACCTTCAGGCTGTGCTCATTAGGGCTTTGCAAAATTCCCAATTATCTCTTGACCTGGCCCTGAGAAAAGCCCCTTTTCATTGCTCTCTCCACCCTCCCCCCATCAAAAAAAAAAAGTCATTGGGTCAAAATGAACATCTGATTTGACATTCTACTTGGGTTTGGTTCTGAAGCTAGGCTGATAGGATACGGTGAGGCATTCTTCTACAGCTAGTGATGGCTACAGAGACGATGAGAGATGCCAGGAGTGAGTGCCTGGTGTCATGGAGTCAATGGCAGGCTTTTCTAGATGGGTGGCACAATGGCCCAAAGTTTAGGAAAAGGCGATTTGTGACGAGAGGTCAACACATCCCTTGCAATGAATCCCTAAGGGATGTTTTGGTTAACCTGCAAGTCTGACCAATGGTGTCAAAAGAGTAAGGACTCCTTCCTGTACCCATGTATCTTGGCTCAAACAAGAACAGAAAGAGGCTCCCTCTCCTCTGTGCCTAGGAGAGCTCACCACTGAGCTGGCATCAGAGAAGAGAACTGGGCTCAGTATGACAGCTTTCCATTCTGTAGGTGAAATATATGATCGCCTGTTGCCAGCCCGATACTCCCTAGTTGACCATTTTGTTGTTGTGCTTCCACTGTTTCCCTGTGTGATGTTTCTAATGTGAAATGGAGATTGTGAAAGAGAAGACAGTGCTTGAGCCAGATGTGTTCTAAGATGGCTGTGCGAATGCTCCTGGGACCAACAGAAAGAGGAGGTCAAGACTATACCTTGTGGGAGGTGATGCATTTTTTTTTTTTTTGAGTTGGAGTCTCACTCGGTTGCCCAGACTGGAGTGCAGTGGCTGCTCCTGGCCACCGCAGCCTCGCCTGCTGGGCTCCGGCGATCCTTCCGCCTCAGCCTTCCAAGTAGCCGGAATTACAGGCATGCGCTACCACGCCCGGCTGATTTTTTGATTTATTGTAGAGATGAGGTCTTTTAAGTTCATGCACACAGTCTTATGAATTAGGATTAGCACCTTGACAACAAATGCATATATTGAAACATAAAGTCAGTGTAACTTCTCTCTTTCTTAATCTCCCTTCTTCCTTGGAGAGAAGAAATGCAAGAAGCTAAATGAATAAAATCAGGATTCTTTGTTCTGAGGAATAAAGACAATTGGTTGAATTCCATGACAGACAGTGACCATATCTAGGGTTCCATTAACTGATAATTGTAGTTAATACAATAACAGTTAATTTTATATGTAAACCTGGCTAGGCTATGGTGCCCAGTTGTTTGGTCAAACACTAGGCTAGGTGATACTGTGAGGTGATTAACACTTAAACCAGTAGCTTTTGTGTGAAGTAGATTGCCACCTGCAATGTGAGTGGATCTCTTCCAATCTGTTGAAGGCCTTTAGAGCACGATTGAGGTTTCCAGAAGAAGAAATTCTGTCTCAAGACGGTGACAGAGAAACCCTTAGCCTGCCAATTTTGGATTAAGGACTATAACATCAACTCATGCCTGAATTTTTAAACCGCTAGATTGCCCTACAGATTGTGGATTTGTTATAATCTCCCACAATGACAAGAACCGATTCCTCAGAATAAATCTTGCCTTTGTAAATCTTACTGGATCTGTTTTTCTGGAGACCCCTGATTAACACATGCATTCTGTATAATCCAATTTATCTGCCTTACCTGGCCAGACCCATTGGTCAATACTCTAGTCTTGCTACCTACAAGCATGAGATAGCATGTTTTACTTCCAAGGATGAAGGAATAGAATAGAGACTTGTTTTTTCCTGCCATATCTCTGTTTCTTTGTCCTCTACCCTTATCATAATCTTTCCAACCTACTCTTATGCTTCAGGAGTGTTACCTACTTTTATCCTTTTATGTCCCCAAAGTCAAAATTAAATTAAGAGTGCCTGATAGTATGCAGATAATTAGACGAAAAACGCTATTTTTCTTTGGTGTGATTTATGTGTTCAACTCTTTTCCTTGAGATCTTGGCTAAAGAAGACTTCTCTGGAAACTGTTTATTCCTGGCAGTCCTTGGCAAAGTTGCTAATTAATTATTATTTGATGGATTTGACATGGTTTAGAATGCAAACGTATCATCCTTTAATATGTGTTTGCTTGCAGAGAACCCATGGGCCTTAGTGCATGCCTGTACCTACAGGTGGATTTGATCTCATTTAAATGCTAAACATCTCATTGTCAAGTCAGGCATTAGGATCACCGCTAGGAATGGTGCTTCAAAACAAGTGTTTCCACTTAGTGTTATTTGGGGGGTTATCATCCACATTGTATAGGAAATGGAGTGACAGATATCAATTTGAGAAAGGAACACAATGAAGCTACATAATTCCTCTTGTAGGTTAGTTGATTCTGTAATCAAGTCTTAAAAATTGACATTGACGTTGAACCACTGCCTGTGAAGGGAGAATGAGAAACAACTTCAATTCTGTCTCTAAACAAACCATCCATGGCTTAATTCGACACATGGGGGATACCAGCTTCAGCGTTCAAATGGATTTTGGGTATTTACTAGACATACTGCAGGGGGATTTTAAAGTTGAATGGGTAACATACCACATTGGGGCAAAATAATAAAATGCATTTGCTGGTTTAAATGACAGCAAGGGTATTTTCAGTCTATATTCTATAATATAGAATATAAATCAAGTACTCTGGACCTGTATAGAAAGCAGGTAGATAAGGAAACAAAATTTAAGGGTGGCATTGAAATTATTTTGCTACTTCAATTTGGTCACCAACTTTTGGGATCGGATGATAGGATGCATTTATACAAAATTTAATTGTGATAAAATATATATGTAGCATAAAACAAAAAATAGAGTCTATTAACTATTTTAAGTGTACTTTTCAGTAGTGTTAAGTATATTTAGGTTGTTTGTTCAGCCATCTCCAGTACTAGTTCATCTTGCAAAATTGAAACTCTGTATCAGCTAAATGATAATCTGCTCTTCCCCTAGTCCCTAGCAACTACCATCCTGTTTTCTGTTTCTTTGAGTTTTATTACTCTTGATAAATCATAGTGGTCTTTTTGTGACTGGCTTATTTAACTTAGCATAATGTTATCAAGGTCCATCCATGTTATAACATATGTCAGAATCTGCTTCCTCTTAAAGATAGAATAATATACAAATTGTATGTATAAACCATATTGTGTTTGCCCATTTATCTATTGACAAAAATTTGAGTTGCTTCCATCTTTTAGCTTTTGTGAATAATGTTAAGCAGGGGTATACAAATATCTCTCTTTGAGACCCTGCTTTCAATTATTTTGGATATATGAAAGAGGGCCCCAAAATCTTGTAATTATCTTTTGGAAGGTGGACCCCTTGCAGTACAGGCTTCTCCCACCAGGTAAGTGTTCTAGGAACGCATCAGCATTAGTGTACCAACTAGCATCATGACTTGTGGAAGAAACATCCCAAGTTGTGGCAAACAGGTGACTGGTTCATCTACCGTGACAATGCACCTGCCCATACCACGCTGAATGTTCAGCAGTTTTTGACCAAAAACGGCATGATCCCCATGTCCCACCCTCCCTACTCACCTAATTTCACCCAGAGTGACTTTTTTTTGTTTCCCTGGATGAAAAAAGTCCTCTAAAGGAAATGTTTTGTCAGTGTTGAAGAGAAAGGTAAGACGAAAAATGGCAGAAGCACTACAAGGCATCAAAATCGATGAATTCAAAAACTGTTTTGAGCAGTGGAAAAAGCATCTTGATAGGTGTATTGCATCACATGGAGAATATTTTGAAGGTGACTGAAACATGTTTAAGCATGTAAGAACAAATATGTAATTTTTTATAAATAAATTCTGGTTTGGGGGCTCCAAAACCAGGATTTTTAATTTGAGAAACCACCATACTGTTTTCTATAGTGGATGCACCTTTTTACATCCCCTCCAATAGTACATAAGGAACAAGTATCCCACTCTTTCTACATCCCACCATCACTTGTTAGTTTCTATTATTGTCTTTTAGACTTTTGCACTCAAGACTATAACATCAACCTGTGCCCGAATTTCTAGCCTGCTGGCTTGCCCTACAGATTTTTGTCCCCCACAATGGTGTAAGTCAATTCCTTAAAACAAATCTCTCTTATATATATCCCACTAGTTCTGTTTTTCAGGCAACTCTTTAAAATTCACTCAGTAAACATTCCTTGGTCCCAGATATGAACTCCGGCAGCCCACAAATTTTCTTCTCACCCTTTGGTATTAGAAATGTCCAGTGGTCATTCTTTCTATTTTTTTGGAGGGGAGGAGTGGATAGCAGCCATCCTAACAAATGTGAGGTCAAGATGCAATATTTAAATGGAAGCATTCCTATCTATCAGAAGTAGTCGTGATGGAGTGGGAGAACCTGAGAGCAAGGTGCTGAGTTGAGTTGGTGGGGAAGAAGGTTTCTGACTGAGTTTCCAGGCTGTACACAGAGATTGATGATATCAGTGTGTAGTGGCTGTTTCCTTCCACATACTGACTCATGAGAGTGGAGCTTTTTGTTAACTTGTGTGTTTCGGGCTCCTGTGAAGCACAAATACTCAGAGTGGAGTGTCTTGGGTAGTCTTGTGCAGTCTCAGGCCTCACCTCTTTCCTGTGAAAGGCTTATTCATTTAAAGTCCTTATTTCAAATATAGTCCTTTTCTGGGGGTTTAGGGTTAGGATTTCAACCTATGAATTTTGGGGGCAGGTGCACATTTCAACTCATAACAAGATCTCTGGTAGGACTCCCTGTCAGAGGGTAAAATGAGGTCATATGGATAGATCCTTAGCCAATATGACTAGCGTCCTTATAAGAAGAGGAGATTAGGATACAGACAAGCATAGAGGACAGACCATGTGAAGATACAGGGAGAAGACAGTCATTCACAAGCTAAGGAGAAAGGCTTCAGAAGAAATCAACACTCTGACACCTTGATCTTGGACTTCCATCCTTCAGAACTGTGAGAAAATAAATTTGTGTTGTTTAAGTCACTCAGTCTATAATACTTTGCTATGGCAATTCCAGCAAACCAGTGCCGACCCTCAAGCCCTCTGTATTTGCTCCTTATGTGGTCTCATCTGGTTCAGGCTTTTAAATAGCATCTTTATGCTGATGCTCCCAAATGTAAATTCTTCACTGTTGACTCCTAGCCTGTCTATTCAACCACTGAATGAACATTCTTCCCTCTGAAGTGCAACTGACATCCATTATTTAACATGTCATTAGTATGATAAACAAGCCCAACTCATGCTATAATTAAAACAGATCTGGCCGGGTGTGGTGGCTCAGCCTGTATTCCCAGCACTTTGGGAGGCCAAGGCAAGCGGATTACCTGAGCCTGCGGTTTTGAGACCAGCCTGGGCAACTTGGCGAGACCTTGTCTCGACAATAAAAATTAAAAATTAGCAGGTGTGGTAGCGCATGCCTGTAGTTCTGGCTACTTGGAAGGTTGAGGCGGAAGGATCATTGGAGCCCAGCAATTTGATGCCGGGGTTGCTATGAGCATGCCAATGCACTCCAGTCTAGGTGATGGAGTGAGACTCCAACTAAAAAAAAAATTAAAACAGACTTTACTTTTAATTTTCAACCATCTCTTTAAAATTTACTCAGTAGCTTTCCTTGGTTCCAGATATGAACTCCAATAGTACACACCTTTTCTGCTTGCTCTACGTATTAAAAATGTCTAGGGATCATCTTAAGCGGCAAAAGAAAGTGAAATGGTTCAACTTGAGTTTGATTTAATGGCAGATCTTCTCCCTTCCACGGTCTCAGACCTGGAAACCTGCCATGGTAGACAAAAAAATGCCCTTCCCAAAGATGTCTACATCCTAATTCCCAGAACTGTGATTTTGTAGATGTGATTAAGTTAGATAGGAAGATTACCTTGCATCACCTGAGTGGGTCCAATATAATCACAAGGGACCTTAATAGTAGAAAAGGTTGGCAGAATAGAGGAAGAGAAAAGAGAAGAAGGGGGCAGAGTAATAGGAATTCAACCCTCTGTTGCTGGCTTTAAAGATGGAGGAAGGGACCATGAACCAAGGTAGGTAGCTTCCAAAAGATGGAAAGAGTGAGGAAACAATTTTCCCCTAGAGCCTCCTGATGGGAACACAACTTTGCTGACACCATAATTTTAGCGAAATAATATTCATGTTGGCTTTCTGACCTACAGAACTGTTAAATGATCAATTTGTGTTGCTTTAAGACACCAAACATGGTTACAACAGAAATAAGAGATGAATACATCTTTAGTTGGTAAATCGAGAGAGGCTAAGTTTGGTTTCTTTTTGATACCTTTCTCTTTGAGCTTCAATTTCTCCTGTCCGTTACTTGCTAGCAAGGAGCAGAGGGGAGAGAGGAGAGAGAAGAATAATAGACAGATTCTGTGGTAGATTGACTGGCTATGCTCCCTCCCAGCCTGAGTTTGCTTAGACTTCCCTCACTTAGGTGGGTGTTGCGGTGTTGCTGGGCCCATCTCTCCTGCTGTTTCTTTGGCCTCTGCAGATTCATTTATGCTGTTGATTGTTTGTTACTCAGTTTATCTCACAGTCTCCAGGAATTTGACTTCATTTTGACTTCAGTTCTTATGACTTATGGCTAGCTATGAGGTCTTCTGAACTCTTGGTGGTTCTACTGAACGAAGCCCCACACAACCCCACATTGGCATATTGGTGCACACGCTCTCTATCTCCCCACCTCCATGTGGCCAATATTGATTCCACAGCAAACTCACATGTTCCTGGACTGGACCCACTCTAAGAGTCCGGGCCTATGCCAAAGCAGCACCCTCTCTGGATCCACTAAACCCTCTAGATTTCCTGAGGGGATACAGTTCACTTAAGCTTTCTAAACACTGGAAAGTGTACACATTTTTAAAACTCTAAGTTGTTGCTTATGTGGAGACCCTCCTGCCAACCACCACAGCCCTCCTGACCTGAGGTGAAGCAGGTAGCAGCTGCCCAAAGCATGAGGACATAACTTAGGGCCAACAGCTCTTTCTTAAAAACAAACAAATGGACAAAACACACAACAAAAGCACACTTCTAAACCAATTCCACCTCTCCACAGTTTGACTTCTTTTTATGATCCAGCTTTGACTTAGAGCTCTTAGAGTCTAAGAAATATTTCGAATGCACTTCCTCTAGAATTTGCCAAGCGTGATTTGACACCTGTCTTTGGGTTTTTGTATTTATTGGTGCTTAGGTGAGATTTCACATTCGACATTTTTTATGCCACCCCCACCTCCATCAGCCTTGCTCTTTTACTTCCAGTGGCCCAGTTGAGGTCACTCTGGATATTCTCTCTCTCACATTGTCAGTCAACAACATTGCTGGCTCTTCCTTTGAAATAAATACATTGAGAATCCTGCCTTTTTCAGCACTGCCACATCCACACTGGCTAACAGCAGAGTTACCTCTTGTGAGTTATGACAACCCTTTCTGACTGGCCTTGCCTCTACGCTCTACTCTCCACACATAGCAAGTGCTGTTCTTTTAAAACATCCATCACAGACCATCATATCTTTGCTCACAGCTCCTCTAATGACTTCCCATCATACTGACCTGAAATTTGACCATGGCATATGTACTCGTTTTCTATTGCTGCCATAACAAATTGTCTCCATTTTAGCAGCTTAAAACAACACTCATTTATTTTCTCACAGTTCTGTGGGTCAGAGACTAGGCTTGGCTGGTTTCTTGGCTCTGAATCTCATTAAGTTGACATCAAGGGATCAGCAGGGCTGCATTCTCTTTTGGAATTTTTGGAGATGGATGTGTTTCTTTGTTCATTCAAGTCATTTACTGAATTCAATTCCTTGTGGTTATAATGCCCCAATCCCCATTTCCTTGCTGGCTGTTAGCCTTAGGTGATCTTTGCTCCTAGATGCCGCCTGTGCCACTCATTCTGTCCATGTGGCTCCCTCTGGCCACAACAGATAGAGTCCCTCATGCTTTAAGCCATTCCTTCTTACTCCTCTGCTACATGTTTCTCACTCTAGCCAGATAAATTTCTCTGCTTTTTAGAAGAGGTCTGTTTAGATAATCCAGGACAACTCCCTGGTTTAGTGTCTTGTCTTAATTACATCTGCAAAATTCTTTCACAACAGTACCTAGATAAATGTTTGACTGAATGACCAGGGGATAGGAATAGGGAAGGAGTCTTAGAATTCTGCCTACTATAGTCTACAACATCTTGAATGATGGGATCCTTGTCACCTCTCTGACTTCATTTCATTTCTCTCTTTCTTTTACTATTTATATTCCAAACCAGTATATACCATGCATATACCCACCTGAGGGCCTTGATGCTTTGTGTTTCTTCTAGCAAGAGTACATATTCTGTTTGTAGGTATTCCCAAGGCTGATTCTCTCACTGTGTTGGTTGGATTCTCTGGGAAGCAGACACGAAGACATTGGTAGGAGAGTGAGAGATTTATTGGGGGTAAGGACTGTGAAAGATAAAGGGGAGGGAGAAGGAGCTGGAGTGGGCAGGGAACCTTCAGAGCACAGTGAAGGTGTGACATTCTTGCAAGGAGAGGAGGAGAAAGGAGGACTGTCAGAAGAGCCTCAGATTTCCGTGAGCACTGTACCAGTATCCCACTACTGCCAATCCCTTTCTCACAGTATTATGGTAAATGCTCAGGGTCTGCATGTGAGTGAGAACATGTAGTGTTCTGTTCTTTGTTTCTGTGATAGGTCACTGAGTATGATAGACTCTAAATCCATCCAAGTTGCTGCAAAGTTCATATGTTTGTCCTTCTTTATGGTTGTGTAATATTTCATCATGTATATATACCATATTTTCTTTTATCCAGTCCAGTTTTCATGGGCAGCATGACTGGTTCCATGTTTTTGCTATTGTGAATAATACTGTAGTAAACATGCATGTGCAGGTATCTTTTTTGTAGAATGATTTGAATTCTTCCGGATATATTGCCAACAGGGAGATTGCCGGGTCATATGGGAAAGTCAATGTCTAATCCTTTTAGAAATTGCCACGTTGTTTTCCAAAGAGGTTGCATTAGTTCGCATTCTCACCAGCAGTGTAGAAGTGTTTCTTTTTCTCAGCATCCTTGCCAGCATCTGTTGTTGTTTGTTTTATTAATGATGGCCATTCTTACTGGGGTTAAGGGGTATCTCAGTGTGGTTTTGATTTGCATTTCTCTGATGATTAGTAAGACTGAGCACTTTTTCATGTGTCTGTTGGCTGCCCATCTATCTTCTTTTGAGAAGTGTCTATTCATGTTTTTGCCCACTTTTTAATGGGGCTGTTTGTTTTTTCCCTTGCGGCACATTTGAGTTCCTTGTAGATTCTGGATGTTAGGTCTTTGTCAGTTATACAGTTGGCAAACATTTTTTTCTCATTCTGTGGGCTGTCTCCCTGCTCTCTTGATGGTTTCTTTTGCTTTGCAAAAGCCTTTCAATTTGATGCGGTCCCATGAATCTATCTTATCTCTTATGATATGGGAAAATGTAGGAATTTATTTCTTCATGAGTATAGTGTTTCTGTTTGGGGTGATGAAAATTTTGAAACTAGATAGTGGTCATGGTTGTACAGCATTGTGAATATAATTAATGTCACTGACCTATACACTTAAAAAATTGTTTATAAAAAGAAAGCTGAAGCAGATCCTGAAAGCACCTGCTACTAGAGACTGTCAGCCAGTTGCCTCTTTTGAGGGAGGCACATCCTTGTGAGTGCCCCACTCCGCTCCTTCAAGTCTCTGCCCAAATAGCACTTAGCAGTTAATCCTTTCATGACTAAATGACATCAAAGAGAAAGATCTCCTTTACCCTAACTACTTTCCATTACATTTAAAAAATTCTGATGAAAGAGGGGGAACCCTCCCAAACAACCCAGAATTTATGTATGAAAAAAAGTGTATTTATTCTTCCATGTTTAAACTTCAGTCACCTTCAAAGTCGTCTCTGTTTGATGCAATACACCTATTGAGATGGGTTTTCCGCTGCTCAAAATGATTTTTGAACCCATCAATTTAGATAGTTTTTAGTGCTTCTGCTGTTTTTTGTTTCACTTCTTCCACATCAGCAAAACATTTCCATTTGAGGAATTTTTAATCTAAGGGAAACAAAAAAAGTCAATCAAGACAAGATCGGGTGAAGGGGGGGCACGGGGTCATGCTGTTTTTGGTTAAAAACTGCTGAACACTCAGTGCAGTGTGGCAGGTTTGTGTGTAAATCACTCATCATGAAATGGGATATCGTGTTGAAAGAATCTCAAAAAAAAAAAAAATCACTGAAGCCAAATGCAACCTCTCACAACAACAATAGCTGGTACACTGATGCCAATGGATTTCTAGAACAACGACCTAGCAGGGAAAGCCTGTACTACAAAGGGCTCTCCCTCCAAAAAGACAATTCTGGCTTTTTGGGGGTCCCCTTATATTATATATTTATTTGTTATTTCCTGCTTCCCCAATAGACTATGAACACCGTAAGAGTAGAAGCTTTATATAAAAAAATAAATAGCTAAATGGCTCAGGTAGAGAAGGAAGACTTGGAAGAGAAGTAGGGGTCCTTTCTGGAATAAAAGCGAAGGAGGAGAGGGTGAATGAACCTGTACAACAAAACCCAGGTTAAAAAAAGAAGGAAGTTGTGGAAATATACATGGGAGAGCTATTATCTTGTTAGATTGCTAGTTCCCTGGGGACTAGAAAAAGGGTCTGAGAAGCATCACAGAAAGACTAGAGAACTGGAAAAACTCTCTGTGGAGGCTGAACTGCGTTAAAGAAAAGAATGGTCCCCACATAACTCATTGTTTGAATCTGGGCCTGAGTTGGTTTCCAAACCTGATTGTAGCTGAGAAAACAGAAGCAATGGTGGTTAATGGAGGCCTCTGGCAGGGAGGTTACACAGCTAGTTAATGATTTGGAGTATGCTGGATGTCAGCTCAGGCTAAGCCCACTAGTAGATTCTGTGAGCCTCTTAAGTAAATGGAGTAAGGCAGAGGCAGAGGTCAGAAGTCTATATATGTCTTTCTAGAAACACAAAAGGAGATCTTGCATGAAGGTGTGTGGGGTAGATAAGATCAAGTCTAGGGGGCACCTATTGTTAAGGGGATGGGTAAGAATACCACATGTTCTCCCTAGTAAGTGGGAGCTAGACGCTGACTACACACAGGCACAAGGATGAGAACAACAGACACTGGGGTATTGCTAAAGGGTGGTGAGTAAGGGTTGAAAACATATCCACTGGGTACCAGGCACACCATTTGTTAATGGCTCAATAGAAGCCCAAGCCTCACCCTCATGTCATGTACCTGTGCAGCAAAACTGCATGTGTACCCTTGAAATCTAAGGGGGAAAAAATGAAGGAAGAAGGAGCCCACAATGTTAGAGAATCCTAAAGTAGAATTTGAAAAGGGTCAACAGAGAGAAGGTAGAGGCTAAAAAATAAAAAAACAAGAACAGAAAACCTTCTCTAGTTAAAGAAAATCACCTTTGAACAGTAGTATCCGTAGAGTGGAAGATACAGAAGATTCCCCTGTGCCCAAGGCACATCGACTATGTGAGAACCACCCATGATGAAAAATGACTAGATAGATACAATGGGAGATCACGTGTCAGTTTGAGAGAACACATGAAATTTGCCATCCTCACCTATCTATCCAATCACTTATTATTCAGCAAGTACTTGTCCAGTAACTTGCATGTGCCAGGACCAGAGAACAAGATAGACGCAGTCCCAGGACTTGTTGCATCTTTATGCTCTATGAAAGCAATGGTCAAAGAAGAAAATTTACACAAAAGTAATCATATAGCAGTGGTAAGTACTACAAAGGCAATTGGGAGAAATGCGCGTTTTAGACGGGGAAGCTTCCCTCAGGAGAAAAAATTGAGTTAAATGCAGAAGGACAAAGGAGGTATTGTATCATTTTATTTTTGATCAATAAATTGAAATTTTCTTTTCTTTTTTTTTTTTTGAGTTGGAGTCTCACTCTGTCACCCAGGCTGGAGTGCATGCTCATGGCCACCGCAGCCTCGACCTGCTGGGCTCCAACAATCCTTCCAACTCAGCCTTCCAAGCATATGGAACTACAGGTGTGTGTTACCATGCCCAGCTCATTTTGTTTCTATTAATTGTAGAGATGAGGTTTCACCATGTTGTCCAGGCTGGTCTCAAACCCATGGGCTCAGGCAATCTTTTCGTCTCGGCCCCCCAAAGTGCTGGGATTACAAGCTTGAGTCACTGCGCCCAGCCGAAACTTAATTTTCAACTGTCACTACATCTGAAGTTTCTTTTTGTCATTATATTTTCTTTCTGCTTGGATTCTTAAAGTATATCTGCTGTGTTTGATTAGTCTAAGAGAGGTTTTGATGTATGAAAATGTCCCTGAAAAGATTGGGAAACTCAAATCTAAGTCCAACTTACTTTACAGGCTTGGAGACTGAAGTCCAGATGCATTACCCTACTGCCTTAGGGTTGTGAAGATTGTCAGTAATAATTTGGATCCAATAGTGAATAGATGGTTGTTCTCTCTCTCTCTCTCCACCCCCACCTCCTTCCTCCTTTCCTCTCTTTCTTGCTGTCTCTTTCTCTTTCTCTAATTCAAGGGGTACATGTACAGGTTTGTTACATGGGTATATTGTGTGATGGCAAGATTTGTGCTTCTGTTCAACCTGCCATCCAAATGGTATGCATGGTATTTTAATCAGAAGATGGGAGAGTGGGGAGGGTGATCCAGGCAAAACGAGTTCCCCGAGGTTAGAAGGAACTTGTGGCTGGAGAAAAATCAAAGCCAGTCAGCGAGGCTGGATGGATTGAGCCTTTTTGCAGATGGACTCATTTGGGGAGAAGGAGAGGCCAGAAGTAAATAAGGGGGAAGAGAAATACCTGGAGGAAGAATACCCGGTAAAGATCCTGGGGAGGAAGAGGTCGATGTGAAAATGGTTTTCATCAGGAGGAGGGAAGGATTGGGGGCTGGATCGCAGACCAAAGACTTGGCGAGAGAGGAGGAGGGAAATCTGCTTCTCTAAGTCAATCGGAAATGTTCCCCCAGGAGGTGTGATGGCAAAGCTGTACTGAGGGAAGATGAAGGGAGGGAAGGGAGCTCATCACAAATAACTTTACTTGTATTCGGTGCTTTCTGGGTTCTCCTTTCCAACCTTCACGACCTCCACGTGATGGCATCGTGGAGAGTAACTTCTGGAAGCTTTCATACTTGGGTGAAGACCTGGGCAGAATGCAGGCACAGAACTCACAAGCCCCAGGGGTTGTTTCATGGCCCCTCAAGGTGGGCAAGATTTGGGAAGGCCATCTGTCCAACCAAGAGGGAATGCTCCGGGAACGTGGGAGTGCTCTTCCTGCAGCCCCTTCCCAGTGAGAGCTGATAGAGCATTTGACTTATCATCTGTATTTCTGCTTCTCCTGACTTCTAGAGATGGAAGCCAGCATTTTGCTGACTTGGATTCACTGTTAGGAACTCAGAAGACTCACAAAATAAATGGAACACTAAGGTTTCAGGATATGTTCTTTTAAATAATTTTTATCTCTTTACCCAGATGTCACCCTGTGGAGAAGTTGAATGCAGAATGAAAAATGTAAGAAGATAGAGAACTCATACAAATAATTATTTTGGTGTATGTTGGAATGGTGCCAAAAAAGGTATTTTATAAAAATGCTTTCTGTGGAGGCTGAACTGCATTAAAGAAAAGAGTAGTTCCCAAATCAACTCATTGCTTAAATCTGAACCTGAGGTGGTTTCCAAACCGGATTCTAACTTTAGCAGAGAAAACAGAAGGTTAAAAGTTGGTCAGCTGAGGATTTTGGTAGGGAAGTTAGAAGGATAGTTAATGATTTGGGGTATGCTGCATGTCATTTCAGACTAAGCCCAACTTATAAATTTCATGAACCTCTCAAATAAATGAAGTAAATATATTCCCCCCCTTGCCTTTTTTAAAGCAAGAAGCTGAATTTGGGCTCAGAGAGGGTGTGAAACTTATCCAACATTACAAAGGAAGTAACCAGCAAATCTGGGCTTGAAAAATCTGTTGTACTCCAAAGCTCATGATCTTTGATCTATACAAGTGTAAGTTTAGCCTAAAGTTGCCCCCTTACATATTTTAAGTTCTGCCTAAAGGTTTCTCCTACATAGTGACCTGTAACCTGACTGGATGTGTAAGCAGACTCTCATCTACTCTTGCAACAGGTAGCTGAGTCTCAGCCGATCACAGAAGCTAGACTTCAACCACTCACAGGGAGCCAACTGTTCACCCTGTTCAAAGAAGGCAAAGACTGAGCTGTAACCAACCAGGCTGTTTCTGAACCTTACTTCTGTTTTCTGTAAGTCATTTTCCTTTTTATGTCCATGAATCAACAGCCTGGAAGCCGCAGAATCTCTCTGAACCTATTCTGGGTAGAGGGCTACCAGCTTATGAATTGTTTTTTGAGCAATTAAACTCCATTAATTTTAATTTGTCTCAAGTTTTTCTTTTTAACACTAGTGCTTTTCTAAATGTGTTCTTTGGAGTGCAAGGATGGTTTGGGTCATCTTTGGGGACTGGAGTGGGTTTAGGAAGATGTATTAATTCTCTAGGGCTACTGTGACAAAGTATCACAAACTAGGTGGCTTCAAACAACAGTGGCAGAATAACTCCAACATCTCTACCTTTATATTCACATGGCTACCTTCCCTGTGTGTCTTCACATGGCATCTTCCCTGTGTGTCTTTTCTCTTCTTCTTACAAGGATTCCAGTCTTATTGGATTAAGGACCTAGCTTACTCTAGCATGACCTCTTTATAATATAATGAATTCCATTTCCAAATAAGGTCACATTCACAGTACCAGGGGTTAGAACTTCAACCTATTTTTTAGGGGGACACAATTCAACCCATAATAATGGGTAAGAAAAGGCCATATGAGTAGGACTTGCATCTTCACTTCAACTTCAACTGGGGCTGTTCTGTTTTTGCCTGGTTAAAATTTTGAGATCCCTTGAAGAATTTTGAGAAAGAGTTCCACTGCTTAACAATATTATGAAAACTACCCATCTGTATGACACTACTTCCTACAAAGAAACAGGCAAACACATCATTGAACTTGCGTAAAAACCCTTTTCGTATAAGGTTTTATAACGCCAGTTTTTCTTCTTCATACCCTTATCTCATTCAGCTTGGGCAGGGAGCGGACAGCCAGTACCTGCTGATGGGTGTTGGTCTGGAACCTCCACTAAGAATAGAGTTAATAGAGTTAGAGTCAGCCTGGCCATTCTGTTCATCCTTATTCCATTTGAGTCCCCTTGAATTGCCATATGGACCACACATGGGTGGTCTGCTCTCGCGAGGAGGCTCGGTGTCAAGTATTCCACCCCGTATCCTTTCTTGGAACCAACAGTGTTCTTTAATTAAAGGCAGTGGGTGGCATGATTACAGGATTAATATCAGTGTCTGGCTTCCCAAAGGACCATGGAACACCGTGGCCTAAGTTCTCCTATCTGGCAACTGGATTATTCATGTGTTTATGTATGTAGAAGTACCATCTAAAAGGGAGTGGCACTTATCTTCTCCCGCTTGCCATTGGCTCTACCTGCTTCAGGAAAATCATAGAGATAAATCCTACAAGAAATGCGTGACTCTTTCGCTTACCTGAAAATATGGGGTGCTGTGGCTTTAAATACATTGGTATTCCACCCTTTGCTTCACTGCAGAATGAACAACAATGATGTTCTGCTGAACATCAATTACAGACGTTTTAGGAAGGGCTCAGCAGTTTTGTGAGAATAAAGCTATATTACTCAAGTGTAATGAGCCAAAAAAAAAAAAATCTTGTTTTTATGCAGCACTAGTACAGACCCATGCCCTGGACATGTAAGTGCCTTTTCTGCCTCATTGTAGGTTTGGAAAGCACAGGGTAGTCACTCAGCCTTATCAGCACAAACATAAAAGGAACATTCTGGCTCAGGGTATTGAACTGAAATGAATATCAGGGATGAACCTTTTTGCCAACTAATTATGGACTGAATATTTAATAAACGGTTTGAGAAATGCCAGTTACCTACTTCCCCCAGCCCCCCACCCCACAAATACACAAGGAAAAGGGTTTAAAAATGATCATCAATTCAGTGTAAATTCTTTTACAAATTCAATATTTATTTTTATGTACAAAAAGTAAACTCCAAAGTAACACAGAATCAAATGAGATCCTTTTGGCTGCACTGATTTTCATTGCTAATTTTCTCATGGTTATAATGAGCCACATGAGTGACAGACAGTCACATTTGTGATACAGAGAGAATGTGATATTTGGTTATATGAAGAATGTTAGAAGAGAAAAGGGATCATAAAACAACCTAGGGGTCAAGGGATTCTGAGCTAATCACCCCATTAAAAAGAAGAAGAAGAAGAAAAATTCTATAAGCAAATCTCCAATCTGTAATAATAAAGGCCCAAATCTTCTGCTTGGCTGACCCAGCACAGGAAGTCCAACAGTACTTTGTACTCATTTTGCATTTCTGATTTTCTCAGAAGACATGGATCACTGAAGTGTTTTTTAAAAAAAATTAAAAAAAAAATTAAATTGTGGGTCTGGATGCACTGGCTCATGCCTGTAATCCCAAAACTCTGGGAGGCCGAGATGGGAGGATCATTTGAGCCCACGAGTTCAAGACCAGCCCAGACAACATAACAAGACCTCATCTCTACAAAAAAAATTTTAAAAAATTATCTGGGCGTGGTAGAGTGCACCTGTAATCCCAGCTATTTGGAAGGCAGAGGCAGAAGGATCACCCAAGCCTAGGTGGTCGAGGCTGCGGTGAACTATGATCATGTGCCACTATACTCTAGCCTGGGCAACAGAGTGAGACTCTGACTCTAAATAAATAAACATGTTGTGGGATACCTAAACTGTGAATTCAGAGCAAGATTTTGTAGGGCACCATTATTTCTACAGGGCATTCTGGTAGCAGAGGAGTCATTTTGAAACTAACATAGCAATGGTGTGTTGATATCAACCCATAATGTCTCCGCTGATTTATGGCAAAACAGACACATTGTGGGTAAGAAATAAGCCAATGACAACATCACATATGTAAAGGTTTTAAAAAAAATAACTTGAGTTGTATGGTTTTACTCTTTTTGCTAAACTCAATTATTAAAAGGCTTTTTAAGAAACAACATCTTTGTGTACCCATGTCCCTCAAGTAATGTATCCACAGTTTTGTTTTAAATTAAAAGCATATTGGGCCAATTTCTTTGCTTGGCACCTGCACATACAATTTTCTTGGAAGCAGGTAAGAATTTCCTTAGAGTAGCAGAGGGCAGAAATAACCTTGTTTTGATCTCCAAGTATCTTCTGCATATTTTTAAAAATAACATGAGAAAAAGAATATGCTTTTTAAAATTCAGAACTGTAGTTTGTAAAACCACTATCATTTTAGCATATGCTCAGTGCTGATCTATTCAGATCAATCATAAATAATAAATTCTCCCAAGAGAAGTATTTCTAGTGGAAATGGGAAAAAATGTGAACTAAATCTATGGCCCCAGTACCATAAATATCAGCCACTTTGGGCTTAGCACTTTTTGGGGGTGGTGATAATCATAAGAGCACATATGAATATATATCTTAGTTTACACAGACAAAACATACAAATTTTTTTAAATGATCTACATCTCTGTTGGTATGGTTTCTAATATTATCAATACTGTCATTATACAAACTGCCTCGAGCAATAATAATAATCGATCATACACAGAACTTATGCCTTCCTATGGCAGGACAAAAATCAATTTAAGAAAATCTTGCAACAAGTTGGAATTGGATCATATATCAACTACGCATTGCTCACAGGACAGGCAAGGCAAATATTAGAACACAGTTTTCACCACTAGACTCTCATCTTCATTGATTTCTACCTAAATGTCCAGAAGGTCATCTCCACTCTCATCACTCTCCACGGTCAGCTGCCGGGTCCACCACTTCTTAACTTCAGAGCCACAGGAAGCTGTGTCAGTCATGGGGTTCATTTTGCACACGACAGATTTCATAGTTGTCCTCCCTCCAAACCGTAAGTTGACTGAAGACACTGAATGGCTTATTGGTTTTGGTGCTGTGGAATTAACAAGAATTCTATGAGCAACTTGGTGTTGCTTGACTCTTTTGTGATCTTTCTTGGAAAACCACGATGTTCCTATCAGTAATACTTTTGGCTAATATGCTCTATTCATTGATGTTAAGTAAGAAACCTTTTCAGCACTTGATTCTTAGCTTCATAATGAATTTTAAAATAATGTTCATGGACAATTAATAATACCATTGGAAAAAAGTGCTGTTTACCCCTTTTATGTTGCGATAATTACAAAAACTAGAAAATCAGTAACAGTTACAATATGGGGACATATAGGTGTGATAGAAATATGAGTCAGTTGGTATTCATTAGCATATACATATAAAGAAAATAACAAAGAAAAAGGAAGGATAGTGTAATTCAGAGTAAGGGGAGAGGAGGAATGTAGTGAGGGTATGGGTACAAAGACAGGGGTTTGGGGTCCTACAGTCATGGTCTTGGGTTCTGCCTCTGTGGCCTGTAGATAAGTGACCATAGGCAAGTTTACATCTCTGAATCCAAGTGTTCTATGTTGTAAAATGAAAATAATGAAAATCTCCTCATTAGATGATTGCGAGGATTAAAATAGGTTAAATGAGATGACCTGAGAAAGCCCATGCATGGCACATGTGACATTGTTGGTGTCCTCTCTTAAAAGGCTCTTTTTCTTTTCCTCTGCCTCCTCAAACTCAGTATGGCCCCAGTAGTATCTCCCTTTGGTTATCACCATTTTGGACACTGGGATCACTGTGGCTTGGACCACCGGAAGCACTTTTGACAACATCCTTTCTTTCAAACATTTAAATGAATACCAAAGACATTCTCCCCAGATCACTTCTCCTGTCTGCAATGTCTGGGCCATCAGTTCTGTCCATGCCCTGATTGTCTCATGCCCAGATACAGTAACATCCTCTAGCTTGTAACCTGCCTCCAGGCTCTGCTGTAGTCAATCTTCCAAAATCACAGACTCCAAATGTCATATATTGCTTTGAAATCATTACTGGCTCCTAATTGCCTACAAGATAACATTGACTCTACTCAGTCTGTAATTTAAGGCTTTTCAGGACCTGACCTCATGACCTACTCAATCTTATTTCCTGTCATTCCCAACTTTGCTTGAACCAGGTGGAAGCTAGGTCCACTCCGATCCCTGAATGAGAAACTCCTGGATATGAAAAAGGATATTTTCCTTGGTGGTAGTGTTGATGAAAACCCACTGAACAACTTTGGCTTCAAAATGTAAGCTGTACCGTCATCCACTTTGTAGAACATAAATGTTACAGAAAAGTTTGTAACATCATTTCCCTGGGGCTGAAGTCAGGGCACAGTTAAAGGGCATTATAAAACCCCTACTTTAGCATGGACTTAGTTATCTACAGACAAAATTCTGTACAGAAGATACTGGGCTGGGAAGCATTGTTCTTCCTCCATCCCCGAGTGCCCCTAATGGGATTATCCAGGCTTTCCAAAACCCCATGTTCTTCTGGAAGAAAATACTCTTACTGAATCAGTAGAATAAGGAAAATAATAGGATTGTGGGATTAAATGAGAAAATGCAAGTAATGCACTCAAAATAGTGATTGGCATAAACTAAGTACTATTTGTTGTTGTTGTTATTATTGAGATAGAACTGCTTGTTTAGAGATGGTGACCAGCTCAGCTGCAAAGTATATGCTGAGATAAAGGAGGGGCCTGTGCCTTCTTTGAGAACTTTATGACATTTTCTGAATAATTGTATTCATTCACTTCCCTCTTAGATTAACTATATTTTGCCTATGTTTGTGCATGCCTTGAATGCACACAGGAAGCCCTTGGAAATCTCTCCTTTTCTTTCTGGATCTTGGCTATAGTAACTCACTTTTTTAATGGGTGCTGTTTGTCCACCATGGTTCCCTGAAATGTACCCTGAAGATGGATGCTAGTATAGCCATATTTAGAGATGTTATTTTGGGAGGAATGTTTTTGGAAAGGATGTATCTGTCATTGCTTTGCTATCTGTAAATAACTGTAGACGCAGACTTGCATTTTGCAATGCAAGAGCCAAACCACACAAAGAAAGCAAATGCCTGCAAAATGCCTCAATCAATGGAGAAATGACTGGATGCACATACCCGAGGGCAGACGCCATTGCCCAAACTTCCTCTGGGGTTTCCCGGCATCACCTGCGTCTTGCCGACTTCCTCCTCGATCTGACAGCGTAGGGCTCAGAAGCTGCTGCTGACTGCTCGTCTGCGAGGGAGGAGTAGTAAGCAGTTATGGTCTTTCTTAACGCTGTGTTTGCCTCCTTCTCACTACCCTCCCTTTATTATAAGAAAGGAAGAAACAAGGCAGGAAGACAAGTGGGAAAAACACTATGGACTCACAGTGTCAATGGGGAAAAGATAAGTGAACATAAGTAAAAAGAGTCAAGGAAAAGAGCCACCACTGCAAAAGGAAACAGGATTCTCCAAGGAGCACTTATTCATGGGCATTCCTGGGTTCCCTCCACTGCTTCATTCCTCCATACCTGAAGTCATCATATTTTACTTTTTGACCTTGGCTGGTAAACTAGGACAAGGATCGGGCGTCAAGGGAAGGAAGGTTGGGCAGTGGAGACTGGCTGCATTGGGGGCAGTCTACTTTTGCCAGCCTGGAGGTCAGCACGCAGAGCTTCAGGAAAAGAGTTCTCATCAGGCAAAGCCCTAGGATGGGCCCTAGGGGAGGAGAGAGCTGACAACAGCCTAAGACTGAAGTCAAAGAGAGATAACAAGACTTTCTACATGTTTTACCCACTCTCTGCCATCTTTTCCTTTCCTAACCAATGCCTTGGTCTTCACAGCTCTTCAGTATTCCCTCTTGGGTTCCTGGTTAAGCCTTGGGCTTTTTCGTTTAAAATAGAAAACTCTGCAATCGTGACATTCTCCTGCCTCTGTCCACTGTCTGACACAATCTCAGCCTGCCTCCCACATGCGAGGTATTGCCAACTGTCTGCAGGGCTGCCCTATGGCAGGGCCACTGTGGATGCCTTTCCTTACTTCCTTGGTTGAGGATCCCAGCACTCCCTGTAGTCAGTGGCAGATGATTCCTACAGACTGGGATGCTAACAACCTGCAATCCACCCAAAACTGGGCTGTGGATCAAGAGGGACTCTTGGAGTGTCCTGCCGGGCCATGGAGCCTTAGGCTTCAGACTTCCTCCCTGGTCCCAACTTTGCTGCTGCACACCTCAGAGCCCGGTGCTGCCGGGGCTCGACTCCATGTGGTTAACCACAAATCGTAATCACAGCCTCATAAAGGGGCAGATCTCCCTGCCAACTACTTCTCATAGTGCAGAGCTCTCTAGGATCCTGATGGCTCTCTGTACTTTTTTTTTTTAACAGACATGTAGATTGAGTTTGAAAATGAAAATAATGCTGTGTCCTAGTAAACAGAACCACCTCAAACCAATCCTCCTGAACTCCATATGTTCTTCCGATGCTCAACTAAGGAAGGATAAATCCTCACTGAGCCTGATTGTTTAAGAAGTTTGAAAGCCAATTACAAACATTTTCACTGATTTTACTGAAAATTTCTATGACTTAGTGAAGTGAGAGGAAGAAACCATTAGGGTGGAACTCCATGTAAACCATGCTTTCCTAGGTCATAAAATGTTTCCAGATTCAAGTTCAGCCCTCAAACGTAATGTTAACTCTTTAGACAAAGCAAACAAACAAAAACAAAAAACAGAATTATTAATTCGGGGCATGAATTTTTTTTCTCAGTTTTCATAAAACTCAGAATCTTTTGAAATAACCTCAACGGAATCCTGGATGGTAGATAAAGATACACACATGATCTGAATCAACATGTTCCATCGCTTTGATTTTTTTTCAATTAAAAATATCCCTATTAGAAATAGGAAATTCCAATCTTGTTTGAAATGTCCATGTGACCCGTCCCAACTTATTTTATTTTAATTTCAAAAAGAACCCCGCAGACTATTTTGGATGAAGGACACCTCACAGTCATACCTCAGGTGGCATGTTGTTGTCCTGACTGTTGGCATTTGCGTCCTCGCTTGGCTGGGTGGTCTCAATGCTGGGAGGATTCAGGAACCGGCTCAACTCCTGCTGTTGACTCTCTCTCAGGCTGTGAATGATGCTGCACGACTGCTGCTGTTTCTATGGAAATGCGACTGTTTGTTTGATGATGGAAAGATAAGACCGACATCCCCCCCCACCACACACGCCCCACCACCACTCATAGCATGTTTTCCTCGCCCCTCTCCAAAGACCGGGAGGACTGGTGACCTCTTAGGGGTTTCCAAAATAAGGATCCTTAACTAATTTCACCACTCGATTCAGTTGGACTATTACAAAGGAGGGCTTAGAGACTTATGAAATGTCCTCCCCTTCCATTTTCATTTGTATAAAACCCAGAATACTGATGCTCCTTGAAGGTAGCTTGTGTTTTCTTTAAAATTACTCACGGGGCTGTTCTGTACTTTTTCCTTCTTATTTTATTCGATTTCGTTAAGCCAGTGCAGAACCTCCCACACCCTCTTCCTGCAAGTTGCAAGAAGCTGTGTCTTGGGTGGATGAGAAAACCTTTGCTTTTGTCTTGGTTCTAGAACTTGCTGGTCAACCCAGCAGACTGATCTGCCCCAGCACATACTGAGTCCAAGACTTCTTGTGCTCTCTCAGGGCCTGCAGAGGACAGATTGATCCCTGGAGCTGACAGAACTAGAATAACCAGCTGTGACCATGCCTCAGTGGGCAAATGGCCTTGCTACAAGGAGGCTGAGGTTGACGCTTTTTTACCCTCTGGAGACCTTTTCTCCTCTGATAGAAATATACATATGTTTCTGCAGTTGATGTTGTTACTGTAAGAAACAGGATTTTAAAAATCTCTGTCATATACAAATGTTAAGTGATTAGTTTGATTTCTCCCCCCATAGGTGAAGCAAAATTCAAAATTGGGCCAGGCACGGTGGCTCATGCCTATAATCTCAGCACTTTGGGAGGCCGAGGTGAGAGGATTGCCTGAGTCCAGGGGTTCAAGACCAGCCTGGGCCACATGGCAAGACCTTTTATCCACAATAAATAAATAAAAAAATAGCTGGGAATGATGGCGCATGCCTGTAGTTCCAGCAACTTGGGAGGCTGAGGCAGAAGAATCGCCTGAGCCCAGCAGGTTGAGGCTGCAGTGGCCGTGAGCATGCCAATGCACTCCAGTCTGGGCAAAAGAATGAGACTCCAGTTAAAAAAAAAGTCAAAATCATTCATAAAAACAATTATCTAATAAGAACACTTGCTGCAAACACAGTATATGCCAATGTGATATACATTCATTAATTTGAGTTAGAGAATCTTATAAACTTATAATTTAGGCAGCAGGAAACAGTTCATTAAACTCCCAGGAGAGGTGGTCTTTGTAAAGACCAAACAACATTATCAACTGTATATTGGAATTTTGGGCAGCAATTTAAAAGTAGTTTTGTAAATTCAGTCACCAATCAATATGTAGATAATTTTGGAATCTTGTACAGTTAAGTTTAATAAATGGAGACTGCAAATATCCTAACATCAACAAACTGCTTTTTAAGCCTTCAAGTTATTATGAAAATGGGATTCCACAGAAACTTCTTAGGGACTCTGGTAAAAAGGGTAGGGCTGAATGTGGACCGGAACTAAGGTTTGTAACATCATCTGATCACCTTGAGTGGAAGAACTGGATGTAGTTTAAAGAGACCGAAGATTAGTCGCGGAAGGAGCTTACACCTTGTTGGTGAAGCTCTCTTCTTCCATCCTTCCTCCGTTGAGTGAGGAGGGGGAACAACCCAACCCACGTGCGTGTCCCTCACTCACAGCTCTGATGCGTTTCAAGCACTTCTTCAGCCACATGCGGATGGTCTGCTTGGCCACCTCCTCCTCTATGGTGTACTCTAGCTGCTCCCTCGCCAGGAGCTCCTCCAGCTGCAGGCTTTTCCGGATGTCCACGGAACGGTATGAGAGCATGCTGGCGAGGGAAACACAACAGCAATCGCAGGCAGGCCTGATTCATCTGAGAGGGAGACCCGTAGAAGCTTCAAAGTCCAAAGAGGACATTACTCCGTCCAGCGAGTATAGCATTTTGACACCACCCCTTGGCAACCTGGGAGACTTGGACTGATCCTGTCCCCTCCCTGTGTCTCCCTTCCACCTCTGTAAAATGGGGGTAGCTATGGTACCTCCTTATAAGTGATGAAGTGAGTTAAAATCTGTGAGGGCCTTCGAGCAGTAAGTACCACTTAAGCAAATGCTTGTAAAACAAAAGACTCATGATAGGTTGCAATATCCATTGTCAGCTGCATAAAGACTTCAGACTTTCCCTGCAGAAGGAAGACTGCTCCCCCATGCTTTCTTCACACTTGGAGACGCTTAAAATGTCTGGTTGTACATCATATACACGCCTTCCATTTTCCTCTCTGTTCATCTCATTTGTCCTTCTGTATCTTCTTTTGAATTTTTTTTTTTTAATAAAGAGGGTCTTGCTCTGTCACCCAAGGTAGGGTGCAATACTGCCATTATAGCTCACTGCAGCCTCAAACTCCTAGGCTCAAGTGATCCTCCTGTCTCAACCTCCTGAGTAGTTGGGACTTCAGGCATACACCACCACACTCAGCTAATTTTTTATTTTTTATTTTTGTAGAGATGGTGTCTTGCTATGTTGTCCAGGCTGGTCTCAAACTCCTGGACTTAAGCAGTCCTTTTGCCTTGGCCTCTCAAAGGTCTGGAATTAACATTGGCAGCAAACCATCAGAAGCCAGGGGAGAGGCCCGGAGCAGATTCTTCCTCACAGCCCTCAGAAGGAACCAACCCTGTCACCACCTTGATCTGACTTCCGGCCTCAGGACCTGTGAGAGAAATCATTCCGTTGTTCAAGCCACCCGATTCATGGTACTAAGTGACAGGAGCCTTGGGAAACGAATATGGAAACCTCTCAGAGAGAAGGAGAGGCAGAGACAGCTTGATTCATTGCCCTGTCTGGGTGCTCATGAAATGTCTGGAAAACGTGGTGTTTTAAGCAACAAGGGGGGACCATCAGCGAGCAGGCCAGGCAAATTCTTGTTAGACTCGTCCAAGTGAGAAGATTAGGAGTTTAGTCCAGATTCGCCACAGAGCCCAGTAGCCATGAACCAGTCACTTAACTCTTCCGGGACAGATTCTTCATCACAATGAAAGGGTAGGACTATGGTCCCACCCAGGTCCTTCCGCCTCTCCACTTAGGGGAGCTCCTCAGTTGGGAAGGATGCCTGCTAGGATGTCACCTCTCCTATGTGAGGCACCAACACGGAAATGCACATTACAGGATACTTCTTGCCTGGGAAGTGTGACCCCGCTTCATAATCACGGCAGACGTGGCATTTTAGGTTATAGACATGGTTGTTAATTATACTTCAAAGGCCTTTAGCGATCACAGCTTTGGTTTTTGGATTCCGGTTTTCACAGCTCAGCCCTGTGACACTGAGCTGTGAAAAGCTGCCTCGTACCTCAGGACATCGTGGAAAGTGACGTCACCGCCATTGTGCAGCCTCTCCATCTCGTAGCACATGTGCTTGAACAAAAGTTTGTCTTTGTCGAGGTCCACCTCCAGCCTCCCACGCAGCAGCCTCAGCAGGAACTTGACGCGGAACGTGGGAATCACTCCCTGGTGGGGGCAGAGGACAACAACCAGTAAGTCATCATTAGGCTGTAGTGACTCGCTTGAGTTTCTAGAAGAGGAAAAAGAAAAGCGCTATTTTTCAAAAGATAGCATAGTTAGCACCAGATTTGAAGCCTCCCTGGAATTATGTGCGCTAAGAAAAGCATGAGACGAAAAACTGAGCAATTGATTTCTGCTGCTGCATCTCTGGTTCTGTAGCACAGAAAATATGCAGCATTTGGAGTCTAGGAGGGTGGAAAGCTCACCCTCTGCTTCCCAGAACCCAATCCTTGCTTTACCAGGCTTATGGACTCCAGCAGTTCATCTTATGGACTCAGCCCACTCCCCACTGCCACACTTGCTCAGCGGGTTAGTAATGCGTTAGTACAAAACAACAACAATACACACATGAATAAAATTCTCCGGTGCTTAATCAGGATTCCAGGAGCTTCCTGACATTTATTGCAAGTTGTTCTCCCGTGACAGACAATTCCTTTTCAGATCTTCTCCATGATTAGAGAAACTACGGATGAGAGAATTGGACTCCCAACTCTGTCCTCTTCCCTGAGACTCTAAAAGGTATTGCAATCTTCCAGGCAACACAACCTGCCACACCAGCCCTGGTTATGTCTTTGAATGAAAGCACTGGGCAGGAACACTGGTGATCCATGAATTCCTGTCAGTAACTAACATCTGAGTGTGACACGTGGTGTGGTTTCATATGTACATTAGATGGCAGATATGAGTGGATTTGCTGGGATGAAAAAGTTAGGCCAGATCCCCCATACTCAGGTCACTGTCTTGGAAGGAAAACTCAGACCCTGGGTGGGTTGGGAGGTACCAAGGAGGGAGATAGCAAAGTGAGGTGAGGGCATACACTGCCTGTGCAGGCCCTGGCTTGAATCCAGGACCCCTCACTTAAGATGCTTGCACTGGTTCTTTGGTCTCTGTATTTTGTCAACTCTTTCGGAAATTATGTTCGGATCTTCCTCTAGATCTTCCCATGGCTGGGTCCCATATCACAGGCAGACCTTCATGGCTGTCCCTGCCGGAGTAGTCTGCCCTGACCCCAACTGCTCTCTACTGTTTTACCTTCTTCTAAGTGTTTATAACCTCTTAAAATACTGCTGCTAATAATATTACGATTTCACTTTTTTTTTTTGCCTCCACCTACTAAAATGTAATCTCCGTGAGTGCAGGGTCATTTCCATCTTGTTCATTGCTATGTCCTCAGTGCCTGGAACTGTGTCTGAGTGTTTGCTAGAAGGAGGAAGAGAGAAGAGGAAAAAGAGCAGGAGGAGGGAAAAGAGAAGAAGAACAAAGAGGAAGAGGAGGAGGAGGACAAGACAAGAGAGAAGAAAGTGCTCCTGTTTTGACTAATTCTAGGAAATCTTGGGTAAGATTTATGGTTAAAACATTCAAATAATAACCCCAAAATAATTTAAAGTAACTATTCATACTTTCAAATACCACTTCAGCAATTCCTTTGTACTTTTAATCAGGACTGCTGCTTGAGTTTGAGGCGATCATGAAGATGTAATATACTGTCCCTTTGGCCATTTCAGTTTCACCCCTTCTCCTGTCTTGAGCCCAAGGTTGATTCTTTTCCTTGTTGAACTTCTGAAGAAGAGGATGCTCTTTGGTTGAAAAGGCCATGAAGAAGAACTATTCTGTCCCTCTTCCTTCCTTGTATATTCTGCTGAATTGTCAGAGACAGGTTTCTGCAACTCACCAATGCCCATTCAAAATTAAATCTATGTCAACCGCCAGCCTCAAAACCATATAAGTGTTTGAGATATGTCAGTAAGTGTCTTTGAGGTGGGACATAAAACACAATCCACTCTCTTACCTCTCTTTTATCATCCACCATATTCCATATGATTTGAAAGTGGCGAAGATCGTTATAACTTAAAAGCTGGTCCTCCTCAGTGGAATAAAACAAGGAGAAATTCTCCACGATGATGGCTTTAAAGAGAGAGAGAGAGAGCAAGAGAGAGAGAGAGAGAGAGAGAGAGAGAGAGAGAGAGAGAGATCCAAAAGTTAGACAATTATGCTAATCTGTTATTTTTCAGAAAAAGTAAAACATCTATTATTAACAATGAACTTTATCACCTACATCATAAGCCAAATTATTAAAATGCTTTGACTATGGGTTCCAAGTTGGCATGTTTTATACTTGGACCAAGCTATTTATCCAGTGCCTGGCTTTCCAAAACATGAGGGTCATGAGTATAAACACACATTCTGTGTATGTAGATATTCATGCCAGCTGGCTTTAACTCTTAGTTGAGAGTCCCAGGGCGGTTTTTAAAGGTCACATTGAGTTCTGGGTGGCCCTACAGCTGGGTGAATAACATACACCTTTCAAAAACATAAACGTGATGTTTCAAGACTACAAAGGTAGCCCTCCCCGATATTTGTTCAACTCAATCCGTGAGAAGAGCCCTTTTGAAATTAATGATCATAATAAATAGTGCAACTCCTAAAATTGCAATCAGCTGTCATTTACATGCCTTTCAAAGGTCTTTTCAGCTTCTGAATTGAGAGGCAACAATTTATAATTAATGCCATGAAACACCAGCCCCAAGCAATCCAGGATAATTACTCGAAAATTATACATAATTATCTAAGTACCTGAGTTTGAAGAGATTAAAAATATTCAACGAACATCACTTACCTACAAGCAGATTTAGCATGATATAGGCAATGATGACATAAAATGAACAGAAATACATAAGTGCTCCAGCGTAATTTCCACAGTCTGTTGCCCAGTATGTAAATTCATCAGGAGTACAAAAAGGAGGCTGGACCTATGGGGCAGTGGGGCAGAAGAGGGAGGACAGGGTGAGAATAGAGAATACAGATTGTGGCTAACTGCCTTCAGTTAGTAAATATATTTCTAACCCTATAGAGTATAATCAACTTCAAAGTCATCTTTCAAAAGCCACATACATTGGCTACATCATCTGCAGCAAAAATCAAAAAGAATATTTCATTCATGCTAGGCTTTTAGTCTTGTAGAATCCCAAGTTCATTGCCGTTTTTAAAAGCACAATGGAAATGAACTGGTTTCCTCCACTAGACATTTCTTCTGCAAACTCCACTAGATCCAGTGACAAGTAGCCACTATGATGCAAACTATAGAGAATCAAATAAAAAGACATTTAAATTTTTTTCTCTGACTTAATAATGGGTTATGATTTAGAAATGTAGACTATACAGGCATACCTCAGAGATATTGCTGGTTTGATTCCAGACCACTACATTAAAGCAAATGTCACAAAAAAGCGAGTCACATGAATATAATTGTTTCCCAGCCCATATGAAAGGTATGTTTACACTATACTGTAGTGTATTAAGTATGCAATAGTATTACGTCAGAAAAAACAATGTACATACTTTAACACAAAATATTTTATTGCTAAAACATGCTAATCATCATCTGAGCCTTCCATGAGTTGCAATATTTTTGCTGATAGAGGGTTTTGCCTCACTGTTGATGGGTGGTGGCTTCAGGTTAGTGTGGCTGTGGCCATTTCTTAAAATAAGACAACAGTGAAGTCAGAGTCTTCTTTTTACCAAAGATTTCTCTGTAGTATGAGATGCTGTTTGATAGCATTTTGCCCATGGTGGAATTTCTTTCAAAATTGGAGTCCACCCTCTCGAATCTTGAGGCTGATTTATCAACTAAATTTAGGTAATATTGTCAATACTATGTTGTCATTACCACAATGTTTACAGCATCTTCACCAGAAGTAGATTCCATCCATCTCAAGAAACAACTCTTTGCTCATCTATATTAACAACTCTACATCTGTTCAAATGTTCAAATATTATCATGAGATTTCAGCACTTCAGTTATATCTTCAGGCTTCACTTCTAATTCTAGTTCTCTTTCTATTTATGTTGCATCTGTAGTAACTTCTTCCACTTCAATATTGAACCTCTCAAAGTCATCCATGAGGGTGGAAATCATCTTCCTCCAATCCCTGGTAATGTGAATATTTTGACATCCTCCCATAAATCACAAATGTTCTTAATGTCATCTAGAATGGTGAATCCTTTACAGAAAGTTTTTATTTACTTTTCCCAGACCCATCATAAAATCATTAGTATGACAGAGATAGCCTTATAAATATAATGTATTTCTTAAATAATAATACTTGAAAGTCCAAATGATTCCTTGATCCATGGGAAACAGAATGGAGGTTGTATTAACAAGCATGAAAACATTATTCTCTTTGTACATCTCCATCAGAGTTCTTAGATGAGTTAGTTAGTTCTTAGGTGCATTGTTAATAAACAGTAATATTTGAAAAGAAATCATTTTTCTGAACAGTGGATCTCAACAGTGGACTTAAAATATTCAGTAAACCACACTGTAAACAGCTGTGCCACCATCCAGGCTTTATTGTTCCATTTATGGAATATAGGCAGAATAGACTTAGCATAATTCATAACAACCCTAGATTGTCAGAATGATAAATGAACACTGGTTTCAACTTAAAGTCACCAGTTACATTAGCCCCTAAAGAGAGCCAGCCTGTCTTTTGAAGCTTTGAAGCCAGGCATTGACTTCTCTCTAGTTTTGAAAATCCTAGATCTTCTTTCTATGTTGAAAATCTGTTGTTTAGTGTGACCACCTTCATTAATGATCTCAGAAAGACCTTCTGCTTAGCTTCTGACTTCACGGCAGATCCCATGCCTTCGGGCTATTGTGGGTTGGGACAAAGAGATCTTCTGGGCCACTTGCTACAGTCTTCCTCAGCGCTTGCTGCTTCACCTTGTACATTTATGTTATAGAGATGGCTTCTTTTCTTAGACCTCACGAACCAACTTCTGCTAGTTTTAAACTTTTCTTCCTCAGCTTGCTCACCTTTCTCAGCCATCACAGAATTGAAGAGAGTTAGGACTTTGCTCTGGATTAGACTTTGGCTTAAGGGAATGTTGTGGTTGGTTTGATCTATCCAGACCACTAAAACTTTTTCCATATCAGCACTAAAGCTGTTTTGCTCTTATCAGTCATGTGTTCACTGGAATAGCGCTTTTAATTCTCTTCATGAACTCTTCCTTTGCATTCACAATTTGACTGATCCAACTCAGTCAACTAGCTGTGGCTTAACTCAGCTTTCAATGTACCTTCCTCACTGAGCTTAATCATGACTAACTTTTGATTTAAAGTGACAGATGTGTGACTCTTCCTTTCATGGAGGCCATTATAGGGGTTATTCACTGACCTGATTTCAATATTGTTGTGTCTCAGAATAGGAAAGTGTGAGAAGAGGGAGAGAGTTGATGGTACAGCTGATGGTGGATCAGTCAGTACACGCAAGACACTTAAGTTCTCCATCTTTTATGTCGTCCCAGAACAGTTGCAATAAAACATCAAAGAACTCTGAACACGGATCATCCTAACAGATATGGTAGTAATGAAAAAGCCTGAAATATTAAGTATTACCAAAAAGTGACATGGAGACAGGAAGTGAGCTGTTGGAAAATGGCACTGACACACATACTCGATGTAGGGTTGCCATAAACCTTCAATTTGTAAAAATAAACCACTATATCTGCAAAGCACAATAAAGCAAAGCACAATAAAATGGGGTATGCCTGTACATAGCAAATTCACATTCATGCTGTCAAGAAATAATCCCCATTCCTGGAACACCCTGATTGGATGTTACGGAAGAGCACAAGACTTGGTTTATCACTCTTTAGAGGCCCAATACACTGTCAACATCTCTGAGAAAACTTCCTGGCTTGTTTTAACTCTTTCTTCAATATTCCCAAATCCTTTTGGCTCAAGAGACTGAGCTTCTGGCCTAACTCAGCTGTTGATACTTAATTAAGAATTTATATTTGCACTTTTATTTAGAAGTTATTTAGTTCTGCCTTGTGCTCTGTTTGATTTGGTAAACTCTGCCCTCACTCATTTATGCACAAAGTCCTGGAGCTGTGCTGGCTAGTTTTGTATCGACTGTGGGGAGGGACCAGTAAAAAAGACATAGACCAGGCATGTCCAGGCTGCATGTGGCCCAGGGCAGCTAGTAATGCGGCCCCACAAAATCTTTTTAACATCATGTGTTTTTTTAGTGTTTATTTTCTTTGTGAACCCATGTGTAGTTCCATTTTCTGAAGTTCAAAATCATGCCTTATTCATGACTTTGCTTTTTTGTCAGCACATACATTTGTGAATAGCTGTTTTCAATTATGAAGCACATGAAAAGCAAAATTCAAACAAACATTTCCGATGAGCACCTTGAGAACTCACTAAGAATTATGACCACTTCCATCAACCTAGACATTGAAAGATTAGTTTTACAAAACAAAGGTCAAATTTTCCACTAGTTTTATATTGTTCTCATTTTTATAAACTTTATAATAAAAATATTTTTAAAAGACATCATTATGTATGTACACTAATTATATTACATAATTTATGTGTGGCTCAAGATAATTCATCTTTACTTGATGTGGCCTAGGGAAGCCAAAAGGTTGGACGCTCCTGACATAGACCCTGTTAACCTCATCCAACTGAAAGCCTAGCCCTGCACCATCCAATATGGTGGCTACTAGCTTACGTTTATGTTAGTTAACATGAAATAAAATTAAACAAAATTAAACACATGATGTCAAAATTCAGTTCCTTAGCTGTGCTAGCCACATTTCAAGTACTCAACAAACACATGGGGGTAGCAGCTCCTGAATTGGGCAGCACGGATTTCCATCACTGCAAATATTTTGATGGGAGTGTCCTACAGCAATAAAGGTCTATCTTATGGCAAGAAAGAGATGAAATAAACTAATTTAAGGCAGCAATTCATGACAGTTGTGATACTTACTATAAAGGAGAAACACTATAAGAACATATAACCAGCAGTCTCAGTTTAAAGCAAAAGATGTGATGGAACAGATGTTTAAACTGAGACCAGAAGGATGATAGGTGCTGGGGAACTTGCCCAGAGAAGGCAGGACACCAGAGGAAGAGTAGCTATGAGCCTTTGACAGAGCTCCTTGAGGATGCCTGGAATAGTTAAAGACCTAGCACCCAGCATATGGTTCAGGACAAATCAGGGGTTCAAGGACTATCTATTTGTTGGATACATTAAATTAAAGAAGCGGATGCCCCCTGTTTGACTTTGACCATCAAAATATTAAAGATGGGAAGGAAAGAACAACACTCGCATAATGTATATTTGTTGAATAGAACTACAATAGCTCAAGTTGGGTTAATTAAATATTTTCCCCTGAACATTCACACACTGGAATGTAAAAGAACACACTTCTATGGACTAAAAGGCCAAGATATATGTTTTGTATAAAAAGTCTTGATGCTAACAAGAATGATATTGCCAATATTACACTGCCAAGGAGTTTTATGCTGGTTCTATGTCTAGGCATTGTTCACACTGAGGAGATATTTACCATACAGTCATGCATAATCTTGTTCCAGTCTTCACCAGTGACAATTCGAAATAGTACGGTAATAGCTTTGCCAGCTGAAGAAAAATTTGCATGTCTAATTAAAAAAAACAAACAAACAGTGTGAATAGAATGGTTTTTCATGAAGTAGTATGGTTTGTCACCACCAAAACAGATGGATGTTTCAGCAAGTTTGGCTGCTAATTACCTTTTCCAAAGATTATATCTTCTTATTTGTCATTTATATTTGCCCCCAGTATAGCTGTTTGAATACCCAACTCTAGCATGGCCACCAATTTCTCGCCATTCATCTCAAATGACAGTAAGGAATCTTGGCAACTAAGCAATTCCTTCTTTCACTTGGACTGTACTATAAAAAGTGCAGTAGCCATGTATCAAATAATAAATAATTGCTACAACAAGACATATTTCTACATACTTCATTATGTCAGGACTTTTTTCTTAAACTATGAAATTCTTCTGTAAAATTTAAGAAGGTCTTTGAAAAAGGTTTTTCTTACTTCACAACCATTTTGGGGGCTCTAACTTCCTATATTTTACTGGGGGGAAAAAAACAGCTGGGCTCGGTGTCAGCCTATAATCCCAGCACTTTGGGAGACTGAGGTGAGTGGATCGCCTGAGCCCGCAGGTTAAAGACCAGCCTGGGCAACTTGGTGAGACCTCATCTCTACAATAAATCAAAAATTAGCCTGGTGTGGTAGCATGCGCTCGTAGTTCTGGCTGCTTGGAAGGCTGAGGGGGAAAGATTGCCTGAGCCAGCAGGTCGATGCTGGGGTGGCCGTTTGCATGCTACTGCACTGGGTGACAGAGTGAGATTCCAACTCAAAAACAAAAACAGAAACAAAAAAACCCAAAGCAATCTCAAAATTGTTTTGTCTAAAAATGATATACTATTTTTTGCCATATGTAGATAGAAAAAGTGTCAAAATTAGAAGTAGTTATTAGTGAGTGTTGGTGGTATTAAGGGTCCTTTTAGTTTTCTTTTATTTCTGAATCTTCTAAAGTAAGCATCAATACCTTTTTCAATTGGAAAAATGTCACTTAAAATTTTGTTTTATTTTATTTTAGCTTCCAACTGATTGTATCCCTTCCTCCTTCCCCAGTCTTTAGCAGACCAAAACATTTACTTTTATGTATGATTTTATTGCCAAAAATTTTGCTTGATAAGTGAATAGAAAGATAAATATACACCAACCTGTTAATGTTCTCTCCATATTTCACAGTACCAAATAAGACAACTCCAGCAAAAGCATAGCACAGCAGCAAAAGGAACATTCCTACTATGATAAAGAAGCTTTTGTACATGCTGACAACTACTGTTAAGAGGAGCATCTTTAGTGTTACCTGGAGACCGTGGGGGCGGGGACAGGACAGAGGAAAGAGAGAGGGAGAGAATAGTCAATTTAAGCCATAGAAGACCTGGGTTTAAGCAGATTGGCTCAAGAGTGACTCTCAAGCACGTCACTTGAAAGTTATTATTTTCTGTCAGGTATTAAATTCGAACACTATTTCAAAAATCATCAGGCATCGAGAAACTCTATGAATACTTCAAACTGTTCAGTTTCTTCCGCCAAATTAATAAAGCAACAACCTAAGCTTAAAAAAAAAATCAATGGGTGCATGTGCAGGTTTGTTACAAGGGAATATTGCATGATGGTGAGGACTGGGCCTCTACTGGACTGTCACCCAATGGTGTGCCTGGTTCCCAATGGGTAGTTTTTCAAACTTTGTCCCCCTCCTCCCTCCTCCCTTAGGAGTCCCCAGTATCTATTATTGTTTTTATCTTTTAAAATTTTTATTTATTTATTTATTAATATATTTATTTATTTATCTTATTTATTTTTAACCTTCCATTTTCTCTTCTTTCCCCGCTTATAGAGGACTACGCATTTTTGACTATAGCAAGTAAACTTAGATTTCTTCTACAAGCAGACTTCCACCAAAAAAACCCCCTGTGGTATAATACTAAATAACCATCAAATATTAAATATATTGATTATGTGGATATATGGAATGTATATATGCAATAAATATTTTATACATTCTATAAAAGAAAATGATTTTAAAGATGCAAACTATATATGAAATGTATACATGAACAGTGACAAAGAATGTAAAGAAATATGGGATCATGGAATCATAAAAATTGTTTAAAGATTATTTTTCTTTGCAGTAACATTGCTTAACTTTATTAAAAATAAAAATAATAAAATAAAAACCAAGTAAGAAAGACCATTGGTTCTTGTCTTTATGGCTAATATATTATCCTTACTTGATGATTGAGTTTACTTAGTAAGAATAAAGAGTAAAGTAAAAGATATGGCAAGATATATGTCAAAAGATAACTATGCTGCTGATTCATTTTAATATTAATATTTATTCATTTTGGCTTATGATATCTAGTAATTTGTTGACTACAGCCCTGGACATGAAATGAATGGTGATCATCTGGTTATAGCCTAACCAAATGATCACCATTCCTTTCTTCAATGTATATGTCACCTTTGATAGGATTCTGCACAAGGTACTTACATGCTTTCCACAGATAGAGAAAAATCTAAACACAATCACACAAGCGCCCATCATGTAGGTATATGCGTTCTGAAATTTAAACAGAAGACAGCCTCTCATAATTTGCACAAAAGATCTTGTTACAATTCCCTTTTTCATTATAGTCTTCTGTGAAGAATACTGAATAATTAGTTTAATAAAATGTGAAAATTCCCATATGAAATTTATCTAAAAAAGGTGCTGAAAAGGTCACTGAGAAAACTCATGAATAATTATTATATGTAAAATTCAATCTCAAGTGAAACTTCTGGTTCTGTTTTGCTCAGCTAAATTTTGTATTTGAAATTTATTTTGCATAAAATAGTGACCAGCTCCTTAGTGGACAGGGTGCAAAAAACAATGTGACAAAAGAAAGTCAAGTGAGATGACAAATAAAGGAATCCTGGCAAAGAGAAAAGATTGACATTGGAGAAGATTGCCAAAGTCTTTTCTCTCTGAAGGTCTCTGGAGACCTCTGATGAACAAGAGCATGTTCATTAATCTGAGCTGATTTCAGAGAAGTCCTCTTTGCTCAGGAAAACATCCAGCTCTTTCTTCAAGTGGGTGATTAGCAGAAAGAGATGAATGTACTTTATGAATAAGAAAGTTTCATTCGAGAAACCAAGATCCCACCAGCTGTAACTACAATAACAACCTTGACATTGAGCCAATGCCAAAGTGTGATTATTCTTGAGGAGGCTTGCCTAGCTAAATGGCAAACAGTCACATATGGGGCCCTGGGACAGGGTTCCAGTGAGACCCTTGAGAGGTCTAAGTAAATAAGTGCATGCACATAGTATCTTTGGATGGGGAAGCTTTCTTCTTTGTAGTCTGCTACAAAATATGGTGGAGAATGAGCATCCTTCCAAGACCACACAGGTTCTTGGAGAAGAACAAAAGCAGTTAGGCAGAATAGGCAAGTTGGTGTTTTGAGTTGAAGATTTCCTCTCTGGGGACATCTGGGATTAGGAAACCTAATCCCAGGCTTTTTTTTTTTTTTTTTTTTTTTTGCTTGGACTGAATGCTTTTTGGCTGCAATTTATCTGGAGAAAGAGAGGAACGTGGACCTTGCTGCTGCTTCTTTTCACGTTAGCGCAACACCTTTTGTAGAAACCTTCTGTGAGTAATGACAACCATCACCTTCTAGGATGACGACCCAAATTCCTTACCTTAACTGCAAGTCTTGAGAGGTCCGACACTTTCTTATCCATCCAAATCTTGTCCTGTGCTACCCTTACTCCTTCAACGCCCATTGCATGAGCTATTGCTCTTCTAGAACATGCACTTGAAATGTCTTTCCTTATCCTACAGATGGAACCCAACCATCACGCTCTCAGGGATTCCTCATAAGCCTTCTCTGTTGAAGTCATCTTCCACGATTATACATGTTGTCACAGGAGCATAGGCTCTCCTTTATCTCTTTCACCATAGCCATGATTCTCATTGCTTGTGAGCATTTGATGAATATCTATCTAGCGGTCCAGACTGTAAGATTCATGAGAGCAATGACTGGTTCTGTTTTGCTCATTATATGCTTCTCCATTCACAGCACAATGTCTTGTACGTCTTTAGTGCTCAACACCATTGATTGCTTAGAAAATGTCTCAGGGTGACTAAGAGATCACCCATGCTTCCACAGCCCCTGATGCTGAATAGTACAACTGCTGATTTAAGAAGGACAGTCACTGTGTTCATGAGCACAGCGATTCCATACTAAAGCAAGCCCTTTCTGAGGTGTAAATGGGTTCCATGTATCACAGATCTTTGCTGGCATGCTTCTGACATTAACGGGATGAAGAATGGATAGAAGGGAACAGGCAAAAACTATAAATATTACTTTGGGCTGAGATCAAGGAAGACTAACACAAAAAAGAGGTAGTTATAATAATGCCTTATGGGCTTATATAATCTTTACAGTTTGAGAAAGCATCAAATATATGACCCCACTTGATTTTCATAATACCCATATAGAATAGGTGGATTTTGAAGGGATATCACTCCATTCAGAGCAGGGAACAAAGGATCACTTGGTCAAGGCTGGAAGACGGTGGAGCCTAGACTAGAACCCAGACCTTTCAGAGTGTGCTGCCCAATATGGTAACCACCAGCCACATGTGGTTATCAAGCAATTGAAATGTGAACAGTCTAAATGAGGATGTGCTAACATCTGAGAATATACACCCAGTTAAAGACTTCATGCATACAAAAAGGATATAATGTATCTCAACAAATTTTTATTTTGTTTACACATTGGAATGATAATACTTTGGATATGGTAAGTTAGAAAACATATTATTAAATTAATGTCATCTATTTCTTTATTTTTTTTTTTAGTCAGAGTCTCACTCTGTTGCCCAGGCTGGAGTGCCATGGCACACTCACAGCCACCACAGCCTTGACCTGCTGGGCTCAGGTGATCCTTCCACCTCAGCCTTCCAAGTAGCTGGAACTACAGGCATGCACCATCATGCCCAGCTAATTTTTTTTTAATTGTAAAAATGAGGTCTTACCAAGTTACCCAGACTGGTCTTTAATCCCTGGACTCAGGGAATCCTCTAGTCTCAGCCTCCCAAAGAGCTGGGATTACAGGCTTGAGCTACCATGTCCAGCCTTCTTAATTTTTTTAATGTGGCTCCCATAATATTTTAAATGACATCTGTGGCCATATTTTACTCCCATTAGACAATACAGCTATAGATTATGGTCAAGGACACCCTCAGATATAAATTTTGAGCTGGACATCAGACTGAATGGAGGGGGGAGGCATTTTAGGCAAAATAGTGAGGACACAGATGGGGAAGGATGTGCTTTACAGAAATGGTAGCTAAATGTCTAGTAAAAAATAAATCAGTACTTGAGAATTACATCATGAAATATTGATTACGATGAAGTGGAATGGATGCTATACTTCAGCTTGGAAAGCAGGGTTTGAGTCTCCTGACACTAGTTTGTAGTGCGAATTTAGACAAGTCCCTTAATCTTTGTTGCAGTTTTCTTCTCTCTCATTTTCTTTTTTTGGTAAAACAAGGGATTAAAACAGAAGACCTTTAAGGTCCTTCTCCTTCCAGCTGGCATAGTCTTGGCTTCGTGGGGAAGGTTTGGCCTGTGTGAAATATCGGGGTATGCACACGTAGACACAAGCATGTCTGTAGACACAAGCATGTCTGAAGGCCCATTGCAATCAAAGCTGACGTTTAGGGAAGTTGATCTAACACCTGAGAGCAGGTTGCCATGGAGTGAAGCGAGACTGGAAACAGGATTGAGCTGAACCGAACTAAACGGAAACCGCCCACTGAAATAAAGTTTACTTGTGCACTTACCAGAAGGGCAAAGTGAAGCACCACCCATACCACGCCAAGTGATGTCACCAGGAGATCGTATCGATTTCTTCTGCTTTGCCAAAAGCCGGCAGGTGACATGGCTATGATCTTCATTGTAACCTTGGGAAAAATAATGAAGAAAATAAACAGAGAGTTCATGACTGGCACAAATGTAAATGTATTGACTTGAGGGGCACTATGTGTTTGTATATTCTTTTCAAATGAAGAAAATTTTAAATTGTTGGATGCAGTATCTTTTCAATGACAAATGAGATAGCTCCTTTAGTGTCTTTTGAGGTTTCGTTTCAGACCATGTGTCAATATTACCTATTTAAATAATTTAAAATAATGTAGTAATCAAAAACAATAGTTTATTACCATGTGATTTGATGTTTAAAGCTAAGTAGGTTACAAATCTGTATTCACTACACTGTGTACTCCTTGTTTTATGACTAGTTCTGATAGCAGGACATTTTTCTTCAAGTAAAAGGCCATAGATTTTGGGAAAATCCAACCAGTATAAGGCAAAACAAGAATCTGCTTGTATTTCAAAGAAGATTGCACGGGATAGTGATGTTATATGAACTACATATTAAAATAATCTTGGCTGGGTCGACTTATATTGCCACCTCTTCACAATTTGAGTCTCTGAATTACAGTGGCTTATACCGTTCCCTCTAAATATTTGAACTCACATAACCAGACAGGCCAACGTTCAGACACAACAATTGACAACAGCATTTTTGCAGTTAGAGGAATCTAAGGATAAAGTGAAGTCTTTGTTCAAGTTAAGCAGAACAGCCTGAGAAGGAAATAACCTAAGAACAAAGCTTCAGAGACAATAGAACAGAGGGCTGAGAGCAAGTGGCATTATAGAGGACACTGATTTACTTTAAAATTGTGCACAGGTCCCCCGAGAGCCAGCTGACTCATTACTGTACCTCGAGAACAAAGATGAAGGTGAAAACAACCGACATTGTTGCCAAAGGTACGGTCACTGGGTCCTCGACGTCCCACTGCAAGAGAAACAGCACGCAAGTCTGCCAGTGTCCATCAGACACATACAGCCTTGCCCCCTCTTCTGCCTACTTTATCATGATTGTGAATATTATTATATTTTTATTTTTTAAAGACAGAGTCTCGCTCTGTCACCGAGGTTGGAGTCCGGTAGCATAATTATAGCTTATTGCAGTCTTGACCTTTTCAGCTTATGCGATCCTCCCACTTCAGCCTCCTGAGTAGCTGGGACTATAAGTATACACTACCATGCCCAGCTAATTTTTACATTTTTTTGTAGAGATGGGATCTCACTATGTTGCCCAGGCTGGCCTCAAACTCCTGGCCTCAAGCAATCCTCACACCTCAGCCTCCCGAGTAGCTGAGACTACAGGCATGCACCACCGCACCCCAGCTAATTTTTTTTTGTAGAGACAGAATCTCACTGTGTTGCCCAGGCTGGTCTCAAACTGGTAACCTCCCGCGTCAGCTTCTCAAAATGCTGTGAATGTTAAATTTTATACTCAAGAACATAGATTGTGAATGCACGTGGAAGCTTGCAATGTTCTTGGAGGTACCAATGAATACAAAATTCATTCCCTGAGTCTTAGGGTGAAAAGAAGTACCTTGACAGACAGCAACACCGACTGGGCCAGGACGAGTAATGCAATTGTCCTCTTAAAAAATGGATGCTGGGTTATATCATACATTTTAGCTCTGAAACCATCATTATCTGGAAAAGAAAGGTTTGGGCAAGGGCATTTTAGACATGGGTCACATTTACTTTCTTGTCTTTCATTGTCTTTAATGCTCATCTTAAAACCCATTACATTTTTCTCCCCCTAGAGTTCCATCTATTGTGAGGTGTTTTGCAGGAATGACTGGCTCTGAATATTTAAAACGACAGTGCATGACGCGGCCCGTATTGGAAGGAGAAGCGCATCATTCAATTTCTGTCAGTTTAATACATTTCACTCATAGTTTTAAAAGGCAAGCACGAATATATTTTATTTAAAAATTCATTTTTTCATTAAGGCTTAGTCTGAGCGCACTGGAGCACAGCCTTTGGGTGGTTGATTTTAATAGCCTTATGGAGAGATCTGTGGTTTGGAGCCTGTTTCTATATTAACTTATGCACAACCTCCTAGTGGCCTCACGATTATTATTTTAATTTAAATCCGAGACTCCTGGGGAATCATGCACACTAGTGCCCAACATGAATAAAATCAGAGCATCTTGGGTACCCGGGCGAGGAGGGAGATGAAGGGGTTGTGCGATCTTCAGTCGGCTCTTCAGGTCTTCCCATCTTCTCTGATCGACGGTCAGCAAAGCCGTCCCCTTAACAGACAAAGGAAAGCAGGAAAAAGGCCTTTTGTCGCATGCTCACACCAAGAACATCGCAGACGAGGTTCTGAGACAAACAGGACTGATGTGGGTTTGCAGTAAGGATGCTCTCCAAACCGTGGTGGTTAGAGAACCCTGGCCAGAGTGCTCAAAGTCAGCCTTAGGAGGAGTTTCCAAAGTGATGGCCATGTGTTTCAGGGAGAATTCAGCAGCCCTCTATTTGCGTCTTTGGAGACATGTAATATCCGGGCGTGGAAAAATTTAAAGAAGGTTTTTCTACATAATTGCATTTTCAAAAAGGGGATACTCACTAATAGTGGTTAGTCTCCTTTCATTTTATAGCAAACAAAATTGTAGCTTGTCAATGCTGCTGCTTCTAATTAAGGGTATTTTGTCTTAAAAAAACATTCTTACATATGCAATTGAGAAACTATTTTTGAGAGGTACAAAGTCATAGAATTTGCCTTTTTAAGAAATTAGTGCTCTGATAACTGGCTAGATGGGATCACATAAGTCTATATGAGTTCTTGATTAAAATGCACACAATTAAGATTACGGTGTATTGCATCGCGCTGCGTTATATTTTATTGTATTATACGGCAGAAGCATAACTTCAGAAACCAGGAAAAAGAATCCATTCCCACTTTCACTCTCTCTTTTCTTCCCCAGAGCCTGACAATGTTTTTCACACTTTTGTGCTTCTATATTATAAACATATAAGGATTTATTTATTTAAAAGTTTTAAAATTTATATAAATGGTATCCTATATGGGGGGGGAGGCAAAAGGCTCAGAATCATCTTTTGGAGCATGGGCCCCTTGTAGTACAGGCCTTCCCTGCTAGGTAAGAGTTCTCAGAACCCATTAGTATCAGTGTATCAAACAGCACTGAGAGGCTGCATTCAGTTTCAGTGAACTTTTCCGGGGGGAGATTCTTTTAGCATGTTTGCCCATTTCATAGTGGGTGATTTACAAGTGCACCTGCCCACCCCGCACTGTGTGTTCAGCAGTTTTTGACCAAAAATGGCATGAGCCCTGTGCCTCTCCCTCCGTTCACCTGATCTCGCCTTGAGCGACTTTTTTTCTTTCTTTTCTTTTCTTTTTTTGTTTCCCTGGAAGAAAAAGTTCCCAAAGGGAAGTGTGTTGCCGATATGGAAGATGTGAAACAAAAAATGGCAGAAGCACTAAAGCATACCAAAATTGATGAGATCAAAACCTGTCTTGAGCAGCGGAAAAGCATTTCGATAGGTGTATTGCATCAAACGGAGAGTACTTTGATGGTGACTGCAGTTTAAGCTTGTAAGCATAAATACACAATTTTTTATAAATAAATTCTGGGCCGGGCACTTTGGGCGACCAAGGTGAGAGGATTGCCTGAGCCCATGGGTTTGAGATCAGCCTGGGCAACTTGGCGAGACCTCATCTCTACAATAAATTGAAAAATTAGCCCGACATGGTAGTGCACGCCTGTAGCTACCTGGAAGACTGAGTAGAGAATCGTCTGAGCCCAGCGGGTTCAGCAGGCCATGATCGCACCGCTGCATTCCAGCCTGGGCAAGGGAGTGATACTCCAACTCAAAAAAAAGAAAAAATTCTGAGTTTTTTGGGGCTCCCCTGCATGTGCTTCTTTATCTTCATTGAATAATATGCTTTCCATACAACCGAATTATAAGGTCGAATTTGTTTATTTTAATGGCTCACGTAGTAGTACACTGTACCAGTATATCAGAGGTTATTCATTTTAGGTTTATAGGCTAGAACCAATTCTGCAATACACACACCTGTACTCTCTCACAGTAAACATCTATTACAGTCTCTCCATTGAAAATCTCTATAATCAGTGGGGTCTAAAAATGTAAACATCTTTACATTTACCAGATGTTGCAAAGTTGCTAGCCAAAAAGCAGTTAACCAAAAAATCTTTTTGACGGCAATATACAAATGTTTCCATTTCCTTATATTCTTGCCAATACTTGACATTATCAGGCATTTTAATTTAACCACTTCGATAGGTGTAAAATGTCTAAGGTAGTTTTAATATTAACAAAGTGAAACACTTTTATGTATATACATGTTGATTCCTGTATCTTCCTATGTGAATTGCCTATTCATATTCTTCTTTTTTTTTTTGAGTTGGAGTCTCACTTCGTTGCCCAGATTGGAGTGCAGTGGCACGCTCATGGCCACCCCAGTGTCAACCTGCTGGGCTCCGTCAATCCTTCTGCCTGTCTTCCAAGTAGCTGGAACTATAGGCTTGTGCTACCACACCTGGCTAATTTTTTATTTATTGTAGAGACAAGGTCTGGCCAAGTTGCCCGGGGTGGTCTCGAACCTGCGGGCTCAGGCAATCCACTTGCCTAGGTCTCCCAAAGTGCTGGGATGGCAGACTGAGCCACCGAGTCTGGCCACCTACTCATATTCTTTGCGCATTTTTGTATTTTGATTTTACTTTTCAAAGTTCTATAGAAATTTTTATACATTCTGGATATTAATCTTTTGTCAGGTATGTGAATTATAAATATTTTTCTCTTACTGTTGGCTTGTACTTTTATATAGTTCCTTCTGTCATTCAGAAATATTTAATTTTAATGTCATCTAATTTATACTTTTTTTTCTTTATAGATTTTACTCTATGGCCAATGTTATGGGATCAAAAATAAATACTAACTAGAGGTAGGGAAGGGTAGGGAGGAGGGAGAGGATAGTGAAAGGTTGATTAATGAATACAAAAGTACAGCTAAATTAGAAGAGTGAGTTCTAGTGTTCTTTGGCACGTTAGGGTGACTGTAATTAGCAACAATTAATTTTATATTTTCAAGTAGCTAAAAGAGAGCATTTTGAATGTTCCCAACTTAAAAAAAAAGATAAATGTTTGAGGTGATAGGTATGCTAATTACCCTGACTTCCTTATAGTATACTGTATACATAGCATACTTCAATATACATGTATTGAACTATCACACTGTACCCCATAAATATGTACAATAATTGTGCCACTTAAAAATAACAGCAGCCGGGCTCGGTGGCTCAGCCTGTAATCCCGCGCCTTTGGGAGCCTGAGGTGAGTGGATTGCCTGAGCCCGCGGGTTTGAGACCCGCCTGGGCAACTTGGTGAGACCTCATCTCTACAATAAATCAAAAATCAGCCGGGTGTGGTAGTGTGCGCCTGTAATTCCGGCTACTCGGAAGGCTGAGGCGGAAGGAACGGCGGAGCCCAGCAGGTCGAGGCTGTAGTGGCCAGGAGCGGCCACTGCACTCCAGTCAGGGCGACAGAGTGAGACTCCAACTCAAAAAAAAACCCCAAAACAGCAAAAGTAAAAAATACAATTTATTGACTCTCTGAAATTTAAATAAATTAAAAATAGGATTTATTAAGAGGACAGCAAAGCTCCCACGGTGAGAGGGGACCTGAGGGGGTTGCCTGAAATTTAAAGTTAAAAAAGACTTACATGATTCAATTTTGCTTCTTATATCTGGGTCTTTAGTTCATTTGGAATTAATTTTTGAGTACACTGTGAGGTAGAGAGCTCAGTTTAGCTTCTTACATTGAGATAATCAATGCTCCCAACATCATTCATTGTTGGTCTTACCCTTCACTGATTTGTTGTGCTACTTCTGTTTTATATATACATGGGTCCCTCCTAGGGCTTTCTGGTTTGTTCTGTGAGTCTAATTTTTTTTAAATCCTGATAACAATACCAACACTGTTTTAATTACTATAGCTTGTTTACTTTCCTTTACTACACTTTTGTTCTTGCTAAACCTTACTAGAGGTTTACTGACTTAATTTAAAAAAAAAACCCGTTTTGGTTATTCTTGAACCTTATGGAAACTACACAAGTCTCCTCATTTTCTATACCATTGGTTTCTGTACTAATCTTCGTTACTTTTTTCTTTCTTTTTTTTAGAAAGTAGGATTTATTGAGAAGACAGAAAAGTTCCCACAGCAAGAGGGAACCCAAGGGAATTACCCCTTACTTTCTTTCAAAAAAAATTTTTTGAGCAGTTGAGGTGTCACTCTGCTATATTCAGGCTGAATGCAGTGGCACGATCATGGGTCACTGCAGCCTTAACCTCCTGGGTTTGGGTAATCCTCAGGCGATCAGGTGATTCTCAGCCTCCCAAGTAGGTATGCAACACCATGCCTAGTTAGTCTTTGGTTTTTTTGTAGACACAAGGTCTCACTATGTTGGCTAGTCTCAATCTCCTGGGCTCAAGCAATCTTCCTTCCCTGGTCTCCCAAAGTGCTTGGATTTTTTACTTTGCTGTTATTATAATTTATTAACTTAGATATTTGTCATATTAATATTTAACCATTGATTTTTATCTAATGTATACAATTATAGCAATAAATTTGTCTCTAGCTACTGATTTATCTATACCTTGTGAGTTTTTATATATGATATTTAAAAAAAATCTCTAAATATTTTGTAATTTTTCTATTGCAATTTCTTCTTTAGTGCATACGTTATTTAGAATGTTGTCTTAATATTTCCAACTTATTGGGGTTGTTTTTGCAATGTTTTTAAAATTACGGTCAGAAAACATTCTGTACATTATCAATTTTTGGGTAATTATTGTTTAAAGTCCTTCTAGAGGACACATTTTGTACTTGAAAATATTGCATATTCTCAAATAGTCAGGATCAGAGTTCTTTCTGTTAATTGGATCAAATTTGTTTATTGTGTCAAATCTAGCATTTTCCTTTTTTTCTTGTCTTACTAGTTTCATAGAGAAATATGTTCATATCTTGACCTATGACTTTGGATTTGCAAGCTTTTTACAACTTGGTTAATTTTTGCTTTGTACATTTTGAGATTCAGAAGCTCTGTATCTTTCTGCTGATTAGTTTCTTTTGTCATGATTTAATTACACTGTTTATTCCAAATAATGACATTTATTCTACAATGATTTTTTCTGACATTAATATTGCTAAGCCACTTTTCTCACTAATAGTGAACAAATACTTGTTCTCTGGACACCACAAACATTAATATTATTCCTTTCTTATACAAAACATGATAATTTGGAAAGTTAAACTCTTAAAGGATCTAAAAGCATAAAAAGCATGTAGGAATCATCTGATAATTAATATGTAAAAAATCTCTGAAAATGTATTATTTTTGTATTAAGTTCATTCATCAGACACATTGTCTTATATTAGGGATATAAGGAAAAAAAATATTACTGATATAGACTTGGAACTTTTTAAAGAAGCTTCCATTTTGCAAGGAAGACGTATTTTTGCATAACTCTGAATTGTGAAAACACTGCCCCCAAAGCTTCCCTATGATCCCCTTTATTCCCCATCTCTCTGCTGCCTCTGTATATGGAAACTTATTTATATACCCTTGGGTATGACGATAAAGATGTGTGCTCCACGCGGGCAAACATTTTTCTGTGTTTAGTATTTAGTTCTTTAGATCAGTGCCAAGAGAACCTTGTAGGTCTGGCACCTAGTAGGTGCTCAAATAAATCTACAGCATGATTAAATAATAAATGAATAAATTCTGTTATATAGCAGCTCCTGTGCTAACTTGAAGAAAAAAAACTAAAAGGTTCACACAATTCAGCCATGTATGTCTCCAATAACTCATCAAGTTTGTAATTTTCTCCTTTCTCTGAGTTCCCGTTTGAGCCGACATAACATGCTCCTCGAACAGGCCAAGTCACATCTTCCCTCCTTCAGAACGTAGCTGCAGTGTTGGAAGGAGACCTCCCTGGTTACCCTGCCTACCTAAACCATTTGTCTAGGTTCAAGAGTTGCAATTAATTACATGTTTGTTTCCAGTTATTGAACCTTTTATGCAGTTCCATTTATGTGACTGAAGTGTGAGTTGCCATAGGCCCTAATTTTTCTGAAATCAGGTGCCTGCTCAGAGGGCCTCATATGGTGTTCTGAGCAGGCAGGGCCTATACTCTCCTGTTAATTGACTGATTAGCTTCTGCTCATACTCTGGAATTCCCAGTGTCTGCTCCATTACATGGCTCAAAGGCATTTAAAAAGACCCTTCTTTCCACTTTCTGCTTGGTATTAAACTGAACACTGTAGGGCTCAAAGAAATTCATTTATGAATGTGTTCGGGAATAAAATAGGAGGCTGGGTGACATGATCACTACCGTTCTTTTTAACTCTAAGATGCCATGTTTCTGTGGGTCTGAGTAGCGTTGAGGCCCAAAGGGGGGATTTTAAAATTGCACCTTCTGAAAGCCTGAATGAAATGATGTACTCATTAGACACACATCAAAGAGGACAATTGACTGAGTAACTGGCACCACACACGTTGAACCTGGGGGACAGTGAATGATACAGTCTCATGTGTAGCTGTGCAAACCAAAGAGCTCTGATGTGAACGCATGGGAATCCGTCCCACCCATGAATAACATTGAACAGCACGGGGCTGCACAGGCAGACCTAGCTTTAACTCACTGCACAATGACAGCTGAAGTTTTTGCATTCTTGCATTTTGAATTATCACAGACCCTGCAGTTAGAAACAAGCACCAATTCTGAATTCTGAGCCTATTTTTGACTCCTTATAAGTCATTACAAGTCATTACTTTTTCTTCAACCTTGCATTTCAGAGCTTGGAATCTTAATAGTAGAATAAGTAAAATCATAGTCCATTACTATGTGCTCAAAAACGGCATGCATTTCATTTATTTTGATTCTAAAAGACTGACTCTCACACAGTAGAGGGCATATCAGAAGTGCCTAGAACAAAAAGAGCTAATAGGACATTCTTCCCCAAACTCACTTTTGATAGGAAACATCATTGCTGTTTCCCCATTTGTGAGTCCTTGAGAGCAGTTACCAATCATTAGAGCTGTTACCAACTCAGCAGGCCTCTCGAGTTCACAAAGTACGTAAAGTTTATATAAAATTAGAAAATCTTTATATTCTGTGAGACAGGATTTAAAATTTTCTACCACATTCCCCCCCAAACCCATCAAAATTTTGAGTTCACTTACTGAGTTACAAAAAAGCATACAATGTACATTTTGTGAAAGTAATATTACCTGTAATCAGTTAATCACTTTCAGCTATTGTATTTTAATAACTTGCTGCATATCCTTTCAATTTGAACAATAGAAGATGCGCCTCTCAGTTGTCGATGATTTAATGACACTGTTATCAAAAGGGTAAATTTAGCAAGACATTGTACTCTTAAATAATGTGTCTGAAGGCAGCCATGAAGTAGCTTGTAAAATAGTTCTAGAGCTTATTTACACCAGTCACATTACAGTTTAATGTGACTTCATGCCGCATGTGGAAAAAAAAATAGCTCAAAGTGAGCAGCTAGGAAGACTAAACCCTGTGGCATTCAAATCAAGAAATCTTACCTTGTTTTCATTGAAATTAGCAATAACTACTCCAACAAAGAGGGTCAGTCCAATCATGCAACCCAGGAATACAAAAACATGAATATAGATTCCATGGATCTGCATAAATGAAATATACGGTTATTCATCAGAGCAAATTGAAAGCTGCTCTTGGAACATTCAAAGGATGCGATGTGCTTTCTTACCGGCCCCACACGATGAATAATAACATCTCTCACTTCTACCCAGCCTTTCAAGGATAGAACTTCAAACAATGCCAGCATAGCATTTCCCACATTGTCAAAATTAAAGTTCCGAGGATTTGCCCTGCAATTAAGAAAGACAAATGTTCTGTGAAATTTCCAATGAGAAGCACCCTAAGGCAAATATCTGTAGCCCTTCCCAATCTTGGATGTCGGGTATATTTAGCATTTGGGAAGGTGGGCTATGCTGTTGAATCGTAACAAGGCATTCGTGTGTTATAATGCATTAATTCTGTTTACCAGGTAATGATGGGGCGGTCTCCACTTAAAAGGCTAACCAACTCTCCTTCTAGCTTTAGAGGTTCTGCAACATTTCCACTTTGTCCTGATTATACTGAGGACTGGAAATACAATTTTACAGATTTGTACAGAGGGGCACAGGATTTCGGATGTGAATTTTGAAGTAATTAGATAATTGGAAAGTTTCTATAGGCATACATTACAATTACCTGTGTTAGTATACAAAGTGTAAAAACTGTAGAATTTGGTCTCTTTATTTCATTTGGTGTTATCTTTGTGACATAATGCTGTAAAGCAGGGATGCATTTAGGCATTACTGGGGTGACAAGAGATGTTTGCTCATAACCTACATCATTCTTTCCCAGTTGGAATTTTTTTCTTATTGACTCTGAACGTTTTCCATAGGCTCTGCCTGTAGCCTCCAATGTGCAGTATTCTTTCTACCCCAGTTGATTCCTGATTCCTAAAACTCTTTGGTTCCACTATTACTCATTTTCTTTGGAGTGGGTGGCAGGGGGAATGTCTTGTTTCTTTTCTTTCTGACATGTTGATTCATTTTCTCTTCTCACTTACAAAAGCGATGCTTTCCACTATATTGCATTTTCTTTCATTGTTTTGGGTCTTAGCTAACATTTTAGTTGTTAATAGAGGAAACTTTCAATGTTTTTGTTTCCCTTACCTTCTTATTAAAGACTAATTTTAAATAATTGAAAGACTTGGACAACCACATGCTGGAAAATCATGGAGTATCCTGAATTTGATGAAGAATCAACCTCCCGACTATTGAATGGACTAGGCTCACTGGAATCTATTTAACTTATATTTTGATCTTTCCGCCCCTCTTTTAGCTCATTTATCAAAATTTATAAAAAGCAATGCTCTGGTTCAGTCTTTTTCTACCATCTTTTAGACTTTTGAAACTATGGGGACAATCATGAGATGTGCCTTTACAAGCTTTTTTAAAAACAAAAAACAAAAATGCGTAAATAGATGGGGATATAGGAAGAAACTTAGAACTGAAACTGCTCGTAAAGGTTTAAGGCTGATGATTGGTGGAGTTGTTTTCTATACAGTGCAAAAGCCCCACTCAGAAATTCTTATTTTGGAATTCTGATTTATCTCTTTTATGTATGAAGGTGCAAATATATTCTTTTGAATTTTATATAATATTCTAAGGACTTTGATGTTTTACAGATAAGCCTTAGCATATTATATAAAATCCAAAAGAATTCAGAAATCTGTCCTTTAGGGAACCTCAATTAAATTTTATATATTTTATAGTAGACAAAGTTGTAAAGATTCTACAGATGCTGCAGTTTTCTTGAATAAGAATTTTTTTAACCAAGCAAGCCAGTTCTCAGATGTGATGTTAAACTTTCTTACCCATCCATTTTCTTTATGTAAAAGTGCTTTTTAAGCTGAATTTGCAGCTACTTAAACTATTTTATGCTCCATATCTTCCAGGAAGTAAGAATATGTTAAAAATATTTTAACTAAACCAAGAAAAAAAAGTAGTATCATAGACTTAAATGCTTGGAAGAATTTAATCACATTTTAAAAAATGTCTTTTTCAGTTTTAATCTCATAAGATGTTTGTTTATGCTTTGTTCATGCTAGCAAAATTGGAAAGTTTGAAACATTACCTTTAGCTACAGAGAACTTCGGTAAACCCCAAGAACAATCCAGTATTGTCATCTTATGTGTTACCCTTACTTGGATTGGAAGGCTGTTGAAATACAATCCTTTCTGGTTAATTTGGAAAAAACTATAATATGTCCACCCAATTCAGAAAACTAAGACATGGGTGCTGACTTCAAAATTTGGTCAGCCTTTTACCTCCTAGTGGAGGTGCTTCAAGGCCCCCAAGATCATGGTAAGGAGAGCTGCTCCTCCCCTGGGAACCATGGAGACACCAAGAAGATGTAACTGAGCCTCTGCCCTTGAATGTCCAAAATGGTGCCCTGTGTCTTACACAACCATCTTGCCTAAAGCCAGAAACTTTCAAACTTCCTAGAATGCACTACCATTCCTTTTGCCTTGTGCTTGGGCAGCAGCGTTGCCTCAACTTGCAACACCTCACATTGCGCCACATTCTTCATCCCACCTGCCTCTGTCCACTCTGTTTACCTGCCTAATTCCTATTTGTGGTCCTTCAAAAGTTAACCAGAGTGTCATCTCTGGTCCTTCTCCAGCTCTGTCGTAGTTTGGGTTAGATACTTTTCCTGTGTGTTTCCTTTCTGTGTTAACCAGAGACAGATATACCATGATGCCAAAGGACACTGAGCCTCAGAACCCCACCTCTTGCACGGTCTCTTCTAAGACCATGCTACCCCAAACTGTTTGAGTGTTCGACCCTACAAAACCTGATCTCCTGCCAAGAATGTATCACAGTGTAACTTAAAATTGCCTGGAGGTAAAGTTAGGAACTTATCTGCAGTGTGAAAGCCCTTAGCATATTCTATACAATTATATGTAATTTTGTTTTCTGTTCTCCACCAGACTTCAAGGTCCTGGGCTGCAGAGGGGATAGCTTATTCAGTGCTGTATAAGTGGTGGCAAGCATAATACCTGGGGAATAGTAAGCACTCAATAAATACATTTATTATAAGCCTGAATACTAGGTTGATTTGTCTCCCATACCTGCCATTTTCCTATAATCCAGACCTCTACTTAATACAACACAAAATATTTATAAGAGATGATGTGTTCAATCCTTGTTACCGAGATGATTTCTCTCTCATCAAATCTGAGTGATTCAGAAGAAGATAAATGTATTAATCTAAAGAGATGATATAGAAGCTAGACTGTCTCCTTGAATTGGTGCATATTTATGTCCTAATAATAATTACCCAAGCATTCCTCTTGGTGTGTTCCCAGATATAAGTTATTTTCTTAATCATAATTTAGCCAACATAAAATTACAGAATCTTCTAACTTGGTCAAGATGTTCTAGAGATTTGCACACCTGCATACTTAAGGCATGTGCTAAGGTGCCGAACATCCTGGTTCCCACTTCTCTGCACATCATATTGTTGTCTGTGTCTTACTCCTTCCCTAATAGGGGCATTCATGCTATTTTTGGGGTCACGCTCTGTTGCCCTGTTGGGGGTATATAAACTCTCCCCACGTCTATTGGGATGTGGAGAGCTTTGTACCCACTGACCACCATTGGTTCCTTTCTGTAAGTAATAATAGACCCGTGTTTTTATCAAACTATCTTCTGGGCGATTTCTTCGGAATAGGTAAACATTATGTGAGTGCCCTGTCTAATTTGGGACTGTCATAATGCAAGTTGGTAATAGGATAGCGTTTCTCTAAACCTTGCCTTCTAGTCCAACTCCCTTTCTGACATCTTGGGGCAATCACACAGCACTTTGGTCACTTCCAGTCATTAGATAAGTCTCTCTCTAAAAAGTCAACTGCATTCTACATCAAACTTTTGATCTCATAACTCGTACGATGATTCATTCTCAGTTCAAGCCTGACCTGTGGTTTGGGGAAAGGAAGACGAGTTGGCCACTCTCTTCATTTCTACTACTCTTCCTCAGTTCACCAATCTGATTTTTACAAGACTGGGGCAGGATGAAGTTAAAGAAATAAAGTTAAAGTCTCATGCATCTGATGCTACTGGACTCTGGCCATTGGAATTCAAGAGCGGTCACTTCTCTTTCATGGAGTCCGTTTATGTGTTCCTGAGAGACACTCCCTGGATTAACTACATCTAGCTTCTGTAAACTTGATGCTTTTATCTGCCCTACTTTCATATGCTGGATACATCTTGTTCTGGACAACCCAGTAATATGGCTGAGTTACCTTGTCTTGGCTTCCAGGCTCCCTTACCAACTCCCTCCCACCCTGTCTCCTACACATTGCTGCCTCAGGAAGAATCCTCCTCCTGGGGGTGGGCTTTTCAAATACAGACCAACCAATCCAGAGTTCACACCCCCAACCACCTCCTCTATCAGGCTATCAGACTCCAGGTTATAATACACCTGCCCTAATCATCCCAGGGCCAGATACCAGACAACTGAAGACAACCCCTACGCATCTCAGTGAGCTAAAATTATTCAAACCAGCCAATCCTGCCTTCCTGTTCCTTTCCATGGAAACCACAGTAGAGTCTTTTCCTACAGTTCTCTCTCTCCCTTTGCCTCATGACCAACCCCGGGGCTTCCCCATGTGGTCTCCCATTGTACGGCATGCCCTCTTTTTACAAGGAACTATGAGTAACAAATGACCTTTTCAATGGCAATTGTGGCCTGATCTATCAGTCTTACTATACCTCACCTTTTCTATTAATACAGGATATTTTAAAGCATTCCCCAGCACAGGAATGCTCCATGGCACCTTTCCTGTTGTGAGCATGTAGTCTCTGGGTGATTCTCAGGTCCAGCTCCTAGAAACACACCCAAGTCCTCCTTTGATGGGGGAACCCTCTCCCAGCAACTAGTGCTTTACAGCAGAATGCCATTCAAGATGGTTCAGATCTGGTGGCCCCAGGCAATGACTATGCGAGCCCTCCAGGAACACCAGATAACCTTGCTCTGCCAGATGGTGACAAGCAACCTGCCCACAAGAGCCTTTCTTCTTGCCTTGCCAGTTTCTGATATTAGGGAGTCCTCCTGAGGTCCCTCACTTGGCTGGGGTAGGAGGCTTCTTCTACTTTTCTCCACAGTGAAGGGTGGGAGATGCCAAGGCATTCTCTGCTCCCGACTTCTCCTGATTTCATTTACTTCCATGATGTTAGCTTTGATTCTACATAAACTAGTGCTGGGTATGAAGGTAGATCATCTTTTGGTAAGTTCTGCTGGGATTGGTCTAGCCACTATCTTTAGAATACAAAGACACTTTCTACACTATTGAACTCAGATTTGAGGTTTTAGCCAAAATCCTAAAGCAGCAGAGAAAATCCACATTTGATGCCCTGATGGAAATAAGGTATTTATGGTATATATATACACCATATAAAAAAAAAAAAATATATATATTTTTTTTAGTCAGGGTCTTGATTTGTTGCCCAGGCGGGAGTGCAGTGGCATGATCATGGCTCACTATAGCCTCGATCTTCTGGGCTCAGGTGATCCTTCTGCCTGGGCCTCCCAAGAAACTGGGACTACAGGTGCATGCCACCACACCCAGATAATTTTTTAAGTTTTTGTAGAGGTGAGGTCTCATTATGTTGCCTAGGTTGATCTTGAGCTGGGCTCAAGCAATCCTCTCATCTTGACCTCCCAAAGTGCTGAGATTACAGGTGTGAGCCACCACGCCTGGCCTGGTATAATACGTTTTTGTCTCACAAAAATAAATGCTTCATGCTCTACTAATTTTCATTTTCATGTAAATTATACTGCTTTTTTAGTTAGCAGTAGGATGAGGATGTTCTCACGTGTTGTATTCCTATCTATCCATGCTCAAGTCACACATTCAATGTTAATCTTTTTTTTTTCTTGGTTCTTGGGAATTAAAGAACTCCAAAATAAATCATACTGGATTGTTTATACATGTGAATTCTATATTAGAGAAATCCCAAAGAAAGGTAATATTGAGTGCTAGGTTACAACTGGCTAAAACATTATTTCTTTTAAAGAGTTTAGACATTTAGAAGAGTACATCAATTGTGTTAAAAGCAGAGTTGCTGTGGTTCACTTTTATTCCAAGTGATTAAAAAAAAGAAATTTTAAAAGAGATAATGATTAAAAAGGACAAATGAAGTTGATAGAACATTTAGTTCATCAGTGAGACAGACTGAGGGAATCCATTAGTAATCATTAATAAAATAGATGAGAAAGAAGGTACTAGGTACTTCTAGCTTTGATGTAAATGCTTTGAAAACTCATTTTCCAGAAAAATGAGTTTTAAAGGGAGAGTTAGATATAATCAACAGTATTACTGATTATTTCTCTCCAGTGTTGCAATAATGGAAATCCTTCAGTGTAAATGGGTTTTACAATTGAAATAGCTTCATGATTAAGGACTCTCTACAACTGTTATGAGGACGTCAGATTCTCCCTTGAAGATATAAACTCAGGATGAATTTAGTTTTAGTTTGATAAAAAAATCTTTTTTTTAAGCCTCACTAATTTCTAAAGCAATTTGGACCCAGATATATACTTTTGAAGTACTGGAACAATACTGAGGTAATATTTCATTCGTTTCATGAAGCAATGTGGAACTCAGTGTACCATTTGCTCTAGCATTTGCCTCGTTTTTGCATCCTGTTGTAATCCAGTACTTTGCCCTGTAGGACTTAAAATCATTTTAACATAGCTGGCAGAATTACTTTTAGTTTCATGCCAGATTATACTGATTTAAAGCCTTATGTTTATAAAAATATCATCTCAGAATATTTTTCTAATATGCTTACCAAACGCGAGGCACCCAAAATCCAGGTTTTTTCTCTCCAGGTCTCAATTTTAAATTTAAGTTTTTGGACACACTTACATTAATTCTGAATATGCCATTACAATCTTCCTAAAGCAGGAAAAAAGGAGGGGAGCAGGGAAATCTGGTCAGAAAATGAACTCAGAAAAGACAAACAATAGGAAACACTTTTTACATAGAATACCGAAGACCTTTTATCAAACAACAGTGATGTGAACAGCTACCCAGTAAGTACCGGGGCGTGCCAAAAATGTAAACACGTTTTAAAAGATATTATCTATGTATTACCTTTCAAAGTTGAATTGAGTTACAATAGCAATGTGTAGTATGACGTTCACTCAACTGTGCTTCCATCAGTTTCTTTGACTGTCCTGTCTGTCACATGGTGACGCTAGCATTCATTTGATTAGCACCATCTTCTATGCAAACATCATATTTAAAATGTGTATACATGTTTTTTTGGCACCCCCGGTAGTAACAAAGACTTTGGAGAAGGGCAGGTGAAAATTGTTATGGAAAATATTAGTAAGTAGGCAATGCCTGAATAGACATTTCTCCAAGGAAGATATGCAAATTGCTAATAAGCACATGGGAAGATGCTCAACATGATTAGCCATCACAGAAATGCAAATCAAAACCACAGTAGGATATTCCAACACCCACTATGAAGGCTACAATAAAAAAGTCAAATATCAACAAGAGTTGACAAGGAGGTGGAAAAATCAGAATCTTCATATTGGAACCCTTATACACTGCTGGTGGAAATGTAGAATGGTGCAGCTTCTCTGAGAAACAGTCTGGCAGTGCTTTAAATGACTAAACACAGAGTTACCATATGCACCAGCGATTTCACTCCTAGATGGCTAACTAAGATAAATTAAAATGTATTTCCAAACAAACACTCGTACATTAATGTTTGCAAAAATGTTATTCATACTAGCCAAAAGGTGGAAGCAACTCAAATGCCCATCCTTGGATGAATAGATACAATGTAGTCTACTCATACAAAGGTGCAGTATTCAGTCATAAAAGGGATAAGGTATATACATGCAACTACATGATAACCCTTGAAAATATTATGCTAATTGAAGAACATCAATCACAAAAGGCTGCATATTATATGATTCCATTCATATGAAAGTCCAGAACAGGGAACCTGTAGAGACAAAAGTGGGTGAGGGGTTTAGGGCTGGAGGTGGAGGTTGGCTAAAGGGATCGGGGTAACAGTTAAAAAGATACAGGATTTATTTTTGAGGAGATGCAAATGTTCCAGAAGTGGCTGTTACGATGGCTATACAACTCTGTGAATATGCTAAAACACACTGTGTTGTACACATGAAGTGAGTGAATTGTATGGTATGTGAATTATATCTCAAAAAAGCTGTTAGAAAAGATTTAAAAGTTAAACACCAGGAAGACGTTTTTGACTAATTTTTCTATTTTCCCTTCAGTTATCTTTATTTCTTTGGCTAAGATTGTCATATTTTGAGCTTAAACCACTTTTCTGGGTTTGAAGTGTATAAGGTAAAAGTTTTGATCACCAACTGAATGAATATTTCAACAGAAATTCGATTTTAATCTATCTGAAGTCTCCTTTGACCTTAAACCATCTCTCCTCCTGCTTCCTCCCCTTCTGTCCCTGGACCAGCATCCTGACTGTCATCCGGGCTCAAGAGCTCAGAATTGTCTGAGGTCTCCTCATCCTTCATGGCCTGTCTCCTTTCTTATCTCAATTAGTTTAATTAACGCTAACATTACCTCTTTCTAGAAATATTTCTAGAAATATTTAAAATAAGGACAGTTTAAAAAAGAATACTTTTGATTTATAAAGCATACATAAACAAAAGCAAGGAAACATCTATAATTACCCACAGACACACAAAATTAACATTTTGGAGTATATCTTTCCAGTCTTTTTTCCTATACATATATGAGCTTACAGACTATTTATCTTTACATGGCAATGTTTTTCAGTTAAAAATACATTGTGATGATCTTTTCATAACCATGCTTATTCATCTACATCATTATTTGAAAGGCTGTGCTGTGGTGTATCGTATAGAGATCCCACAGTGTTTCTGGCCTTACTACCTTTTCTGATTTGTCTTTCTGAGCTTGCCCGAGCCCACCTTTGATTGGGGCAGCCTGGTATTCCTGTTAAAAGTCAGGTTGCCTAGACATAAGCTCTAGCTTTCCCACTTGAGTGACCTTGGACAAATTATTTAATCCTCTTACACCTGTTTTCTTCAGGCTGGGGTGCAGTGGCATGCTCAAGACCACCCCAACATCGACCTGCTGGGTTCCAGTGATCCTTACGCCTCAGCCTTCTAAGTAGCCGGAAGTACTGGTGCTTGCTACCACACCCAGCTAATTTTTTGATTTATTGTAGAGATGAGGTCTCGCCAAATTGCCCAGGCTGTTCTTGAACCCGTGGGCTCAGGCAATCCCTTCACCTCAGCTTCCCAAAGTGCTGGGATTACAGGCTTGAGCCATGGCGCTGGGCCAATGCTTTGTTCTTTACAAGCACTAAGAAGTATCTTATTCCTCCTCTTACAAACCTTTAGGCATTCTCACTACTCATCAATGAAATTCCAAACAGGAGCTTAAGGATCTCTCCTTGACTTAAATTTGTGGCTTTGTTTTTTTTTTTTGCTTGTTTGGATTTTTTTTTTTCTCCTACATGGGAGTTAATAAAGCTTAACCCTGACTCTCTGAGATTGGGTGTGGTTCTTTACATAAGTAAACTGATCTCATCTTCATATCACTGTGTGAGAAGTGTTACAGAGAAAAAAATAGATTCAGAGGGATTAAATGACCAGAACAAGACAAGCCATCACATCTTCTAAAGTAGGATTCTAATCTCAGAAGTTATTCCAGAATAATGGACACTGGAGACTCCAAAAGGTAGGAGGGAGGCGACAGGGGCATGAAGGAAGAAATACCACCTGTCCAGTGCAATGAACACTATTTAGGTGATGGGTGCATTACAAGCCCAGACTTCACCAGTGTGCAATATATCCACGCAACACAACTGCAGTTGTACCCCTTCCATTCACAAAAATGAAATAAGTGGCCAGGCTTAGCGGCTCAAGCCCATAATCCCAGCACTTTAGGAGGCCGAGGCGAGAGGATTGCCTGGGCTCAGGGGTTTGAGACCAGCCTGGGCAACTTGGTGAGACCTCGTCTCTACAATAAATCAAAAAATAAGCCAGGCTTGGTAGCACATGCCTGCAGTTCCAGTTACTTGGAAGGCTGAGGCAGAAAGATCACCGGAGCCCAGCAGGTCGAGGCTGCGGTGGTTGTGAGTGTGCTACCTGCACTCCAGCCTGGGTGACGGAGTAAGACTGACTCAAAACAAACAAACAAACAAACAAACAAACAAACAAACAAATAAATAAATAAATAGAAATAAATAAATAAGGTGAATCATGCTGTCTATTTTGTTTCTTATATACTTAACACCTTTGGGGAAAAGTGTCATAATGCTTGGTCTGTGCTTCCGTAAAATAATGGCAAAGGTACTGACGCGCTCCCTTCTAACGAGAGGTATTATTTTTTAATATGATTACTCGTAAAACTATTTTAATTATTATTATTACTGTTTTTTGAGTTGGAGTCTCAGTCTGTCACCCAGACTGGAGTGCAGTGGCCGCTCCCGGCCATCGCAGCCTCGACCTGCTGGGCTCCGGCGATTCTTCCGCCTCAGCCTTCCGAGTAGACGGAATTACAGGCGCACACTACCATGCCCGGCTGATTTTTTTTTTATTTATTGTAGAGATGAGGTCTCGCGGCCTAGGTGGGTCTCGAACCCGCGGGCTCAGGCAATCCACTCACCTCAGCCTCCCAAAGGCACGGGATTACAGGCTGAGCCACCGAGCCTGGCTACTATTTTAATTATTAAATTTGCTAAAGAATTTAATAAAAGGTCGGCAGTTAAGAAAAAAACAGAAGCAGCTGTGATTCCAAAGCCCACGTCATCCCTCATTTCATCCCTGCTTCTGCACTGTGACTCCCTTTTGCACGCTTGGCTTGGTGTCTTTCCCACGTTGCTCGCTCTGTGTGGGGGGGGGGGTGTGAGGGGAGTCCTTTCCTGTTCATCCATAGCCTTTCTCCTCCTTGAAGTCTTCCCAGCACAGTACTCCCAGCTGGAAGCATGGTTTCCTATCCTGAAATCGGATTGTCATTATTTTTGTCTCTTATATGCTCGTTTAACTGCTGGCTTTATATTACGGTTGCACAAACATAAGACATATGTTCTGACTGGACAGAAAATGCTGCCACACAGAGGCAGTGACCTACTTATTTTGCAATTCTCATTTCATTTCACCTGTCATGGAACCTTGGACATAAACGTTATGTAATGACCATTTGTGAGAAGACATCCTCAGAGTTTGTTTACAGGGCTTTGGTGACAACAATCTGGCTCCATACATCTATACTTATCTAAAGATGTCTGCTGTCAAGTGTTAAGTGAAGGAGGAAAGGAACAGAGAGGGAAGTGCTCAGCTCAATACAAGAAAACAATGTATTCTCCCAACAGGAAACTGTGGCCTCAGAAACACAAGATTCATTGCCTTTATGCATGAGCTGTCATTTTAAACCTTAGTGTATTTAGTTTCCCCCATTCCTTGGATTTATCTCTTCCTTTAGAGAGGCTGAAGCTCTGAGGTAGAACTGATGTCTTCTTCATTCACATGGCTTTCTTGGCCTTGGCCTCACATTGGGATTAGAAAAGATAAAGAGATCACTTCTCCACTATGCCAGTTTCTTTTCCATTATTCTGCTTGGTGCTGATGCTGTCTGCGATGGCTAAGTCTCCTTAGGCTTTCTGTAGGAGCCTCCCAGGGATCTCATTGCTCTAGGAAAGAAGCTAAATGCATCATGAAATGTGTCTGTGTCCATCAGCCTTCTGCTCTCCAGCCTCCATACGATCTTCCATCTTCAGCGGGGATAGGGTATGAAAAGATAATGTGAAATCATCACCCTCTTTGGCCATTATTAATATACTGAGCCATCTCAGATTCCTAGTAGGTTTTATCCTGAAATGTTGTTATTATCTTTCTGGTCTCTATTCAATGTGGATCTAAAATAACTCCTCTTTCAGTACTTAAGTACGTGGACTAATCAGCTCTTACTATTTCCTTCATCAGCTGATTTGGTGTGTCGTAACCTTCAGATTGCATTCCTTGTTACACCTTCTCAGGTTTGTTGAAGTTCCTGAGATGTCTCTCCTCGTCTGGCACTTTTTGGAATTCTCATTATTAATGTAATTTATAATGTATCTTGTCTTGACAAAAAGGTTATCTATATTTTATAACAGTTAGAGAATGAATATTTTTTATAATTTTAAATCTATATTAGCTAGCCATATTTACCAGAAATATGTACTGTGTAGTTCAGCTCTACTAGGCCTTTTGGAGACCCAGTACCCACCCCTCTACAATATGCCCATGTAACAAATATGCATGCTTACTCCCCGAATCAAAAATAAAAAATCAAAAAGGATAAAATAAAAATAATGAAATGTATATATTGCATCTTGGGTAAGTCAGACAGCTGTCCTCCAAATGACTACTGAGAGGCCCAAGTTCTCTGTCTCTGCCCCTTGCCATATCTTCAGAGCCTTCTCCAATTCACTGACAGATAGGAACAGAAATCCATCTCTAGCAGAGAGGGCTTAATTCCATTTTAATGGCATTAAGGCATTATTTTATTTGGATGAGAGAGAAAATACTTTTTCTAGTTTATAGAACAGTAGTGCTTGGTTTTCTTTCTTAATCTAGTTGTAACATAGAGAAGTCTCCTAAGAGAATGGAACACTGGATGGTGTTGCAGAGATCGGCTAATTATTAACTGACTGTGTCTCTTTTTTCCCAGAACAGGTCACTAAACCACATTTTCCAGCCTCCCTTGCAGTACGATGAGCCTGAGCGCTTTGTAGCAAAATGTGGGTTGAGAGGATGTATGCACATCTAGGCTTCATCCACAGCCCTCTCTGCTAGAGATGGATTTCTGTTCTGATCTGTCAGTGAATTGGAGAAGGCTCTGAAGACATGGCAAGGGGCAGAGACAGAGAACTTGGGCCTCTCAGTAGTCATTTGGAGGACAGCTGTCTGACTTACCCAAGATGCGATATATACATTTCATTATTTTTATTTTATCCTTTTAAATTTTTTATTTTTGATTCAGGGAGTAACCATGCATATTCGTTACATGGACATATTGCAGAGGGGTGGGGATTGGGTCTCGGGTGGTCCATTCCCCAGATAATGAACACTGTGCCCCATAGGTAGTTTCTGAACCCAAACCTTTCCCCTCATCCCTTATTGGAGTCCCCAGTGTCTATTATTTCCATCTTTGTGACTGTTTAGCACCTACATATGTGGTATTTGGATTTCTGTTTGAGTCCATTTACTTTAGGATGACGATCTCCAGCTCCAACCATGTTGCTGCAAAGGACATGATATCATTCTTTTTCATGGCTGCGCATTATTCCATGGTGCATGAATACCACATTTTCATTATCTGTTGATTGGCTGAGGGGCATTCAGGCTGATTCCACATCTTTGCAACTGTGAATAGTGCTGCAATGAACATGCAGGTGCAGGTGTCTCTGTTATATGACCTCTGTTCCTTAGGGTAGATACCTAGCAGTGGGATTGCTGGATCAAATGGTAGGTCTATTTTTAGTTCTTTGAGTAATCTCTGTACTGTTTTCCACAGAGGTTGCACCAATTTACCCTCCCACCAACAGTGAATAAGTGTTCCCTTTTCTCTGCATCTGCACCAGCATCTATTGTTCTTTGATTTTTTTTTTTTTTTTACACAATGGCCATTATGACTGGTATAAGAAGGTATCTCATCAGGGAAATATATTTAACTATGTTATGCTACTGAAATGTTGGGGTTGTTACAGCAGCTGGCCTCCTCTTGTTAACACTGGCTGAAGAAAGAAAAAGGCAGCAGTGAAAACATTCAAGTTTGGGTTTTTGTTGGGGTTCTTCTTGGTATCATAAAGGGGAAGATTCTGGGCAATTAAGAACTAATGTGAGCCGGGCTCGGTGGCTCAGTCTGTAATCCCGTGCCTTTGGGAGCCTGAGGTGAGTGGATTGCCTGAGCCCGCGGGTTCGAGACCCGCCTGAGCAACTTGGTGAGACCTCATCTCTACAATAAATCAAAAATCAGCTAGGCGTGGTAGTGCGCGCCTGTAATTCCGGCTGTTCGGAAGGCTGAGGCGGAAGGATCGCCGGAGCCCAGTAGGTCGAGGCTGCCGTGGCCGGGAGCGGCCACTGCACTCTAGTCTGGGCGATAGAGTGAGACTCCAACACACACACACAAAAATTGTGAAATTGCTGGCTTCCTAATGGAGAGAATACTGAGAGTGGTGAGGTAATTTTAAAAATGGGTAAGAGGCAAACATTGTCTCTTGTACATTTTTGCACAGGCTGTTTGCAGATATGAGTCTTTTTAAAAAAATTTTTTGAGTCAGAGGCTCACTCTGTCACACAGGCTGGAGTGCGATGGCATGATCATGGCTACTACAGCTTTAACCTTCTGGGCTCAGGCATTCCTTCCACCTCAGCCTGCCAAGTAGCTGAGACTACAAACATGTGCCACCACACCCAGCTAATTTTTTTTTTTTTTTGTAGAGAGGAGGTCTCGCCATGTTGTCCAGGTTCGTCTCAAACTTCCAGGCTCAGGCAATCCTCTCTCCTCAGCCTCCTAAAATGCTGAGATTACAGGTGTGAGCCACCACTCCGGGCATGATATAAGTCTTATGTGACAACAGAAGATAAATCAAGTTAGGGAAGACATAAAGGGAAAGTTTCCAAGGCTCATGGTTATAAACATGGGGAATCTTCGGTGACTATTGCTCAAGATGTCAACAGTATATTAGCACTGGAAAAAGAGGGAAGAGTCGAATTCTCTGAAAAGTGCTTTCAGTCTCAAGTCTTTACTAGCAGAAAGGGACACATTGCATGCTTAAGCAAAAAGGAGTTTGTGGGAAGACAATCCTTACACAGAGTTTTGTCAGGGTAATACTTTGCTCGATAAAGTAGCCTGGGCAGCTACTGGGAACGTATGCTTTCCAAGGGAGGGTGAATTATCTTACTCTTTATTTCAAAAGACAGAAAGGTACATCTTACCCTTCTAATAATGTTGGGATCATTGCACTTTGCCAGTTTTCCAGCAAAAAGCTGAACTCCAAAGCTTGCAAAAACAAGCATTAATGTCAGCAAGAGAATGGAGACCTGAAAGACATTGATGACATATTAAGTCTGTTGGTAAAAACTCAGTGTTAGGTTTGGTTTAAACAGCAACATAAACAGATCATTTCAGATAATTATATAAAATTCATGGGTTTTTGATGATATCTTTTAACTTTTCCACCATGGAATTAGCCATACTGGAATGTCAAAAGGAAGAAATGAACAGACTTTGAACTATTAAAATAAAAACATATGGCTTTCATTTAATAAAATGGAATAAGGTATTGTTGATATGACTCAGACTTGCGTAATTTTTAAGGTAGTACTCTGCTCAATTTTATTTAATGGAACAAAAGGGAAAAAAAGTTAAAAAATTATATTTTGCCTGTTTTCTCAAAATAGAATCACCTTTATTGGCAGAGTATAACTCAGGGACAGGGGCTTTGTTTCCTTGCGAGTATGCGGGTGTGTATTAGAAGAATGTGCTGGGCATAGAGAACAGGAGATAATTCAGTCCTGGAAAGCAAATCTGTTAATTAGCTCCGGCTCCCTCTGCTGGCTGACTACTTTGGTCTCGGCAGAGAACAGTGGCAAGGGTGAAATACACAACAAACCACTGAACTGTATTGACTAAATAATCTAAACATACACCTTGAGTATACTAAAATTACACAGAAACACCATCAGGAGAAAGGCACAAGTTGACTTTCTTCTAAAATCCTTCAATGGTCCAAAGATTCATATACATTAGCTGTCAGGTGATTATTTCAGGTAATTAATTCCTTTATTTCAGTGGTGTGAAAATCCACAGTTTTATGGGTTTGCACAAGGAAAATAAAGAACTGGAGAAGTTTTAAACACATCTTTTAAAAAATATTAGCAACAATACGCCTTTAGTAACGCATCTCTCTTTGTCTTTAAAGAGAGTAATAATCTCTTTAAAATACCTTCCTGTCAACTACAATTACAGGTGGTCTCTCACTATGTTTCTAGAAAGCAAGATATAAAGCAGTCTTATGTAAAATAATTCATGTTTCTCATGCACAAGCAGAACTCATCAATAATAAAATAATCTTTGGATCACTCTTTTGTAAGGAAAAATTCTTCTACAACAGATTGTGAACAACGAAACTCTCACTTATCATATTTCCAGCCCTGTTTTTAGTAGAACCTGAATCAATGTTAACCCAATTAAAAAGAATGTTTTTCCCCTCAATCACAATTGTAAGCATTCATGCCCATATACTGAGGCTACTTAAAGTAGGGTATACCTGTAAGTTGGGTTTTTAAAGTTATTTTATGTCAACACACCCAAGATCTGGAGATAAAGTCTATGCCACATCCTTTAGGGAAAACACAGAATGAGATTATGAGCTCAGATGCATTAATTCCTAATCCCATTTGTGGGGTAGATGGTGTTGAATCTTCTTAGCCCAATCCCAGAATGAGGAAATTAAAACTCAGTGTAGAAATTAGGGTCAAGAGTTGGGAATAAAAGAGTCAGCAGACACTACCTCTGAATTCTCCATTAATTATACTTTCTTCAGAGTATTTCTCTTTAGTTTACTAAAAATGCTTATTTTTTTTGTGCTTAAATGCTCACATCAACTTTATTCATAACAGCCATAAACTGAAAATCAAATAATTAATTCTCCATCAACCAGCAAACAGACAAACAAATTGTGGCACATCTATAGAATGGAATATTACTCAGCAATAAAAAGGGATATATAATTCCTTCCACATGGAAAATATAATACACTATATAATTCCATTTATGTGACATTCTAGAAAAGGATAAACTATGGAAACAAAAAGCACATCAGTGGATGCATTAACCAGGGATGGGGGTAGAAAACTGACTTTGTAGAGGGGCTCAAGGAAATTTTCTTTAAAAAAATGCTTATTGGCTGGGCTCAGTGGCTCAGTCTGTAATACCAGCACATTAGGAGGCCAGGGCTAGTGAACAGTCTGAGCCTGCAGGTTCAAGACCAGCCTGGACAACTTGGTGAGACCTTGCCTCTACAATAAGTCAAACATTAGCTGAGCGTGATAGCGCATGCTTGTCATTCCGGCTACTTGGAAGGCCAAGGCGAAAGGATGGCTGGAGTCCAGCAGGTCAATGCTGGGGTGGCTGTGAGCGTGCCACTGTACTCTAGCCTGAGTGACAGAGTGAGACTCCAACTAAAAAAAATGCTTATTGAATTAGCTAAACTGATAAACCAGGAGCATTCTTGGGCAAAGTTTCTGAATGTGTACTGTGTTTTATTAGTGCCTTTATAACCCCTGGCAATCAACACAACTATAAACTTGACCTTGAGATGCAAGCCTCATTTTATGTGAACATTTAAACACACACACACACACACACACACACACACACACACACACACACAAGCATTTTTAGTAAACTAAAGAGAAGTACTCTGAAGAAAATACAATTAATGGAGTTAGACTGTGATGAACTGGAAACAAAGAGTAGTGTCACATACCAAAAAGATTTCCTTGAAGCCACTGAAAAGTTCTCGGACGACTTTCCTCATCTGGGGCACCAGTTTGAATATGCGCAGAGGTCGCAGGCACCGTAGAACCATTAGGAGTTGAGCCCCCGACTCCGCGGGCACATTTTGAGGCATCCAACAAAGAAATATTAAGCTCACCTAGAAGGAAACAATAATCTCTGGAGTCTGCCGAATTCATCCTCTACTCTCTGCATTCTATGAGGGGGGACCCCCAAAACACCTGGACTTTATTTGTAAACAATCGTGCTTTTATTCTTACATGTTTAAACTTCACTGACCTTCAAAGTACTCTCCGTCTGATAAAACACACCTAATCCAGACGCCTTTTCCACTGCTCAAAACAGTTTTTGAACTTGTCAGTTTTGATACCTTTTAGTGGTTCAGCTGTTTTTTTGCTTCACCTCCTCCACCTCAGCAAAACGTTTCCCCTTGAGGACTTTTTTCATCGGGGAAACAAGAAAACGTTGCTCGGGATGAGACTGGGTGAATAGGGAGGTTGGGGCACAAGGGTCATGCCATTTTTGGTACAAAACACCTGAGCATTCAGAGCAGTGTGGACAGGTGCACTTGTAAATTGCCCATCATGAAATGGGCAAACAGACTGAAAGAATCTCCAAAAAAATTAACTGAACCCAAATGCAGCCTCTCACAACACCAGCTGGTACACTGCTGCTGATGGGTTCCTAGAACACTTACCTAGTGATGGAAGCCTGTACTCCAAGGGCCTACCCTCCGAAAGATCATTTTGGGTTTTTTGGGTCCCCCCTCGCATGAGTGCCAACTGGCCACAACTTGTCACTCAGTAGAGATTCCACGTGCTGTGTGGGACAAGCACTCACCAGTTGTATATGCAGCCTGTTAACTCTAAACAGTGAACCTAATCTAGACCTGTGAGGGCCTCAGAAGAAAGTTTTGATGTGTATACAGGAATGAATGGGGGTGCACACAGAATCTGTGTGTCCACCAGTGCATTCTGTCCTTTTAACTTACTACGCTGGAGGCTCCTCTGATGTCAATATGACTGGAATTCCTCTTATCAAGTTTATTACTATTTTATTAATAATCTGCAACATGCCACTTGCTAATAATCACAATTCTCCTTGTTACATTTGTAAAGACCTTGACTTCATGCCTTCCTGGACATATAGAAAAAAGTAAAATTTCTTAAATTTCTTTGAGTCTGTTCCTATGGTTTTCCAATTGAGTTTAACTGAACAGTTAAAAGGGCATTTTGATCACTGCAATCAGGAGAAAGGTTCAAACAAAATCACTTTAGTTTGCTTTTAACAATAAGGGGCTCACAATCTATAACATGATTTAAATGAGAAAAACTTTTTTTTTTTGCACAGAAGCCTCAAAAATTATGGAATGCAAACTAGATTTGTTATTTTAGATCTTCCTAATGTATGTCTCATTCATCCATAAAATTTTGATTGGCATATTTGACAAATATAACTATTCTTAGATATTTATAATGCTTTAAATTTAGATTTTACACTCATGTCCCTCATTTGCCTATAATGGACTCCTCTATAGTCCAAAGAACTCAGGGCAGCTAAGCCTCTATGACTCACACTTCTCGCTCTTATACCAAGAAATGCAGGAGATTTAAAAAAATCATTACATTTTACATGCAGGAAATAACGAAAGACTTACAAGATATATAAATATGTCCATTACTCCACCAAAATCCCTGATGACAGCAGTTGGAGTGAAAAATAAGCCATCTGCCATAATCTTCAGATTAAGCTCAATGCTCATGAATATCACAAACACATACTCAGCAATCTGAAATGCGCAAAAGGCAGTTTGGTCACAATGAACAGAAAAATTGAAGGTTGGCATTTTACCTCCTAGCTGTGAGCTGAGATTTAGGGGCAGTACCTGTAAGGTGGGTGCATGCATGACTCTCCGAAAGGGGGATTCGAACATCATGGAAATGCACGAGCAGATGGTTACGATGATCATGACCCAGTCCAGGTAAGTGACCAATCCCAGCAAGTCACTGCCAAAGACCACACAAAATTAAGAAACACAGATGTTCCGGAAAAGGCTGCTACAAGTCCGAGATGATGGTTCTATGACTCTATTAACATGGCTTAAATAAATCCCCAATCACCTATTTTGTATAGTGAAAGAAAGTAAAAGAGAATTTTTATATTTTTATGTAGCATAAAATAGTACAGGAAAACTTCAACTGTGCATGAAAAACAAAGTTTTCAATGCTTACTAAAGTTGATGATACTTTGTATTTTTCACAGCTCCAGTGACAGGGTCAGTTTTAGATCTGTAAGAGATAATACACATATGACACCCTGCTATATAGCAAGCATGTTATAACTTGTCAGCATAATGTGTGCAAACATCCCACCTCCCTAAAATCTCTTTAATATCCTCCATAAAATGCCCATAATGAAATATGTGAACTATAGGTGACTTTGGAAGTCAGAGAACATTCGATGAAAGAAAAATCCACAGAATTTGCCGTTGATGCTTATCAAAGTAAAGTTTTATAGTTCTCAAACTACTTGATTTCAGAATTGGAGGCTCCATTCAAAATTTTCTGTCATGGATGTTACCAAATTAAATTTTGATTTTCATTTAAAAATACTCATTTAAAATCTTTGCCTTAGCAGTTCAAGGATGTTCTTCAAAATTATTTAATTAAATGCTCCATAAAAAGAGCTCTTCACCCTGCATTTAACTGTGCTCTTGTGGAATAATTTGTATAGAATTTCTTGGGAGGAGCGTCTCTAAGTTTTACTTTTAGGTAGGCTGTGAGCAGTCATCAGTGAGGCTTCTGGCAGAGTCTTTGTATATGTGTTCCCAGTTACAACAAAGTCTTCATCAGTTGTATTCAACATTAGCTGAGTTGCTGACAAAAGGAGAATTACCCCACACTAAATGGAGAATTAGCCATTTGATGTGAATGCGTAGACAGCCAATGGGATCATTCAAGATGAGGAACTCAAATTGGGAACTGATCAAGTCAACTTCTAAACTGCCAAGTTCTTATATTACTTGGTGAAAATTCAGAGAAGATTTGAATGATTATTACTCAGTTGTCTTAAATGATGACAGTCCCTTCTAGAACAGCAGAAAGAAAAACAGCTGGATAATCAGGACTAACTAGATCACTGAGCAAAGTTCTCAACCTCGGCAGACCTAAATGTTCTCCTTTGTTGAAGGAGGGGTACACAAGTAACACTAAGTGGTCCCCGAGGACTCTCCCATTCCCAAAATGTAGTAACAGTGCATATTAGTTTCCTAGAGCCGCTGTGACAAAGCACCACTGGTGCTTAAGACTGGGTGGCTTAAAGCAACAGAAATGTATTTTCTCATTGTTCTGGAGACTGGAAGTCCAAGATCAAAGTGTCAGCAGGGTTGGTCTGTTTCAGTCCTCTCCTCTTGACTTATAGATAACCATCTTCTCTCTGCCTATATTCACAGGGTCCTCTCTCTCTGCATGCCAGATGTTGTTGTCTTATAGGCAAACAATCATATTGGATTAAGGCCCACCCCCATGACTTAATTTTAAGTTAATTCCCTCTTTAAAGTTTTTATCTCTAAATACAGTCAAATTCTGAGGTGTTAGGGGATAGGACTTCAACATATGGATTTTGGAAGGGAAGAAACAACTCAGTCCACCACAGACAGTGATTATCATATGCTACTGATTAAAAACAAAGGAATCAAGTTACCTAATGATGGCATCAGCGAAGGCTCGAATACATAATGGGAAGATGGAAAGTTTTCCAATTTCCTCTAGGACTCTTCATGTATTCAAGATATTTGCTTAAAGTTATGTTTGCCAAAAATGTATTTCAGTCATTGATTACCTGCAAAACTTGGTTTAGGGCTCCACAAATACAGTACCCTCAAGGTTTACCCTATTGATCACTTCTTATACATTTCTTCCGTGTTGTTAGGATAGAGACAGTGGACAGTGGGTTTCCTTCGCATAACAGTTGTTCATGAAAGTACTATTCAACTTTCTTTCAACTTCACATTATTCTCAAATAGGCAAATTGGGGAATTTTGACCACAAAGAAACTACAAGTCTGATATACGACATGGATACTGACCTTCATCTCACCATGACATTTAGTCTCCCTTTGCTTTATTATTTCCAAAACAAAGCATGGAGTTAACAACACCAATATAAATGTATTAGGCAGGTGTTAAAAAACATAAATACTAAGAAAGGGATTGGCAGTAGTGGGAAACTGCCAGGGGATGGTGGCACACCTCATCAGCAAGGGTACCTGCATAATGAACATTTGTATACCTCACCCTGCATCGGACTCCACATCTTTGAAATACATTTTTTTTTAAAAGAAAGCATAAAGACGAATGGCTGTAAGTGCTTTATCAATGCGACTTTTCCATAAATGTTAACTACCTGTGACCTTTGTTTGTGTTCCACCTGGTCGGGAGCTCAGCAAAGAGGAGCAGCATGATAATTAGCCCACGGTTTATGACCCCATTAGGATTACACGTTCCTTCTCCTTCATATGACAACCCCCCTGCTGTTTGCACGACTCAGGCCAAACACCTGGCTGAAATGAAGTGTACTTACGCGTTGAAGCGTGCTCGGACCACCACCCGGCAAAAGTTTCTGAACCTGTGCTCCCGCCCGACGATGAACAGTGGCTTATCGAAGTAGGGGTGGTTCTCTCGCAGTTCCTCTTCTTGCACTTTCCTTGAGGGGGACATTGACAGGAGAGTAAGGCCAAGGGAAATGTTGCCATTCCCAAACGAGAGCCATGGAGCACAGCAGTTCCCGTACCTTTTCATTTCTGCTTGCTCCTTTTTTTCCTGAATCATCTTTATTTCACTGTCTTCTCTTTGTGCATTTCTATATCTCACTGTATTGGAATGCTAGAAATAAATTAAAAGGGGACATATTAACACAGGAGTTTTTTTTTTTTGAAGGACAAGATGTATTATTATGTTTTAAAAATAGAAATCAATATCTTTATTTTACATTTTTATATATGTTGATGGCCACAGTTTTCTTAGCAAGCGTATTTTTTTTTCTCTAAAAAGTAATTCATTCAGCACATATTAATTGAGGTACTATCATGGGCCAGGCATTATTCTAGTGCTAAGGGTATGCTATGGCAACGGAAAAACAAAACAAAACAAAAACAAAACACAAACACAATTCCTGTTCAAATAAATATGTTAGAAGATGCTTAGTGCTGTAATTAAAAAAAAAAAAAAAGCAAAGTTGGTGAGAGGCATGGAGGGTTCTAGAAGACTATGATTTAAAATAGACAGGTCAGGGTAGACCTCAACATGAAGGTACTGTTTGAACAAAGACTAGAAGGCGGTGAGGGCACAGGTCACTGACAAGCTGCAGAAGTGTGTTCTTCCAGAGGCGGGAGTGGGCCTGGTGTGTCTACAGGTCAAGTAGCCAGGATGGAAATATGGGTGGAACCAAGAGAATAAGGAACAGAGTCTGAAAGAACAGAATAAGGAAGCATACCATGCCGGGCCTTGGCAGTCCTTATACAGACTCTGTGGGAGGTGGAGAGCCATTGTTCAAATAACTGGATGGGTTTTGTAGAAAGCATTCCTTAGATTTAATTATCTGTATCTTCTGTCATTTGGAATAAGCAAAAAAGTTGAAATGCTCTAATTTTTAAAATGTTTCCTTTATGAGAGAAAAGACATAATTGTCGAATAATCAGAAGCCCCATGACGTTTTGCTATGGAGAAGATGGATTTTGGTATCCTTCTATACAAAAAATATATATAATAAGAAGTCTTTGAAGAAGAATTAAGCCTCTGGAATTGAGACTATTCAAACAGCGCCTTTGTTGCATATATTTAAACACACATTTTCAAAGCCATGTTTTAATTTGATTCATAAGTAGACTGTACATTTCTACTGAATCATACTGAACAGAAATTTTTGCCTGAAAATTTTCTCAGTGCAATAAGCCTGACTCTGAAGTTCTTTTTTTTTTTTTTTTAATTGAGTTGCAGTCTCACTCTGTCGCCCAGGCTGGAGTGCAGTGGCACACTCACAGCCACCCCATTGTCGACCTGCTGGACTCCGGCGATCCTTCCGCCTCAGCTTTCCAAGTAGCTGGAACTACAGGTGCTACCACACCCAGCTAATTTTTTATTTATTGTAGAGACAAGGTCTCACCAAGTTGCTCGGGCTGGTCTCAAATGCGTGGGCTCAGGCAATCCACTTGCCTCGGCCTCCCAAAGTGCTGGGATTACAGGCTGAGTCACCGAGCCCAGCCAACTCTGAAATTCTAAGTGGATAGGTCACATGTTAGAATTGATCACAATTCCATGTCAACAATATTAGCCAATCACGGAGTTCTGGATGTTAAAAATCATGGTGGTATCAGAGCTCTAGGCCAATTGGAACTAAGTTAATGAGGTAATAGATATATCAGGTGTCTCATTACCAACTCTTAGTTCTCAATTTTGCTTGGAACACTTCATAAAACCAGTCTACAGTGACTAAAATAGCAGTTTGTACAGACTGAAAGCAGATAAAGTACACAAGCACTCTAAAAGAGCTTAAGAAACAGGAACTAAGTGGTGAAAAAGACAAAACCAAAACAACTCTAGACTTTGCACCCTCATCTCTCAAGCACCGTTCTTGACTCTAGATACTCAAGACTCTGCTTTCTTAGCCAGTTTATCCAGATTCAACCTAAGGCTTGGATTTTAATCAGGGCTTCACTAATGATAGCAATGTAATATGCATTTTCCAATTCTTTCACGGTAATCGTAGCAAGGCATAGCAGCTGGGTAGTCCATCTCTTGGTTTCTCTGTATTTTTATGTGACTCCTTCATTTAATTTGGATCTCTGGGCTAATGTAAAGGAGTCTGCACTAACCATCATATCCAAAATCCCTGCCCCCACCTTTGATATCTTTATCCTACTTTATTTTACTTTACATGATAAAGTAGACCTATCACAGTAATAAAAAGATGATGGGAAATAAAAGGGCATCACTCAGAGGTTTCATTATGTGTTTACTTTCTTTTTTTTCTGTCTCCTGTACTAGAGTGTAAGATCCAGGAGGGCAGTGAATCTGTCTTGTTTCTCCACTGCTCCTCCACTTAGAATAGGACCCAGCACAGAATAGCCACTTGATCAATATTTATAGAGCCAGCAAATAAATACATGAATGACCTAGAGTCTAAAAGCAAAGACATTTTGGGGGGAATATTATGTAGTAGTAGACAGAAAAATTCTTCTAGAAATAGAATTTCATTTTCTAGTATGTAAAGCTCTGAAATGGTAGACACTGGATCTAGCTCTAAGATTATTTCATACTTAGTAAATATTCAAAGTTCATGATGAAAATCATTCCTGTAAAATGCTTCAAATGTCTCTAATTTCAAGTCAAATGTTGCTAATATGTCATTTTTGTGTTACTATTTTAACTAAGACATTTCTGTGTGTGGGATGACTGGATTTTTTTCCTGCAATTAATGGTTACTTTTTGGTACTTGGCTACATAATTTGTTTCCTGATTTCCTCTGGTAAGAAGTCTTAAGGAGACGTGGGAATACAACAACAACAACAAAAAAACCAGGCACTGGCATTGTCTGAGCAGTCATTTAAATATATTTTCATAATCATGCTTTCCAAATCCAAAACAATGCTTAGAACTTACATCTTGAGTCAAAGTTTCAAGAGATTTTCCCCTGCTGATCCTCTGACTGTTTGATCCGTGTCTTAGTGACCTAAAAATAACCACAATCCCTGGTCAATACATCTCAAGATCAAATTGGACCTTGAAGCAATGACTACAATAAAAACAAAATAAAACAAACCTTCTAATACAATATCACAAATTCCTATCATATTTCTTTTTAATAGCAAAAGCTTATGATCTATCCACATTATCTTTGATCTCATCTAACACAATTCAGGATTTATCCTTCTGATCCTGAAAGTGAAAATTTGACCCTTACTAAGGAAAAGGTTTCTGAAGGAAAGACTTGTTTTTGAATCCTTGGGTCCGATTGTGAGTTTCACTGTTGTTACCAACAGCAAATAGAACTCCATCCCTCACCCATGCCTGTCTGCCAATCAGGGCTGAGGGCGTTGGCTGCGTACAGTGACCATTTCCTGTAAAATTCTGTCCTCAGTGTCCCTGGCCCCGTCTTCCCTGCATATTTACCTGCGCTCTTGGCGAATGTGGTGCTGCACGCTGAGGATTGACCTTTCCTTTGCCGGCTGCCCCTCGAATGATCCGCTCAGCATGCGCTGTCGGGTGCAAGCTCTAGAAAGGAGAAAAAAACAAGCCCTAGATAAATGCACAGTTTGCACATTTGGGATGAATAATACATAAGTGCTCATTACTCTTAGTTTTTTTTTTAAGGGAACACCAATGATAAGACGAAATACAGCAAGTGACATATAACTGTAAAGGAAAATGAACTTTAGTCTCCCAGTCAAGGGAACTCACAAAACAGAATGTCACAGCTCTAAAGAGTTGCTGGAAAATAAACAGAAGGCATCCCTCCCATCGTTCTTCCTTCTGCCTCTCCCATCCCTAAAAACAACAACAACAACAACAACAATAAAAATGGTAGAACTTGGCTGGGTTTGATGGCTCAGTCTGTAATCCCAGCACTTTGGGAGGCCAAGGCGAGTGGATTGCTTGAGCCAGCGGGTTTGAGACCAGCCCGAGCACCTTGGCGAGACCGCGTCTCTACAATAAAATAAAAAATAGCCAGGCGTGGTAGTGCACCTCTGTAGTTCTGGCTACTTGGAAGGCTGAGGTGGAAGGATCGCCAGAGCCCAGCAGGTTGACGCTGGGGTGGCCGTGAGTGTGCCACTGCGCTCCAGCCTGGGTGACAGAGTGAGACTCCAACTCAAAAAAAAAAAAAAAAAGGTAGGTCTTCTATCAGAATTCATGAACAGTCATGCCAGCCTACCTATATACAATCATGGTGTTTTTGTTTTTTAAATTTAAACAAGGTTTCTAACAAAATCTACTCAGGCTTCTGGAATGATGAACGGTACGTTCCTAGAAGATTTTTAGGACATAAATTTTAGAGGCAAAAATGAGCTGGAATTCTGCTTTAATTTACAACAATGTGAACTTAATATCACTGAGCTGTACATTTAGAAATGGTTTCGATGGCACATGTTATATTATCTATCTATCTATATTTTAAAACCACAATTTCAAAAAAGCATAATACAACTTTTGGAATTATTACCTAGAGAACTCTCAATTGAAAGCTTGTGGCTCACAGGTAACCAGTTATCGATTTCTTTGTATTTTCTAAAACATGAAGACTTTTAAAAATATATTCTCTTTAGACCTGGTCCCCAACTCCCAGGCCACGAACAGTACCAATCTGTGACCTGTTAGGAACCAGGCCCCACAGCAGGTCGTAAGCAGTAGGTGAACGGAGTTCTGCCTTCTGTCAAGTCAGCAGCAGCATTATATTCTCAAAGGACTGAGAACTCTATTGTGAACTGACCGTGCAAGAGATTTAGGTTGCACGCTTCTTATGAAAATCTAATTTCTGATGATCCCATCCTGACCTTCCTTCCCCCATCTGTGGAAAAATTGTCTTCCATGAAACTGGTCCCTGATGCCAAAACGGTTGAGGAGCGCTGGTTTAGACCCTAACTGGGTGGGTGTTAATTTCGGACTTTCTAATGAGTGAGGACAATTGGGTAACTCAGCACCTGTGGTGTGAATGATGTTGGTGAGAAAACAAAATTTCTTCTCCAGAAAGCTTTCTCCAACGGGAATGGCAAGAATTCCCTTGTGACAGTAAAGGGAAAGAAAAATACTACAGGGGGCCAAAAGACAGGCGACACTGTTACTAACTACTTGGGTGACCTTTGGGCTCAGTTTCCTCATTGGTAAAATAAGGACTCACTCTCCAGGATAACTCATAGACTTCAGTGCAATGATTTTATGATATGCAAACCTTATGACACTATGTTTATTTAGCTGCTGATCACAGATATCGATGCTTCTGCTATTGTTTTAGGTAACACTTTCATCTATATATTTCTTAAAATGCGCTTCTTGAGTGGCTTTGAATTATATTATTATTGTCTGTCAAAGAGTTAAGATCGTTGAGAAAAGAATCTGTATCTGCTTAGCATACTTAAAACAGCAATTCTTATGATATCATGTATATATTTAAGTGCTTCAAAACGCTTTTGATGTGAATGAAGACAATTACGGCGACTGTCTATGAAAAATCATACCAATTCAATAAATGTAAATGCATTATTGGAAACAAAGCCCAAATAATGACTATTTTTGGTTTAATAAGCGGCAGGAAACAACTTTTCTATAGGTACATAAATTCATATAGAGAAAACGTGGAAAAATCTAATTATATTATACAAGGAGACCAGTGACCACACACAGGTTCCTGATGGATGAGGGAAAGACCCCAGATGAAAAGACATCAATCTGGGATAGAAAGAGGATACAGGAGCAAGGGGATGGGAAGAAAGTTCTGTAACACTTTGGCCCCGAGCACACCTGGATATCAAGACACGCATAGAAAGAGCACCACATAAATAAAACAGTAGGGCTACTTTGAAGCATGAAACCAGCAAGTTAGAAATGTGGCATACCTAAGCCATTGCCTCATTCTTTGGTTATATAAAATATTTTGCTATTTTGAAAAATAACAGTGTTGGCAGAAAGTGATTAGCTTCCATTGGACACGAGCAGATCTAATAAGAAGTTATATACTCTCACCCAATGTGCCCAGGTACATACAAAAGCATGGAAGAAGTTTGCTTTATTATCTTTTAAAGGAAATACAATGTTATCATATACAAGCACATACACTTATGCAAACCACAAACTACCAAAGAGTGTTTGAACCTGTACAATGTAATTATAGACTTTTACTTAAGTGTGCTCTGAATAGTAACATGAAGGGAGAAATGAATATCTCATCTATATAAAAGTACAGAAAAATGACTTGTGTTGTACTTCACGCTCCTGCAGCCTGTTTCTAAGCAAGCATGTTTAACACTTACGGCATTTTGTTCTCATCCATTATCTCCCTTCCTAGATTGTGAGTTCTTTAGGAAAAACTTAACACTCATCCCCACATTCCTAGAAGCTCAGGTCCTGGCCCTCTGACTGACTGATGGACGGAATGAGCAAGTGAAACTGTCGGAATGGGGCTTGTAAGGAGGGTAGAGGCAGGTGAAGGGACTGTGAATACCCCATCCCTAACTTGCTTGTCTCAAGCTTCAAAGTAGCCCAGTAGGTTTGCAGTTTCACAGCCAGCAGTATAGCTGCTAATAGAAAGTTCTTCCTTTGTCCGGAAGCCTCGTAGAGAAGATGAGTTGAGAGAACACTAAGTGTAGAACGACACATTACTGACTTCACCTCTTTTAAGTGGTGGAACCTTAGGTAAGTGACATGCATTTGCTGAGCCTCCATATACTCTATGTAAAAGGCAAAGAACAATTATGCCTTTCCTATTGGCTTCCCAGGGAGTCGGAAGAAGCACAGATGAGGATGAAAGTGCTTTGGAAACATCGACACTTTATTTAAATTTTAGTTGCTATAATTTCCTGTTGTATCTTGTCCCATTTCATGGTTGATGTCAAAAACATTCTATAAAGTGCTGGGAACTGCATAACAAGATTGACAGAGGATCACATTGGAAAGTCAGTCTTTTCTGTTTGGACTCTGATCAGCATGTGTCTCATTAAACTAAACCAAGTGTTTTCTGGAATGAACATCCATAACGCTACAGTGGTAGGCAGGTTTCTAAGACGAACCCCTGAACCCCCGAATCCCCGATGAGCCTGCTTCCTGGTTTTGATGCCCTTGGGTAATCCCTTTCCTCTGAGTGTGAGCAGGACTTAGTGATTTCCCTTCAAAGAACAGAAGACAACAGTGATGGGATAGGTTACAAAACACATGACTTCCATCTACCTAGCACTCTTGCTGTCCCTCTTTTCCTCTCTCTTGCTTGCTCTGATGAAGCAAGTTGCCTCGCTGTGGGATGCTCTCTGGAGAGAGTCACCTGATAAGGAGTTGAGGGCAGCCTCTAGATAACCACTTGGGAGAAACAGAGGCCTTCATCTAACAGGCTTGCAAAACCCTGTTTGGTCTCTCTCTAATCTCTCTTTCTAGTCTCATCTTTTACCAGAAAGGAACTCGTTCTCTTGATGCCATTCTCTTTGGTCTTTTAGTTCTCCACACATGCCACTTTCCAAAGAGTTCTAAGAGAACAGAGGTTATCTTTAAAATGATTCATGATTATTTCCCAGCTCTGGTACACAGTAGGTGCTCAATAAATATTTGTGGAACGAATGAACCTTGAAATTCTGTGAAGATCAAATATTTTAATTTCTTTTTTGATCACTTCATGTTTATGAAGCATGAAAACAATCGCAAACAAAACAGCATGTGTTTTAAATGTGCTTTTCAAAGGGGATGTCAAACAATCTTAATTTTATCTCAAGTTAGAATACTATGCCACTCAAGAATAACAGACTTGTAATAGATGAGACCCCAAGACAATAATGAAAAAAAAATCAGACATTGTTTTTTGCAACTAGAAAGTTTATAAATCTTCATCTATGTTGTATGCGAAAACTATTAGGGAGATCTGAAAGGCAATGTGAAGAAGGGCACACGATTTAAGAAATTTCAGTTTCTTAAACTGGAGATCTGATCCGTCACCGCAAACATGGTCTCCATATATCTCCTCTTACAAGAAGCTATTCGCAAGCTGAAATAGTGAATGACTAAGTAACTTGAGACTTTTAATATTTGACATAAAAAATGAGAGGCACACATCATTAAAGTTGCTAAGTAATAAACCTACCCAGAAGGAGAACTACTCGAATATTCAATTAAGTTATATTTTGCCACTTTAAATTTTTCATTAGGATCGGGATGCCTTTTGGTTAAAAGAAGTATGTCTACAGGAAGGAAATGTTCACTCATTTGCGGCCCAGAGAAAAAAGCAAAGCTAATGATGTTGGAAAAACCCATATTGATCTTCAGGGACGGTCTCACTTTTCTTAGGGTAAAGACTGGGTCATGTCATGGTATCAAGGCCCTTAAACATCTCCTCTATATCTCTTCATAATAGCAAGTACTAGATGGTCGGTTTCTTAGAAACTCCATCTAGCGGCCTAACATTAAAAAATTGGTCTTCCTACTTGGCTTCTGGAAATGGGAGGCACAAGGCTTTAAGTGTCTGGTGAAAAATAATGAAGTCTTTTGTCTTGTCTGAGTGAGGAAATTCTCCATTATGCAGGCATATGTAATCCCTTTATTCCTGTTCCCTGGAGGAGAATTACAGTGAGGCATTTTCCTTTTCCCAGTTGGGGTTAATGTTATGCCCTCTCTACCTTTGAAAGTAAAACAAGATGAGGACCCCTGAGGATGATTCAAATGTGGGAATATTCTTCGGCAAACACACATCCCCAGTTGCAAAAATATTACCCCTGGTTTCTTGCCAAGCCTTTGAAAAAAAAATGAAAGATTGATTCTTTTTTTTTTTCTGCATTGCCTTTGTGCTGTGGAATTTCAATTGCCCCTTATATGACAGCTATATATATATATATATATATATATATATATATATATATATATACACACACATATATATATATACACACACACACACATATTGCCCCTTATATGACAGCCATATATGTGTATATATATACATATGTATGTGTGTGTGTGTGTGTGTGTGTGTGTGTGTGTGTGTAGTGTGTGTGTATAAAATCTTTTATGGAGGTTGGGGAAGAGAATCATGTCTTGAAATTGTCTCTATTTTTCTTGACATTTCTCCATCTAAAATATTTTAAAATTGGCCCAAAGATTATGATTATAAGAGAGATCTTTGGAGCTTTATTAGTCTTTAAACACCACTAGTTGTTTATAGACACAGTGGCAGGGGGTCTCCTATTCCTTTCTTCTTTGTCTCCATGTCTTCTTTCTTAATGTCCCAGAACAAAGGTGTGGGAAAAGCCTGTACACTCTGTAATGAAAGAGAGAGGCCTATGAGTCTTCAAATTATTTTTACTCATTATAGAAAAGTTAGAAGGCTTGATACCATCTGGTATTAAATGCAATTACCATCTAAAGGAACTGCAATGTAACTTTGCAGAGCATTGCATTTGAGAGCTTTTACTCAAATCTTGAGCTCCACAAGGTAATACTTTTTAAAGTATTATCAGGGGTTGGTTAATGTAATGCAATCACATTAGCAGACAACAGGAAAATAGTCCTTCAATGGTAATTATGTAAAACTATGACTGTATAACTAAGAGAATAGAAAATGAGTATTTCCTGGAAATGGCTCTTACCTGACTCCACTAGAGTGACAATGGGATCATCCAAAGTAGAGACAACAGCGGATGTTAATGGGTGAACTCCTAGGTAATGGCCTCTTGCTGAGATGAGGAAAAGTGACATTTTTATCTTAGTGGATACACCACTCCTTTGTGAATCAGTTCTGTCCTGAGTAAATGGATCTGGCTCTTGAACAGCAACAGCCAGTTAGTTCTTCCCAATCTTGTGTTATTCATAAAAATGTTTTCGTATGCAAATATGTAAATATGTGGGCCACCAGAACCTCATCGTAGGTAGAAAATGCAATAAAGAAAACCTTGAATGTCACCATCTTATGCACATATGCACACACTACAAAGGAAAAATAATTCATGAGAAATCTATGCCTTTAGTGCATCTATTAAAATTTAGTGTAAAAAAATTCCTGCAACTGCACATAATTCACTGGGTTTCAAATTTAGAAACCCGACTTCTGACCCAGAAACACGAACATTTCAGTGCAAAGATTGAGCTTCTTCTTATAATAAAAATGCAATTTTACAAACGTTGCAGAAACTACCAGCCAATTTTTCTACAGATATATATTTAATTTTTTAAATTACTTATTACTTTACCGTTCAATGACAAAATAACAAAAGGAAAACCTTGTTAAAAATCTCTTTCTATTGTCATAGTTTTGCCTTGCCAGGAATGTCAGATAGTTGGAATCATACAATATGTAGCCTTTTCAGATTGACTTCTTTCACTTAGTAATATGTATTGGTATTGCCTCCATGTCTTCTCATGACTTCATAGTTCATTTCTTTTTCACTCTGTATAATAATTCCATTGCCTGGATGTATCACAGTTTGTTTAACCATCTACCTTCTGAAAGACATCTTGTTTGCTTCCAAGTTTTGGCAATTATGAATAAAGCTGCTATAAACATCAGTGTATGTCTATGGAGATGTACATCTATGTGCTTCTAGGTAAGTATATCTATGGAGACAGGAAAAAGATCAGTGGCTGCCAGGGGTTGGAGGAATAAACATACGGAACACAGAGGAGTTTTAGGGCAGTGAAACTTTTCTGTAGGATACGATAATGATGGGGTGCATGTCATCACACGTTTGTTCAAGTCCATAGAATGTACAGTACTATGAGTCAGCTCTAACATAAAACTATGGACTTTGGATGATAATGATGTGGCAATGTGGATTCATCAGTTGTACCAAATGCACTCCTCTAGGGGGGAAGGTTAGTAATTGGGAAAGAAGGCTGGGCTTGTGTGGAGACAGCGGGTATGTGGTGGGAAATCTCTATAGCTTCACTCAATTTTGCTGTGAACTTAAAACTGCTAAAAAAAAAGTCTATTAAAAAATCAAATTTTATGCCAGGCGTGGAGACTCAAGCCTGTAATCCCAGCGCTTTGGGAAGCTGAGGCGAGAGTATTGCCTGAGCCCGCTGGTTTAAGAACACTGGGCAACATGGTGATACCTTCTCTCTACAATAAATCAAAAAATGAGCCGGGTGTGGTAGCGCGCGTCTGTAGTTCCAGCTACTTGGAAGACTGAGGCGGAAGGATCGCCTGAGCCCAGCAGGTCGAGGCTGCGGTGGCTGTGAGCATGTCACTGCACTCAGCCTGGGCGATGGAATGAGACTCCAACTCAAAAAAAAAAAAAAAGAAAATCAAACTTTACCTGTATGATGATCACTTATGTGCCTAGCCTCAAATTGTACCCCACGTCTTAAAAAAAAAACAAATCTTCCCACATCTGTTTGGTAAAACTTTCTAATCCATAGCACTATTATAATCATATTTTGGGTTTATTTTTTAAAATCTATAAATCATACTTTGATGATCACAAATCAAGTACCATCTAGGAAAGTATTTGGACACATCATTTTAGTTCCATTTAGTTCTATTTTTTCATTTTAACATTTCTACTATTTTATATTTTATGCAAATGAATATACCCACAGATCTTATCTCCTTAGTGTCTATTTCTCTGAATACACTTAATTTTCATCTGTATCCTCAGGTTTTGTGTCTTCAAATAGTCTTTCAACTAACTTACAAGAGTTTTAAGTGTCAGGAAAATCTTAAGGAAAAACCAACTACAAAAAGGCAGATAATAGAATCATTATGACATTAATTCCCAATATTCTTACAACTTGAGGTTATTCTTGCCAAATATTGGTGATAATAAAAAAAATTGCTTCCGTCTCAGGAGACTGACCCAAACTCTGGGTCACGAGGACATCTGTCCCCCTTCCTCTCAACTGCAGGATCACTCCAGTGCCCTGCCTTCTCACAGTGGAAGCATGGGTCCACCAAGAGGCTATCAAGTCCAGCTTCAAGGTCTGGGGGATGTTGAAAGGAACTCCGACGCTCTCAGTGATGTTGAGGGTGTCTTGCTAGTCATGCCCAGAATATTATGCTGCATAAAAATAACATGACCTTATCCAAAGTTGCTGAATGACTGGGCTAACCTATGGAACAATAATTCTGAAAGAACTTATCCAATGGAAAAAAGCAAATGGCATAAAATGCCTGGCTGTTGAAGACACTACTTATTTCTTGAATAAATGAGTGAATGAATTTCTTGGAGGTCCTTTATTTCAGGAAGAAAATTCAGCTAATGCCACTTAAAAAATGATATATTAATAAATAAGTAGTGATTTTACAAATATTTAAAGAGTATATAATTCCTATATATAGTCAATAAAAATGATTCATTAAAAATGATAAATAGGAGAAAAACGAATCCTGTATAGTTCATTAAATATGCTTAATTTTATTATAGTAAGTAGCACTTGCTAAAGACAATTCTTTAGACTCTTAAACTATTAATGTAAGTGCATGACCAAGAAAACTATGTTATAAAACCAAATGTCACAATGCAAACATCACACCAGACTGAGCATTCACAAAGGTTATAAAGATACCGTCCTAGCTAATGAGGTACTCACCAGCAAACCACAAAAGGATGGAACTTTCTAAAATAATGTGAAATGTTTAATTATTTTATTTTGACATTTCTGTATTCATTCATCCTAGCAGGAAGGATAATGCATTTTTGCTCAATTTCAGGGCTTTGAATTAGAGGGAATCTCACTAGAGGTAACGATGCTTTTGAAAGCACATTGCTATTTGTTTTTTATTTCATCGGATGCAGAGAAAAGGTCACCGCCTTTTGAAAAGACGCTTTCTTTAGTGGAGCTGAACGATATAGTCTAAGTCAGAACAACAGCAAATTTAATAGCAATCTTGGAGTTTATAATTTAAGTAGTGGAACATCCTCCCTCTCACAATACTCTTCAAATAAGTCTTGGTGGGGGTGGGGGGAACCACATAGATGATTGTTCGTGCCAAGTGATTCACCTGCATTTTAGCACGTGCCAGTATCATCAAGTTCTGTAAAAGTGGCCCATGTCTATTCTCCTTAAAGAGTTCTCAAATATATATCCAAAGATGCGTTTCTCTTTCTCAAAACGTCAATTAATTTTTAAAATGTGCAAGAACACAAATTAAAGATGATTATGTGTAGAAACGTGTGACTATACCCATGGATAGAGTCACAACCCTCCAGGGTCTCCCCTTTCTGAAAGACTTGTTCCTTTCTGGGCTGGAATTTTCTGTTCCCAGTAATGTATGTAACATACTTTTTGCTGGAATAATGTGGATCTTGTTTCAAATGGAAGATGGATATTTGGAAATATGGGTCCCCTGAGAACCAAGACCACTGGCAGACCTCCAGCTCAATTACTAGGACTGAGGACAAAAGTTCCTACATCAATATGACTTGACTTGTCCAGGAAGGCAAAGCTGTTAGTCAGCCAGAGCAGCTTTCCCCAAAATTCATTTATGTGCACTATAGACTGCTGGACCAGCCCATTTCTCCAGACAACAGGGTGCTCAGCTGGCCAAACTATGCAACTCAAAATATTTGTTATTCATCAAGACTTTTTCCAAGACCCTACCCAATGAGGTCTATCCATCTCAAACAATTTTTAAAAAATGCTATTTGAAAATATCATTTGTATTTGTTTTTAAAGGTCACACACATGTATGGCTAAATCTTTTTAAAATATTAAAGGCACAAAAGAAAAACTAAATTTCACATGTGAGGATGGCAGTTTGAGGTCACCATTTATTTTTCCTCTTTGTAGATCACCCAAGACAAGAAGGAAAATGGAAACAGAAGCGCAAGGCCCTCTGGGAAACCAGTAGCTGAAATGTGGAGCCAGAGTGGGTGGAAAGAATACGGAAGCCAGTGGAGAGCTACCAGACAGTTCATTGTCCTTTTCTTGTCCCCAGTCACAGCACTGCCCTCCCCAGAACAGTCACGGAATTGTTAATCGCAGGTACCTTGAACAGTCCTAAACTCACATCAAAAATTCTGCCTAATGTCAATCAGATCGCCGCCCTGCAAGCATCTAAACCCAACCCCCAAACCTTATACATATCCACCTCTGGCCTATCCCTTCTGAGATGATATCAAAACTGCTGAAGTGTTGGTTTCTTCCACCGGAATATGTATTACATTTGTACACTTTGCTTGACCAGTAAATTATTCAGACAACTTTTCTGGGCAGTCACCACAGCAAAGACAGATGAGAAAACTGAGGGGACAGATGAGTGAGTTGCTCAAGTTTATGGAGAAGCAAAGCCTGACGCCAGCCAGGCCTTCTAACACCAAGTCCAGAGTCAGAGACAGTGGGATCCTGAAGATCACCTCCTTCAGATGACAGCACCGGGAATGTAAACAAATCATCCCTTTGCATAGCCAGGCCTCCAGTAACCTTAAGTCAGGGAGTTGCTTTGTTTTCTTTTACCCAAATATGTTTTCTTTTACCCAAATATGTGTTATTTTTTGAAAGCTACTCTTAAGACACTAATGTTCCATCATATCCCCCTTTTTCTTACCTCCCACAGGATTTAAAGTTTATGTGACTAAAGTTTATGTGACTCTATCTGCACCCAAATCAGGGCAAAAGCCAGCCTGTGACGTACTTGCCAAGATGACTCAGCTCAGGTCTTTTTTTCATGTTTCCCTACTTACCTTCTTGGTGAGGAACCTCTTATGATGTTAAAGACAATCATTGTACAAACATTGAAAAAAAAAACTGGAAAGTCAAGAGTGGTAGAACACTAGAACCACAGTCTCTATCAGACATTTACTTGTATTAAAGCAGACTCATCTATTAAAAGATTGAATCTGCATCCTCTTTGTCTTAAGGCACTTTCTTTTTAAAAAGCCTTCTTTCAAAAATGCAACTGGTCCTAGGAGAGGCCACTGCTAACTCATCCAGGAACTCCGGCAGGAAAAATTAACAGAGAACAAGGTTGGAGACCAGGGGAGGGGAGTCTTCAGACACAATAAGGACACACTGAGAGACTGGTGAAAGTTTTTTCTGCTTCCCAGTTTTATGGAAGGTTATTCGAATCAACCACCCCGAGGCTACTGTAAATATTTTCCTTTTATTTCTTTTAAGTTCCTCCCCTCTCCCCTTTTTCTTTCTAGCTGCTGTTACTCCTTGGAAAATAGCACAGAAAAATGTCCACGAACACCATAGACATAGACCCAATCTATTCTTGATAACTCGAATTTCTTTTAACAAACTGTTTACAGTATAATGCAAGTATGGTACCACTACTGCTACTATTAGTGGTAAAAAGAAGTATTTCCAAAGAAGGTATCAGTGTGCTATCTTGACCTTGTCCTAACTTCATGCAGAGACTAGTGTAGTAGCAATGAGAAAACCATTTTTACAGAAGAAACAAACAAACAAACTAGAATGCTTTCTAAGATCCAATGTTTTATTCTAAACAATTCTAAGGTTTTTGTTTTTGTTTTCCAAAGAATAGTGTTTTATTTCCTGAGGTTTGCAAGGTGATATAGTTCAGGGAGTATGAATGAACTGCCTCTCATTCTGTCGTATTCTATTCTGTAGTAAAATACTATCGGCTCGAGGTATTCCCCAAACTACATAATTGTTGAACAAGTTTGAGGGGGTCCCATATACCCTGATAGGCTTTAAAATTCTACTATGGACACCATAACATTAAAAATAAAAATCTGCTTCTGTAGATTAAAAAATCAACAACTAAATTTTCCCCTCGCCATGTGAACTTAGAAGAATGTAATTTCTAGCATCATTATGGATGTGTCTGAATACAATTTCTATAAAACATTGGAGAGTCTCATTCATCCAATCCATTCAATTTTATGACATGGCGCACCTGTTAAGTCAGTTTTCACTGTCAGACCAATAAGCTGAATCTGTCAGAAAAAGTCTGGCTTTATTTTTTCAATTCAAATAACATGTAATCACAGGCCTTTGTGACAGTCATAGTATTATTTCTAAGGCCTAACTCTAAGGTAGGCAAATTCTAGGAAGGAGGTTTTCCAAATAAATGTCATCTGGATAAATGGTGAGGTGTGGCCCATTGGGACCCTCCTTTTGGAGAATGTCACATGGGAATAGTCCTTTTGTTTGGCAACGTGTAGAATTTTACATCCTGGATCAGTACACACTGTGAAGAAAGGTGTGAGTTTCACCTTTCTTTTGTAAACTAAGAGAGGGATATAGAAAAGAGAGTGGAAAACGAAAAGTGTCAGATCGGTTTTAAGAAGGAGTTTGTAGGGAAGTGAGGCCTAGAGCTCTCTTCCTTCCAAGTATCTGCTTCTGCCTGGGAAGGTCTCCGGGTACCCCTAGGGCAGAGTCACACATGCTGTAAGCAGGTGTTCTGGACAGGTGAGTAAGGTTGTTTTGCTTCCTGATTAGATTGGTGGATTCTCAACACAGACTTCAGCGAATTATAATGCCCTTTTGAGTAGTTTCTGGTTTGAGGGAGAATTTCTTCTCCTATGAGGGAATCAGCATTGCTCTAGGACTCTACCAGGAACTTGTTCGGTGTAGTAACAGACAAAGTAATGCTTCCCAAGTACCATGTGTGGTTCAAGGTCATCCTCATGGCAGGTCTATTGATAATTCCAGGATGGAGAGACCAGCCAGTTGGGAGTAAACATAAGCTGGGACTCAGGTTGCCTATTTCAATGAGTTTTTAAATGTTGACGCCATCAGGTTTTTTAGTGATAATACACTAGCCCTAGAAATAGTTATCCTTACCTCAGAAATTCTTTAAAACACATATATAACTCTACATATGAATAGCAACCAATCTAAAGAACCATACTATCTTGATTAGTTAGGATACTTTCTTTTATTGCATAGAAATTCTAGATAGTATTATAAGGTAAGAGAGTTGTGACCAGATGTGGTGGCACATATCTGTAATTCCAGCACTCTGGGAGGCCAAGTGGGAGGATCTCTTGAGTCCAGGAGTTCAAGATCAGTCTGGGCAACATAGCAAGACCTCATGTCTATTAAAAAAAAAAGTTGGGTACAGTGGCACACACCTGTAGTCTCAGCTACCTAGGAGGCTGAGGTGGAAGGATTGCCTGAGTCAAGAAGGTTGAGGCTGTGGTGAGCTGTGACTGTGCCAATGCCCTACAGCCTGGGCAACAGAGTGAGATCCCAATTTTAAAAAATAGTTTTTCAAATATATATACTTAGCTTTATTTCCTCAGTATAGTTTTCCAAGCTATCGTAATGTAAATTCTTGGGAAAATGCTTTGACGTCTTAGGGACAGATTGATGAATCTAGTAGAAAAAGACGAGAATTCCTCCCACTTACCACAATGGAGAGGGCTTCCTAGTATGAATTTGTCCGTTTGCTTTGTCAGCTGCCCTATCTCCAGCTCCCGATATCGAGTTGTGTCATTTACATATGTCTATGTAGTCTCTGTACCGATAAATGATATTCCAAATGCTTACGCATTTTTTATACTTAACGTGTTACTCTATAACATAAGATAGATTCTTATAAAATACTCTTAAGTGGGTTGCTTAATTTTCCTCATTGATCCTTCATTTTAAGGCATATTTTAGGAAGTAGCATTAAAAGGTTATGTTTTCTTAAGCATTCTAGGATGGGTATTCCTTTCATTCTTACTAGATTTTAAATAAATTTATTTTTGATAGATTTTAATAAATCATAATTACTTTATCAAGTTTACTCTTTTACTATTTTTTCTTTAGATTGTGATTTTTCCTGTAGGTATCACAAATGATGTAAAACAGTTAAAAAATAATAGTAAGGTATTCTCTCCTTTTTGTGAATCTTTATACTCACAATTTATATTTACATACATGAATAAAAAAGAAATGGCTTTGTGAGTTATAAAGTATTTAGAAAAGACACTAATAATGTCTTTGACATTATTTATAACCATATAGATACTCAAAGCTACTTTCTAGTAGAAAGTATATGCTGATGCCCAGAAAATTAATTCATAAAAAAAACCTCCTTTTTGATTAATATAATCTTCCTTGGGTTTAAATATGTATCAACATTAATTGGTATTACCTTAAAATTTTAGTGACTGCAGTCTCCTTTTCCAGAAGGTTCCTTGCCCTGATGCTGAAAACGGATTTGCGAAGCTGAAAATTTAAAAAAAGTATGACTTTAGTTTTGGAATGTAAAGAAATAATAATGTCCTGGCAAGCTGTTAAAGAAATGACACAGTTAAAACAGTAAATATTTTTTTTTTTACTAAACCATCATCATATGATTGATTCTGTTATTTAATATTCTTTTCTATTTTTACTCTTATTTGGGCAGAAATGTGAACAAACTCGTGGAACACCATGTCCCAGCCAAGGATGGCACATTGACTGTGTGTCACTGTGACAATGCTGTCTTTTTCTTTCCAAAGAATTTAACATTGAAGCTAATATTGGATTTTTTGTTTGTCATTGTTAAGTAAAATATTCTCTAATCCACATTATGTCTGTGGCAGATTCTGGCCTGTGACCTAATACTAATCTGAACAACCAATTTAAGAGTTGTTTTGCCTGCAGACATGAGGTCAGCTGAGATGGGCATTCAAGGTTTCCTCCTAGTTGGCGATGATTAAATTGCTCCAGAGAAGAGGACTAAGAAAAAAAAATACTAGAGGTTGACTATAAACCAGAAGATGCATTGCCCAAATTCAATTTTGTCTTGCTTGCTAGTTGTAGAAGTAAGGTCAGTGGCAGGTATACAAGGAGTCAAAGTGACAGAAAAAGGGTAAAGAGAGAACAGAGAAATGCATCATCATATTTCCATAATAACTGACTGGGCTGGGCACAGGGGCTCACTCCTGTAACCCAACACTTTGGGTTAGCTGGGCGTGGTGGTACATGCCCATAGTACATTGGGAGGCTGAAGTGCAAGGATCGCCTGTACCCAGGAGGTCGAGGCTGAGATGGGCTGTGATTGTGCCACTGCACTCCAGCTTGGGTGACAGAGTAAGACTCTAAAAAACAAAAAAACCAGCCGGGCTCGGTGGTTCAGCCTGTAATCCCGTGCCTTTGGGAGGCTGAGTTGAGTGGATTGCCTGAGCCTGCGGGTTCAAGACCCGCCTGGGCAGCAAGACCTCATCTCCACAATAAATAAAAAATCAGCCGGGCGTGGTAGCACATGCCTGTAATTCCAGCTACGTGGAAGGCTGAGGCGGAAGGATCACCGGAGCCCAGCAGGTCGAGGTTGCGGTGGCCGGGAGCGGCCACTGCACTCCAGTCTGGGCGACAGAGTGAGACTCCAACTCAAAAAAAAACCAAAGAAACAAAACAAACCCCAAAACCTTACTAACTAACTAGATTTATGATAATAAGTATAACTACAGTTAGACTAAATAGACAAGATTTGCCAAGCACTTAGCATGACTATCCGTGACCATGGGAAGACTTAGGGTAACTAAGAATCAGAGTTCTTGGCTTCCAGAAATGAATAGCCTAGTTAGGAAGGCAAGGGTGGGGCACAGGAACTCATCAGTGAAAAGGACAATACAGTAGACAGCAAAGTGCTGGGTGACATGCAGAGTAGACAGGATGAGAGAGGCTGGAGCACTTTTAGGGACAGCACATCTGGAATGGTCGGCGAAGACTTCACTGAAAGAGTGGAAGTTGCTTGTACCCCATATCTTTAAAATAAAAAAAGGTAAAAATAAAAATAAAATATATTAGACCTAAAACGAAAAACGAGTGGCTATTGCATTGGGTCTTGAAGGATGGTTAAGATTTCTAGAGCAAAGGTAATACAGGGTAAAGGAATAAAGTTGGAAATGTGTACACAGGGCAAGTTAATTTAGTGCAAACTATCTGGTTATGTGCTACGCTGACCGGATCTTTAAGCAAGGCAAGTAGAGGGAACAAAACAAAACAAACAAAACCTCACGTGACAGAAAACTCTGTATTCAGTAAGAACAGACCACCGAGTCAGCTTCCTTTCAACAAGGGTTAGGTAAGTGGAGGTACACACCTGCAGAGTCCCAATCTACAAACAAACCTATAAACAAATGCCATACTGTCAACCAACATGTCCATCTGCCCACAGGTGGAGAAAAACCAGTCACAGGTTGGTCTTTCCAGCCACAAATGACAACCTAGATAACATTATAACTAGCAATAGAGTTTTTATATTTCACAGCAGATCTGTGAGCAGGATCACCGAACTCGTTGGCAACTTCCTCCTCATGAGAAAAGGTGGCTCATTTATTTTTCTTTCCAGTAATGAAAAGCTGAAATGGTTTCATTATTCACTAGAACACTTTGGAGAATAAATGGATGTGTGAACAAGAAGACAAGAGGGGATGTCATTTATTTGGAAATTAAATTTTTGGGTAGCATACAAAAGGGAACTCCAAAAAACCTGGAATTTATTTATTAAAAATTGTGTATTTATTCTTACGTGTTTAAACTTCAGTATCTTCAAAGTACTCTCCATTTGATGCAATACCCCTATTGAGATGCTTTTTCCACGGCCCAAAACAGTTTTTGAACTTGCTAATTTTTTATGCCATTTAGTACTTCTGCTTTTTTTTTTTGAGTTGGAGTCTCACTCTGTCGCCCAGACTGGAGTGCAGTGGCCGCTCCCGGCTACCGTAGCCTCGACCTGCTGGGCTCCGGGGGCGATCCTTCCGCCTCAGCCTTCCAAGTAGCCGGAATTACAGGCATGCGCTACCACGCCCGGCTGATTTTTTTGATTTATTGTAGAGATGAGGTCTCGCTGCCCAGGCGTGTCTCGAACCCGCGGGCTCAGACAATCCACTCACCTCAGCCTTCCAAAGGCGCGGGATTACAGGCTGAGCCACCGAGCCCGGCTAAGAGGTAATTTTTAACATTGACTTAACCTCCCTACGTTGATAGCACATTTCTAAAGGGTGTTTTTTTGTTTTGTTTTGTTTTATTTTTAGAAGTCAGTCTCACTCTGCCACCCAGGTTGCTAGAGTGCAGGGGCATAATCATGGCACACCACAGCCTCCATCTCCTGGGCTCGAGCGATCCTTCTGTCTCCGCCTCCCTAGTAGCTGGGAGGGATTACATGCTTGCCCCATCATGCCCTGATATTTTGATTTTATTTTTTGTAGAGATGAGGCCTCACTATGTTTCCCAGGCTGCTTTCGAACTCCACGCCTCAAGAAATCCTCCCACCTCAGCCTCCCAAAATGCTGGGATTACAGGCATGAGCCATTGCACCTGACCAGGAGGATTGTTGAGGGACACTTTTAGAGACAGAAAACTCAACTAAAGGCCCGATCACAGAGAAACATCTATCTGCTCTTTTGCCACACACAGTCCTGAGACAGGCCCAGGCTACAGAGGTCCTGTGGCAAATGCCACAACTCTCATTTCATCTTAAAGGACAATGATATGTCCTAGTCATCTTCCCTTCAGTGTAAAATGGCAGTCAGAATTCAATCACTTACCTACTGCCCTCCTAATTTCATGTTAGGAAAAACCTGTAGGATGATATCCTGTATAGGATTGTCTAAATGACTTCTGCACTACATAAGATTGCTAAAAGGCTGCTGCATTGCCTTTGTCTTTGAACTTGAACTGATTAAAACAAAATACAGTATTAATCTGTACAAGGGAATACTTGAGAACTGTTTTAATAACAGCAGACACAGCAGGAACAAAGAGTATTGCAATAGACAAACATAAGATTCAGCTTTTAGATATTTTTGAAAGAAGGATATATTTATATTTCTTCTTTCATATATATTTGATATTGTTTGATGTCCTCTATATGTATTTGTAGTTATCTATTTTAACTGTTCATTTTTCTAATAAATAAAGAAAGCCTATAGTGATTATTTAGTGATTTCTTCAGTTTTTCTTCTTTCCACAGTAAAGCTTTGGGTATTTCTTTTAGAAAGAATAGTCTTAGGTTGTGCTAGTCACAAAAAACTCAGAGCTACGCTGCTCTGCAATGCCCTCTTCTGGCTCCAAAAGATACTAACAGTCACCGGAAATTATCAAAACATAAAGAACAGCGATCCATTTCATGATAGGTAATTTTATATCTGAAATTGTAAATTACAGCAATGAAAGGAGTCAGTAACTGCTCATTCTGGATCTAAATGTATCAGAGATGTAGGAATTAAAATGGGGGGATAGGTGATACATTGACACAGAGTTTGCGTGAAAGAAAATCAAAGATTAATTGAAAGAGTTTTTTGTGGTTTTATTTTGTTTGCAAACCGAAAACACTGAACTGCACCAGATAATTATTTGACTGAATCAGTGACAAAATTACATTTAAATTTTCAAACAACATAGAAGTAATATTTTCAAAGTGTTAAACTTTTAAGTTAAAAGATGTTTCCAGAATTATGCTATTTAACACAGAATTCAAGAAACTGGAAGTGCAACTTAACTTGTTACTAGTTACTTGTGGCTGAATAATTTGGACCCAAAGGACACGCCAATAGGTGGATCTTGCTGAATTTTGAACAATGAATTTTAATTCTTTTAATCTATAGACTAAATCCTATTTTTCCCTCCTTACAACGAAGCAGCCTAGCTCATTTTATCTGTAGTTTCTAGGAGACTGGGTTTTGCTGAGAACACGCTCATGGCATAGTTCCACACATTCCTCTGTGCTCTCTTTCCTGAAAACTGGCAGCTGGATCCAGAGGTTTCATCAGACAGTCAGGCTTCATCAGGTATTCTTACTGTTAAGTCAAATTGTCTCAACCGTGCTCACTGTAAGTTTTTTTCCAACTGGCCTGCAGTCTCTGGCAAAGCTTCTTTGTTCCCAGATATGACAGTATGCTCCAAGGTCGTCATGGACACTTCCTATTCCAAATCAACCATTTTCTCCAAGCCACCATAGTTTACTTATTGGGACACTGGGAAATTGAAGAAAATAATCCAGACTCCAGAGATGCCTACCGCTACTGAGTTAGTCATTATTTGAAGGACTTTGCAGGAGTTTAGTCTGTTATCTTCCATTTAAATTCAGAACCCAGGGTTTTCATTCTTACCTAAGCTCTTCTATTTGACATCTATGTCTCCTTTCTCCCCAGCCCCTAAATCAAGAGTCCTGATTATCAAGGAAGCAAGGGATGACTGAATTAGATTATCTCATAATCACTCATTGGTTTTATGTCCCATTTTATGGACAATAGTCACAGAATAACAATACCTAACACAACCAAGACAACTAGTGAATATTTTTAAAGTGTTCCCATTCACATCCTCATTTGTATACCCATACTAAACTCATGTTACCAGAGCAAATAGTTACCATATAGTTTACTCTTCATTTTAATCCCGCATAGTCCTAGTTCTTACATAAGAATGTAAATTTTTATGCCGATGTCTTTGAGTCACTTTTGGAATTCATTTTGGTTGTCTAAAACATGGTTTTTAGTAGTATAAAGGTTCATTGGAACAATATTGCTTATGTCTTATATTACTTATAGTCTTACATCTTAATAACAGTTTTTCTGTCACTTTCAACTTAAACAGTTTTCTGGATGTAAAAAAAAAAAAAAAAACCTGGCTCACATACGCTTTCACTGGGTATCCTGTACAGGGAGTGCCAAAAAAATGTACACACATTTCAAGTATGGGATTTGCTAAAAAAAAAAAAAAAAGAAAATGGCTTGAATCAAATGAAGAGCGAATGTCATACTATACATTGTTACCATAATTTAACTCAACTTTAAAAAGTGGTACATAGATAACAGCTCTTAAAATGTGTATACATTTTTGGGGCATGCCCTGTATATGTTATTCTATTTCTGATGTTAATCTAATTTTCTGATGACAATCTAATGTTCTTTCCTTTACAAATCACATCTTTTGGGGGGTTAGATACAGAAATAATTTTTTTAAAAATTTGAAGCCCTGTCATTTGTCCAGTGTTAGTTATGTGTTTAGATGTGTTCACATCTTATATATTTGGGTACATGTGTGCACTTTCAATAAGCAGTTTCAAACATTTTTAAATTTAAAAAAAGTGAAGTGCCTCTTTTGTTCTTTTGCTGCAACTTTCTTCTTTGGGGTCTCCTATAACGTAGATGTTAGACTTCTGACTTTCTTTGAGAAGTCATTTTTTTTGCAAATCATTTTCATCTCTTTCCTTATTTCTTTTGAATTTAACAAAATCTCTTCTTCTCTCTCTATTTCTGACTTTTGTATCACCTGAGCTCCTTTTTCCCTCTTCTTGCTTTTATGTATAATTCTCTTCTGAGTTCTAGCACCTAATTTTTGAGTTTTTCTAATTCTTATCTATGCTGTTATTTCAACCATATGTAATTTGTAATGTCTTTTAACTCATTTTGCAATAGTAAGCTACAGTTTGATCGGTTTATGGGAGTGTTTTTACAACACGCTTTCCTTATGTACAGAGACGTATTCTGTTCATTATTTTTTTTCTTACAAAAACTTTTGTAGAGAATTTAACTTTGATACTTTTCTCTTACTCATTTTTATAGTTTTCTCAAACAGTTCAGTATTTCTTTTAGGACTTCAGGGCTTCCTCTTCTGTTGTTTTAATCAAATATGGCAGTTTTCTTTCTGAAATTTCCTGGCTTTGCTTCTCAATTCCCTTTCCTGCAAGCCCTCCCGCTCCCAACAACACACACACAACACACACACACACACACACACACACACACACATTTTGTCTGGATCTGATATTTTTCTTATCACTCTTATTGCTGGTTTGTTTAATTTTGATTCCACTCCTCAATACTGCTCTTCAGGGTGGAGCTAAGGTGTCCTCTTGTCCTCATAAACACTGAATGCTCTGTATCTAGCTTGTTTTTTTTTCCCCCACAGACACCAATACTTTGTAAATCACATGGCAATTGGTTTGTCGACACCTGCTTTTATTGGGGGTTTGTGGATTATCTAGCTTTGTTGTAAATGTCTACAAATTTGGAGTTTTATTATCTTGACCTTCTGTTTGTTTTCCCGTGGGAATTCAGGATTAAAATACTATACCAATGTCTCTGCTATCTTTCTATAAGTTTCCTTAATTTTTTCTTGTTGGATTTTGATGTAGATTTATCACCTTTATTAGCTTTTTCAAAAAATAAAATATCAGTTTTGGTTCATATTATCCATTGCTTCTTTCTCCCTCATGGGTCAATATCTGTTTTTCTCTTCCTTATTGCTTTACGTCTACTGTCTGCGTGTTTTATTGGTTGACAGTTTTCTAAATTCTTGAGTTGACTGCTTGGAAGATTAGTTTAAGCCTTTAGTCCTTTGCGAAATATGCAGTCAAGGCTATGATTTTCTCTCAAAAGTGCCCTTAGCTACTTCTCACAGATATATATGCTTGATATATATATTTTGTTCGTTATTTTTTAGCTGTATGTTTAAATACAAATTCCATTGATTTATCTTCTTTGCTTATTTAGAGGTAGTATTTAAATTTCCAAATGTGTTGTCATTTTCTTGTTATTGGTTTCCTAATTTTATTAAAGTTTGGCCATTGTAATAATAATATCTTCTCTAAGATATTGCTTTGGTAAATGTGTAGAATATCTTTGTGGTACAGTCAGTGATTACATTTTGTAGAGCCTATAAGTGCTGTTAAATTAGAATGTTATTCTCTAGTCAATGAATGAAGAATTGTATAAATTCATGTATTACATGTATATTTCAAAACCTCTTCATCTTTATTAAACTCTTTGGTTCTTGTTCTGTACTAGGTGGTATATACATGTTTTAAACTTAGTCTTCAAACTAATCCTCATAGGTAGGTATTACTATTTCTTTTTACACATGAGAAATCTGAGATTCATAAAAATTAAGCTAAGTTTACCCAGAAATAAATTACAAAATTATTATTAGAACTCTGAATGGTACAGCTTCAGTGTTCAAATGTTTTCACTATATAATGATGCCTACATAAAATGTCACTAGGTTGTACAGTATATGGAAATAGCATTTTCTAAACTGTACTGTAACAAAACATTGTCCGCTTGACTTGAAAAATTGACTTTACACATATTACAAACTCTGACATCACAAATCTTACTGCAAAATCTAAACTGATTAACTTTGTGTTTATTCTACATATGCCTAATTTATTTTCAGAATGATGACTTTGAAGGACTGAGAGAGATCAATGAATTTTATAGCCCATTAAATCAGTATGTTCATAGTATTTATATTTTACATTTATTAATTCCTTAAAATCTGGAATCCATTGCAACTTTTGACCAATCAGAATATTAATTTAATTAATTAAGTCACCTGGAAGTAATCACAGACCTATCAGTTAATATTCTTTTGGGATGCTGCAATGCTTATGCCTAAAGAATCATTGCTTCAGCCTAGTTACAACTTTCAGAATAAAGCCATTGATATTCTTTTGAGAAAGAACACCACAAGTATTATAAATATTCAAGTAACTTTTTTGATTTAGAGTATTAACAACACATTTGTGTCTCTAACTGGGAAAAAAGTTTGAGAGACTCTATTTTTCTTTTGTCGCTTTGAAAATATTAACAGATTAATGATAAATGGGAAAGTGGTTATAAAAACATATGACCATAAAGTACAAAACCATGGTCCAATGAATACAGCTTGATGAATGTCATTTCTGCTAGAAAGGTGTACTGTAATTATTGTAATGAGCCACTTTATTGAATAAGTCTCCCACATAAAATATAGTAATTGGAAATAAGCAGTGACTTAAAATTGCATAGGTTGAAGGTGATACCTCATTTGACTGTATTTGAATTTTTCATGCACTCATGAACTAAAAATTAATCCCAAGGTGCATATGACAGATCAGATCATGTGAATGGCAAGATGTTTCTATAAAATAAACTTTTTATGGAATTGACATTATGCTAGGAAAGAAACAATTGAAAGGCGATTAATGCAGATAGCAGCAAGGTTAAAATAGCTAGATTATAGATGTACATAAAGGTGAATAGCATTTTAATATCATGTTATAAAGCTTTGAAATGTGCCTTAAAACGTACATTTCGGGAAAAATGAATTTTAGATGATGGGCCAAGATTTTTGATCTTAAGTTATTTCAATATCATAAATTCTTTTTTTTTTTTTTTGAGTTGGAATCTCACTCTGTCTCCCAGGTTGGAGGGCAGTGGCATGCTCATGGCCACCTCAGCCTCAACCTACTGGGCATAGGCAATCCTTCCAAGTAGTTGTAACTACAGATGTGCACTACCATGCCTGGTTAATTTTTTGATTTATTGTAGAGATAACGTCTCACCATGTTGCCCAGGCTGGTTTCAAACCCCTGAACTCAGGCAATCCTCTCATCTTGGCCTCCCAAAGTGCTGGGATTACAGGCTTGAGCCACCTTGCCCGGCCAATATCATAAATTCTTAACCCTGTAAAAACACCATGCACAAGAGTTAAAATATGCATAAATGTACATAGGTATGCACACATACAAACACACAAACACACCGAATCTTCACTCTTCCTTTTGGGCTCCAAGACTCCCTGCACAAGTGGACCTAGCCCTGTGTGGAAATTCTTGCCATCTCTCTGTGAATTCCACGAGCTTGTAAGCTCCATGTGATATGGATGGTGCATTTCTTGTCTACTACATTTTCCTCTGTAGTTCTAACACTGCACATTGTTGGTACATGAAATATTTTTGAAAAAAAAATTAATTTCATAATATTAAAAGATCACTTTTAATTGTTACCCCTTTTCTGTGCGACACCATTAAGGTAGTTCATCCTTGAAATAACAAATGTGAATAAGGCAAAATGACAATTGAAAAGTTAATTGACTTTTTTGGCACTTGAATCGCACAACAATGCTTTAGTCATTAAAGCCTAGGGGGTCACTATAGATTTGGTCAAATCTCCAACACCTGACCCATCACAAAGAGCAGGATAATGAAAACTGATGGTGAGAAGGATGAGGCAAAAGCAATATCTTCAATTATTTTAAAAAGTTAGATATTTTTAATACACAGTGCTTACTCATAAGACACTGTACAAATATATAGATAGATTTAAACTACAGAAGTAAAAAACAAAATGACTGTATGGCTATATCTAATAAAAACAGAAAGGTTAAGATTGAAATCTGCAGGTATAAAAAGATGAGTGGGCTTATCATTCTAGAGAAAATGTCAGATGCTTTTAGCCATGTAGCTGTTTGTGAATTTAAAATCCATGGTATCTGACAATACAAGGAAGTAGTCTTTGGACTCTATTTATTTTCAGCTACATTTGAACTTCAGGTACAAATAACAAGAACAACCCTCATCAGCAATGACTAAAACACACTGAGACTAGATAACACTTAATGGAAAATAAAATGTATGAGTAAAATCATACCCCAAAGAGAAAAATGCTTAAAAAAAGAGCAGAATGTAAATGTCAAAGGTAGATTTAGCAGCAACCTTAGTTCTTTGATACCTGTTTCAGAGACAGTCCAGAAAATTCTTGGTTAAAACCTGCATTACTTATAAAAAAAGTTCTTAATCCTAGACTGATTTACTTTTAACCCTCAAAGAATACACACTCAAGAAAAACAAACAGGTCACATATGATCTCAATTTTAAAATGATGACACAATTACATATTCTGAAAAAATAATCATTGATAGGGAATTCTACCTCTCATGCTAGCTGAAGGTAGAAAAATGCATTTTTCACTCAAGACCCAGCAAACTGTTTGCATATAACGGTTCTTTAAAAAATGATTGTTGATTGAAAGAGTGTGCATTCACACACAGTTATATTTTATTCTGAGCTTAAGAATTTACTGCAAATACCAAGAAAAAAGAAAATAATATGTTCTGAATTTATATGATGTATCTTTTTATTTCCTTTCCATTATTGTGACTAAATTATTAACCCATTATCTACTAAAGCATTTTTAAGCTTTACAGGGTTTTATATTTGTATTGATGAACACCAATTCTTCCCTCCTTGGGCCCTGCTACTTTGTTATCTTTGAGATGCAGTACACAGTTACAAGGCGGTATCACGCAATTTCCCACTCATCTTTTAGAGCTATGTCTTGAATGGTACTGCAGAGATGCCAAGCTATTATTTTTTTTTTAAATTTCAGAAAAGAAAAAAGACTTAAAGATGAAAACGGGCTGCTCTCTCTCTCTCTCTCTCTCTTTTATAATTAAGTAAATGTTCACCCTAGAAATTATAGATCTAGCTGAGTAACTTGCTATGTGAACAGTTAATAGAACAAATTGTCAAACAACCCTATGATCATACAGAAAATGACAAAATGCTTTATGGCAATCAACAAGATTTTGTGAAGAGTGAATCTTTCCAGAACAATTTCCTTCTTGGGAGTCTAAGACACTGGGTAGACAATGAGAGTAGCAACTGAAATATCAATAATAATCAAACTCAAAAACATCGGGTTGGCCTAGGATAAGGAAATTAGTCAGTAGTTAGTACGTTGTGCTCAACCAGACTATTGCATCTGAAGGTTAAATTTTTTAAAATGAAAGTCATTTGTCTGAATTGATGAGCGGAAGTTTATTTACTGAGTCTGACCTCCTGGTATGGTTTGGTGGCAGTTACCTTCCTTATCTGGTTTGAGAGGCATATCGCACACACCATGCCAGGTCCAGTGCTAGGCATTTAACGTATTGCAATATTTGATTCTCATAACAAACATTGAAAACAAGAATGATCCCCATTTTACAGATAAGGATTGAAGTTGAATCACTTAATCTTCTCTCCCTGGAACACCATCCTCCTCCATCTCTCAGTTATCTTTCTCCTGTAAGGAGGACGTAAGGGAGACTGTGTCATGGTTCCTGTCATACTTTTTACATTCCTACATGCATGTGTGTTTCTGATTGGACAATGAGCTTCTAAAGGACAAGTTCACATCTTGCTCCCGTTGAGTTCCCACAGCCCAGAAGAGTGGCAGATGAATAACAGGTTTGTTGAATGACTGACTGGATGAATGTTGAACACTATGGAATTAGGAAGGGTAAACAAAACATAGCAATTACGTTTGTCATTTTCCTCTTAATTCTGTACAAAAATTTGCTGTTAACTGTGAAGGCTTCCTCATTAGTATAGTGGCGAGAAAAAAAGAGAATTGTTGAAACAAAGAGAATTGTGAAGGCTTATTAAGGAACCAGCTCTATTCTTAGCAGGAAAAAAGGAGGCGGATAGGAGGGTGAACGGACATGGTCCTTTTTCAGAGAATTATTCACTGTTGATTATCACACGGGTTCTTGTACTTGGAAGTGCAGGGGCAGGAGTGGCTGGGGCTTGGACAGCTCATCCCACCATGTCTCAGGCTGCGTGACTCTGTGACATCCAATCTTGCTTCCCAGACCACTGCAGGTTCTAATGAGCACATCCACCAAGACACCAGGACAGCAGGGTAGACCTGTTAGGAGCTCGGGCCAAAGAGCCCTGGGATGACCTAGGCTCAACCACAATGGAGACTGGGCTCTGATGAGATAACTCACGTCTGAGGACTGAGTGGGCTGCTTTTATTACAGGGTTACTGGAATGCCAAGTTTACATCCCAGTTTATTAACCACAGCCCTGCTTTAGGAACTTAGGGTTTAATATCAATAATACAGAGAAAAAAAATGAGTGGAAATGGTTGGTTGATTTCTTTCTGCTTGGAAATGAGAAAAACTCCTCTCAAGATCCTTGAATCGAAAAGAAAAGGAAGCCCTCATGGCTGCCCACAGGAGCGAGAGGAGGAGGAGAAAGAGAGTGGGAATGACCACTGGGGAATGTTGTTTCTATGGAATCTGGGAGGGCAGTCCTTTATCCCCAAGGAGAAGCAGGAAAACACTGTCCTGCCATTTTTCTTCAGAATCTGGGCCTGGTCCCAACAACAGCTTCAAGATTTTACATTTCTGTTTGCTCTTTGTTTCCTGAGAAAAGGACAGGTATTTTACACGATGTGATGAAGGTGACCACACAAGAGCTATTTTTAAAAACATGGTCTCTGCAAAGTGAGGTTGCCATGGGAATTACTTATCGCTGTTCAAAGCCAGGGTAATTACCGGGAGAAAATCTGGCTAACATGTGCTTTTGTATTTCCTGCAATGCTTCCTCAAGTCCCAGCCCCCTGTGTTGTTGTCAGGTGTTTTTTCCTCCCTTAACTTGTAGTCTTCAGGTCCCTGGGGACTCACCATTTTCTCTGAAAACAGCTGATACTCTCCAGTGTAGTGGAAGTCAGAAGTTTCTCCTTACAGCTAACCATTAAGGGAAAAGTATTATTTTATTGTTCCTTCGCTCATGTCGTGAGAATCACCGGGCAGCCAGCCTCTCGTTCCCTTTTTCTTTCTTGCCAGTCATTGAGGAAAAAGCATCTTCCATTTTCGCAGGGGTGGGACAGTTCCTTCCATGTAGAGTGAAGGATTTTTCCCCCTATTTCACACTGACTGGCATTTTCCAAAGGCAATTGGGATTTTTAACAGAAATATTCTAAGTGCTTGCTGAAAAATATTTTAGAAGAGGAGCAAATGGTGGTATGATCACCAGAATTTTTGTTCCGTGTTTATCTACGTTTGTTTTTAAGTGGCTTTAGGGTTTTGTTTTGTTTTTTTAAATAAAAACGAAAAAAAAAAGTTTGCCATATTTAAAATACAAATGCCAGACCACTGCTTTCTTTCAGATTTCTGCTTCCATTAAATCCTTATCACTGAAATTCATTGAAGAAGGATTTTCTGTTGGAGATTTCAACTCGATGACAAATCCTAAGTCGCTATGAAGCATGTCAAAGACTGGTGGGAGTTATGCCCGGAACAGTGGATCCTGACAGGAATGAAACAGACTTTTCTGACAACCTAAATAAAGTCCAAGCTTTACGAATGGGTGATTGGTGACAGGAGTGGTCACCTTGCTGCTCCCAACAGCAGGTCTTCTGATGAAGACAAAATGTGCTCTATTTCAAAGCTGGAGCATCTACGCTGATAATGAATGCTGTCCAGGGATACACGATATTATTCCAACTATAGTTTACCTGCCTGGGGGCTAACGAGACATATATCTACTGAGGGCAACCTAACCAAATTTCAGAAATTTTCTTTGTGGACAATAATGTGTGTTTGAGTCTACCAACTTTATAGACTAGGGCTGCCTACCTGCAGTCTTCAAAAAATTCTAGGTTCTAGCCGGGCTCGGTGGCTCAGCCTGTAATCCCGCGCCTTTGGGAGGCTGAGGTGAGTGGATTGCCTGAGCCCGTGGGTTCGAGACCCGCCTGGGCAGCGAGACCTCATCTCTACAATAAATCAAAAAATCAGCCGGGCATGGTAGCGCATGCCTGTAATTCCGGCTACTAGGAAGGCTGAGGCGGAAGGATCGCCGGAGCCCAGCAGGTCGAGGCTGCGGTGGCCGGGAGCAGCCACTGCACTCCAGTCTGGGTGACAGAGTGAGACTCCAACTCAAAAAAACCAAACCAAAACAAAAAAATTCTAGGTTATTTTAGAGCTAAATGACTTGGATACCACTGAGAAGCAGCCTTTTTGCTAATTCATTATATTTTAGGAGATGATGAGAGAGGCACACATGTAAGATAACAGAATGAAACTTTAATTGTTATTTTACTTTCAGTTGGTTAAAAATAACAGTTAAATGAGAAGATAAAGAGAAGCTACAAAAATATAAGGACATTAAAGGATCAGAAATGGCATTTTAAGTTCTTTGAACCAGACCCAACAAAGAGATCACCCAGAGAGGTCACAGGGTGCAGAGCAATGTGCCAGGTTCTTCTTAGACTCCCCCCACTGCCCTCCCCACACTTGCCAAGAATCTTTTTATATTTCTCCCCACTAAATCAAAATACTCTGTCAGGAAATGTGAGAACCACCAAGTATTTTTAGAGGGAAAATAAACTTTCATGGAGTAATATTTCAACACTTTGTTTCCAGCAGAATATTGTGACTAGTGATTTTAACAAAGGATGCTGTGGTTTGCTGCTTTGGGCTATCAGTTCTTCCTGGAGATAAGTGGTCACAACCACAGCCCAAGTTGGGAGTTTATTGCACACCACGGGCCTCCAGTCTGCTTTGGAAACAAAACAAAACCCAAACAATCTGCTTTCTAGTACTTACAATGTAATTTCAGACGGGCTGAAGCCAAGCCATTATTGCCTCACTTCTTAATCTGCTTCCATTAAATCCATGACTGGTGTACAGTGTTGAGTGGATTATAATTGTGAAGAGGAGAGATGAAAAGTTTAGTTTAAAAAAATAGCCAGGTGCAGTGACACTCACGTGGTCCCAGCTATTCAGGAGGCTGAAGTGAGAGGATTGCTTGAGGTCAGAAGCTTGAGGCTCCAGTGAGCTATAATTGTGTCTATGAATAGCCACTGCACTTCAGCCCGGATGTCAGAACTAGAACTTGCCTCAATGGGAATAATGATGAAGATGATGAAGAAAATAATAATAATAATAATAGTAAAGCCTTTAAGGAGAGTTAAGAGTAGCACACACATTTCATGATTTTTCACTAAAAATTTAAAAGGATGATAGCAATTGAGATTAAATTAGTGGCTGAAGGACCAAGCACAGAATAAAAATAGAGAGATGGCAGTCTTAAGGGCCGAAGGAGCAAGTAGAAAAGTAATAATTCACAATAATAAGCGGAAATTTTCCTGAGCAAATATCTTAGTGGGCCAATTGAAAAGACTCTCTAGTCTGGGCAGTTCTGATGAGAAAAGACATATAAGTTATATCCTGATAAAGTTTCTAAGGTCCAAAGATACATAGAAAATCTTACCCAAAATAAACTAGCAAACCAAAGCTACCAAACAAAAACCTAATTACTTAAAAAAACAAAAACACCCCCCCAAAAGAAACTGGCATCAGACTTGCCATCTACAACCTGTAGATTGTGGAAAGAAAATCAACACATGGAAATCCTTAAAAAAGAAGATATGGCCAGACTCAGTGGCTCATCCTGTAATCCCAACACTTTGGGAGGCCAAGGTGAGTAGATTGGTTGAGCCCACACGGTCGAGACCAGTCCAGACAACTTGACTGGACTTGTCTCTACAATTAAAAAGAATAAAAAAATAAAAAATTAGCTGGGTGTGGTAGCGCACACCTGTAGTTCCAGCTACTTGGGAGGTTGAGGGGGAAGGATCACTGGAGCCCAGCAGGTCGATGCTGGGTTGGCAGTGAGCGTGCCACTGCACAACAGCCTGGGCAACGGAGTGAGACTCCAACTCAAAAAAAAAAAAAAAAAAAAAAAGAAAAGAAAAGAAAGAAGAGATATCCTGCACAGGAAATCACCATCACCATCATCTACTGCAAAATAACTGAACTGCAGCAGAGAATCTAGGAAATGGGGGAGAGAGACAGGAAGTAGTTATTACATCTCATTAGAGAAGGGGATAGGGAGAAGGAGAAGGAGCAGTTAGGTGAAGGAACTCTAAAGACCTCATCCCTGCAGGTGGGAGAGAATGAGGAGAAGAGGAGGGTCTGGGAGCATGGAAGAGAGGGTATCTTATTTTCCACATGTAACAGAAAAATATGGACTTCATTGTGAGTGATAGAAAAAGAATGGTAACAATTTAATGGAAAAAAAAAAGCTAGGAATTCCAACGTGAGATACTTGCAAGTGAACTAGATGCCTTTGCTATGCTAATGTTTAATGTTCAATGTCTTTAATACTGAATAATGGTTATTGATCTTTCACTTTCTAACTTAAGTGATATTGATTACGAAATTGAACTGATATATGCACAGTTTGATAGTGTATGAAGGGGAACCAAAGAAGCCCAGAGTTTATTTATAAAAAATGATGCATTTGTTCTTACATGTTTAAACTTCAGTCACCTTCAAAGTACTCTCCATTTGATGCAGTACACCCATTCGGATACTTTTTTCCACTGGTCAGAGCAGTTTATGAACTTATAATACATTTTGATACCTTGTAGTGTTTCTACTGTTTTTTTGTTTCACCTCTTCCACATGGGCAAAACGTTTCCTTTTGAGGACTTTTTTTTTTTCCATCCATGGAAACACAAAAAAGTTGCTTGGGCAAGATCAGGTGAAGAGGACGAGCGGGGTATGGAGTGGTCATGGCATTTTTGGTCAAAAACTGCTGAACCCTAAGCAGTTTTTGTGGACAGTGGTGTGGGCGGGTGTGCTTGTAAATCACCTATCACAAAACAGAAAGATGTGTGAAAGAATCTCCAAGCAAAATTCACTTAAGCTGAACACGGCCTCTTACAACAAAACTAGTTGGTACACTGATGCCAATGGGTTCTAGAAAATTTACCTAGTGGGGGGAAGCTTATAATACAAAGGACCTGCCCTCCAAAAGATAATTCCATTTTTTGAGTGGTACCCCCTTATATATGCATATGTATATGAACATTTATATGTATGTGTGTGTTTATAAATATGTTTACTTATTGCACCTAGACGATACATTTTAGGGCTCACATCATTCTTTAAAGTTAAGGAATAGACAATTGCATTCCTTTAAAACTCTTTCTTTTTTCTTGCCACATGCTTGGCTAATTTTTTTTTCTCACTATGCTACCCAGGCTGGTCTCAAGCTCTTGGCCTCAAGCAGTCTTCCTGCTTTGGCCTCCTAAAGTGCTGGGGTTACAGGTGTGGGCCACTGTGCCTGCCCCCTTAAAATGGTTAACTAAATTGGCTTTATATGCATGTGTGGAATCTAAGAAAAAACATCCCTATCTACTCTTCAAAGGATAAAAAATAGGTGGCTCAGGATGTTAATAAAGTAATGTACCTAGAGAATTCCTGTCACATACTAAGCATTAGATACATGGCAATTACATTCACTGATTTTAGAGAAAACTGCCCCAGTTGTGCTTCCTGATGTCATAATTGTATCTAAGCACCGTCACTTTCATAAGAGGACACACAGGCCATCATTACACCTGGACTGTAATGGAGCCCTTTGATCTGCACAAGGGAAAATGTGGATTTGGGAGCTCTCAGTGTATTCAAAATTACATGCTGTCATGCGGTGCCGCTCAAAATCTGACTTGGAGACATGCAAAGTTCAATTCATAAAAAGTAAAAATGTTAGATTGATTTCTTCTACAAATAAAATAACATGTTTTAAAAAATTATTATTATTCTCTTGAGACACTGGATTCTAGGACCCTACATAACTCTGTGGTTCTCTTCTCTAACGTACATGCTTTAAAGTTCTGGTCATCTGAGAGGGTGGCTCTTACTTTTTGATCAATGTACTTGTTGTCTTCGATCGCCGAGCGCTTGGAGTGATCACATGAAGAGGAAGAGGCGGAAGGGAGGCTTCTCAAGAGGCAGCAAGTGTCCTGTTGCTGACGGTCGATGAACTGCTTCATGAAACTTTCCCTTTGCAAATGAAGTATACACACATTAAGAATTATTATGAAATGGAGCAAGGGATGGCATTTGGCAGTGATGAGTTTTCTTGAGCTAATATAAGGCAGTGACAAAAGATCATAGGAAACACGACACGTCATACCAAGAATGGTGTTTAGATTTAATTTAGAGAAAGCTTCCTTCAGTGACTCCTGCTTTAAAAAATGTAACCTCACTAAAATAGCTTTTAAACAATAATATTCAGTAATCGATGGTTTTTTTTTTATCTCTACTGTGGTAGTAAGATACTTTTTTTCCCTCTAAGACTTGGAGAAATTAGTTCACGCTAAACTTCCATTTGTCATAAGAATCATTAAGAGATAATTTTACACTTAAAGATTCAAAGGAAATCGACTTTGTATGATCTCCAAAGCATGGTGAAAATTCAAGTAACAGCTCTTCAAATAACCAAACTCAATTAATTTTGTGTTTCAAATCAGAAATGCAAATATATTTCTATTTGAATTTTAATTACCATGGCACCACATCCAGTCTCAAACTTTTATAACCCCCCCACAGAATTATTTTAAAAACTCATTTCATATTATTCTGATTCTATTTGTATTTTTTTGAGTGATAACTAGAAGAATTTCATTTCATTATTAAAAACAGATGTTTTAAAGCATCTTTGATGCATTTGCTTAACAGGAGGGCAAATGTGGTAGAAAATCAAATTAGCACAAGAACAAGGAAAATGCCTTGGTTCTTTTTTTAAAAAGCGGGAGACAAATTATATTGTATCCAGACATGGTAGTCTAAACACAAACTGTACAGAAACCTGACTGGGGTGCCTTTTCTATTTGCTTAAAAATAAAAGGACTGCAGGGGCAGTTTCATCCTCATGTGGTCAGGGCTCAGAGATTGGTGTCTACCTGCCATGCCCAAGCATCAAGCATCAGCACATTTGCCTGTTACCTGGGAAATTCAGTCCCCAAGGAATCAGCCCAGAGAGAAGCAGTGGGAAGCAGCCTTCTTGCCTAGGCTACTACGGTACTAAAGTGACTCTTCTTTGAATATATTGCTTAGAGGGGCCAATGATTTTTAAAATAGAGGTAGAGAGAACAGAAATATAAGTCAAAAATGGTTAAAAAAAAACCTGACCCACATATAAGTTTAAGAGAAGGGCCAAGTTAGATTTAAGTTAAATCTTTTACAATGTATTTGAAATATACAATGAAGGAAACATTTGGTACCTGATTTTAGGAACTGTAAAATCTGAAGGAAGCTTTGAGATTTTCACCATTTGAGGTCTGTTTGGAAATTTTTCAAAGATTCGCAGGCGCAAAGGGAGCTTTTCTTTGGTGTCTGCATTGGCTTCACTTTGCTTTAACTAAAGAAAAGACAGAAAGAAGAAAAAAACGAGGGGCAGTTATAATACCATGCAAGTTACAGAAAATCAGATGTTTGACATTGAAACCATAATGAATAATTACATGAGGGACCAGTAGATGGCAGCAAAGACCAACCAAGTATACTTTTGCATGCTGTATATTGCTGGACATGAAAACTTTTTTTTTTGAAAACAAAACCCAAAACAAAGCTTAACCAGAAAACTAAACCAGAAAAAACAAAACAAAACAAAACAAAACAAAACAAAAAACCCAGAATAAAACTCTGTGTTATTTTATTCCCACAGATAAGCCTCTTTTCACCTTAGACATTCAAATATTGTTTACTTATTTATTATCATTCATGTATTTAAACAAAAAAATTTGTTTTTACACATATTCATGACAAAATTCAAAAATCATAGAAACATGAATGATTCTACTTAGCATAATGCTAGTAGTACTATTAAAAGAGAGATAGGAAATGTCAAAAAAAATTGGTTGTGTCGTCTAGCAGATCAACAAGAAAAACTCACAATAGGAACACCACCTTTGGTCCAAAAATCAAAAGTTTTCTATTTGGTTGCAAGGATGTTTGGGAACTATTAACTTAAATGTCACAAAATATCTTTGTGAGAAATGGTCAGCCAATGGATTTATTTAAGTTTGTATATTTATGTTTCTACAAATCGAGTTTCAGGGAAGGTGAGATTTAGCATCACACACTGAAAGCAGTGCTGAACTAAGGAGAGATGAGGATGAATTTTAGCTAGCCGAATTCCTTCTGCACTTTCTCACCCTCTCTTTTCTCTTTCCAGTGCTGACTTCTCTCGGGGTCCCTTCTGACTTCTACTAACCTGTCCCCTTCCCGCCTTCCTCGCTACAGACTGGAAATCATCTATCTATGACTGCCCTTGTGTCCTGGCTTTCGAAACATTTTGGAACACTGATCCTGTGTCAAAAGTGTGTTTATTTATTCAGGCAGCCTTTTTGCAGGAACGAGGGAGGCATTTTTCACAGACTATCAGTTCATCATCCCCTTGTTGGGTTTACTTTTACTTTATGATGACTTGGGGTTGTAGAAAGATTAGGATTAGCGGTCAAGGCAGCTTTTAGAACAGGAAGAGAGGCAGTGACTCTTTCCTCCTCCCCATCTGTGGAAACACGAACTGACCAGAGAGACTGTGGGGGCTTCTCTTTTGGTGAAAACATCTCCGTTTCAATACAATAAGTGGCTTCACTGTCCACCTGATTGCGAACTCATAGTCAGATTACGTGTCCTGATTTCTCATTATGTTGTAGAAATTGCTCCTACATTTTTGTTTCGTGTAACATAAACATTTTACTTTAGCTGCTAGAACGTTGTCTTGTTTAAATTCATGGGTAGCCTTTGTTTTTCTGTCTCAGATGGCAGGGTCGTCTGGAGAAGGGGCCACTGCCGTCCACTGCCTTCTCTCCTTCCTAAGTGGAGAACTCAACACAGTGATGTGTGCAGAATGGCACGGTCTCGACTATTGGATGGTTATGATGGCAACAATGATAGAGAATGAGCTCTCAAAGGTCCCAGACAAAACCCAGCAGCATCTCTGTGAAATGCGGCCGGTTAGAAAAATGACTCCATGCATAAACAAAGAGAATTACTAGAAAGAGACTTGTTTTCTAAAAGTCGATACAACTAATAGAAAACATTCACCAATGGGAAGTAGAGCACGCAGAAACAGAGAAAGCGGTGTTGCAGGAGTTTTTAACTCTGCTGTTGGCTGAGACCCGCAACCTCGGGTTCTTGTCCCACGACCAAGAAGATTAAGGAACACGGACGCCAAAAGGATGAGTGAGTGAAATAAGGAGCTTATTAAGCAACAAAGCACTCCAGAAAAACAGAGGGGCCCCCAAAATGGGTTACCCGCAGTGGGAGAGTTTTCCGGGTTTTTTTCTCTCCCTTCTAGGGGTGTTCTTCTCATTGGCATCTTACCCACCGCTCATCCTCCTAGTTGCTTTTTGGTCCCAGCCTTTACTACATGTGTGCCCTTGTCCATCTTGATTATTACCCATAAGTACCACTCGGGGGCGGGTGTTAAAAACCTCAATGCTAATGTCATGCTAATGATATTACAATAAGCTTAGGTCAAGTTAGGACACTTAGTTAAGCTATTGTGCCTGTGTTCAAATGGCAGAAGTTCCTTTGAACAAAACGTCGTGGCTGAAGAGGATGTTCTTAACCACATCAACCACATTTTCTTTTTTCTTTTCTTTTTTTTTGAGTTGGAGTCTCACTCTGTCGCCCAGACTGGAGTGCAGTGGCCGCTCCCGGCCACCACAGCCTCGACCTGCTGGGCTCCGGCGATCCTTCCACCTCAGCCTTCCGAGTAGCCGGAATTACAGGCATGCGCTACCATGCCCAGCTTATTTTTTGATTTATTGTGGAGATGAGGTCTTGCTGCCCAGGCGGGTCTCGAACCCGCGGGCTCAGGCAATCAACTCACCTCAGCCTCCCAAAGGCGCGGGATTACAGGCTGAGCCACTGAGCCCGGCACTCAACCACATTTTCAATTGCTAGTTATATAAGGGGTGTAGTAGTGCAGGGGCATTCCCACAGGTGTTATTTTAACTCAAGACCCTCCCTGCCTCTCTACCTAGCCAGCCTCTGATTACCTCCTTTCTCAGTGGTTAATCCATTAAGTCAGGCCAGAGAGTAAGGCAGCTATATCTGGCCAGAGACAGGCTGAATAAAATAGAGCAGAAAGAGAGTGTTTGTTAATCCATGCATTTGCTGACCCTTTCATGTATACACTGATGCTGCCATTATCATCCCTTTTTTTTTTTTTTTTTTTTTTTGCAGACCCCTTCACTCCCTATAAATCACGTCTTATGGGCCAGGTTTTGTGCTAAATTCGGGGGACATAAAAATAAATAAGTCACTGCATGTGCCTCGCTGAGCCCACCCTGCGACCAGGTAGATAGTTCTGCAAACAGAAAGGGATAATAAAACAGCATGGCGACTCTGGAGGAGGTATGATCAGAGTGTTTGGAAGCACTGAGAAAAGGGAAAAAGGAGTCAGGAGAAAAGGGAAAGATAAGGAAAAAAAATGAAATCGCTGCTTCTATTTCAAGAGATTTCTTGGGCAACAGAATGGCTACATGACTATCAATGTTGACTCTGGGGCTCCAAATGTATTCTAACTGGTATGTACATTTTATGAGAATTCCGTATCTTCCAAGAGACACAAGGTCAAATAGCTTATTAATTGGACATGTCGCCAAAATGGAAACATGAAGTTCTTTCCTAAAAACCTCTCAGCCTGCCCACTTTCTCCATCTCCACCAACGTCCCTGGCCAGTGGTGCCACTGAGCTCCGTACTCCTTGCCATGGTCTCGCCACCTGCTATGGCTCTTTCTAATCTGTTCTCCAGACTAGGGTTATAGTAACCTCCCCACTTTCTGGCTTAACACCCTTCAATGGCATTTCACTGCTCTTAAAACAAAAATATAAATCTTTTCTTTTTTTCTTTATTTAAGAGACAAGGTCTCGTTCTGTCACCCAGGCCGGAGTACAGTGGCGAGACCATGGCTTACTGCAGCCTCAAACTCCTGGGCTCAAGCAATCCTGCCTCAGCCACCCAAGTCGCTGGGACTACAGGAAAATGCCACCATGCTTAGCCTACAAATCCAAATCTGTAATCCAGGCTCTGAGGCTTGTCTTGGCTCCTCCCTGCCTGTCCAGCCTCAGCTAGCCCTATCCCTACACCATGATCCAGTCACATCTTTTAGTTCCTCGAAAACATCTGGACTTTCTGCCTCAGAGCCTTTGTACCTGCTGTTCCATTTGCTAGGGGTCCTCTCTTCTTCTTTCTCTCTTGAACATCATCAAATTCTACATTTTCCAGGTTTTTGTTCCACTAGAAATTCCTCATAGAAGCTTTTTCTGACAATCTTGGACAGCTTTCTGTTACAAACTCATGATACTGCTGTTTGTATGACTCCAAGCTGTCAGAAATCAGCAATTTCTTCTCTCTCTCTCTCTCTCTCTCTCTCTCTCTGGAGTCAGAATCTCATCCTGTCACCCAGGCTGGAGTGCAGTGGCATGACCACGGCTAAATGCAGCTTCAACCTCCTGGGCTCAGGTGATCCTCCCACCTCAGCTTCCTGAGTAGATGGGATTACAGGTGTGCACCACCATGACTGGCTAATTTTTTTTGTGTGTGGTACAGATGATGTCTCATTATGTTGCCCAGGCTGGTCTCAAACTCCTAGGTTCAAGTGATTCTCCCACCTCAGCCTCCCAAAGTGCTGGGATTACAGACGCGATTCACCATGCCTGGCCAGAAATAAACAATTTCTTAGGGTCCAACCTAATACATATTGTATTAGTTTCCTAGAACTGCTAACAAATTACCACAAGATTGGTAGTTTAAAACAACATAAATTTATTCTTTCAGCATTCTGGAAACTAGAAGTCAAAAATGAAGGTGTCACCAGGGCCACATTCCCTTTGAAGGTGCAAGGGGAGAAAACTTCCTTGCCTTTTTCTAGCTTCTGGTGATTCTCTGCCATCCTTGGTGTTCCTTGGCTTGTGCTGCATCACTGTAACTCTGATTCTGCTATCACTTGACCTTCCTGCCTGTGTGTTTCTGTGTTTCTATATCTGAATCTCCCTCTAATTTCTCTTACAGACACCCAACATTGGATTTAGGACCCACTCTAATTCAGAGTAATTAAGTTAACTAATTGCCTCTGCAAAAACCCAATTTCCAAATAAGGTCTAATCCCAAGGTTCTGGCTGGACATGGATTTTGGGAGAGCACTATTAAACCATTACACATATCATCATTCGAAATTACATTGTGGGACCCTGAAACAATATATCTTTTTTCCCTGAGACAGTAAACTCTGAGGAGCCTGGCTCCTTATTTTGTAGTCCAGTGGCCGGCACAATAGTTGAAAGTAAACTAAGCAAATGTTCTTTGAATAATTAACTGTACTGATCACTTTGCAGTACTAAACTCTCTAGCAGACAATTGGGAACTAAAAGAAATGATTTTAGGTGTATCCTGAAGGGAGGAGAGACAAGCATAAAATATCAAAATTGACTGAATAAATTTGTTGGTGTGGAGGATTAGACTTTTGTGGCATTTCAACTGAACTGATGTCTGTTGCTGGCAAATTAATGAGTGTTTAGACTAAGTTTAGACTTACACAATCTTATAAAAGAATATGTTTGGGAAATGGCAAGTTATGTTTAATCAAGTATCTTAGAATATAATGTTTAATATGTATAGGACACCAGAATTAAAAAATGATCACCTTGCTTACATGTTTTAAACATGGCATTTTTCTAATTTGTATTAGAGATATTTATACATCTCAAAGCTCATCTGCTCTTAGGAGCAAGATTCCATTTTAAAATACATGGTTATAGCACCTTCTAGAGTGTAGAAATATGATGTTTGCAAATAAATGAATTAGAATCCAATGCGAGTTGGTCATTGTATCATAAAACTACAAAGAGCAAATGAGAAGCTCTTTTTGATGACTCAGAAAGTTCTTCATGGCTGTGCAAAGCCTCACCTTGAATAGCGGGCATCGTTGCTCTACAGATATATAGTTGGGCCAGTAAAAATAGAGAAAGACAATTGGCTGCTTGAATGGCGAATATTTCAGATCTGATCGCTGAGGCACTGAATTGAAATCTTCTAAAAGAGGGGAAAGGTTCCCTTTCAGAGCAACAGTTCCTAAGAGTTCATTTCTGTTGCTAACAGATAAACAGCAGCAACCAAAAATGAAACACACACCTCCAGTGGCCCTGTGCCTCCTCTCCTGGGTGTATACCTACCAGAAGTGTGTGCACACCACAGTCATGTCCTCACGTGCCCTCAGCAATGCTAGTTGTGACAGTCCCCCGGAATGTGGACTATCCAAATGCCCATTGACAGTGGAATGTAAAAATAAATTTTGGTTTATTTAAATACTTGAATGAGTGAACCACCTCCCAACACAAGAATGTGGGTGGATTTCACAACATACTGTTGAGTGAAGGAAGCCAGAGAAAATAAAATACTACACACTGAATGATTCCATCTACAATAATTAAGCTAGCAGGCAAGCAGGCAACATTGATCTATGCACTAGGTGTCTGCAAAGTGATCATCCTCAGTGGGGGTGTGGGTGAGGGGTAGTGACTGGAAGGGCGTAGAGAGGGAATCTAAGGCACTGTCCATATTTCTCAGTCAGGGTGCTGGATATGTTCAGTTTGCAAACATTCAGTAAAATGCCTATTTATGTATATTATAGCTCAACAAAATGTTTTAAAGACGGGCAGATGATGCTGTTAAGAAAAATCATGCCGGGCTTGGTGGCTCAGCCTGTAATCCCAGCACTTTGGGAGGCTGAGGTGAGTGGATTGCCTGAGCCTGCGGGTTCAAGACCCGCCCAGGCAACTTGGCAAGACCTCATCTCTACAATAAAATCAAAAATTAGCTGGGCGAGGTAGCGCGTGCCTGTAGTTCCAGCTATTTGGAAGGCTGAGGCGGAAGGATCACCAGAGGCCAGCAGGTCGAGGCTGCGGTGGCTGGGAGTGGCCACTGCACTCCAGTCTGGGCGACAGAGTGAAACTCCAACTCAAAAAAAAAAAAAGGAAAGAAAGAAAAATCATGGCCGGGCTCGGTGCCTCAGCCTGTAATCCCAGCACTTTGGGAGGCCTAGGCCAGTGGATTGCCTGAGCTTGTGGGTTCAAGACCCACCCGGGCAACTTGGCGAGACCTTGTCTCTACAGCAAATAAAAAAAAAAATTAGCTGGGTGTGGTAGCACACGCCTGTAGTTCCAGCTACTTGGAAGGCTGAGGCAGAAGGATCGCCAGAGCCCAGCAGGTTGAGGTTGCAGTGGCCGGGAGTGTGCCACTGCACTCCAGTCTGGGCAGCAGAGTGAGATGCCAACTCGAAAAAAAAAATCATTTAATTTTTACTTTATTACTATCAATCACTATAGCTCTGACCATTTCTTCTTTACCTATCCATGATCCTGACCAAGATAAAACAGAGGAAAAAGAAGAAAGTGCAAGATGGGAGCAGTGAGTGCATGTGTTTGGGGTAGGTGGGTGAGGTAAACAGGGTGAATAAAAGTATTTCATGGTACTCTGAAGCCACTATCAATTTTCTTTAAAATGTTATAAAACGGCATTCTACCTTTTATCCTCATTCTTCCCCCTTTTTTCATTTAAGCACAGATGTTCCAAGGTTAAGTTTGCTTTGATGCAAATGAACGAATAATATGGATTATAAGAACTGGTTATGAATTTAAGATCACTATACTATACCAAGAAAAGAAGGTCTTTCAATGTAATTAGAATTGCAAATGTCTATTTCAAAAATGTTTTAAAGATCATGATTCTTGAAGGGAAGAAACGTAGTACAGAGAGTCCTAAGATTTTATTCTTTACATTGAAAAACATAATTTAAGGAACGACCAAAGTAGGAGTTAATAATGGCTTCAATGAGCAAGAAGTTTGACTGCCACGGATAGATTGGATGATAGCTTTGTGGCAGACTCACATGGTAAAGAAAAGCACATTTGCAAGAATGAAATTAGAATCAAAGAAACAAATTTCAAACCTTGAGCTTTAAAAAATAGAAGTCATCTTAGCTCAGCGCTATTCTACGGCTCAGCATCTGCCTCGCTGAGATATCATTACACATTGGGCAGCTGAAAGCCCTTGTGCCTTCCTGGGCCTTCTCTCGAGACTTCGGGTATAATTGCTCCGCACGACACTCTCTGCCTCATCGCTTAAATCTTCCACATTTCAGTCTGTGCTTTCTTCTGTTAAAATATTCAGCCATTATTCAGCATCAGTTCCTTTCTCAATGCTGTGAGCGATCAATGAATTGAAGGATTACATTCAATAAAAATTTTTGTAATTTTTTGGGGTGTGATTTTCTGAAAGAAAACAATTTAGAAAAAGCATTCGGACTTGTGAGAGCCTCATTTTAAAATCAGATCCATGCTAGTTTTAAAAAAATATGCATAGATTTGTGGGTTAATATCATTGAAGAATATTTTTTGATTGTTCCATGTATGAAAATGACTGCATTATGTTCCACTCTTTGTTATGTGAGTAAATTGAGGCTGGGTTCCCTTTGATTCTTTACACAATGACTTTTGCCGGTTTTATACATGACATAGTGACTCAGAATACAGAATATTCCTAAGGCATAAACTATTATTTTTCAAGGGAGTTGAAAAATAATAAATTTGTACATGTAATTAAAATTATATGTAATTTGTATATGTAATAAATTTGTATATGTGATTTGACAGCCCAAACTGCACAGCTTCTGGAGAAAAACAGATGGGATATCTGGAGTAATGAACCAACATGTTGGTCCTTAATAGTATCTACATGTTATTGTTAAACCTTGATCTACAAATATAAAGAGGATTCCTCTATGGCCTGTTGAATCTTACAGAGTTTCTTAGAGAGGCATACACCATATCTATTGCTGTAGGCATAGGGCAGTCAGCTCATGTGACTGTGTAAGAGACAGTGATATGGTACACTTTTAAAATGTTTTCTTTAAAACATGTCTCAGTTGCTAATTTCTCCCCTTTTACAAATCTGTAATAAATCCAGTGTTTTCAAGGTCAAATTGGAGGGGTTTAATTCCTTGGGCACATCAACTCAAGCCATTGATATAAATTGGAGGGCTCATTTCTTGGTTAGCTTATGGGCCATAAAAGCTGTATTTTTAGATGACAGCTGGCACCCCAAAATGTTCAGAGCAATTTTATACTATTAGTTGATTAATTGCATGTGGTGTATCCGATCTGTTACTTATTCATCCATGCAGCGTGCTCCTAAGGTAAGTGGGGAGAGCACCTCTGGATTTGAGGAGCCAGTGTGCTGGGCAATTAAGTGGCTGTTCTGTACTTGCTGGTTTGGGAGTCCAGCAGAGCACTTAGGAAGGCTGTTGCATTTACACCAATGATGATATCCCTGAAATGTGCATAAAATGTTTACTTTCATGTTCTTATCATAAGATTTAAGATCTTACAAGCTTTAAATGTCCTTCAGAAGGTTACTTTGTGCAACAATGTAAATAATATTTGCAACAAGGCTAAACTAGCTCTAATAAATTAATAAGAGAAAAAAAACCTATTCAAAAACTAATTACGTTGAAAGGATAAGTTGCTCTTCTATGATTGTCCCTTGAAATCCCCTTTAATAGAATTAATGATTTCTTAGAGGCAGTGGTAATTAATAAAGACTGATTTTGTATTTTTTTCCTTCGAGGTCCCAAACACTTCTATTTTATATACTATCTCTCTTTTGTTATTCAACTGAGACACGGTTATTTCCATTATGGAGTTTACTGAGTCATGGAAACATGCTCATTATGATTAAAAAATGCATCTTTTTTTGCTCCATTTCTGCTGAAATTATATTAGAGTTCCATGCAAACTAAATACTAGATTCTTGTTAGAAGATGAATATTCAGTAAGTTAATAGGAAAAGGCTCATAGTAGATAGAATTCATATATACATATATGTATGTACGTGTGTGTGTGTATCGTATGAAGGTGTGCACTTAAATAATGTCCTTGATTTAAAAAAAACAGGAGATAGCATAAGTAAAAACCGTTTTGAAAAATATAGATGTAAATTTTTGTTCAGTTTTATAATCTCTTCACCACTTTGGATTTTAGTGTTCTCAAATGAAAAATGAGGCTCTTTACTCTTTTATATAAATGCCAGATATATAAGTGAGATAGCATATTGCCTGTAATTTGAATTACTTAAGGGAAATGTGCCATAGAAACCAAAGCTATCATCATGCCACAGTAACTTCCAGCTCTGCAGGAGAATGATTTCACCTAAGTGAATGGGACAGCACTCGAGCCCCTCTCCTCCATCTAGTCTGGAACCACTCAACCTAATCCTCTCTCTTCCAATTTCTTCCCCTTTGCTGTGTTGATTGGTTTACATTTTTCTCAAGACTCTTGAGAAGTGGAAATGGGCAGAGGCAGCCTTCCCTTTCAAGCTTGCTTCTTGAAAGAGAAGCCTACACCTGTCATCTTCATGGCTTCCCACTCCTCTTCCACCTTCTCCTGTCTCAGGTGTCTTTGAGGCAGAATAGCTAGCTTAGAATAGGTGGGGGAATGGAGAATTACTCAGCCAGAGGTTAAAAAACTTCCCCTGATTTGTAACTAGCATGAACCTGACACAAACTTCCTGTGGCTTGAAACTGACACAAACATCTAATGACTTATGACTGACGTGAAACTGACACACACACACACACACACACACACACACACACACACACACACACACACACGATAAAAGCCAGCACACTCTACACTCATTGCCTCTTGGAGATCACCCTTACTTCAGTTCATATTAAAGCTCCTTTCTTTACTTTCTGTGACTCTTCCTTGAATATTTTTTTCCCTGCAATGGAGTCAAGAGCCTGGTCCCAGGTATGGGTCAAGGATCTCACCTCTAGGGAAGAGCCTTCCAGCTCCCCAGGGGGTCAGTCTCTGCAGGACACTAGATCTGAGGAATACTGTCTCTCTAGCTGCGGAAATCCTCCCCAAGTCAGCTGCTACCATCTCCACCCGCCCTCCAACGGGAACTCCCTTGCTAGAGTCATCACATTTCCCATACTGCTGAATCCAACGATCCCAGATTTCATCTCACTGCAACTCCTGAAATCCCCCTAACTGGCTTTCCATCTCAGTCTTGTCCCCTGAAACCAATCCTTCAGAACACCTACAAAAAGAAATGCTGATATGTTCTTCTGATCCTTAAAGTAATTCAAAAACTGTCAGTTGTATACAGAAGAAACTCTACTCTTACTAGCTGCGCACAAAGCATCTTCCAATGCCCATCCTTTATGCTGTAACCAATATGTTTCTGTCACCCTCAAACACTGATTTCACCTGGATATACTATTTCCCCTGCCTACAATACACTTTCCTTCTACACTTGCTTAACTCTTCTAAATCCTTCCCAAATCACTTTCTGTAGGTATATTTCTCAGAATAACAATTTGTAGTTGAAGTAGTAATCACGTTCTAGATACTATGCCAAATACCTTACATTACTGATATGATTTAATCCTCAAAAATAGTTCCCTGATGTAGGTACCTGACTCAGCTCCATCTTATACCATGTTATAGATGAGGGAACTGAGGTCCAAAGAGCTTAAATCAGCTGCCTGAAGTCAAACAACCAGAAGTGATAAAATTGGGATTTGACCACAATCTTACTGATTCTGGAGCTTGAGTTTTTAAAACTGTCGAATACAAACTGCCCTATCAAAACAACGTTTTCAAGCAATTAGTGCACTTTGATGTCTGAATTTTGTACCTGCTATTCCTTTTGTATGGAGAATTTTCTCCTACTTTCCTAATAAACTTCTGTTCATCTTTTTTAGACACATCTTCCAGGACCTGCCTCTAATCTGAAATGGGCACATTCGCATTTCCTCAAACCTATGGTCAGGGATTGGCACTATAACTTTCTAATTATGTGTGTCCTTTCCCTAATAAAATGACACATTTTTAATCAGAGGAAGGACTCTTTATAGCCCCATGTTCTCACATCGTGTATTTGTACACACAAGACAAAGATAATTCAATGGTGATGAGATGAAGAAAAAGGCGGCAGCATTTATGGTGTTTCATAGACAGGCTGATGTGAATCATTTGTAACATTTCTCATTGTTCTATTATTAGGTTCTATATAAGGCAGAACCGTCTATAATAACCAGCATAGGCAACTCTTCTAACTACATTTGAGTTATACTACTGGTAAAGATGAAAGAGAAGTAATGACAAGTTACATTGGATTTCCTATTAGAAACAAAATCATAAAAAGCATTTAGCTCTTGATAAAATGTGCACTCCCAACTTTTTAAGATCAAAAACCAGCATAATACACTGTAAATTCTATATAACATAGTTATGGTATAAATCTTCATAGATGTATGCATCTTTGAATAAAGCAACATAGCAGTCATTTTATATGTTGTGTCATTAGATGTTACCATAGAAAATTCTTATCCCACCTCATAAGACATTTTATTCTGAAATAATTTTAAACTTGCATAAAAGTTGTAAAGATAGCATAAATACCCTGACGCAATATGTTATATTCCGTAGATCACTTATCATAGTTTAGAAATTAACCCTGGTCAAATATTTTTAACCAGAATGCAGAATTTATTTGGAATTCCCAAGTTTTTGCATGAATGGTCATTTTCTGTTCCAGGATCCCATCCAGGATATCACATTATATTTCACTGTCACCTCTTCTTATGTTCCTCTTGGCTGTGACAGTTCCTCTAATTTCTCTTGCTGTTAATGACCTTGATGATTTTGAGGAATACCCATTAAGTAACTTATAGAGTACTCCTCAATTTGGGGTTTCTGATGTTTTCTCATGATTAGACTGAGGTTATGGAGTGTTTTTTGGTGAAGAATACCATGGAGAAGATATGTCCCTCTTTAGCGGTGAAACTTTGAGGCAAAGCAAATATTCTATTTCTTCTTAAAGTTTCATATCCTAATTTTAGTATTTATCAGTAGATTTTGCCTGTAGCAATTATAACTGTAGTGTCTTAGTAGCATTTTTTGTTTTCCTCATTTATTATTCTTATTTCTACTTCTCTACATTTTTTAAAATTTGGAATTATTCTGTGAGAAAGAGTTTCCCTTTCTCCAATTATTTCTTCAATCACATGTTTATATAATTATATATTTATGACTATTTCATTCTTTATATTGTAATTCAACACCATTCTTATTCTTTTTTATTGCTCAAAATGTTCCTGCTTTGGCCACTAGGGTCCTTTTCAAGTGGACTCCTCTACCCTTTAGATTAGGGGTGTTCAGCCTTCTGGCTTCCTTGGGTCACACTGAGTAAAGAGGAATTGTCTTAGGTCGCATATAAATTATATAATATAGTTAGTGTATACACACAATAAGACTTATTTTTTATACTTTTACTATAAAGTTTAGAAAAATGAGAATGATATAAAACTAAAGGGAAATGTGACTTTATTTTTATAAAACTAATCTATCAGTGTCTGATTTGATGGAAGTAGTCGCAATTCTTAGTGAGTTCTCAAGGTGTTTGCTCAGAAATGTTTGCTCAGACTTTGTTCTTCGTGTGTTTCATAATTGAAAACAGCTGCTCACAAATGTATGTGCTGCCAAAAAGTGATGTCGTGAATAAGGCATGATTGTGAATTTCAAAAATGGAAGTATGCATGGGGTCATGAAGAAAATAAAACACATGATGTTGAAAGATGTTGCGGGAACACATTACGAGCTCTCCTGGCCCACCTGCAGCCTGTGGGATGTGGGTTAGACACGTCTGCCTTAAATATAATTCCATCTTTTTCTTTTTTAGCTCTTCCCTACTTTCTGGCATCACAAAATGTTTAGCCTTAGTTTTCTTTAACTCAGCTCTGAAATCAGCCATTTCTTCAAAGAGTGCTGATTTGTTTTATTGAAGGATGGTATTTAGAGACCAAAATCTTAGTACTAGGCTTCTTCATTGTTGCTAATATATCACTGCTTCTAGGCTCACTCAGCAGAAAGAGCAGGAAACAGATGTATGTATACTAAGTCATGTACACACACACACACACACACACACACACACACACACACACAAACACACACACACACAGCTAGTTTTGTGTTTATCCATGTATTTTACATATCCACAGAACCATATACATGTATATGTGTATCTGCCTGTCTACCTTAAAGTAGATTGAGTTCTTATTGATGCTCTTACTCCAGTCTAGCACCACAGGGTTCATTCTGGCATTTCCCCTTTGCTTATTTGTAACTTTTTTTCTCTGACAGTGTGAAATCTAGATCTCGTTTTCTACAGTAACTTTCTTTATTTGTTATACTTCAGGGTCCATATAAAGTTGTATTGGGGTATTTGCCAGTAATATAAATCATTACTTTTTTTTTTTAAACCAGAGAGTTTATTTTGAGAAAATGGGCAAATGCTGCTGAGGTCAAGTCTTGATTGCTGTGAGGGTTGAATAAGACTTTTCTGCCAGGGCTAGAACTCTATGAGAGATCTGCAGGGGCAATTTCTCCCTCTGGACAAGCTGGCAGTTTGCAGACTGAATTCAGCCTGCAGACATTTATTGTGGGCTTATACAACATTTTAAAAGATTGCTTTAAATTAGTGGTATGGAAGACACATCTTTTTGACTGGAGTCTTTCTATTGGGATTTTGGACCCCAGAAGTGCTCTGTCTCCTTAAGTAATTTATTTTCCGGTCACAGTCATGCATTTCCAAGTACCATTTTGGAGTATGCTGTGCTTGAATGCAGAGTTTTAAAATTTCACATACTTTGATAAAAAGGTTTATTCGATACACAATGAAAAGTCACATTCATCAACATATTTTATGTAAAAAATGGGAAAAGGGCTAACATTAAACAAAAATAACATGCATATACGTTTCTCCTTTCCTAGACACAACCTAAGTGATTATTTTCTTAATATCTGAGTACAAAAGTGTCAATAGTCACATGGCTGTGCATGAGAATTCCTATGTGCCCTTTTCTCACAGTGTCCAATACTGAATACTGAGCAAGTGCACCAAGCAGAATGTAAGGGAAGGCCAACCGTGAGATCATCAATCCTCAATTATAGGAAAGCTGCCTGATCAAAACCCCAGGTGACCATACCATAAGAGATAAGATAGACAAGTGGGATCTCATCAAAGTGAAAAGCTTCTGCAAAGCAAAAGAAACCGTTAAGAGAGTGGGGAGGCAGCCCACAGATTGGGGGGAAAATATTTGCCAACTGTATATCTGACAAAGACCTAACATCTAGGATCTACAAGGAACTCAAACATGCCAAAAAAGAAAAAAATAAGCAGCCATATTAAAAAGTGGGCAAAAGATATAAATAGACACTTCTCAAAAGAAGATAAATGAACAGTCAACAGATACAGGAAAACTTGCTCAGCCTCACTAATCATTAAATAAATGCACATTAAAACTACACTGAGATACCACCTAACTCTAGTCAGGATGGCCATCATCAATAATTCAAAAAAACAAGAGATACTGGAGAGGATGCGGGGAAAAGGGAACACCACTTCTACACTGTTGATGGGAGTGTAAATTAGCACAACCTCTGTGGAAAATAGTGTGGCAATTCCTAAAAGATCTAAATCAACCTCCCATATGACCCAGCAATCCCTCTTCTGGGAATATAACTGGAGGAACTCAAATAATTCCACAAAAAAGATATCTGCGCACACATATTTATTGCAGCACTAGTCACAATAGCAAAACCATGGAACCAACTGTGCTGCCCATCGAAAGTAGACTGGATTAAAAAAATGTGGGACATACAAATGATGGAATATAAGGAAGCTATAAAGAAGGACAAAATTTTGAACTTTGCAGCAATTTGGAGTTAGAGTCTGTAACACTCACTGATCTATCACAGAAACTAAGAACTGAGTACCACAAGTTTTCACTCATAAGTGGACCCTAAACAATTATCATAATACTATAAGAAAGGAATTGGCAGTAGGGGGAAACTACCAGGAGAGGGAGCAGCAGGGGGCATACTTCATCAATAAGGGTACCTGGTCTCAAACCAGGTGTTGTGAGGACTAGAGTGAGGCTCAAACATCACCTGTACAATGACCATTTGTATACCTAATCCTGAATTGTACCCCACATCTTCAAAATGAAAATTTAAAAAAAAGAAAAAAAAAAAAGACTGGCTATTATTATTATTGTTAGATATATCCCATGACTTTTTAGTCAACATTAGTTATTGAAAATTAGTCCAGTGAACCAGTCTAGTCTTATATCTGATTCAAACCTTCCCCTGTCCCCACCCCACTATGCTACAGTGTGACTTATGGTCTTGAACCGTGGTGGGGACATGGTGTTCTCTTCCATTGTTCCACATTTTCTTCTGTTGAGTCTAGATCCTCCAAAGTGGAGGCCAGCGTAAAGAGTTGAGAGAAGAAGAGATTATCTGAGGAAACTGGCCACATTTCAGGTTGACCCTCTTTCTGGTTTGGTTTGGATCCAGACCTGTTCAGAACTTCTGACCTTTGCTGAAAGGGTCAACATGTAGTTTGTGTGATTCCTCTTTCTTTTCTTCTAGTCTTCTCTTCTTCCTTCCTTTCTTTCCTTCTTTCTTTCCTTCCTTCCTTTCCTAACTCTCTTTCTTTCTTTTGGATAGCTTTACTTCCACATTCTATACTCAAAGACTTCCTAAGAGAAAGAGAGTCTTGTCTTCTTTAGACCATTCCCCTAACCTCTCTCTGGTTGGAACATGTCTTGGTTTGGCCTCTACATATGCAGCCCTCTGCCTTCTCAATCGTCCTCGAACTTCTGTCATGGGCACCACTGAGTTCCCCCCTGGACTTTGTGAGGTGGAAGAGAACTAGGAAGGGGTAGGGTCCCCCCATATCAATCTCAGAAAGTATTCTCCTTGACTGGTCCCTGCAAGTTCTGCCAGGTATATTCTTGTTGGCTTCTCGCCTTCCGAAATCTCTAGGCCATACATGGGCCTATTCATACTATCCCCACCCATATCACTTTTCAGAAGGAAGACGTCAACTTCTTTCCACAACCAATACATCTTGTTCTAGTCTCGTGGCTGTATCAAGCAGTCCTACAGGCTCTCCAAGCTCCCAGAAAAAGAAGCCAGTCTTTTTTTTCTTCTGGCATTGCTTATTTCTACAAGTGATTCTCTTGAGTCACTCTCCTTCAACTTGGCAAAGGAGAAATAATCTCTCTACGTAAACACTGTAATACTGATGATTCTACCATATCTTCACTCCCACAGGGTTTGCCTTATATCAATTGGGGGAGTGGTGAGCTGGGCAGATAATTATGAATAAGAAGGCTATCAGTCATTTTTCGAAGGTGGAATATGGCCCTGGCTGCTCTTGGCTCACCTTAGAAGGTAAAGCACTTAGCTCTGAGATTTGAGCCACAAATTCAGAGAAAGATGAAACGACCTAATTAAAAATATATTGAGACCATACGAGAATGCAGATAGTCATATAATTCCCTGTCCTAAACTCTTAGAGTGAAAAATCTTAGCAAAGTGGTAAATTGTGAAAACAAATTATAAGTAAATGGCAAGAAACATATACTATCACTTTCCCAACTTTTATTCATTCATTGTAACCATGCATAAACAAAAAGCAATGCTGTTGGACAGCATTTATTAATACAACCAAGATTTTCATTAAAGGAAGATTATATATGTTGACAAAAGTCTCACTATTCTGAGAGGAGAATACTTACATAGGACACTAGCACTAGTAGTAGAACCTGCAACACCAATCAGATACATGATAGGTCCAGCTTTCATCATGGCTTGATTGTCACCCCATACTGGTGGTTACTAGTTGTCACTGTTATTTGTTGAGGTCTGACAATTCAGTTCATCAACTTGCTACCATGTGTTTACATTGGCAGCACTGTACAAATAACTGTATTGGAACACCCACCCTACTCACCTAATCTGGCCCCCAGTAACTTTTTTCTTTACCTGAAGATAAAGGAAATATTGAAAGGAAGACATTTTGATGACATTCAGGACATCAAGAATAATAGGATGATGGCTCTGATGACCATTCCAGAAAAAGAGTTCCAAAATTGCTTTGATGAGTAGACTAGGCACTGGCATTGGTGCATAGCTTCCTAAGAGGAGTACTTCAAAGGCGACCATAGTGATATTCAGCAATGAGGTATGTAGCACTTTTTCTCGGATGAGTTCATGACCTTAATTGTCAGACCAATACATGTTAAGAAACCATACAGCATGAACAACAACCAATCAGAATGGACACTGGGCATGAACAACAGATCTGGTTATAATAGTTTGTACAGCTACGTACAGCCCAGTAATGCCAGAAGTTGACTCTTTCCCAGATGAGAATTTTAGATCAGGAAAGTACCTTGTCAGAGTCTAGTGCAGGAGCCAGACTTAAATGCCTCTGGGACCAGGAAGACGATATAGATGTCAGTCAATATGGTATGAAATAACCAAATAAGACAATATATAAGAGTTAGGACTTATATCATCAAATTAAAGAGGGCACACCAGATCTAAAGATACTCAAATTAGACTGGAGGAAACTGAAAGAGAGAGAAAGAAATTTATGCAAAATCACATAGCTTGCCAGTGAGAGGGAGGCTCTAATTTCTTTCTAATTGGCCACTCACTGGAGTAAAATCCTGGCAAGATTTCTTCCAATTTTCCTTTTCTTCCTTTCTTTTAGTTTTCTTTTTCACTTTACCTCTGTTCCTGTCCTTCTATCTTATCATATCTAAAAGCAGAGAGGTAGAATGAGAACAAGAACAGGATGAAGAGGTGCAATTGACAGAGTGTGGAAGAGGAAGGGAGGGATAGAGAATGGGAACGAATAATTAGTGCCTACAATGGGCACAGTGCTTACGTCTGTTTTCTCCTGAATGGACCGATGGGGAGAAGCTGGATAATTTTAACTCCTCTTTTCTGTTGTTAGCCATGCCTAGACTGTTGAATTCTGATGGCACACAATAGATAAACAAATAAAATAGATAAGTTCTCAGAATGGCCTTCTGAGCCTTTCTTTATGAGCATGTTCCTTGATTCTGAGTTGTCAGATGGTAACAACTGACCCACCATCCTTGTCAAAGTTGGCTGAGCTAGAAACTTAACTGAGGAGAGGGACTTTCTCTAAGACTGGCCAACAGCATGAGGCAGTCAGAGATGAGAGTCTTGCCTAAAAGGAATGAGATTGATTAGCGGAACCAATCCGGTCTTCTCTTGTTGGCAGTTGAACTTGAGACTGAGAAAGTGTTGGCTATTTGCTAAAGAATCAAAGGGAAAAATACACAAGGAGAAAACCGGATTAATTGAGTTACGATAAGAGCAAAGCAACAGCAATTATTAAATGTCACTCTTCCTCAAGGTTACAGTATCTCTTTCCTTTCTGCCCTATACAATTTCATTCAGATTTACATCTTCCATTATTTTGTAAATATAGAGAAATTTACTAGGACAAAAGCTCAAAGAAGGCAGCAATTTTTGTCCGTTTTGTTCACTGTCTTACCCTCCCATGCCTAAAACAGTGTCTGAATAAATAATTGAGAATTACACTGAACTTCCACGTTTGTCTCCACCCAGCCAGCTCTCTCCCCTGAACTCTGGACCTACATACAAGTGAAAACTGTGTATCTCCACTTAGATGTCTCAAATGCATCACAAACTCTACATGTCCAAGACTGAGCTGATGCTCTTTTCCCTCAAATACGTTCATGTTTTTTGGTTCATTGAATGGCATTGTCATTCATGCAACAGCACAAACCTGAAACCAGGAGTCATCCTTGGGACTCCCTCACTCATGTCTTTAAATCCAACCTTCCACCAACTCCTTCTTGTTTTATTCTTAAAATAGCACTGATTCACCACTGCCTTCCATTTCACAACCCTTCAGTGGTTTCCTATTGCTCTTAGATTAAGGATAAAAGTTCCTACTGTGTTTCTCAAGACACTACATGGTCTACAACCTGCTTACATTTCCATGTTCACTCTGTACCACTCAACAACGCTGGTCTTCCTGCATTCTAGGCGCACTGATGACTTTCCCTTCTTCCTGGAATACACTCCCCTCTCCTCCCTCATCAATGCCTCCCTGAAGTTCAGATTTTCATTCCTCACATCTTAGCTCCAGTGTCTCTGTCTCCTTCCTCACCTGCCTGATCACCATTTGTACCAGAGTCTTTCATTAACACCCCTCTCTCTTTTTTTTTTTTTTTGAGTGGTAGTCTCACTCTGTCACCCAGACTGGAGTGCAGTGGCCGCTCCCGGCCACTGCAGCCTGCACCTGCTGGGCTCCGGCGATCCTTCCGCCTCAGCCTTCCGAGTAGCCGGAATTACAGGCAAGCGCTACCACGCCCGGCTGATTTTTGATTTATTGTAGAGATGAGGTTCACCAAGTTGCCGAGGTGGGTCTCGAACCCGCGGGCTCGGGCAATCCAGTCACCTCAGCCTCCCAAAGGCGTGGGATTACAGGCTGAGCCACGAGCCTGGCTAACACCTCTCTTTAAGTGATCTTCTCTTCTGAAGAAAATTCATCTCAATTTGTAAATATGTATAACTATTTCAATTGTTTGATTTATGTCCAATGCTCCCATTCAACCAGAAGGCTCCATGAGAGCAGATAACTTGTTTGTTTATTCTTTTTTTTTTGTTTTTTTTTTTGAGTTGGAGTCTCACTCTGTCGCCCAGACTGGAGTGCAGTGGCCCCTCCTGGCCACCGCAGCCTCGACCTGCTGGACTCCGGCCATCCTTCTGCCTCAGCCTTCCAAGTAGCCAGAATTACAGGCATGCACTACCACGCCCAGCTGATTTTTTGATTTATCGTAGAGATGAGGTCTCGCTGCCCAGGCAGGTCTCGAACCCACGGGCTCAGGCAATCCACTCACCTCAGCCTCCCAAAGGCGCGGGATTACAGGCTGAGCCACCGAGCCCGGCTTGTTTGTTTATTCTTGTGACTGGTCCAGTGTCTTGCTTACGGAAGGTACTCAAATATTTGTGAATGAATGAGAAAGCAGATAGTGAAAAATGCTTCCAGAAGAATGGAAAAGTATGTGAACTACCCAGGGAAATTAACCAAATGGGCTGTGTGAAACTTGAGTCCAAACAAAAACAAAAACAAACAAACAAAAAACGAAGCAGTGACAAGACCTCCAGCATGTTCTTGCTTAATGTTTAAGTCTACATCAGGTAAACCTCACCATTCTAACTCCTCATAACAAGTCTTAACACAACTATCAAAGAGCCCGTTTTTTTTGTGTGATGCAACTGTCAAACCTCACATCAAACTGAAAGACAATGGTCATGCTTTTTTCTTAGAACCCTAGCAGTTGAGCTTCCCATTGCCTGAGATAGGATCTGAAATAAAAAACAACAACAAAAAAACCAAAAACAGGTGCTGTTAGGTTACTCTTTGCTATTATCCTTGCTATTTTTAATGATGTGGTGCAGTAAGTTCATGGTTTTTAAAAAATCTGTTCTCTTGATTAAAAGAAGTAAAATGAAACAGCATCCCCACAGTTAAGCAGTGGTCTGTGTTCAGTGGAGTTGAAGTGTGACCTTCTCCCCCATTTTGGGCACATTTTCCCTCCAAACTCCACTTTAAAAAAATGAGGTGTTATCATACCAAATGCTGTGAAAAACTACAGTGAAAATAATTTCTGTATTTTTATTTATTTAAAGATGTGGGGTACAATTCAGGATTAGGTAGATAAGTGGTTATGATGCAGGTAAAGTTTGGGTCTCTCCTTGGTCCCCCACTTCGCCTAGTTTGAGATCAGGTACCCTTATTGATGTTATGTGTCCCCCACCTCCCCTCCCCTGGAAGCGTCTGGCTATTGCCAAACTCTCTCTTATAGTGTTATGATAAATGTTCCAGCAGCCAACAGATACATGAAAAAAATGCTCAGTCTCACTAATCGTCAAAGAAATGTAATTAAAACCACATTGAGATATCACCTAACTCCAATCAGGATGGCCATCATCAATAACTCAAAAACAACAGGTGCTGGAGAGGATGCAGGGAAAAGGCAGCACTTCTGCATTGTTGATGGGAGTGTAAACGAATACAACCTCTGTGGGAAATATTAGCAAAATTAAAGACTGATACAACCAACAACTCAGTCATGTGAGCTGAATGGACAGGCTTGGGAGTGTGGTTTCAGGTTTGTTCAATGGTGAGACAGATTAAGCTCACGGAGAAGTCCTAGAGTACCTGCGAATGAGGTAAAGACCAAGGTCCCTAAAACAATGTTCCTCTGGTTTGGTTCAATCACACAGGACATGAAATTTGGAAGAGCTTATAGAAACTTTTCTTCCAAGAAATCCTCACATTTATTGTTATAGGATTTGTTCGAATCCCATAATCAAACAAAGGCAGAGGAAATGACTTCCGACAGCTAAGAAAGCTGCTCTTGGTTGGTGAAGGCTAGTCTGGAATTCTGATAATTCATCCACTGTTTCCCACGCACTTAGCTGTGTTACTTTCCAGCTTCAGAAAGGATCATTTCTTCTCGAGGCCAGAGAACAAGTTTCCAGAGGTGTATTAGTTGCCTATGGCTGCCACAGCAAAGTACCAAAAACTTGGTGGCTTCAAACAACAGAAATTTATTGTCTCTAAATTTTGGGGAGCTAGAAGTCCAAGATCAAGATGTCAGCAGGGCAGTTCCTTCTGGAGGTTCTGAGGGAGGGTCTACTCCATAGGTCTCTGCTAACATTTGGTGATGCCAACAATCCTTGGTGTTCCTTGCAGACTCCTCACTCCAATCTTGCCTCCATAATCACATGCTATTCTCCCAGTGTCTGTGTCTGTGTTTGGGTCTAGGTGTATCTCTTCGATACTTATAAAGATACCAGTCCTATTGGGTTGGAGCTCACGCTAATGACCTCATTTTAACTTGATTACATCCGCAAAGACCCTATTCCAATTAAGTCACACTCACAGATACTGAGGATTGGGGCTTCCACATATCTTTTTGAGGGACACAATTCAACTCATTTCAACTCTAACAGGTGCCTCTCCTGTTTTGGCCTGAATTGTTGAATCTCTAATCTTTCCTTGTTTGACTCCAAAAATCCAGTTGGATGTTTCTACTTTTTGCACTGACTTCTCGATTCCTAGGTTGTTGTCTTCATGCTGATAACTGATATTCCCAATTTCTGAGCCTCTGTTTTGATTTCTTAGCTTAAACCTTGATCTAAATAGTTCTTAGTTTTAGCCATTTAATTTCTTTGAGTCAATCTTATTGCTGTTCATGTCTTAGCCCAACATAAGAATTTATTACAAAAGTTAAGTTTAACATTGATGGGACTATTTCAGAAATTCAGGTCAAATGTTACATAAAATGATCTTTTGTGATTTACATCATGGAAAGTTATGGGCAATAAAGCACAAATCGACAACAAAAAAGTCATTTCTCACCAAAAGATTCAGAGAAAGTCTTCAAGTAGAGTTGGGTAGCATTAAGGGCTTTGAGTAAAATGCAGAGTTTTCTAACTTTCAGCCACTAATGATTTATAAGTTCTTTAGGGTATTGATCCTCTAGTTCCTGGGCAGCCAAGTATTTCTCGGAACAGCAGGAGTCCTAGATATCTGATGTTTCTAGCTGCATGTGGTTCCTGCCTGTTGACTTCAGTGTGTTGTACAAACATCATTCTCTATGCATACCACAATAGAAAAAAGTTGGGTAGCACTATAGTAAGTGGTGGTAACATATCTGAAAAATTTAAGAATCAATCAACAACGAGGTGGTCTGTCTGGAAACTCAGAGTACAAGGAGGCTGGGAGGAAAAGTCTGGCAATTCTTCTACACTTTCTGAGCCGTTATTCATTTCTTATTCTCTGCAACCCAACTCTGCTCCATCAAAGTCCCTGAGCCTGCTCTTATTGACACCATTAACCATCTCCTTATTGTTAAATCATATTAATTGTGGTAAAAAATAACATAAAAATTTACAATCTTAATCACTTTAAGTGTACAGTTCAATAGTACATTTCCATAGTTGTGCAACAGAGTTCCAGAACTTTTTCATCTTGCAAAACTTTTTCATCGGTTGAAAAATGATGCCCTGTTATCCCTCTTTCCAGCCCCTGACAACCATCTATCATTCTACTTTCTGTTTCTATAAATTTTACTATGTTGGACACCTCATATAAGTGAAATCATACAGAACTTGTCTTTTTGTGACTGATTGTTTTACTTAGCATGGTATTCTCAAGGTTCATCCATGTTGTACTTTGTGTCTGAATTTTCATCTTTTTTTTTTAAGGTTGAATGATATCCATTGCCTATAGATACCACATTTTGTGTATCAATTCATCCATCGATAGACGTTTGGGTTGCTTCCACCTTTTGGTTATTGCGAATAATGCTGTAATGAACATTGGTGTGCAAATCTCTTTTTGAGATTCTACTTTTCAACTGTTTTGAATATATACCCAGAAGTGTACCATTTCATATGATAATGGTATGTTTAAGTTTTGAGGAACTGTCATACTGTTCTCTATAGCAGTTACACCATTTTACATTCCCAACAAAAATGCACAAATCTTGCAATTTCTCGACATTATTGCCAAAGTGGGGTTTTTTTTTTAAATAGTAGCCACCCTAATAGATATGAAGTGATATCTTACTGTGGTTTTGATTTGCATTTTTCTGATAGTAGTATTGTTGAGCATCTTTTCTTATACTTACTGGTCATTTGCATAGCTTCTTTGAAAAAATGTCTATTCAAGTACTTTGCTTATTTTTTAGGGCTTATTTTTATTTATTTTTAAATTTTATTTTAAAGATGTGGAAAACAATTCAGGATTAGGCGTACAGTGGTCATCATGCAGGTAAAGTTTGGGCCTCCCTTTGATGCCCACTTTACTTTATCTGGTTTGAGATCTGATACCCTTATTAATGTTATGTACTTCCCCCTCCCTCTCCTGGCAGCTTCTGGTTACTGCCAATCCCTTTCTCATAGTAGTATGGTAAATGTTCAGAGTCCGCTTATGAGTGAGAACATGTGGTACGCAGTTCTTTGTTTCTGTGACAAATCACTGAGTATGGTAGACTCTATATCCACCCATGCTGCAGCAAAATTTTGTTCTTCTTTATGGCTGTGTAATATTCCATCATGTATATGTACCACATTTTTGTTTAAATCCAGTTTCAATGGGCAGCATGGTAGGTTCCATGTTTTTGCAATTGTAAATAGTGCTGCAATAAACATGCATATGCAGCTGGGCTCAGTGGTTCAGCCTGTAATCCCGCGCTTTGGGAGGCTAAGGTGAGTGGATTGCCTGAGCCTGCGGGCTCAAGACCCACCTGGGCAACTTGGCGAGACCTCATCTCTACAATAAATAAAAAAATTAGCCGGGCGTGGTAGCGTGTGCCTATAGTTCCAGCTACTTGGAAGGCTGAGGCGGAAGGATCCCCGGAGCCCAGCAGGTCGAGGTTGCAGTGGCTGGGAGCGTGCCACTGCACTCCAGTCTGGGTGACAGAGTGAGACTCCAACTCAAAAAAATAAAAAATAAACATGCATGTGCATATATCTTTTTTGTAGAGTGATTTAAGTTCCTCTGGGAATAGTCCCAGAAGGAAAACTGCTGGGTCGTATGGAAGGTCAATTTCTAGTTCTTTTAGGAATCAACATACTGTTTTCCATAGAGGTTGAACTAGTTTGCATTCCCACCACAGTGTAGAAGCATTCCCTTTCCTCTTCATCCTCGCCAGCATCTGCTGTTTTTGTTTTATTAATGATGGCCATTTTTCCTGGAGTTAAGTGGCATCTCAATGTGGTTTTGATTTTCATTTCTCTGATGTTTAGTGAGTCTGGACATTTTTTCGTGTGTCTGTTGGCTGCTTGTATGTCTTCTTTTGAGAAATGTCTATTCATGTCTTTTGCCCACTTTTTAATTGAGCTTTTTGTTTTTTTCCTTTTGGCATGTTTGAGTTTCTTGTAGATCCTGGATGTTAGGCCTTTGTCAGATATGCAGTTGGCAAATACTTTTTGCCATTTTGTGAGCTATCTCTCCACTCTCTTGATGATTTCTTTTGCTTTGCAGAGGCACAATCCCATTCACAATAGCCACACACACAAAATGAAATACTTCTGCATCTTTCTGACCTGAGAAGTTAAAGACCTTTACAACAAAAACTACAAAGCATTGCTCAAAGAAGTCAAAGATGACACAAACAAATGGAAAACTATCCCATACTCATGGATTGGAAGAATCAACATTGTTGAGAAGTCCATCCTACCCAAGGTAATCTACAGATTCAACACTATACCCATTAAATTATCAACATCATTCTTTTTAGAACTGGAAACAACAATACAGAAATTCATATGGAAACATAAACGACCACAGATAGCCAAAACAATCCTTAGCAAAAGAAACAGAGCAGGAGGTATCATACTTGCAAACTTTAAACTTTATTATAAGGCTACAATAATAAAACAACCTAGATTTCTTGTCTCAGCGCATCCACGGAAATCTGGAAACAGGTGACATCCTTGTCTCCTGGTTTTTCTCACATCTCTGTTTCCTTTAGTTCAGCTGCCATCACCACCTGCCTCAAGAACGGATCCCTCTATCTTCAGTCTAGGTTCCCTCCAGTTCATCCCACATTGAAGCCAGAATTTAGGTAGGATGATGTCACTTTAGAATAAATGCTATCAGGAAAACATATAAATGCTTACAGTTGCTTACAGCATTTCATCTGATGGTCTCTGCTTATTTTTCCAGCTCATAATTTTCTCTCCTGCTTTAGCCACAGTGAATTCCTAGTGTCCAAAAAGCCACTAAGTTTTCTCACACTTAAAGTATGTTGTTCTCTTGACCTCGAGTGCTCTTCTTCACACCATCTCCCGCCAAGTCTCTTCACCTGGATAAGTATTGTTCAACCTTCAGATTTCAATCTATACCATACTTGTGAGAAAATGTCTCTGATTTTAGAGTTTGCATTAAATCTGTTTTCCATATGTTTCCTAAACTCCTTATAATGATCACTGTTGAACCAAAAGTGCATGTTTACTTGTCATTTTCTCTTACCAGAAAGCAATGTATTTTAGGGTAGAAACAGTATCCTGACCATTATATGACCCTTGCCCATAACACAATACCTGCAATGTAGTAGATGAGTATCCAGACCCCACACTTACAGGATGGGTAGATTTAGTCTCTGGACCAGTAATATCTCAACTTCCAAAGGGATATCTCAGATGATCTTAGCCTATCTTAACCTATACCGTTAAGTATTTGGATGATGCAACCTCCTTCATACCCCCATACCGATTCCTCACTCACTAAGCTATATTCTGATTATGATTTGGTTTCCTGCCTGTACACCCACTGGGAAAGAATATGCTAATCTACAAACTGAATAAGCCTCTCATTCAATCTACTTCTTAGATGTGCTTTTCATTATAAATGAAGGAGCTGGTTCTCTGAGCAATGTGGCATCTTTTGGCAGACATGGTGCTATCCTGACATAGGTACTTGCAAATTATGTGAAATTGGGCAAGAAATTCATCCCATTGAATGTTAGTTGCCAAGTCTTTACTATTTAGGATTAAAACTGATAATTTAATATGATGCCCTGCCCAAGGTAGTTTTCAATAGATAGCATTTGTTATTGTAGCAGTTGCAGCACTCTCTTTGAAATTAATTAGTTTAAGTTTACCCATAAGAATTTGACAAAATACTGAGATGACTGATGGTTCAGCTCAGATCATGAGATGACAACCAACGTTCAGCTGAATGGCATCCTCCAGAAGCATCTCTGTCTCCTTGCTACTGCCCTAAATCTGGAATGTGCTCAATGTAGGAGACAAGACAGAGATGCAAATGAGAGCTTCAGGGTGTGTTAGGCAGGGTTCTCCAGAGAAACTGAACCAACAGAATATATATATATATATATATATATATATATATATATATATATATATATATATATATGTAAACATTCATTTTATGGTATCAGCTCATGTGTTTATGGAGGTTGATAAGTCCCATAGTCTGCAAGTTGGACTCTCAAGGAAAGTAGTTTGAAGTCCTGAGAGCCAAAGAGCCAATGGTATAGGTTACAATCAAGGTCTGAAGACCTGGGAACCAAGAGCTCTGAGGGGAGAATCATTTACCCAGCTCAAGCAATAAGGCAGAGAGAAAATTCAATCTTTCTCTATCTTTTAAAATTTTGTTTCTATTTGGACACCCGAAGGATTAGATGATGTTCACCTACATCAGGAATGAGAATTTGCTTTGCCCAGTCTACCAATTCAAGTGCTAATCTTTTCCAGAAATTCTCTTTCAGATGCACCGAAGAAACAATGCTGTGCCAGCTATCTGGCCATCCCTTAGCTCAGTCTATCTGACACATAAAATCAACCATCACACAAAGTAAGGATAAAACAAACAAACAAAAACATTAATCTGGAGCTCACACTTTAACAAAAAGAATATAAAATTTTTGTATTAAAAAAACCCCACATAGTCAATAAGAAAAAGAATCTTCTTTATATATTCACTCACCACTATGCAGTGGAAGCCATCAAAGACCCAAGTTCAAAGTTATCAAATTTGAACCCGGATTTAAATGAGACTGGATACTGAGCTGGGGAAACGGTTTTTAATTTCATAGCTTTGAATTTAATCTAACCAGACTATCTATACTTCCCTTTTCAATGATTCTTTCCCCGAGGCTTTACTGTGGGTTTTTTTCCCCTCTTAGCTTAATGAATTTTATACTGTTTAATAGAAAACCCTTTATATCTCTCTTGTACTGAATTTACAAAAATCATTAAAGCTGCAAGAATTCTCTTCATTTTTAAAGTTTGCAAAACTCCATCTACATTGCCCAGTGTTATTTCTACACCATTTGAGCTTCAAGGTCATCATCTCTTACGATTGTTCAGAGGATAGTTTTAGGTCACAAATATATTATTAATTATTTTGGATGCCATACCAACTGATCTGAATCATCCACAGCTCACCACAATCATACATTCACAGGTAATCTCATTTCTAGTCAATTTCTAGATCTCATGTAGAAACAATTACACACACACACACACACACACACACACACACACACACACACAAATGTGTGTGTATTTCCAGTTCTCTGTATTGTGCTTTGGGGATGCTGAAAAGAGAAGCACGATCTCTATTTAATTAGTTATGAAGTCATGTACATTATGGTAGCTATGAAAGATTACTGTTACTCTTTTGCCGCTAGGAACCATTTGTGTCTTATAGGCAACACACAGGAAAAGCAATAGAGACATTTTATATAGATGCATAATTGGGATGACTTTTTGGAACATTATTATGGGAAATGACTCAGGAGAAGCCACATTTGTGACCAGCATGACACATAATGATAATATCTTTGAGAGGGAAATAAACACATCAGAATTTCTCAAAATTTGCCCACAAAAAGCCCTTCTATTTTCTCTTCTGAATCCTATTTTTAGAAAAAAAAACACCCCCCCTTTTTTTTTACCAAAATCCCTCAATTAAGCAATAATAATTTTTTTCCCTTAAAGCAAGGCATATATGAAGAGGCTTCAGAAATTCAGCATGAAGAATACAGTGCTGTCATCTAGAATTTGCGGATTTCCAGCTAAAAGTATTAAACTTGACATTTTAGTTAGCACATGCGGGCTTATATTATATAAATACACAATTATTTTTAGGGCTCAAGAAGTATTAAAAATGACTCCATGGCATCTCATGAGGACCCTCAGAGGTCAGCAGTCCCTGGCTAGAAACCACTGTCTAAAGTACAAGGAGGTCGCACAGGAAGGAAAGATACAGAGCACTTTGTTTCCACTTAAGGAGAATATGAGTCCACTAAAAGAATTGATCCTGCAGATCACGCTTGACCTTGGGGAGTTTCTAACCAAAAGGATCCAGTGTTCTCTGACTTTTGACCAATGACATTATCACATTCCTAGCCCTGGATTTGGACACATTCCTCTGTCTTTATCACTAGGCCCTATTCCTATTCTTTCCTTTAATTGTATCTCTTTGGGGTTTCTTTCCCATTTTATGTCCTCACTTCTTTCTTCTCTTCCATTCTAATTTCTTCACTGGCACCTTTTAGCTTTCTACCATCATCTCCCAGCCTGGTCAACTTAAGGGTGTCCTCTCCTCTCCCAAGCATCAGAACTGCTTTTTCTTCTCTGTTGGGCCCTACTGAGGGTTTCATATTTTATGTCCCCAAGTTAGAGGTAACTAGCACTGGTTCATATTGCTCTTAAAATATAGATGATAGAAAGATTAATATACAGTAAAATAAAGTCTTTCTATTTTATATAGACTTTACAAATCCATATTTTAACATAATTTTTCAATACATTCATAATAAAATACATCAAACGTCTTTGGAGATCTCCAAAATGTGAATATGCTGCAAGCATGTTATGCATGTGTCTGAGGAGAATCATTACCCAAAAAGGGTCACTAAGAGAAGAGGAACCTTGAGTGGTGTCTGCCATCATGTGGCAAAGTCATTAATCCACTGGCTTTGGTTAGATCATTTGATTTTTGAGAAAGAAAAAAATCAAATTATTATTTTGAATAGTTTTAGTTCCTGGATTGCTTAATTCACTACCAAGCCTCAGAAAACCATCCCTCATCACAGCAGTTACTTGGCAAACAAGATGACGCCTTTGTCAGCTACATTATTTATAAACAAATAGTTAATAGTTCTATGAGTTAGTCTTCACAGCAGACATAACTCATGTTTGGCATTTATTTAGCTTTAGCTGGAATCAGTATGGTCTAGAGGTTGAAAGTGTGAACTCTTGGTCAAAATTTTCTGGGTTAAAATTCTGGCTCTGGCATGTGTTAACAGTATGACCTTGGGCAAATTACTTAACCTCTCTGTGCCTTAGTTTCCTCATTTGTAAGATGAATAGAAAAATACCTGCACTGAATGGCTGTTTTGAAAAAATAAGTGAAAATATAAAATACCTGACACCGAGTAAGTATTCAGCAAATATTATCTTAGCTATTAGAACTTACAGGTTGGTGGAAGTGGTATAAGATTTAAAAAATTGAGCTCAACAGAGGTGGAATTTGGAATAAATACTGCTTTCTGGAACTTGAAATGTTAAGAAAATCAAGTGCTTTTACCACATTTTCTCCAATGTATTTTCTATCTGGGAATAGTAAGAGTATGTGCATTCAGAACTTCAGAGCTGAATCCGTTCATGAATAACTAAATAAACAAGTATTTAAGGTGATGTTTTTATTAGAGGTTTTAAAGGTGCTGAAAAAGATAGTCTAAAGTTTCAAGTATCCATCTTATTATGTGTATGTATGTATGAACGTGCATGCATGTGCGTATTCTTAAAATATGCAAATGAACCCTACCTTAAAGGCCAAGATCACTGAAAATAAAAACCAGGGGTGTGAAAAATAAACAACTGTTAAAAACTAGTGAAAACACAAAACATTCACATATAAAAATGAAAGAAAGTTAACCAGGAACACTGTAACTTAGTATACTAAGATCTGCTCCAAGGAATTTCAAGTTCAATGAGATTCAAGTATGAAATTGAAAGATGAATTTAATAGACATGTCGTTTCAGTTTGATCATGAATAAAGAACAGTATGAAAAGTATTAATGACAATGAAATTGCTGCTTTATTCATAATTGGAGTTATCAATGCTCAAATATCTTTAAGTACTCAAAGAAGATAGTCCAAATTGTAAGCTAATGCAATTGGATAATCAGTTATGATTTACAGAACTTCCAGAAACACAAAGCTTCACTAATATCTAGTAAATGATTAAATAAAAGCTATTTTATAACTAATTATATGTACTCAAAATGAAGAGCTATATAGTTTATTAAAACTTTGTAGTCTAGGAAGAAAGTCAATGCCAATTAAAGTTCTGATTTTTTCACCGTTAGTTTTATAGGGGATCAGCTAAAAATGGAATGAAATGTCTAAAGTGGCCATTAGATATATAAATGGAAAACATTCCAAAAGGCTATGCATATATAGAGATAGATAGATAGATAAATTAAAATACTTAAAACATAAATACTGCAAAATATTATTAGGTTTGAATTTGTAGACTTGAAAAAATTACTACATACAAATTCATTTTACTGCTTTCCAGCAGAAAAGTTGTTTTACAAATTTGGGCTGGAATTTCATGGCATTTTACTTGGCTGATGGTTATTTAAAAGCAAACTGAACCTGGCAGCATCACCAGTTAGAAAAAAATAGAATATTTTTATCTATAGAAAGTAATGTACTCTTTTAAGGAGATATTAGAAATCTATGCATAATAAACATAGCATAAAAAAATCCACAGTTAAACACCAGATTTGTAAAACCTAGTTTAAAACAGTTATACAGAAGCAGATTTTTATTGGTCATGTCCAATCTTATGGTTGATTTCTTCCAGTTTTGAACTCACCTATTACATTTTTCAACAACTAGACGCTACATATTTGCGTCATTGGCATAAAATAACTTCTCAAATCTCATTTGAGGAATCTATTCCTGTTACTACAAAGTGAAAACATCTGGAAGAAATAACCTCCAGTATACTCAGATAGATATCCATTTCCTATGTATCTGAAGAAGATCAAATAATTTAAAACTTCCCTTGTATGCTCATAGTATGACTCTTTATAACAGATCTGTTTTTTGTCTTACTTATACCCTTGCTTAAAAGCATAGGCTTTGACAATAAGAGTAACAAAACGTCTAATGTGACCTCTGTGTTTGTGTGTGTGTGCGCGCGCACGCACGCGTTTTCCTTCATTAAAAATAGACAACTTTTGACAATTATGAATGTGCAGGGCCTTCATAAAACCCAAATAGAATGTTTGAGAGCCTTGGCTCTGTTTGTTAACATCCCACCTGTTCTTACAATGTTGGAGAAGGTGATGCAAGAAAGTCCTACCCAATGTTTCTCTCTCACCAGCTCTACTTCTCAAAAGACCTATATACTCTTTGATAGAACCAAATATGCAAGCCAAGTATCCTCCGTGCAACAGAAACTGGGGGAATGGTTGAGCATATCTGTAATCCTTCTGCCATTAAGAATGTAGCCGTCACACATTTTCAGTTTCATATTTTGGGTACGGTTTTCACTGCCATACACCCAGTTTGTTTTCATATATATAACTGGGCACACAATTGATCATTTATTCTATTCCATTCCTTATAATTATTATGAACACCAGACTACATGCTTTTTTAGTGTCTAGAAACCAGGTAGGTTGATGTTTAATATTTTTAGAATGACAATAACAATAATGTTACATATAATTATATAAAATGGCAATCTGGCCCTAAGGCATTGCATTTCCAAACAACCTTCACTTAATGGCAGAAGGAGAATGGTCTCCAAATCCAATTTACTATACTATTACCATTTTACTTTTACTCAAAAGTAGTAACATAAAACTATTCCTAGGATATTTGTAGAGTAATAGAAAATTTCCTTTTTGATATTAGATACAACTTAACACAACTTTGCAAACCCAAACAGCCTTAACTTATTAAATTTATTTTTGTTTTTATTTATAAGCACAATCTCCTTTAATATTACCTGTAAGAACGTTTTGCCCCTATTTTTTTGCCCTTAGTTTTTTAAATTCAGATTTTTAAAATCCCGCATACATTACTTACTTGTTTAAGCTTCTTTAGATCTTCATCAAGTTCTAAGTTGTCCAAAATAACAGCAACAAACAAACTCAGGAGGATCTATAAAATGGTTAAATAACAATGAAAAAACCCACATGCTATAAGTATTAAAATATTGTATATGTAATATAGAATAGCTACCTAAAATATATTGTATAAAGAATTCATTAAATGAAAAATAAACATGCAGTGGTGAATCATTGCATAGGCATTTTAAGTGTCTATCACATGTTAATCCAAATCAACAATATAAAATATTCATTTGCTTTATGAACCAGTCTTTTTTTAAGTTAAGAAAAGTTTTTTTCTAACTCAACAATCCCTCACCTCTAAGACTTATCTCCCCCTCCCCCAAAATCTGTAGTATTGATGAAAAGTTTAATACACAAAGGTGTTTATTAGAGGGTTATTTGTAATAATTAAATACTGGAAATAATATCCAACCTTACACAAATAGGTAGTACAGCTATAGAGACCTGTATAATACAGCTGTTAAAAATTCCTATTGTAATAAATTCTTCAAGACGGCCTCCAGTGTTCTCAGCTCCTGTTCTCATGCCCTTGTATGATGCCCTTCCATACTGGATACAGCTGGCCTGTTTAACCAGTAAATTATGGCAATGATCATGTGTGACTTGGATCACCTGCTCTGGTGGAAGCAGGTGCTATGTTGTGAGCAACCCAAGTGGCCCTGTGGAGGGACCCATGTGGTGAGGAAATGAGGCCTCCTGACAACAGCTATGTGAGTGACCCATCTCCGATGTAGGAAGTCCCAGTAAAGTTTTAAGATGATTACAGCCCTAGCTTATGTCTCAGCTGCAACCTTATGAGACATTGAACTAGAGACATCCAGTTTGACTAAACTCAGATTTCTGACCCATAGAAATTGAGATGGTAAATATCTATCTGCTGGTAAGCTTCTAACATGTGAATAATTTGTTACATAGCAACAGATAACTAATGCACTAATGAATTCTTATAGTATTGAAAATGCTCACATTACCACATTAAATAAGACTGAATGTATGAAGTTCAACGATATCCAAAAATAAATAATAAAAAAATGCTAGAAGAGGGTACTTAAGAAATATTTAGTGACTATTTTTGTGTAGTGGAATAATAAATGTTCCCCTCTTTTTTTTTTTGTATTTCATGCTATTTCCTCAAACTTAAAAAAAAGACATATACTTTTTCGAGAACAAAAAGAAAACAAAACAGTAAAGTTTTAAAAATATTTTAACTTCTAGTCCCTCTTTGACTTTAAATTATCTAAAGTCCCACATTCATCTGATCATCTTTTCATTCCTAATCCATTTTCTTCCTTTCCCCAATTTCCCTCTTAAAATATTATGCCCATTTGTTAATATTAGATGGTTAGGCATGAAGGTAAGAAAGTTGAGACAATTTAGTCATGACTTTTGCGTACCAGAGAGATTATTATGCAGAAATTAACAGCTAACTCTTTTCTAAGTTTAGTGAGCATAGAAACATGATTAAATTGTGATGGGATATGCTTGGATTGGGACAAGGGTCAGCACCCTTCTTTTTAAGAGCCATGTTGTTCCGGATCTTACCAGAACTTAAAGACGATGCAGGATGGTGTAGACCGGAGGTTGTTACTAACATCTCCATGTCTGGTACACCACTGGCATCTGGACATTCGACTTACACTCAACTAGACATAATGCCAAATTGGAAATTGTTTTGTTCACTCCAAATTCAGCCCCTTTCCTATGGCCTTGATGACGAAAAGTAATATCAGAGCCGAAGTCTACCTTCCCCTCTATCTTCATGCCAAGTTCTAAGTTCTCTTGCCAGTTTCCTCCTGCCAGAAGACACTGCACCCACTGGGCACTGGAGTTGACATTGGTTTGTGTGCTAATTTAACTGGTTTTCTTATCTCTCCAGTAAACATGCAAACACAAATTTAAACACACACACACACACACACACACACACACACACACACGGTTTCTTTCCTTTTTTTTAGAGCTTTTCCTCTAGAAAACGTGTAACTTTTCCCCTTCCCCTTTGAGATACATATAAACACTTTTAGAAGCCAAATAAGCATCTCAACAGTTTTACAATCTAAGAACATTTTCCTTAAGAGCCTGGGGCTGTGCCTTTGAAATAATGCAAAAGTCAAGGAAGGCATAGCTTCTATCCCCACTTTTAGGTGGAGGGTGGGAGTTTAGACATCTGGCTCCACGCTGTAAAACTATCTACTTGTCACAGAGATATGGGAAGTTTTAATTTTCCTCTGGATAAAGGCAAACAGCTACCAAAGATGGCCACCCCAATTACCAGGTGAATTTGAGGTAAACTATGTTTAACAAATGGTGCTATCAACTGATCTCACTTGAGGACTAGTTAGTTATTTTTATTTTGGGATCGTGTATGGAATGTGGTGATATAAAAGGGTGTGTATTTTTCTGTCTTTGTAGTCTCTTTAGTAGATTGCTGGTGGTGTACACTGCAGCCTGCATTAGTGCTCTTCAATAACAAAACTGTGTTGTCTTCCACCTTTATGGATAGGTTTTCTGGGTTGGCAGGAGATTTTATTTTTAATTATTTCCCCCAAACTAGACAGATGGCAGGCTACTTAAGGACAGTGAGGTTATGTTATTCAATTAAATTCGACAAACAGTTGATTGGACTCCATCGATGTGTCAGCCACTGCCTGGTTGGAAACATAAATATGATATTGCACCCACCGCCATGCAGTTCACAATCAAATTAAGCAGACAGGGTGGCAGCTTGGCAGAAAAGGGCACTTGGAGTCAGGGAGCTGGGATAGCAAACTGGCTCTGCCAGTTACGAGTAACATGGCAATCAGTAGCCCTCAGTGAGCTTCAGTGCCCTTGTTTGTTAAATATTATGAATGTAAGAATAATAGCTCAACAAATCACAGCAATCGTTTTTAAATTTAATCCTTCCCCAACAAACCTGACGTGACATGTAGTGTAGCCTATACTGTTTCTGAAAATATACAAGCATAAATTTAGATATGCAAGACTAAAGTAATTTTCTTGGTTTTTCTACAAATGAATTTAATTTAGCTCACAATTTCTCCATTTCTGTTGATGACTGAAAACATAATCTTGCCATATCAATTCAATTTAGTCCTTTAAAACTAAACTCAGTGACAGTTGATTAAATGCTCCTTTTCTTTCTAGAGGTGGTCTAAAGTCAAGGTTACCCACTGTGAGCTGGGTAATGGGTTCTTTGTTCCCATGGGGGATACAGACTCTGCTTGTTTTGGGGGTCTTGGCTTTCTCTCTGCTGACTTGGTCAACATCTTAACTCATGAAGTTCCTGTGAAGATCTGATTCCCAGCGGCACTCTCTGGGTGGGTCTCCTGGAGTTGCTGTCGCAAATTGCACGCATTTGGTGGCATAAAACAACAGACATTTATTCTATCACAGTTCTGGAGGGCAGAATTTCAAAGTCAAGTTGTTGGTAGGACCTTGAGAATACTTCCATGCCCCTTCCAGTTTTTGGTGGCCTCAGGGATTCTTTGGCTTCTGGCTGCATAACACCAGTCTCTGCTACATCTTCACAAGGCTATCTTCTTGTGTCCCATCCTCTTCTGTCTCAAATAAGGAAGTCTGTCATTAGATTGAGGGCCTCCAGATAATACGGGATGGTCTCATCATAAGATCTTTAATTTAATTACACTTGCAAAGACTCCCCCCCTCCTTTTTTTGAGAAAGCAGGATTTACTGAGAGGACAGGAAAACTTCCACAGTGGGAGGGGACCACAGGGGTTGTTGAAGCAAAGACCCTTTTTTCAACAAGGGCACGTTCATAGGTTCCAATGGTTAAGACACGGACATATCGTTTGGGGGCCCGGGCAACTCTCTATGTGGTCTCTGAGTTGGGCTGTTTTCCTTAAACAGACACACCTAACTCTCAACCCTCAAGGAAGCTTAGAAGTTCTACCATTCTACTTGGAACGAAGGGAGACTTGTTCTCAGGTGATCTTTCAGGCCCCTCTCCTAGACCTCTCGGACAGCTGTCCAACTCTGCCCAGGCTGCTCCTTGTCATGTGGGGGCCCACTCTGCAAGGTTCTCTCCTCTTTGAGTTCAGACAAGACATGAGGTCAAGTCTTGGATGTCAAAACACACCCAGATGGGCACCAATACTGTTGGTGCCCTGCTGTGCAGCCTCCCTTGAAAACATTTTGTTTTCTTCTCTCTCTCCAAGCCTTCTGCCTCCTTCACGTCCCATCTCAGAAAATGTCCTCATTTCTCCTCAGAAAGCAGGAATGTGAAAGAAAACTGGAGCAGGGGAGAGGAGGGTGGCCACACAAGTGTGAAGAAGGTTAACCAGAAACTGAATCCTATTAGAGTATCACAAATGTAGTTCTGTGCTGGGCTAGGGGGCGTCTTCAGAGTGCTAGCTACTTAGTTAACATTGTCAGACACAGATAAAGAACCCAAGGATGTGCTACCAACATATCGTGATACCAAGGAGGTTCATTTTAGAAGGAAGAAAACTGTGAGAAAGGCATGCAGATGCCTTGGGGTAAGTGGCTTGTTTGGAGTCTGGTGAGTGGGTAAATCCAGCCGGAGCCTGACTTCCAGGGATAATGTTTAGGACCCTGAAGAGGTAGGTGGGTTGGGTAGTCGATGCCACAGAGGGAGGTTGGGAGATGTGAGAAGGAGGCTGGAACAGTCACAACATAATGACATTCGTTTGTTCTCTGTTAAACTTTTTCTTTCAAAAGTTCTGGGGTTTGGGGTTTGCTCTGGTTTTTAATGCTTGTCACACAGCCATTTTAAACTGGCTCGTTGAAAAAAAATGACTAGATGGTGTTAAGTGCAGTTTGACAAAGGTTATGAGCTAAATAATGATTTCGTAACCTTTTTTTAAAGGTATATTTAATACATTTTTCATGGAGGAAGGAGAAAAAACTACTCTTAGTGAAGTACAGAGAGACTGCCGTGGGATCTCAGCTGCACTTCCTCCCTGTCATGGCAGATGGGAATTTGATTTTTGCAGTAGATGGGAGAAAGTAAGACTCATGGAAAGCTTTGAATTTCCTGGGAAAATGCTGAGGAGATATGGGAAGCCCCAAGTTTACAGAAATGAGAACCAATGGTTGGGGAGGAGCTTGGCAAGAAATGGAAGCATCATTTAAGAGAAAGCTTAAAGTTTGCTTTAAACTAGTATAAACCGCCAGGCGTGGTGACTCATGTCTATAATCCCAACACCTTGGGAAGTTGAGGTGAGAGGATTGCCTGAGCCCATGTGTTCGAGACCTGCCTGGGCAACGTGTCGAGATCACATCTCTATAATAAATCGAAAGATTAGCCAGACATGGTAGCGTGTACCAGTAGTTCCGGCTACTTGGAAGGCTGAGGTGGAAAGATCGCCTGAGCCCAGCAGGTCGATGCTGGGGTGGCCGTGAGCACGCCACTACCCTCTAGCCTGGGCGAGAGAGTGAGACTCCAACTCAAAAAAAAAAAAAGAAAAAAAAAATGAGTGTAAACCTAATTTCATTCAACAAATATCTTTGAGTGTTGAGGAATAATTGTTCAATTAATGTGACAGCATGATGGCAAAAGTAGAAATGATTGAAAAACAGGAGTCAGTTTCAAAATGTGTGTGTGGAACTGGAGTGACCTCCGGAAGCTCTATTTGGACGTGGACTTTGAGTTTGATCCTCGTCTCCATGTCTCTGTCTCTGGCACGTAGGGTACTGTGACAAGGTGACAACTTGGCACTCAGGGTGAGAGATGACAAAAAGTCTGGTCTGTGGCCTTGGCTGTGTCTTTGAAATGGAAATAGAAGACTTGAAGATGCAGGACGAGTCTGCAACTGATTGCTGGGGGGTGAGAATTACTTTGTAGCTCTTTCCTCATACTCTAATAAGGTGACAATAACCACTGTGATAAAGAAATAGAAGTGAGGGGAGAATGGCAGCTTGGTTTCTATCATATTCAATTTACATCATCAACAATACAGTATTTTCCTCCAAATCCAGTGTGGTATGGAACTGGGCTGGAGGAGCAGGCTAACCTGGATGTCTGACATGCACCAATGCATGGTCTTGAGAGTCATGGGCATGAGTGACAAACCCTAATTCTGGAAGCAAGAGTCATTCCTGAGTTTTCTGGGTGTTTTTCTTTGTCTTAATTTTGCTTCAGAGTCTCACTCCGTTGTGCAGGCTGGAGTGCAGTGGCACGCTCATGGCCACCACAGTCTCGGCCTGCTGGGCTCAGGCAATCAATCCTTCCACCTCAGCCTTCCAAGTAGCTGGAACTCCAGGCATGTGCCACCATGCCCAGTTAATGTTTTGATTTATTGGAGAGAGAGGTCTTGCCAAGTTGCCTAGGCTGGTCTTGAACCTATGAACTCAGGCAATCCTCTCGCCTCCATCTCCCAAAGTGCTGGGATTACAGGCATGAGCCACTGCACCCAGCTCTGGGTGTTTTCATTTGTTTGGTTTTTTTTTTTTTTTTTTAGTCGGAGTCTCACTCTGTCACCCAGACTGGAGTGCAGTGGCCGCTCCCGGCCACCGCAGCCTCGACCTGCTGGGCTCCGGCGATCCTTCCGCCTCAGCCTTCCAAGTAGCCAGAATTATAGGCATGCGCTACCACGCCCGGCTGATTTTTTGATTTATTGTAGAGATGAGGTCTCACTGCCCAGGCGGGTCTCGAACCCGCGGGCTCAGGCAATCCACACACCTCAGACTCCCAAAGGCGCGGGATTACAGGCTGAGCCACTGAGCCCGGCTGTTTGGTTTTTATAGAAAGCTGAAGTCATGCTCATTAAGGATCAGAACACATTACATTGATGTCTGCATCTTAGTTTTAGTGTTTACCTACTGCAAGTGCTGCACATGTGGTGACAAAAGTTCTCCTAGTTTTCCAGAGCCCTCAAGTATGATGTACAGGTTTATATTAAAATATTCTTGATAGAATAAAGGATTTTTACAGAGACTTGCCACATCGAATCACAGGAGCTTCATCATTGGTATGAAACACGTTTACCTTTGTACTTTGCCAGTTCTACATTATGTAATTAACTTGCTTTGCATTTTTTATGGTTTAATATTTAGATTTAGATAATATTTAATTTATAGTTCAGCATGGCATACCATGTCACTTTTTTTTTTGAGTTGGAGTCTCACTCTGTTGCCCAGGCTTGAGTGCAGTGGCATGCTCACGGCCATCCCAGCGTCAACCTGCTGGGCTCGGCTACCCCAGCGTTGACCTGCTGGGCTCCAGCGATCCTTCAGCATCAGCCTTCCAAGTAGCCAGAACTACAGGCACGCGCTACCAGCCTGGCTAATTTTTAAAAATTTATTGTAGAGATGAGGTCTCGCCAAGTTGCGTGGGCTGGTCTCGAACCCGCAGGCTCAGGCAATCCATTTGCCTTGGCCTCCCAAGGAGGTGGGATTACAGCTGAGCCAGTCACTATTTTTTTAATGACCCAATTTCAGGAGAAAAAGGTTAATGGCATACCTCTTCATTTCCTTTTGGACTTCATTAAAGCACACATAGACTTTCAATAAAGTGAAGTTTAGTTTTTTAAAAAATAAAATGTATAAATTCATATGTATATGAATTTACATATATAATATATATAAATATTTACATAATATATATTTGGGCCAGGCACAGTGGCTCACACCTGTAATCCTAACACTTTGGAAGGCCTGAGGTGGGAGGATTGCTTGAGGCCAGGATTTCGAGACCAGCCTGTGCAACATAGTGAGATTCAGTCTCTATTAAAAAAAAATGTAGCCATGCATGGTAGCATGTACTTGTGGTTCTAGCTACTTGGGAAGCTGAGGCAGGAGGATCACTTGAGCCTAGGAGCTTGAGGTTGCAGTGAGGTATGACCATGCCACTATACTCCATCCTGGGCAACAGAGTGAGACTTTGTCTCTAAGCTATACATATATATATTTATAATAAATATATTGTATATATACTATACATAATTATAATATATATTATGTATATACTTGCTGCTTTTAACAGGTCTGTAAGAATGATTATATTAATATGTAACATAGCTTTTGTTCTATTATATAATATACAACTGATGTAATGTATCTTCTTTAAAGATTACCATCAATGCATTGTAAATTAGTTATTTCAGTGAACAAGTGGAGAAGAACAAGTAGTTTCAGGTATCTAATTTTTTATTTTTCTCAGATTTAATGTCCATTCTCAATATAATTTTTAGCATCAACCAATGCTTTCAGAGTGGAAAATGCCCCATATCAGGTCTCCTGAAGCCTGGAAAGTCTGTTAGGATATTTATAAATGACATAATGGAATTCTGACCCTCCAGCTTAGCGGATCTTAAAAGCATAATTTTCCAGGTTCAATATGGTGCCTACCCCAGGGTCTCACCGATATCTTCATGACTCCTTCTTTCTCCAATTCCTGTTTTTCCTCCTTCGTCTCTGAAAAAGCCCCGATTCACCTGAGCTAAGGGTTTGCTAGATATATACTATGTTTGCATCTTATACATTTAACCATAGACAGACTTGTTTTTTTTTGTTGTTCATTTGCACATAATGCATTTCAGTCAAATTCAATAAATCACTGAAGTGGTTGTGTTTGTAACATAATTTTTTCCCTCTAATTCTGTTGTGACACAAACCATTCCACTGTCAAACACACTACAGTTCTCATTTTTTCTACAGAAGACTCACTTTTGGATTAGCAGGATTCATACAGCTGAAAGTTACAGATTTTTTTTTTTTTTTTTTTTGTAAGAGGACAACCATTGTAAGAAGCCCGGGGTAATTCATTCATGATTTAGAATGAATTTTCTTGGTTGAGAGTTTCTATTGCTGTAGTGACATATTCCCTTGTAATTCCTTTCTAACTGCATATACCTATGACCTCACCCTATGTATCTTTCCCTTTTCATTTTCATTTCTTTCTGTAAAGTTTACTCTTACTGTATTTTTCCTTTTTATATAGCTTAAGGAAGGCCCTTGAGCTAAAGTTCCCTTTAATCTAATTTCTTTATCTACTGTGAACTTTATTAATAATTTATATTTCTAAATTATTTTCAAGTATACAGTGGAAACACAGCAGGAATCAGTGTCCCATAATGTTATGCTTTTCTTTCCTTTTTACCATTTACAATTATACTATCCTAAGCTGTCTTACAGCCTGTAATATGAAACTATTTCACTTCTTATATGGGTCAACAAAAAGTCAAATGTAATCAGAACTGTGTAAAATGGGATACATTCAATACAGATGCACTTTTAAATGAACTCTATAAAACCAAGTTATTTAATTTACACTTTGGAATGCCCATTTCTGTCAGTAAAATATGACTATTCTCAGCAAGCTGCCACTACCCCGGCAAAATCAAGAGATTGCTGTGTTAATTTCAGCACTTCAAAGGTAACAAAAAGACTATCCACAATGGACGCTTAATTACATTTTCTCCCTTTTCAGTATTCAAATCACAGGAATTTCCTTTGAAACAATAAGAAAAGGAAAAACACTGCAGAAAAAAATGCAATCTTTCAGTTGCTTAAGTCTTCCATAGTCCTTATCCCAAAAATCATTGGCAGAAGTGGGAAAAATGATGAATTTAACAAGCATTTGACAAACTGCAATCATTCAGGACAGAAATACAGAACATATACCTGGTGGAAGAGACATTTTAAAGGGATAATAGATAGTGCTTATGAATATGCATTTGCTATACACTTAAGCTTGATTTTCACTGTGGGCTGAAAAATTGGTGTCCCTAGGGGTGACGGAATAGCCTGCTGTTCTTTAGTTCAGAACAAGCTGCAGCCAAATACTTTGTTTTTTTGCTGCTTGGCACATGCCTGTCCCTGAGAAGACTAAATCAGGAACTCACCAGGTTGTGTGGCACCACTGGTCAGCATGAATAAAAGCCAGATCAGAGCTTGAATATTTATGTAGACTTCTTTTTTTCCCTTTTGAGTTAAAACGTTTTGTAGTATTTTGCAAAAGAAAACATGTAATTAAACAAAAATGCTCACTTTAAGATGAGTTCAAGCCTAAAGACAGGCTTTTGGAATAGAGACATTAACTTGTGAAAACTTTTTGAAGGACATTCAGTGTGTCTATAAAACAGGCCTGTCACCATCATGCACATATTTATGTACTGGCCCACAAATCATCTCCAGCTGTTTGACAATATTTTTAATATGTCACATGTTATATCAGGTAGATCTGAAAAGTAGATTTTATTTTGTAGGTATTGATCACATGGTGAACTGCAATACACATGCCTTTTTTTAATCACTTTTATAATCAGGTCCTGAATCACAGGAGATTTTGTTAATTTTTTTTTTTTAAGAGAGTCAGAGTCACTCTGTCGCTCAAGCTGTAGCACAGTGGAACAATCATAACTCACTGTACCTCAAACTCCTCAGTTCAGACGATCCTCCTGTCTCAGCCTCCCAAGTAGCTGAACTACAGGCATGTGCCACCATGCCTGACTTATTTTTAAGTACTTTTGTAGAGACTGGGTCTCACTATGTTGCCCAGGCTGGTCTTGAACTACTGGCCCCAAGCAATTCTCTCATCTTGGCCTTCCTATTTCTGGGATTACAGGTGTAACCTACTGCTCCCAACCCGAATCACAGGTTTGATCTGTTGGTTGGTTGGTTGGTCTGCATTTACAAGTATCAGTGCCCAATTAGTTAGTAGTAGCCTTTAAATGGACACAGAGTAAACTCTTTCCCACTTTGGCCAGGAAATAGGTTATTATCTATACATACTTGAAGAGGTTCAGTAAAACAGTATGGAATCAAATTGAATTCACCCGAGAAAGCCCATTATTTATAAACTAAAAAGTTTGAATAGTTCACCTTTTTGTTGGTCTTAGACTTCATCATTAGAGAAACCAAATAAATATTCTAAAGCTTTAAATTTTTCATGTAAATGTAGTTGAGAAAAATGAATGTGGGTTTTTTCGTTTTTTTGAGTTGCAGTCTCACTCTGTCACCCAGGTTGGAGTGCAATGGCACACTCACGGCCACCCCAGCATTGACCTGCTGGGCTCCCGCGATCCTTCCGTCTCAGTCTTCCAAGTAGTTGAAACTACAGGCATGTGCTATCATGCCCAGCTAATTTTTTATTTATTATAGAGATGAGGTCTCACCAAGTTGCCCGGGCTGGTCTCAAACCTGTGGACTCAAGCAATCCACTTGTCTCGGCCTCCCAAAGTGCTGGGATTACAGGCTGAGCCACCGAACTTGACCAGGATGTGAGTTTTACTTAAACAGTATATCTCACTTTGCTTAAACAATGTATAAATAAAAAGTTAGGATGGGTTGAAGACCTAAAGGTTAAAAGCAAAAATTATAAACAGAAGAAGATATATCTCAGGGCAGGAAAGAACTTCTTATGCATGAGTTCAAAATAAATGTAGACCATAAGTGAAAAACTGATAGCTTTGAGCTAATTGGATCATTCCACAATGTATACATGTATCGAAGTACCACATTGTACTTCAAAAATACGGTAGTCCCCTCTTATGCACTATCCTGCTTTCTATGGTTTTAGTTACTTATGATCAACTGTGGCCAGAAAATATGAAGATATTTCGAAAAGAAGAGCAAGAGTATAAGATAGAGTCCACATTCATATAGCGCTTATTATAATATATTATTATAATTGCTCTATTTTATTTTTTTAACATCATGCACCTATATTTTAATTTGATTAGAGATGTGGAGTACAAGTGAGGATTAACTACATAAGTGGGCTGCATGCAGGTGAAGTATGGGCTTCCAACTGGCCTTATCGCCCCTGGGAGTAGACTAGGTACCCACTGTGTTTTCGTGTGTCTTCTACACTCCTCCCTCCCTCCCAGCAGTGTCCAGTGATTTTGTTCTTCTTTATGACTGTGTAATACGCCATTGTGTATCTGTACCATATTTCCTTTATCCAGTCTACTTTCACTGGACAGTAGGGTTGGTTCTATGTTTTTGCTATTGTGAATAGTGCAGCAATAAACATGCATGTGTAGGTGTGTTTTTTGTAGGATGATTTATGTTCCTCTGGGTATATTCCCAGGAAAGGGATTGCTGGATCGTATGTAAGGTCAATTTTTAAAGTTATTTTAGAAATTGCTATAGTGCTTTACGCAGAGGTTGAACTAGCTTGCACGCCCACCAACGGTGTAGAACCATTTCCTTTTCTCTGCATCTGTACCAGCGTAGGGTTTTTTTTTTTTTTACTTATTAATAATGGCCATCTTTACTGGAGTTAGGTGGTATCTCACTGTAGTTTTGATTTGCATTTCTCTGATGATTATTGAGGCTGAGCGTTTTTTCACATCTGTTGACTGCTTGTATATCGTCTTTTGAGAAGTGTCTTTATATCCTTTGCCCACTTTTTAATGAGGTTGTTTGTTTTTTTCCTTTTACTTTGTTTGAGTTCCTTGTAGATCCTGGATGTTAGGACTTTGCCAGATGCATAATTTGCAAAATTTCCCCCCGTTCTCTTGTCTCTTTACTCCCTTTCTTTCTTTTTTTTTTTTTTTTTTTTTTTTTTTTGAGTTGGAGTCTCACTCTGTCGCCCAGACTGGAGTGTAGTAGCAGCTCCTGGCCACCGCGGCCTCGACCTGCTGGGCTCCGGCGATCCTTCTGCCTCAGCCTTCCAAGTAGCCGGAATTACAGGCATATACTACCACGCCCGGCTGATTCTTTTATTTATTGTAGAGATGAGGTCTCGCTGCCCAGGCGGGTCTCGAACTCATGGGCTCAGGCAATCCACTCACCTCAGCCTCCCAAAGGCGCGGGATTACAGGCTGAGCCACCAAGCCCAGCTTCTTTACTCTCTTGATGGCTTCTTTAGCTGTGCAAAAGAGTTTCATTTTGATGAGGTCCCACTTGTCTATCTTAGCTTTTATAGCTTTTGCTTGGGGACTTGGTCAAGAATTTGTTGCCACGCTAATTCTTTTTCTTTCTTTCTTTCTTTCTTTTTTTTTTTTTTTAGTCGGAGTGGCTGGAGTGTAATGGCATGCTCATGGCCACCGCAGCCTTGACCTGCTGGGCTCAGGCAATCCTTCCGCCTCAGCTTTCCAAGTAGCTGAAACTACCACACCCGGCTAATTTTTTGATTTATTGTAGAGACGAGGTCTCACCAAGTTGTGCAGGCTGGTCTTGAACCTCTGGAGTTAGGCAATTCTTTGTCTCAGTTTCACCAATGCTAGGATTACAGGCTTGAGTCACCGTGCAGGGCCTAAGATTTTTATTGTTTGAAGATTTACATTTAGGTCTTTGATTTTGAGTTATTTTTTGTATATGGTGAAGGGTAGGGATCTAGTTTCATCCTTCTTCATGTAGTCGGCCAGTTTTTTCAGCATCATTTGCTAAATATGTTCTTCTCCCCCTGGTGATTGTTATTGGTGTCTGTGTCAAAGATGAATTGGTTGAGAGACTGTGTTTTTGCTTCTGGAATCTCTGAATTGCTTTCAAGTTATTCTTGTTTCATTGGTTTATGTGCCTTTTCTTGTACCAATACTAGGCTGTTTTGGTTACTGTAGCCTTGCAATAAGGTTTAAAGTCTGGTAGTATGATACCTGCTGCTTTGTTCCTTTTGTTGAGGATTGTTTTGGCTATTTGTGCTCTTTTATGTTTCCATATGAATGTCTGTATTGTCGTTTCCAGGTCTGAGAAGAATTTGATGGGTATTGCATTGAACCTGTAGATTGCCTTGGGTAGGATGGACATCTTGACAATATTGATTCTTCCAGTCCATGAGCATGGAATGTTTTTCCATTTCTTTGTGTCATCCTTGATTTCTTTGAGCAGCATTCTGTAGTTCTCATTGTAAAGATCTTTCATTTCTCTGATTATATGGATACCACAGTATGTATTTCATTTGTATATGTGTATGTGTGTGTCTATTGTAAATGGGATTGTGTTTTTTATTTGGTTCTCTGCCTGTTTGTTGCTGGTATTTCAAAATGCAGCTGTCTATTGCACATTGATTTTTGGACCCCCAAACTTTACTAAAGTCATTCATCAGTGCAAGGAGGCTTTTCACAGACCTCTTTGGGTTTTCAAGGTATAGCATCATATTGTCCCAAAGAGGAATAGCTTAACTTCCTCTTTTCCTATTTGAATATCCCTGATTTCTTTCTCTTGCCTGATTTCTTTGGCTAAAACTTTCAGCACTATTTTGAACAGGACGGCTGAGAGTGGGCATCCTTTTCTTGTTCCTGTTCCTAGGGGGAATGCTTCCAGTTTCTGCCTTTTGAGCAACATGTTGGCTGTGGGTTTATCATAGTAGGCTCTTACTGTTTTGAGGAATGTTCCTTTTATGCCTAAATGCTCATGGGTTTATATCAAAAAGGGATGCTGGATTTTGTCGAATACTTTTTCTGCATCTAATGATAAAATAATGTGGTTCTTGGTTTTACATTTGTTAATGTGCTGAATTATGGTCTTACAAATGTTGGACCAGCTTTGCATTCCAGGAATGGTCATGGTGGATAATCCTTGAGATGTGTTGTAGGATCCAATTTGCTAGAATCTTGTTGAGAAATTTTGGGTCTATATTCATTATGAAGATTGGCCTATAATTCTCTTTCCTTGATGGGTTTTTGCCAGGTTTGGGTCTCAGTATGATGTTAGCGTCATAGAATGAGTTGGAGAGAATTCCATCATTCTCACTTGCTTGGAATAGTTTCAATAAGATTGGTATCAGTTCCTCCTTGTATGTCTTGTAGAATTCAAATGGGAAGCCATCTGGTTTGGGATTTTTTTTTTTAATGGGGAGATTTCTTATGACTGAGTTGATTTCCTGGATTATTATTGGTCTACTCTACTTAGAGTTTCAAGTTATTCTTGTCTCAACTTTGGGAGGTTGTATAATACCAGAAAGCATTCCATTTCCTTTAGGTGTTCACATTTATTTGCATACATGTGTTCATAGTAATCAATAATCTTTTGAATTTCTTCAGGTTCATGACTTTAACTTTTTCATTTCTAATTGTGTTTACTTGAACTTTCTTGTTTTTGGTCAATCTGTTCCCAGGGGTCCATCAGTCTTATTTCTTCTTTTTTTTTTTTGAGTTGGAGTCTCACTCTGTCACCCAGAATGGAGTACAGTGGCTGCTCCCAGCCACCGCAGCCTCGACCTGCTGGGTTCCAGTGATCCTTTCACCTCTGCCTTCCAAGTAGCCGGAATTACAGGCATGCGCTACCATGCCTGGCTGATTTTTTTGATTTATTGTAGAGATGAGGTCTCGACAATAGGTCTCGCTGCCCAGACGGGTCTCGAACCCGCGGACTCAGGCAATCCACTCACCTCAGCATCCCAAAGGCGCGGGATTATAGGCTGAGTCACCAAGCCCGACTTATTTATTCTTTCAAAGAAACTGTGTTTCATCTTGTTGATCCTTCCTATGATTTTTTTTGTTCTTTTCTTTTCTTTTCTTTTCTTTTGAGTTGGAGTCTCACTCTATCATCCAAGCTGGAGTGCAGTGGCATTCTCATGGCCACTATAGTCTCAACCTGCTGGGTTCAGGTGATCTTTCCACCTCAGTCTTCCAAGTAGTGGGAACTACAGGTGCACGCTATCACACCCTGCTTATTTTTTGAATTATTGTAGAGACAGGGTCTCACTAAGTTGCCCAGGCTGATCTCAAACCCTTGAGCTTAGGCAATCCTCTCATCTCAGCTTCCCAAAATGCTGGGATTACAGGCTTGAGCCACTGCACCTGGCCTGATATTTTTGTCTTTTATGTCTTGCAATTATGATTTTTTTCATGGTGATCTGGATTCTTCTGTTGAAGTTAGAATTTTTGTGATTTTGCCTTTCTACCTCCTTTAGGTGTAAGATTAATACTGCTTTCATGGCATCTCAGAAATTCTGATAAGATGTGTCACAGAATTCATTCAGCAGCATGTTGTTTAGTGTTCATGTCTTGGTATGTTTGTGGGGAGATCTTGGTGGTGGTGATCTTTATTTTTGTTCTTCTGTGCTCTGAGAAGATACATGGTATTATTTCAATCTTTTGAAATTTGTTCATGCTTAATTTATGTCTGAGAATGTGATTGATCGTGGAGTATGTTCCATGTGCTGATGAGTAGAATGTATACTCTGTAGTTGTTGGGTGAAGTGTTCCGTAGATGTCTATTAAGTCCATTTGATTGAGTGTTGAGTTGAGGTTCCAGATCTCCGTGTTGGCTTTTTGCCTTGATGATCTATCTAAAGTTGTCAGTCAGGTATTTAGGTCTCCAATTATGACTGTGTGAGAATTAATGTCTTCTCTTAGTTTACTTAATAGTTGTTTTATAAAACCTGGTGCTCCTGTGTTGGATGCATGTATGTTTAGGATGGATATTTATTGCTGGTGGATCGAGCCTTTTATCATTATGTAGTATTCCTCTGTGTCCTTTTTTTTAAACTTTTGGTGGTTTGAAGATTACTTTGATATCAGAATAGCACTCCTGTCTTCTTCTGTTTTATTTTCACCTGAAAGATCGTTTCCCAGCCTTCAACTACAGGCAGTAGATTGTTGGTTCATCCTTTTTTTTCCAATTTGCATCTCTGTGTGTCTTCAGTGGCACATTTAGTCCATTCATGTTCAAGTTGATTATTAAACTATAAGAGTTTATCTCTGTCATAGGGTTCTCAGAGTGTTGCTTTGTTTTCTATTAACTTTTGTATTTATATATGTGTGTTTTCATTTTTGTAGGTGCTCAGTATGCTCTGTTAACTCTGTGTTTGCCTGTTCTTTTGTGACAGACATGACGATTCTTTTTTTGGTATTCATCACCTTAAGTATCTCCTGAAAGGCTGGTCTGGAGGTGGCATATTCTCTTAGGGATTGGATGTCTGTGAAACATTTTAATCCTCTGTCACTGATGAAGCTTAGCTTGGTGAGGTAGGAAATTCTTGGTTGGAATTGTTTATCTTTAAGAATGTTAAAAAATGGACTCAGCCGGGCTCGGTAGCTCAGCCTGTAATCCCGTGCTTTGGGAGGCTGAGGTGAGTGGATTGCCTGAGCCCGCGGGTTCGAGACCCACCCGGGCAACTCATCTCTACAATAATCCTTCTGCCTCAGTCTTCTGAGTAGCTGGAACTACAGGCATGCAGGTGTGGTAGCGCACGCCTGTAGTTCCAGCTACTCAGAAGACTGAGGCAGAAGGATTGCCGGAACCCAGCAGGTCTAGGCTGCGGTGGCCAGGAGCAGCCACTGCACTCCAGTCTGGGCAACAGAGTGAGACTCTAATTCCAAAAAAAAAAAAAAATTGGACTCCAGTCCCTTCTGGTATGTATTTTTTCTGCAGATAAGTCTGGAGTGACACTGATGGGTCTTCCCCAGTAGGTAGTCTGATCTTTCTTTCTCACTGCCTTTAGGATTCTTTTTCATGCTTACTTTTGTGGAGGTGGATTATTGTGTGTCTTGGGGTTGGTCTTCTCTTGTGATACCTTGCAAGGGTTCTCTGAATCTCTTCTGTTTGAATGGTTGCTTCTCTGGCAAGATGAGTGTAGTTTTCTTGAATGACCTCATGGAATGCTTATTTAATGGTGTTCTCTGTTTTCCTTTCTGTTTCAGGGATACCAATCAGGCATAGATTTGGCTACTTAATAGAGTCTTACATCTTATGAAAGCTTTGCTCTTTCTTTATGACTTTTTTTTCTTATTTTTTGAAAGGTTGGGTTAATTCCACATTTTGGTCTTCAAACTCTGAGATTCTTTCCTCAGCTTGGTTAAGACCTTTGCTGGCTGCTGGGTGTTTTATCCATCCAAACGTGTTCAGGGGGTCTCCAGCTATTGGCAGTTGCGTCCCTACTCTCTGCCTTGCTCACAAGAGAGGCACTGGTCTGTTTCTCCCCAAGCTGCCAGTGGCAGGCATGCCAGTCAGATTCCCTCTGTAGGCAGGTTTTTCCTGCCTGAGGACTAGCTGCCATGTAGCAGCCAGAGTGCAGCTCTGTTCTCTGTTCCTCTTGGACTCTACTTGCCCACCATTGGCCCCTATTTGGAACCAATGGCTCACACATAGCTGGTAGGGAGTGAACTGACTCAAAAAATCTGAGAATCACTCACTTGTCTCCTTCACTGAGCAGAGCTTCTGTTTCTGTCCATGCCTGGCACAGGGTGGGGTGCCCAGCATCCTGTGTCTGCTGTTGCTTTCTGGCCTTTGCTGGGTATAAGGGGTTTCACCCATCCAAAAGTATTCAGGGTGTTTCTGTCTATTGATGCCTGGGTCCCTACTCTTTGTTTTCTTGGCAAGAGAGATGCCCATCTGCTGCTCCACAGGGGCCATCGTGCCTCTCCCTCTAATTGCTCTATTTTATTAGCTATTGTTGTTAATCTCTCACTGTGCCTTCTTTATAGATTAAATTTATCAGAGGAATACGTGTATAGAAAAAAATAACTATAACCATATATATATGGTCCAGACTATCCACAGTTTCAGACATATACTGGGGGTATTGGAATATAGTCTCCCTCTGGGAAAAGGGAGGACTACTGTATGTACAATTATTATTTTTCAATTAAAAATAAAATAAATATATAATGTCAAAAGGTATCATAGGCAATAGGAATAACAAAATTCTGCCTAAGAGAGGATATTTACAACATACATAGTAGATAAGAGATTAGTATCCAGCATGTATTGTGTGTATGGGCGTGTGTGTGTGTGTGTGTGTGTGTGTGTGTCTACATATATATATCACTCCCACAAATAAAATTTTAAAGACAAACTAGTTTTTAGATAAATAGGTAAAGCAAATGATTGAGTGCATCACAAAGAAGATGGTCAATAAACAAATCTTTACCCTGTTAATAAATATGGAAATGCAGAATTTCAAGTGAAGGTAAATTTATGCCACCATTCTCTTTTAAAACTGTCAAAATTCTAAACATCAAACGATGTCAAGTGAAAGTGAGAATGTAAGAACACTGGAATTCTCAACCAACTACATTTAGGAGGGCAAATTAGTACAGTTGGCCTACAGAGCAGGGTTCTGCAAATTTTTTCTTAAAGGTCTGGACAGTAAACATTTTAGACGTCAATGGCCACAAGGCAACATTGAACATATTATGTGGGTACCTGCTTACATAACCTTTAAAAAATGTATAAACTTTTTTAGTTCACAGGCTTTATAAATACAAGTGGTGGATTGGATTTGGTATCTGGGCTTACAGACCCCCCGTACAGAGTGGTATCCAAGATCTAGGCCTTCTACTTTCTGGCATAGTCTAGAGAAACTCTCATACAAGTGGACACGATGCATACATATGTTACAATATTATACATGTAAAAACTTGGGAAACAGACTAAATATCCACCAGGAAGAGAAGTGACAAACAAATAACAGCATATTTAATCACTGGATTCCTATATGATTCTCTATAAGAATGAATAAGCTTCATGTGTATTAAGATTTTAAAAGGTCTCAAAAGCAGTATTTTGTGAAAAACTTGGCTGCAGGATATATGTAGAGTTTGATACCACTGATTCTGAAAACTGCTGCTGCTAATGACTAATAAGTAGAGAAACACATGACCATTATAACTTGGCCTCAGCATGAAGTCAGGACACAACCAGGAGAAAAGAGTGTATACTGGACAGCTTCCCCAGCTCACGTAAACTAAGTTCGCTCAAACTAAGGAAGAATTAATATCAATTTTAAAAATGTATGGTATACAACATGTTCATATGATAACCTTAAGTTTGAAACACTATATATTTTCAATGGATATATGCATGTGAAGTATTTCTCTGCATATCATTGATTTTTAAAAATATATGGCGGGTGGGAGGAGGAAAAAAAAATATATGTAGTGTTTGATACCATTTAGGATGCACATTTACTTTCATTCTGAAATAGGAATTCACCTTATCATCTATATGTGTAGTTTAATTATTGTTTCTTTTCCTTAGTGTTGTACAAAACGAGTCTTCTTATGAACGACAGTATGTTAACTTTAGTGAAATATGATTTAAAACCTGGGGAAGACTCACTCACACCACATTTATCATAGTCACTGTCTGGGAGAAGGGTTTTTGGGAAGGAAGAAAAGAAGAGAGAGGGGAAATTGGTCCAGGAAGAGACATAAATGATACTTTAAGCTCATCAATGATGTTTAACTTTTATCAAAAGCAACTAATATATTACAATTTTAGCATTTATTAATATGTAGCTTTAAATGCATACACCGTCTTATTTCAACTTAAAGAAACTCAGTTTTGGTGACAGCAACAATTGTCCTTTTAAATCAGGGCTAAAATCCTAAAAAATACAAGGTTAACTCACATATACATGATAATCCTAGAAACCAGGCATTTTTGAATCATTTTATTATTCTCACTTTCAGAAGTAACACAACATAGAGATCAGGAAAGTTATCTGATTCTTATGAAACCACATATCTAGTGACCAGTAGCGCTAGAATCTGAATCTAGACTTTTTTTGCTTCCAACTCCACACTCTTGTACTATACCTTATTCACTGAACTGTTCTCATTGACATGCAGACTTCACAATTCTCAACTCCTTTACAGATTAAGAAAAATGTGAAAAAAAACCAAAGTTTCAATTTGCAGCTCAGAACTGTTTAAAACTAATAACTAATTTTTAAAATCATGATGAAAAAATTATAACAGGTATTTGGGGCAGTCCCATAAATCAGTAGATGAAGGAGTAGAATTAGATATAGGTTTTCAAGTTGTATATTGTGAATCCATCTCTACAGCTTCAGGTGAACTCCAGGGTTCCTTGGATGTGTTTAAGTGTTCCACAATTAAGGCCAATTTTAGCCCATAAAAAAGATCTGAAATGCCCGAGAAGGCTATGTACCAGTTTTAATGTTTTATTTCATTATATTAGTGATCCTAGTTCACTTGAAAGAAATATTACTTTACTAAGTAATTTACTAGGCTATACAGATTTTTTTCTTCCAGCTTTCATATTTTGTGCCTCTGATTTAAGAGTCAAACCTATATCTGAGTATAAAAAATCTGCAATGAACATAGCAAACGATTATATTGTTTTATTAGAAAAAATAAGATTGATTACCAGAAAACAATTAGATTGATATTCTCTCATGTGGATGATTTTAATCAAACCTACCCTGCATTTATCCCACAATCAATAGTCCCAAGCTATTCATAGTTTTCAGTGACTTGAACACATAGTCAATGTTCGTTAAATTCATGAGTGAACGAATGAGTAGATGAATGGACAAATGAATGAATGACACAGACTTAAAGGACCTGGAAGGAAGGATGCAAAGAACCAGGGTTAAATGTGAAAACACCAGCAGAGTCAGATTCAGCTTTGGAAACTGGACTTTCATTCCCACTGCCCGGCATTCTTTTCTTCTGTGAATGTTTTAAAAGTCAACTCTATGTCAAAGAGGCCAAAACAATTTCTAAATGGTTCTACTCTTTGAACTCATGACTTTACACCACATGACAATGTATCCTGATAAATATTTTGATGGGCATGTCTTAGTTTTGAAATTCTCTGTCCATAGCAAACACAACCTCTAAGTTAACACGTTTCTCAACATGTTATTTAATTCATAGATATTCAGAATTGGAAGTGATCTTAGAGATCATATAATTTGTTTTTGTCTTAGTGACTCTCTGGCAAAGGCTTAACTTGACAAAGACACTTTCAGTAACAACTTTAAATGTCATTATCTAGAGAAGCAGAAATAAGTAGCTGCAAACATATAGGCCAAAGCCAGACCCCATAGGCCTGGGACTAATCTGGCCCTAGCGTTTACACTCTGTATGACATCAGGCAAATCACTAAACTCTTCTAAGCCTCAGTTTCATCATCTGTTAATTTGGAATATCACCTATTTATTTGTTCCAATGTTAGAAATAATATTGTAAGACATTTTGCCAGTCAGTAAAGAGTAGCATTTAAAAAAAATTTCATGTGTTCCTGATAAAGGTAACATTTGAATCCTTAACTTGAGATTTTAACACAGTGTTAGAGTTAGATTTGCTTCTTAAGTATGAACAAGTTTATTACATGGAGATGTGCATTTGGTACTAGAAAGACCTGAAAATTACATCCCTTAGTATGCCATTAGCTGTAGTTCATAAGCTTTTCCTTTGTTTTTTAATAGAAATACATTGAAGAGAAAAATCTGCTTGTGTGACAGAAGTTCATTTTTCCTGGACTATGGTATTCAGTTTTCTTGTGCTTTTTTTTTTTTTTTTTTTGAGTTGGAGTTTCACTCTATCACCCAGTCTGGAGTGCAGTGGCATGCTCACAGCCATCACAGCCTTGACCTGCTGGGCTCAGGTGATCCTTCCGCCTCAGCCTTCCAAGTAGCTGGAAATTACAGGCATGCGGTACCATGCCCAGCTTAATTTTTTTTTGTAGAGACGAGATCTCACCAAGTTGCCCAAGCTGATCTTGAGCCCCCGGCTCAGGCAATCTCTCGTCTCGGCCTCCCAAAGTGCTGGGATTACAGGCTGAGCCACCGCACCCAGCCTCTTGTGCTTTTACAGTATTTGTTGCTACATGCTTTATTTTCTCCGTGTGTTTCTTTCAGTCGCAAGTAGCACAAAAACTGTGCTGATTTCTAATTAACTGACTGCACCCCAAGGTCTACCAGCGTCTGTCTTCAGTTTAATTACAGCTGTGAAGAGGATGCAGTGAAATTGAAGAGAGTGTCTCTACATGATAAAAAAAATAACAGTAATGTCGTTCTGCTTTGATCCTCAGATTATCTAGGTGTGAATGTGTAGGGATAGTTAAACTGGTATAAAAACGTGAGACTTTCAATTTGTTCTGACTTAATTTCCCTCTTGTAAACATTTATACCTGATGGAGTAAACTTCTAACTTAATAATGATCAAGCAGTTATTTATTTATTTATTTTGAGTTGGAGTCTCACTCCATCACCCAGGCTGGAGTGCTGTGCCATGGTCACAGTCACCCCAGCATCAACCTGCTGGGCTCAGGCGATCCTTCTGCCTCAACCTTCCAAGTAGCCAGAACAACTGGTGTGTGCTACCACACCCAGCTGATTTTTTTTTTTGAGTTGGAGTCTCACTCTGTCACCCAGACTGGAGTGCAGTGGCCGCTCCTGGCCACCGCAGCCTCGACCTGCTGGCTCCGGCGATCCTTCCGCCTCAGCCTTCTGAGTAGCCGGAATTACAGGCACGCGCTACCACGCCCAGTTAATTTTTTGATTTATTGTAGAGATGAGGTCTCACCTGCCCAGGTGGGTCTCAAACCCGCGGGCTCAGGCAATCCACTCACCTCAGCCTCTCAAAGGTGTGGGATTGCAGGCTAAGCCACCAAGCCCGGCTACTTTTTAAAATTTATTGTAGAGATGAGGACTCTCCAAGTTGCCCAGGCTGTTTTCAAACCCGTGGGCTAAGGCAGTCCCCTAATCTTGGCCTCCCAAAGTGCTGGGATTACAGTCTTGAGCTACCATGTCCAGCCCAAGCAGTTCTTTAATTTACAGAAATTTAGAATGGAAGGAATCTCATCCAAAAGACTACTTTGCATTTGTCCTTTGGCTTGAATTTTGAAATTGATAATAGGCCAAGTATCTACTGATGCTCACCTCATGATTAATTCCAAGGTAGAATTGAAAAGAAATGCTAAACTCACCAGAGTGGCAAAGAGATGATAGAGAATGAAATAGATGGCAACCACGGGTGCCCACATATGTCCCACAGCATTTAGAGTTTGGTCCATTACGTCTACCCATCCTTCCTGGGTGAGGATCTGGAACATGGACATAAATGCCTACAGAGGAAGAGAATGGAGGTATTACACACTAGCTTTAGGCTTGCATGCAACTTAAAATTAGTATAGATGTTCAAGGACTTTGATCTTAATATTACTGGTTTTTATCTGATTAATCAGGGTAAGGACAGTCTTGATTCAACAGATGAAAAAGAGCTAAGAATAAAGGTCTTAAAAATGTGATATCTAACTATTCAGTGTAGAAAGCTAAAATAATTACCCTCTATTAAAGTTAGTCTTATTAGTGGTAAATACTGTTGAGCAAATTAAAAAAAAATTCAAGATCTTTGCTAACTTGCCTTTTTTTCCTTTCTGAAAGCTATTTAACATTTTCAAGAGATTATTACTTTTTGCTTCTGCTGCTAAGAGAAACTTATTTTTATAGTGAATTATATTTGGTTGTTTAAAGCATATAAAGGAAAAGCAACCTTAATTTTATTTTTACAGTACCCATCTATCAAATTATTTCAGCTGTCATATTAAAAACATGTGACTTTTAAAAAAAGAAATATTTCTAAATGATATTGCCATGCTTAGCAACTTAAAGACAAACACATTTTCATGATTAAAAAAAACATTCAAGGCACAGAGTCAAGATCATGGAAGATGCCAAGACCAAAAGGCAGAGCATTCCAACAAAAGTCAGCAAAGCTGAAAGTCTTAAACTCTTTCACCCAAGATCTTTGTCCAAGTCCATTCTTAACATGTTTTTCTAATTAAATATATGAGTATACATGCATTTCCAACTCATGTATCCTGTGCACATTAGTGGTCAATAAATACTTTTTAATAAGACTCTATGATGATGTCTGGAAAAAGCTGACAATTGGAGTCTAGTGACTCTTTAAAAACATCTTTAAGGGCTTCAGCACAATGAAAGTGTAAATTGAATACTCAGGTATTGGAATTCCAAGAAATAAAGTCCAGGATGATGGAAAGAGACTGAGACCAAGATAGAAACCCTGTTTCACTGATAGGATCTCAGAGTCTAAAGATCATCTAATCTGATTCTTTCCTTTGGAAGATAAGGAAACACTAAACTCAAAGATGATAAGTGGTTAGCCCAAAGTCACTCTATCAAATTAGTGACACAAATAGAATAGCACCCAGGCATTATGACTCCAAAGTAAGTACTTTTCCAAGTATTGCATCCTTCATTCAGTGAAATCTTGGATCTGCCCAGGCTTAATCACATTGCATGATTTCCTTTACTACTGATAGCTAACTTTTTTAGAACATAGTGAACCTATTCAAATAAAGGAGTACTTTACGGTTAATTGAATCTTGAACTAGGAGATACTTTTTTTCACTTACCCTTTACCCATGTGAGAAGCACTTATTGTCTCTCCTTGAGTTAATTTCTGTAATTGCATTATCTTTCAAGGTGTTTTGTTCAAGTATGAATTATGTTGTTATTGCTACTTGACCCCAGCATCATCAAGGGCAATATTATATTTTCCTTGCCATGGTGCCTAAGAGAGGGCCACGCTTCAAAAAAATTAACACTAACTCCTAAAAATTGCTTTCAAAAATCTTGCAACACATCATCTAACCTCATAGGTCTGTCAGAACTTATCACAGAACTAATCCCTGTATTATTTTTCTGTTGGGTATTTATTACATTCAAAAGTGAGAAACACAAGTTCCAAAAATGATTCCCGTAAAAATAGCTGTATTTCCTCCAACAAAGGTGTCACCAGTGTGAAAGCACATGTATATCCTCAAGATTCGACAGCAATAGGTGAAGAGTCAAAATGCCTGCCAGAGTAAAAGGAATTTTACTGGACATGGCTTTCTTTTCCCCAGAGTGACAGGAAAGTTTGTGATTAAGTTCAACAGATTTATTTTTGGTATCTAGAGACCAAAAATTCAGGTGTACTTGTCAGCTGTCTTGGGCACTAAACCCACTTAATTTGTTTTTGTTTACTGCATTACCTTTGATGAAAACTCAGCTATTATGCATTCAGTAAATGCTCAGGAACGTGGAGCTATGGGATTGTAATCTGTTGGCGTGAGATAAGCAAAGCAGGCAAGAATACTGGTGTTATCCTCTCCTTTTTTCAGAGTCTCAGAAAAAAAAAATCTCATTTACGCATAGCTCAACCACCTGAAAGTTCACATTGTGAGATGCTGTGAATTCTATTTGAGAGTAAAGCTTTTTGTTACAATGGGATTTGTGTGTTTATGGTTGCTTATATTAATATCCAAAGAAAGGGAGTGCCATGGAATATTTCCATGAAAGGTTGAAAATTAACTTGTATTTTGCTAGAAAGGTGCCTTGTCAGTTTTGTTAAGATTTTACCCAGAAATTTAAATTCAAATTCAAATTCAAGTTTGTTCAAGATTGAGCCTCAAGTACACTTACTATCATATTGTCCATTGGGCCTCTGTTCCCTTTTTATTCAGACAAGGATTATTAGTGGCTGCTAAAGATTTGATGTGCTGAGGACTGGGATGAGTAGGCATGGCTTCCTCTGTTAAGACATTTATGATTGAGAGAAGAAGAAAAAGATGAATATGTGAAAAGTATTGCATGTAAGAGAAATATGGTGAAGCTACCAAGGAACAACATAGAAGAACTAATTTATTCCTCTTGGGTGACTCAGGAACTGTTTTGGTAAAATGATAGCAATTGACCTTTGTGATGAAGGAAGAATAGGCTTTCGATGGTAGAGAAGGCAGTGACGAACAGAGACTTAGGGGAAGTTGCATCTTTTCTCTGCACTACCTGTTTGCAGGTTATCCTATTTTCTTATACTGTTGACTTTTTTTGTCCTTATTGGTTTCCACCAGCTCTTTATAAATTAAGAAAACTCATCTTTTATCTGTCACATAGGTTCAATGTATTTTTCCCTATACATTTATTTTTACAAAGATAATTTTTTGATTTCTGTGTGATCTAATTGGCTACTCCTTTTATTTAAAGTGTTTTTATTTTACTTAAAACATCTTCTTTCATTGCAAGATTAGATATAAACTTACTCATGGTTTTATACAGTAGTTTTACACTTTCCTTATTTTATTCTTGTAAGCATGCCAAACCTGAAGTGGTTGTTTAAATCAGCTTAAATCTGAAATTTATTTTTGTTATAAATAATGAGACAGGAATTAATCTTCATTTTTTTTTCTTTTCAAGAGATGATGAGCTGATTCAACACATTGTAGTTGAAGACATATCTTTTCTTCACTAACTGGAAATATTCCTTTTTATCAATATCAAAAATTCATATACTTATGGTCCTATCAATAGACTTTTCATTTGTTATTTCTCATCAATTTATTTTATCTCCCAATTGACTAGTAATTGATTGTACTTTTTTTGTTGTTGTTTTTGTTTTGTTTTTTTTTGAGTTGGAGTCTCACTCTGTCACCCAGACTGGAGGGCAGTGGCCGCTCCCGGCACCGCGGCCTCGACCTGCTGTGCTCCGGCGATCCTTCCACCTCAGCCTTCCGAGTAGCCGGAATTACAGGCACGCGCTACCACGCCCGGCTGATTTTTGATTTATTGTAGAGATGAGGTCTTGCCAAGTTGCCCAGGGAGGTCTCGAACCCACGAGCTCAGGCAATCCACTCACCTCAGTATCTCAAAGTGTGAGATTGGAGGCTGAGCCAATGAACCCGGCTGATTGTACGTTTTAATAACTGGTAAGGTTACTAGCCCTTACTCACAACTGTTTTCAGAATTTTCTTACATATTTTATATGCTATTTTTACCTTAGAATCTTGTTGTTTTATTCATTAGAATCATATTAGTTTAAGAAAAATTGTTATTTTTCTCAATTTTTTTCCAATCTAAGAGAAATGCATATATTTCCCTTTATTAAGATTTTATTCATGATTCTGAACAAAGATTTCTTCTTATATAGTTTCTGTTCACTCCTTGCTAAGCTCATTTTTAACATTATTTTTCAAAATTTTAATCAATGTGAGATCATATCTTTGAAATATTAATCAGTAAAGAAATCCTATGGCAAATTTCTTAATGAATGAAATATGGCAGTCTCATGCCTAATTGTCTCAGTTTCACTTCCCAAAGACTACTATTTTTAACCATTTTTGTTTTCACTCTGGTGGTGCTAGCCCTATCCTTATTCAGTATTTATTGATTTATCCACTTTAGATGTAGATTTTGTTACATGAAGATTTAGTTCAGGCACAAACATCACTCCTACTTTTCCTAACCACTCCCAAATTTTGTACATAAATCTCTATTTCTTATTACACCACCAGATTACAATGACTTGATTCCTCCCAGTATAAAATGAGGGTGTTTAGCACAGCCACCTGTCAGGTTACCCCTTTTCTCCCTTTTCATTTTCTAACTTATGTCACGTGTACAATTATATCCTCAAATTTGATTATTTTTACTTTTTTTTTTGCTATCATAATTGGGTCTTCCACACTTTCCAGCAAGTTAGGTAATGATCTAAGATACAATCCTTCCTCTGAGGCTCTGATACATATAACACATACAGTATTAGAAGGCAAATGTTCAAAGTTAAATGGAGTATCTGTTTTATTTCCCACTAATTGCTTGAAAAATGGTGTGAGATTGTAGCTTTTCCTTAGTGGGATTATTTTGGTGTAATTTTTTTAAGGTTGCTTTATTCATTTCCTTAGGTTTTAGGGGTAGGGACATCAGTGCTTTTGTACTATTTTGATATTTTACCTCTCAAGTCCAAACCTCTATGTGCAAACAGGGGTCAACAACTATATTTACAAGTGCAGGTGCCATCCTTCTGCCAAGTGAACCCAGGATGAACAGTTAACTTGCAAAGGGTCCAGTTTGCATCGGAGGTGATCTGGAATAAATAACATTACCCCACCAGAAAATAAATCAATCAAAAAATTATCTAGTGAATTTCAATCAGAAACTATTAAGAAAAATCACATTGTTAGCAATAGAATCTGGAAGTGAACAAACGAATGAAGATTGGCCACGCAGTTGAGTATGGACAATGTAAGGGAAATCACAGAGGCCAAGTTACACACCCATATTGATTTCCAAGGAAACAAAATCTCTGAAAGAACAGAATATAAGTGGAAAACATAATGTATTGAATTAAGAGATTGCGATGATTTCCACCTAATGGAGAAGAAAGATTTTGAAAATCACCAGCTTCATGAGTTCTTGTTTTCTAACTAGAGTGTATCATATTCGTCATATATATGAGAAGAGGGTGAGAACCAGAGAGTAAAGGGTGAAAGCACCAGAGAAGAATGTGAGGATATAAGCTGTCACAGGGATGCTGCTGGAGCAAACACATCAAAAAGCAGCGAACAGGGGTCTCTGAGTCACCAAAAGGTCCAGAGCACTGAAGCAGAGAGTCACAAAATCCAATGCAGCCTTTTTTGGGCTTCTTTGCTGGTTTCTCCTCAATATCCTGATCTCTAAGTGAGCCTCAGGGTTCGACCATATATCTTTTTCTTATATATCAACACTTACTAACTAGTTGATCTTATCTGTCATAATGCCTTTAAATAACACTGATAAATATACTGATGACTCCCACATTTGAATTTCCAGCCCCATCTCCGGAATCAACTTAACATCTCCACTTGGACAGATGTTAGAAGCAGGAATTTCAAGCATTTGATGCCTTAAATTAAACTCTTCATGCCCCACTTCCAAACCCGTCCTTTCTGCTCTCCTTCTCAGTTCAGAAAATGACAAATCCAGTCTTCAAGTTATTCAGACCAATGATCCTGAAGACATCTTTGGTCCTTCTCATTTCCTGACATTCTACATCCACTCTTTCAGGAAATCCTGCTAAATCCAACATTCATTCTTATTCTCAGTTCTGTATTTGTCCTTGCTATTCCTACTAAAACAGATGATAGTTTGCCCCTAAGCGGCCTCACATTTTGGTGCTGTATTTTCCGGTTATATACTGAGATTGGGTGATGGATAAAAATCAGACCACCAAAGACCAAAAAAAGAAGGTCTTTTGTTTCTCACAGCCCTTGAATATCAAACATAGGTGGGCTGGGCAATGTCACCTGTATGAGGCTTCCATCAGGGCCACCAATGACCCATGCCATAGTACCGTGGCAGAGGTGAAATGATCAATGGTGGTAAATCCTTCACTCCTTCAAGCTCCAATGAACTATTTCTGACCCCAAATATCTAATAATGGACATTATTAGTGTTAAGTGAAGACAGAGCAAGGACTTTCTCTGGTGCCGAACAAAATAGACTAAATGTGTTTATCCAGGTCTTGCATAGAAGTTCTTTTTTGTTTTTTTGAGTTGGAGTCTCACTCTGTCGCCCAGACTGGAGCGCAGTGGCCTCTCCCGGCCACCGCAGCCTCGACCTGCTGGGCTCCGGCGATCCTTCCGCCTCAGCCTTCCGAGTAGCCAGAATTACAGGCATGCGCTACCACGCCCGGCTGATTTTTTGATTTATGGTAGAGATGAGGTCTCGCTGCCCAGGCGGGTCTTGAACCCGCGGGCTCAGGCAATCCACTCACCTCAGCCTCCCAAAGGCGCGGTATTACAGGCTGAGCCACTGAGCCCGGTTAGAAGTTCTTAACCCTTAAAAAAAAGTGTCATGGATAACCTTTGACATTTGATGCCTCAATGTGTAATTTGGGATTTTAGCATGTATGGATATAAATTTAGGTTAAAATATAATCAAATATTAAGAAAAAGTTGAATGGGTAAGCATCTTAGGTTTGGGTCAAAATACAGCAAACAAAATAACTGTTATTCCATTTGTAACACACATCTATGGATATGTTTCTGTGTACATATAAAAGTTGAAATATATAATAAATTTGTAACTCTCAGGACTAGCATGGAAAGGACTAAGAAACTAGGGAAGGGGGTACTCTTTTTTTTTTTAACTAATTGCTTTATTGAGATTCAACTCACATACCATAAAATTAACCTTTTAAAGTATGTAATAGGTGGCTTTTAATTTATTCACAGTCGTGCAACCATTACCTCTGTCTAATATAAGAACATTCTCTTTATTCCCAAAAGAAATTATGCGCTCATTAGTAGTAACTTTCCATTCCTCCCTTTCTCTGTCTTTAGCAACCAATAATCTTTCTCTCTCTGTGAATTTATGCAATCTGGACATTTTCTATCGATGGAATCATACAATATGTAGTCAGGTTTCTTCTATGTTGTAGTATATATATATATTTAATATATATACTATATATATTTAATATATATAATATATATATTTAATAAATATATAAATAATATTTCATTGAGCAGATATGCCATATCTGATCTGTTTTTCAGTTGATAGATACTTAGGTTGTTTCCACTTTTTGGCTATTATGAATAATACTGCCATAAACATTCGTATACAAGTTTTTGTATGAGCTTACATTTTGGTAAATCACTTTTTACTTAATTTTAAAAAGCCGTTTGTATTAAAATACATGCAAAATGTATTTCTTTCATTTTAAAAAATATGCACACTAAATTTTAAAAAATATGATGGGGAATACAACTCATATCATCCACATACAACTTTTACAGCATAACTTTGATCTATTTTCTTTATTTTTAGCGGGGTTCAAGAACTCCCTCTCTACAAAGAATTGCTTTCAAAATGAAATCCACTTGACAATTTATATAGTAGCTCAACATTTTTAGTGTGAGTGTTCCTGCTGTGTCTTACTACCAGACAGCCCTAAAGTAAAAGACTTCCCTTGATGGTAGTATTCACTGAGTGCAAAAGTGACACCTCTTCTGGTTCTAGTTGCCTTAATTACTCACCTACTCAATTTCCTCATTTCTTCTTTTTTTACTCAAATAGCAACAATTTGTAGAAGAGTGTTTATCTTCTGAAAAACCCACTGACCTTGTAATCCTTTCATGTTTTATTATAGGATTCCTTTTATTTAAAACTATTCAATGCTTTAACAATATTTAAAATGACATAGATATACAGTAAATATTGGACCTACCTAAATGTTAGGGTTACATTTTTTAAAAGTACATTGGTTGGCAAACTCATAACTGACAGAATGAAGATCTTTTTTAAAAATTGCCTCTTTTAATTTTTATTTAAAATTGTGGGGTACATTTCAGGACTGGGTATACACATATTCACCGTGCAGGTACTCTTATCAATGAGGTGTGCTCCTCCTCAGGCAGATATTGACTACTGTCAATCCCACCTCCCCGCCTCCCCACCCTACTTCCCGCAGTTTCCTGCCACTTTCGATCCTTTTCTTATGGTAATACGGTAGTTGTTCAAGGTCCACATATGAGTGAGAGCATTCAATACTCAGCTCTTTGTTTCTGTGAGCTGTTGGTGGGAGTGCAAACTAGTTCAGCCTCTGTGGAAATCAGTGTGGCGATTCCTAAAAGTTCTAAAAATCGACCTTCCATAGTCCCTGCAATCCCCCTACTGGTAATATACCCGGAAGAACTCAGGTCACTCTATGAAAAAGATACTTGCACATGTATGTTTATCACAGCATTGTTCACAATAGCAAGAACATATAATAGGAACCAACTGAGCTGCCCATCCAAAGAGGACTGGATTAAAAAAAAGTGGTACATATACACAATGGAATACTATAAGCCATAAAGAAGAACAAAATCATGAACTTCGCAGCAACCTAGACGGAATTAGAGTTTTAGGGTTAGGGTTAGGGTTAGAGGATAGGAAAAACCAATAAACATGCCATTAAATATATTTAAAATCTCACAGTAAATAAAAGTTCCAAGAGCCTCCAATTATCATGGCTAAACAAAATTGTACTTAGGTACAAATACCGTGGAATTGAAATTTGTAGTAAAAGTACAGTACTGCAATATTAAAGCCTTTGGCAATCGCCATTTCTTTATTTCAAATCCCTGTATAGATCTCGCTTAGATGGAATTCCATAGTCCATCAATCCAGTTACACTCTTCGCAGTTTGTCAAATTCCATCTCTCTGTTTTATTTTTGTTTTTGTTTTGCTTTTTGCCAGACTCTAACCATAGCCATCCAGCTGTACTGGGGAGAAAGTTATACCTCCTGGAAACAGACTCCCTCCCACCATAGCATCTAAAGGGACCTCAACATGGCCTAGCAAACCTGTTTTTTTGTTTTGTTTTGTTTTGTTTTTTTGAGTTGGAATCTCACTCTGTTGCCCAGACTGGAGTGCAGTGGCCGCTCCTGGCCACCGTAGTCTCAACCTGCTGGGCTCCGGCAATCCTTCTGCCTCAGCCTTCCAAGTAGCTGGAATTACAGGCATGCGCTACCACGCCCGGCTAGTTTTTGATTTATTGTAGAGATGAGGTCTCGCCAAGTTTCCCAGGTGGGTCTCGAACCCGCGGGCTCAGGCAATCCACTCATCTCAGCCTCCCAAAGGCGTGGGATTACAGGCTGAGCCACCGAGACTGGCTGCAAACCTGTTTGTTCTTGGTGCCTGCAATTTTATTTTATTTTATTGCAAAGATGTGGGGTACAAGTCAGGATTAGGTACATAAGTAGTTTATGTGCAGGTGAAGTTGGGGCCCCCAACTGGTCCTCACTTTCCCTAGTTTAGGGTCAGGTACCCTTAGTGATGTTACGTTCCCCCACCTTTCCCTGGCAGTATCCCACTACTGCGGATCCCTCTCTTACTGTGATAAATGCTCAGGGCTCCCTTATAAGTGAGAATATGTGGTATTCGATTCTTTGTTTCTGTGATAGATTACTGAGTATCCAACCATCCAAGTTGCCGCAACATCCATAATTTTGTCCTTAAACTTCCTCTGCTCTAACTTCAGCCACCCCCATCTCTACTCTCACTCTCAAGATATCACATTACTAGAAGGAATGGCTGAAAGACCACAAGTTAAAATAGAGATGAAATCAGCTGAATATGAAGACCATGATGCTCTATGAGTCAGCAGAGCAGTGAGACAAAGAACCAAGTGCTCGGCCTCTGCTGTCACAGGGCCTGAGTTTGAGATAAGGTCACTGACTGGCTTAGGGCAAAAACAGCTAGTTGTTCTGAAACCAATTTTCCTCAAATATGCGATCATATTATAACCCTCTGAAGATTGTTTTCAGAATCAAGATAAAGTATATGTGAAGACTTTATCAACATTAAAGCATTAATAAAAATACTATTTTAAATAATAATTTAAAAATTGGTATTAATGACATATAAAAAAACCAACTTCTATCACACTGGTTAACATTTCAGAAATCCTATGTATTTTTTAAACTTAAAACTTTTTGTCTCAGTGTGTTTTTAATTTGCATTTCTTTGATGACCAGTGAGATTGAGCATTTTTTCATGTATCTGTTGGCTGATCGTGTGTCTTCTTTTGAGAAACATCTATTCATATCTTTTGCCCACTTTGTTATGTGGCTGTTTTTCTTTTCAGCATGTTTGAGTTCCTTATAGATCCTAGATGTTAGGCTTTGTCAGATATACAGTTGGCAAATAATTTTTCCCAGTCTGTGGACTGTCTCCCTGCTCTCTTGATGATTTCTTTGGCTTTGAGCTTCTGAGCTTTTCAGTTTGATGAGGTCTCACTTGTCTATCTTATCTCTTATGGCATGGGCACTTGGGTTTTGATCAGGATTTGGTTGCCAGTTCCAATTTCCATAAAGGTGTCTCCTGCATTTTCTAAAGTTCTTATAGTTTGAGGTTTTACATTTAGGTTTTTGACATATTTGGAATTGATTTTTGTGTATGGTGATAGGCTGAGACAGCACCTAACTCCAATCAGGAGGACCATCATTAACTCAAAAAACAACAGGTGCTGGAGAGGATGCAGGGAAAAGGGAACACTTCTACACTGTTGGTGGGAGTGTAAACTAGTACAACCTCTGTGGAAAACGGTTTGGTGATTCCTAAAAGATCTAAAAATTGACCTCCCATATGACCCCTCAATCTCCCTACTGGGAATATATCCAGAGGAACTCAAATTACTCTATGAAAGAGATACCTGTGCACCTATGTTTACTGCAGCATTGTTCACAATAGCAAAAACATGGAACCAACTGTGCTGCCCATTGAAAAAGGACTGGATTTTTAAAATGTGATACATATACAAGATGGAATATTACACAGTCATTAAAGAAGGACAAAATTATGAACTTCAAAGCAACTTGGATGAACTTAGAGTCTATAATACTAAGTGATCTATCACCAAAACAAAGAAATGAGTATGGCAAGTTCTCACTCATAAGCGAGCCTTGAGCAATTATCATAATACTATAAGAAAAGGATTGGCGGCCTGGCTCGATGGCTCAGCCTGTAATACCAGCACTTTGCGAGGCCAGGGCGAGTAGACTGACTGAGCCCGCAGGTTTGAGAATAGCCCAGGCAACTTGACAAGACCTCATCTGTACAATAAATTAAAAAAAAAAATTACCTGGGTGTGGTAGCGTGTGCCTATAGTTCTGGCTACTTGGAAGGCTGAGGCAGAAGGATTGATGGAGCCCAGCAGGTCAACGCTGGGGTGGCCTTGAATGTGCCACTATGCTCCAGTCTGGGCGACAGAGTGAAACTACAGCTTAAAAAAAAGAAAAGGGTTGGCAGTAGCTGGAAACTGCCGATGTCAGGGGGGGACGCAAAAATTCATCAACAAGGGAACCTGCATAATGAACATTTGTATACCTAGCTCTGAATTGTACCCATCTTTAAAATAAAAAAAATTTTAAAAAAGAAAAAATTTGGTCAATAGTGGTGATGGTTGTACAAGACTGGAAAATGTAATTAACACCACTAAACCATACACTTTAAAATGGTTAAAATGGCAAGTTTCATATGTATTTTACTACAATAAGAAAATAATGCTGGTAATAAAAAAAGCTTTTTGTCATATATCATGTGATTTTATTTTTATAAAGCTCAAAAATGATACAGAATAAACTATATATGTATATATATATTTTTTGAGTTGGAGTCTTACTCTGTTGCCCAGACTAGAGTGCAGTGGCACGCTCCCGGCTACTGCAGCCTCAACCTGCTGGGTTCCGGCGATCCTTCCGCCTCAGCCTTCCAAGTAGCTGGAACTACAGGTGCGCGCTACCACGCCCGGCTAATTTTTGACTTATTGTAGAGATGAGGTCTCACCAAGTTGCCTGGGCTGGTCTCGAACCTGCGGGCTCAGGCAATCCACTCACCTTGGCTTCCCAAAGTGCTGGGATTACAAGGAGAATAAAATATATTTTTAAGCCAATTTTTAAAGATACATCATTTTGAAAATTTGACTAGTTTTGATGGCATTTTATTTCATCTTTGAACTAAATGATTTCTGTGATATCATACAGCTGTAGATGTCAACTACTCTATGCTCTATTAATTTATAATGGCAGTCAATCAGAAAATTTTGTTTTCATGCTATATACCTTCCAGGTAGATCTTACCCTAGTAGATCTCACCTTTTTCTTTAATTTTGATTTAATTAGTTTAATTTAATTTCATTAAAGAAAAAGGTGAGAGTGAACGTTTTGTTATTTATGGGTACTATAAATTGCCTTTTGGTGCTCACAACTCCTCAGTCTTTCATTGAATAAACAGTAAAAATTGCAGAGTTATCCAAGACTAAAAGTAAAGCACAAGTAAATTAAGGTGTTTTGCTCTGGGTCTCGAGACAACACATAGACTGGAATTTAAAAACACAAAGAAACACTGACTGAATTTTGTCACAGAACATTGCTTCTGAGGATTTAATTTTTAGTGACTTTAGATAAAGTTTTTGAAGCCATGTATGTCTCTCTCTTTCTCTTTCTCTCTCTCTCTGAACCCTTTTGAAATTAGAGATCTGTTGAAATCAGTTATGTTTGTGTTAATAGAACTGAAGCATTTTAAATATCAATATATCTATAAAATAATTATGCCTTATTCCTTGTGATTTAGAAGGAAATAAAGTTGAAACTGGTGGTTTCACTTAATCCTGTGACTGCCTTTTGTTGGCAAGAAAGACCAAACAGTTCTTTGCTCTTTTTTCCAAATGAGTCCACATTATTTATTTTGCTTTTACAATTCCCAAAATATGCTTCTTGCCAAGCATTCCACTAAAGTGAATACAGAAAGAGGAGGAAAAAAAAAACTAGTTTATTGTTCAAGTTTTAGATGACTAAGGAAAAGTCTTACTGAATCTAAACTAATGTAATTGGCCTTAAATGTCAAAGTGAGCTTGAATATAATTAGAAGCAAAGCAGACATTAGAACATTATGCCTATTCTAGCAGCAAATTACTTTAAGTAAAGTCTACACTTAAATATAATTTCAAGAATAAAAGAAAAATAATGGCAGCAACACATTTGCAAAAAACCAGCAAATCTTTTTGGTAGCTATGAAAATAGGTATGTCCAGTTGTCTCTTATCCTGGTCATGCTTGGGTTAACTTTTACATGTAATACCATAAACATCAATAAGACAAGACCATGGATTTGTGCAGTCTCCTAGGATTTTGTTTCAGTTAAGATTAAATGTCATGAGAACAGACACTGAGCCATGACTGGCATTTGTATGATGATTTGCAGTCCCCAATTTTCCATTATTTCATATGTAATCCTGTGAAGTATGTACTGCAGGTTGAATAGCCTCTACTGCAGATGGGTAACTGAAGTGCACAGGGCTTAAATAATTAACTCCAGCTTCCAGGTAGAAAATGGTGTTGCTTGGTGTCTAGGCTGGGATCTACTGACTTCAATTTCCTGCTGTTCTTTTTGGTATTGCAAGTAAAAGACATTTTTAGATCTAATAATTGCCAATTCCTTTCCATCTTCTAAATTACTACAACAAACCATATACATGCCTATTCTCAGTAAGATTTAAACATTTTGATCACTTTTTCTAATGTAACACTGGGTACATATCTGGAGCTCCATATTATGCTCAACTGATTAATGAAAAACAGATATCCCCAGTATGACTTATTCTTTGCTAAAATAAGCTCTACTTATTATCATTTTATACACAAAAAAGATACGACCTTTTCATTTTTATGGGAATCTGAAATAATAAATTATATTTTAATATGATTACAATAATTTAGTAAAGGAGGACAAATGTATTAGAGACATTTATTTTTAAGGAAAACTACCAGATGAACTGAATGAATTTAGGTTTCTCCCCTAACAGTCTTCCTTGTGGAGCATGATATTTTTAGTTGAAAGGTATACTTCCCATCAATTAGGTTGAAATAATTTTGAAATGCAACCATCTAGCTGACAGAACAAACAGCTGTGAAAATTAGACCTGGAGATTTATGCAAATAGGGGACTTCTGAATTAATTTTCTTCAGAGAACAGACTGTCAAGTTTCTTAGAGTATTTATGACCTATTTCTTTATTAGTGATTTTGCTAGTCAGTCCTATTAAATTTCTGTGATATAAATTATGCATTTCATTGGCAAATACGTGCTATAAAATTGTAGATAAAAGTTGATATTTTACTTTCAGTGTAATCATAATTTAGTAACATATACAAAACAGTATAGACACAAAGGTATGTCCTATTGTTAAGTAACAGTATTAAGCAGACTTCTGTAACAAAAGTACCACAGAATCTACATGGAATATTTCACTGTGTTCCCTTACTATTCAATTGTATAACTATGCTCAAGAACAAGATTTTTCCATTTAGCTGTAAATAAAAAACAGCTTTGGTCAGGGAAATGCTTACGTTTTTGCATATTAAAATAGACTTCTCTTTAGACATGGTGTTTGTCTGGCTTTTGTAATAATGTGACTACTATTTTTCCTGTTCATCATCTTATGCCCAATAAAAAGTATACTTAATTATTTGAAGTACAACACCTGAGATTGTAAAGTCTCACCTACAGCTTTTCTTACTTCCTTTTTTTTAATCGTGTGAGGTATTCATGTAATCAGTTTTGATTTCTCACTTCTCTTCACTAAGTTCACAGATAAAGAGCTTTCGCGAAAATAATGTGGTCTTTTCTGTTGCAAATGTAAATTTAAAAACTACAGTTCTAAGAGTGCTTATTCAGTGCTTAAATACCTTAAAAATAAATTTGATAGCTGTTTACAAATAAATATTTAGCTGAAATTATTCATTAACGAAAGTAACTGTACAGTAAAAAACTAGAATTAGTCTTATTATAAATACACCTAGCATGTGTCTGTGTGTGTATACATACATGTATGGTTTTTCTTCTTTTAAAAGTTTACCTGTTCATGTACTTGTTAAAATTATTTTTCTTATGATATGTAACTACAAATTAAAGTTTTATATCTATTTATCAACTCTTCCTATTTCTATGTTTAAATTAAGAAGCAGAGCCGGGCTCTGTGGCTCAGCCTGTAATCCGCGCCTTTGGGAGGCTGTACAGTTACTTTCGTTAATGAAGGTAAGTGGATTGCCTGAGCCCGTGGGTTCGAGACCCGCCTGGGCAACTTGGTGAAGAACTCATCTCTACAATAAATCAAAAATTAGCTGGGCGTGGTAGTGCGTGCCTGTAGTTCCGGTTACTCGTAAGGCTGAGGCGGAAGGATCGCTGGAGCCCAGCAGGTCGAGGCTGCGGTGGCCGGGAGCGGCCACTGCACTCCAGTCTGGGCAACAGAGTGAGACTCCAACTCAAAAAAAAAAAGAAAAAAAAAGAAGCCGTTCACTGTAACAAATTTGAAGATACCAACATGTATAAAGAATAAAATACTCATAATTCAAACAATAGGTTGCATATATTTTTTATAATTTGCTTTAGAATTTGAACAGTTTACTATATTTTTCTAGGCATATATGTTTAATAGAAAAAAGACTGGATTCAGTTGTAAATATAGTTTTTTATTATGATTTTTGGTTAATATTTTATTGTCACCATTTATCATGATGTCATTAATTACTATATTAAAAACAGTTTGATAACTGCATAATATGCCACTTTATATCAAAGTTTATCTAGTCGTTCCATATGGATGGACAGAAAATTTGCCTCAAAATTTTCACAACAGTAAATTATGAAACAAAGAGCATTCTTTGAAGATCAATCTTTGTATGCATCTCTGGTTATTTTCTTAGGGTAGATTTCTAGAAATGTAATTGCAAGATGAAAGTATAAAGATGCCTTTTAGGCTGGGCTCGGTGGTTCAGCCTGTAATCCTAGCCCTTTCAGATTGCCTGAGTCTGTGCATTAGAGACCAGACCGGCCAACTTGGTGAGACCTGTCTCACAATAAATCAAAAAATTGGCCAGGCATGGTAGCGTGCACCTGTAGTTCTGGCTACTTGGAAAGTTGAGGCGGAAGGATCGCCTCAGCCTCAATGCTGGGGTGGCCGTGAGCATGCGTACCATTGTACTCCAGCCTGGGTGACTCAAAAAATAAAAATAAAAATGCTTTTTAGTATCTTGATATATAATGAAAAACTGATTCCCAGAAAAGTTTCATAAATTTTCACTGCCACATGCAGTGCTTTCTTACCAGAAGTGTGCACTGTCATGGACTAAAAGCAAAAAAAAATGAACAAATCTTGTCCACCTGGCATTTTCTTGCTAACATGACTAGCAAGTTAAAGCTGTATTCTATATTTTCTTTTGTTTTAAAAAGCATTTATAGTGATTATTTTTGACTTGCTTTAATATTCAGATTTGTAATTCTTTATCATGGATGTTTTTCTTTCAGTCTTAGAAGGTTTTTGGCCACCCAAGATTAGTTAAAGATTGTACCTTTGTTTTGTTCTCAACATTTTTCTACTTTGAATATCTTGCTCTAATTCATCAGAAAGGTATTTTGGTACATAGAATGAGGGGGTTTAATGATAGTTAGTCTTTTAATCATTTATGTGGTGCTACTTTCTTTGTCACATGTTGTTTTAATGAATATAAAGATTTCCTCATTTATCTATCTGTTAACCCTAAACCATACTCTTAAGTTTTTGTAGCTTTATGTTTTCATGTTGGTTCTAATCAATTTTTGGCGATGCTCCTCATTGTCTCTTTTTGGTAACATTTCTAATGTTCATAGAGTCGTTTTGAGCATTACATTAGATGTATGTGGATATCTACATACATATATGTGTACCTCTCTCTCTATATTCATTGATATATCTACATATATCACCACTGTCATCACCATTTAGAATGTGAACAGTCTACCAGTTTTAGAGAGTTAAGAATAATAAATACATATATAAAATATATAATAAATATATGAAATAAATATAAATACATATATTAAGTATATATATTTAGAGAAAGAGAAATAAATCTGTGCAAGGTTCTTATTGTAGAGCCTTACATATAAAAAGTACCCACATAGTAACTGTTGCTATTAATAACAATGACCACTGAAGAAATTTCTTTCTAGACTTCTGGAATAATTATGTTTCTTTAGGAGTTATTTTGAAACAAATTTCCTGTCCATCCATATGGAATGACTAGGAAATTTTGATATAAAGTATTATATTTAAATATTACACAGTTATCAAAATTATGTTTTAATATAATCACTGTAGAACTTGTATGAACACCTTTATTTATCTAAGTGTACGTTTGCTAGAAAAATTAGAGTAATACTTGTGCTCGAATTCCAGGAAACATGGATGCCCCATTATATGCTTTTTTGGGGTTTTGGCTCTCATTTTTTGTTTCCATCTTAATTTTGGTTTATTTTTCTCTTTAGAGTAATTGCATTAATTTTGCTTAAATTTATTTGACCTGGCTATGATCCTTGCTGGACACATTATATTCTTTTCACAACAAGGAAAATATAGTTAACATTTTTTTGTTCACTTATTGTTGAATTGGCAGCAACTATAAGATAAATATAGTAATTTTTTGGCTGAACATGGTGGCTCATGCCTATAGTCACTTTGGATTATTTATTATTATTTATAAGCATTTTGAGAGGCTGAGGTAGGAGAACTGCTTGAGTCCAGGAATTTGAGACCAGCCTGGGTAACATAGCAAGAACTCGTCTCCACAAAAACAGAAACGTTGGCTGGGTGTGGTGGTGCATGCCCGTAGTCTCAGCTACTTAGGAGGTTAAGGCAGAAGGATCTCTTGAGTACAGGAAGTCGAGACTGTGATGAGCTGTGATCAGCCATTACATTCCAATTTGGGTAACAGAGTGAGACCCAGACTCAAAAAAGAAAAATTATTTTCATCTAGATGAACAATGCAGGAAAAAACTCTTTACTCTCCAAGAGAGTACTGCCTTTCCTTTAATTTGCTGTACCTTTTCAAAATCTCCATGTTGGTTTTACTCCCTCTTTTTACTGAACCTGAAATGGCTTTGTTTATCTCAAGAGATAAAAAATGTGATATTTGTCTAGACTGTTAACAGAATTCCCTTTTTGGTGGTTCATTTTAATACGCATACTCTATTACCAAATTTCTAGAGTTTTTTTCCTAGCGGAATTTACCAAGTACCTTCCTGTTGGATTGAGGTGAGATTTTTATCCTTTGCCCATTGCCTTTTTTCTCTGGAATTCTGAGTTGATGATATATGGAAAACTAAGAAAACAACGCAAATTAGTAACAGCAAAAACAATGGCAATATACTAAGCCTAAACTATTATTAATACCAATTCTTTCTACAGTCAGTCCTCGCCTGTCCTGTTCTTTTTATCCTATGCGTATTGTACAATATAAGATTATAAGATGCATACACATTAGCTTCCATTTGCCTAGAGGTTTCCCACCTCTCCCTTCATCCCTGTCTGCACACACGTGTTCAGTCACATGCACACTCACACATGTACACACACATGCTTTATCCCTTCGTGTTTCCTGAACGTTAAGATTTCAAATTGCTTCATAGAGAAGATATCTGAGACAGTCCTCTACAGAGGATGGGCAGTTCAGTCTTCTGATTCACTAAGACTCTGGGTGTTATATCCAAGGGGTGTGTGCTCAAGGGAAAGAATTTAATCTATTTATTAGTCATTGAATGATACTTTGTTTAGTTCCATATGTGAAATAGTTAATGATAAGCTATTTTAGATTCTGGCAATAATTTGGGAGTTTGTCTTATTTTTTGTGATATAATTTTTTTAACCTTTTGTATTTCTGTGGTAAGTTGCAAAGGATTGATTAAAAAGAATATTCTAAACTGGAATTGAAGACTATTTTTAAAGTGTGAAACTTACTACTATACAGCACAGAAAACTGAGTACCAGCCATTCAGTTAATTCCCCAATCATTTACTAAGAGGCCTTTGCATGTTTGTCTGATTGCTGCTAAGAATTCAGTGTGGTTGGCTTTCCATGTCACTTAAGAATCACACTAGCTGCTACTGCTTGCTAAGTGCTGATTACATGGCAGGAACAGTGTTAACTAGTTTGCATCTATTACCACTTCTACTCTTCCTAACAATTCTCTAAATTATGTCATTATTGTTATCCTGGTTTATTTATGAGAATTGTAGGTAGCCATGAGAATCTGACTATAGATTCTGACTACAGATTGTATTTTTTGTAGGCAAGACCCCACAAAATATATAATAACACATATATAATATAACACATATATAATAATATATAATAACACAGTCATCAGTACTTTTCATCAGTAAAAACCTTCTTTTAAAAAAAGTTTTAAAATAGAGTTTATCAACGAGAAGACGAGCAGGAAAGAAAGAAGATTCATAGCAGAGAGACTTGCCATGGAACGTTTCGCAAAAAAGAAAAACTGCTGAAAACATTGTTACAGAAGGTCATGCTAACTGACTGAGGTCTTAAAGTTTTCATAAATGGCTTTCATTAATTTTTGAAGTTGGTGCAATGAAATCAATTAAAATAATGCCATTTAGTTGGGGAGCTGCAAATAGGATAATTGGTGGAAAACTATCAGCATATGCTAGGTTGCATGAGAGGTCCTTCCCTGAAGAATACACTTCTGAGGTTAGGGGTAGGAAATAGGATGCTTTATTCAAGAGAAGAAATAATTCTGCTAGTTGCAGTTCAGTGGACCAATGATTTCAATACACAGCAACAGGAAAAGACGACCATCTCTATGTGATTCATGCAGCATTAAAATCATCCTCTAAAAAAAGGGCACAGGATATTATTTTATCACCATGCCGCTGATGAATCACCACAAAAATAAATTCAAATAGGAGCAAAAAAGTCTAATGTCACAGTGGGAAGGAAATAAAGTTAATTTTACAGGTTTTTTTTTGGGGGGGGAGACAGTTACAACAAACTATATCATGACATCACTTTAAAATAAACCAAATTGCAAATTTATATTGCAGAGTCATATCTAGTCATGGATAACAATTTGGCCTAAAGCTTCAGATGGGACTTACTTTATGAGACTGTGAAAGATTTGACACAGTAATGGCCTCACAGAAAAAATAAAAAATTACTTCCGAAGATGTCTGAAATGTATCCACTGGTCATAAATTTTTGTCTTTGGTCAAATAAAAATAAATTTTGTTCAAGGAAAGTACCTCCTTAGAGAAATAACATTTCTTCCAGTGTAACCTTCCTCAAAATAGCTCTTCTTGAGGAAAAAAAAAAAAGAGTAAAAATCTTCAAAAGCTCCCCTGTGTCACAATTTCAACCACTGAAGAACCTCCTTGGTCTGTCTGGCCCCCAATGGCCGCTACACCTCCTTTGACAAATGTCCCTTCATGCCCTATGATTCTTCATGTCTCTGTTGTACTCATTTGTTTTTCCTTATGTGGAATGCCTTCATCTAACATCATGACCCCAATCTTTGTCTGTTGAAATAATATTTACTCCTAAAGACAACTCTTCATAAAGCTCTGTAGACCTCCTTCCTTAGAAGCTATCATTTTACCTTATTAAAATGAGAGGATATTTGGAAGCACAGTGCTAGGCACATAATAAGTAAGTTCCCAGAATTTTTAAATGCTCTCCAGAACATCTTTGACATTATGTTAGAACTGAGTACATATATTGTAGCATATGTTGCCTTTTGGTTTATTTGAGATCTTATGTTTTCTACTATGGGATAATGATTTGTTTGTCTTTGTTGTAAATGGATACATCAGATATTTTGTGAAAAAGTGATTTTCCATTGTATATCTGATTGGGAGAGTGTAAAGATGAGGATATGAGATTCCAAGAGAAGACAATAACCTTATGGCAAAGACAGGTGAGGCTGTAGATGGCAAACATTGGATGGCTTGCCTCCAGCTGTGCTTATAAAAAATACAACCTATCCATCTGAAAGACAGTCAGTGGAGTGCTTTTTATTCTTCTCAAAAATTTATTAGTGAACCTCAGTTTCTCATCATGTATGGAAAAACATGATTTTAAAAACCTCAGGAAATTCTGGATAAAATGCAACGAACATCCTTTTATTTTTTATTTTTATTTTTTGAATTGGAGTCTCACTCTGTCACCCAGACTGGAGTGCAGTGGCCGCTCCCAGACACCGCAGCCTCGACCTGCTGGGCTCCGGCGATCCTTCTGCCTCAGCCTTCCAAGTAGCCAGAATTACAGGCGTGCACTACCATGCCCGGCTCATTTTGATTTATTGTAGAGATGCCCAGGCAGGTCTCGAACCCATGGGCTCAGGCAATTCACTCACCTCAGTCTTCCAAAGGCGTGGGATTACAGGATGAGCCACCGAGCCTGGCTCCAACATCCTTTTAAAGGGCAAGTTAATACACCTCCCAAATACTGAAAACTTCAGGGACCAAAAACCAGGAAGTACTCTCAGCCAAAAAATGGCAGCTTCCCGAGAGAATTTATTATCTCTGCTAGACTTTGTTTTTTAATGCTGTGTCAGGCATAAGGGGCAAAGTCACAGACCTTTGAAAGGTGGAGATTGCTAACTGAGATTCTTGAGTTAAGCTGTATAGTTACTGGGCTTGGCTCTCTGCAAGGATGTTGACTAGAAAAAAAAAAGTTCAGTGGCAAAAGGAGATGACAAGAGAGCTTGTGTGTCTTGACCTGGACACTCACATATGGAATCACATTATGACTTAGCTGGTATTGCAGAACCATGGGAAATTGATGGACTAGTCAATAAATGGTTCTAGAACAATTGGGTATCCAAATGGAAATAAAATAAAGTGATTCTCCACCTCTCAGCAGCAGCAAAAATCAATTCAGTCTAAATGAAGAGCTAAATGTTTCAAGCAGAATAAAGCCTGATCAGGCCTGGTGTTGCTGAGTTGTGAAGTAGAGAACACTCATATACTGCAGATAAATTGGTAAAACTACTTTAGAATACAAGTTTATAAATATCTATCAGGTGTGAAGATATATTTAATCTAAGACCCAGCAACTCTATTTCTAGCTCTATACCCTAAATAATATGATTTCACATATGCACAAATCCATATGCAAGAACGTTCAGAGCAAGTTTGTATTCACAAAATTTAGAAACTACCATCCAACACCTGAATGTGTTAGTTTTTGATTGATGTGTAACAAATTATCACATATTTATCAGGTTAAAAATAACGCTCATTTGTTATGTCATAGTTTCTGTAGGCTAGAAGCACAGCATATTTAACTATATTCTCTGCTCAGGATCTCAAAAAGCTGAAATCAATGTGTTGGCTGGTATTTTGTCTCACCTGGAGCTTGGGGTCTTCTTTCAACTTCATCTGGGTTATCATCAAAATTTAGTTCCTTATGGTTGTAGGACTGAGAGTCCTGCTTTCTTGATGGCTGTAGGCCAGGGTCCTGGCCACATAGATTTTTCACATGGCAGCTTCTTTAAAGTCAACCAAAGACCTTTTCTTGCACAAGAATGGTCCAGTAACTTTAAGTCAGACAAGATACTCTCCTCTTTGGTTGACTCAACATTAAATGATTAGCAACCTATTCACAGGAGTGAAAGCCCATCACATGCTTATACCCAAGGGGAGGAGATAGTGCAGAGTATGGACGCTGCACTAGGGATGTCTCAGAGTTTGCCTACCACACAGGAGAATGAAAAAATAAATATGTAGTGTTGATATAAATAATGCATCATATATAATACACTAGTTAGTTGCTTTTTATGCAGCAATGACCATAAATAAGATACAGCTCCATGTATTTGTTTAAGCAAATCTCATCAACATAATGTTGAGCAATAACAGCAATTAGCAGAAGAAACAGTGAAGTGTGAGACCATATATTACAAGGTTAAATTATACAAAAGATTTATGAGTGCTAAGACCAAAAATATCCAATTCAAAATAGTGATTCTCTATGGGAGAGAGCAAGGGAGGATTGATCAGGAATAGATTCCTCAGGACTTCAGGTCTCTTGCCAGTGTTGTGCTTGTTAAGCTGTGTGTGGTCACAGAGGAATATATTTTCTTATTCTCCATATCTTTTTGCATGTCAAATAGTTTACGAAAAATTAAACATATTTGGAAGACAAAATAATAGAACAAAAATTAAAGATTTAAGCTATATTAATTGAGCTAATATTCTTGAAGATAAACTAAACCTCGAGTTTGTTAAAATACAATCATAGTCTCTAATGACATCTGACAAAGTATTTTGTTTTTTTGAGTTGGAGTCTCACTCCTGTCACCCAGACGAGTGCAGTGACCACTGCCAGCCACTGCAGCCTCAACCTGCTGGGCTCCAGCAATCCTTCCTTCCACTTCAGCCTTTCAAGTAGCTGGAATTACAGATGCACGCTACCACGTTTGGCTAATTTTTAATTTATTGTAGAGATGAGGTCTTGCCAAGTTGCCCAGGCGGGTCTCAAACCCGCGGGCTCAGGTAATCCACTCACCTCAGCCTCCCAAAGCGCTGGGATTACAGGTTGAGCCACCGAACCTGGCTGACAAAGTATTTTTAAAAATTAAGCAGTAAGTTGTTCTTTTTTTTTTAGCTATATAAAAATTTATCAATTGTTTATTATTGTAGTTATAGAATATTTTCATATATTCTACAAGCACTTAAAAAATGCAAGTTATTCTTTAAATTTCTCAGTCATTCTTTCAGTATAACTAAAAGCATGATTAGTCATTTTGGTGGTGAGAGGAAAGGGCAATTAATTTGTAATTATGTTTCATAGCATTTATTGCTTGTATTGTCTAATAAATTTTGGGGCATATTTTATAAGTGAAAATTCAGTAGAGCAAGTAATCAGCATTTAGAGAATGCGAATTAAGAAAACCTATATCAAATAAACAATATTAAAATTCAAGTACATTGTGTTGTGAAGGGTAGTACATGACATATAAATAAAAACTATTCCCATTTGTACAACTGCAAAACAAACAAGGCTTGTTTATTATTATTTTAGTGGGAAATTAGAAAGAATAAAGAAACAGAGCTGGCTAAAGACGTACAATGAATGTTTACTGCATTCATTCCAGTGACTTACAGGCAGTTGTTTTATATAATAAATGGAGGGAAATACTGAGCAAAACCTTGGAGAAACTGCTTACAAGCTTTTGTCAGGCGATTATAGAAAAACATGCAATTTGGTTTTGTTTTTGTTACAGAAAGACTGTGGTTGCTCTTGCTTATGCCAATCCGTCTTAAGAGCTGTACAGGCTGTTCTATCATGAAAAGTTAATTTAAATTGTACTCATCATACAATATATTCATCCCAACAAAACAGGAATTGCTGCATTCTGCCTTATAGCAGGATTTGACCTCACTTGTTATTTCTACTTAGCAGTGTGACTGCTGGGCCCAAACTAAAATAGAAAGTTATTGGCTTGAGATGACAAAGTTGTTTTATTAAATTCTTTCAATGTATCATACTTTTTTTTTCCAATGAAAAAAATTCAAACACCGCCTCTTCATCTCATGGGATTGTTTGCTGATGCACTCTCAGCTGTCTTCCTTCCTGACTCAACTTATTGATGCTAATGGATCCCACAGCACAATGTGAAGTGCTCTGGGAGGTGTAAGGAATGCACAGTGCTTCCAACCTCAAGACACTTGTAGACTAGTAAAGGCAATAAAACCTGTGTGTTAATGTCAGTGGCGTATGTTAGAAAGTGGCCAGTGTCATAAAAACAGGGAGAGCAGGAACCTACAACTACTCTGTGCTTGGTCCTATTCTAGGTGCCTTGCAGATACCTATTTAGGCATCTTGAAAAGGAGCTGGGGCCCAGATGCTTTTGATGAGAGAAATTAAACACCAACTTTCTTTCTATTGCATGTCTATTTACATACCCTGTTTCACAGGGCTTATGGGAGCTTTGGAGACAGAGATGAGAGGAACCACTGCAATGTTTTTAATGGTTTTCTTCCCAACATCGATGTCTTCCCATATGATTAATGTAAGTCAGTCATTTTAATTACAGAAATTTTGAAAGGAATTAGGAAGGACCAGGTTGCTGAAACCCACCGAGAGGTAACAGCAAGTTGTTGGGGGAAAGAGGACGATGCTGGGAAAGTTTTTCTTGAGACCTGGGAAGAGAGGACCACTTATACCTCTAGATATTATCATGAAGTCTAGCAATGTTGTATCTGTTTTGCTAGCACATGAAGGCAGCCCATGGAGAAGGCAGCTGTCTTAGTTTGGTAGGGCTGCTTTAACAAAGTACCACACATCTGGGACGTAAAACAACAGAGAGCTATTGGCTTACAGTTATGGAAGCTAGAAGTTTGAAATCAAGGTGTTGGCAGGGCTATGCTTTCTCTGGTGGTTCTAGGGCAAAAAATATTTCCTTGCATCTTCTAGTTTCTAGTGTTTCCCAGCATTACTTGATGTTCCTTGGTTTGTAGATGTCACTCCAATCACATGGCCATATCTCTGCATGTCTTCTTATAGTCTTACTCCTATGCATGTCTGTCTGTGTTCAAATATTCCCTTTTCATAAAATCATCAGTCATATTGGATTAGGGTCCACCCTAACAACCTCATTTTGACTCCATTACTTCTATTTAAAATAAGGTCATATTTTGAGGTTCTGGAGGTTAGTTCAATATATCTTTTTCAGAGGGCTTTGACAATCCCAACTACAATAAAGTGAATTTCAGTAAAATATCCAGAGTCCTGAAAAAAAAAAATCTACCTACTGTCTTGAATTTTGTGAGATAAATTTCTTTACTGTTTATGTCAGTTGGAATCAAGTTTTCTGTTACTTGTAGCCGGTACATTTGCAACAGAATTATGCAGACAAATGAGATAAGGGTGGGAGAAATGATTGGGGATCTGAAGGTCTTGGGGGAATGAACAACAGTGGAAAAAAGAATATGGCAAATTGAGCCTGATATACTATGTAAGGATTACAGACCTTTGTGTTGGTTCAGCACTGTTATTCATTCCTCATTCAGAAACCTATTCACTAGTGGTTACCCGGGATGTCCTTTCACTTATCTCATGTGTTGGGTCTTCTTTGACAAATGCTGTTTCTGCTGTGGGACATGGAGCCTCCTGACATGATCCTTCCCTGCCCCAACAATATTAATGCCTCACAATAGCTTCTTGATTTTCCTAAGTCCCCCAGGAAGTTTGTATTTGTGATAAACTATTCCAGATGCCTTTCCTTCCAGGTATGCATTCACAAAAATATTTTTATTCTTGGCACTCAGTAAATATTGTCTAATTGAATACTTTCCATTGTGTTTGCCAGGATACAAGTGACCCTGATATATAAGAGTTGGTAGGAGGAATAGACAACTATACAAATTCAGCTGTCCAATTGTGTCACTGTGGAGCTTTGGGCGAGTCATCCAAACTCTCTAAGCCTTGGTTTTAATATCTGTATGTAGGGCTGTTAGTTTATCTGTTACACAGACAGCATTACCATTTTAAAAATAAAGGAAGCTTAGACAAATTAAATGCCACTCTGCCACCCAAGACCATGTACTGAGTCAACAGTGCTTAAGCATTATTCAGGGTGAGTGCTCACCCCATCTCACAAGTGCTTTCACAGTTTTGTTTAGTTTTGGTTTCCTGCATCATTCCAGAGCACTATAAATGTTGCTGGCAGCCAGCCAAGATGGCCTGATCTAAAGTCAAGATAATAAACAACAGCTGATTTTTAAAGTTTATATTTTACTTTGGGATATATCATGTGTGTTTTGTTGTTGTTGTTGTTTTTCTTTTTTTTTTTTTTTTTTTGAGTTGGAGTCTCACTCTGTCGCCCAGACTGGAGTGCAGTGGCCACTCCCAGCCACCGCAGCCTCGACCTGCTGGGCTCCGGCGATCCTTCTGCCTTACCCTTCCAAGTAGCCGAATTACAGGCATGTGCTACCATGCCCAGCTGATTTTTTGATTTTTATTGTAGAGATGAGGTCTCGCTGCCCAGGCGGGTCTCGAACCCGCGGGCTCAGGCAATCCACTCACCTCAGCCTCCCAAAGGCGCGGGATTACAGGCTGAGCCATTTTTGAGTTGGAGTCTCACTCTGTTGCCCAGACTAGAGTGCAGTGGCATGCTCCCGGCCACCGCAGCCTCGACCTGCTGGGCTCTGGCGATCCTTCTGCCTTGGCCTTCCAAGCAGGTGGAACCACAGGTGCACTCTACCACGCCTGGCAACAGGCAACCACAGTTAACAGAGCAAACAGAGCACTCACAAAAATGAAAATACACTAATATAAATACAAAAGAGAGAAGGAAACTCATCCCACTGCAAAGAACACCCACCGGCTCAAAGTTGGGGGCTGGGAAAAGGTCTAATAGGCAAATGGAAAATAGAAAAATGTAAAAATAACTACTCTGATATTAGGTAAAGTACTCTTCAAGCCATCAAAAGTTAAAAAGGACACAGAAGGGCATTACATAATGATAAAAGGTTCAATCTACCAGCAAGAATAATCTATCTTATACATATATACACCCAACAAAGGAGCACCAGGTTTTACTAAACAACTACTAAGTAAACTAAGAGAGGATACTGATTTTCACATAATCATAGTTAGAAACCTAAATGCCCCATTAACAGCTCTAGATAGATCACTGAGGCAAAAAAAAAAAAAAACAACAACATAGGAATCTGGAACCTTGACTCAGTGCTTGATCAAATGGATTTAATAGACATCTACAAAACACTCCTCCCAACATTTACTCTTCAACATATGGAATATACTCCAAGATTAATAACATTCTCAGGTATAAATAAAACATCAACAAATTTCAAAAGATTGAAATAATATCATGCATTGTCTCATATCATAATGGAATAAAAGTAAATTTCACCACCAACAAGATCCTCCCAAGACACACAAAGACATGGACACTAAACAGCATGCTGCTGAATCACTTCTGGGTCAACATAGAAAGCAAGAGAGAAATAAAATGATTCCAGGAAACAAACAAACAAAAGACACATCTTATCAGAATATTTGGGATGCTGTGAAATCAGTGTTAAGAGGAAACTTAACATTGCATGCACACATCAAGAAAACAGAAGGATCACAAATAGCCTAATGTCACACCTAAGGGAGCTGGAAAGGCAAGATCACCCAAATCCTAATTTCAGCAGAGGAATCCAGATAACCAAGACAAAATCACAATTGCAGGACATAGAAGACAAAAATATCATAGAAAGGATCAAGGCAAAAAGCTGATTCTTTCAAAGGATAAATAAGATTGACAGACCCCTGGAGATTGACTTAAGAAAAAAGAAAGTAAACACAATTAGAAATGCAAAAAGTGAAGTCACAACTAACACTGAAGAAATTAAAATGATTATCGGAGATTACTATGAACATCTGTATGCAAATAAACTAGAAAACCTAAGGAAAATGGAGAACTTTCTGGCATCATACAACATCCAAAAGTTGAAACAAGATGAAATTGAAACTCTAAACAGACCAATAACAATCCAGGAAATTGATTCAGTCATAACAATTCTCCCCTCCAAAAAAGCTCCAGACAAGATGTCTTCCCAGCTGAATTCTAAATGACATACAAGGAAAAGCTGATACCTATCTTACTGAAAGTATTCCGGGCAATCGAGAATGATAGAATACTCTTCAACTCATTTTATGAAGCTAACATCATACTGATATCCAAACCTGGCAAAGATCTATCAAAGAAAGAGAATTACAGGACCCCTATGTTCATCAAGGATGAACACAGATGCAAAAATTCTCAACAAGATTCTAGCAAATCAGATACAACAACACATCCCAAGGATCATCCAGCATGACCAGGTGAACTTCATTCCTAGGATGCAAAGCTGGTTCAACATTTGCAAGACCATAAACATAATTCAACATATTAACAGATGTAAAATCAAGGACCACATGATTTTATCACTAGACACAGAAAAAGCATTCATCCAGCATCTCTTCTTGATAAAAACCCTTGAGCACCTAGGCACAGAAGGAACATTCCTTAAAATGCTAAGAAGAGCCATCTATGACAACAATCCACAGTCAACATTTTGCTCAAAGGGCAGAAGCTGGAAGCATTCTCCCTAAGAAATGGAACAAGACAAGGATGCCCGCTCCAACCCTGTTTAACATAGTGTTGGAAGTCCTGTCAGAGCAATCAGGCAGGAGAAGGAAATCAGGGCTATCCAAATAGGAAAAAGAAGAAGTTACACTATCCCTTTTTGCAGTTGATAGGATGCTATACCTTGAAAATCCAAGGGTGTCTGTCAAAATCTTCCTCACACTGATAAATGACTTTGGTAAAGTTTTGGGGTACAAAATCAATGTGCAAAAGACAGTTGCATTTCTATACACCTGCAACAAGCAGGCAGAGAACAAATTGAAAAGCACAATCTCATTGACGATAGACACACACACACACACACACACACACACACACACACACACACACACAATGAAATACCTTGGCATCCATCTAATCAGAGAAGTGAAAGACTTTTACAATGAGAACTATAAAATGCTGCTTAAAGAAATGAAGGATGGCCGGGCTCGGTGGCTCAGCCTGTAATCCCGCGCTTTGGGAGACTGAGGTGAGTGAATTGCCTGAGCCCGTGGGTTCGAGACCTACCTGGGCAACTTGGCAAGACCTCATCTGTACAATAAATAAAAAATTAGCCGGGCGTGGTAGCTTGCACCTGTAGTTCCAGCTACTTGGAAGGCTGAGGCGGAAGGATCACCGGAGCCCAGCAGGTCAAGGCTGCGGTGGCCGGAAGCAGCTACTGCACTTCAGTTTGGGTGACGAAGTAAGACTCCAACTCAAAAAAAAAAAAAAAAAAAGAAAGAAATCAAGGATGACACAAAGAAATGGAAAAACATTCCCTACTCATGGATTGGAAGAATGAATATTGTCAAGACGTTCATCCTACCCAAGGCAATTTACAGATTTAATGCAATACCCATCAAATTACCAACATCATTTTTTGCAGAAATAGAAATGGCAATACAGAAATTCATAAGGAAAAAGAAAAGAACATGAATAGCCAAAACAATCCTCAGCAAAATGAACAAAGTGGAAGGTATCACACTTCCAGACTTTAAACTTTATTACAAGGCTACAGTAACCAAAATAGCCTGGTATTGGTACAAGGATAGGCACACAAACCAATAGAAGAGGACGGAGATTCCAGAAGCAAAGACATAGCCTCTCAAACAACTCACCTTCAACAAAGTCACCAATAACAATCACTGGAGGAAGGAGACCATATTTAGAAATGGTGCTGGGAAAACTGGTTAACCACATGCAGAAGAATGACACTGGACCCCTACTTTTCACCATATAAAAAAACCCTCAAAATGGATGAAAGTTGTAAATGTAAATCCTCAAACTAGAAGAATCCTAGAAGAAAATGTAGGAAACACCCTTATTCACATAGGAGTAGGCAACAAATTCTTGACCAAATCCCCAAAAGTGAATACCATCACAACTAAGATAGACAAGTAGGATCTTATCAAACTGAAAAGTTTTTGCACAGCAAAAGAAACCATCAAGACAAATAAACAGACAACCCACAGAATGGGAGAAAATTTTTGCAAATTATGAATCTGCCAAAGCCCAACATCCAGAATCTACAAGGAACTCAAATGAAGTGAAAGGAAAAAAGCAAGCAACCTCATTAAAAAGTAGGCAAAGGACATAGACACTTCTCAAAAGATGACATTCAAGCAGCCATCACACACATGAAAAATTGCTCTGCCTCACTAACTGTCAGAGAAATACAAATCAGAACTACAATGAGATACCACCTAACTCCAATAAGAATGGCCTTCATTAATAAGTCCAAAAACAACTAAAGTTGGCATGGGTGCAGAGAAAAGGGAATGCTTCTACACTACTGGAGGGAGTGCAAGCTAGTTCAGCCTCTATGGAAAGCAGTGTGGCAATTCCTAAAATAACTAAAAATTTGATCTTCCACATGATCCAACAATCCCTCTCTTTGGAATATACCCAGGGCAATATAAATTGTTTTACAAAAAAGATACCTATACATGCATGTTTATCGCCACACTATTTACAATAGCAAAAACATGTAACCAACTCTACTGCCCATTGAAAGTGGACTGGATAAAGAAAATACGGTACTTATACACAATGAAATTAAAAAATATGGTACATATACATATATGCAGCCATAAAGAAGAACAAAATCATGGATTTCACAGCAAATTGGATGGATGGAGTTAGAGGCAATCATCCTAAGTGGACCATCACAGAAATACCTGAATACCATGTATTCTCATTCATAAGTGGGCCTTGAACATTAGTCACATTAGCACAAGGGAGGAATTGGCAGTCCCTGGGCACTGCTAGGGGTGGGAGGGAGGAAGGTGGGTGGAGGACATGTGACAACACAAGGGGTACTTGTTTCATTACCAGGGGGAGTGAGGGCCAGCTAGAAGCCCAGACTTCACCTGCATATAGTCTACTCATGTAGTCAATCCTCACCTGTACACCACATTCCTATAATAAAATAAAATGTCAAAAAGAAAAAGGAAGGGTACGAGACCTAGGTACAAGTGTCTGAAGAGAAATCTAGCATCAACTATACTGTGTTTTTAACCGTGTTTCCTGATGAATCCCTATTAGGCAAGAACTACCAATCGATGGTGCTTTATTTGGTTAGAAATAATAATGACTCCTTTTTGTAACTGCAATATTTTTAATGCTTCTTGTGAAATCTGATTATTTTTCATGGCCTTGACTTTTAATTACATTTATGTGCAAGAAAAAATTCTACTCCTAGTCCATTCACATGTTCAGGGTGTCACCATTATCAGCTGCTAAAAACTGAACGCGAGGGCCGTGGAGTCATTGAGCAGCATTCATTAAGGTGGTCAAAGTAATCAGGCAAAAAGGCACAACTGAGTAATTGGAAATCTGAAAATGTAATGCTACTTGATTACTATTATGGCTGGAAAATGGAGCCAATCTTGGGTCTAAATCAGGAACAGACATAAAAAGCAGCCTTGTCTTTTCTACAGACATTATGGCCAATTTCAAATAGAGTATATAGGGTATAATCTAACCTTTTAAAAATGCTTTCTAAGCCCAGTTGTGTCATTTTGTGTATTACTTAATACACACAAGGCAGGAGAAAAATACTATTTTTACCTACATCTTGGATGTGAAAAATAAAAGCATAAAGAGTAATTTGTCCGATGTCAAAATAAGTAATGCTTTTAGTTAGCTAAAAAGTGATGCTAAGTTAGATCTGTATGGCTAGAAGCACAGATTTTTTTTTGAGGCAATGCTTTTGAAATATAGGCCCATCTCTGAAATTCAAAATTTTCTGAAAATATTTGAAGAGTCTTCTTTTTTGTTGAATTGGAGTCTCACTCTGTTTTCCAGGCTGGAATGCAGTGGCATGGTCACGGCCACCCCAGCATCAACCTGCTGGGCTCAGGTGATCCTTCTGCCTCAGCCTTCCAGGTAGACAGAACTACAGGCACACACTACCATGCCCGGCTAATTTTTTGATTTATGATAGAGATGAGGTCTTGCCAAGTTGCCCAGGCTGGTCTCGAACCCGTGGGCTCAAGCAATCCTCTCAGCTCAGTCTTCCAAAGTGCTGGGAATACAGGCTTGAGCCACAGCACCCAGCCAAAGATTCTTTGTTTATGTAATCCGATGTAAGATGTATTTATTGTCTTTATCTTTCTTTACCTGAAGGTAGGTGATTTGCTATTAAAATATTAATGTGTTGACTACAGGGTGCTGATTCAGACAAATGTAGGAGGTGGAATTTCCTGTCTAATGTCTGGAAAATTCTGAACTCCCAAAATCATCTGACCCAAAGAGGTTTTGGCTAAGGGATATAAAATCAGTGAGGTAAAATGACATGAAATGGTAAAAGACGAAGATATAAATTAAGGTTATGTAAATATAGAACAGAACTGGGGTGGCTTTTTTTCTTTTAGGATCCCCTAGACCTAGAATAAAGTATGACTCTTAGTGGGCTTACAATAATGTATGCAGAATTAAACTGTACTGAAACGTGAACCATTGTTATAACAATCTCCGTGTTCCCATGTGAAAGAGGCCATCTGCTAAGGTGGACTTAATGATGTCGCTATTATCCTTGCTTGCATCTCACCTTTCCTAGAGGAAGAGTTGACTCTCCAGGCCCAAATCCTGAGTGTGATCCTTTAAGCCCAACCACAGATAATGACATGGCCTTGCCTGGCAGCGGGGAAGCTGCCCTCTCCACCCCAGACTTGGTGCACAGCCAGGGCATTGCAGTATTCTGGAGGGAGCTACATTCAAGCACGCAACCCCTTTCCCGCCGGACCAGCCAGGCTCATAGGCATATCTGCAGTCCCAGCCCAGGGGCCTCCATCTAGAAGCCTCCTGACTGGGGCCTAGCTGAGGCACTTTTCTCCATTCTGGCTCTACAGTACTGGTTCACTCCTAGTCCTTCTGCCTTCTGTCCACCCTTCCTCCTCCCCTGGGTCCATAAAAAGGCCTTTGGTTCAGGACTGCGCAGCAATGAAAAGATCCCTTCCTCTCTGTGCCTCCCGCACCTTCACTGATCCATCTGACCCTCACCTAACACAGCTGTATGGGAAACATCAGGGAGTGGTCCTTTTTTTGCCTTCCGCTTGCACTGTCACTGTAAAGGAACAAAGGTTGGATTGTGACTTTCAGCTTGGCTAGCTGTCCTAGGACCACCTTGACACTTGGCAGCTCAACACCTGTGTAAGGCCAGTCTTTGTCCCCATGCTCTGCTTATTTTTGCCAGCATCCTCTTTATCCTGTATGTCTCTAACCTCACCCTCTCCTTGCTCTCTCATCAGCATTTACACATGCTCACACTTTCATCCAACTTCAAAGCTCCTTGGCCTTATGTCTTCTTCTTACCATGGATAGTTTTTACACTTTTAAGTTCTGGACAAGAAATTGCTCATCTCAGACCTTGAGCACATGTTGTCCCTGTGATTGGAATCTGTTCACTTGACAACATTTGATTGTTCTTCAGGAACCACTGTTCCAACAAGGCTTCCTGGACTTTCCTTTCCTGGTTATGGACCTTACCTTCCTCCAAGTTCCCAGAGCACCCTAGGCCTGCCTTCATCAAGGTCTGTGGTACTTTTTGTTTATTTACTGGTACGTCCCCTCAACTGGGAGTTTACTGAAAACTGGGAGTTTTGTTGTGTTTATGTCCCCAGGATCGCCAAAATCGCCTGCCTTTTTATAGGGAATCAGCCAATGCTTGGTGATGGATGAATGAAGGATCTTCTAAAGTAACAAATTTAGCACAAGTTAAAAAAAATAGGTTGGGTGCAATGGCTTCAGCACTTTGGGAGGCCAAGGTGAGGGAATTGCCAGTACCCACGGGTTTGAGAACAGCCTGGGCTACCTGGCGAGACTTCATCTCTACAATAAATGAAAAAGTTAGCCGGGTGTGGTAGCTCACACCTGTTGGTTCGGCTACTTGGAAGGCTGAGGTGGAAGGATCGCCAGAGCCCAGCAGGTCGATGCAGGGGTGGCTGTGAGTGTGCCACTGCACTCCAGCCTTGGTGACAGAATGAGACTCCAACTATAAATAAATAAATAAATAAAATAAAAAATATAAAAACTCCAAGCTATATTAGTCTGTCCAAGAAAAATACAGACCCTTTTGTTATCAAAGCTAACTTTTTAAAAATTCTGTTTTACCCCCAAATTATTATTCCTGTGTTATAGGTCATACTATTTCAATGCAAGGTAAAATATATACATTCTTTGTCTTGGTCATTATATTTTTATGTTTCTAAGTCCACATGGAATTAAATTTCAGAATCCTTCTGGTTAGAATCTCTATGTTATATATGTGTTCTGTTTATGAATTGATTGATTTTTAATTTTCTTTTTTAGCCTAAGTGAATTCTAATGAGAAAGCAGAGATATGAACTAGATGATCATCTAAAGACATTTCAGATCTATGGAGTCTATTAATTTTATTATATTGAAAATTAAAAGCTTCCTTCTAGATTGTGCCTGACATTTAAATATATGAACTGTTAAACAGATTAAAAACAAGTTAACTCTCACAAACACAAAAATGCAAACTCTATTTTAAAATTCTGCTATACTTTATAAGCGCTAAGAATCCTAGCGTCCAGGTTTCCACATCTCAATCTGTTAATTATTTCTAGAATTTTAGAATTGATATATAATCTCCCAATGTTGAAAATGTGCTCCAACACCTGTATCCTACAGAAGATGATGATTTTAAATATTAAAATCTAATTACCCCAAGTTATCAAAAAATGACAATACTTCTGAATCACTGCTAAAGTGAATTACTTTGATGTTAATCATTATTGCTAAAATAAGAATAATGAATTTAACAGACTCTATTAAAAAAAAATCTTACCCTTGGAAATGTTGTAAACCTGTCCAGTTCTTCTACAAAGCAGAACATCTGCAAACTAATTGCCGACATAACAATCAAGAGGCTGGCAGTAAATACAACCAAACTCCCAAGTTTTTTTCCAGGACCAAATATCTTGTACACAAAATCTTCCAATGCAGGTGAAATCTTAATTAGCCGAACTACCCGGAGAACCTATCGTGAAAGAGAAAAACATACACACGTGATCATTTATTTGCACTGACTATTAAATAAATTCATACTAAAACATCATTGTTAGTAGTGCTTATAAAAATCATACTTCTTTATTTGAGCTTCTAATAATTAACAATACAATAACCAAGTAATCAGTCTAGATCAGTGTCTGTCCTATGGCAAGAGCTCAAGAAATCCCTGATGAATGGATGAGGGAAAATTTTGGTAACTAAGTGTTTTAACATATTATGTGATCATCCAAAATGATATTAACTAGTACATAGTGTTGAAAAAGTCGGTATTGTTCTAATATTCAAATATCAAAGAAAACTTTTAATTAAATACAAGCTGAGCATTCCTAATCCAAAAATTAAAAATCTGAGGAGCTAAAAAATCTGAAGCATTTTGAGTGCCAATATGATGCCATAAGGGGAAAATTCTACACCTGACACTTTTGCTTTCTGACGGCTCAATGTGCACAAACTTGGTTGCATGCACAAAATTAAGAGTATTGTATAAAATTGCCTAAACTCAGGAGTTTGAGACCAGCCCGGGCAATGTGGTGAGACCTCATCTCTACAATGAATCAAAAATTTAGCCGGGTGTGGTAGCGTGTGCCCATAGTTCCAGATACTTGGAAGGCTGAGGTGGAAGGATTGCCTGAGCCCAGTGGGTTGATGTTGAGGTGGTCATGAGCGTACCACTGCACTTAAAAAACCAAACTTTTATCAAGGAATCTTTATTTCTGATTGAGACTATTACATCTTCTCCTTCTTCCTTTAAATAATAGAACATCCTGAATTTTAACCTAGCAATGGCCACCCAAGGTTATAGACTGCACCTTCCAGTCTCACTTATGGCTACGGTTCTCCAGTGAACTAGGTTGAGACCTATAGTACTTGCATGTGAGAGACAATGATTTGTACAACTTTTGGTGCATTAAGCTAAACTTGCCCTGGATACTCTTTTTATAGCTTCCTCTGGCCTAGAAATGGAACAACTAGAGTAGCCCCTGTGGACCAGAAATAGAAATCTTATATAGACTACGACAGGTCCCATCCAGCCCAACAGGTTGGCTTTCTGGATGACCATGTATAGTAAAGCCACCTGCTTTCCCTGGACACCCACCAATTACTGCAGAGAAACAACCTTCTTATATAAGCTTTGTATTTTTAAACCTTTATTATGTCTACTTGTTACCTATACTATATATATATATGTATGTGTGTGTATTTATATATATATATACACATATACACATGCATATACATGCATATATATATATATATATATATATATATAGAGAGAGAGAGAGAGAGAGAGAGAGAGAGAGTCACACACTGAATAATGGTGTTTGAGACAACTAAGGATCACATATATGACAGTGGTTCCATAAGATTATAATACTGTGTTTTTATTGTACCTTTTCTATGTTTAGATACACAATTACTTAGCATTATGTCACAATTGCCCACGGTATCCAGTACATTCCCATGCTCCACAGGTTTGTAGCCTAGCTATATCATGTAGCCTAGATGTGTAGCAGGCTATACCATCTAGGCTTGTGTTAGTACAATCTATGGTGTTCCCACAATGATGAAATCTCCTAAGGACACATTTCTCTGAATGTATCCCTATTCTTAAGCAATGAATGACTGTGTGTGAGTGTATGTGTGTGTGTGTGTGTATAGATACAGAAGGTGCCAAAAAGAGTTTACATATTATAAGAAAGGAAAACACTGTATTAAATTGTAATACTCAATATATACCAATAACAAAAGAATACGAGTCACACTTGATAGATGGCTGCACTGGACAATTCTACTGTCCTGCCTGTCTCATGGTGACTCTAGCGTTCATTTGATTAATGCCATCTTTTGAGTGAATGTGTATATTTGTGAATTAATGAACAAATTCATTCACTCATCTGTTTAACAAATATTCATTGATTATTATGTGTCAAATACTGTGTTGAACACATATAATTCAGTGGCTAATATTTCAAAGGGAATATAGTACAAAGACAGCTCATCCTTATGATTAAAATGTATACATTTGTATACAATTCAGTGCTGAAGTATATAGTATGGAAAAATACCATTTTTATTAAGTCTAAGATATCATCAATTTTTAATGTACCTCTGAGAAATAAAAAATGCTGTCAATTAAAGTTTAACACACTGTTGATTATAAGACAGATCCAAAATTTAGAGATATTAAAATAGGAAAATTCTGCTCTTGACACAAATGAAATATGGAATGGACAATGATAGTCCAAGATAGTTTGATATCAGTGAGATTAAGTCATGAAAGATTAATAGTATATTTGGAATACAGTAAGAAATGGCAAATGCATTTTTAAAACTTGATTTTAATTTTTGCATGTATAAAAAAATAATATATGTTTGGTTTTGCCTTTTCAGTGTCTCTAGCTTCCTACTCTTGTTGATTTTCCTTTGGCAAATCATTCCTACTCCACTCTTGGACCATGAGCTCCAGGAAGAGACTCCCCAGTTCCCACGATCCAGGCCTGGCCAGAGTATTCACAATAATCTGAGCCATTATCAGGACGTTTGCCGGACACCTGTAGCAGGAGGTGTTCTATCATTATTATTTTTTAATCCCCAATGTGCTTATGTAAGCCTGTGTTGATGGGAGCCATCTTTGCTACCGCATGGGGAAAGCCAGCTTACAAATGAAGTCAACTCAGAAGAAAGGTAGACAGAAATAGACTGAGTCCTGATGATACCGTTTTAGTCTTTGAATTTTGTCATACCCGAAACTAGGTTTACTCCCCTAGACTTTGATTTAACGGGAAAGATTGGTGATGAATTTTATCATTTCTTTGTCTGAAGAACATAAATTACATGGTTTGTGGCAGCATTTAAGTAAACTAACTGAACAAATGACTCAAGTAGTAAAAAATGCACATTTCTTTCAAATCACGCTACTTTAAAATCCTTAACACAATACTTTCACACTACTTTAAAATCCTTAGCACAATACTTAAAACTTTATGTGAGAAATCATGTTGTTCAAATTTAATCTCATACCACATGGTTAAGCTACCAGTTTTTCCTGCTGTAACTCTTAACATTCATTTCTAAATTGGATCCTATTATACTCAGATAATCTTTCCAAAGAATAAAAACAGCTTTATCATACAAACTATAAAAATATTAGCATTCATATTAATATCCAGAAAAATAATCCAGAAAGAGTTTACATTTTTATCAGATTTCTCTGTTATCAGACATAAATGATTTAGTACCTAATTGTGAACAGCTGAATCCAGGCAATTCAACTGGTTTATAGCTCAAATTTCAGTGTTGTTCTCCTCACTTGTATTAATACCATATTTAAAAGATTTTATAAGTAATTTTAAATCCTATCTCAAATTTTAATAAAAACAGCCTATGCACATCTGTGTAATTTTGATACATTAATATTTCATTAGCTTGAAGAAATAGAACTTAATACAACTTCTACATTGATTTGATTACATGTTTAAAGGGTCCCTGCATCTCTGGAAAGGAACAAACCTTGTCAGCAACTCCAGTTGTGCCTTTTCACTTATGTGGGGATAAGTAGGCTTTTCACCTGTCTTGAAATTGAATGACAAAAACAAAATTGTCTAAGGAAAAACTTTTTGCCAGCACAATAAAGAAAGATCAATTGAAATGAGATGTATAAAGATCCAAAAGGGAGGTGATCAAATTAGGACCCAAGGAACTGATCTGTCTAGTATCTCTGTATCTAAATTCTCTGTATCTAAATTTGTAAAAATTCCTGTGATGCCTAAGCTTCTCAAGAGATTTATTTTTTATCCACAAAATAACTGAGATAATTTGTATTCATTACAATAGAAAAATATAAACATAACCATGTATAGAGATATACAAATGAATATCACTTAATCATCAATGTAAATTAAACTAATACCAATGATATAGAATCAAAGACTATATTAAGATTATAAACTTCACTGACTATGATTTGACTCTATCTATGTACCTATCTAGTCAAATAGTTAAAGCCCAGCAAGTTAATTTTGGATTTTTTTTTGAGTTTGAGTCTCACTTTGTTGGCCAAGCTAGAGTGCAGTGGCACACTCATGGCCACCCCAGCGTGGATCTGCTGGGCTCAGGTGATCCTTCCACCTTTGCCTTTCAAGTAGCTGGAACTATAGGCATGCACTATGAGGCCTGGCTAATTTTTGATTTATTGTAGACACGGGGTCTTGCCAAGTTGCCTGGGCTGGTCTCGAACCCTCAGGCTCAGGCAATCCACTTGCTTCAGCCTCCCAAAGTGCTGGGATTATAGGCTGAGTCACCTAATTTTGAATATTTAAAAAAAAAAATAGGGGCAACCCTTTCAGATCCTCTTCCACTGTGGGAGCTTTTTTTGTCCTCTCAGTAAATCCTGCTTTCTAAAAAAAAAAAAAAAAAAAAGGGAAAAATATAGAGATGACTACTACAGAAGGAAACTAAAGATGCTTAATAGTTTGTAGTAAGTTTCTCATAATTTTTTCATTTTATAGGTATTTTACATAACATATGCATATAGTTACATGTTATGTAATTTATACTGTTTTGCATTTAAATAAAACATAATCATATTTCTAAATTTTAACAAGCCCATCATAATTATAATTTTGTGGTCAAATTTGCATTGTGACTCATTAAGCTATTCCTCAAATGTTTACCCTTGAAGCAGTCTCCATTTTTCCCTCATAGGCAATTCCATAATGAATAATTTTGCACACAAAATGTTGATCTCTTCTAACTTTTCACTGAAAAATGATCTGTCAGAGGCTGCAGCAATTTTAAGAACTTGAGTATATTTTATACTGTACCTTTGCTGAAATAGGCAACATTATTTTTCTGCACTTGTAGACTTGGATAGGTTTGTAAAAAAAGATATTGTTTTTGAATATAGAGCATATTCTCTATAATGATGCCCATGATAAATTTGTGAATCGAAATAGCAGTGGACAAGAACATATAATGACATGAATGTTTGGAAAGCATATTTTGTATGTTTAAAGTATATTTTAAACATGTGTATATCTCTTGCCTCAGTCATTCCATATGTGATAACCAAGTCTTAGGGACATAACTCAACAAATGATGAGACTTTTATGTCCAAAGATGTTGAGGGAAGTGAAAGCATAAACCATGATAACCCTCTGTGGGTTTAATATATTCAGCTATGATTACTAGAGGCTCAGCTTTCGTCTGGGTTTGTGGGGTATTTGCTTTTCACTGTATGTGAATTATATTTACATGTGCTTTCTTCCAGATTTCAAAAATATCTAGTTACATGTTGTGATCTGGCAGCTGAAGTTAATATTGTTGTGCAAATAGTAGCTTTGGTATTGCCAATAAGTAAAATTAAGAAAGAAATCGATGCATTTTCTTTCTCCTAAGGAATTAGAATCCTGTTTCCTCTAAATTACTTATTTAAAATTTGACTACCATATGATTTCTCAACTATTCAAAAATATCTACTAGAAAACAATGTACATTCTGGTGTTTCATGATAAGTTATATAAAATACCAAGTTTGAGTCAGAAAGATATATGTGAGATATTTTTGACTAGGATATCATATGTATATATTTGACCAAGTATTTAACAGAACAATAAGCACATTGCTATGATGAAATAATCACAAAAAATGTAACTAACAATTGCAAAAATATAATTTAATATAGCACATTTGAAAAAGATATCCAACTATTATGAATTAGGTAGAAGAATAAGTATCATTATTCGATAATCACAAAGAAATTTATAGGCATTTATAAACAATACTATGTGACTAGTTACAGTTTGTTAAGGTTAGTTTTATAAACCTTTATTATTTTTCCATTGAAAGTCTTGTTAAACAAACATTTAGGTTTAGTGACAAGGAAGATATACACTTGGAATGAAATTCTTATTTCCTACTCTTTAACATTTGTGCTAACATCTTATGTAGTTTAAAATTTGACATATATAGACATATACATGGCATGTATAGATATGTTATTCACATATATAAACATGTATATCTATATACTGCTAATTTAGAAGCAACATGTAAATATCTGCATTATTACTATGAATTTTCAGGAGTTTTAAGATAATTTTTACAATTTCTGAAGGCATTTCTAATATTTAAGATGTAATTGGGTCTCTATCAATTTCATATGTACTTTATAGTTATCATGTAAATAATATATATTGTTAGATATCATTGTTAAAATATCATGATGGGCATTTCCTCTGGAAATAAAAAAATTCTAAAGACAAATAGGCATTATTTGTATTACCTGAAAGTATGTGAACTGTGAATGATAAAGATCCGGATATACATGAAGAGTAGTTCCAATTACAAGCAGTAGCTCGAATTTGTGAAGAGATGAGCTAATATATCCAGTAAATCCCAAACACCATATCTTCAGAAGTGCTTCCAAATCAAAAAGTACTGTAAAAGCCACCTAGGGAAATAAAGAGACATAAAAATTGGAATCTAAAACTGTAATTTATTTCAAATTATTTCATATATTTGTCAGTGTATGAATTTTAGCCACTATTGCATAAACTGAGAAACCCTTAAGGTCAAGAATGAAATTTTTTTAAAAAATGGTTTTGAAGTACACCAACTAGAACATAGTAGACCAATGCTATCTTAAACAAACAAACAAAAATGTTAAAAGTTTAAATGTTTTTGAATGGTATTATTTCTTTATTATCTACTATTTTATATTATTTAAAAACTGTCTGGGTGCAGTGGCTCAAGCCTATAATCCCAGCACTTTGGGAAGCGAGGTGAGAGGATTGCCTGAGCCTGTAGGTTTGAGACCCGTCTGGGCAACATGGTGTGACCTTGTCTCTACAATAAATAAAAAAAATTAGCCGGGAGTGGTAACACATGCCTATAGTTCCGGTTACTCGGAAGGCTGAGACAGAAGGACTGTCTGAACCCAGAAGGTCGATGCTGGGGTGGCTGTGAGTGTGCTACTGCACTCCAGCCTGGGTGATGGAGTGAGACTCCAACTCAAAAAAACAAAAACAAACAAAAAAATTGCTATTTATAAAATTTGCTGTAGACGCAGAAAGGCAGGTTTTTTGGTATAAGTTGTCTTTTCTAAAGATAAAATTTCTATAATATACCTGGCATATTACAAAACAGTGACATATACTATTAACCATAATTAAACCAAAACTAAAAAAGTGAAAATGTCATTTATTTCTCTATACTTTGTACTACATGAAAGTAGAGAAATTGGGATTGTATACTAAGTAATTTATGTGTGTGTGTGCGTGTGTGTGTATATAAATGAGTAAATTAACAAATCAATATATTACTATATTAATAAAATTAATAATCACTGTTACCCTAGAAATAAATTCACTCAACCTTTTAATCTCCTGCCTACACTCTGTGAATTTGCTATTACAAATAGCAATATTATAAAATACACACATAAAGATAACATGTTATTTTCCTTTATCTGTCTGTAGATAAGAAGTCTCTTTTTATAGAGAAAGGATGCAACTGTAATTAAAATGTGCAATTACTAACATGATTCTTCTCAGACCTGGAAATGACAATAGAGAAATTCATACAGAAACATAGGTGGCCACGAATAGCCAAAACAATCCTCAGCAAAAGAAACAAAGTGAGAGGTATCACACTTCCAGACTTTAAACTTTATTATAAAGCTACAGCAATCAAAACAACCTGGTATAGGTACACGGACAGACATATAGACCAACGGAACGGGATAGAGATTCTGGAAGTAAAATCTCAATTTTTCAGCCATCTTATCTTCGACAAAACCTCCAGCAACAATCACCGGGGAGAGGAGAATCTATTCAATAAATGGTGCTGGGAAAACTGGCTGATCACGTGCAGAAGATTGAAACAGGACCTTACCTATGCCCATACACAAAAATCAACTCTAAATGGATCAAAGACCTAAATATAAAACCTCAAACTATAAGAATCCTAGAAAATGCAGGAAATACCCTTAAAGGAATAACAACAGGCAACCCATTCCTGATCAAAACCCCAGATGCCCATACCATAAGAGATAAGATAGACAAGTGAGTCCTCATCAAACTGAAAAGGTTCTGCAAAGCAAAAGAAACCATCAAGAGAGTGGGGAGACAGACCACAGAATGGGAAAACATATTTGCCAACAGTATATCGGACAAAGACCTAAAATCGAGGATCTACAAGGAACTCAAATGTGCCTAAAAGAAAAAAAAGAGACCGGGCTCGGTGGCTCAGCCTGTAATCTCAGCACTTTGGGAGGCTGTGGTGAGTGGCTTTCCTGAGCCCACAGGTTCGAGACCAGCCCGGGTAACTTGGCGAGACCCCCGTCTCTACAATTAAAAAACAAACAAACAAACAAAAAATTACCTGGGTGTGGTAGCGCTCACCTGTAGTTCTGGTTACTTGTAAGACTGAGACGGAAGGATTGCCAGAGCCTAGCAGATGGCCGTGAGCATGCCACTGCACTCTAGCCTGGGTGACTGAGTGAGACTCCAACTCAAAAAAAAAAGAAAGAAAGAAAGAAAGAAAATTAACCTGGCATGGTAGTGCATGCCTGTTATTCCAGCTACTTGGAAGGCTGAGGGGGAAGGATCACCTGAGTCCAGCAGGTCAATACTGGGATGGCCATGAGCGTGCCACTGCACTCCAGCCTGGGGAATGGAGTAGGACTCCAACTAAAAAAAAAAAAAAAAAAAAGGATCACTGGAGTGGGTCGAGGCTGCAGTGGCCGGGAGCGGCCACTGCACTCCAGTCTGGGAGACAGAGTGAGACTCCAACTCAAAAAAAAGAAAAAAAAAAAAAAGAAAAAAACCAAACAGCCCCATTAAAAAGTGGGCAAAAGACATGAGTACACACTTCTCAAAAAAGACATACAGGCAGCCAACAGACACATGAAAAGTGCTCAGCCTCACTAATCATCAGAGAAATGCAAATCAAAACCACATTGAGATACCACCTAACCCCAGTAAGAATGGCCATCATTAATAAGACAAAAGACAACAGATGCTGGTGAGGATGGGGAGAAAAGAAAACGCTTCCACACTGCTGGTGGGAATGTAAACTAGTTCAATGTCTATGGAAAATGGTGTGACGATTCCTAAAAGAATTAGAAATTGACCTTCCATACAACCCAGCAAACCTTCTGGGAATACATCTGGAAGAACTCAAATCATTCTATGAAAAAGATACTTGCACATGAATGTTTATTGCAGCTCTATTCACAATAGTAAAAATATGGAGCCAAGCACATTGCCCATCAAAACTGGACTGGATGAAAAAAATGTACATATACACAATGGAATATTATGCAGTCACAAAGGACAGAATTATGAACTTCACAGCAAACTGGATGGATTTAGAGTCTATCATACTCAGTGATCTATCACAGAAACAAAGAACTGAGTGCCACATGTTCTCACTCATAAGCAGACCCTGAACATTTAACATAATACTATAAGAAAGGGATTGGCAGTAGCTGGAAACTGCCAGGGGGGAGGGCATGTGACATCAATAAGCGTACCTGATCTCAAACCAGGTGAAATGGGGACCAAAGGGGGGCCCAAATTGTACCTGTATGATGACCATTTGTATACCTAATCCTGACGTGTACCCCACATCATTAAAAGAAAAAAAAAATTAAAGTGTGCAGTAGAGGATTAACTTCTAATTAATGACCATAAGGATAGCTATTGGGATTAGTCATAATATATCCCTCTGAGAAGATATTACATGATGCCACATGGAGATAGGAATATAGGAACGCTTGCTTCTCTTTTTCTAGGTTAGTATGGAATATCAGAAGACATTTTCTTCCACTTACACTTAGACAATGTGGGGAAAATGGAGTTTTCATAATAGCATTTTAAGAAATGGAGCATTAAAAGCATTACAGATGATTAATTTAGATGTGAGGAGGAAATTAGCATCACTTCTCAAATCTACCATTTCTATAGATTGTAATTACTTTAAAATTTTTATTCATATTTCCCTTTTTAAAAAAGTAGGAAAATGCAAAACATTTCAACTTTAAATTAATCTTAAGTATACACACAAAGTGTTAATAAACTCCTCTGACCACCTTTCTCAGGTGTTTCATGTTAATATCTTGTATATCCTTGCTTGATCATCTCCACCTTCATCCACACATGAAATCACATAAATGAGCTGCACTTACATGTCATTCTGCAACTCGCTTTGCTCACTCACTAACAATCATGGCTATTTCTACACATTGAGGGATATAGGTCCTACTTACTCTTTATTTATCAATAGCATAATTTCCCATAGAGTTCAACATTTATTTAGCTGGATATTTTTCCTACTAATTGACTGACAGATAATACTTGCAGGAATCATCAGGAAAGATGGCTATGCATTTTGCGACTTCAAAACAAAGGTTGTACTAAGTTCCTTTCTCAATATCCATATTTCTTGAGACTTTTAAATCTATAAATAGATTTCCAAACTTATTTGGGGCATAGACAGGTTTGTGTGTTTTAAATTTTAGAAAATATTAAAGAGATTACTTTAAAAATATTATAATGAATAATTCACCTTCCAGCAACATAGGAAAGTTTCTCTTGTTCCAAATCTATACCAGTACAAGTGTAATCAAACATTAATTGTTGTTCATTGGTTCATATGTGTATTGATGCATTTAGCTTTAATTTCTTTTTAGAGTGATTAAATTTTACTATTCATAACCTTGATACTATTATATTGTGTTCTTATGTATTTTCACATCAGTTTTTGGAGTTGTTGATATTGAGGACATTAATCTTTGTCTGCAAATATTATTTTCCTTAGGAAATAGTCTGATTTTTAACTTTGAGGTCATTAGCTTTACAGACATTATAAAATTTGCATGTTCATGTATGCCTATCTTTAAGTTTATTTTTTTCTTTACTTTTTACATGCGAACTAAGATTTTAAAAGAATTAAGATCTAGTCTTCGTATGTAGGAACACTACAGTTTTCTATTTATTTGAACTATGTTTTATATTATTTAATAAAAATTTTCCATACAGGTATCTCACATATCTATCTATCCATCTCTCTATCATTTTCTGTTATTTCTTTTTTGAATTGGAGTCTCGCTCTGTTGCCCAGGTTGGAGTACAGTGGCATGTTCATGGCCACCATAGCCTCGACCTGCTGGGTTTAGGTGATCCTTCCACTTGAGCTTTCCAAGTAGCTAGAGCTACAGACGCACACCACCACACCTGGCTAGTTTTTGTGATTTTATTGAAGAGACGAGGTCTCACCAAGTTTCCAAGGTTGGTCTCGAACCCCTGGGCTCAGGCAATCCTTTTGCCTTGGCCTACCAAAGTGCTGGGATTACAGGTTGAGCCATCGCGCCCGGCCCATTTTCTGCTATTTCTGCCAGTGGAGATAAAAGCTATCAATTTCTCTATATTAACTTTGTATACCCATCTTACTAGATTCTTCTAGTAATTTTAACATTTTTAATAAAGTCTCCTGGGTTTTATAGAAAAACGCACATATCATCTGGAAATGAAATAAAATTATTTCTTTTTCAAAATTGATTTTGTTTTTGAAATTAGCCATATTAATGCATTAGCTATAATGGTACAATTGTATAGTGGTTACTAAGTAACCAAATGATAATAATAGGTATCCATGATTTGCTCCTTCTTTTCGTTTCGTTTCTTTTTCTTTCTTTTTTTTTTTTTTTGAGTTGGAGTCTCCCTCTGTCGCCCAGACTGGAGTGCAGTGGCCGCTCCCGGCCACCGCAGCCTCGACCTGCTGGGCTCCGGCGATCCTTCCGCCTCAGCCTTCCAAGGAGCTGGAATTACAGGCGCACGCTACCACGCCCGGCTAATTTTTTGATTTATTGTAGAGATGAGGTCTCGCTGCCCAGGTGGGTCTCGAACACACGGGCTCAGGCAATCCACTCACCTCAGCCTCCCAAAGGTGCGGGATTATAGGCTGAACCACCGAGCCCAGGTGCTCCTTATTTTCAATAAAGGTGTTTTTGATATTCATATATAATGGTTGCAGTGGGTTTAGGTAATTCATTTCCACTATGTTTAGAGACTTTCCTTCTCTTTCTAGTCTACTTCAAGAGACTTAACCTTCAATTATCTGAGGCAATAAAATATATCATAAGAGCCCTTGATGTCAACCATTTGTTTATTCCTGGGATAAATTCCAGATGATAACGCTAACTTGCTGGATTTTATTGGGTAACATATTATTTATAATTTCTTATAGCTACTGTTACATGTAAAATTGGCCTGTAATTTTACTTGTATATCAATATCAGGTTTTAGCTAAGATTATGCTAGCTTTGTCAGTTATACTATAGAGTTTTCTACTTTTTGTATGATGATTTCTTAAATAAAATAAGAATTAGCAGATCTTTGAAAGTTGGTAGAAACAATGAGGAAAACAATATTGGCACAGACCTGTATGTAAATGGTAGAGCATCACTTTCCAATGTTGTTCTGATCAGATTTCTTTTTTTTATAGTCAGTCATTTAAAAAATTATTTGTAATTATAATAGTACATATTTATGGGATACAATTTCACATTTCGATACATATTCATGTTGCACAATGACCCAATCAGGGTAATTAGTGTATCCATCACCTCATGCATCTCATCTCTGCGTGGTAAGAACATTCACAAGGCTATCTTTTAGTTGTTTTGTAATATACAGTATTTTACTGTTAATCATAGTCACCCCACTGTGCAATGGTACATCAGAATGTATTGCTCCTATTTAATTGTAACTTTGTAACTACTGACAAACCTTTTCCCATCCTCCCCTCTTGCCAATCCTAGTAACCACTGTTCTACTCTCTGCTTCTAAAATTTAAGATATCACATATGAGTGAGATTATGTGGTATTGGTCTTTCTGTGTCTGGCTTATTTCACCTGATATGATGCCCTTAAGTTTCATCCGTGTTGTCACAAAGGATATGATTTCATTCTTTGTTTTATGGCTGAATAATATTCCATTGTGCATGTATACTGCATTTATTTTATACATCTATTTATTCATTGTTGGACACAGGTTGATTCCATATCTTGGCTATTGTAAATAGTGCTGCTGTAAACAGATTTCTTACCTTTATCCATCACTTTGGCAGTTTACATTTTTCAGATCATCAATTTCCTCTAGATTTTCAAGACCTGCACTTAAAGTACATTTTTCCAGAAAGAATCTAGTACCCCTTTAAATCAGCTTCTTGACTGATGTTTTGTGGACCCTGAAAGCAATGTGATTTTGAACTCCAACTGTATGTGAGGTAAACTGTCTCACACAATTCAGTAGAGATAGCATTTTGATCCATCTGAGACCAAGGTCAAGACTGGAAGTCTCCTCGTTTCCCTCTGAAGAATGAGATGTGTCCTTTCATTTAGGCACAGAGACCTCATCTATCCTGATGTTATGCGGGGTCTCTCTTTTGACTGGGCATCTTACACAGGCCTGTAGCCTTCTCTATCTTGGGCACGCCCCTGACAATTGCAAGTTCTGGTAATAAGGATATCAAATGCCCTCAGAGGAGCCACTGGCTTTGGGGCCCAGCTGGTATGCTGGACTCACATCACATTTAATTTTTGGCCTTGAAAATTTTCTTTACTTTTTTGCACATTCTGCTGGATGTTTAAAACATGTTAATATTTTAGGTATTTTGGAGAGATGATTTTCCGCCACCCTTGAGACCACTTTGTATGTATTTCCTATAAGCAGTATATGATTGGATTGTGTGTTTAAACATACTTGTATTTTCTATGTCTTTTAGTAGGAAAATTCAACTTACATTTAATGTGCCAAAGTTATACTTGGTCTTAAGTATGTTTCCTGTTTATTATATATCATTACTACTTTATCTTTTAACCTTTTGGCAGGGGGGGTGGGGGTTCTTTTTTGGCTTGGTTGAATTTTTAAAATTTATTTTCTCTTTTCTAATTCCCCAGGTTAATTTTCAGTGGTAATAAATTAACCAATGCTTTTAAATGATTGCACCAAAATGGATTTGCTGGTTTATTCATCCCTCACATCCCTGTCAATCTGCAAATCTTTTGGTACAATTTTATCATCCTACTCTCTATCCATATCAGACCCCTTCCTAAAACCTGGTTCTGATGAAATAGTTTTCAAATTTAGTATTAGTTTCTTGCAGTGTAATTTTCTCTTTTTCTCGAGGAAAGCAGCATTTTCTAGTGACATGTTTATTATTAGCTTCCTATTTGCCATGTTTATTATCTGCCATTTAGATTCAATGCCTGTCACTTTTCTCTGCTTTTCATCTTCTATCTAGTCATCTGGGTTGTGATTTCCTTATCTTATGATTGTCACACTTTGGAGTAGTTTCCTCAAATATACATCAAAAGTTGTATATGCTGTTAGTCCTTGTATATATAAAGCTCCTCATATATGACTAGTTTAACTGTGTACAGATTCTTGAGCTGTGTTTCTTCTCTCTCAGTGGTCTAGACACATTGATTCATTGTTCTGTGCTTTGCAACACTGTAGATGAGTCATTTTAATGCACAATACATTTATTTTGCTTTTGCGGGTTACTTCAGCCTGTTCAAAGGCTGAAAAAGGTTTTTTTTTCTTTATGGTTGCAACCAATAAAGGTCACCAGGATATGCCTAAGAATAGATATTTATTCATTTAATTTTTCTGAGATTTAGTGAGCTCTTTTGATCTGCAGATTTATGCTTTTCTTCCATTTAGGAAAATTTTCTTCTCTTGTTTGTTACAGTTTTTCTTCTCTCTGTTCCCTTTGTCCTTCATGGGTTTTTATTATTCATACCTGAGTGGCCCATTGATTTTAGTTTCCCTTATGATTTCTACCATTTCGTTGAGTTATTTTCCCCACGTCATTTCCTATATTAATAATTTGCTCTCCACAATGACTGCACCCCTCTTCAACTTGCTTTTTGAAGTTTTCAAATGAGGTTTCAGAAAGTTTATTTTGTGCCCTAATTGCTTCTTCTTAAGACATTAAAACAGCAACAAACTACTACCCCTTCCATCAGTTCTGGAAACCCCTGCTACAACTTCACTTTGGAATTCTGAGTGTCACCCTCAGCTTCTGAGTACTTTTGTGTGAGAATAACTTTTCTTTGCTATATGTTTTTTATGTAATTTTTGTTCTTAGTCTTTTATGCTCTTTTGAGCAGTGGCATATGAGGGGTGGTAGAGGACACCAGGGTTTTGGCGGTAAAAGACCTGAAAAACTATAACCTCACTGCATCAAGAGAAATGTTTTGGTGACTAGTGAAGTCCCTTCCTGACTGGCTACCTAAAATATTTCAGCCTTCAGCAAGGTTCCCCTTCCTGGTCAATTGAGACCAGCGGGATTCTGTCAGCTCCTCCCGGACCACTAGCAACAGGCAGACAGGTGCAACTCCTCTGCAGGGAATGCAATGCTTTCTGCCCTGAGCATCAATCTCTGGATCAGAGGCTCAAGTCTTTGCTGCAAGACCTAGCAAGCAGCAATTTCTCTCTAGTTCTGGCTTCATTAGTCTTGGCCTTGCAATAGCACAGGGAAGATTTGTATCTCTTCTTTCCCCTGGAAATATTTGGGATCTTGAGAAAAACTGAAACTCAGATGCACGATGAAGGTGCCACCCATATGCCTAACCTGGCTGCTGTATTAGCAGAGGAAGCAGTAAGAGACACCAACGACATCATAACTCCCACCACCTGTTTTTTCAGACTGCAACTTCTGTTCCAAAACAGAGTGGTGATCCATTTCAAAGTGCACTTTTTTGGGGGGCGGGGAAAATAAAAGAAGACTACCAATATATGCCTGAAATAGATCTTAATAGATTAGTGCCTAATTATATATAAATACGATTAATCACTTTACTAATCTCACATTTGTTATTAAAAAAACAAATTGAATGATCTGCTTAAATGATCACAATTCACAGAAAAATATACAGCTGCCTTCACCTACAATATTATTTGCTCAGTGGGAACACAACATTCCCTTCAAAGACATTAAAAGGCACCAAAAAAGATTTGGCAAACTATGTTTGTCTTTATTTAAAAGATGTGGGATGCAATTCAGGGTTAGCAATACAAATGTTCATTGTGCAGGTCCCCTTGTTGATGAGATGTGCCTCTCCCTCCCCTGGCAGTTTCCCTCAACTGCCAATCTCACCCCACGCCCCTTGCAGTTTCCCACTACTGCCAATCCATTTCTTCTAGTATTATGGTAATTGTTCAAGGTCCGATTATGAGTGAAAACATTTGGCACTCTGTTCTTTGTTTCTGTGATACATTATTGAGTATGATAGACTCAAAATCCATTCAAGTTGCTGCAAAGTCCATATGTTTGTCCTTCTTTATGGCTGCATAATATTCTATTGTGTATATGCACCACATTTTAAAAATCCAGTCTAGCTTCGATAGGCAGAATGGTTGATTCCAGGTTTTTGTTATTGTGAATAGAACTGCAACAAACAGGTGTGTGCTGGTATCTTTTTGGTGGAATTATTTGAGTTCCTCCGGGTATATTCCCAAGAGGGTGATTGCTGGGTCATATGGAAGGTCATTTTCTAGTTCTTTCAGGAATCGCCACACTGTCTTCCAAAGAGGTTGCACTAGTTTGCATTCTCACCAGTAGTGTAGAAGCATTCCTTTTTTCCCCAGTACATGTTGTTGTTTGTTTTCTTAATGATGGCCATTCTTACTGGAGTTAGGTAGTATCTTAGTGTTGTTTTTATTTGCATTTCTCTGATGATGAGTAAGACTGAGCACTTTTTCATGTCTTTTGGCTGCCCATATATCTTCTTTTGAGGAGTGTCTATTCATGTCTTTTGCCCACTTTTTAATGGAGCTGTTTGTTTTTTTCCTTTCAGCATGTTTGAGTTCCTTATAGATCCTAGATGTTAGGCTTCTGTCAGATATACAGTTGGCAAATAATTTTTCCCATTCTATGGGATGTCTCCTCACTCTCTTGATGGTTTCTTTTGCTTTGCAGAAGCTTGTCAGTTTGATCAGGTCCCATTTGTCTATTGAATCTCTTATGGAATGGGCACTTGGGGTTTTGATCATTAATTGGTTGCCAGTTCCAATTTCCATATGGGTATCTCCTACTTTTTCTAAGATTCTTATAATTTGAGGTTTTACGTTTAGATCTTTGATCCATTTAGAGTTAATTTTTGTACATAGTGATAGGTAGGGGTCCTGTTTCATTCTTCTACATGTGGTCAGCTGGTTCTCCCTGCACCATTGACTGAATAGGTTCTCCTCTCCCCAGTGGTTGTTGTTGGAGGCTTTGACAAAGATGAGTTGGTTGAGGAATTGAGGCTTTGCTTCGAGGATCTCTCTCCAGTTCCTTTGGTCTGTATGCCTGTTCTTGTACCAACACCAGGTTGTTTTGATTTTTGAAACCTTATAGTAAAGTTTGAAGTCTGGAAGTGTGATACCTCCTGCTTTGTTTCTATTGCTAAGGATTTGTTTTGGCTATTTGTGGTTGTTTATGGTTCCAAATGAATTTCTATATTGTTATTTCCAGGTCTGAGAAGATTGATGTTGGTAATTTAATGGGTATTGTGTTGAATCTGTAGATTGCCTTTGGTAGGATGAACATCTTAACAATATTGAATCTTCCTATCCATGAGCATGGAATATTTTTCTATAGGTTTGTGTCTTCTTGGATTTCTTTGAGCAGTGCTTTGTAGTTCTCATCGTAAAGGTCTTTTACCTCTCTGGTTAGAAAGATGCTGAAGTATTTTTGTGTGTGTGTGTGTGGCTATTGTGAATGGGATTGTGCTTTTTACTTGGTTCTCCACCTGCTTGTTGTTGGTGTGTAAGAATGCAACTGTCTTTTACACATTGATTTTGTACCCTGAGACTTTGCCAATGTCCTATCAGTTCAAGTAGGTTTTTGACAGATTCTTTTGGATTTTCAAGGTATAGGATTATATCATCAGCAAAGAGGAAAAACTTGACTTTCTCCTTTCCTATTTGGACACCTCCAATCTCCTTTTTTTATCTAATTGCTCTAGCTAGGACTTCCAACACAATTTTGAACAAGAGGGGTGAGAGTTGGCAGCCCTGTCTTGTTCCAGTTTTCAGAGGAAATGTTTCCAGTTTCTGTCCATTTAGCAACATACTAGCTGTTGGTTTATCTTAGGTGGTGCTTACTATTTTGAGGTATGTTCCTTCTATACCTAGATGTTTGAAGGTTTTTGTCAAGAAGTAATGCTGGATTTTATCAAAAGCTTTTTCTGCATCTAATGATATGATCATGTAATTCTTGTTTTTACACCTGTTGATATATTCTATTACATTTATGGCCTTGAGGATGTTGAACCAGCCCTGCATCCTGGGGATAAAGCCTACTTGGTCATGGTGGATGATTTTTGAGATGTGATTTTGGATCTAATTTGCTAGAATCTTGTTGAGGATTTTTGCAACTATGTTCATACGGGATATTGGCCTGTAGTTCTCTTTTTTTTGGTTGGGTCTTTACCCATTGGGTGTCATTGTGATGTTAGCTTCGTAAAATGATTTGAGGAGAATTATGTCTTTCTCAATTGCCTGGAATACTTTCAGTAGGATTGGTATCAGCTGAGGAGCTGTACGGTTTTATAATTCCACTGAAAAGCCATCCACTCCAGGGCTTTTTTTGTAGGTAGTTTTCTCATGACAGAGTCAATTTCTTGGGTTGTTATTGGTCTGCTTAGTGTCTCAAAGTCTTCTAGTTTTAACCCGGAGAGGTTGTGTGATGTCAGAAAGTTCTCCATTTCATTTAGGATATTGAATTTATTTCCATACAGTTGTGCATCGTAATCTCTGATAATCTTCTGTGCTTAATACCTTTTTAAATGTCTCCTGTTGAGCTGGTCTGGAAGCTGTATAATCTCTTAGGGACTGGATGTCTGGGAAGGATTTTAATTCTTCATCACCGACGAAGTTGAGCTTGGCTGGGTAGGAAATTCTTGGTTGAAATTGTATATCTTTGAGAACTTTGAATATTGGACTCCAGTTTCTTCTTGCTTGTAGTGTTTCTGCTGATAGGTCTTGCAGCTATTCTGATTGTTTTTCCCCAGTAGGTAGTCTGACCTTTCTCTCTTGCTGCCTTGAGGATTTTTTTTTCTTTTGTGCCTACTTTGTGTAGGCAAATTACTATATATCTAGGGGTTGGTCTTGTGGGAGTTCTCTGTATCTCTTGTATTTGGCTGGTCACATCTCCTGAGATGGGGAAAGTTTTCTTGGATAACCTCCTGGAATACTTGCTCCAAGGTGTTCTCCATTTCCCCTCTTCTTCTGGGATACCAATCAGACATAGGCTCAGTCTTGATATAATTGCTCATCTAGACTTTGTTCTTTCTTTCTGTGTTTTCTTTCTGTGTTTTTTTTACAGACCAGGTTAATTTCATGTTCTGGTCTTCAAGTTCTGAGATTCTTTCTTCTGCTAGATTAATTCTGCTTTCCATGCTTGTCATCTTCTTTTTCCTGGATGAAATTTTTTTATGGCCAAAATTTCTGTTACAAGTTCTTTTAGTATTGCATCTTGTCTTTCTTGAGTCTTATTCACTCTTCCATCTCTAATCCCTAATCCCTTTCATATTCTAGGGCCAGTCATTTGTGACTTCCATTGTTTGGGCTCTGAGGTCTGGTTTTTTCATGTGTTTTATTTTTGTTACACTTGAAATTACCTGCGTTCTTCTGTTGGCTTTTCCTCATTTGTAATGGATCTCTTGCTTTTCTCTTTAGTTCCGTTATTCAATGACAGTGGGAAAGACTTTCACTTATGATGTTTGCTCAGCTCTCTATGCTTCTCTGGTCTGGGCTCTAGATTTGTCCTATTTTGAAACAGAACTGTGGGTGGGTAGCTTTGCTGTCTGTTGTAGTTTTGAAAGTTGAATAAGTATAGGATGAGGAGCTAGGATTCAGAGACTACTTGCAAATCTCAATGTTCAATGATTGTGGTATGTGTTCCCTGAGAACCCTCTCCCCACCACCACTATATGATGATGCAATGGGTATGTGTGTGAAACCCCTGTGTCCAATGTATAGTAGCAGCAATGAAAACAGAGAAAAATAGGATAAGATGGACAAAAAAAAATGAAAACAAAAACACAGAACAATGAAAGCAGAAACCAAAAAAAAAAAAAAACAACTGAACACACACACACACACACACACACACACACACACACACACACACCAAAACAAACTGAAATAACAAGGTGAAACAAACAACAACAACAAACTGGGAAAACTAAACACATCCACACATACCTAGCACAAAATGAATGGAGAAGAAAAAGAGAAAGACTAGAAAAAAAACCCAACAACAGAAATTCAGATTGAACCCTCATACATATATTAACATCCACCTTAAACTATATTAAATAAAAGAGAAGAACAAAAGAGCAAAAACAAACTAACAAAAAAGACAAAAAACAAAATAAGCTGAAAGCTGAACACTCAATCATTCACATACACACATAAACAGAAAACAAAAAACAAAAGATGAAAGAAAAAGAAAAAAAAGGGGGGATGCAGATCAATCTTTCACATACACATTCATGCACAAAGGAAAAATATTTAAAAAATAGAAAAACTAACAAAAAGGCAAAAACTGTTTAAAAAGGAAAAAAAAAACAAAACTCTGCCCTCTTGCGACAGGTTCTGTAATTGTTCCTCTCATCTGCTCTGCAGAGCTTCTTCCTCTTTCACTCACTCCCCAGTGTCCGGACCAGGGAAGGAGGAGCTGCAGTGGAGGTGGGTGGGGCTGCAGTCCTTCCCTCTCACTTTTGTATGGTTGGAGGCTCCCCTCCTGTCGGGAGGTGTGGGATTGCTTCTCCTCCAGGTATGTACTCGTGGGGAGTGCCCCAGTCAGGCCTATCCTGGCATGGAGTGTATTGAGGCTGACGTCCAGGCTCTGCCTGGGTTTGTCCCTCTTAGTTGTGCCCCAGTCCTGTGGGTGTGGCATTCAGAGGATTGTTGGGGAGGACAGGGATTGAGTTAGCCCTGGATTCACCACTGATCTCTTTGGGGGTCTTCCTTATTCTTTTCTCGCCACACCCTTTGCCCTATGGCTGAATCAGGGTAAGAAGGGGCATCTGAGACTCAGCACTTGTCCTGTCCCTCTGAAGTTTGTGTTTTCCAGATATTCCCTATGAGTCATGATCAACCCCTGAGTAGTTGATCCACTGGTAACAAAGATCGGGTCTGTTGCTCTGTGGTGGGAGAGTTAGAGCACTTGCCAGTCCCATTTTCAAGATGGTGGTGGGGTGTCTCTTTTGTCTTCTCCAGTGGGACTTATCCTCTGCAGTCCTTACTGCCAGTGTTCCACCAGGTGCTGAAGTAGTGAGGCAAAGTCTGGAGTCAGTAGTCTCTCCTGCTGCAGTGGTGAGGCAGAACCTGGAGCCAATAGTCTCTACCTGCCACTTCTTTGCTGGCAAACTTTTGTCAGTTAAAAAAATGGTGTGTGGAAGGAGGCTTAAAAATACATCTACAATGTCAAAAATTAGGCTAAACATGTACTCAGCCTTTGCACAGTTAAAAGGTTCCCTTCCTGGAAACTGTCAACCAGCACTTGCTGGCTAAGTTAAACTGTCTAACAGCTTTTTTCTTGCTTCTGTGAACCACGCTTGCATTGCTTGAAAGGTACCTAGGCCTCCAGGATGTTGCGGTTTAGCCCACTTGGAAAGGCCCAGTGTGGTTTAGCGTTTCTTAAGCAAGCCCCTACAGCTAATCAGGGCCTCTTGCTGTGGTACTGTTATGTCCCACAGGCAAGTGGCCGCTGGCCTGGCTCTTGGCTAATAAAAACCTCTCCTTTTTATAACTTGTACTTTCAGTGTTGGAGTCTGTGAATTAAGTGCTCGGTCCCTATTTCAGGTGCTTGGCTTCTGCGACCCAGGAATGGCTAGGGACCAAGCAGAGCAGCTGTAGCACCAGCTGCTTTACCAGGAGGGCCCTGGTCACTTGCTCACGAGCCCCCACTTAGTCAGTCTCTCCCAGCATCTTCTTCCTAGAAGGGCCTTTTTCTCGGCAAACTATTATGTGATTATATCTAAATATCTATATTCTCATTTATTTGCCTACTCGAATTCCTGATTCCAGTAGGATCTGGCATAAAATGCCTTGTTTGTTTTTGTCTGTTTTTGAGTCTGAGTGTCACTCTGTCACCCAGGCTGGAGCACAGTGACATACTCATGGCCACCACAGCCTCAACCTGTAGGGCTCATATGATCCTTCCACCTCAGCCTTCCAAGTAGCTGAAACCACAGGCACATGCCACAGCGCCAGCTAATTTTATTATTATTATTTATTGTTGAGACGAGGTTTCACCAAGATACCCAAGCTGGCCTCGAACCCCTGGGCTCAGATAATCTTCTTGCCTTTGCCTCCCAAAGTGCTGAGATTACAAGCAAGAGCCACTGCACCCAGCCCAAATACCTTGCTTTTAACATAATTTATAATTTTTTTTTACAAGTCAACAATCTGGGTCTCTGAAAAACAGTATTAGCTCCAAAATGACAACATTTTGTGGAAAAACAATATACATAAAAATAAGCCTAACTTTAAAAATGAGGGGAGGGAGTGTGAAGAGATTATAGGAAATGGATGAAAAAAACCTAATCTCCCTCTTTGTCAACGAAAATATGTCTAACTTACTTGAAACTATGGGCTATCCCGCTAAACGGGAGAAGTATGTCAGGACTTAAAGAAGGGGATTAGGAAATTAAATCAATTAAAATGATCACTAGTTATTTCAGAAGAGGTTATGGGGCTTGGTATAGTATTTAAATTCAGAGGAACATAACAGTTCAGAAGGACTGGAGTAGAAGCAGTGAGGAGGCAAGCACTGGCAACAACTTCTCAATGGGCGGCTTCAGATTATTTCATTGAACTCAAACTTGATGGAGACGGACAAGGAGGAACTTCAGTCTTCAGGAACTTGCCAGGGTCATTTTGTTAGCCATAGAAAAGGGAGAAGGGGACTGGGCTGTCTGAGAATCTGATTACCCAGAGAACTCCCACAAAAGTCACTTGAGCAAGTGTCCAGTGTTGGGGTTTTTTGCAAATCCCAGGCAGTCAGCAGGCAGCCTATGAAGGATAGACTTCTACTTGTCACTTTTAGCTTGGCAGCCATCCATAGCCATGGCTCCCTCTGTCTGCAACCCCCACACCAAGCAGGCCTTACTGGGACCCATCCTCTGTTTCATACTTTAGTGGTACATCCCACCATTGATGAGTACTTACAAGTTAAGACTTATCTTTGAACAAGATTTATAAGAATATAATAAACTTATGATTGCTTTGTTTTTGTTACTTTAAAAATCTTAGCAATGATGCATAAAAAAAGAAGAGAAATATTTCTTTCTTCTTATAATTTCCCTGAAGCAATGTTACCCAATCGTTTTATTTTATTTTATTTTTCTATTTTTAAAGATGTGGGGTACAATTCAGCATTAGGTATACAAATGTTCATTATGCACGTTGCCTTGTTGATTAGGTGTGCCCCCCTCAGGGCAGTTTTCCACTACTGCCAATCCTTTTCTTATAGTATTATGATAATTGTTCAATGTCTGCTTATAAGTGAGAATATGTGATACTCAGTTCTTTGTTTCTGTGATAGGTCACTCAGTATTATAGATTCTAAGTCCATCCAGGTTGTTGTGAAGTTCATAATTTTGTCCTTCCTTATGGCTATGTAATATTCCATCATACCCTACCATTTTTTTATCACCTTCTCTTCCAAGAAGTCTTAGCAGTTTTGTTCCTGACCACCACCTCATATGGAATTTTGACACCTTTGATAATTGTATTTCTGCTTATATATACTGTATATATATCTCTGCATTATACATAAGACAAGTAAGAATTCTTTGCTCCCCAACCCCCAACAAAGAACAATTTTCACCTCTTTAGAGGTGCTTTACTCCCTATTAAGGGTGCATGCCCCCAAAATATACATGGTTTGATGTCATCACAGCAGAGTTTAACTATTATTTTCATAACAAAGATTCTAAGAATTCTTTATACGTCATATTGTATTACTTATTTTCTAAAATTTTCATTTTGTAATAATATATATCATATTTAATATATACTAATAACAAACTTTCTTGTTCTCAAGAAAATGATCAATAATGAAATGCAGATTTAAAAATTAAATAAATTATTCAATAAAACAGTATTATTTTTTTTTCTCAGGATGTAGGGGTTTTTTTAGTGAAAAGTTTGAGAAATCAATTTTAAATGCTTATTTTCCAAAAGCACTTATAATTGGATTTGTGAGACTAGTGGGTAAAACCACAAGATGATTGCCAAATTTCTGAAGCTAAGGAGAAAAATAACTGAACGGAAAATAACATGCTTAATATCAATGGAACAATGGAAATTGCTCTGCTTTTGTAATTCAATGAATAATGTATGAACATTTATAGATGACAAATTATAAAGGAGCTGATTGTGTCATGCAAGCATGTGAAGGTAACATGGTAGAGATACTGCCCATATGTGGAAAGGTATTTGGAATATATTACCCAGGATTTGCACTGTAGTCTCTATTTTATAATTTCAGAGAAACATAATGGATATTCATGAGAATGCATATTTATCACAAAAAAGAATATGACAGGACAAAATTTATAAGAAACGCAGTTCAGGTGATCCCATCCTCTTAAATGAAATTCAGATTCAATAACACCAAAAATTATTACTTGTTTTAGTCTAGCGCTGTCTTTAAACAATCTACTCTTAGTTTATATTGTACTATACAGTTCAACAGCAAACTTTGAGATGGATGGTTGAATACTCCAGACGGTCATTATTGCATTCTATTTTTACCTAACAAAGTACTGTCCACATCCTTTAGAACATGCAAAAAAGTAATTGTCAGAAGAAGCCTATTTAATTAAAGTTTCCCAGAAAATGAAATTAAACTCAACAATAATGTCAAAGACGGCTGCTATAGCAAGATTGATTGCTTTCTTAATTTGGTCATTTCTTATGATTAATGAACTCAAACATGGGTGTCAGGATTTTGGAACTAAAATAAATAGCTCTTTTACTAAATTTCATTTTAACAGATATAAAACCAAATATCTTCAGAAGAATGAAGAAATTACTTTTCTAGAGAAGATGAGTTCCTGTAAGATGTCAAAATGAGCTCAGACTTTATGAAAGCCCTTCTACTTTGAACACATCATTGGTCATAGACAAAACAGGAAACCAAAGAGACAGTGTGGAGTTCCAAACAATGTAAACCTCTTTATTGACCAAAAATGCAACAGACACATGCTGAGTCAAGAAGCAGAGAATGTTGGACCAAAGTATTTCCTACTGGGTAGGGAGACTGAGCTACCTCAGCTAAAAGAAAAGACAAGAATTTTTACAGCTTAACCACAGGGACTCTGTACTTTGATCCATTTAGAGTTGATTTGTATATGGGAGAAGAGTACACAGACCTTTTCTGTACCATTTCTTTGCAACCTTCTATGAATCTATACCTCCTGTGAATCTATAATTCTTTATAAAGCAAAAAACAAATTTAATGACTTATCTCTCAGATTTTCTCAAGGGATAATAAAAGAATATACTAACCTTCTATATAATCTGCCTGATAGCAGAGATTTTATATAACACAAGAATAATTTAATCTGCATTTATTATATTTATCATGGTCTTTATTTTATATACATATGTATAAATATATATATATATATATATTTTTTATTTATTGTAGAGACGAGGTCATGCCAAGTTACCCAGGCGGGTATATATATATATATATCTCCAAAGACAGAAACAAAGAATAAAGATGAAAGAACTAAGTTTTCTTGTAACCATGTTAACTTCCTCTATGATTATTTTGAAACGTTTTATTGTCATTTTGATTAAATAGATAACCAAGTGCTGTTTTAGGGTACCTATGATTCCATCCTAATCTCTTCTAACCAGTTGCTTTGATTTTGTCTTTCCAAGAAAGGATTCTAATTTAGGAAAATAAAACCAAAATTTCAGAAAAAAATAAAGATAGGAACTCCGATGGTTTTTCCCAGCTAAGGAAAGAACATTAAGACCTACTACCTGGACCTATGACATCATTACAAGAAGATGCAGGCCTCAGAGGCAGGAGAACAAATAAGCAATTAGCTTATCTGAAGGATCAGACCACGCTCTCTGAGGGACTGATGACAAGATATGTGACATCTTCAATATCAAGAGGCCAGCAGCCTCCAAATGACATTTAACAACCTGGCTCTGGATGAAGGTAAAGGCAACCACAATATCACTCAGAAAGTAGAGTTGATCACAGAGGGAGAGAGAGAAATAACAAAACCTCCCAAGCAAAATGAGGCAGCGTGCCAACACTTTAAAAGGTATAACAAAATCTAATGAGAAAGACAACGTGATTTTAAAATTCAGAATATGAATCACTCTAGCTAAAATTAATTTTGCCGAACAACTTTCAAAGAAGTTCATTTAAGATGACGAAAGAGATAACTGAAGAGGAGAAATAATAAAGGTGGGAGGACAAATTACAAATAACAAAGAAATAAAAAGAATCAATAATTCAAAACATTGGGAACATATCATTTCAAGTTATTTCAGGCGGATTACAGATTGTTAATGTCAACCAAACTAAAGCAGATTCTTTGAACAAAAAAATAAAGAATTTGACTGGCTTTTGACCTAGGTTCCTGGGAGATGACCTCTATATCCTTAGAATTTGCCAAGTGATAGATATGTCTTTGTTATTCATGGTGATTATGGTAGTTTATGATCATGAGATGATTCATGGGCATTGGCCATGTTAGAAACTCCAATGATGTGCCCATGGCCAGTGATTAAATCAATCATGCCTACATAATGAAATCCTAATAAAAACACAAAGCCCAGGTGAGGTTTCCTGGTTAATACTCTCTACTGTGACACACTAGTGTACTGAGAGAGTAATCTGTCCTGACTACGTGGGGAGAGGACACCAGAGGTTTCACATTTGGGACCTTCTCAGAACTCATGTTATGCATCCCTTCTTTTGGTTGGCTCTGATTTGTATCCTTTTTTACTATAATAAAATGCAATTATATAGCACTTTCCTGATTTCTGTGAGTCATTTTAGCAAAATTCCAACTTGAGAAATCTAGTGGAAACTTCAGAATTTTTAGCCTGTTGGTCACTTGTAAGGAAGGCCCTGGAAGGCCCTGAACTTGCAGGTGGTATCTTAAGTGATTGCAATCTTGTACAGGACTGTGCCCTGACCAGTGAAGTTTTGGCCTAACTCCTGGTAGGTAGCACCAGAAGCCATTCCCTTCTACAAAAAAGAAAATTAGGCCGGGCTTGTTGGCTCAACCTGTAATCCCAGCACTTTGGGAGGCTGAGGTGAATGGATGGCCTGAGCCTGCAGGTTCGAGACCCGCCTGGGTAACTTGGCGTGACCTCGTCTCTACAATAAATAAAAAATAAATTAGCCGGGCATGGTAGCGCGGGCCTGTAGCTCTGGCTACTTGGAAGGCTGAGGTGTAAGAATCGCTGAAGCACAGTTGGTTGACACTGGGGTGGCCATGAGCGTGACACTGCACTCCAGCCTGGGAAACGGAGTGAGACTCCAACTAAAAAAAAAAAAAAAAAAAAGATTAAAAAAAAAAGTATAAATAACCAATATTGGCAGCAGAAAGACTGACATCTTCAGATGCAGTAGAAATTATAAAAATCTTAAGAGAATACTACATAAATGAATGTGAAGCATTAGTTAAATTAATAACGCTATAAATAGCAAGCAATAAACTATAAAGTTGATAAACCATAAACATCAAACCATAAAATAAATCATTAATCAAAATCTCTCTTCCCTCTTCATTCCTCTAAGGATCCCTCTACAAACACAGGACCAGATGGTATTTCAGAAGGCCTTTATTCAGACCCTTTGATAGAAGAGAAAAAAAGAAAGCATACCTATTTCATTTTAGGAATTATAACTTTCCTCACAAAATCAGACTCGCAATGTAAAGGAAAAGAAAATAATAGAACAACCTCCCTTATGAATAGAGATTAAAAAATCTTAACGACCATGGCAGCACATTGAATTTGTGTATTAAAAATAATGTTACAAAATCAAGTGTACCAGGAATCTAAAATAGTTCAGAATCAGAATATCTATTATTCTAATATATTGCACTAAGAAATGAAAGAAAATTTATATAATCAACTCAATACATGTAGAAGAACATTGGATAAAAGCAACTCATCACGAGAAAAGTTCTTAGAAATCTAAAATTATTAGGACTTTATTAACATGATAAAAGACATCTGTAAAAACTTAAAGGCAACAGTAATGGTGAAATGATAAGCATTCATGTCAAAAGATAAAAACAACCCCAGAATGTTCACTCTCACTGATTCTCTTCAACATCATACTACAAATTCCAACCAGGATTTAAAAAAAAAAAAAAATCAGAGGTGTAATAGTTAGAAAAGAAGAAACAAAACCTTAAATTCAGATGATGTGATTAGAAATTCTAAGCAAATCTATAGACAAATAATTACAAGCAAGAAATTATAGCACTGTTGAATAAAGTCAACATATTAAAAAATCAATATAATTCCTACATTGAAAATAATCATAAAAATTTGATTAAAAGTATTTCACTCATAAAAGAAATCATAGGATACCTGGGCATAAATTTAACAAAGACACATAATAACTTTTGATGAAATTATAGAGGATTATTGAAAAACATTAAATACCTGAATAATTGAATAAAGATGTTTTTAGCATCAATTAAATCTCATTAGTAAAACTGATTAAATTTTTGTAATGTGGGGCAAGAATAGAAAAGCCAAGAACAGATAAAACAAATCTGAAGAATACCAATATGAGTGGCCTTGGCCTAATAGATATCAAGGTTTATAATAAAGGGTAGCACTTATGACAATATCTTATCATCTAAGACTTAAACATATAGACACAGACGGAGGTGTCCAGAAACAGAATCATGCCCAAGTGTAGGACTGACGTATGATTTTCCAACAAATCTTAGGACAATTATTTACATATGAGAAAAAATTTGACTCTTTATCTCATTCCAAATGTATTGGAGACTGAAAAGAAAATAGTGCAACTTCAAAATTTTTAGACTTTAATATAGGAGAATGTTTTTAATGATGCTGGTGTAGATAAGACTCAGAAAGCATTAACCAAATTTAAAGATTACTAAATCTTGTAATATTTAAATTAATAACTTCTATTAAATAAAAGACAGCAGAAGAAAGTTAAAAGACAAGCTGAAGGCTAGACAATGTCTGTATTGCATATCACCAGATAACTGAAAAAATAGGGACCAGATTGAACAGGTAAATTCATAGAAAAGGAAACCCAGGACAGACAGAATATGCAAACAAACAAACAACAACAACAACAAAATAACAAACAAAGTCAAACCTCTATGGTAATCAAGAAAATGTGTATTATAACTATTTATATTGGACTGAAAGAAAATTAAACATTCTTAACATAAAAATAATTAGCATGAAGTAGAGCTGCTTATGTATCCTGGTAGGAGTGTAAATTGATACAAGCATTTTGAAGTGCAATTTAGCAATATCTAGCAAAGTTGATCAAATGCTAAAATCGAGCAGTTTTAAGTCTAGGTATATGATCTAGAAAAATACTCTCCCAAATGTGGCATACAAACTCAAATAAGAATGTTTACTGAAGCATTGTTTTCAACAGCAAAAGGCTGGAAGCAATTGCAATGTCCATTGCCATTATGTGCAGAACAACTAAATGAATGCTAAATATATCAACATGAGTCTGTCTCCCAAACATAATGATAAGTGAAGGACAGAAACAAGTTGCATATTGGTAATTTAACTATTATAAGACGTGCTTTGGAATGATGAATATGGTTCTTTGTAGGTTAGGCAGATAAAGAAGTGGTACCCAGGGAGTTTCTCTCTACAGTGTTTTATTTCTGAAAGAAAAACTTGAACCAAACATGAAAAACTATTAAATTTTTTTAAGGAACTGGGTGGTGAACAGGTTGGTTATACCATTTTTTTCTGTGTGTTGAATTTATGAAATACTTGGTAATTAAGAAGAAAGTTTTTTAAAAAGTCAGATTTCCAAAGGATGGAAGTTTCAATTAAAAGGAAAAATAAAGAACTATAGAAAAATAATCTGGCAAACTAACCATATTAATACAGAAGGTTAATGCTGCCTTTAACATTCTAGGATCTGACATGAATAAGTCTAATTCTGCCCCAAACTTATTAATGTAAGTTTAATTTAGTCTTAGTACCTTTTTGCTTGACCAACAATCCCTTTTAGAAACAACATTAATTCTCTCAAAGAAGTAGTGTCTTGGCAGATTATGACTCATTTCGAAAAAGACAATTTAATAAATATTTTAGTTCTCTACTGTAATAGAGAATGATTTTTAGAATTATTGGAAATATGAATTTGATAACTAAAACTGCTCATGCAGATATGATGTATTGAGACAAACTTGGGAACTGTTGGCATAAGTGTCATCCAGGATTACACCAGGTACTCTCTTAACATTCTCACAAAATTTCAGCACATAAAAGTAGAAGGAGGTCCCTGGCGTTACAAATCTATGGCTGAGTCCTTTTTCTTATTTCCCATCAAGCACAACTGGTATGTAAAAAAGGGTACTAGGTCCTTCTTCTTCTTGCTCTCTCTGTCTTTATTACTAGAATGAGATGAAGAATTGTATATCATGTGATATCTCTGCAGGGAGACTCTGAATGTATTTAGAAGAAATACTTGGTGTGGGGTACTAAGATGGCTTAAATAACAGTGGATAAAGACTATATTCTAAGGACTTTGGATTTTCTCACAAGCAGGATCTTTAGTGTTGCTGAGCAAAGAGCAAGTGGGGAATGCAAGTCTGGGGGTGGAGTGGAATTGCTGTGCATGAGTGGGGAGAGGAGAGCCTGTCTGACTGCATGACAAGTGGGGGAGAAATGGGAATGGGCTGTGAAGGAGGTGAAAGACTTGAGAGGAAGGATACTTTTAGTTAATTTACTATGGGGTATATAACATAGAGTCTTTCTTCTCTCTCACTTCTGACTTAATTAGTAAATGTGACAATGCTCATTAAAACTTAACACCAGAAGCTGGAAGAGGACCCTATTCAGGTAGGTCCAGAGGATACCAGAGAATGTATCTGGGGAGGTACATGCTAGGATGACAGACAGAACTAAGTTTGTGCAATAAAACAGTTGGTCTCTTTGTTAGGAATGCTTGCTTCCTTGCTGTATCTGTCCCATCAGTCTGAGGTTTCTTAAAAAAGGAACTTTGTTAAAATGATCAATCTCCTGTGCATAACAAGGCACTGTGCTGCTAAATTTTGTTGTAGGTATAGTCTAAGAGATACAGATATATGTTTATATATTTTTATATAAATAACAATAAGAAAAATATTATTTATAATTTATTATTTATTATTAAGAATACAAGAATATATGCTTTAAAATGTAATTATGTTCACTATGAAAATGTTCTAAAGTGCAGTAATAATATATTTTCTTAGATGAAAATGAAAAATGAAAATAAATCTTTACAATTTTATATTTATACACAGACTAGAAAAAAAAGTTTTTCCTGTTTCTTAACTCATTTAAAATTTAGATTAATTAATCCAAAGTAACAAAACAACTCCCCAGTTTCACAACAGAAGCTAAGCAGCTTAATTTATTCTTAAATGATATATTTTAGACTGTGAGTTGACTCCTAGTGGGTAGAGTGGTTTATTTTAGATTTTATAAATAATTTTTCTGGAATATGTAGAATCTTAGGAAATTACTTCTTTAAAAGCCCATGACCTGTTGTGATCTATTTTAAAATTAAACTTTTGAAAGTTTAATTATATTCTATAAACTTCAATTGCTGTTATGATGACTGTTTTGAGCATTAAATGAGACAATGAGCTCTTTTATTTGGCACATAATAAGCCCACCCAAAATAGTAGCTCTTCATGTTGTTGACATTAATATATTTGAATTTAGCATATAAGAATGCTAGATGACATGTTCTCTGTTTACATATCTTTTTTTTTTTTTGAGTTGGAGTCTCACTCTGTCGCCCAGACTGGAGTGCAGTGGCCGCTCCCGGCCACCGCAGCCTCGACCTGCTGGGCTCCGGTGATCCTTCCGCCTCAGCCTTCCGAGTAGCCAGAATTACAGGCATGCACTACCACGCCCGGCTGATTTTTTTTGATTTATTGTAGAGATGAGGTCTCGCTGCCCAGGCGGGTCTCGAACCTGCAGGCTCAGGCAATCCACTCACCTCAGCCTCCCAAAGGCGCGGAATTACAGGCTGAGCCACCAAGCCCGGCTTTTTTACATATCTTAAAACAGGTTCCTGTTCATCATTTACTCCTATAAATAAAGTCTTACGGGAAAACAGCTATTCTGAGACCATACTCACTTTTATACAACAATGGCAGGATTGAATAATTGAGGCAGAGAGTGGATAGTCCACAAAGACTAAAATGTTTATTATCTGGCTCTTCAAGGAAAAGTTTGCTGAGCTTAAACTCAAGTCATCTTTATAAACTCCATGAAAACATAGTTCTTATTAAAAAGCAACTTCAATTAAAGTGACTTATCCATACTAATTTGAAACAAGTAACTTTGGCTCATGTATAAGTTTCTAACACAAAGAGAAATTACAATGTAATTTGAATAAAAACCAAACATACCTTGGGAAACTGAAAGACCCAAGACCTATCCATAGAGTGGAACAAATTCTGAATGTTTAAATGTCCAAGAATTAACTAATGGGGTCTATATTGTTGTTTAAGTAAACCAAATCACCAATATCTAATTTATTTGTCTATTTTCAAGATTTCAAAGAGTTAGTTCATTGTCATTTATTTATTTTTTACTGCTTTATTGATATATGATTGACATGTAAAAAACTGTATTTATATAATGTATCAACTTGATGAGACTGAGAAGTAGTATAAACTTGTGAAACCATTATCACCAATGTCATAGACAATTATATCACTTCACAAAGTTCCCTCCTGTGCCTTATATTATTATTATTGTTGATATTATTATTATTTGGTGTGGTAAGAACAAGATCTTCCCTCGGAGAAAATTTTAATTATAAAACTTTTACTTAAAACATATATCACGGCTGGACTTGGTGGCTCAGCCTGTAATCCCAGCACATTGGGAGGTCGAGGCGAGTGGATAACCTGAGCCCACAGGTTCGAGACCAGCCCGGGCAACTTGGCGAGACCTCATCTCTGCAATTAATAATAATAATAATTATTATTATTATAATAGCCAGGCGTGGTAGTTGTAGCTACTTGGAAGGCTGAGATGGAAGGATCACAGGAGCCCAACAGGTCGATGCTGGGTTGGCTGTTGAGTGTGCCACAGCACTCCAGCCTAGGGGACAGAGTAAGACTCCAACTCAAAACAAACAAACAAACAAATAAATAAATAAAATATATATCACTGTGCTGTATATTAGCTCTCCAGCACTTGTCCCACTACCCAGTTTATTACAATCAATCAAATTTGTGTTCACAGGTTTGGGAAGGGGACAATTATTGGACACATAATATATACTAAATTCTACTTACAATTCTGTCTTTCTGTTACTGAGGTTGTTTTCAAAATTATACAGAACAAAAGAAAAGTGACAAAAATTTATCAGTTACCCCTGTATTCTACCAATGCATTTAAAAAGTAATTAGTGAACTCCACACTGTTCAATTATTTGATATTTTGTTAGAATTTCTTACAGAATGATGACACATCATCTAACATACATAAACACATTAGGAAAGAGGTTAATTTTGTATGTGACAAAATAAGTTACAATTTACTAAAGAATTCCATTCCTTTCTCTTCCCTGTGTTGATGGTCTATTCCTTGTTTTACACTCAGAGGATTATTTTAATACAATCACGTGCCCACCCTGGGTTGGATTACAAAAGTAACTAACCTCCCTTAGGATTAGATACAGATTACTCCTCCCAAAGAAATTAGAATAATCCCAATTGTCTGTGATCACTTCTGTTTATATTTCCTGACTTTTTTCTTCATCTGTCCTTTAGCCTCTGATTTTCATTCTCCTTTATAATTCTTCCATCTCACCTATCTTCCTATCGCTCTTTACTCAAGGTCTTTAACTAACCTTTGAGTTATTCCTAGGTTAGACAATTTCCTCTAAATTCTCAGTCTCCATTTACAGAATCTGCTTCCTATCTGCACCTCGACTGATTCTCTTCCAAATGCGTGAGTTCCCCCCACCACAGTCCTTTCTAGAAAAGGAAGCTCATGCTTGGACATTCCATGCAGTATAATATGTGGATGGGGAAAGGATGCCCCGTCCATCACTCCTGGATACTCCTTTGAGATGTATTCCATAAGGTTAAAACATTATCTTATCTACTCTCCCTGTGGTTGCCTTCTATACCATCAGTCACTCTCACATACCTCTTGACTTTGTTTCCTGATTCCACTCTTCTCTCCAAGAATTGGCCTCACTCTGAATGACTTCAATGTCCACGCGAAGACTCAGTCAATACCTTAGCTTTCACAGTCCTCTTTTGACTCCATCAATATGCTTATGTCACTCACATCCATATGCCACCCTGGAGTTTGTGTTTCACTACTCAGAATTACTTTGGAATCATAAAATCCTGAATCCCAGTCACTGATCATGCTTCCTTCCAGCTCCCTTAGTCTATCACTTCTACCATACATACCTATTCTTGGTCCATATGGAAATCCTTGGTCCTTCCCTTTGCTTTTTCATTCTCCTCTTATTGTCACATCTTTATCCAATGTAGACCACAGGGTCACCATTTCAACTCCTCTGCCAGCCACCCATATTCTTTTATCCTCTGGTCTCTCAGCTCCACCAGCCCAAAAATCATCCTAAAGCTGGATTGATTAAAATGTTGCCTTCTCCCCCCTCTTACACAGGCCTGAAGAGTCACCTATCTATCTAAATTGGTATTGCTGTAAATCTGTCATCTTGAAATTCAGCTAGCTCTTTACTGTTGACGTATCTTTTTTTTTTAGATTAGAAAAGAAAGCTTGTTCAGAAAGTAGATGAGAGAGAGAGAGAGAGAGAGAGAGAGAATGGATCCCTCTCTCCAAGATGAGAAGGGGGGTGAAGGCTTAAAGAAGGCATGGCATGTTGTATCTTTAATTAAATTTTTGCTTATTCCACAGCACTTTCTCCCTCTCCTCTTTTTTACTCCAGCTTCCCGCTTCACTGTCCCACTGTCTCATTATCAAATTGGATACAGATCTTGCTTCCTACTGCACAGGAAAAACAGAAATCACCCTATGGGGATTCCTTTAATGCCCTAAGCCCGTGTTAGAAATTTACTGTTTACAAATATTATTATTGGTCCAGATTTCTCTCTGCTATTAATAACAATACATTCTTTGAGTGCTGAGTTTTCAGTAAAATTATACCTATTTTTCAAGAATTGAGCTGGATATAATTTCTTCATGAGCCTCTGTCATTAGTTCTCCATAGCATAAAAATCTTATCATTTACTACTTTTTATTGTTAGACTGTAAGCTCCATATACCAGGTAGCTATTTGGCAAATGTTGCATCACAAGAGACTGTACTCTAGTAAGAGTTTAGTATTAATGATATTTTGTTATAGGAAACATGCCTCCACGAAGAGGGGAATTCAGAAGTGTCCACTTAAAAGTTTCTTGATATCCACATAAATGTTTATATCCAATAGATGTATGCAGTCGATTCTTTTTCAGAAAAGTTTGTGTGTGGGTGAACTAAATTTTTATTAACCAAATCCATTTTAAATGCACTGGGAGAAATTTGGATATCTAAGAGAACTCAACTGTATGGCAAATTGATTTTTTTAATGTAAGAATGCTTTTGTAATAAAAATAGTCATATTGCATTTTTTCTGTCTTTTGAATTTATTTTTTAATATATTGGATTTATAGAAGTGTAACACAACTATATATGTATATCTCATCTACATAAAGAATGGGTTTCTATATGTAAATAAATACTTTTCATAAATATGTAACCATTTAATTCTATATTTTAGGTTGTCTTTTTACCCTGAAAAAAACCAAACAAGCAATGTTCTCTAGAGGTCATTAAAAATATTTAAGAGTCAAATATTAACAGTGCTAATCAATAAGAAGAAGTCCTATTCCAAAATTCTAATATGGCATGTAGAATGCTGGAGAGATGTTTATTTAATCACTAAGCCTACCTGCTACTGATTTGGTCACTTTAGTATAAGTTTTAACACCTGTTTTTAGTGCAGTAATTATTATATTATGTCATTACATTTCCCTTTAGTTCCCTTCTAGGTATTGTTGAGTGCACTTGCTTATTTTTAATCTTCAAAATCTGTTCTTGCTTTCACTTAGGAGAAAACAAACTAATGCAACATGAGAATGGGAGAGAAAATAAAGGTGGATAGAAAAACAGCAAGATCACAAGACCAAGACCCAGGGAAAAAGAGTTACCTTGGCAACATGACAAACTGTGAGAAAGATTACTCAGGCCCATGGAGACAGGAAATGAGTCAGGCAACACAGTGACCAGAGGAAACACTTAAGAAGCAGACGATGAATCAGCTTTGGTGGAAGTCAAGTAATTAACAAACTGAAATTAATTTTCACATCTATAAAAAGCACTATCCGAGGTTCACTTCTACCTTGAAAAGGGATCTGAACTCCAGCCGGCTGCTTACCTCCGCTAGATAGAACTCATCGTACTGCCTTCTGAAGTTTTCTCCCTTGTAGTAGTTGCTAGCAGCAACAATTACATCCACGGTCACCATGCTCAGGATAAACATGTGGAAAACTGATGACCGCATCATTTTCTGAGGAGGCAAAAGAGAGAAAGTCTCAGTAAAGAAATGAACCTCATGATTAAATGTAATCAATGTGCTTAGACCTTTGTTGGCAACACCTGTGTGATATGCTGCTATGCAATATACAATGTCTGACAATTCAGTTTGTGAACTCATCCTAGGAAAAGTGCTACATACATCACTGCTGGATATCACTATGGTCACCTTTGAAGTACTCCCCTTGGGAAGCTATGCACTGATGTCAGTGCCTAGTCCACATGTCAAAGCAATTTTGGAACTCTTTTTCTGGAATGGCCATCAGAGCTGTTGTCATATTACCCTTAATGTCCTGTATGTCATCAAATATATATTTTTTCAATATTTCTTTTATCTTCAGAATAAGGTCTTTTCTTTTATCTTCAGAATAAGATCAGGTGGGTACAGAGGGTTTTTCACTAAAGTTATTTCTTTGATCGCTGAAAACTCCCTCACAGACAGTGCTGTGTGAGCTGATGCACTGTCATGATGCAAGAGCTCCTTTAGGACTATTTTTGCACATACATTTCTCATGCCAAGATTTTCAGTTAAGATTTTCCTGTTGCTCTATCAATGTTTATTTGGCCTGCTATGCTTCTCACAGTCAGCCAACAATTTTGATGCACGGCTTGACAAATTTTTGTGAAGTTTTCATCAGTTCTGCTCTTTACTGGCCATCCTGACCTCTCTTCATCAGTGATGCTTTCTCTCCCCTCAGAAAAACGTTTAATCCACATGTACACTGCCATTTTCTTCATGGCATTAGCACCATAAACTTGGACTAACATGTCCCTGATTTCACTTCCATACTTGTCCAGTTTAACAAGAAATGTAATGTTTGTTCATTGCCCTAATTCAAGCTCCAACCTTCTCATGGTGGCACACAAAACGTGCAACAACAATAATGAATGTCACTCAGCAAGACACTGCCACACATTGACATGAACACAGCTGTGAAACCCTTGATATGCAAAGCTTATAAAACGTTATTAAGTTGTTTATACAGTGCTGCCAACATAAGTGCACAGTGGCAAGTTTGCAAACTTAATTGTCAGACCTTGTACAAGACTTGGAAGATTACTGTTGAATAATGTGAACAGAGGACTCTTTCAGGTGACTAAAAGCTGACTAGAAGATAGTTTCAGAGACTTCTTATTAAAAATTGAAAATATATTTCATTTAATTTGTGTAGAATGTGCATCTTAGTTTTCATTGGTTGATTAGTTTTTAACTTTAATCCTGATTATGGAGAAATGATTTTTAAAAAGCTGCTAAGACATTTGCTTCTGGAATCTCTATGCTGTTCCATTGGTCTATATGCCTGTTCTTGTACCATTACCAGGCTATTTTGATGATTGTAGTCTTATAATAAAGTTTAAAGTTTGGAGGTGTGATGGCTCCCACTTTGTTTCTTTTGCTAAGGATTGCTTTGGCCATACGTCATCATTTATGTTTCCATATGAATTTCTGTATTGTCATTTCCAGGTCTGAGAAGAATGATGCTGGCAATTTAATGGGCATTGTGCTAAATCTGTAGATAGCCTTGGGTAGAATGGACATCTTAACAATGTTGATTCTTATAATCCATGAGCATGGAATATATTTCCATTTGTTTGTGTCATCTTTGATTTCTTTGAGCAGTGTTTTGTAGTTTTCATTGTAAAGTTCTTTCACTTATCTGGTTAGGAAGGTGCTGAGGTATTTCATTTTATTTGCTATTGTGAATGGGATTGTACTTTTTATTTGGTTCTCTGCCTGTTTGTTGTTGGTGTATAAGAACGCAACTGTCTTTTGTGTGTTGATTTTATACTTTGAGACCTTGACAAAGTCATTTATCAGTGCAAGAAGATTTTTGAGAGATTCTCTTGGATTTTCGAGGTATAGAATCATATCATCAGCAAAGAAAGGCCTCCACTAACAACCACTGTGGAGTGGAGAATTTATTCAGCAAATGGTGCAGGGAAAACTGACTGATCACAAGCAGGAGATTAAAACAAGACTCCTACCTATCACTATACAAAAAAATTAACTCTAAGTGGATCAAAGGCCTAAACATATAATCTCAAACTATAAGAACCTAAGAAAATGCAGGAGACACCCTTATGGAAATTGAAACTGGCAACCAATTCCTGATCAAAACCTCAAATGCCCAATCCATAAGATAAAAGATAGACAAATGGGACCTCATCAAACTGAAAACCTTCTGCAAAGCAAAAGAAACCATCAAGAGAACAGGAAGACAGCCCACAGAATGGGGAAAAATATTTGCCAGCTGTATATCTCTGACAAAGGCCTAACATCTAGGATCTACAGGCAACTCAAACATTGTGAAAAGGAAAAACAAATAGCCCTATTCAAAAGTGGACAAAAGATATGAATAGACACTTCTAAAAAGAAGACACATGAGAAGTTAACAGATACATGAAAAAATGCTCAGGTTCACTAATTATCAAAGAAATGAAAATTAAAACCACATTGAGATATCACCTAACTCCAGTCAGGATGGCCATTATCACTAACTCAAAAAACAACAGATGCTGGAGAGAAGGCAGAGAAGAGGAAACACTTCTACGCTGTTGATGGGGGTTGTAATCTAGTACAACTTTTGTAGAAAACAGTATGACAATTCCTAAAAGGCATAAAATCAACCTTCATATGACGCAGCAATCCCCATTCTGGAACTATACCCGGAGGAAATCAAATCAATGAAAAAGATACCTGCACAGGCATGTTTATTGCAGCATTATTTACAATAGCAAAAACATGGAACCAACCATGCTGCCCATCACAACTGGATGGATAAAAAGCTTGTGGTACATATACAGGATGGAATATTACACAGTCATAAAGAAGGACAAAATTATGAACTTCACAGTAACTTGGATGTGTTTAGAGTCTGTCATACTCAGTGATTTATCATAGACACAAAGAACTGAGTACCACATGTTCTCACTCATAAGTGGACTCTGAACAATTATCATAATACTATAAGAAAGGAATTGACAGTAGTGGGAAACTGTCAGGGAACGGGGGGCAGGGCACACCTCATCAATAAGGGTACCTGATCTCAAACAGGGTGAAGTGGGGAGCAAAGTGAGGCCCAAACTTTACTTGTACAGTGACTATTTGTATACCTAATCCTGAATTGTACCCTACATTTTAAAACTAAAAATTAAAAAGGAACTCTGCTAAGACAACAAGTATTGCTTTATTCTGTGTTAAGAGAGAAAAATACTATGGATAAAAACATTTTAGAAATTATCATGATACTGAAAAGCTGGGAGTAATCTAAGGACTTTTTTAAAAAAAACTTACTATTTCCATAAATATTTGTTGAAAACCATACTACAACTACAAATAACTGATGTATATTTTGTATTTACTATGTGTCTGGAGTTGTCTAGGTGCTTTACATAAATTAATTCATAGCAGCTCTAGGACATTATTCCAATTTTACAGTTAGGAACACCGAGGCTCAAAGACACTAAATAATTTTTCCCATTATCACACAAGTATTGAAGATGGACCCAATATTTAAATCCAAGTCTATCTAGTGCAAGTCTGCTGCCTACGTTGATATGGAGATAATTAGACATTAAAAATAATGAATATGATTGAAATGGCTACCATGTATTGAATGCTTAGTGTGTTCCAGTTCATATTGTATGTGTGTATTTATTTTATCTTTTTAAATCTCCACTACATGGTGAGATGTACTGTCCACATTTCACAGAGAGTTCAGAGAGACTAAGTCACTTGTCCAAGTCATACAGCAGGTAAACAGCAAAACCAGGCTCTGAACACAAAACTACTTAAATTCATTCTGGGACACATTACCCACTGTGGGGTAAAGAATATCTAAACCAAGAGAGTAGAGGCTGAAGGCCCTGGACAGCAGAAGGAGGAGAAAGAAGCTGACTCATGAAAAACTGAGCACCCAACAACAAGCCACTGAGCAATATCCCTTGGGACTAGCATCCCAACACATCGTCTTCCTGAGGTCTCATTTCTTTTTGTTACTTGGGGAGACATGCCCTGAATGTCTGATCTTACCTGAGAATTCTTCAGTCTTTGCAACCAAAACAGACCAATGAAAGCACAGTCTGAAAATGGGGTAAGGGAAAAAGATTCTCCTCTGAGCACTGCCACGGTCGCTATGCCTATATGTACGTGTTTCACAGGGTCATACTTATCCTTCAGTCCTCATTAATAAAGACAGGCTCTGGGCTGCACTGCCTAGAGCTGAAACTCCATCATTCACGGGCACTGTGGCCCTTGGCAAACTACTTAAACCTCTCTGTGTCTCCGTTTTCTCATCGTTAAAGTGGAGATATGGTGTCTGCTCCATAGAGTTGTTACTAATTTTAAATGAGTCAATATTTGTAAAGTGTGTAGAACAGTGATTGCACCTAGTAAATATTTTATAAAAGTTTAAAGTAAAAATAAACGCAATTCTGTGAATCAAGTTTTGTTGTTGTTCAGGAATGAGGAACAAATTGGCTGAGGTCAAAGAATTAATTATGCTGCATATTGGACTAAGTCCCAAATCATGAGAGATGAACAAAAAGTTATAACAGTTTGAAAATCTGAGAGATGTCAGGGCCATTGGGAGAGCAGGTTTTTAGTAAGGCTTCCTGTCACCATGACTCTGCATACATTCTTATATCCATTTGCCTTTGCCTTTATTTTATAGGTAATACAAAATCAAATTCCAGAACTGCCAATCAACATGTTTTTATACACATCAATTAACTTGCAGGAACTACTGACCTTCATAACAGAGATAAGCACAATGGTTGGTAAGTTTCTTTTCTCATTAGAATTTTTATTGTTATTTAGTCTTTCTTGCATTGTGAGAGTCAAATTCCATAACTATTATTCCTTTTCTATACTCTTTTCAACATAATGTTCTATTAAAAACATTTCAACTGATTTCCATTTCATCTGCATGACAGAAAAGCCACAACTTTCTCTTTCTATTTTCCTTAGCTGTGGATTTATGTCTTAAGTAAACTGTTATTACTGAAAGGTCCAAACAAAGCTTTTAGCTGTGGCTGTCAAAAAACTTTTAAATTGGTTTTGTAACTGTCACAGCTTCATTTTGGCGCTGTCATTATAATTAGGTTGTTTTTTGTCTGAATGTCTATGTGTCCCTGTTGGTTCAGAGTCATTAAAATAATCACTTACAATGGATTTTGATATACTATAATCGTCCTTGCGTAGCTAGCTTTTTCCAAAGTAATAACTTACAAATATTAAATAAGAATTAGGGTGGTAAGTATGTGCAGTAGCTAGATTTAAATGTTAAAATCAGTGACTCTAGCCTTAAAGTTAGCGTTAGCGGCATGGTCCACTTCAACTCCATTCAATGCAACCAAAGTTTGAAACTGGCTATCAGTTTCCTTAACTTAAAAGGGCTGGCAATATTACATTTAAACTCATGCTTGTATTTATAGAACAGTCCAAATTTGCGTTCTTCAATTTTTAATTTTCTAATAAAAATTAATGCAAAGAAAGATGTTCAGGTTGAATCAGTAATATAAAATATTATATAACTTGAGGTTTTCACAATTGTATTGTTTAATATGAAAGTAGAATCTCTATATAGAGACAGATGCACACATGTGTGTGTTTATATATACACACATAAATATATATGTGCATATATGTTTTCAATTTGTATACTCAATATAAGACTCTTCAGACTTTACACATACTTTCAATTTTTAAACATTTCCTTCAATTGCAATATCCTTTTGGTTTACAAGTTTTGAGAATCAGACAAGTTTGGGATATGCTTTAGTTTTGTTTTGGTCCAACAGCTACTTATTTGTGAACATGACAAGTGAAATTACCAGAATACAAAGAGACAATAATAGAATCATCCCCAAGGCTGCAATATCTGTCAGGAATACTTTAGAGTCTTGTTATTCAAAGTGTGGTCCCTGGACCACCAGTATCCTGGAAGCTTATTAGAAATGCAGGATCGGGCAACGCCCTCGGGTCCCCTACCACTGTGGAAGCTTTTCTGTTCTCTCAATAAATCCTGTTTAAAAAAAAAAAAAAGAAAGAAAAGAAAGAAATGCAGGATCTCAGGCCACATTCTTGACCTACTAAATCAAAATCTGCAACTTTAACACAATCCCCAGGTGATTCATGTGCATATTAAAGTTTGAGAAGCACTGTTGTAGAGGATACTCCTAGATAGCGGGTTCACTTAGATGATCTATAAAATTATTCACAACTTTACAATTGCATTATCCTAAACCTAGAATGACTAAAACAGATTGTAACAGATACTGGCTGAGATACTGTAATATATTGGAATACACCAACACAAAAAGGGTCAAAACTTCCCCTTCCCCCATCCAAACTCCAAGATTAAAAAATCTACTAAATCTGTTTGACTTCATGAGGATGAAAATATGTGTTAGTTTTTCAACCAACTAGAGCGATTATGAAGACACCTTTATAGATTCTTTCAAAAAGGCAAGGAATGCAGTGGTCTCTAGAAACTGGAAAAGGCAGGAAAATCGTCTTTTCTTTTGAGTCTTCAAAAGTAATGTAGTCTTGTTGATGATACCTTAAGTTTAGCCTTGTGAAACCCATTTTGGATTTCTGACTGCAGAATTGTAAGATAACAAATTTGTGTCATTTTAAGTCACTAAGTTTGTGGCAATTTGTTACAGTAGCAACAGGAAAATAATACAGCATTGTTAATGATTTTGACAGACATCAGTCTCCTGTGAAACATGATTGTATACAAGTTCCCAGTGTTACAAAATTCTACCTAACCAAAGGATTTCACACAAGATGACTTGCCAGTAGGGCCTTCTGCAAAAGTTATCACTACAAATATGAAAGTCAAGATCACAACAGAGCTTCCATCTTGCTTTGTGTCAGAAAGTATGATGAAACAATGAGTCTGGAACAATGGTACCAAGTTCAATCCCAAGCAGAAGCACAAGGTCACAATTTTTATACTAATTATTTTCCCCCTTTTTTACTGTGACCCTGGTAAATGAGTGGAGGTTCATTTGGGGAGGGTTAGGAAGAAAGTTTAAATGATTAGTTTTAGGATTTTTATTTGCATAAGGAGATCCTTCATCAAGAAGACTGTCTTCCCTTCATTTAAGGGGCCTGGGAACTGGCTCAATGACAGAAATTGGATGAGGAGCCTTGATTGTCTATTGTGGTAATTCATGTCAGTTCTATGTTTAGAACACTTTCTCAAATAAATCAGATAAGAGTAGTAGGTAGATTTGCCATTCCAAAGATTTTCCAGTCAAGGCTTTCTCTTTTTTCCTTTGAATTTTCTCTTTTTATTTTGTTTAAGTTCAGGGAGTACATGTGCAAGTTTGTTACATGGGTATATCGTGTGATGCTGAGGTTTGGACTTCTACTGAAACTGTTTTCCAAATAGTAAGCATGGTACCCAACAGGTAGTTTTTCAACCCTGGCCTTCTTTCCCTCCCTCCTCTCTTTAGGAATCCCCTTTGTCTGTTGTTCTCATCTTTATTTCCATTCAAACACAGTGTTTAGCTCTCACTTATAAGTGAGAACATGTGGTATTTGAATCTTGAGTCCTGTTGTGAAAGGAACGTTCTCAAGAGTCCGTGATGTGCAAGCTAAACTTAAATAGGGCTTCTCATGCAATTATGATGGACACTAACAGGATACATTATTAAAACAAGAACTACTGTTTCTTTGCATGCTTGGCTTGTGCCAAGCATCACTGCAAGCATATTGCTTGCTCATGTAATAGCATCATTTAACTCTCAACAACCCTGTGAAATAGACACTTCTGCAGTCCCTTTTGCATATGGAGAAACAGGCTTAGAAAGTATAAGTAGATTTCTAAGCTCACAGAGTTAGGATGTAGTCTCAGATGTTTTGAGTCCAAGGCAGGTACTCTCGTGTCTTCAGACAGGCAGTCAAAATTCATCTCCTACTGTTCTATATATTAAAAGAGAATGAGAAGCAGCTTCCTCACCAAGTGTTTGTGGTTAAATAGAAGGTATAAGTATGTGAGCCCTATATTTGAAAGCTAAAGACAATCTGTTCCTTACTGAAAGGTGTACGGTTGTCATGGCTTAATGAAAAGTCAATTTTAAAGACAAGTGGAACTCAGTTTAAACCTTCTTATGTGCCCAATTTAACTTTTCTTTGACTTGGTTTTCTCATATAGGAAATGGGTACGATAACTTCTACATCTTTAGGTTGTAGTACAAACATAAATGAGATTATTTAGTGTAGTGTCTAGCCCATAGCAGGTGTCTTGACCTCAATAACCCTTATTACTATTTCTATACTGGAAAATACTTTAAATGAGGCAGGTTTGCTAGCTCTGGCATGAGGGAGAAGGATGGAGAATTGCTGAGCAGAGGTTAAAAACTTCCTGTGATTTGTAACCAGTATGAAACTGACACAAACTTTCTGTGGATTGAAACGGACACAAACTTTCTGTGGATTGAAACTGACACAAACTTCCTAAGGCTTGTAGGATATGAAACTAAAACAAAAAGCCTAGATAAAAGCCAGCACTCCCTACCCTCAAATGCGTTTCTCTTGAGATCACCCTCACTCCCCTTTCTCAGATGTGTTCTTTCATTTCAAATCAAAGCTCCTTCCTTTACTTTCTGTGATTTGTCCATGAATTCTTTGCTGTCACAGAGTCAAAAGCCTGGTCCCAAGTATGAGTTGAGGATTCCACCTCTCGGGAAGACACTTCCAACTCCCCAAGAAGTCATTCGCAGAAGCACACTGGGCCTAACTGGGTAACGCTGTTTCTCTCTCATGGAGGTGATCTTTCTCAAGACTGCCACTATCATCTTTGTGGTGAGTCAGCCCAGAGACTAGTCATGAAGACCTCCATTATCTGACAGGTTAGTGACCTCTGTTTTTCTGTCTAACGTTCTTCCTTTCATTTTCATGACTGTCCAAGAACATCTACAGCAAACTCCCTCCAATCTGGAATTCTCAGTTCTCTCCCGCTGGACTTCCGGCTCATCCTGATGGGTGATTTACGGAGGTGGGATGACTCACGCCTACACCAAGTAAATTAAGATATATCCAGATTTCCCCTGACAGAAAGCTTGTGGAGGTGGCAGAAGAAACACCAAGTCATGAAATGGCCAAATTCTTGGACATCAGGTTTTCCTTTCACTACGGGTAATCTCTTTTTCTCCTTTTTCTTTTACTTTGGGGAACAACTATTTCTTGTGCAACATATTTTTTGTCAGTCCCTTCCCTGCTCTATGCGCTGGCTTGTTTTCAATTGTGATGAGGTGAGACACTGGAATGAAATTTGTTATGTATGTGGAGCCCCCAACCATCAGGTCCCCAACCTCTGTTTGTTTTTTTTTTTTGAGTTGGAGTCCTACTCCGTTGCCCAGGCTGGAGTGCAGTGGCATGCTCACAGCCAGCCAGTGCCGACCTGCTGGGCTCCAGCAATCCTGATCCTCCTGCCTCAGCCTTCCAAGTAGCCGGAACTACAGGTGCACGCTACCACGCGTTCCTAATTTTTTGATTCATTATAGAGATGAGGTCTCACCAGGCTGCCCGGGCTGTCCTTGAACACGTGTGCTCAGGCAATCTCCTCACCTTGGCCTCCCAAAGTCCTGGGATTACAGGCTTGAGCCATTGTGCCTGGCTCAACCCCTGCTTTTGAATAGAGCTGGAAACGGCTGCATATTGAGACAACTTGTACACTGTTCTGATTCCCTCCACACAGGCTCACTTGGACTTACGGGTAATTTATCATCGTCTCTGTGGAGATCCCTTCAAGGTATCTGTGTCCTGGCAAGTTTTATTAGACAAATGGTTCAGAAATTACCACAAGGCAACCAGGTTTAGAAAAAGGTGCATAGTTTGGATTGCATGACCTAATAGAATCCTCTCTTACCTAATGTCCCAGAGGCTGCAGATGTCTGGGTAACACTAGGGCCCCAGGGATGCCTGGGTACATGGCTAGCCAAAGGATAGGGACACCTCCCTCCATGGCTTTGTCAGAAAACATCGCAGGACTCTAGGGATTCCTGGACGCCATAGTGCCTATGTAAGAGATGGGGACGCCTGATTCCCCAGTCGAGTTCTAAGTCTTCCCATGGAAGACTTTGAAGTTACTTCTTTTTCTTCTTTTTTTCCCCCTTATTTAGATTGACAGAACCCTCACATTCATCATGGAAAACATTTCTTTAACCACCGCTGACACCCCTGAGGTTTCATTCTTAAAAACTCCGATAGCTTTAAATTAGATAGTATCAAGAAAAAGATACTTATTTACTTCTATAACACCATCTGGTCTCAATATAAGTTAGACTCAGAGGCGATTTGGCCAGATAATGGAACACTAAATGATAATGCCACCTTGCAATGAGGTCTCTTCTGCAAATGCCAGGAAAAAAGGACAGAAATCCTATATGTTCAGACATTCATATCTCTGCATGGAGATCTTTACCTCTGGAAAAACTATCACCCTCGGTATGCCCACACCCCTGTAGATAAACCACACAGAGAACCAGACATTTTATTTGAGCCTATTTTAAGGGCTGTGCCCCCGTACCCCCAATCGCCACCTGGTCTTAGCTCTATGCCAAGGACTCCAGAACAGCGGGGAGTGCTACCAACCATTTCCAGTCCAGGTTCATCAGGGCTTTCTTCTCCAGTTAGTCTACTCCCCACCTCCCAATTTACTTTTCCCTCCTGGAGAAACGAAGCCCAGAGGGGGTGATTCGAAGTGGAGCTTCATAACTTCTAGGCCATTCTAAGCTATGCCCCCCTCAGAGAAGTGGCCAGTGGAGATGTCGGAATTATTCATGTTCACATGCCATTCTCCATGTCTGATTTAGCTCAGTGTAGACAGAACCTCCCATTTTCAGAAGACCCTACTAAGTTCGTGGAATAGTTTCAGGATCTCTCACTTTCATTTGAACTAACTTGTGATGATATCTATATTATTCTGTCTACTTTCTATACTCCGGAAGAAAAACATCACATTTGGACTGAGGCACAAGTCTATGCTAACGGCCTAGCAGCTAGACAGCCCAGTCAATATGCTGCAGGGCCAACATCAGTACCTAACCAAGACCCCTCATGGAACTATCAATAAGGACAGGCCAACGTGAGACACAGGGATCTATGGTGACCTGCCTTTTAGAGGGAATGAAAAGAGGAACCAGCAGGCCTGTAAGCTATAATAAAATTAGAGAAATTACTCAATGGAAAGATGAAAATTCAACTCTGTTTTGGAGATGACTGGTGGAAGCCCTTAGAAAGTGTACCAGTTGTGACCCCAGTACCAAAGAGGGTCCAGTTGTGTTGAGCACCCAGTTTATCAGCCAATCAGCCCCCGCTATTGGTAAAAAAAACTTCAAAAGTAAGCCGGGCTCGGTGGCTCAGCCTGTAATCCCGCGCCTTTGGGAGGCTGAGGTGAGTGGATTGCCTGAGCCCGCGGGTTCGAGACCCACCAGGGCAGCGAGACCTCATCTCTACAATAAATAAAAAAAATCAGCCGGGCGTGGTGGCGCATGCCTGTAATTCCGGCTACTCGGAAGGCTGAGGCGGAAGGATCGCCGGAGCCCAGCAAGTCGAGGCTGCGGTGGCCGGGAGCGGCCACTGCACTCCAGTCTGGGGACAGAGTGAGACTCCAACTCGAAAAAAAAAAAAAACAACTTCAAAAGTTAGCAATGGGACCCCACATTCCTATAAACTGGATGTTAGATTTGACTTTTGAGGTATTCAACAACTGAGAAAAAGCTGAGGAGGTTGAAAGTATCCATCCTAATAAAAGAAAGGACAAGTAACAGGCCCAAATGATAGCAGTTGCTGTTAGCACTGCTCTGAAACCTCAGGCTCACCTAAGAGATCAGGCTGGCTAAAAGCCCAACCAAACTAATAAGAAACCAGGTAATGACAATAACTGCTTTAGATTTGGGAAACCAGGACAATGGAATAAAAATTATTCCCATCAGGGTAACCCAACTGGACCCTGTCCTTGCCGCAAACAGGAAGGCTATTGGATAAGGGGTTGTCCTCAGCTCTGAAGGGAGAGGAGGACTCCAGAGACCATGATGGCTATAGCTGAGGATTGAAGGGGTCGGAGATGCCTGGTGGCTCCCACTAAAGACATAGTCATTACAACAGAGGAACCTAGGGTGATCTTTAATATAGCAGGCAATGGTATTGGTTTCTTCCTCTGAGTCGGAGTCTCACTCCGTTGCCCAGGCTGGAGCACAGTGGCATGCTCCCCACTACCACAGCCTCGACCTGCTGGTCTCAGGCAATCCTTCATTTCATCCTTCCAAGTAGCTGAAACAAAGGTAGGTGCCACCACGCCACCCAGCTAATTTTTTTTTTTTTTTGGATTTATTGTAGAGATGAGGTTTCATCAAGTTACGAGACTTGTCTCGAATCCGTGGGCTCAGGCAATCTTCTCACCTCAGCCTCCCAAAGTGCTGGGATTATAGGAGTGAGTCACTGCACCTGGTGTATTGATTTCTTAATTGATATGAGGACAACTTACTCTGTTTTTTGTTTGTTTGTTTGTTTGTTTTTTGAAGTCAGAGTCTCACTCTGTCGCTCAGGCTGGAGTGCAGTGGCACGCTCACGACCACCCCAGTATCGACATGCTGGGCTCAGGTGGTCCTTCTGCCTCAGTCTTCCAAGCAGCCAGAACAACAGGTGCAAGCTACCATGCCTGGCTAATTTTTTGATTTATTGTAGGGAAGAAGTCTCGCCAAGTTGCCCAGGTTGGTCTTGAATTCCTGGGCTCAGGCAATCCTCTTGCCTTGGCCTCCCAAGGTGCTGGGATTACAGGCATGAGCTACCGTGCCCAGCCCTACTCTGTTCTTAATAGTCAATCTGGACCCTTATCCTCCAAAAGCTGTACAAACATGGGTGTTGATGGGTTTCCAAAATGAAAATGCTTTACTCTACCTTTTAGTTGCAGAATGGGGGAAACATTTAATAACCTGTGAGTTTATAATCATGGCAAAATATCCCACCTCTTTGCTGGCATGAGATTTCTTGACTGTCCTTGGAGCCACCCTGCACCAAGTAGTTATAGAATCCTCTCCTTGTTGGCAATGCTCATTCTGTTTGAGGTTACACAAGAAGGTTCAACACCCCCTGAAATCTTACATCAGATTGCTTCTCAAGCATGAGATCAAGGAGTCCCAGGAAAGGTATTACATGCCAAATTTATGGTCATTTCCTTAAAAGAAAAAGACAAATTTCCACATAGGAAACAATATCTTCTCAAACCAGGGGTAAGACAGGCTCCAACTTCTTACAGAAAAATTGTACAACATGGAATCTTAACTCCATGTCAACCTCCTTGCAATACTCCTACTCTCCTTATACTAAAACCTAATGGGGAATACCATCTAGTTTGAGACCTTAGGGCTGTCAATGAGACCATAGGGCCCATTCATACAATAGTCCCCAATCCATGTATGCTATTAATCCAAATACCAGGAGAAACTAAATGGTTCACTACACTGGGACCTCAAAGATGTCTTTTTATGTATTCCCTTACACCCAGGTTTACATTATTTGTTTGACTTTGAATGGACTTCTGACCCTGGAACTCACATAACCCAATAGTACTCTGGGACTGTACTGCCCCAGGGTTTCAGGGACAGTTCCCACTTATTTGAAGATGTTCTAGCCCTGGAACTAAGAAAGCTTAATTAGAAAAACAGGGATATACTTCAATATGTAGATGGTATTCTAATCTATAACCCCAAAAAGGGACTCTGATAGAAATACTATTCAAGTCTTCAACTTTTTAGGAAAGAGAGAATACTGAATATCCCCATAAAACACCAGATTTCTAAGATAAGAGTCGAATATTTAGGCTATATTTTGACCCCGGGAAGTTGAACCCTGTCTGCTGACTGAAAAGAAGTCACTTTAAAGGTAGAGCCTCCATGACAGAAAAACAACTTAGAACATTCCAGGGTTTTGCAGGCTCTGAATCTCTGGATTTGGGGTTATTGCTAAACTGCTATATGAAGCTTTGAAAGGAATGGAACAGAAACCCCTTATCTGGACAGGGAAACAGCAAAAAGCATTTCAAATTCTCAAAAATTTATTGACCACAGCCCCAGCTTTGGGACTTCCTAACTTAGACAAACTTTTTTACCCTTTTTGTGTCTGAAAAAGAAGGCATAGCCTTGGGAGTACTTGCCAAACTTTAGGGACAACTCCTTGACCAGTAGCTTACTTTTTAAAACAGATTCTGTAGCTGCTGGCTGGCCAGGATGTTTACATGCTGTGGCTGCTACCACACTTTTAGTGGAAGAAAATACTAAGTTTACTTTAGGACAACCCCTTGAAGTCCAGACCACTCACTAAGTTCAGGGAGTCTTAGAAATCAAGGGACATCAATGGGTGACCAAAGGACACCTAACTAAATATCAAGCCCACCTATTTGATTACCCCAAAATAATTCTCAAGGTTTGTCAAACTCTAAACCCTTCCACCCTCCTACCCCTAGAGGTAGAATTAGAATTAATGTATTGTTGCATAGAAACCATAAATCAAGTCTGTTCCAATAGGCCAGATCTTAAAAATTCACCTCTAGGCAATCCTGATGGGAAATGGTTTACAGATGGAAGTAGTTTTATGAAAGATGGCATTAGAAGATTAGGATATGCAATTGTAAGTCTTCAACAGACTACAGAAGTACAATCTTTGCCAGCAAATACTTCGACTCAAAAATGGAATTTATTTCTCTTACATGATCTCTACAATTAGGGAAAAAAAGGATAAATATACAGGGGTGCCAAAAAGATGTACACTCATTTTAAGTCAAAAGATGTCATTAGTCAAATGAATGTTAATGTCACCACATGATAGGCAGGACAAAGAAAATGGCAGAAGCACGGTTGAGCAAACATCGTACTACACATTGCTACTGTAATTAAATTCAACTTTGAAAAGTAACACACAGATGACATCTTTTGAAATGTGTGTGTGTATATATATATTATATATATATATATATTTTTGTGTGTGTGTGTGTGTGTGTGTGTGTGTGTGCATCCCCTGTATATATAGTAATTCCAAATATACATTCCTTTTTTTCCATTCTTATGTGGCTATTTGGAAAATGAGAGGACTACTAACAGCTAACAGCTAAAAACTCTCCTATAAAATATGGTCCAAAGATTCTGTTATTGTTGCAGGCTGTCCAGGGGCTAACAGAATTAGCTGTCATTCATTGCAGAGGTCACCAAAAGGGAGACTCTTCCATGATCAGAGGGCCATGTCCTGGAAGATTAAGCTGCCAAAAAGGCCACTCTGGAATCCGTTTCAGAACTGGCTTAATGGCTACAGTCAGAAAATTTGAGACTGAGACCAGAATACACCCAATCTGTGATAGACTGGCAAATACAAAAGTGATAAAACAAAGAGCCCAGTGGCTGGTGGACACGGGGTCATAAGCTCATTATTCCTTCCACATGCCAATGGAAGATCATTACAGCATTACATGAATCCTCCAACTTGGGGAGAGATGCCATGACAAGTCTAGTAGTTCACATTGTCAGTGGGAAAGAATTATCTATCACTGTTAAATAAGTCACTAGGACTTGTCCCCTCTGCAGTCACAATGATTGAGGGGGAGGAAGTAGGCCATCCTGCCTCTTAAGATCTGTTCAGTGGAGAGACTTTTCCAGGTGAGAACTGGCAGATTAATTTTACTCAGATGCCATCTTTCCAAGGATTAAATTCCTGTTGGTTTATTGATACCTTCACTGTTGGATTGAGGCTATCTCACAAGACCTGAAAAGGCCCAAAATATTTCAAAGACTTTACTAAAGGAAACTATTCCCTGCTTTGGGCTCCCTAGGTCCCTATAGAATGACAGTGGAACCTCTTTTGTTGCAAAAGTGACACAGCAGTTATTCATTGCACTGGGAATTTCATATGATAGCCGTACATCTTGGAGGACTCAGTCGTCAGGCAAGGTGGTAAAAGTCAACCGTCACCTTAAGAAGCCCTTGGCCAAGTTATATCAGAAAGCTTCAGAACCTTGGTTAAAAGTGTTGCCTATAGCCCTCCTTAGAGTTAGAATGGCCTCTAAAGATACCTTATGATTCGGTCCTTTTAAAATGCTATATGGAAGGACTTTCTCACCTCAGAAATTCTTATTGATCCAGAGACAAGGGAATTGGTTAAACATATAATAAATCTGGGATAGAAATCTGGAACTCTTGCTAACAAAAATTGTTCCAGGAGACCCGGTCTTATTGAAAACTTGGAAAGAAGGGTCACCAGCTCACCAGCTCCAATAAAAAGGAAAGACCCTTATCAAGTACTATTAAGTATCCCTACTGCACTTAAATTAGAGAGAATTGCCAGTTGGGTACATCTTTCTAGGGTGAAACCTGTTCCTCTGGGGTTTCCACAAGACCCTGTGCCAACAACTCAGGACTAGGAATACACCTGTGAGCCTGAGGAGGACCTAAAGTACCTATTCAAGAAGAAACCAAGAAGCCAAGACTAAAAGAGTTAATATTACCCCAACATAAGGTAGCCCGTATACTAGGATTTATATTCCTAGGAGCTATTTTTGTTGTTCTTGTTCTCAGCCTTACTTTCTTCCTACCATGTACACCTGTAAGCAATTATTTCCAATATGAAAATTTTACTCTTTGTAATGTTGCTGAATAAAATAACTCTTTCTTTGGGTGAATGGGAACACAACTCTGTAATAAATATTTCTAATATTCTAGCAGTAGGAAATAATCTTCATGACTTTGCATATGTTATCAACATCCACAACAAAATGTATCTACTTTTAATATATGCCCACAAATCTCTCATAACTTAACATAACTTGGACACAGGGAGCTCAAAAGGCCAGCAAAATGAATACCCCTCAAAATTATCTTGATGTCTGGCCCCTTTAGCCTCCTCTGGATAGCTCTCACTCCCAGGTTCAAACTAGCATCTGTAGGCATCAGTCTACTACTTTTACTGCTCCTCCTTCAATTCTTCCTGCTGCCCCTGACCACATGGATACTGTGACCATACTGCTCTATTTATGGGGAGTCTCCCAGCTTGTACAATCTTCCCCTTAACTTTTTACACCTCTCACAAGTCCCAGCCTAACACAACCCTATTGATGTTCAATTGGAAATGCAGATTTAGATAAGCAAAGGGGACCAGGCCACGAAAACAACTGTAAAGTTTGAACAGGCCTAGAACCCGTATCTTGGAGAATCTTGCTTAAGATCCCCACAAGTAAGGTCCCAACAAGATTCAGTTATCCTGGTCTCAATGGAAGGCTTCTCACTTCCAAATGCCATGGCTCTCCTCTTTGGGTAACCAGTTAAGTATACGGTTTAACAGCACCCAGCCCTGTTATGCCTGTACATCCTTGGGTATATGTTTTAGTGTGGCACTAGAGAAAACAAGATATCTTATAAAGGAGGTCTTTCCTCTTTCCAAATGCCCCTTAGTCTATTCCTGTATTGACAATGTACAAGTCCAAGGCAAATGCACAATAGGGTTCATGGGACAAACAGAAATAGGTGCCACCATCTATAACATTGCTCATCAAATAAACAAAAGAGTAATTGGACTTATCTTAGCAGAAGTGGCTCAACTATAAGATCAGCAGCCCCCTGGGGTGCTTTCATATACCATGAATCAACCCTAAGAAACCCAACCCAAACCACTGTTGCTCTAGCTTTCAACATGGGCCAAGTGTTAAATAATATCTGAGAATCCCTATACTCTCTGGCAAATGTAGTCCTTGGTAATGGGCTGTGCTTATTTATTGACAGAGTAAGGCGGTATTTGCACTGTTATTAATAAAACTTGCTGCACTTACATAAACACTTCTGAACAAATTGCAATCAACATTAAAAAAATTGTATGAACAAGTTATCTAGCTGCACAGATACAACCAAGGCACTCACTCTAATTACATTTGGTCAGCTATCAAAAAAATGACCTCCCAAGTGCCATCTGGTTTTTACTATTTCTAGGCCCATTAGTAACCATCCTGCTGCTTATCTTTGGCCCATGCATACTTAATTTGCTTGCCAAGTTTGTGTCTTCTAAGTTACAAAGTTCCATGTTAAGAGGATGGTCATGCAAGGATTTCACCCATGCCCAGACACAAATCCATCTCCTGAGAACACCATCACTCTGGGACCCTTAGATCAGATAGCAAAAGGTTTCTGTGCCCCAAGTAGGCAGAGACAACACCCATAAATCATGATGTCACAGTTTCAGGAGACAGACCTTCATCCCTCATCACCCTTGATGAGAAAAGGGTTGGAAATCTCTGAGGGGTGAAATGAGACAGATTAGCTAGCATAAACATGGGGGAATAGAGAGTTACTGAGCAGGAAGTAAAGAGGTTAAAGACTTTCTATAATATGTAACTAGTATAAAATGGATACAAACTTCCTATGGCTTGTAACTGACATAAAAATCCTCAGCAAAAGCCAGCACTACCTACCTTGAATGCATCTCCCTCTTGGAGATTGCCCCACTCACATCTCTTGGTTTGCATTAAAGCTTCTTCCTTTACTTTCTGTGGCTTGTCCTTGAATTATTTCCTGGGAGGAGTCAAGAGCATAAACCCGGGTACTGGGGGAGGAACACACCTCTTGGTACAGGTAAAGGAGTATACCTCTCAGAAAGAGACTTCTAGTTCCTTAAGGAGTCGGCTGCAGCAAAATGCAGGGTCTAACTGGGCTTTCTCTTTCTCACTGAGGTAAACCTTTCCAAACACACCCCATCATAAGGATTTCAAGGTAGAGATGCAATCAGTTGCTTATGGGAAAGGTACGAAGATATAACATGGGAAATCAAGTGGAAGACCTTGAGGCAGACCATGAACATTTATAAAAAGTCTGAAGCTATTTCATTTTTTGTGGTGTAAATAAGTACTTCATGGGAACTCTATTATATTTCTCCATTAATTTTTCTTATGAAACACTGCCTGAAAGAATCTGAAGACTGTAGATAAACACACAGCAAACCAAAATTGCGACCTTGAAGGTTACAACAAATATAAATTAGGACAATGAATAGTACAGCTCAGAAATCAGATCTTTCTTTAAATTGCTGCTTGAGTGAAAAAAAATAACCTACCTTAGTAAAAAGTTTCATCCACTGAATATTGTATCAGTCATATACTAAAAGTTGTATTTTAATTGGATTTGAAAATAAACACTCTTAGAGAACGATGCAATTATAAAATGAGATTCTTAGAAACCATCTTGAATATGATCCATGAACATAAGAATACAATATAAAAGACTAAATGCATAAAACCTAAAATAAATCTTCCATTTGCTAGCAGTATATCTTTCTCTTTTCTTATTTAGAGCACATATGGATATTTATTACTTCTACAATCAATGTACAGAATAATTTCATCTGATACAAAAGTATGTATTAAAAAGATAACATTTATATCAATACCAAAAACAGAACAATGGCTATCCTTAGAGACTGCCTTTCCAATCTGTCTGTCCCTCGTATTTCCTTCGAGAGCCAGGAAAGAAGAAAATCTACAAGTAATGCCCCACAAAGGCACTGGGAGTCTAAGATATCTGTTGACATGTAACCACACCGTAACAGTGGTTTGCTCTCTTTCTTGGAACAGAAAGCTGAAGAGTAAGGGAAGCCTGAACAGCGGGAAGTCAAACCATTAGAAGACAAAATAGGGGTTTCATAAGACCCTAGTATCTCTTGTCCAAGAGTATCGTCTTCACTCTATTCTGTAAGAATAAAGCTATATGTCAAATTGTAAATTGACAAATAAATATTAGTTATTCTTGTCCGTATTTTTCAATCACCAGCTCATGACTCTACAACACAAACTAGATTTTAACAAGAAGAAATATATGCTTGATGGAAAAGAAACACTACTAAGCAGGATTATTTTACTAGGCTATTGATTTTCAATTTTTTTTTTTAGCCTGTATGGGAGACCCCAGAGGCCTCCAATGGAATCCACCTCCTTATATTCACAGCCTTGATGATATCCGCAGCACTGACTCTGGACCCAGCCATGTGACTTGCTTTGGTTAGTAGATGGTAGCAGAGGTGAAGTAAGCAGAAACTTACTCTTGCACCCCGAGCCTATCCTGCTGCATAGGGGCCACAGCCTTCTTCACCTCAAGTGACAGCCAGCTATGCCCAGAAGCAGAGATGCCAGCTGCTGGGTGGTTAACTGCAGATTCATAGGTGAGCTAGGCTGTGGTTAGCTGAAACTGGCTCAGATTAGCAGGGCTGTTTATCTGATCCACAGATTCATAAGCAAAAGTTTCCCACTTAGTTAGCCACTTAGTTTTGGGGTGCCTTGTTTAACAGAAGTTAATATACCCACCATGCTGGCTTCCCCATCCTGGGCATTTGTGGGGGGATCCAAAAATACTCGGAATTTATTTATTTAAAAATTATGCATTTAGTCTTACATGTTTAAACTTCAGTCACCTTTAAAATACTCTCTGTTTGATGCAACACACCTATCGAGATGCTTTTCCCACTGCTCAAAACAGTTTTTGAATTGGCCAATTTTGATGCCTTTTAGTGCTTCTGTCGTTTTTTATTTCACCTCTTCCACATTGGCAGAACATTTCCCTTTGAGGACTTTTTTCATCCAGGGAAATAAAAAAAGTTGCTTGGGGTGAGACTGGGTGAATAGGGAGGGTGGGGTACAGGGGTCATGCTGTTTTTTGGGTCAAAAACTGGTGAACACTCAGTGTGGTGTGGGCAGGTGTGTTGTCATGGTGGAAGAATCAGCCACCTGTTTGCCACTACTTGGGATGTTTCTTCCACAAATTGTGATGCACAACAATATCAGCTGGTACACTGATGTCAATGGGGTGTTAGAACATGTACCTAGTTGGGGGCACGTGTACTATATGGGGCCTGCCCTCTGAAAACTAATTCTGTTTTTTTTTTTTTTTTTGTGGTTGGTTCCCCCCTCACATAGCTTACCTGCATTACTCAGCTTATTAGCATTGAGGTGGGGTGATGTGATTGGTTCTCACCACTAGAACAGAAATGGAAGTGGTGTGTCACTTTGTATAAAGAATATGCTTTTTCAGAACTCTCACTCTCTCTTTTTCTGTCTGCAGTGACCTTGGAAACTATGTGCTTCAGACAGAAGCATCAAAAGATAACAGTTTTTTGCAGATAAAATGTCACAATTTATTTACACATACATGTATGTGTGTATATGCCATCTCTGACGAAAGGTGATGGGGACACAGTCTCAAGTGTGTGCATTTCTCCTCAACCTCACGTGTAGTAATATCATGTTGGTGGCTTGAAATTAGCCATGGTGGGAACATTTGCACCATGGAAAATGGCAAATGTTATATCCAAGGCTCCCCCATTTTAACTTGATTGTGATCCACCCAGCTGCCTCAGCTCTCCTGGTATCTCTCAGAAGCAGTATTCTGCAGCAGGATATTTGAAAACTTATGCATTAATAGTAAAGAGTGACCCTTGTGGGAAGGGGAAACTATTTCATGGGCCTTTTGAAGATGTTTAGCCTTGTTATTTTAAAATGGACCATTATATATAGTCCCATTCTTCTGTTTAGAGACTCCTCATGACTCATAGTGCCATGGCAGTCACATAGATATGATGCCTTGCTAAGCATTAGAAGCATGCAAAGACTACTTCTGGGCATTGGGAGAAAGCTGTGAACACTACAGGGATCTGGATATATTAGTTGAAACAATAAATGTTTAAAATGAAACATTTCCTATAACTGATCCAATAAAACCATCTTTCTTGAATTGATTTAAACCATGGTGTATTATCTTTATGAAAACTTCATTTAGGACAACATGTATTTTCTGGAGGACAATGCCATAATGGATATCCAAGATTTAAACTACCTTATCTTAATAGAACGCTACTTAAAAATCTCCTGTTTCCTCAAACTTTGAGGCCATACATTTATAGATTAGTGAAAGAAAGGAGAAGCAAATGAAGACATGTACAAATACCTTTCAATTATCTAAACTGTATTTTATGGATTAAGCCCCTACATGACTTTATTATTGACTGAAAAAACATTAAGAATGAAAACGCTAAAATCTTGGCTTTTCAACAATGAAGTGTTGGCCTTGCTTACTTGGCTGGACAGGAATAATAATAAAATTAGAAATATTAATTCTCCCATAATACTTTGCTCTCATGTTCCCTGGTATCTATAAAAAGAGTAGAAAAAACACATCAATGATTTTTTTTTTATCCTAGTGTTTCTACAGACTTCAGTACTGACTTCCTACAATGCTGGACACATAGTAGATTCAACTTTTGATAGGAATCAATTATCCCCATGTACTGAATTGCTCATGGGGCATTTGCTGCTTCTTTTTAAGGAAAGTAGCCCCAAGAGCTGTAGATTTCTTTATCTCTTGTATTAAATGAATCAATATTGATATGCTTGACAATGTGATTGAACTATAAGCCACACTCCAAAAAGGCAGCTTCTTTCTGTCTTGGCAAGGTCTCCCAAAAGAGGGATGCTCTAAACTAGATGATGATCCCAAGACCTTTTCCTCCCAACCCTATCTTTAGGATGTATTATATAGGAAGAGTAAAATAAATGAGGACATTCAAGTGCAAGTAACACAATCTTGTTGCTTCAAGTAATGAAATCTCTGGCTTGTATATTCTAAGAAGCTGCCCTTTTCCACTTTGTGTACAAGGAGATCCAGAGTGATGGCTTCATTGTACATGCTCTGGCAATAAGCCTCTGCCAACGACAGTCACCAGGGCTGCCCCTTCCTCGTGATCCTCTGATTCTGACTTAGAGTCAAGTATAAGTGAAATGCCAGAGTACAGACACCAACATTTTTTATTTTTCTCAATAAAGCTCCACCTACCACAGTTACTGAACGACCTTGACAGATTTTGACAAAAGGTGCTTTCTTAATCTGGGTGATCAGTATTATTGCAAGTTTTCCTTCTATCCTGCCCTCATAGGTGCTTTAGTGAGGAATTAGAAAGAACTACAATAAGGATGCTAGATTAGGGACACTTAACACCATGATAGTTTTAAGATCCTTGGAGACACTTCAATTGACGTTCCCATAGTTAAATTTTTACATTTGAATCACTTGAAATTTACCTTTTTATATTTATCTTTATTTTTGGTATTAAATGGTAGGCAGTTGAACCCACAACTTTTGTTTGAAGCTCAGAAGAGAAATTACAAATTCAAAAATGAAATTAGCTGTCATTTTTTATACACGGTGTACCTAATTTGATGTAAGACCTCATATTTGATATTTGATGAATGCATACATGATGTAATTTTGATGATACATAGTATCTTTTTTGGGGGGGTTGGAGTCCCGAACTCCATCGCCCAGGCCTGAGTGAGTGGCATGCTCAAGGCCATCCCAGCGTTGACCTGCTGGGCTCAGGCGATCCTTCTGCCTCAGCCTTCCAAGTAGCCTGGAACTATAGGGGTATGCTACCACACCTGGCTAATTTTTTATTTATTGTAGAGACGAGGTCTCACCAAGTTGCCTGGACTGGTCTCAAGCCCATGGGTTTAGGCAATCCACTCGCCTCAGCCTCCCAAAGTGCTGGGATTACAGGCTGAGCCACTGAGCCCGGCCCATAGCACCATTAATGAGAGATTCATTTTGAGATATTTGAAGTATTTTAAAAAGACAGCAAAACAAACTTTAAGGATTGAACTGCTAGATATACACAAAATGACTTACATTTTAAACTATGCCCAAACCTGCCATCAGCCTTAGAGTGCAGGAGTCACATTGCTCCTCCAAATGCTTCTACTGCAGATAGTGTTGAGCACAGAAAATACACAGCAGTTTAAAAGCCTGGCTTAAGACATTAAAGAAGATTGAATATTTAACCTGGAAATCAAGACTTGCAAGAAAAACAACTCATCTTTCAGTTTTTTTAAAGTTAACAATGCAACAAACATTTGATAGAAATTTGTCTCCAGTGGACATCTTTTAAATTCCTGGAATAAGCTAGCACATCTCCTAATTAATATGTTTGTAAGTACTGAAGAGTCTCAGGACTGATTAAGACTGGAAGATGAAAATATAAACTGATATAGGAATTTATTTTGAGATAATCTGACATGCAAATCATTTTTAAAGATTCTAAATATTTCTTTCAATATGCCTTAAAAATCAAAGAAGCAAAACTAGTAATAGTAAGAGAGATCAGCTGTAATGTAATCTTTTTTTTTTTTTTTTTTTTTTTTAGTTGGAGTCTCACTCTGTTGCCCAGACTGGAGTGCAGTGGCCGCTCCCAGCCACCGCATCCTCAACCTGCTGGGCTCCAGCGATCCTCTGCCTCAGCCTTCCGAGTAGCCAGAATTACAGGCATGCGCTACCACACCCGGTTGATTTCTTGATTTATTGTAGAGATGAGGTCTTGCTGCCCAGGTAGGTCTCGAACCCGCGGGCTCAGGCAATCCTCACCTCAGCCTCCCAAAGGCGCAGGATTACAGGCTGAGCCACCGAGCCCGACTTAATCTTATTTTTTATTATAATATGCCTGACCTTCTGATTTCTACTTTGAATATAAGTATTATTTAAAGTATATCTCTCTATATAAAATCAGGATATATTAGATATGTATTGAATATGTGTATATATTTAGATAGATGTATATGGAACATTTAGAACTGAGGGTTTATACAACTGGTCCCTTTCTTTAGTTGATTTGTTCATAAGTGGCTTCAAGACTACAATAGGCTTTTTCAATTAGCCTTTTAGCAACTTTATTTTGCCTTCAGCTATTTTAGTTTTCCTGTTTTGAATCTCATTCCAGGTAATTGTAGAATAATTGTTTTTATATTCACTTTAGAGTCCAGCAAGTCTTTGCCAGGTGCCTGCCAGGTGAAAGAGACAGCAAAGAAGAAAAAGAAAAGAGAGTGGTCCAACATAATCAAAGAATCAGAGTCACTTTGCTGAGGAAGCTTTGTTTGGCTTGGTTTTTGAGGGCGGATATGAGGATAGAGTGGAGATGATGATTTACAAAAATCTGAAAGACTGACTTAATAACAGAATTGATCAGATCAGGTTTGGAAAGGATAAAGGGAGAGGCATCATGCGTTGGTTTTCAGGTTTCTGGCAATGCAGGAAAAGCTGGAGTTCTCTGGGAATGGGTCTGGGAGAGAGGCACATTTAGTTTTAGATATGAAAAGAGTGATATGTCTGTGTGAATGCCTGGGAAACAGGCCTGCTGGACATTAAGGGAAACATTTCTAAGACCCAGGAAAGAAAGCAGGGCTGGACCTAACGGCTGCAAGTCACTGGGTTATGGGCATGCAAGACAGGTGACTTCCTGGAAATGAACAGGTTATCCTGAGGTAATGAGTAGGGTTGGTAGAGAGTGATTATTGCAATGATAGTCATTTCTACAGTCTGAGGGACCCACTGAATCCCACATACTGTACTAGGTATTTTAAATATAGTATATCATTTCCAATTCTTACAAAGCCCTGTTATTATTTCCATTTTTTAGGTAAAGAAATTGAGGCACAGAGAGACTAAGCAAATTGTCCCAGATGCTCCTCAGCCACACTGTCTTATTGGACCACACTGTCTTCTCACACAGGTCTGTGAGTACAGAAGAGGTTAGTTTCTGGTTGGACTCAGTGGTTCATGCCTGTAGCCTCAGATCTTTGAGAAGCTGGATAGAATACGCTTGAGGCCAGGAGTTTGAAACTAGCTTGGGCAACCTAGGGAGATCCTATCTTTACAAAACTTAAAAAACATTAGCCAGGCACGGGGTGCTCACCTGTAGTCCTAGCTACTTGGGAGGTTGAGGAGGGAGGATTGCTTGAGCCCAGGAGTTCAAAGCTGCAGTAAGCTATGATCAAGCCACTGTACTTGAGCCTGGGTAACTCCAGAGTGAGACCCTGTCTTTAAAATGAAAAAAAAAAAGTAAAAGAAAGTTACTTCTGGAAGGAACCTACATTCTCAAGGAATCCATCAATTCTTGAAATTGTCCACTTGTGCTAAGTTCATTAAGAAGGCAGAAGTGCCCAGAAAGTCACTTCATCACCTGAAATACACACATCATACAGGCCACCTTTCCCTAATCCCAGGCTTCAACAGAAATATTTTCAAAGAGCATTAAAACACTGCAGGAGTAATTTTGTCGCCATTTGACCTACTTATGCAAGAGCTTGTCACCTCTGTTCTTTGCAGAAAGAGGCACAAATGAGATGTTACAAGAGAAACAGTTCCGTCATGCCAGATCTCATGCATATGTACTTTCATTTTCTTGTCAGAGACATTTTTATGATAACAGATTTCAGGGATGTGTTGGAAAATGGCTCAAAAGTGTACAGCCACCTCTGTGTCATATTGTCAAGAGAGGGAAATTCCTACCTGAGAAGCAGGGGGAAAATGACTTGTCATAGCAGCTGCTGAAGAATGAGGGTCCAATTTAACAGAGTTCTGTTTATCATGATTAGAGTGACCCTTTCATGCAGCAGTTGCTTTTGCTAAAATAGAGTTTAAACAGCTATGCAACTTGTTGATTTGATGCTAAAAGGGAGAATTGTAAGTGATCATTTTTTTGAAACACACTTAAGTACATATTGAAGACATTTTCTAAATTGTTTCTTTAATACCACATAAAAGAACTGCTTTATTGCCAAAAACGGGAGAGATGCAAAGTGTAAATCCATGTGTTGAGCATTATTACTTTGGATTTATCTTTATATCTGATATTTTAATGTTTTCTTGTTGAAACATAAGCAATATACCCTTTAGAAATTTACAGAACTTCTTAAGATCGTTTAGAATAATTAACAAATAAATAGGCAAATGAGATAAATAAGCAATCTACAGAAAATATAAGTGGCCCATGAGTATATGAAAAAATGTTCAACATCCGTAGGCTGCAATCAGGGAGATGAAAATTTAAGATTATGAGATACCATGTCATGCCATCAGATGCAAAAGCCTGTAACATGAAGTGTAGCCAAGGATGTGAAACAATGAGCATTCTCACAAGTTGGTATTCGACATCAAAGGGGGTATTTATCATCTGGGGAGCCATTTGACAATATCTCATAGAGTCAAAGGTGTTCATATGCTTGAACCCAGAAATCATTCTCCTAGCTATATATGCTAGAACACTTCTCTCATGTGTGCACAAAAAGGCATGGACAAGAAAGATTTTAGAATGTCTGCAATAGCATAACAACTAAAAAAAAAAAACATTCAATGTCCATCAGTAAGAGAATGACTAACTGAACAAACAAATTGGGGTATATTTTTATGGCAAGATAATGTATAGGGATGACAATGAAGTGGTTAAAAATATAAGGTAGATTGCCTGAGATGAAATTCCTATTCAGAAATTAGCTATGTGACCTTCATTAAGTTACTTATCTTCTCTGTGCCTCAACCTCATTATTTGTAAAACAGATCATACTAATACTAACATTTACGGTGGTGGTGTAAGTATTAAATACTTTAACACCTGTCAAACACTATGTACCTGACACATAGTGAGTGGTCTACAAATGTTAGCTATTAAAATTTCTAATGACAGACACAAAGCTATTTATCCTATCTGTGTTTCTAAATTATTTAAGCATATATATAGGCCAGGTGCGGTGGCTCAAGCCTGTAATCCCAGCACTTTGGGAGGCCAAGGTGAGAGGACTGCCTGAGCCCACAGGTTCAAGAACAGCCTGGGAAACTTAGCAAGACTTCTTCTCTACAATAAATCAAAAAATTAACCAGGCATAGTAGCGCGCACCTGTACTTCCAGCTGCTTGGAAGGCTGAGACAGAAGGATCGCCTAAGTCCAAGAGGTCAATGCTGGGGTGGCTGTGAGCATGGCCACTGAACTCCAGCCTGGGTGACAGAATGAGACTCCAAATCAGGAAAAAAAAAAAAATATATATATATATACACACACACACACACACACACATAATATATATACTTATATATGTTATATGTATATAAATGATAGGAAATTGACTTATTATATCATAAAATAGCACCAATTTACGGACTATTCATTTATAAGGACGTAGAGGCTATGTGGTGTTTCATTAAACAAATTATCTTATACAAGATTATTTGAGCATCAGGTCAGACTGTAGGAGCCTATTTCTGTAGCTTTGAATATATGTCTCAAGTCTTGCAAGACTTAAAAGTTTAGTATGGAAAATTATTCCCGAGGTATAACCACTGCGGTCAAGTATCACACTTAATATGATCAAAGAGTTATGTCCCCTCTCCACTCACTTCACTAAGCAGATGACGGTGGTTGAATAATAGTTTCAGCAGACAAAGATAGGGCAAAGTTTTTAGTGAGAATTAATAAGGAAGGCTTTCAGTTACTTTGGGTTTGTGCTGTGGGAAAATCTAAAACTTTGCTGAAGTGAACCTGCTGCTTTCATTTCAACTCTCATGACCTACTGCTTCTGGCCAATGTCTCCCGTTTTTAGTGGCCTACTATGAAACTGTATTTTCTCCCAGTTCACCTTCACCCTTGGGTGTTTTCTCGTGAGTCTCTTAAGGATCCTTGATTGGGAGGCCATCAAACTCAGGCACAAACTCAGCCATATTTGGGTCATATACAAAAAAACAGAATAAAACTAATGTTCAAGATAAGAAAATAGAGGCAGATACATACACAGAAACAAAGAAAAATCATGTGACCCAAACAGAGAGCAAGGAAGGCTGGATTATATTTGGAGTAAATACTCTATTTGAACATATGGTCTGTTCTTTGCAACCAAATAATTCTTGACTTAAAACCTAAATACTCACTAATTCTCAAAAACCCAGGAAAGAGATATTATCCACATCTTACACAAACTTTTTCAGTATCACACCACTAATAAGCAGCACAGCTGTTTCTCTAAGAGGCTACAAAAGCATGATTTACATTCCCTCAACAAAGATGCTTATATTGGGTATTTATTCAGAAAGGGAAGATACAGATGTCTCTAGGTGTGGAGGCAGGGGTGGGAAATGAGGCGGTCACTAGACGCAGTCGTAGCTCAAAAAGGAAAAGAAGTCCAGAATGGAGCTTGGCTTATTCATGTTCCGTTTTACCAGTCACGTTTCCCCCATATTATGGACCAAAAACAAGAATGGGGGACCCTAGGTGACAAGTATATCGGCCATGCACAGGAAAGTGGAGAAAAAATCAGAAATACATTCCAGGCAGGACAAAAGGTGGAGGGTTTGTTTCAGGGGCTACAGGACACTTGCTTATTTTTTCTTAGGAATTAATTTATTAAGAATTGCATATAGTTACCATGATAAATATCTTATTAAATTTAGTCTTATTAAATATGGCATAAATTCCATTAACTAGATAAACATGAGAAATATCCTAGCAAAATCAATATAACAGACAGTAGGTTGATTAACTAACAATTTCAACAGGTGGCATTAGAGAGCTCACCACGTATAACTTACCAGGCCAACAATTCATTTTTTCTAGTCCTTCTGCTCTGAACTTGTTGTTTTGTGATGAAATTTACAAGTAAATGTATTTTCATTTCTTATAAAAACAGATAAACACACTAAGAGTACTAAATTAAATCTTTTCCTTGCAGGACAGAATATTGCTTTTATTATAATTATAGCTATGATTATAATTATAATTTGTGTCTCATAACACAGAATAAATTTGTAGTTCTAAATTGCAGACCAAAGGTACCTATATTTCCCTCTACAAATGGCTCTACGGAGCCTATTTTTCTGTAGGAGAGTAAGAAGATCTCTACGTCCCAATTCATTTGAATGTCTTTATAACCAATAGATGGAAAGAGGAAACAGAAATAACAGAATCATTTGTTATAATGTAAAATATAACGCCGGGCTCGGTGGCTCAGCCTGTAATCCCGCGCCTTTGGGAGGCTGAGGTGAGTGGATTGCCTGAGCCCGTGGGTTCGAGACCCGCCTGGGCAGCGAGACCTCATCTCTACAATAAATCAAAAAATCAGCCAGGCGTGGTAGCGCATGCCTGTAATTCTGGCTACTCGGAAGGCTGAGGCTGAAGGATCGCTGGAGCCCAGCAGGTCGAGGCTGTGGTGGCCGGGAGCGGCCACTGCACTCCAGTCTGGGCAACAGAGTGAGACTCCAACTCAAAAAAAAAAAAAAAAAAAAAAAAAAAAAAAAAATATATATATATATATGTGTGTGTGTGTGTGTGTGTGTGTGTGTGTGTGTGTGTGTGTGTATGTAGAAATGTAGGGAAACAATAAAATAGCCCTGTTCTTGTTTGGTCCAAATCACTGCTCACTTGGATATATAAAGTTATCGTAGATTTATGCCTGTCATGTTTATACATAAATGTGTGTGTGTGTGTGTGTGTGTGTGTGTGTGTGTGTGTGTGTGTGTGTGTATAGAGAGAGAGAGAGAATAAACTATTACACATGAAATGCCCAACATCACAAAAGTATCAGTTACATCGTGGGTTTAATTTAACAGTTGTGAGGAAGGTTAAGCCACATTGATCAATCCTGTTTGATAAGTTATCTAATGACCTATACTAATTAGACAAGGATACAGAAAACAGAAAAGAAAGTGAAAATTATAATCCATAATACCAATGAAGAAAGTTAGAGAATCCAAAGCAATTTAACTGAAAACAAGGACAGAGATGATTTTGTTTTCACTCACTTCCTTTATAAGGGGGTTTGAACCAGTCTCCAATTTTGCTGAGCCATGATTTTAAAAATTTGAAATTTTAAAAGCATAAAATACATTGAAAGAATGTTTTGAAATAGCTGACGTTTATGCACTACTTGTTATTATACCATCTTTGTGATCTGAGGTTACATTATTATAATTTATTTCATGGGCCATCCAAACAAATGTCATCTTATACCCAGTAGGTAACATAAATAACATAAGTGAGAAAACCAGGCCTAGAGTCACGTGTTAAATACACTGGGACAGGCTTCATGTCTACAAAGAAACAAGTTAGTTTCTCATTGTTTTCGGCAATCACTGGGTATTTTAAAAAATTCCTCGTATGCATTTATTGATTCATTTATTCATGTACTTGCATATGTCTTTGTACATTTATATATTTATGAGTTTATTTTTATTTTCCCAATATAGAATCATGAAAAGGAAAATATTTTCCTGCTCTGAGAAAAAAAATGTATGAATTCATGGGTAAATTAAGCACTTCCAGTGCTGTGAAGACAATGTGAAGAATTGGGAAACTGAGGCATAATGGCAACTCTGCGCCAGCTAATGTGGTAACTATCACCCTGCTCTGGCCAACTAGAGCCAGGTGGAAATTAAAGGCCTGTGTTGCCAGATGATCCTGTTTCACAATAGGGGTAGGATATATAAATTTTCATGTAAAATACTGTTTTTTTAAACTTTGAGTCAAATTTAAAAACAAAGTTCCACTCTAAGAACAAAACTAGCAATTCCTAATGGTCAGGGTCTCACTCTGTTGCCCAGGCTGGAGCACAGTGGCATGATCATGATTCACTGCAACTTCCAACTTCTGTGCTGAAGTGATCTTCCTGCTTCAGCCTCCCAGGTAACTGGGACTACAGATGTACACCACCACACCCGGCTAATTTTTTGATTTTTTTGGAGAGACAAGGTCTTGCTATGTTGCCTAGGATAGTCTCGAACTCTTGGGCTCAAGTGATCCTCCCACCGCCACCTCCCAAAGTGTTGGAATTACTGACGTGAACCATTGTGCCCGGCCTAAATAACTAATTATAACCTTTATTTATTTTATTAAAATTATGATAAACACAAAGGAAAAGTATAGGATGATATGAAAAAATTTAGCAGAGGTACCTGGCTTATCTTTTGCAATTAAGGAAGATTTCCTTAAGGAAGTGACACTTGATTTGAGCTCTGAAGAATGAGTGAGAGACAGGTAAGGTAGGAAGAGGAAACATTCAGTGAAAATACTATACCTCTTGAAGGCAGAAATGCTTTTTCATGTGAGATAAAATGTGCAAATGCAGGAGTCTGAAGAATTGATTTTTTTTAGATTAAAAAATACAGTTTATTTAAAAACTAAATTAGAAAGGGAGAGAGAGAAAGAGGAGATTCACCTCCCCAAGATAAGGGAGGGGGTCAAAGTTTAAGGAAACATGGCCTGGCCAATAATCAACTCTTAACAGTGACCTCTTGGTTCCCTATTGGAAGAAAAATGACTTTGGATACATTGAAAGTTAAAATAAATTCTTCCTTTTACTTTTACTTCTATACTTAAAATTTTTTATAAAAGCATATTCACATTTTCCATGTTTTAAAAATACAAAGAAGTGGTTTGTGCTACTATTCATCCAAGACAGCAAGTGAATAATTCATATAAAATTTTTCCTGTTTCGTAGTTTTAGATGTTATTCATCATTAGTAAAAACCATCAAATATTTCATGATCATTTAATGTCAAATATATGCTTTCCTTAATACTTTTTAAGATTAATTAATTATTTGCTCAGGCATAAAAAGATATTTTCGCTCTATTCACAGATCCTGCTCAGTACAAACAGACAAGCCCTTGGCTATCCTGCTATTCATCCATACTCTTTTGTCAATGTCAGTTCCTTCTGGAAAGATTGATTTAGAACCAAACACGTGAAGTTGAGTCAAGTGGAACTTCCTTCATACTGACTTACCTGGCCTCTTTCTTCTCTAGTCTCTAGCCATATGAGTCACCATTCATAAAACTAACCAAGCATGCTGCTGTATAACAAATGTCTAATACACAGGTATCTCAAATGCCACTTTTATACACTTCAAGTCCAACATCTATCCCTCCTTCACACTAACCTTTATTTTACTATATCCTTGCTCAGTTTTGTCATCACATTCGCCTTGTCATTTATCCTTGCTATTTTCAGTTTTTCCTGCTAAGAAGGCTGACTTGTCTCCTAATTTCAGATTACAAGCTTAAGACATCTATTAATAAGCATTTAATAGATTTTAAAGCCATATATACTGGGTCTCATACAACTCTGATTTGGTACCCAGAGTAGCCCTGATATTTTATTTCCATTATGAATTTATGATTCCTTGCATATTTTCTCATTTGGAGAAAGCAAGGGATGAGGGACCAGAAGACCCAGCTACTAGTCCTGGCTTCTTCATTTGGTTTAAGTGTAACTTCAAGAGACTCTCCTAGGTCCTCTGAATATCCACTTTCTCATTTATAGATGGCTGATAATGCATGCCAGTCTTTCTTCATTACAGAGCTGTAGTGAACCCCATCCTTAGTCACTCCTTTGCTCATTATGTTGATTTTGATTAAAATATCACTCACTAGCTCATGGAAATCTTCCCTGACCACCCATTCAAAAAGAGAGGACTCCAAATTACATATTCTTATTAGTTCTTGCATTACTTCTTTCAAAACCCCTATCACTCTTGTGATTGCTGGTTCACTGCTGCCTTTTTCCATCCACCTTCCGGTATACTGTAAGCTCCATGAGGTTGGAGAGCATGCTTGTTTTTTTTTTTTTTTTGTTGTTTTTTTTAGGACTATCTTAATGTCTAGCACATAGTTGGAACTCAGTAAATATCAGTTGATGGATTAACAAATAACATAAGTAAAAGTACTTTTTAGGCAAAAAACTGGTACAATAATTGGTGTTACTCCTGTTATTACTTTTAGTAGTAATTGTAATATTAGAGGTAGTTATAGTAGTTGTATATTAGAAGCATTGTCACCATCAAATATAGAACAGAAGGAAAACTACAAAATAATATTTAACGTTGCTTATAATCATAGTAAACACTTTCTCCTTTTCCCCTCCACTTTTTAAACTGATAGAACAAATAAATAACCATCAACAAAATTAAAAGGAAAAGACAAGCTGTGAAATAGGAGAAAATATTTCAAAAATCATATTTTTGAAAAGGGGATAATAGTCAGATATTCAAGGAACTCATACAGCTCAATAGAAAAAAAAACTTGACTTTAAAATAGGCAAAGGATATGAGTAGACATTTCTCCAAAGGAGACATGTATGAATAGTCAACAGGTAAATAAAGAAGTGCTTTGCATTACTACTCATCAGGAAAATGCAAATTAAAACCACAATGAGATATCATCTCACATCTATTAGAATGGCTAATACCAAAAAAACAAAAAGATAAGTGTTGGCAAAGTTGTAAAGAAAAAAGAACTCTTGTACACTTGGTAGGAATGTAAATTGGTACAATGAAAAAGAGAATGGAGGTACCTCAAAAATTAAAAAGAGAGCTACCATTGATCCATCAATCCCATTTCTGCATAAATATACAAAGGCAATGAAATCAGTATCTCAAAGAGACATCTGCATTCCCATGTTCATTGCAGCATTGCTCACAACAGCCAAGACAAAGAAACAACCCAAGTGTCGATGGATGAATGGACAAAGAAAATGTAGTATATACATACAATTAAATATTATTCGGTAATAAAAAAGAAGGAAATTCTGCCACTTGCAATAATATGGATGAAACTGGAGGACATTATATTAAGTGAAATGAGCCAGACACAGGATGACATATACTGTATGATCTCATTTATATGTGGAATCTAAAAAAGTCAAACTTACTGAAGCAGAGAGTAGAATGGTTGTTGCTGGGGTTGGTGGCAGGAAGTGGCAATGGATACAAATCCTCAGTTATATAGTGGCTAAGTTCTGTGGATCTAATAAACTACATGGTAACTATAGTTAATAATACTGCACTGTATTATAAATTTGCTAAGAGAGTAGATATTGTGTTCTCATCCCACATACACAGAGACACATAAAGATAACATGAGGTGATGTATATGTTAATTAGCTTGGTTGTGGTAATGATTTTACAATGTATAAGTATATTAAATCATCACATTGTGTGCCTTAAATAGATATAATTTTTATTTCTTAACCATACCTCAAAAAAACCAGAAAGAAAAAAAGCAAATAACTATCTAATAAAAATGGCCATATAAATGCAGCCCACAGTAATGGCTCGGAGGGACAATTTTGTTTCTCATGGACCAGTCCTTGAGATGCATAACAAACCTTCACCTGGAGAAAGATCCAAAAGAAAGAAAGGAGATAGGCTCTTGACCAGAAGCAGAAGCAAATACTATCCCAAATCATGAGGGTGGGTTATGAAGAGCTATAAAAACCATTCATTGTGAAAAGAGGATTTGTCACTAAAAACAAAAAGAGGGTAAAGAAAACAAACAAACAACCAATAAATAAAATAATCTAGGAAGAAGAATCAATTCTCTGTTCTCATGAGCGGGCTGCTTGCCACCCTCTGTCAAAAGGAGGGAAGTAGTGAAAATACTACAGAATGTTAGTGATGCTGCTTTTGTTAAGATGATGTCATTTTGAATGAGTTACTGACATTTAAGGGTAGGGAGAAGGTGCCAGTGTGGTCCACTGGAAGACTTTATTGGGACTTAGGGGAGGGCTGGAAAAGACGATGACTCCAGAAAGTTCATATGCAAGGACCTGAGGCCCCATTCTTTAATCACCATAAGAACATCGCCAGGACTTTTAGGTTCCACCTAGAGTCTCCTCACCTCATGTTTGCAGCCAGTGTACTTCACTAAGGGGAAGTACCTTTATATCACGTTGCTCTGAGAGCTCGCAAATGCAGAAAAATGAGACTACGTATTAAAATATTTTCTCCCCAGGTACTTGGTGAGATATTAAATTGAGTAAATGTTGACCAAGCCTGCCCACTCCCAAATAATTCAGGCCTTTGTAAAACAATATTTTGCAAGATTTTATAAGATTTCCTATGACAACAAGATTCTTCGTGGACTCAATGCTGCTGACATGCTCTTACATGTGGGCATTTGTTCATCAGAAAATTATCAAATACCTACTGTGTGTTTTGAAAGATGCTAGGTCTTAGCAATGCAGAATGGAAAAGAATACCATCCCTGACATCAAGATCATAAATCTGAGCAAATTTAGAGCTGAAAGAGCTGTAAGTTTCCTTGGGGGGAAAAAACACAATTAAAAGACTTTTCCTGGATGATTTTTAAAAACGTCATTGTACTGCACCTGAAGGCAGGCTGGGCGCGTCCCTGGGGCTTGTTGACATCCACAGCTACCAGCTGCCAACCACCAGCAGCATCTTCGTGAAACATCTTCAAGACAAAGAGGGAGATGAGTCAGAGACATTCAATGCGGGACATCGAGAGCTCTATGTATCCAGCTTTCTGTACTTTTATGTTATTGAAAATTGGTCTTCTTATGGATTTATATTTGGAACAGAAGTCATTTCAAGTATGTTCATTTTAACAATAAAGACTTATGTGAATAATAATAACAAGAATGATTAACGTATTTAGTTTGTTGATTACTTGCTACGTGTCTGCCATTTACTATCTTATATATGCTTTGCATATAATTGCTCGAATATCCTTCTTCATAGGAGAAATACTTTAGTATTTTATCCCCATTATATGGATCATTATTTTTTTAGAACTGGGAGAAAAATGTAAGTTGGAATTCTAAATCATTGTGTCTGGTGTGTTTTTATGCTAGGTGACAAATTTTTATTTTTATTCAGTAGACATTTCTCACTGAGTTAAAAATATTCTCAGGGTCAATAATGTAAGAAGTGTGCATGTGGCATAGGGAAAGAGACTGGTGCTGTTGAATTGTGGGAGACTGACATGTCACTTAATAGACTATGTGTAATTATTTTATCTGGGCTGCAAATAATCTGCTCAACAGAATTTATTTGTTTATTGAGTCAGAGTCTCACTATGTCACCCAGGCTGGAGTGCAGGGGCATGCTTATGGCTACCGCAGCCTCTATCTCCTGGGCTCAGGCAATCCTGTCTCAGTCTTCCAAGTAGCTGGAACTACAGACACGTGGCAGCATACCTGGCTGATTTTTTGATTTATTGTAGAGATGAGGTCTTGCCAAGTTGCCCAGGCTGGTCTTGAGTCCTTGGGAACAGGCAATCCTCTCACCTCCACCTTCCAAAGTGCTGGGATTATAGGTGTGAGCCACCATGCCCGGCAAGACATTTTATGACATATTTATAAAGGAAGCAAGTAGTTTCTTTTGGTTTAGAAGATGAAAGTGACAAAGTTCAGGACACTAGGCTAGTGTCTTACTGCATAGTCTTCAACTTCAAAAATTGCTTATCTGTCAATATTACACTCAGCTGGAAGACATTTCATACTTATACGTATTTACCCACTAGTACATATTCTTTTCAGCTTCTTAGAAGTGTGGGGAATGGGGCACAAAATAGGGCAAAATTAAAGAGTTTTATTCCTTTTTTTTTGAGTTGGAGTCTCACTCTGTCACCCAGACTGGAGTGCAGTAACTGCTCCCGGCCACCGCAGCCTCAACCTGCTGGGCTCCGGCGATCCTTCTGTCTCAGCCTTCCGAGTAACCGGACTTACAGGCATGCGCTACCACACCCGGCTGATTTTGTGATTTGTTGTAGAGATGAGGTCTTGCTGCCCAGGCGGGTCTCAAACCCGCGGGCTCAGGCAATCCACTCACCTCAGATCCCAAAGGCGTGGGATTACAGGCTGAGCCGCTGAGCCCGGCTGAGTTTTATTCTTCTAAGTAAAGATGTGAACTACAAGCACTCACTGTTTTATTCCTGCCTGAGGTCACTGTTTTGTGTAAATAAATATTTCATTTGGCATCCTTATTTATGTTTACATGTTAGTCTGACTCTGTGTTCAGAAGGGCAACTGTTGACGGAACTATGAGTGAGATGATGCAAAGATTCCACTACCTGGGATTTATAGTCAGAATTTCAAGTCCCTATTAGTAGAAATAGTAGATCATTTGAAGAAATTATATTTGCCTTCTATAAAATAAGTGAGGCGGTGAGAGACAAGCACCAAAATTCACAGGCCATATTATGTATTTTTAAAGGACAAAATTGAGGTGTGTATTTATAAAAAGATTCTTTGACAAGGATGCCAACTGCAAATTGCTTATCTCTGGTGTCCATTTGCAGAATTCTGATTCTCTTTAGAATGAATTTTAAAAGCTATTCTTAGTAATAAAATCAAGCACATCCTTCCTAAAGAGGCTCTTTCTGAGAGTACAGACACCAGTGGAAATGTAAACCTGTGAAAGTACCTTTTAAAGTTTCTGTCAAAATTCTAGAAGTCTCCTTTTAAGGACACAAATACTTTAGTAACTGCCAGTCACTAGTTAACAACCCTCTGTTGATACATCCTATACTCTCTTATCCTGGAACAAAACATTCCTGGGGCAAAGAGTTGCTTTGATTAAGAGTCGAGTAATTTTCTCTGTTAAATTATTTTTTCCAGTAGACCAAAAAACAAATGAATCAATTTAATTGTCAGTGAAAACGTTCTCTCAAGGTCACTCCTTTATATGAAATAAAGTAAAATGCAAACATGTTCAGTTTTACTTTGTCTCCTGAATTATTTAAAAAAAAGATTGGTTAATATAATAGTAGATCTTTGAGAAATAAATAGGGCTAACTAGCAGAAGCCAGGAATCCTCAGAGACTCAAATCCTTGAGGAAGGTGTGGCAGGGGCTGCCAGTCATCCTGTCTCTTTTCCCTATCTTCTGAAATAAGAATATTTTTATGAGGTCACTAGGTCACCAAGAAGAAAAGGCTAATTCTTGTCTCTTTTTTGAAGCTCATCTTGACAATGTAACTATATATTGGCCTACAGGCTGTAAGAAGAAACCTGTTCTTTCTTCCTAATTGTGTCCTTCCTGCCCTTTGGAATATAGATGTGAGGGTTAGAACTACCACAGCCATCTTGGTCCACAAGGCAACCTTGGTAACAGAGGCTGCAAAGCTTCAGCAAAAACCAACACAGACCACTATACAACCCTGAATGACTACCTCCAATTTCACACGAGAGAGAGAGAACAGGAGTCTATCTTACCTAAGGCATTTACTTTTTTGTCCCTTGTAGCTGAATATAACTTAACGAACACAAGTGGTTTCAGTTAGAATGAATGTTCAGTAATTTCATTTTAATGATGTAACTCTCCTCTTATTATTATGTAATTAAACATGTTTACATTAAACACTTAGAAAGTGTGGATGAGCTGTAAAAAAATCTTGTACCCATCCTCCAGAGACAACTACTATTAACATTTTGAATTAACCTTCCAGATATTTTATACACATATACACACTCATGACCACTGCACACACAAACATATAGTCCTTTTTTTGCACTTATGTGTTGTCTCATGTCAATCAAGTTCAATTATTTTTTTAATGGTTTGTATTTATTCTAATTTCATAATTTATAATGAGTAATTTATTGGTAGAGATTAAAATTGTTTCCATTTTTTAATTTATCAAAACGCCTCACAAACATCCTCAAATATACATCTTTGACTATTATCCAAAATTTTTCTTAGGGTAAATTTCTAGAAGTGGAATCTCTTTGACAGATAGTATATATGTTTCTAAGCCATTTGAGACATATCGCCAAACTGCTTTCAAGAGAAGATATTTCAATTTACACTCTTAGTAACGATGTATGAGAATGTCCCCTTTCAGCCAACAACAAATATATTTTTTTTTTTAAAAAAAGAGAAGTTGACATGGGGCCAGAACAAAGACAAAATGTTGACAGCGGAGTTTGTAATGTCTAAGTTAAAAGGAAGTAGGGTCTCATAGTGAATAATATTGAAGACTCTCACAGCTGAGCAACCTGGTCGTGAGTCCCAGTCTTACCGCTTGCCACTTAAATAATATTAGGTAAGATAATTAACTTTCCAACCCTTGTCATTTTTTTCATCTGCAAAGTGGAGACAATAATAGTACCCATGTCACAATTTTATGGTAAAGATTAAATAAGACTGGTTGTAAAGACATTACACAGTGCTCAGTGCACCTCTCTTTGTATGGTAGTAACTGTTAGAAGACGTTCTGAATTAGTGGAATATTACCAGTAACACAAACAGATTTCCACAAGCACTCTCCTCTTAGTACAATCATTTGGAAGCCCTTGGAGATTTCAGCTGTGAGAGTTATTTCAGTCTTGTGCTTTTAACACTGCTAGGATTTTATGTGACTTTCAATGGAGTGCACTGATGTTTGTAATGTATTAGAAATTGGCATGTGTAAATTTTTTTGATTATTGAGAATATCTTCTCATCTCATCACAATCGCTCATCATCAACAACAGCAGCAAAATGAGTTATTTAATGGGAGGTGGTAAAGTATTAAAAATGCTTGTAGAATTGTTCTACTATAGGCAGAATATCATCATCATCATCATCATCAACAACAACAGCAATAAATTAAATTTAAAAATAATCAAAAAGGAGAATCACACACATTCAACACACACACATACACACGAGTAATATGGAGAAAATCTAAAATTTATTTTGCGATTCTTATGCTCTTTGAGTTATTTTAAAATCAGCCATTTTTTAAAGAAAATAGCTATTAAGACACAAAACATGAGAGTGGACACCTGGTTTGATTTCATTATTCAATGACTCAGAAAACTTAATTCTCATTTATGGCTTCCTATGATGAATGCATTATTCCATTACTGCAGTTTATTATTAGAAGGAGCCCACCATTGCAGCATGCTAGAAAAGCCCTTTCCTGAACTACATTAATTAAATTGCCTTCTCACATATTTTAATGATGTACATTCATGTAGAAACTAATGGTTCTGAAACACAGTAAACAAATTTTTACTAAAGTACAATCTTTGACCCTTAAGTGATACACAGTCTTTTCATAAGTGGAGTTTTCCCCCATTTTTGATCACATGTCTTTTCATCTATGCCTTTCTGCTTTTTAATCCAGCACAGTTCATTTATGCAAATGTTGCCCTAGGCATTGTAGGAACCCATGTTTTAAAAATGTTGATGGAACCACAAAGGAGAAAAAACTCAAAAGTGCCCTGTTTTCCTGCATCAACTCTACCCTTATCAGTCTTCTATCTTAATTAGGGTACATAAATTCAGAAAACATGTGTTTTCTGAAACAGACCCAGAAATGATTCCCTCTTCTCTCTTTTGAGTCAGGGTTTCACTCTGTCACTCAGGCTGTAGTGTAATGGCACAATCATGGATTACTGTAGTCTTGACCTCCTGGGCTCAAGTGATCCTCCTGCCTCAGCCTCCTGTGTAACTGAGACTACAGGTATGTGCCACCATGCCCAGATAATTTCCTTTTAATTTTTATTTTTTGTAGAGATAAGGTCTATGTTGCCCAGGCTGGTCTTGTATTCCTGACCTCAAATGATCCTCCCACCTTTGCCTCCCAAAGTGCTGAGATTACAAGTGTGAGTCACCATTCCCAGTCAGATCACTCTCTTTATATTCAGAATATTTCTTTATTTACCAAATCTTCAATCTGGCCCTCTTGGAGCATGATTCATTTCTAAAAGTCAGAAGTCTGCTTTGTGTCTCTTATGACTATATGCAACAAAAAAGTAGCTTTGCATGACCATAAGGATTAGCAGCTCTTTGAGTTCTACTCCAGGCAAAGTTGGCATAAGATCATCGCTGTCATGAGCCAGTCTAGGTCAGGGGACCACAGGACTGGTAACAGGAATCTGAAGTGAAGCGATTAAGTAACAGGAGCAAAGGCTTAGGTTAGAGAGATTCTATGCTCAGGATTCTGTCTCCCAGCACATCCGTACACCCCAACATCCAGGGCTGGAGCAACATCACTAGAAGTTGTGATATGGGTAGCCCTACAGTAGACTGACACAGGGGTCCAGTATATTATGGGGGTATGAATCTTTGACCCTTCAACCCAATATATGATTGAGCATGGGCAACAGTTACCCATGTCTAATAATTATGCAAGTAAGAAGTCACGAGTCCTATCAGAGTTCAGGTAGATTTGTGATGACCTAAATTTTGTTCTACATCATTCTTCCTCTGTTTTTCCTGTTACATGTTACATTATGGTATCCATAAGACCTCTGACATTAATCTTTCTGAAATCTGTTCCTATTCTGTGAATTGGAGACATTTGGTTGTGTCCATTCAGTTGAAAATTTGTTTTGTTGTTGTTGTTTTTTTGTTTGTTTGTTTTGTTTTTGAGTTGGAATCTCAAGAGAAACAGTTCTCATCACAGGTTACTTTTTGAGTCTGAATGGTCCCTCTCAGAGTCAATTCCTAGTGAATTGTCTAAGATACCAGAAAGTCCCTTATTTGTCCTGTTAATATGCATGTATATATTTTTTCTACACATATGCCATCATGGGAAGTCTACAGACTTAAAGAGACATCAAAAGTCTAAATGCCTGGGACTTCTTTAGCTGTGGGTGAGAATAACTTATATCAAACAACTGCAATTTTTTCCCACATATTAGAGAAAGGCAGTGATGGACTTCATGTCTGAAAAGCTGTATGTGTTACAATAACCATCTTTATTTGATTTTCCTAAAGTCTTTTTTATTCGAATTAGATACTTGTGGTTTAGTGTTGTAAACCATTTGACAAGAAATCCTTGTTCACAGAGTTTGGTCAGATTTTACAAAAGTAACAGAATTACGGCAAATGATGTTTCTCCCTTCTATACATATAAAAGCATCTGGGCCCACTCGCAAGTGGCTAGCAAGAGTGGGCGGGGCCTGAAGGCCCGTTGCTAGGCTGCCTAAGTGGTGTTTCACCAAGAGGTTGACAGCAGGAGCTTTGGTTGCCTAGCAACCGGGTCCTCAGCCATAGCATTTTTCTTAATGAAGGTTCTTCACAATTCTCCGTGTGATTACCTCGGCTGAATATCTAGACACTTTACCTCTGAATTACCAACTTATTCCTCCTGATTAAGTACAATTTTGCATCAAAATAATTTTGTACAAATTTGTTCAAAGTCTCTTCACTTTCTTTTACAACTGCAGGCTGATGTGGTGGTGCTTCTAAATATCACCTTTCCAGCTGTGATTTTATACTTATGTTACCCCATAAACATAATATGATTTTTAAAGACATTTTAGGTCATCTCTAGGAACACTGCGTTCGAGTTAGTTGCTGAGTTCCTAGTTCTGTGTTCCATTGAGGTCTCAGTGTCTATAACAGAAATCAGGTTCTTCAAGAGGTTGTCGCCTCAGAATGAAGTGGGAACTTTCTTATTTATCACAGGCTGCTAAAAGAGAGGAGGGAAGAGATAGGAACTTGATATGCTTGATTCTTTGAAGGTTTTCTACACAGTATCTCGGATATGAACTAGAGAGCATTAAAAAAAATCTTTCAGGGAAATTTTAATAGTTGTCTGTCAAAATTGAATAACATCAACACTATTTCATCTATAACGAATTGTCTGGATAACTCAAACTTCTGCAGCATCATAAAGATGCTGCAATGCCATAAAGTTTTTCCCAAATATTATTTAATAGTATTTCATCATATAATTATTTAACATCCAATTTGAAAGTTTTAGAAGTAAAATGTCATAGATACCTTTGTCCCAATAGTTGTATCAGTATTTAAAAACATGTTAATTTTAAAAAAATTTAATAGTAGAATAATAGTTATGAGACATTAAATTATTTTATTCTTGATTCTGGAATTTTAATTTTCTCTCTCTTTTATACAGATTCATACTAGAAGAAGGTATATAACCCCATTCTTCCTGTTTCTAACTACCACAAAAACACACAAACAAAACTAAACACAAAAACAAGGACACTGGATCTGATTGCTCTCATATAAAAACTCCTTTGTTGCTTTTAGTAAAATTGTAGGCCACCTCCAATTTCTCAGAAGCATTATTGTTTTATGGGATATTGTTTTACGGGACTTTATTATGGGAGCTCATCTGAATACATAGTGATTACTCAAAAATCACAGACATTCATTTGGGGTTGAGGGATCTTCATAATTTATCATACTGTGGTTTGTTCTAAATGAAATATATTTCCCATTCCAAAAATTATAACCTTGCTCATAAGCAACTTTCTATAGGCTTGCAGTTACATGAACACATATTCATAAAGGTGGGAAATTCTATAATTGTTATATTTTATCTGCAAGCCCTTTAAGGACTTGTGACATTAGAACCAAGTCAAAGGTACATAGTGAGAGTGGTTGACAATCTTGGTTTTTACCTAAGCCACCTATGGAACTGATGAAAAATATAGATGCCCTCACTCTATTACCTAGACAGTCTGGTGTGATTGTTCTGAGTGTGAGCCCTTGCCCCTCTATTTTCAAACAGTCCCTTAATGGAGACAGACTGCAAGCAGTCCCTTTTACCAGAGCTTGCCCAAGCTCCACCGATGGAGTGGATGGGATTGGATCGTCCACGTGAAAAGAGGCTGTGACATCACCTTGCTGACACTGTACCTGCGTGGTGGCTGTTGAAGTAGTGCTGCTTCTCGGTCCCCACATCTGTTGAAATTGTACTCTTATTTCTGCAAATGTTTCAATGATGACAGCAATAAAAACATTCTGAAAGAAAATCACAAACTGCATTTACCAAACGCTGGGCATGAGAAAGCAGAGGGCAACCAAAGACGCACAAAAGATCTGCAGAACTATCCTAAAATGTAGTTTTATGATAGAACTGATACACTACAGATTTCATTAGTATGATTTTTTGCAGTACCTTCACAAGCCAGGCAAGGAAGAAAATGAGCGTGATAAAGTAGAAGTAGGAACGCCAACGGGGAAAACTGTCAATGGCTCTATACATGAGGAACACCCAGCCTTCCTGAGACGCAGCCTCATAGACTGTGAAGATGCTGGTGCCTGTCAAGAGAGAGGAGAGCGAGTTGAGCTGTGGTTGACTTCTCAAATAGGAAAGACATTTTCCTGAAAAACAATCAATATTTATCCATGCTAATATTCTCAAAGACAAAGGCTCTCCAAAACCAGATTAAAGTTGCGTGCATCATTTCATTGTTCTTATTCTTAAAAATTTGATCAAGTTGTTTTTGACTTTGAACCAGGGCAATTTGAATATCTCCAGCAGGTAAAATAATCCTGTGTTTTATCTTCAGTCGTTAAATGCATCTAATAATGCAGAAAAGGAAACAAACATTCAAACCAAGTATAGATATAGTAAGAAAAAAAATGCATACCATATAAGCTTGCCACTTGGGGCTTAACACATTCGGTATGCTGGAAAGCACTTATTATAGTTTTAATGAAAATGAAATAGACCTGAGAATTGGGTTTCATTTGAAGCCACTTTCTTATTGGGAGGTTAAGGTATCTTAAGCTCCAAAACTTAACATCATGGAGCTTGACTTTGGATTCCATGGTGTTTCCTGAACACCAAAATGTAAATAGTACTTTGTATTTTCTGGGGGAATTGTCATTAAAAAATACTTCTGGTAGTGGGGAAAAAAGGAAATTTAAAAATATGTGCACAGATTAGTAAACTTCTGGCGAGGAGAACTTAAAGTGTCATACAGGGAAAAGACATGTCTAATCCTTACAACACTATGAGATGTTTTACAGATGTGGAAACTAAAGCATATAAAGATGAGTTTACTTGCATCAGGATGCACAGGCACTCATCTTTATGTGCTTTAGTTAGGGGCTCTAGGATTAACCCAGTCATTCTGGAATAAGGCTCTACACATCTAACTATGATGATATCCTACCTCCTGATATTCTTTCTGTGGTTAGTCACCCCATCTGTGCCATGGGATATAACCCAGATCTTAACAGTGTTGTGAGGATTGAATGACAATTTCTGTAGAGCATTGGTCTACGGAGAGTTCTTAACATATATCAGATATCACTATTATTATAAAATTGAAAATAATTCCTCAAAACTATTTTGTGAGAAAAATGCAAATAAAATACGGTATTGAATTAAAGTTGTTCATAAAATAAATACGTTGTTAGTCACAAAACTAATAAACATTTGTACCTCGATAAATTCTACTGCTATAAAGCTTTTGTATTATAAAATATAAAACCTATATCCACTAATATATGTCCTAATCATGAACACTAGTCACAATGGCACAAGGGAGGGAGCGGCAAGTCACTGGGCACTGTCAGGGAAAGAATAGCGGGCACATAACAACACAAAGGGTATCTGGTCCTAAACCAGGGAAAGTGAGGGCCAGGTGGAGGCCCAAACTTCACCTGCATGCAGCCTATTTGTGTAGTTAACCCGCACTTGTACCATACATCTAAATCAATCAACCCATCAATAAGTAAGTAAAACTAGAATGTGCATATGACCAAATATTCAAACTAAGGAAGGGGGTGTTAAAGTTGGATGGATCTCCCTGTCTCTCTGAGCTTGTGCATGCAGAAAGAATGAGTAGAGCATCGTTGAACATCAAAGCATGCAGAACAGCAGGAAAGTCTGGCAGCAAAACGCGGATAAGTGAGAAAGGGCTTGAAAGAAAAGTCAAGAGAAGGAAGGAAAATATAGCCCTATTGGGTGAATGACTATTGTGCATTGTGTGCTAATATATATTATAACTTCATATATGTACTGCCTCTCATTTTAAAAATTATATTTTGAATACTAGTACAGTAAGCTGTTGTCGTAACAACTGGTGTTTGTAAAGCATGTTTAGTTTCAAGGCTCTTTTACACACTTTTAGCACACATGCTAAGGAAATCTCTGTCTTATTTGGTAGGCAGGTGGAGAGGTGGGAATGAGGGCAGATATTATCAATATCATCTTATAGAAAAGGAAAGTGAAGTTTACTGTTTAATAAAGATGCCTGAGGTAAAAAGTGATGGAACCAGAAACTGAACCCATATCATCAGGTCTCAGGTGTTAAGCACTTTTTATAATTTACCATGGTACTTATATTTTCTCTCGCTTGAGACTGGAACTTTAAAAAGAGATTATTTATGGATATACATATACAGTTAGATAGAAGAATTAACTTCTAATGTCTGATGGCAGAATAGGGTGAATATAGTTAACAACAATATATTGTATATTTCAAAATAGCTAGAAGGAAGGACTTAAAATGTTCCCAACACATAATAATGACAAATGTTCAAAGTGATGGATACCCCAAATGCCTAATTTTATTACACATTTAATTCTCATGTATTCCACAAACATGCAAAAATATTATATATCAATAAACAATTTTAAGAAGTTATTTCCTCTAATTATTCTGAATTTAAATGAAGTTAATTTTTGTTTTTTGAGTTGGAGGCACATTCCATTGCCCAGGCTGGAGTGAAGTGGCATGCTCACAGCCACCCCAGCGTCGATCTCCTGGGCTCTGGCAATCCTTCCCCCTCAGCCTTCCAAGTAGCCAGAACTACAGGCATGCACAACTACATCCAGCTAATTTTTTGATTTATTATAGAGACGAGGTCTCGTCATGCTGCCTGGGCAGGAGTCAAACTAGTGAGCTCGGGCAATCCACTTGCCTCCGTCTCCCAAAGTGCTGGGATTACAGGCTGAGCCACTGAGCCAGGCCATGGCTAATTTATAGTACATACTTTATAGTATAGTGATCATCTTAAAGCATAAAGTCAGATAACCATAAAATAGTTACCTTTGTTTCTATATTATTTCTTAGCAAATGACTTTTAAGAATAAGATTCAGAAAGGAGCAGTACATACAAAAAGTATCAACAGAAAACAGAGACGACTGTTTCTATCAGTGATTCATAGGTACTAAAAATGGATACTTTTGCTTTTGTAGACTGAATATGAAGGATAATTTAAACATGAAACAGATGACTTATGTCCCTTATTTTATTTTTTTTGAAAGCAGGATTTATTGAGAGGACAGAAACGCTTCCACAGTGTAAGGGAACCCAAAGGGGTGGCTGATGTCCCTTATTTTCTTTTAGTTTTTTGAATGAAAACAGAAAAGTAGTTACAGAAATCCATCATGAGTTACCATCAATGTTTAACAGCTATGTCATTGGAGCACTATCTAGAACAATCCCCAGGTAAACTATGGGGATTATCAATAAAATATGACATTTAAAGGGAACAGTGAAAATTATACTCCTCCCTGCCCAGATCTTTGTTAATTGCGTCTTACAGGCAAGATGCTATTTGTCGCTAAGTAAAAAAGAGTACGTTTAAGAGGTCATCTTGACACTTCTACTCCATGCTTTCTAACTTAACAAAGGAAAAAAGAAAAAGAAGGGGGAACCCGCAGTGCAGCTCAAAGAGAAGGGTTTGTTGATACAAAGGGATGAGGCATTTGTGAAAATGTAACCAAACACTCTCCAGGAAAATATTGACTATTGCAAGAAATTTTTCCCTAAGTGTGAACTGCACTGGGTAGAAAGGCTTTGAGGGTGTTTTAGCAGTTGCATGGACAAAGGCAAATGACTAAGACAATCCTTCCTCATCACTTTTTACTCTTAATTTTGCAAAATATAGGAAAAGCAAATCACTTTTGAGAGAAGACACAAAGTGGCTGACCAACATTTAAACTGAGAAAAATCAAATTTGTGATCCTCTGTTTTTCGTTGGAAGTGGATAAACCTGAGAAAGAAACTGGCTGCTCGGGGTTGTCTTCACACCATGCTCTCTCTGTTGGCCCCATGGTGCTTTCCTCTGGCCTTCCTGGCAGACTCTCTGGCTGCCAAGCTCAGGCCTCAGGCCTCTGCCCTCAGGCCGCAGAAGGTATGGCCCTCAGCACTCCAGAGAGCCCTGGGTTCACCTGTGTCACATCACTTACTATGCTGAATTCCGTTACCTTGTCTTCCTCACTAGGTGTGAGCACTCTCAAGTTCAAACAGTATCTATCACTTTTTTACCAGGCACTTAGAAACACTCAAGAATTGTTGATAAATGATGATTGTACAGTCCTAAGACATATGAAAGCATTTCTCAAATATTTGCTTTTAGATCAATTCTCTCATTCGTGTTGCATAAATATTTTGAAAACAAAGGGGACTGTTTTATAGCCAAATGACTTTATGTTCTGCTGATTTTCAATATTCACTTACAACTATGCAAACTCATATATAAACTTAAAAACCTGTGCTACACTTACACAGAAAATCTTCCTCTATTGTTTGATTCCACATGGAAAATTTCTAGAAAACATTGATACGTACAAAATATTTTTATAGATGCACTCCAGAATATTTTGAGTTCATTTTTATTATAGAACTAAAATTCATAGCTAAAAGACTATAGTTTTGTTAAATGAATAGATTCTTCAATAGCACCTGAGAATATAATGCATTCTCTCCTTAGAGACCAAGAGGCCCATTCCAAAACAATCTCTAGGGGGTTTTAAAACAGCACTACTTTCTCAAACCCAAACTCTCAAGGCCCAAGTTAAAGTTTTGTAAGAAACAAAGTCAAAACAATGTCCTCCGTTCATCAATTCTCTCAATTTCATGCCCTTTTTTTCTGATCTCTTCCATTGGTGGTTTGAATTCATTAGGTAAGAAAACCTACAAGCCTCCATGTAGAAGACAAATACAAACCTTGAAATTTTCTATAGGCTGCCTGCGATGAGAGTGGGTAAAGGATATTTTTTACAGCTCTGAAAAAAATTACGTTCCCATGTGTTTTGATTAGCTTCAGGACTTTATTTACTGCTTTGTCATCTTCTGCTGACTTTTTCAATGGAAAAAAAAGTGAGAAATTGTGTCTTGGGAAGATTCCCCTTTATTTCTTCCAGTCATAGTCTACATAATCACATTGTCATTCTATGCTGAAATAACAGGGTCACAAATGGTGGTGATAACCAGTAACAAACTACACACCTGGCATCCTACCACTAAACCCTTCTCCAAACACAAAATAATCTGTGGTGCTATTCTAACGATGGCAAAACTTGACCTACTGCAAAGGAATTTGGTAAGTTAGAGTTGGTGATGCAGGCTTGAGATAACTAGTTGAATAAGAATAAGTAAGTTTAGGCCGGGCATGGTGGCTCTAACCTGTAATCCCAGCACTTTGGGAGGCTGAAGTGAGGGGACTGCCTGAGCCCACGGGATCGAGAACAGCCTGGGCAACTTGGCGAGACCTCGTCTCTACAATAAATCCAAAAAATTAGCCAGGTATGGTAGCATGTGCCTGTAGTTCCAGCGACTTGCAAGGTTGAGGCGGGAGGATTGCTGGAGTCCAGCAGGTCGACGCTGGGGTGGCCGTAAGTGTGCCATTATACTCCAGCCTGGGTGATGAAGTGAGGTTCCAACTCAAAAAAAAGAAAAAGAAAGAAAGAAATAAGTTTACAAGAGCTCAGTCTGACTAATAACCTTCACCACCACACTCAGAATTTTTTTTTTTTTTTTTTTTTAGTTGGGGTCTCACTGTGTTGCCCAGACTGGAATACAGTAGCACAATTGTGGCTCACTGCAGCCTCAAACTTCTGGGCTCAGGTGATCCTCCTATACCTCAGTCACCCAAGTAGCTGGGACTACAGGCACTCACCACCACGCCTGGCTAATGTTTTTAAATTTGTGTGTGTGTGTGTGTGTGTGTGTGTGTGTGTGTGTGTGTGTGTGTGGCGACAAGGTTTCACTATGTTACCCAGGCTGGACTTGAACTCCTGGACTCAAGCAATCTTCCCATCTGGCCTCCCAAAGTGTTGAGATTACAAGCACGAGCCACTGTGACTAGGCCACACTCAAGAGTTTTAATAGGACAAAGAGTATTCATTTTAGGAACATCCATTCTAACTTCTTGGTCAATGTTTGGATCCTCAACAATGTTCTTGAATTTTATTTTATTTTTGCAATGATTATCTTGTTTTAAAGATGTGGGGTACAATTCAGGCGCCGCCTTCTGAGGTAGCTCCATCCCAGGTCAGGGAAGAGCCCATTCCATTGGATGCTGGCCAGCCCTTTGTCCCTTGAGGAACTCGCTCTTGGCCTTGCAAAGCACAGCAAGCCAAAGGAGTCAGCAGAATTTGCTCCTGCTGCACCATTGAGTAAGTCGTCCATTGTTTTACGCAGGTCACCTGTTACAAATACTTATTTGCTTTTCTGGTCCTTTCCCTCTTCCAACCTGATACACTTTTTGTAAAACTGACCTGATTATCGGCTTCATTTGCCCTCTGGGAACAGAATCTCTTCTGTGGTGGGCAAGATGGTAACATTCTTGTACCCAAGAGCATCAGTGTCTTTCAAACTTTTCTAAATCACTCTTTCTATTCCTCCATCTGATTGATCAGGTCTCTCCCTTTTCAGAGATAAGACGATTGACTTTGTCCCTGCCAAAGTTCAGACTAAGCAACCCCCTTAGTCGGAAGGGAAAAGAAACTTACATGTTCCTCAACCACTACACAAGATGACCATGATGTATCACTGTCTCAATGAACTGCTCTTAGCCTAGATTTAACTGTGGTAGTATAGAATCGCAATCCTAAACGCCAAATAGGTGCTTATTTTCTCAACTACAGTTGTAGAGACTAAATATTCAATCCTGAAAGGTGATCAAAAAAGATATTTGCAAATTTCCATTATTAGAAATATGACTTGCTCAAGATGGGGTGGGCTGTGCTTTATTTATTTGTTATGTTTATATATGTAAACAATCTGTTCTATTCTCTAAGTAAGTTCTATTTTTAAACTCTAGAATTGCTCAGTAGGCAATACTCATTAAATTGCATATCTAATACCAAAAAATTCCTCAAAACTTTGGAAAGTTTTAGAAGGAATCTGCTAAAGCCACCCAAAAATTAAACTGTATTATCACTTTTTTTTTTTTTTTGAGTCAGAATCTCACTCTGTCACCCAGGCTGAAGTGCAGCGGCACACTCACGGCCACCCCAGCCTCGACCTGCTGGGCTCAGGCAGTCCTTCCACCTCAGACTTCCAAGTAGTTGGAACTACAGGCATGCGTCACCATCCTTGGCTAATTTTTTGATTTATTGTAGAGATGAGGTCTTGCCAAGTTGCCCAGACTGGTCTCGAACCCCTGGACTCAGGCAATCCTCTCGCCTCGGCCTCTGAAAGTGCTGGGATTAGAGGTTTGAGCCGCTGCACCCGGTCATCAAATTGAATTTAGGTTAAATTCGCTGTTATTTAAACCCTGAAGTGTCAATGGGAATCAAAATTACTCACAAAAAGAGCACCATTGACTAATTTAGTTGACACTCTAACCCAGGATTCCTTAGCTTTGAGACTAGTGACATTTGGGGATGGATGATGTTTTGTTGTGTGTGATTTTGTCCTGAGCTCTCCAGGATGTGTAATAGCAGCATCCCTGACCTCCACCACACAATTCCAGTAGTACTCCTATTCCCCAAGCTGTGACAACTGAAAATGGTTGTTGGCATTGCCCAGTGTCCCCTGGGTAAAATCACCCAATTGAAAACACTTTTCTAACTTGGAAGTCTCTTTGATTCTGTAGCTTTTGTCCTGCTGTGTCTAGAGCAGGGTCTGGTATATAACTTGTATTAAATGTTTTTGAACAAAATTGAATCTACTCACTTCACAGAGAGAAAAATTGAGCAGTTATGAGATTTATAAAAAATTCTTCATTGGTTTGGGAGCTACTAAGAGATCAAAGCATTTTTGGTCAAAAGAGAGACCTAAAAATGTATTTTAAAACTATATTTACAATAGCCTAATTTGAATATATTGTATTATTTTAAAAATATTTCAGAAGGCTAAAATCTTAGATTCTAAGACATCATTTGAATATATAAAATAAAGTATTTGCCACACAATATATAGCTCAATAGTATCATTACATGAATTTTTATCAGTTTGTTGTTTTAACAATTATACATTGGAAGAAAAAAATCTTATTTCTTTTAAAATTCTTACAATCTAATAGATGATGTATACACGTGTATCCCAGATTGGGGCACAGGAGGGTGTATCTCTGCAGAATGAGACATTGTAAGTATAGTAGTTAAATCTTAAAAAGAAAATTCACATATTTTGAATTAAATAAATGGCAGAAAATTTTCCCCAACAAAATTACAGTACTACTTTATGAATTGCTCCAAAACAAACCACAAACACACATGTTTTGTAAGTTTCAGGTTTTGCTTCTGAATGGAGATGAGATATTCAGTATAGTTGTGGAAAAACACAGAAGGAACAGACTAATTCTTAACCCATGCTCATGGAATCTGGTTCTATATGGATCATAAAACAGACTGCTAAACAGCTCACAGCACAAGTATGTGTTGGCTCTGCAATGAAACCTAAGAAGTAACAATCAGATTTAAAACAACATGGCTGCCTCTTCAACTGCAATGTGTAGCTTGATGTCACCACTTAAAAAAAATGTCTATACTGAAATTTTTTGTTTCTTTGGTGAACTCTCAGTTTTTCTCACCCTATGATAACCTTTCACTCTCTGATATAGCATCCTTTATACAGATTTCAATCACATATTTAAAAAATATATTAGCCAACAGTCAGTAGTAAGATTCACTGTAACTTTCTATAACGCTTTTCTCCCACCAAACTGCCCTATACCATTTTGCTTCTTCACACAAACTGATAATTCAAATCCTGATACCTGGATCTGTGTTAACAGTAAATTTTAGCCAATTAGTAGTTATCACAAAGTAGATTTATTTGTTATGAGATAATTAAAAAGAAAAAAGAGTGAGGAATGTGTATTCTTAAGGTAGATATTTGGATCCAACTTAATAAGTCTTTCTCACTATGGCTGAATGATTCACATACATGAAATAAGAATGCCAGTAGACCAGCATTAGCAAGAAAAGTCCTTCCTGAATTGTAGAGATTCATTGAACAATAAATCAGCTAGAATTAAATTACTTGGGATGATGTCACCATTCTAATGAATAAAACCTCTATAAATAGTGTTTTCTGTTTCTTGAAATTATGTTCAATTTTACAAGAATATATTTTAATTTATATGTTTATTTAATTGCTAAAATATATTAAAATTTACTTAAATGTGTTTCCAAAATAATTAGTATTTTCCTCAATAGACTGTGCTGCGACCTTACGACTATAATAATCTTCAGCACAACTTGTTCACATGCACAACTAACGAACTCCACACACTTAGTGTGACAATTGCCACATGGCCAACTACATAATAAAATAAAAGAATGCAAAACAAAATAACATTTTAAATTTGCTATTTCAGAGCACAAAACAATTGCAAAATGACTTATTTTATTTTAAATGCCTTAATAAGATTCATTAACATTATGTTTTTGTTTAGATTTTTGTTTGTTTTTTACAGTTAAGCATTTTTTAGCACAACCTCGCCTCACTGGTGAAATCACTTTATCTGTTACTTTAAACCTCACAGTCTGAAACACTATAATTTGCAATAAGATCAAAGATCTATATAGAAACAAAGCATATATAAGTTTACATATACTTTCCAAGTTAAAATTTAAAAAATAAGTACAAATAATCATAACTGAAGTATATTTCTTCAAATTAGGAAATTTCTCAACTTCCAAGTTCTAAACAGAAAATACTTCTGGAAAAGGAAAGGTGAAAGTTTTAACTATAGCATTCACACATGGAAGAGAAATGTTGACAAGGCAGGATGCTGACACGGGCAGGAAAATTTGGGGATTAAAGTAGAACATTTCCAAGGATGCTAGGCCCACAGGCCAACTAAAACACTATATCCAAGTAGACTGGGAGTAAGAGTAGCAAAGGAAAAGTCATGTCAGATACCCTCTGCCTTTGAATCAGTCCTCTGCCTCTTTGAATCAGCCTTTGAGGAGTAGTGATTTCAGATCAAAAGAGCTTCTTGGAAATTTAATTCCCATTATTTGACTTAAACAACAACAACAACTACTACTACTATTTGCTACAATTAACTGCCAATTATCTTCCCTAATACCCAAACTAACGGTCCACCGCTTTTTACCTACATTACATTGCATCAGTCAGCGACCATCCTGGGTCTCAGCTTCCCACGGATATACTAGGGCAAAGATGATACTAGTTGGTCATGACTAAAGCACTAAATGAATGTTAATTAGAAGCTTTCAAATTTTCTTTGAGAGCAAGCAAAATATGTCATGCCAGAAATATTGAGTCTTTTAGCTTTGTCATTGATTTTTGAAACATTCAGTAGGAACTATAATCAAAGGAAATAAAGGAAAAAGTCAGAACTTTGTGTAACTTTAAAGATGTCAATAGATATGACATAAAAATTTCATTAACAGTACAAAAATTAAAACCAAGTATTCATAAAAAGTACTAAGATTTATTTTCTTTCTATTTTGGGATGCACATAGTTCATATCTCTGCATTATTAAACACAAGCAAGAAAGATGAAAATTAACTATGAGGAAGGTCTGGTAAGTCTACCTCAAAATAGTCACAATAATAATAATCTGTTGTTTATTTTTAATAGCAAGGCTGACTGAACTAGTAAATAATCACAGGATAAAAATATCAACCAAAATTGGAAGTAAATACCTAACATTTATTCATAAAGGCATATAAAAATTCAATTCAGATCTAAGGGAGAGGAAAGAAAAGATACCTGATGTATCTTTTAATTAAATGTAATTTTCAATAAATAAGCAATATGAAATATAAATAACATATAGCTTTAACTTAAGTTTTTATTCGTATTATGATAAATCTAAAATTTTCATGATTTACCTTGAAAGGCTGAATTTTAGCAATTTAAAAATTAGCAGTATATACATAATAATACAAGACTAAAAGAGGATATATTCTAATATCATTCATACCGGTATTATAATTTAATGGTTGAAATTGAAAAGGAAAATTATCTAAAAGTTAAAAATTTGAAACTGCACATGGGGAATTTTTTTTTGCCTTATACCTTTACATTTATATATGTGAACACAAATATTCACAGAATTTTTCCTGTATTTGCTGTCTACTCTCTTCCACAAACTTCCAAATCCTAGAAACATGCTTACAATGGATATTTTTCAATGATTTAGTTGTATTTGTTAGATATGTCACAAATTCAATTTTAGATTTATTAAGATTATATTCAGATTGAAAAATATTTTTCATATGTTAAAAGCTACACTACACAAAAAACTATATGCTGTATATTGCAGTATTTCCAGGGTAGACCGGAACCTTACATAAGTGAGATAAGAATGCAAGAAAATTGTAGTAAATTAACCTTTAGAAATGTAACAGATTTAACTTTAGAGTAATTTTAGGGTTACAGAAAAATTGAACAGTTAGTACAAAAAGTTACCATTTATTGCCTCTCCCTGAAAATTTCCCCCCTTTTATTGTTTCTTCTGTTTGCTCAATCTCCTATTCTTCCTATTTTCCCCATTATTAACTTCTTGTATAGTGTGGTACACTATTAGGAACCAATGTTGATGCATTATTATTATACGATGAACTGATGTTGATACATTATTAACTAAAGTCCACAGTTTACATGAGGGTTTACTCTGTGTGATACAGTTCTATGAGTTTTGACAATCTGGGTCCCTGGATTTTGACCTTCAGAAAAGTTTCCTAACCTTCAATGTATGTGTCACAGTCAGGCTAGTGGGGTCTTTAGTCTCTTCTGATTGCCTTTCCCTTATGTCAGAAAAGATTCTGGAGATTTCCTGGAGGTCATGGCTTTTTCAGTGAGAACAGAAAGCTCTGGGCTATTTTTAAATGGTTACTTTTCCTTTCCACCCATAGGAACCATGAGTGAATTTTTCTCTTAACTTTATCATAAGAACCCAGTAGGGCTCTAGGAGGTAAAACTCATGAAAGTGTGGGAGATCTAAATCGGAAGAGTTTAACTCTTAAGCTGATCGGTGTTTGGCCTCCAATAATTAGTCAATTACAGTTTAAGTGTTTCCTGACCTAGTAGCTTCTTTTTTTCCATGAGCTTCGAGTTTCTGTATTCGCCTGCCTCTCCAAATTTTGCAACAATGGTTTGCCTTGTGACCACAATTCTTTATTGGACCTAAGAGGCATTGATTTTCAGAACTGTTGACTTTCAGAGTGTTTAGTTTTTTTTTTCTTGTTGTGAGGACAGGATTGATAACTTCGAAGCTGTTTACATGTCAGAGCAGAAATAAGAGGTCCAAAAATTTATTTTTCAAAAGTTTAAGATAGAGATCAGAAATAGTACAAATAAATGGGTACATTTAATTAAAATTAGAGTCTTCAATGATTGACTATAAAAGCATGACTGTTTACATGAAAGTCTAGTCTACCTGGTCGCAATTTGGCTTAAGCCAGAGTAACAGTCTAGAGATGAAAATGTTGTCGTTCACACAAAGTAAGGCTGAATTGAGATAGAGAAGACATTCCTAACTGACTCCAAGTCACTGTGTCAGAATATTTAATGTATCATAAGCCATTTCCCCCCACCAATAACTTTTTCTATTTACACTTTAATATTTCCCTGTTTTTCTGATTGATTTTAACAAATGACTAGTATGTAAGGCAACATTAGATACATACAACATATGAATACAGAACAATGGCGAAAGAGGAAGACACTGTAATTTATGGAATAGGTTCAAGTGTGCATTATATAATAATAAACAAACTTAATCGAAGCTAGAGATCGTTGGGTGGCTGTGATCTGGCCTGCTTATGCCTGGAATGAAGTGTCTCTCCATCCTCTCATCAGGCATATTGGAAGGACTGTCGCACCAGGCCACAGCTCACATGGCCAGCAATCATACCTGTCTAGCCAGTATCTGGGCTAATGACATCAAGAGAGCAATCAGACATCGGCACTGTAGAGAATGCATGACATTACCCCTGACCAGGAGGAGTACAGAAAAATCATCTCTGGAAATGCCAGCTAAAGTCCAACATAGAGAAATCTGTCTAAAATATGGAGTAACTATTTAAGGTTTTAATAATCTTTCATTGAATTCACGATTCAGCAGGTATAACCTATTGTTCTATCCATGTTGGATATTCACAGGTCTTTTTATAGTGTGTGTATTTTACAAATATCTTTTAATCTGGTTGTTTGAGTTTTAATAACTTCTATTTAAGAATAAAGTAGAAGAAAACAACTAAAATAATTGCAAAAACATAGTATTATTATTATTATTTGCTGATATAACCCAGCATTATACAACTGACAGAGGACTTTTACAAACCTCTATAATAGAGTCATTCAACAAGATTAGGGATGAACGTGCAGGGTCAGATGTTGCCCTTTCGGCGAGATGAGAAAATGGTGTTGAAGCTTTATTCAAATCTCTTATTTGGTCAACTTTATTGTTTTCTGCCTTCTCATCAATAATGGTTACCTATGGTTGAAATAAGTACTCAATATAGTTGTGTTTTATAATTCTCTTATACTTGACTAAACTTGTTATTGTGTTTATGGACACATATTAAATATCTAGCACAAATCATTCAAGTATAAAGAGGCACAAGGACATTTTATCATCTACATAGACATTTAAGTGACAGGGCTCTTCCATTTGGCCCATTTAAAAATTTCAGCCTTTTAACTCCTATGTATTGACCTAGAATTCTTGACTACTTCTTCCTTTAAAAACAATAACACTCAAAAGACTGATCATCAAGGTTTACTCTTATTTGCATGACAAATTCAAGTCCAACAATATCGCTTATCTTTCTCAAAAGCTTTGATTTTAGGAACGCACCCTACAAGGTAGGACATACTGTTCCCCATCTCATTTTGTTGGTAAAACGTAGTATTTTTAAGAGTTTATTCAAGTTTTAAAGTTGTTTATCTTTTCTCTCCCTTTGTAGATTGCAAACTCAACAAGAGCAGCAACTTTATTTGCATCACGACCATATTCCTAGTGCCTAGGACAGTGCCTGGCAGGTAATACAAAGATATGTTCATCAGATGAAATGAGCAAATGAAGACAACAAAGAAGAGACTAGGTTAGGGAGAGGGGCTGATGGAAATAGTCAAAGATCAACACATATAAAAGGGAAGGTTTTGGATAGTGAGAACAGTCGCAATTATAGAGGTCAGCAGACGTTGAGAGCGGGCCAGTCTGCTCATCTGTCATCCTGGAGGGTGTCCAGGAGGGGACTGTCCATGTTAATTTCCCTGAAGAGATAGTGCCTGAGGCCAGTTGGTGACCCACACCAGCTGCCAGAGTTCCCTAAGCCTGTAATGGCAGACCTGTTTTGCCTGCCAAAGAATGTTCCATAGTTCTCACTGCCAGACGCAGCCACCCGCTGATGAAAGGCTCTGCCATCCCCTAACTCCTTCTCAGAGTATCCCTCACTGCCAGCTCAGTGGCACTGATTCTCTCCAGACCCTCATTTCATTGCCTAGTGTGACCCTTCTCCCATTTCTGTCTTCAGCAAGGTGGGCCAGACCATTGTTTTACTCTCCATGTTGGCAAATCCCTCTAGGCCCAGCAGCACAGATGCTCTCAGGTCTGCCCTGCCCCTACCTTTATCCTGGTGACTCTTTCATGCCAGTCCTTATGCTGGCTTTGTCTTTAGAGCCACTGCCTGTGTGGTTTCAGTGTCCACATGGCATTTGCCAGTGGCAGGATACCATCATATTCTACGCCAGCATCCCAAATATTGGAATATCACCATGTTAATTAAAGTGGCTGACATTTGTAAAGTCTGGTTCATTTCATCCTCACTGCCACCCTAGTACTACTGACCCTATTTTGCAGATGAAGAAATAGAGGCTGAAGTTAAGTCATTGTCAAGGTCACATGGTAAGGAAGTGGTACTGGTGGGTTGGACCCTGTTCCTCCACTCCTGCTTTAAACCCCTGTTCCTATCAGATTTCCATCATGATGGGGGAAGTTCAGGTGCTATTGTCGGGTGCATTTTTTTGGCCTCTGAGAACCCAGGCTCCTCCCTGCAGTTTCTGAGGTTAAAAGTGGGGCTTTGAAAAGATGCCTTCAGTTCCTGGAAAAGCCAAGTAGAAGGCCGGCTTGGAGTTCATGCTGTTGCATACATATTAGACACAACCAGCAGATGTGAGCTGCTGTTTTGGCCACCCTTGCTGTAAATTTCTCAGTCAGAGCAGAATTTTAAGTTCATTTTCTTGACCTCATTACAGAGATCCTTGGGTGTCTAGCTCCTCTTTTTTATCACATGGAACCCCCCACCCCCATGACTCAGGATGGTTAGTTTCTGGGCAGAGCAACGGTAGTGGGCCCCATTAGACAGATCCAACCCAGGAAAACCGCAGACTCCTGGCAACAAGCTGAGAAGAATCAGAACCTTGAATTTCCAAGGACTTTCATGGATTACGCAGAGGGAGAGAGCCACCCTGTTATGTGCTAGGCCTTTCTGTGTTTTAATTCTTTATCAATACACCGGACAATTCATTCTTATCACTCTCACATTAAAAAATGTAAAGATCGTAGCTCGAATGAGGCTAAGAAACGTCCCCATGTTCACCAAGAAGTGCATGTCTGGAGGGGCATTCCGATGAATTCCGTGTTCGCCTCCACAGACTATGTTCTTTCCACTCTGCCACGCATGTCTGAACTTTCTGAAACTTTTCTTGGCTTGGTTTTGAGGAATTTGAACAAATTCCCGTCTGGTGTACTTCGTGAAAGCAAAATTCTGCTTTTAAAATCAAACAGACTAGCCCAAGGAAAGAGAAGGGAGGGGAGGTGAAATTTCCTCTCTGCGTTTTTGGACGAGCAACAGTTCTTCTGTGTTTCTCCTTCGGGTGGAGGGAAACATTTATCTACCTTCTCTCTCCTTCTGTACTCTCCAGTTTATCATTCAACAAGAGTGGGGAAAGGTAGTTTTAGACACCCTCAGTATTCCAGCCAACATTCCAGATTTAAAACTTTAAAAAAGCAGCAAGATGTTAATTACTCTCACACATCTATAACTCTCACACAAATCAGAACAACGTAAAATTCAAAAATGACTCTTATTGGGTTTTGGGTGCACTTTTTAGTTATTCAGTAGTATTGAAATCCCAACTTTGGCTTCGTTCCATGATACGAATGTAATCATTGGAGAAGTACAATATAAAATAGAGAAATTATTTTATAAAAATAAAATTTGTTATGTCAATAAAATGGCTGATTTCTGGAATATATTTATAATTGACTGAGTATTTTGTCCTTTGTTTATTTTTGCTTGCAACAGATATTGCCAGTTGTCCTGCCAGACTCATTCTTCCTGGGCATAGAGATGTTTGGCTAGAGAACAGGTTTCCTGGAATTTCTTGCAAGGAGGTGTGGCCTTATGACAAAGTTTTCCCTGATGTGGGCAACTCCCAAGTCATCTACAAAAACCCTTTCCCTGGTCTCATTTTTCCCTACTCTTCCATCAGCTAGCAACAGAGAAGCTGAGAACAGATTTGGAGAATAAGGATGAGCTTATGACTTCATGGGGCTAAGCTTACCCATCCACCTACCTAGCTGGGTCAGTGATGTCAGAAAGAACTCAACTTATATCTTGCCTGAGTCACTGAATTTTGGGTTGTCTCTTATAAGCTTACTTTATCCCACCTGTTACAAAGACTAATATTCATGGGTCTAGTTCTCAGAAAAAGCTGGTTTTCATGGGGTTGTCTGTTTGAGGAAATATGCTAACTAAATGCAGACGTTTTAAGAGCTCAAACGAGCAAGCAACAACAACAACAAAAACAAAGCATATTTGATATTTCAGGAAACGAAACAAGGCAAAATCCAAAATGATTTTCCAAAATACAAATTTTTTTTTCTTCACAAAAACCCACTCTACTAACCTTGCCCTAAGTAACTGGCATACTAAAACTGAGGAATTCACTCTTTATATATGCCCTTAGCCCAAAGAATGAATTCCAGCCATAGATCTAAAATAACAAGGTAAAATTTACAATTTAATGTCACATAAAGACTTGCTTAAGATTCTTTGAAATGTTCAAAGGAGATGCCTTTTAACATGAGATTGCTACTTTTTAAATACAAGGTTTTGGTTTCATGACTAATGGTATGATTCAACAACATGAAGAGATAAATTATTTCTCAAGAATAAGAGTTATATTTTAATTTATCTCAGTTCAAGGCTTTAAAAATCTTGCCAAAGGAGTGTTATTTCTTACTTAATAAAATGTTAAAATACAGGTGAAGTCCTAAGAGTGTCTCTCTCTCTCTCTCTCTCACACACACACACACACATATAAAATTCAACATTACTAAAGTAAAACACACCCTCAGAAATTCAGACCCTTGAAAGGACTACCAAGCTTGCACCTTGTTATTCTAGGAAAGGAAAAATGAGAAATATTTAGTGCTGGAATAGGAGATATTTTGGCAAACCACTGAAAATACTTTGAACTCACAATTCATGATCAGAACGATGGCCATCTCAGTGATATAAATCTGACACCACATAGATTGATGAAATGTAGGAACACATTTCCTTATCTGTCAATCAAAACATACTCATTGGCTACTTCAGTACATCAACCAATCTATATTCATCTTATCTATTACCAAATAATTCCTAAAACAATTTGTCTTGCTTTTCAGAAAAACTCTAGAGCAATGCTGTGTGGTTTAAGTAAAATTCACATCATGTAGCCAAGCTTTTGCAAATTTGATCATTTTATACTATAGGAAACGTTCTTGTCTCAACCATTATTGACTCTGTATTTTTGACAAAAATTAAAGTCTCACTGACCCATTTTGGAGTCAAAGGCAAAAATTTTTTTTGTTTTTGTTTTTTGAGTTGCCTCACTCCATCACTCAGGCTGGAGTGCAGTGGCACACTCACGGCCACCCCAGCGTCGACCTGCTGGGCTCAGGTGATCCTTCTACCTTAACCTTCCAAGTAGCCGGAACTACAGGCACACACTACTATGCCTGGCTACTTTTTGATTTATTGTAGAGATGAGGTCTCGCCAAGTTGCCCAGGCTGTTCTCGAATCTGTGGGCTCAGGCAATCCTCTTACCTCGACCTCCCAAAGTGCTGGGATTACAGGCTTGAACCACCACACCCAGCACATTTCCTGTTTTAAAACAAAAAGATGAGAGAAAAAAATTTGACCAGGTGTAGTATTTTCAGTCTAACCACTTCCTCAAACTTAACGTTATGAAACTGAGATCTTATACTCTTCTGGAAATTTTTTTTAAAAATTTTTATTTTTTTAATTTAAAATTTTTTTAAATTTAATTAATTAATTAATTAATTTTTGAGTTGGAGTCTCACTCTGTTGCCCAGACTGGAGTGCAGTGGCCGCTCCCGGCCACCGCAGCCTCGACCTGTCGGGCTCTGGCGATCCTTCCACCTCAGCCTTCCAAGTAGCCAGAACTACAGGCATGCGCTACCACGCCCGGCTGATTTTTTTATTTAATGTAGCGATGAGGTCTCACTGCCCAGGCGGGTCTCAAACCCGCGGGCTCTGGCAATCCACTCACCTCAGCCTTTCAAAGGTGCGGGATTACAGGCTGAGCCACCGAGCCTGGCTTAATTTTTATTTTTTAAGTGCAAGTCTCACTCTGTTGCCCAGGCTAGAGTACAGTCACAGGATCACAGTTACCGCAGCCTTGACTTTCTGGACTCAGGTGATCCTTCCACTTCAGCCTTCCAAGTAGCTGAAACTACAGGCATGTGCCAACATGTCAGGCTATTTTCATTTTATTTTTTTACTTGTAGAGATGAGGTTTCACCAAGTTGCCCAGGCTGGTCTCGAACCTCTGGGCTCAGGCAATCCTCTCACTTCTGTCTCCTGAAGTGCTATGATTATAGCCATGAGCCACCATGCCCAGCCTCTTTTGTAGTTAATAGCAACTCTAATTACTCAGGTCAAGAACTTTAGAGTGATCTTTCCCTTTTAACACAAAGTCAGTTTATTAGTAAATCTCATTAAGTAAACAAGTACACATGTTCAATATACTCAGACTATTTCCAGACCTCCACTGATGCCACCCTTGCGTAAGCCACCACTGTCTGTCACCTGGATTCTTAGAGTAATCTCCTAACACTGATCTTTTCCTGTTTTTCTTTTTTTTTTTTTTGCTTCCTTGGGTTCTGATCAGGCTTGCCTCTCCTCCTCTCAAACGTTCTAGTGGCTTCCCATCTCATTTAAAAGGAAACACTAAGGTCATTACATTGGCCTTTAAGTCTCTACATGACCTGTTCTTGGCTGCCTTTCTGACCATACTCCCTACACTTTCTCCATGGCTTCGTCTGAGTCACAACAGCCTGCCTCCTCATATAAGGAGGGGAAGATCACGCATACTTTCTTCTCAGGGACTTGGCACGAGACATTTCCACTGCTTTGCATACTCTTCCCACAGAGAGTCACATTACATGGCTTGCTGCTTCATAATTGCCACATTTTCATTTAATGGAAACCTTCATGATCACCTCATCGGAAATCACAATCCCTACTCACACCCTCCCTCTCCCTTTGTCTGCTTTGTTCTCTCCCTAAAACTTATTGCTACATAGCATAATGTTTTATCTTATTTATCTTGATTACTTCCTGTCTCTTCTTGTAGAATTTGTAAGCTTCATGAAAGCAAGGATTTTGATTTTGTCTTTTTGCTCACAATTGTGAGCAAATGACTGAAACATAATAGATTCTCAATAAATTATCTTTGAATGTTGAATGAATAAAAATATCATCTCAGATAATTGAACTGGAAGGAAACTGATAGAAAAATAGTAAAGAAACACTTTCACATACACTGGAAATAAAGTCAGAAAGGAATCACATAACAGGATATCCACATTTGGGATACATAAAAGGTCTTTTTGGTCATTAGCTACTTGAAGGAATTGGAGAAACCACAAACCATATGAACACATGTGAGATTTTGGGGCAAGGGCCAGACAAACATAGAAACAGGTGGCATTTTTCTAATGTGTTCTCTCTGTGGCAGATGGTGCCTATATTTTACTGCCTACAAAGATCCATCACTGCAAGTTCTCTAGTCCCTGGTAAAATACAATCATATTCAAGGGGTAGCTAACATTATAGGGCCTTCTATTATCACCCACAGAAACCCCGGAACCACTCAGCTGCCTATTCCTTCTATTTGAACAAATACATAGAACAATTTTTCACAAATTATAATGATAAAAGTGGATTTGATGAGTCAAAGATCCTCCCTCTAGTAGGGCTTGGATTTATCCTTTAAGTTTCATTAAAACCCAGCAGGAGCAGAATCTCGTGCAAAGGCAGGTGAGCAAAGCTTTATGTGTTATTTGGATGCCTACAAGATCTGTTGGATTATCTGTACTTAAATTCTTATCTGAGGGTGTACCTATTAGTCACTTCCCACACGTGGGTGGAGTTCAGTGCTGGTGAGATGCAAAAATGACGCTTCCTAGAACTTGCCTCTAATGAGACCCCAAGGAAAACCTTTTCAAATGGAAAGAAAAGATTTACAAAGGAAAAGGGCCCAGGGCTAAAGACATACAGAGGCTTTAAGGAGTAAAACTTAACAAAAAAGAAAATAATCACTATTTGTTTAATCAATTTGTATAATTATTATTTAATCACAAGTAAATTAATAACTTATAATCCTCGAGCAAACAATCAAAAATGAGAAATATTATTAAATTAACAAGATGCCAGTGCAGCTTGATTTTGCAAAAGAAAAATTGTCAAAACTATAAAATAATTATTAATCCTAGAAAGAACTAGGTAATCTGCAGACCCTTTGAAAATATAGTGGAAATTGCCAAGAGCCAAGCAACACTCACTAGGAAGACAGATTTCAATCTGATTTACTTTTTTCTTTAAAACTTGTACATATGTATGTATCATTTGAATGATGATAGGATTGCTAGAAAGTAGATCTCAGGAGCACTTCATTTCAGCAAGATATTTCATATTTTATCCTTTAGAAAAGATGGAGAAATTATCCTAAATGATAGTAGGCCTAAATGAATTCACAGCTGACTGAACAATCTTTTCTATACTAAGTTTCTACATGGCAATTAAGGGAGAAATTCTGCATTAAGATATAACAGAGGAAAACTGTCCTAATAAGAATAGGAATACTACTCTGCTAACATATCTCTCAAAAAAGTCTTTAAATAAATTTACCCTTTTAAACTGATTTCTAGTTATGATTAATCAACAATAATGATTACTACTAAGTAATCATTAATGTCAATTAATCCAATGATAACATTTCTTAAATATAGTAAGCCAGGAGGCTGGAAAGCATATACGCGAGATATTAGATTCTAAGAGAGGAAAAATTAACTTCTACTGCTAAAGTTATTGTTCAGGATTGGCAAGACTTGATCTTTCCTTTCCTTTTATGCTTCCAAGACTGTTTTTTGTTGTTGTTGTTTTCATTTTTTTTCCCTTTATTTAATATGCTCCAGATCAGTCTTGAGTCCCAGCATCTCCTGGAAATAACCAGTTTGTTCCTTTCCTCCTTGCCTTCTTCCATGTCATGCAGTGTGTTAAACTTGGAAGAGAACACAGGCCACTCAATTTCCCAGTTACTGTTGTAGCTCTGCTACTAGTTAAAGGAATGAATAAGACTTAGTTTAGTCTACAGAGTGAGGATACTTGGATTACGCACGGGAAGCCATTCTTAAAGTATAAAATGCTGCCGGATGAATGTTCTTCTCATCAAAACTTAAATGTCTTGTCTACTTCCTCTCCTACACAGCAATAGACAATAATGGTCTAATTCATCATACTAATTAGCTAATAGATCAAATTATATATTATCTCTCTAAGTTCAAATGACCCTTAATCTAATTGAACTACATTTATTGCCCAGAGGAGCCCTAAGGGAGTACCCAGACATATCATGTTAACCAGTGAGAGAGACCTTACTGGTTAGGGTTACATCCTAGGATTCTAGATTTATTCTCCATCTACAGATGAATGCTGGCACTGTCCACTATGACTAAGTAGACAGATACATCTTGGTGATTTCTCAAAAATTACTTCTTTATGCCATGTGCTCAAGAACATCTTATTTCCACATTAATCTTTCGTAACTTTCAATCAGCACCGAAAATACTATGTGAGATCCAGCAAAGAAATTTTCCATTTTCTTAAGTTCAAACACCAAATTTTTCTTGGATGGAAGTGTTAGCCATCTGTCAACACTATGATTTCCTGTAAAGAATATAACCTTTTATACCTGTACCCTGGAAAATTCTTGTTTTAATTTGTTACATATGAAAGAGGAAAAAAAGTTCAGTTTATTTTTTAAATTATATCTTTCTTTAGATTACCGTAGAAGAGATTTCTGAGAAAAAAATGCTTACTGATAGATGAAAATAATTATTTTTATGATGCTAAGTATAAAGTGTTTGATACAGTTTTTATATGAAAGTTGCTTACATTTTAAAAATAAATCTACAACTATCTTGCATAATATACTCTATTTTTTATAGCTATTTTATAAATACTTTATTGAAATGCACACTCTTCAGTGTATTTCTTCCTTTTTGCCTCATCTCAGGGCTTTCTATAAATTAACCAAAGTCAAATTTTTTTCTAGGGTGGTTAAATGACTTTCCTATTACTTCCCCAAATTACTTAGTCAATTATTTAGAAAGTTGCTCTGAATTTGTTACATCTTATTTTATTGTACAAAAAATTAAAATATAATGTAATTATTGGCATAGATGATGCTTGATATGAAAAAAATATGTGAGGATACACAGATTATTTTATGAAGTGAAAGCAAGAAATTTTAATCATAAATTAGATATCCTCTGGAAGTGCTACGGAGTCAAGAAAGAATTTTGATCTTATTCACTTTAGTTAGCTATTGGCTCACCAATCTACCTATAAAAAAATCAGCACCAGGCCCTTGTCCAGAAACCTGACATCTCCCTTGTACCTTTATGGTAGGTGACCGTTGGGGATTCCTGATTAATTTTTTTATTTTTTATTTTTATTTTTGAGAAAGCAGGATTTATTGAGAGGACAAAAAAGCTCCCAGAGTAGGAGGGGACCTGAGGGGTTGCCCAATTAATTTTTTATTTTACTACTCAGCACCGTTTCCAAAGTCCACCTCAGATGGTCTATTATATCCTCCTACATCACACAAGAGTTCCTTCTAATCCTTCTAGACTCCTGTGGTTGTGTGATTTCTGAGAGTTGGAAGCCCTGTCCTAGAGTGGCTTCCTCTACACAGGCCAGAGGCTCCCTTGGGAGTCTCAGCATTTTAGGAAGGTTCTATTTCCTGACCAGTGGCTCACCTGTGATTGTTTTATTGCTATGCTTATTTCTGCTTACATAGCTCACATAAATGCTACATCTGTTAATTCCTTTTATATGTACAAATTATTTTATTGTTTTTTTGAAAAAGCTGAAAACAGTTCCTACTCATTTTTTAATGCACTGAAATTCCAGTTCTGCTGGAATGACTCTGTGATAATTGAGGAGAAAAACGACCCTTTCTTTGTGCTTCTGTAGTATATAGAAGTGCATTATTTACAAATCTATTTGCCCAGCTGGATTCTAAATTCCTTAATCTCTACTCCCTCCCCACTTCCCATCCTTAGGACAGCACTTAAATGCAGTGCTCTGTCTACATCTGATAAACATACAAGATGAAAGACTTGTACTTCCAGACAGCTTCATACATGAAGGGCAGGATAAGAATAGGTTGGCATCAGCACTAGAAACTGCTCATCCTATTGTTCCATTTGCTCTTTCTGAGAAAGTTAAGGGTACCTAAGCAAGCATATTGTTATGAGGCAGGCATAGTTAACATAGTTTAGAAGTAGTTAGGCAGGTTTTAGGCAGGTCTAATTTAGAACAGGGGGTAAGTATTCAGATATCTTTCTTATCTGTACCTCGACCTTCACCTGACCAACCAGGCATATCAGACCAGACCACTTTGCAGGTTGGAATGTGAAACTACTGGTACAGCAAATCACAGAAACAATGGGGAATTATCCAAAACACAGACATGATTTTCTAAGAAAAGCCTAAATCTAGTTAGACAGTAACTTCATTATTTAGAAGGTTCTTGTTACTTTAAAAGGTTGAGAGATGATAAGTAAAACTTGTGACCCAATATGTGCAGGCCTCCACTCTTAGCTCATGTTTTGCTTAATCATCACTGTAAGAGTTTATAAAGCTTCTTGTCAAAGGCAAGCACATGCCCTTTCTCTTAAGGCACTTACGCTTTCCTTGAGTGTGCCCCCTTTCTTTCTCATAAATTCTCCCTTAAACTATACTTTGGACTCACTTTGAAATTCTTTTCGTGGCAAAGTTAAAGAACCCACAGAGCTACACATTGCACCCCCCTCGGCATCAGTTAGAGCACAGTGAAGCTGTTGCAGTTGGCATTTACTATTGCCATTAGAAAATAATGTTTCTGATTAAGGGAAATCTAACCATATGAGGAGGCATATAGTGCTCTTAGCTATGGGAGACCTATTTGACATCAAATTTTTAAAATGACTTGGTTCTTGAGCAGAACAGTGCATTTAAGTCCAAAATACTTGTAATTGAAGTCCCTTTTATCCTTAGTAGGCTAAAAGGACACATATTATATGTAACTAAGGAAGTCCACACTACAGGACTTTTCAAGAAAGCACTACAGTTTTTCAATAACTCACCAATAGGAGATCCTTAAGAATAAAAACTGATACATATTAAAAGGCTTTGTGGGAGCAATTACACATGATATGTTTTTAGAATGATTAGGACACTGGACAAGATTGTTCTCACATGAAGAAGACTTCATTAAAGCTGACAAATGACCCACTAAAAAAAGAAATCCCTGCCTACCCTTAATCTCAGTAAACCTGAACAAAGAAAATAAAAACCTAAAAAATACCCACCTGTGGGTAGAGTGGCTGCTGGATGCTGTTATAAGTTGTATAGATTGGCAATAATAAACTGAGCACCATTAGAAGAAAAATACTTGCATATCAAGGGAACAGTATGTCAGAGTGCCTTTTAGCTGACATGAGGTTAAGCCCAGTACAAATGGAGACGTCACTGAGGATGAAGCCAGATATATACAGTGCTCAGAAACTCTTGCTTCTGCTGGCTCTAGGGCTTTTCCAGGAGACCTCATCATCAGGACCTCTCTGTTCCTCCAACAGGCTCTTCCACCTGTCATTTTTGACCTCCTTATTTTTTGATGTTCTTGCCTTGCCCTATGCCAGACCCAGTGATAGTGTGAGGGCTGATTCAACTCAAAGATATAGGCCTTCAGGCTAGTTACACTTCTGGATGGTGAAACTTTCTGCTTTAAATAGTGAAATACTCACAGAACATATGAGGGGGGATCCCTCCCAAAACAGAATTTATTTATAAAAAGCTGTGCATTTATTCTTATATGTTTAAACTTCAGTCACCTTCAAAGTACTTTCGGTTTGATGCGATACACCTGTCGAGATGCTTTGTCCGCTGCTCAAGACAGTTTTTGAATTTGTCAGTTTTGATGCTTTTTAGTACTTCTGCCATTTTTTGTTTCACCTCTTCCATATCAGCAAAATGTTTTCCTTTGAGGTCTTTTTTCATCCAGGAAACAAACAAAAAAAAGTCGCTCAGGTTGAGGTTGGGTGAATAAGGAAATGGGGCACAGGGGTCATTCTCTTTTGTTTCAGAAACTGCCGAACACTCAGTGCGGTGTGGGCAGTTGTGCTCATGATCACCCATCATGAAATGGGCAAACACGTTGAAAGAAGCTTCAAAAAATTTTTACAGAATTCTAATGCAGCCTCTCACAACAACGCTGGCTGGTGCACTGATGCTTATGGGTCCCTAGAACACTTACCTAGCAGGGAAAGCATGTACTACAAGGGGTCTGCCCTCCAAAAAATAAGCCTGTTTTTTTTTGGGGGGGGGAAGATTCCTCTTGCATTACCTTCTGAGTCAGAGATTTAATCATATTCATAATATTTACCTAAAATATACTTTGTTATATTTAGTTTCTTTCCTTTTTTTATTTTTTAATATGTAGACCATGACTTTGAAGTGATTTTTTTTTGGTGTACACTTTTACATTTTCAAATATTCCTGGAATGCATGTGTACTTCTTTTGTAATGAGAAAAAAACCATTTTCAATCAAGAAGTCATCCATATTTTATATGTACCTATTTGTTGTGTAGAAAAAGGACTTTCTTATGTATATAACATGAACAAACAGGGCTGACTTTAGATGGCTCATAAAATGTGGGCTCTAATATCAGGATATATATCAAATTACAATTTTACTTTTATATAAAATTGATAGCCCACTGCTGTGAAAGTTTACCATTATAAAATTTGTGATTTATTAAAAAGAGTTACTCTATTCCCTAAGCATTTTCATTTTGAGATTAATCGTAAATATATAATCCTTAAAAATCAAATTCTTTTTGTTTTCCATGATTGTTAACTGGCTCCTGTTCTTTCTTTCCATCTCATTTCTCATTCTTGGGTTATGAAAAAATTTCTCAGCATTCTAAGAATTTCTATTTTTTGTCTTTTTTGCCTACTAGTATAGAGCGTACACGCTAGTTATTTAGTGCACTAACATCTACCTTCAGGTATTCAACTTAAAACAACAATGACAAAGCAAGTTTTATATGTATGTGACAACTTCTCAGCTATAAAGGAGCTTAGAAATCTTTTCTAGTTTTCTCATTACAACTCAGTAAAATCAATTTAAGTGGAAAAAAGAACCTACGAGTTCTTAGTATTTTAAAATAAAATAAAAGCTAGAGAAACTCTAGTTGTCATTTTAGGTTTGATTTTAGATTAAGGCTAGTTCCTTCCCCCTCCCCCGCATTTCTGTTTTAGAAGTAAAATAATAAGTTCTGAGACATTTTCCATACTGAATTCATTTGGTTGTTAGCTTTGTACATTTTAGATACTTGAGATGCTCACTAATACCACAAAGTATGGTTCTTGCTGTGTGCTATTATTTCCAGTGCCACATAAAGTTAGTTTCTTTTCTTTTACAGGAGAATATTAGTGTGGGGGAAGAAAAAAGACTCTATTTTTGTAGACGGTTTACTGCCTTTCAAGACACCGATTATAAGGAATGGCCCATTACTACTTTTTCAGGTTCTTGGAATCTGTCTCAAAAGGTTTTTTGTTATTGACTGCAGTCAGCTTTCAGAGCTCTATCCTTGCTCCTGACAGATGTGCACAATGAACTTGCCTATTATTATGTTTTTTATTCTTGGAATGGGGATAGCTATCCAATCTACCTCTCTCCCTCCTACATCTACTTCTATTTCTTCTTTTATTTTATTCTAACACCCTTTTAATAAAGTCCCTTGTCACACTTCTTTTATTCTGATAGTAATGTCCCAGGTTAGAAGAAAGGGTGATGTGATCTGTCAGTCTGCAGAGCAATACTGTTAATTTCTTGGTCATGGTATAGATGACAATACCTTTCGGCGGTGCCCATGTTGTAACAAATTCATTTTTGATTCTATGTCACCCATATATGCTAAGACCTTCGTCTATGAGACTCCCATTCTCTTTTCTTTTTTTCCACAAGCCAAATCCTTACTGAGAGTGTGGCTTCTGTTTAGAATCCTGTGTACAATTCTGGGTTATAGGTGTCTAGTATTTTATCCTTTCATTAACTCAAAAAGTTTATAACCTTAGAACAATTAACAGATAAAAGCAGAGCATATATAAGAATAAGACCAAAAAATAAAATCCAGAAGGAAAATGAGCAGAGCATATGAATCAGCAATTAACAGAAGAACATAATCAAACAATAAACATATAAAAAATAATTAATTATAATCCCACTAGTTATTAGGAAGGAATGAATACCTTTTCATACTCATTTTATCGGCTAAAATTTAAAAGTTTGATAATAACAAATATTGATATGCTAAAAGGAAAATAGATGTGCTCACAATACTGGTTGGAGCAATTTGAAAGTTTATATTAAAAATAAAAAATGAGCCGGGCTTGGTGGCTCAGCCTGTAATCTCACACCTTTGGGAGGCTGAGGTGAGTGGATTGCCTGAGCCTGCGGGTTCAAGACCCGCCTGGACAGCGAGACCTCATCTCTACAATAAATAAAAAAATCAGCCAGGTGTGGTAGTGCATGCCTGTAATTCTGGCTACTTGGAAGGCTGAGGCGGAAGGATCGCCGGAGCCCAGCAGGTCGAGGCTGCAGTGACCAGAGTGAGACTCCAACTCAAAACAAAACAAAATAAAATAAAATAAAATAAAATAAATACAAAATGTGCATACCCAGTACTTCTGTTTCCAGACGTCTACCACAGAGAACTATTCACATGGTGCACTAGAACACTCATCAAAGTATATTACCATTGTAGAAAAAGATGTTCCTCAATTGTAGAATGACTAAATAAAATATGTAAAGGTCACAGCTAAACTAAATTAAGTAGATGCATATTTATTCATATGAATAATTATGAATTTATACTCCATGTATTCTATATAAGCATATGTAGATACCCACATGCCAATAAGTTTGAAAGTCTAAAATGTCATAGATTGGCCGGGCTCGGTGGCTCAGCCTGTAATCCCGCGCCTTTGGGATTACTGAGGTGAGTGGATTGCCTGAGCCCGCAGGTTCGAGACCCGCCTGGGCAGCGAGACCTCATCTCTACAATAAATCAAAAAATCAGCCGGGCGTGGTAGTGCGCGCCTGTAGTTCCGGCTACTTGGAAGGCTGAGGCGGAAGGATCGCCAGAGTCCAGCAGGTCGAGGCTGCGGTGGCCGGGAGCGGCCACTGCACACCAGTCTGGGTGACAGAGTGAGACTCCAACTTAAAAAAAAAAAAAAAAGTCATAGATTGAACTCATAACAATTTTACCTTGAAGATACTGAAGAGAGGACTAGAATGGGAGGTAGTCATAAAAAAAAAAAAAAGACTTTGCTGTTTCAACATCTTAAAGAAAAGAATTAAGGTAGTTCTTATGCAACTAATTTTTAGATTCAAAAAACATAGATATTGAAGCATTCTTAGATTATATTTCATGATTAGGGAACACTAGATGCTTATAGGATTTTTTTCTAATGAATTTAGCTTTTAAATGCCATTATCTTTGTTTCCATGAACTGATTTTAGTTTCATGAAAAATGTTTGTGCATTTTTATGTGAGTACATACATGCATGTGGAACCTAAGGAATTCACACAAACAGATTTATAACTGTATACCTTTGGTTCTCAATATGCAAATCAATGACAATGCACAAATGTACATGAAACATAGAATAACAGTGTAAGTTATACAAATATGTAAATGATAGTGTACACATTGATAATATATAATGTGCATTTTTAAGTATGCAATATACAAATGCTAAGCTAAATAGAACAAAACTTTATCAGTGTAAAATTCCTTACTTTAAAGTATATACTTTTATATTAATTTCAAAAAAATAGCAATTTAAAAAATATTTTAAATTCATTAATTCGTATCTTTATGTAGACTAGAAAGTAAATAATCCAGTTACTGTTTGATGTATTTTTTATTTTATGTTTAATATGTCTTATAAGAAGTTTGGACTTAGTGATCTCATATATTTAGTTCCATCCTCAACTTCTATCAATTATGTAGAAATCATTTGTTTCAACTACTATAAAATTATTGAAACTAATCTCATGAAAGATTTATAAATGTACATTTTAAAGTAAGATAACTCTATTTTGTTGAATAAACCTTTTAAAAAACCATTTTAAAAGTCTAAATAATGTATTCCAACAAAATAATGATGGCTTACCATCAATAACAGTTTATTATAATCCAATAATATTGTGAATTTATTTCAGATATGCTTACTTAACATAAAAAGTTCACTATTAATTGTATCAATATATCCAGCAATCTATAATTAATTTGGAATGACAGGCAGACTTATAAAAAATGAACTTGCCAAATTTCTTAGCAGATGACAAGGCTTAAACAGCTCATAATTACAGACTTCAGCCATTTGTCTTAACTAGAATAAATGTCTCTGCATTGTCAAGATTTGCCAACGAATTACAAAATTAATGGCATAATCTGTTGACATTACCAAGCAATCTGTACTCAATTTGCCACGTAAACAATACAGTGCAATTTTGCTAGTTCAGCAAATATACAATATGTTCTTAGATTCTATTTCCATATGGCTCCTGCTATTATTCCATCTTCAAAATTATTTTTAACATTATATTTCCTCAGTGCATGATGTTTTAAAGTCAATTAATTTTTAAAGATTAGTCCAATCCAAGAAGCAGAACATAAAGTCTCATGTGTAAATATTATCCTCTACCTACAGCCTCAACACAGTTCAGTTATTGGTTAGAATTCATAATCTATAAAAATAGAGCTTTATAATGGAATCTAGCAGGGGAAGAAAAATAGATCACATGACTTTTCATAAGTTCGGGGGGATAAGAAGGAGGAACAGTCGCTTGTACTAACACACATAATGTATTTATGCATTTTCTGAGATTGCCTTTGTCTACTGTCTGAAGACTTGTGCTTGGTCATATATGGTATTTTTTCAAATCTCTAACATTTTTTCTGCCATTTTGTTGTGGAGTGGTGAAGTAGTTGCTGAGGCTCCTCTGTGGTATAGTGGCATGTATCTACACTGAATGGACAGAACAAACTCTCCATCTCCCGGCAAACTGAGGGAAGTTAAGCTTAACCTATTAATAATTTCTACATTGTCCAGAGATGGTGACTGCACATCTCAGGTTTTCCACAACATTCTTGGTTTCAAAAGTTCTAATAAGTGTAACATACTGTTGAACAAACTACATCTCCCAAGCTATCTCTGTCTTCAGAAATGCTAATTATACAATCGGGTTAGTTTTTGAAAAATAAAGAACATCGTAAAGGGCATTGTTTTCGAGTATGAATTGTTAGTTAGGTTGACTGGAGTCTAAATCCCTGACTTACCATGTACTATGTGGACTTAGGTAGTTCCTTAATATCATGACCTCCAGTTTCCTCTTTGGTAAAATGAGGGTTTTTCAATTAAGTGTTGCTAACGAACCAGAGTAAAAATGTAGTGAGTTATAACAACTACCATTTATTGGCTCATGATTCTTTGGAAAGCAATATGGGCTAGTATCAGATGGGTGATTCTTCCCCTGGTCTCTGTTAGGTCTAGCAGAACATCTGGGGCAGAATAGTCTTAGAGAACTTCACTCCCATGGCAGGCAGTTGGGGCATTATCAAGTGGGGGCTCCTGTTTTCTCCATATGTTCTTCTCCTCTAGGCTAGACTGATTTTCTCTCTATTCGCATCTTAGGGTAGTGTTCAAGCCAACAAGAGAGGAAGAACCAGCAGGGCCTCCTGAGACCTTGACTTCAAAACGTACACAAGATCACCTCCCCACAGTTTTATAGGGAAAGAAAGTTAGAAATCATCCATATGACTCAGCAATTCCCCTATTCAGAATATACCCTGAGGAACTCAAATCACTCTACAGAAAAGATACCTGCACACATATATTGGTTGCAGCTCTATTCACAATAGCAAAAACATGGAACCAACCATGCTGCCCATAGAAGCTGGACTGGATAAAAAAATGTGGTACATATACACAATGGAATATTATGCAGCCATAAAGAAGGGCAAACATATGGACTTTGCAGCAACTTGAATGGATTTAGAGTCGATCATACTCAGTGATCTATCACAGAGACAAAGAACAGAGTACCATATCTTCTCACTCATAAGCAGACCTGAACAATTATCATAATAGTATAAGAAAAGAAGCCGGGCTTGGTGGCTCAGCCTATAATCCCAGCACTTTGGGAGGCTGAGGTGAGTGGATTGCCTGAGCCCGCGGGTTCGAGACCCACCTGGGCAGCTTGGTGAGACCTCATCTCTACAATAAATCAAAAATTACCTGGGCATGGTAGCGCGTGCCTGTAATTCCACCTACTTGGAAGGCTGAGGCGGAAGGATCTCCAGAGCCCAGCAGGTCAAGGCTACAGTGGCCGGGAGTGGCCACTGCACTCCAGTCTGGGTGACAGAGTGATACTCCAACTCAAAAAAAAAAAAAAAAAAAAAGGATTGGCAGTAGAGGGAAACTGCTAGGGAGGGGGGCACACCTCATCAATAAGGGTACCTACATAATGAGCATTTGTATCCCTACCCTGAATTGTACCCCACGTCTTTAAAATAGACAGAAGAAGAAAAAGAAGAAGAAAAGAAAGTATAGGAATCAGATTCAAGAGGAGGAAAAGTAGATTCCACCTCGTGATGGGAGGGGAGGGCAAGTCACATGGCAAATGGGCATGCATCCAGGAAAGGGGAAATTCTTGCTCTACCCTTGTAAATAATCTACTAGAGGAGTTAATCATTGGGTTATTTAAATAATAAAAGTTTGTATTAGTCTTTTGCAATTAATTATTTCTCCCCTTTTCTCACTCATTTTCAAGTAATGTTTTCTGGCTAAAATAAGGCATGAGGGGATGACATTTAGTATTTTGATTCTAATTTTCTAAGTAATTTCTTTATCATTTGAGGTTCTTATCTCCACACCAAGGAATACTCATTGAATTAAATTTAACCAAGAGTCAATGAATTCTATGTCTACTCTCTTACACATTTTTCAAAAAGTCCTCACTTAAAGTGGATGACAGATCTAAGGACACAGCCTGTATATTCGTGAGAGACATAAGAAGGATGGTGACTTTCAAGGTGTACTCATCCAGAATAATCTTTCCTTTCAAATTTCACATTTAGAGTTTAAGGAGTGCTGGTTCGGGGACAAAGGCCAGAACTGGATTCTCACAAAGCTAGAGAGAATTAGAAATGTGTTGTAGCCTCTGCGCCTCCTTGGCACAAGGGATACCAAGAAGAGTCACATGTAAAGATTGCAGAGGATTCTAGGCAGTTGTGGGAATATATAGTAAAAAATGAAGCACGGAGTGAGGGTTTTTTTTCCCTATCTATACTCTAGGGTTGGCTAATTCTTTCCGTAAAGGACCAGATGGTAAATCTTTTAAGATTTATGGGCCTTAGGGTTTCTCTTGGAACTACTGAGGTCTGCTGTTATTGGAAGAAAGCAGGCCCAGGACACACCTAAACAAATGGGCAGGGAGTTGCAATAAAACTTTGTTTACAAAAACTGGCAGTAAGCAGAATTTGACCCACTGGCCATGGAGTGCTGATTCCTCCTCCAGTCAATTGTAAACACACAATTTCAGCATCGCTTTAACTCTTTAGAAGCCCTGCAAGGACAAAGCATCTCAGCTTAGAAATGGCTTTGCTGGTTGCATCTCAAAGCATGCAGGACATAGTAAAATATTTTTAAACACTTTATTCCAAATGCAAGTGTTCATGGTCCATGGAAGAGAAACTACACCAGTGAATACAGTGTATACCAGCAAGTAAAATGTGGGTACTGTATATTTTTAAATGACTCATTATCATGAGTGTTTTTTTTTTTTTTGCCAAGACTAAAGAGAGTAATAGGATGCCATGGAAAAAATATAAATGTTGGATTGGTTTGTCTCTTATTTCTCCCACTTTCTATCTGTGTGACCGTAGACTTTCTCGCTCTATAATTCATTCATTCAATTACTTAATACTTATATCTCTTATAAGGATGGTAATTATACTCATAGTTAAAATATACTGAGAACTCACTAGGTGTGAGGATGAGAATAGTCAATTTAATCTTCCTATGATCTTCTGAGATATACCATTTTTATTCCTACTTTGCAGGTCAGAAGAGGTTAACCAACTAGTCCAACATCATCTATCAAGTAAGATGCAGACTAGATCCTGAAACTGAATCTTTCTTTTATCTGGATAGAAGTACTTGCAGAAGACTCACTATTGTAGCTCTACACTGGAGATATGTAAATGCAATCATCGCTGAGACCTGTCCCTCCTCCTGGGAGCTACTTCTGTTCTTTGATCTCAGCATCTGTACCATTAGAATGGAGCTAATAACAGTTACACATGGGATTGATGTGAGGACTGGATGACACTCCTCACATACAATGTCTGTCTCTCAAATACTCTTTACATGGAAGTCTCTTTTATTTCTTCTTCTTTCTTCTCCTTCTCCTTCTTAAGCAGGATTTATTGAGAGGACAGAAAAGCTCCCAGAGCAGGAGGGGACCCAAGGTAGTAGCCCAAGTCTCTTTCACTTCAACTTGAATTTGGTTTCAAGATTTATAATCATCACTAGATTCTTTTATTTATTTATTTATTTTTTGAGTTGGAGTCTCACTCTGTCGCCCAGACTGGAGTGCAGTGGCCACTTCTGGCCACCGCAGCCTTGACCTGCTGGGCTCCGGCGATCCTTCTGCCTCAGCCTTCCAAGTAGCTGGAACTCCAGGCGCGCGCTACCACGCCCGGCTGACTTTTTGATTTATTGTAGAGATGAGGTCTCGCTGCCCAGGTGGGTCTCGAACCCGCGGGCTCAGGCAATCCACTCACCTCAGTGGGATTACAGGTTGAGCCACTGAGCCCGGCTATCACTAGATTCTTAATGAAATAATGCATCTTTATACACAAATATAGGTTCTTATTTACCTGGATGCAAGACAATAAGAATTGTCTGGGAAAAGTTATTTGCTTTATGCTGAGATCATTCTGGATTAGGGGATTTATTTACTTTTGCTTATTTCCTAAAGCACTTATGGGGAGGGTGAAAGCATTTGAATATTTACTGCAATTAATATTAAGAAGCTTAAGCAACCAAATGTTAATCCATTAGCATTGTTCTCAGTGCTCAATAATCGCCACTGCTGATTTTCAGTCTAGTCTCATCCTCTAATTTTTTTGTCTTTACACAAAGTTATTGCTGATATATTGTCTTACTAGTCTGCACATAGATTGGTATAATGACTCAGCAGCAAAAAATAATACAAATAATAATACTAAAATTGAATCTTTTTTTTTTGTTTGAGTGGGAATCTCACTCTGTTACCCAGGGTGGAGTGCTGTAGTACCATCACAGCTATAGCAGACTCAACTTGCTAGGCTCAGGCAATCCTTCTGCCTCAGCCTTGCGAGCGGCTGGAACCACAGGTGTGCGCTACCACCTAGCTAATTTTTTGATGTAGAGAAGAGGTCTCACCAAGTTGCCCAGGCTGGTTTCAGACCCCTGGACTCAGGCAATCCTCTTGCCTCTACTTCCCAAAGTGCTGGGATTACAGGTGTGAGCCACTGTGCCAACCTTGAAATGTAATCTTTGGAAAAACAAAAATTTCTGGAAGTATTTACTCATCAAATTTTAAGAATTAATACTTAACTAATAAAATGTATTTTATATATAAGTTAAAAATACAGACAGAATATAAAATCACAGATGTGTCATATCAAAGAAAGGCAAACTGCATTGCTACATGACAAATTTAAAAATACTTTCAAAAGGGATTTAGGTCAATGTGTTTGACTGTGCTTCTCTAGACATCTCCTTCCTTTGCCTTTTCTACATCATGCCCAACAAACAGTAGGAAAAAGATATATAAAAGAGAATACATTTTGAATGCACATATTAGCACAAAGCTACTCAAGCAAATTATCCAGCAGCCAGAGAATCAGAGTTGTGAGTAGCAGCAGAAGCACAGATGGTTAAGGAATATACCTGGAGTCAATATCAACCTCAAGGACTTCTGCTGTCCAGTAGAGAGAGGAGTTGGGGGCACCCCGATATAGGACAGAAGGTAGGTGTTGAGGGGTCTCTATAAAGCTAGGAGTTACTGGCCAGGCACGATTGCTCACGCCTATAATCCCAACACTTGGAAGCCCAAGGCAGGAGGATTGCTTGAACCCAGGAGTTCAAAAACAGCCTAGGCAACACAGTGAAACCTCGTCTCTACAAAAAAAAAAAAAAAAATTAGCCAGGCGTGGTGGTGTGTGCCTGTGTTCTCAGCTATTTGGGAGGCTGAGGTGGGAGGGTCGCTTGGACAATATGGAAGGCGTTGAGGCTGTGGTGAATCACGATAGACAGAGTGAGACGCTGACTCAAAAAACAAACAAAAAAGCTGGGAGTTACAAAGGGCTGCATTTTTATGGACTAGAATAACTCGAGCGTCCAGCTCAAGAATGCAGAAAAGTGCAGAAAGTTTTCTGGCTTCTATCCAAATCCTTGAGGCAAAAAAGAGTCTCCCAAGAGAAAGCAGAACCCTAGACCTGTGCCAACTAACAGGTGTAGTCTAAATTTACAGTGCCCTCTATAATGCAAATACTTCAAGGACCTCTCCTCGCAAAATTTACATAAGTATTAGTCCAGAATGGTTGTTAGCCATGAAACTGCAGCAAACACAACCTCAGGAGACAGGCCAGAGTACCCCTGAAAGAAACCCTCACTGAAAAGGAGATCACAGTCAATTATTACAAACCCCACAAGAAAATGAACTATTGAAAAGGAGAATTAGAAGATATAAAGAATAGAGACAAAGCTGTTTAAAATGTTTGATGAGATAAAGAAATGATTAGAAAGAAACTGCAGGGACAGGACTGTAAGATAAAAGAACAGGCAGATTTGAAACAGAATTAAATAGAAATTTTAGATATAGAAATGGCAGATGTTGGAGTTACAAATCCAATAAATAAATTGCATAGCAAACTAGATACACTGAGCAAGAACATTACAAGAAGTTGAGATGGAAAATATGCCAACAGCTTTAAGAAGCATAGCAGATGATATAAGAGTCACCGGGTATCTACTAGAAGAGTCAGGAGACCAATCAAGGAAATAGAAATTAGAAAGCAAGATTTAGAGGTCCTTCCTATTTAGAATAAGAAATCTACAATATAAACAAATATTTAATCAGTATTCCAGAAAACGAAGAATAGAGATAATGCAGAAAAGATTTGATTTGAGAAGATAATATCCAAAAACCTTTTGGAATTGAAGAAAGGCATGAGTTGAGACTTTTGCAAAGAATGAGTTCCTAGCTGATAAAAAGAAAAATGATTCATGCTTAGACGTATGATACTAAGACCATAAAACTGAAAAGACAAATTGTAAATATTCAAAATTATCAGAGAAAAAAGACAGATATGTTAAAAACAAAACAAAAACCATGCACTTAGACTCACAGAGGGCTTGATATTGGCAATACTGAATTCCAGAATACAATGAGAAAAATCTCAGTGTTTAGGAGAATTAAATGCCCATGGAGCATTTATTTCTCAGTCAAGTCATTCGTCAAAAAATAGGATAAACAGAACAATTTTGTAGACAACTGCATAGGAAGCAAGGATATTTAGACAGGTACAAAACAAAGGTGGCACACTTAATCTATGTTACTACAGATCTTATTTAACAAAAGCTAAAGTTGAAATATAAATCTCAAAACAGTATTTTCCATTACCCGAAGTATAAAAGTATTTGTTTCAGAGGTTAGGAGGGTTACACAAGTGTAAAAAATAAAAGTCAAGTGGGGCAAATGAGACTTGTAGCAAACTTGGAGTATTCATATTCAAAGTAAGTTTGAAAGAAACACGTGGACACATGCACACATTCAGATATGCACCCTTGCATCTGGACACACTGTAAGATCTACCACAAGTGAAAGATCAGTCCTTTCTTCTGAATTTATTTTACCTACATTTCTTGCTTTATTTTACTATCTCTGTTTGAGGGCAGGAACTTTCTTCTATTCATTTACATCATGATGTTTTCAGTAGCCGTTTAATGTAAATGTATAATAAATGATCGCTGACTATATCCTTTATGGATACACCTCATTTTTCTACTTACTATGGAAAGCATTTTATATCCTCTCAAATTGATCACATTCTCATAAAAATGAGAATACGTCTCATTTTCCTACTTATCTAAGAATAAATCTGATCAATAAAAATCTTCATAGTGGCAATTGTGGTGCTTGTTATACTTGTTTTAATGGTAGCGTCTAACATTTATTCACCATTTATGATTTATTTTAGTATATTCATTTTAATTTTAATTTTATTTAGCATATTTATTGTATTATACTAAGTATGTTAGCATATTTTGCTATCAGGATTCCAGAATCCTAAACCCTAAGGGTGTGTGGTAGCTGAGGGGTAGAGAAGACAAAAAGAAAAAAACGAACAGGCTCTTTTCTCCACAGACCAGTGCCCACTTAGACTGAATACTGCCTTCATTTTCATAGCCCCATGCAGCTCAGGCTAGAAGCCCTTTTTCAAGGGTTGGGGGCTTTGTTCCAGAAAGTTGAGAAAGAGGAGAAAGATGAGACTCCTCTCCTCTTCAACAGTTTTGGATAAGCAGGGATCACATTTCAAGAACAGGGAAGTCCCAGGAGAGCTAGGATCTTCCCTCGTCTGCCCTTCACCAGGCTTGAGGTAAGAGCTCTGTTAGGGCTTTCCTAAATGACACACTTATTTTTTGCTCCAACTGATTAGTTGACAAAATTGGTTTAATTTCATAGTGTGGTCAGGGGAATTATGTCCTACTGGCTGCCATCAACAGCAGAGAAGTTTTCCTTGACTGTCCGTACCAGAAATCTGGGCTAGTCTTATTCACGTGTTTCACATTAATTGAGAAACCACTTAATTTCAAATGAATGGTGAACTGAAAGGTTAGATTTAAATATTGTTTACATTTGTTTCACTAAATTTCCACAGAATGATGATTTTTAAAAGGCAATGTATCCATTATAAAATTCTAAACATGACCAGTCAGTTCTCAAGCATATACTGAGCTCAGGAAGAGTTAGAACAGACATAAAAAAAATATACCTCCAGCTCTGTCCTTTCCTGAGACACCTGGATTTCATGAGCTAATGGAGGAGACTAAGGTAAGTGAGCCATATGTGATAGGAGGAGGAGGGGGGAGGCATTTCAGAAAGAATGGGATGAACACAGTCAAGAAGACAATAAACTGCGGATGTTCAGAAGAAGACAATACACAAAGCCTGTCTTATGTTTTTCTTCAATATTTATACATATTGAAAAATAATATCTTATGTTTATAAAATTCACTCTTGCAAAATAAGGATAGTACTGTGGATCCCTACAATCATTTAATAAAGTAAACCACTAGCTACCTGGTTTGTTTTTATTTTTATTTTAGAGTTGTGGGGTACAAGTTGGAATTTACTACATAAACAGGTTGCATGCAGGTGGAGTTTGGGCTTCTAGTGACCCTCTCTCCTCCTATAGTGGGCCAGGTACCCAGTGTGTGGCCACATGCCCCCCTCCCTCATCTCTCCTTTCTTGCCCTGGCAGTGTCTAATGTCTGTTGGTCCTATCCTTGTGTTAGTATGACCAAAGTGTTCAGAGTCCACTATTGAGTGAGAATATGAGGTATTCAGATCTTTGTTTCTGTGATAGTTTACTTAGTATGACAGTCTCCAGCTGAATCCAAGTTGCTGTGAAGATCATCACAATTCTAGACTTTAAGGTTTATGAAAAGGCTACGGTAACCAAGATGGCATGGTATTAGTACAGGAGTAGGCCCATAGACCAATGGAACAGGACAGAGAATCTGGAAATAAAAACACGGTCCCTCAACCAACTCATCTTCGTCAAAACCACTACCAACAAACACTGGGGAAAGGAAACAATATTTTGGAAATAGTACCTAGAAAACTGGCTAGTCACATGCTGAATAGTGAAACTAGATCCTCACCTATCACCATATACAAAAATTAACTCAAAATGGATCAAGTACTTAAATGTAAAACCTTGAACTATAAGAATCTTAGAAGAAAACAAGAGGAACACCTTCTTGGACATCGGAGTAGGCAATGAATTCATGGCCAAGTCTTCAAAAGCAAATGCAGCAAAAGCTAAGATTGACAGGTGGGACCTTATCAAACTGAAAAGTTTTTGCACAGTAAAACAAACCATCAAGAAAGTAAAATTGACCTAGAAACTGTTTATAGGAATCTGTTCTAAAGAATACTCACACATATGCGTGGGATTTGTATGTGTATATATTCAACACAGCATTACTTATTATAGCAAAAAACTGAAAACCACTTACATGTCTATTAGTAAGGGAAAAATTAACAAGCAGTTTATAAAACACATAAAACTTACAAATAGGAAAGAAGAAAGGAGGAAAGGAAAGGAGAGAGGAAGGGAGGGAGCAATTATATACAGCAGAATATATTACTTTCTTAAATAATTAAATCCCATATTATTTGAAACATTACTTTTATAATTTACAAATATTTAAAATATAACTATAAAAATGCAAACTTATTGGAGACCACTAGATATTTTCAATGAACATTGTCTTTTATGTAAATATGAAAAAATGATTATTTTATGTCTTTTGAAATTCACTTTTAAAATCTCCTTCCTTCATTATCTGACAAAAACTCCTCTAGTTGGGAACTCCTGAGCATCTGTTAGACACCAGACAATAGGCATCCTTAATATCTGCTAATCGTTGCCTTTAAACATTCTGAATAACATCTGCACATCAGTTTAAGGAAGTGTGTAACCCTGTTTGAGAATCCAATAAAACTCAACAACAGTCCCTTTAAAAATTCTCAGGCACACACTTTTGCAGGCAAGCTGAGAGCACTTACTACTAGATACAGGGATAAAACCGTCTGTAACGCAGTTTTCATAGTATTCCCCATGATGTTTCATGCTCTTGTCCTCTATTCAACAAAAGTAAATCAGATTTTCCTTGTTACACGATAAGGGAATTTTTTTCAGAGAGCAAATATATAATTTTCATAGATTATGCACTTTTGGTTGAATTCTATTGCCTTAGTTATCTCTTCAATATGTGTTTTCATTAAAATCAATAAGTAATTGCAGTGGCAACATTAAACATAAAGATAAATTCAGGGAAACCAACTCTTCTGTCCTTTTTTCAGAAAGTATTATAAATCTCAATTATATATTTTACACAGAGTCTTTACCATGGTTTTTATTTTTGCAACTGCAATAAAGATGTACATTTTTGCAATAAATCATAGTTATAGGTGTATAATAATTTTCTATTCATTTGTAAAGTTTTCATCTGATATCACATACAACAGTATGAAATATGGTCTAACATCATTTAAATCTGATGAATCAATTTTTACTAGCAGCATCAACAAAGTTCAATTTACATTCTATTGTGATTTGAATAAAAGTAATTTTCTTTTATCATATTTTATGCCATATTTAATATCAGATGTAATAAGAGACAAATTATAAAAATAATAGAAAGTCAACAGAAAAAATATGGGAAGTAATTTCAAAGTCAAGCAAATACTACGTTAAAACTGAAACATTAGACCTTTGTAGGTAGATTTATTGTCAATCCTATTTCAACAAGATACAGGGTGTAGTCCAAAGCACAGACTCTGCCAGCGATGAAAATAATAACTGATATTTTTATCAATATTTAATCAATCAGATTTATGACCCACACAGGGAGCTGAGTTCATGTTTTACAGTCAATACTACCCAAAGTCAAAGGAGGAAAATACCATAAAAGCAAATAACAGTGAAAATATATTTTTTCTTGTAAAAAAAAAAAAATCAGTCCCAAATTCCATACCCATAATAACATTCTTCAGAAGTAACTTGGAAGTATAGGAGAATTTGGTAGGCTCAATCATTCTTTAATTTTCTGCATCTTCTTGAAAGGCCTGATTAGTTTATCCTTGCCAAAAAACTTTTACAATAAGTTGTCTCCTTAATTTTGTATAGGCATCCCAAATCCACATTTTACCTTCGTGAAGCTGATAACCTGCAGTTTGTCTACCTAATATTCTAAGAATAACATATAATTTTAAAAAGCGTTATGATTTTTATAAATAAAATCAATAAGGTAAATATTCTTTATGATACATTTCCAATAAAGAAATTAAAATAAATTTTAAAAATCATCTTAAATAAAATTGTTACCTAAATTGTGGTAATTTACAAAGCAAAATTAAATATTCATATCTCAAAGCAAAGGAGAAAGTTAATTCAAATACACAGGAGAAATTAATGCATGTAGCTATAAAGTACACATAGCAAACATATATATCTTAAAATGACATTTTGAATTTAGTTCACATAAGTGTAAATCTTACTACAATATACCAAATAACATATTTTCTTTTTATTTTTAAGTTCTCTCCCACATCTGTAGTCTACATGTTTACTATCTAATTTTGTATCGAAAGTAGTATTTACTCATTTTTGCTGGTATTATCTCCAATCCTTGTCCAGATATTTTAGAGCTCAATAAATTATCTTGCAAAACTGATATATGCCTCCCAGGTATATTTTTTATATTTAGATTCTTACATTCAACTAACATATATTATGCCCCCACTCTGTCATGCTGAATGCAAGGGACTAGACTGGAAGCCAGAGACCAGCCCCTTGAGAAGCCATCATCAGTTTGCAGTGGGAATAACTCTTTACATTTTCCCATAAATGGGAGTGACTCCTGTCTGATTCCATGAAAGCTAAGACTTATCTAAGAATTCAGGGCATGAGAAGGCGAAGATGCCTGGTAGATCACAATGTTGGAGGATGTACCTCTTCCATTATTTAATGGATCAACTGTCCTGACAAGTCATAAGAATTGAGGTTGCTTGTGGCCAACTTCAGTGATAATGTAAAGTCTGTAGCCTGAGAGCACACAGCACAGGGCAGGCAGTAAGACTTGGCTTCCAAGAGTGGTGAATGGCTCTGGGCAAGTTAATTCTTTCTCAGCTCATTCTCCTCACTCATCAGTTAGGAATAATGATACCTCATGTGTTTATTTTGAGCATTAAAGCACAATGGATGGAAAATCTTTTGCTTGGATATATATAATCTTTTGCAGAGACATAATAAGCAATCAATAAACGATAGCAATACTTGTCATAAGTAATGATAGTAATTATAAAAGCAAAGACCATCTATTGGACAATTAGTCACCATAAGAACACAGTGTTTGTTTCCTGGCTTTACCTTTGATTTTTGTATATAATAAATAGGGAAAGCAGTCTAATATATACTGTCCATATAGGATTAAAGGCATATATTAGTTAAACATCTTTTCTATTAGTTATTTTCAGAGTGTCCTGATTTATAGTTTGACCCTACTTTTGAGCTTCCTCTGATATTAATTGTTTCAATCAGGCTTTCATTATTCTGGATTTTAAAAGATTGGGCTTTAGTCTTTTATTCCTATGATTTTAAAGACTATTAACAACAACAAATATGTTCCTGACGCCTAGTTACTTCCTAGGTTATTTTCTAGGATAAGTTTTATCATCAAATGACATTCATTGGGTTGTTTAGGCCAAACTGAGCATGTTTTGTTTTTCACCTGACCATACAATTAATGGAGAATTCAAACTACCACCTGAATAATTATGTCCTTATCTCCTGTACCAAATGTCTTCGTTTGAAAGATTATGACAAGCAAATTACCAGTTTAATGATGTTTGCTGTGACTTCCTCCCCACGTATGCTAGATTTGATGTTGCTATTTTTCTAACTGGCATGTCACATCTGTTCTGTCTTCTCCATCAGAGTCTCACCAAAGGGAAGTAATGCTAACAATCTACTACAAATTTAAGAATACAACTAAGCTCTACAAGTAATTGTTTTGAATTTTCTTCTGAATAAACACTGATTTTAATTTTAAAAGGTTTGATGGAGACACAAGTTGTAATTAATGGGAGTTCACAAATCATAAGTGAGTTTAGCCTTCCTCTGCTCAGAGTTCTCTGTAACTCTAACCCCACCACTTCGATGCTGTTTCCTCACCTGTGTGAGTAAAAAACATGACTGCATTACTCTTTCCAGCTCTAAATTTCTGCAATTTCATTTTCAGTGCTATTACAGAAAACCAGTGTCCCCTCTTTTACATCTTAGATTGTATTCCCCATATGCATATGAGCATGTGGGAACACAGAGGAAGTAAGAGGCTAAACGTGGAGTTAATATTCAGAAAAGGGAAGTAGGACAGAATTTCAAAAAAAGGGTAAGTTGCTGTGATTTTGTATCACCTCTACAGCGTGGTTTGTGGTTGTTCTCTAGCCCCAAACCTTTACACCGTGTGATTACGGTCCACTGCACCACAGATACTTCAATCATGGAATTCGAATGTCAGCTAAACTGATTATGTGATCTTCCAATACGTCCACTCAATCATGTCTACTTCTCAGTAGGTTTGGAACATGGGGAATGTGTGATACCTTGAGTGCACAGGCTAACACCTTAGAGGAGGTGAGTTAGTCAAAGGACCTTAAGAATAAGCCATAGGAAGTGTAATTGGAAATAAAAATAGAAAGGCATATAAGTAGAAGAAAGAGGTACAGAAACAACTAGTCTCTCAGTTGTCATGTGGCCTGGGGAGTTAGGCGAGACCACAAAATAAATCACTGAGTGCTGGAGTCCCTGCCTGATAGAGCTTGGTTGTAGCTTTTGCTCAATGCCCCAGCAGGTGTGCTCCGTGTAAAGAGTGTCTGTTTAAAGGCTGCTAAAAGATAGGGAGCGGCTAAAATCCAAGGGTCTCAAGTTCAAATGTACAGAGATAATAAATAAAATAAAATGTATTTGTGGTGTTTTATCAAACTGCAGAAAATTCAATGGCATGGGCTAAATGTTGACAAGATTCTACAGAGACAGACAAGGCACAGAAGTGAGGACATTTTTGAGAATGGCAAGACAGGAATAGTTGATAAATAAAGACCAAACAACACAAAAAGTTGTCTTCTAGAATGCTAGCTATTGATTTTATTAAATGGGATGTTAAATATGAATCAACACAGGCAGATGCAAGATAAAGAACAGCTTCCTCATCCTTCTCTTCTCTTCTCCTTTGCTGTGAGATACTAAACAACCTGAATAGGAAACTGCTATAAACCACAGGAAATAATGCTGGACACCGGTGTGTTAATCTGAAAGCATCAATGTCCTTCCCTCCTTTATTATTATGTAATTTATTCCTCAAATAACACCGAAAAACATATTTTGCCACTGCTTTTCTAACTTCTAGCTTATTATGTGTTTGCTCTATGCTAGACACAATTCTATATACTGTTTCTCAATTACTCCTTACATCAACCCTGGAAGATAGGTCTACCACTTACCCCATTTCACAGATGGGGAAATTGAGGCAAGAGAGATAAATCACTTTCCCAAGGTTGTGGCACTGACACAAAAATAAAGTGGAGCCGTAATCCAAATCCCAGGACCATTCCTTTGAATCCCTGGGCTTCAAGCAAATTCTACCCCTAAGGAGTCATTGACTCATTATTAGTTTCAAGTACGCTACAGCAGGTAGCATATGTTTATCTGGAGATTAAAAAAATATATTGTTTGTTTTTCTTTTGAGAAGTATGAATAAGATTTTATAAGAGTTGATTTCAATGTTATTACTCAGAAGGGAATGATTTTCTGAGACATGGTTGTAAAAAACATTATATTGACTTTTGAATTATTTGTAATGCAAGTAATTTTTGAGTTTGCAATGCATTCTCATGAAAAGCATACCTATACCTCTATTATACATGCCATAAGTTGTTTAAATGATACATTTTTATTGCTAAGTATAAATGCTAAGAACATCAACATCATTAAGCTGTCTCCATTTTTTATATTCTCTATTCATTATAACCATCATTTGTAATATTTATATTATATTTTTAAATACTGCAATTGTATTGGCTTTGTTCTCACAGCAAAGAGATACTAATGATCAGTTCATGACCAGTTACTCTTGATTGCCTGAATGTCTTCAAGAAGATTTTTCTAGTTTCTGAGTTCTTGCCTGTTCAAATATATTAAAAAAGAATTTGACTCATTCTTTCCTTAAGTAATGTGTCAGCATTGTGTCATTATACTCTAGAGTATCATATTGAGGTGAAGTTTCAGGCCTGTCTGATGTTCTTTCTTAAAGCTAACTCGATCATTTTTTCTTCTGGATGCCTAATGGATATTTTCTTTGGTTTTGAATTCCAGTAACTTTATTAAGATAGTTCTTAGTATTGACTGCACTAGGTTAATTTATTGACACAAGTTATATCCTTTTAATCTGTATATTAAGTTCTTTATTCCTGCTAAACTAAAAAAGCCTAGCTATATATCTTGAATATTTTGCAGTTGTAAATGTACCTCAAAGTACTTTTTTATAGATATTGTCCTCATTCTTTTACATTATCACTCACCGTTGAAATAAATTTTTAAGACCAGATGTGTCACTGTTTCATGTTGGGGAGGAATGGGCTAATGCTGTGGGCTAGTGCAATTGCAAGAATGAGTATACTCCTCTAACATCCATATGTTAAAATCCTAACCACCATGGAGGTGGTGCCTAGGAGGTGGTGGTTCCTTTGGGATGTGATTAGGTCATGAAGGTGGAATCCTCATGAATGGTGTTAGTGCTCTTATGAAAGAGGTCCAAGAGAGAATCCCCACCCTTCCCACCACATGAAGATACAGCAAGAAGGTATTGTTTATGAACCAGGAAGCCAGCCCTTACCCGGCATGGAATTGTCTGCTGTCTTCATTTGGACTTCCCAGCCTCCAGACCATGAGAACTAAATTTCTGCTGTTTATGAGATACAGAGTCTATGGCATTTTGTTATAACAACCAAAATGCACTGAGATAGAAATCAAGATTTTTATAAGATAAGTATGTGTGTTGCTTTTATCCAGCGGTTCACAACTCAGCATGTACACACATTATAATCACCTGGAGAGCTTTTAAAAACCATCTATTCCTTGGATCACTCTGATTTTGAATTTATTGATCTGGGAATGGTAGTTGCAGCTTTGTGTGTTCTAAAAGACTCCCCAGGTCATCCTAAGGCACAACTAGACATGAAAATCTTCAGTTTAGTGTCTATCTCGGCCCAGATCAGTGGCACCCGGGCCCATCACAATTGTGTCTCCTCCACTCTATTTCCCTACCAATTGCATGCAGGAGTGATGACTCTATTTAGAAGGCCACAAGGGTCCCAGTAAACCCCCACAGTCAGCCTACACACTGATTCCCTGACTCAAATAGGAGACTGTTCTGTTCCTCCCGGAACACGTGTTATTTTAGAAAATCAGTATCAGGCCTGTCTGAGACCCACAGTAGGCAGAATTTTCTCAGGACATTTTCTGTTAGATACCCAGTCCTCCTATGTAGTGGTTTAGAGTTACAGGTTTTTCAAAACTTTTAAATATGGAAGTTGCATTTCTATTTCTCAGTCTTATTACTATTTAGATAATTTTAGGGAGACAAAAGGGCAAAGATGTCTTGCTCTTGAAACTTATAGCAGGGGTTTCTTATTTTTTTTCTACTAAGTGCCACTGGCTTTTAATATATTTGAAAATGTGAGTTTTGTAACATCATCAATATTACATTTTAATGAGACATACCGCTACTTATAACAAATTTTATAAGTGAATAAAATTTCTTTTCTTTCTTTTTTTTTTGAGTTGGAGTTTCACTCTATCACCCAGGCTAGAGGCTAGAGTGCAGCGGCATGCTCATGGCCACTGCAGCCTCGACCTGCTGGGCTCAGGCAATACTTCCACCGCAGACTTACAAGTAGCTGGAACTACAGACGCACGCCACCACACTCGGATAATTTTTGTGATTTACTGTAGAGACAAGGTCTCATCAAGTTGCCCAGGCTGGTCTTGAGCCCCCAGGCTCAGGCAATCCTCTTGCCAGACTCCAAAGTGCTGGGATTACAGGCTGAGCTACCGTGTCCTGCCTGAATTTCAATGTTTTGCATAGTATTATGATTAGTATGAAAAGGAAATGGGCTCCTTTTTAATAAAACATGATTACTTACATATACAAGTATATTAGCCAGATTCATATGCATAATTAGGCACCCAATTATGTCTTAAATTCAACTGCGTGTGTAAAAAGATAACATGTGCTTAATAAAATAGTTTATTTTCCTCACTTTGAGGGAAACATTGTCTTTTGTTTCCATAAGAACTTTAAAAATAATTTCCTAAAATACATATAAAAGAAGTAGCTATCAATTTCAATCTAAACTATAGTGACCATTTCAAAATGTTTTGATTATAGTTTAAAATCAACATTTCATCATCTAACCATTAGTCAAACAATGATGACGAATTCAATCTTCATTTGAGAAAAAAGAAGCGACAAAATTTAGCTTGTATAGAAAGAAGAGACTCATGCAGAATAATGAATATGGCCAACAAAAACAGACAAATCAGGGAAAAGAGCAACAAGAAAACAATTTAATTCTCTATTGTGGTTCTTCCTCCTAACACAAATATGACTGGTTACCAATGAATTCAAAAGGACACACACTTTGTTCAGTCCATTAGTAAATATTTATAAAGGGCTCCCTATGAGCTGGGCATTGCCCTAGGCCCTGGAGAAATGAAGATGAAAAGATACACTTCCTGTTTTTGAGGAGCTTAAATCCTTGGGAGATAAATATGCAAATTAACAGTGCAGCTATAGTAAGATAATTGTTTTAGTGGGGGCCTACTGCCTCTAGGGCAATTTCATCCTAGAATTGGTTCTCTCAGGATAACACACTTTATAAGAAGACTGTTTCTCTCAAAAAGAGACCATATGTTAAACTAGTTGACGTCATTATGAATCAGAGTGAAAAAAATAAATCAACTTAAATATAATGCAGCATTTTTAATTTGAATACAATTGTGAATTAAAAATGGTCAGAGTATAATTTGCTATAGTTATATAATATTTTAAGAATTAGAGAGTTTTTTGTGCAAGCCATTGACTGGTGACCACTAGCCCTTGAATGTTGGCCACTCTCCACAGAAGACATGAGTATACCATTAGCCCCCAAAAGAAAGAACTGCAGGCATGCATTCTAGTCATCCCCAGTTGGTAGGATGGCTGGAACTTCTCCCACACAGCCAACCAAATCTATATATCTCATCTCCCATACCACATCTGTGATTTCTTCCTCACTCCTGAAAATTATTGGTATAATTCATAAGAGGCCTCTATACTTTTGAGACAGAAAGATTCAAGACTAATTACAAAGTCAGATAATTTTAAGAGTACAGCAAACTGAAATTCTCCATATCAGCTGGCTTCTAAATTTTTGTAAAATTGGAAGCAATATCATTGGTTAAAAGAGATGGAAGAATACCAATACACAGCTGGAAATCCAACTTGAGGATATATTAAAATATAGGAATAAAAATTTAAGATGCTATTTGCAAAACTAGTTTTCAAAAATCCCCATCTATTTGTGCTTTTCAGTCCAAGTTCAGTGCTTATTCTGTCTAAAAGTTATAACCTTGTGGTTTTCGTTCATCCATCAGGAAAGTATTCCTCAATCAATGTAATTTCTTTCTGAAATTTCAATACATAGCCCAGAGTGCATTACACCCTCCTGGAGCTACTGTAGACTGAAAGCTAGAGTGAGCACAGGGTTTAGCAGCCACTCTTTCTGATGTCAGAAGGGCTATGAGCTGGACTTACAGCAGTTGCTGTTGAAGGTTGATAAGGACTAATGCTCATTCTTGACTATGGAATCCTCCCGTTATATACTTGGTCATTGAGATGAGAAACCACAGTAAAAGTTAGAAAGTCAATCTGGCTTCTAAAAAAAACACAACCACCACCCAAGACATCCCACAACCAAGTCTTATTTATCTTGGAGTCATCAAACCTGAACCTTGTTCAATAAATATTTTTAAATGCTTTTTTTCAGAATCAAAACAGTTTAAACGAGAGATCTTTAACTCTTAACAAACACTGCTGCATATACACTTTCCAAAAGAATATAATCATCATCTTTTTTCACTTTGATTTGTAATGGCTTCGATCAGTATAGGGTACAGTCTCTTTTTAAGAGAAAAAGAATTCTTATAAATTTGACTTCCAAAAGCACACAACCATCACCATTTTGAGTAGGAATCTCACTCTGTCGCCCAGGCTGGACTGCAGTGGCATGATCATGGCTCACTGCAACCTCAACAAGTACATAGACCTATAAGCAAGTAGCACTATATCTGGGGTTTTTTGTTTTTTGTTTTGTTTTAGTTGGAGTCTTGCTCTGTTGCCCAGGCTGGAGTGCAGTGGCATGCTCACAGCCACTGCAGCCTCAACTTGCTGGGCTCAGGAGATCCTTCCACCTCAGTCTTCTAAGCAGCTGTAACTACAAGTGTGCGCCATCACACCCAGCTTATTTTTTGATTTATTATAGAGACAAGGTCTCACCAAGTTGTCTTGAACCCCTGAGCTCAGGCAGTCCTCTTGTCTAGGCCTCCCAAAGTGCTGGGATTACAGGCATGAGCCACTGCACTTGGTCCTGGTGCATACTGAAATGTTTTTGTAACTTAGCCCTGACTAAAGATGCCCATCATCTGGGCCTTGAAACTTTAAGAAAAAAAAAATAGTTCTTAAAAAAATAATCTACAAAAATAAAAAATAAATTTCATAACACTTCTCAAGGCATAAAAATACTTATTTAGACTTTTATGTTTTTGCTTTAATAATAAATATGTGAAACTTGTATGGAATTATAATGAATGCGGTAATATCAACCAAATGGCAGATGCTAAGTTTCTTCTTTATGTATTTAATGGCACATTTCAGGACTTAATAGGGCAAGTCAAGTAGAAACATACACATCTGAGCACATTGTATTCATGCACAGGCATTCTCTGTACATCTATTGCATAGTTATGTATATTAATTATTTCCATTGATATCTTTTGTTCCAGGTACAGTTTTTAGCTCTCTTGTTCTCATCCACACCCAGTAATACAGATTTTAAGACTTACCTCACCCATTAGGGTATAGCTACATGTGAAAGGAAACCATGCCTTGTTATCTTGGAGTCAATAACCCTAAACCTTGTTCAACAAGTATTTTTAAATGCTATAATGAAGAGTCAAAATAGTTTAAAATGAGAGATCCTTTTACTCTATATAAGCACTGCTGCACATACACAGACTCCATCCATATGCTACAGACTGTAGGGTAGAATGTATTATAATATAGGAATCAACTTAAAATTTGCATTTATATTTTTCTATACTATAGCCAGACATAATATGAAATATCAACTGTACAGTTATTATTTACATTTCATAAACATCAGATAATAAAAACTGAAAACATGTTTTACCAGTAAGACAGACCTATCTCATTAAAGCCACTGTAGCCCAGCTCTTGTCTGCTAAGTCCCAGATCTTCAAGGTCCATGCATTTAAATCCAGGTGGGCACTGGTAGCCTTCTTCTAGCTCTGGCGAGCAGTGTGTGTCTGGGATAGCTAAACTATTCCAGGTTACGTTCCTGTGAACAACAGATTAAAGTGTCAGACAATTTAAACAATGGTAGATGCTGATTAAAATGAATCATGTAACTGCTCTTCATTAATAACTCTTGTATCTGGGCACATATTTAAAATTCACAGTTCATGAATAGTGTGCATAACATTAATGGCATATTAAACATTCTCAGATGATACATGATTCATCCCCACAATAGTTCTTTATAAGACTATTATTACCATTACTGTCTTTGTTATTAAAGACTAAGATCTAGATAAGTGAAGGATGAAATTTTCCTATAAATTTGCAAGAAATGTTAACTTGTTTGGGGATTCATTGCTATTCACAAAATCTTTGTTCCATTGTGGGCACAAGTTTTACTTCCTCGCTTCTAAGCAAACTTGAATGATGACTCTCATTTTCTGTGTGGTACAAATACTATGCATCTCATCAGTGATACCTGTTCTTCTCCTGTGTTGGAAGATGTATAGTTTAGGGAGAAAAAACAGACAAGGAGAAATGGAAGAAACTAAAGACATTTCAGAAGAAAGAACGATTATAAGGTGATTTAGTGGTAGCTCTAGGAATATGAGTGTCTTTTAGGTAGATGATGGCATAATCTTTTCTTATCTTTCTTGAGGACAGGCTAGAGATTAATTTGATGTAGAAGGCATTAGATATGTAATGGCTTTCTTGGTAGCCTTATAGCAAACAGTGAAAGGGTGACTGCAGACTCGCATTCTGGGTTGATTTTAAAAATGGGCCCCAGTCGGGCTCGGTGGCTCAGCCTGTAATCCCGCGTCTTTGGGAGGCTGAGGTGAGTGGATTGCCTGAGCCCGCGGGTTCGAGACCCGCCTGGGCAGCAAGACCTCATCTCTACAATAAATCAAAAAATCAGCCGGGCGTGGTAGCACATGCCTGTAATTCCAGCTACCGGAAGGCTGAGGCGGAAGGATCGCCGGAGCCCAGCAGGTCAAGGCTGCAGTGGCCAGGAGCGGCCACTGCACTCCAGTCTGGGCGACAGAGTGAGACTCCAACTCAAAAAAAAAAAAAAAAAAAAGGGCCCCAAATAGCTACTATCTGAATTAATTCATGTGGATTATGCTGAGGCCAAAGTTTGAGCTCTGTGATTTCATAAACCTCCTAAACCCATGATTTTGTTGTAGTCATTTTCCACCACATCAGTGTTCCTTAGAATTTCTTAAATGGAGAAAAACCCTAAGACAGCCTCAGTTTCCTCAGTTTATGGCCAAATTGAGGCAAACTTGGGGTGACATTTTTTTCTTTTAACAACTTTTGATATATAATTGAATACTTCTGTCCCCTTATATAATATGCTTTTTCTAGAGTCTGATGCCTAACCCTATACAATCCCTCCTTTAGCTATTTGAAGCCATAACACATATACACATACGTCTCTCTCTCTCTCTCTCACACACACACACACACACACACACACACACACACACACACACACACAAACGCACAATGCCTGGCAACACTTTGCCCAGTATTCAGTTATAAACAATGCTCCAGAAGCCTCACCCACAATTCAGACACCCTATGGTTTTCCTTCAGGGACTTTTCTTTTACTAGATGTAAGCAAGCAAATTTGTCTATACTTCTCAAGGAATAAGTGGTTAAATATTACTCCCTCTAGTCACAGACTTTAAGCTGGTCTTTTCCTACCTCATGTGCAAAACCAAAGGAAAGGCTCTAATTGTGGAAATCACCACCTGGGTGGGTCAGAAAGATATGATTTTAGACAGACCTGTCACTTATTTCTCCTCAATTCACATTCTTGTATGTGAGCCAAATGATCCATCTTTACTTAAGTCTAATTTGACTCTATGTTTCCTATTAGTTTACCAACATAAGAGCAAAATAATGAGATTGAGATCTGAGTTTCAGAGTGAAGCTTTCTGGGTTTGATTCCAGTTCTGTCGCTTACTGTATGTTACTAGATTAAGAGCCTAAGTCACTCTAAGCTCAGCTTTCTAATCTGTAACATAGGGAGAGTAATCATGATAAAAAATGAAGCTTGTGTGAGGATTAAGTAAAATAAACCAATGTACTTAGCATAGCACCTAACATGTTACAAGTACTGTACTCAATAAATACTTCTTATGATTATCAATCATTCCAGTAATAAAGTATACCATAAACCCCAGCATAGAAAAACAAAACAATAAAGAATTATCAAAAGGAGAAAAGAATTTTTGGCATGCTCAGTATAACTTTGCAGCCAAAAGATAATTTATAGATCACCTGGTTCTTCATTTATACCTGAGGAAGGCAAGGTGAAGTTTAGAGACGGATGAGTTTACTAGCCCATTGAAATTAATGTTCTTTAAATTTAAAATAATTAAAAAAAACAACAGCAGTAGTGTTGAGAACACATTCCGTATACATGAGAAAGTTTCAGAAAAAAAATCATCTCATGCATTTGGAGAGGAAATTGAACCCTGGAGCCAGTCTGCCTGGGTGTGGATTCTGACTCAGTCACTTATTATGTGTGAGCCTTAACCTTTCTGTGCCTCAATTTCGTCATCTGTAACATGGAGTGAAAATCTCTACCTCATAGGTCTGGGGTGAAAATGTAAAGATTTACATCTGCAAAGTATATAAAACGGGCACGTGGTGTACAATAAGTGCTAGGTATTACCTATTGTCTATTGAGAGCTTGAAATTTGTATATTGCCTAGATTGAAATTCTAGCTTTGGTGTGTATAGCCACCATTTCACTTCTACAATGAGGACAGAAATTGCACCACTTTAAGGGACACTTTAATGATTATATGAACTAATGTGCAACATTCAGAATAGTGCTGGAAATAAGTTAATCACTCAATAATTGCTAACTATTATGATTATGTTTTCATTGGTTTATATATGTTAGAGTATTTTTTTTCTTTTTTATTCTTTATTTTGTTTGCTTTTTCATTCATTTTAGTGCTGGTTCTCACTTAAGCACAGCCCTCACCAGCACAGATATTGTTTTGATGTCTTTTGGCTTCAGAGGCAGCAGATTTCAAACACATTCTTTTTACTAACATTATTAGAGACACATTTATTAGATGATTAATTGCTCTGGAACATTTGTATCTGAAGTCACACGGTAATTATCATTTTAAAAAACTGAAATGAACATCGAGTTTCAGAATATATGTGATTTATCTTAGTTTCATTTTCTCAGTTAACAAAAATCTTCCATATTTTATACCAAGTTGTTAATGTTAATTATTTTCTTGTTCATTTTCCCTCAGATACTCTGGATAGAAGATGAGACTCTCTGGAATTGGGTGCGGTGGGTGGAATTCTGGTTTCTCCAACCAAATCCAGGATATAGACAATAATTCTTTCAGTCATAATAAATATCCACTCATGCTTATCTGGGTTGTAACCAGCATTTCTTACAGATTTTGGGGGGAAAAATTATCTACTTGTAATCTTTCTAATATTAATCTTTTGCCCATTTCCATGATCTCCAAACCACTGAAAATGGTTCCGTTTATTTCCACATGCTACATTCAGTCAGAAAACATTGAGCTTTTGTCTCCTGTAACCTCTCAGCAGTGCTCTGCATAGTTGTTTTTGTGGTAGGAAGAATAATGGTTCCCTAGCCTGTTCACATTCTAGACTCAGGGACCTGTGAAAAGATAATACTACATGGCAAAAGAGTATTAAAATTATAGATGTGATTAAGGCTAAAAACCTTGAGTTTGGGGGATTAGCCTGGATTATGTAGGCAGGCCCAACCTAATCCCATGAGTCTTTTAAAGTAAATAAACCTTTCCTGACTGTGATGAGAGGGAGAGAGGTATCTATGGAAGAAAGGCTCCGAAAGATGCAACTCTGCTGCTTTTGAAAATGCTGGTATTGTCCATATTTCTTAGACCATTCTGCTTTTCCATCTCTTCTTCCTGTAACTGCCCTTTAAGCACTGAGTTATTTTGAGTTTAGCCTTGGCCTTTTTCACCCACTTTCATAGTTTCTCAATTCTCTCTCATCCTAGATGTCTTTTTAGAGTCTCAGGGCTACATGTCCAACTGCCTGCTAGATTTCTCCACTTGGCTCCACAATAAGTACCTCCAGTTTAATATACTCCATAGTGAACATGGAATCCTAAACCGGTGATCCTAAATCAGCATTCCCTCTCATAACAAACAGGACTATCGTCCAAATGGTTGAGCTAGCTTGAAATCTTGGAATCACCCTTGATACCTACTTCTCTCTCTAACCTCTTAACTAATCTTTGTGTTCTCCTAAGAATACTCCAAAATATATTTGTGCCAAATCAACTCTCTCTGTCTCCCCCTCCACAACAAGTACCATTGTCTAGCCTTCTCCCTGGCCACCTGCATCCCACTCAGCTCTTCTGACACAGTTGGTAAAAAGCATACAGAGAGACTTTTCATAATCACAGTCCTATTTTAACAGTGGCAACGTTGCAACTGAACTGCAAGTCCCTGAAAGGTCTGGTTCCACTCAAACTTCAAACACCCCTTTGTAACTCCATTCCCCTAGTATCTTAGTGTCCAACCATGTTGGCCTTGTCCCAGCTCCTTGTTCACTCCTACTTACCCTAGGGTCTTCTCCACTTGGAAATCTCTCCTCTTTTCTTTGCTCAGCCACATTTTTTTAGCCTTCAGGCCCCAGCCCGAATATTACTTCTTGGGAAAACCACCCCAAGTTCATTATGCTGGGCTAGGTTTCCCTACTCTAACTTCCCAGAGCACCCTCACTTTTCATTCTGGCACTTGGGACAAGTGAAATTCATGTTTGTGTGTTCATCTGTTCACTGGACATCTTCCAAACCTGACTGTATCCTGGTATGACTCCACTTCCATGGAGTCCCCGACACATAGCCTGTGATGGTGAAATTTATGTGTCAACTTGACTAAAATATGGTGACCAGCTGTTTGGTTAAACACCAGTCTAGATGTTGCTGTGAAGGCATTCTTTTTTTAATGATGTGATTAACATTTAAATCAAGACAATGAATAAAGTATATTTCCCTCCATAATGTGAGTGGGCCTCATCTTATTAATAGCAAAGAATGAGGTCCCCCTAACAGGAAGGAATTCTACCTCCACTCTGCCTTTGGCCTGCAGTATCAGCTCTTGCTGGAATTTCCAGCCTGCCAGTCTGTCCTGACAATTTGAGTTTGACAGCCCACACAATTATGTGAGCCACTCCCTTAAAATTAAACTGTTTATATCTGTATTTTGTCTGTTTCTATATCTGCATCCATATCTAAATATATATGTAGATACATATATAGATATATATATGTATACATATATATATGTATTTAGAGCTAATTCAATATATATACATTCTGTTGGTTCTGTGTATGGGAAGCCTGACTAATACACAGTAGATGCTGAATAATTATTTTCTGAATGAATGAATGAATGTGTCTTTCTACCATCATTTAAATCTGCAGTGAATTATTTATTTGTAAACTAACTATAGAAACTCTTAAAAAGTAGATCCTGTTGTTTTTAATGCATTTTTTTACTGTGAGATTTACAAATTGGCACTGATTTTCAATATTTTAAGTTTCTGGCTTTGGTAGTTTTCATGATTCAAAATGAGTGCTGGAATCCCTAGGAGCAGTAAATTGTTTTTGAAAAGGCTCTAATTATTCGCCTGGCATATGTTTGTTTGCTTGGATTTTTAATTCTTAACAAAATATCCTATTTACAAATAACAGTTTGTAAGAGTTTGAGATTTAAAAATGTGTTATGGGCTTGTGGCTAAAATGTATAATGGCCACAAACAATACCTCAGGACTTTAGAATTCTATGCTTTTAAGTTAATTATCACTCCTAATGTCACAGAGTATTGAAGTGTAATATTGGAACGCAAGAATTAACGTATCAGTTCAGTGATTAACCAACTTAATTACCTTGAGTGATCCACTTTAACCATTTGAGTCTTGGTTTTCTCATCTATAAAATGGGCAACATTCCAGCTATTTAAGAATACAGTTCCCAGGAGGACCTCATTACACTTTCTATTTGTTTGTTTGTTTGTTTTTGTTTGTTTTTGTTTTTGTTTTTTGTTTTTTGAGTTGGAGTCTCACTCTGTCGCCCAGACTGGAGTACAGTGGCGGCTCCCGGCCACCATAGCCTCGACCTGCTGGGCTCCGGCAATCCTTCCGCCTCAGCCTTCCAAGTAGCCGAAATTACAGGCATGCGCTACCACGCCCAGCTGATTTTTTGATTTATTGTAGAGATGAGGTCTTGCTGCCCAGGCGGGTCTCGAACCCGCGGGCTCAGGCAATCCACTCACCTCAGCCTCCCAAAGGCGCAGGATTACAGGCTGAGCCACCGAGCCCGGCTCTCATTACACTTTCATATGAAAGAAAATGGATATAAGAATAGTGAAACCAAGTGCCCCATGATTCAATGTATGTTTCATCACGTACAGTTCCCGTCTGTCCACAACACTCAGCAATGCCAAATGCTCAAGACGTTATATTCAAAATCTTCTTTTCGTTATTCACAACATTGTCTCTCCCTACAGCTGTCAAACTACTGTCACTGCTTGAGGCAATGTACTTAGTGCTGGCCTTTTGTAATTACTGTCATTAATGAATATAACTATGTTTATGATTATTTAGCCTCTTTTCAGAAATTGTTTTTCTCATAGTCTTAAGGGGCCACTTAATTTTATTTGAATGTCTGTTTATTCATTCATAATGATTATTTTTGACAGGCCTGTTCTATGCCACACAGCATGCTAGGAATGGAGATGACTAAGAAGCTACTTCCAACTCAGGGACTTTACTGCACAGTGTAAGAGAGAACAGAAAAATAACAACCACAGGAGAACATGAGGAATGCTTTAAGAGCTATCAGTAGTCTCATGGTATTACTGAATCACAAAGTATAGGCACCAAGTATGAGCATGGGTGGCAGATGGTGGTTATAGGGATAAATCTTCCAATAGGAGTGTTACTTTGAGTGATTCTTACTGAAGGATCAATAGGCACTAGTTCTAGGAATGGAATACATGACATAGTATCATTCTGGAAAAAGAAAATGTCAAAGCCTGTGTGTGCATATGAGAGAGACAGAGAGAGAGAGAGAGAGAGAGAGAGAGAGAGAGAGACCTTTCATTTTTCACTAGTATGTTTGTTGTTCAGTTTTTCTCAGGGGTTATCAACAAGCAGTTGTTACCACATAAAACAATTTTTAAGCTATGCTCTCCAAGAAAAAGATAAGAATTTGTGCTTCCCTAAACTGACACAGTGTGACTGATTTAACCTATTACCTATGGTCAGTGTGACTGACCATAACCTATTACTAGTATAGGAGAAAGGCCCCAAATCATCAAAAGATGACAAATTACAAAAAGTTAATAGTATATTTGCTTGCTAGGTTTTCACAACACACAACTATGATCTATGAATTTATAGATAGCAATTTTGTTCACATTGTTATTACTTTTTTATTAAAGAACCGAAGATAAGCAGAACTCTACTGACATCTTGACAGCCAGATTTGATCCATTTGTTGTAAAAGACATTTCCAGAGGCCAAGCTGCAGCATATTTCTGAAGCTGGCATTCCAGGAAAAATGATCAATAATGCAAAGAAAGAAGTGTATAGCCCAACAAATACATGTAAAAAAGATAACATTCTACAGTTTAAGATCATTTTGCAATTTATTGCATCAGTAAGGTTTCTTTTTAATTTATATTGTATGTTCTAGAAAGAAATCATAAATAATAAGAACAAAATTCTAAATAAACCTATGAGGGGCCAGGTGTGGTGGCCATCTCCTCTAATCCTAGCTCTTTAAGAGGCCGAGGCTGGCAGATTGTTTGGCCCTAGGAGTTAAGGGACCAATCTAGGCAATATACTTGCCTAGATACTATGCATAGTACCAACAGGCATGGTAGTGTGCACCTGTAGGCCCAACTACTCAGGAGTCTGAGGAAGGAGGATCGCTTCCTGGAGCCGTGATTGTGCCACTGTACTCCAGCTGGGTGGCAAAGTGAGACCACAACTCAAAAATAAATAAATAAATAAATCCATGAATTCTCTCTCTCTCTCTCTCTCTCTCTCTCTCTCTCTCTCTCTCTCTCACACACACACACACACACACATACACACACAGACTCTTTTACACTCAATAGAATAGTGAATGTGGACTTCAATAGCTTACAAGGTGCTTGTCTTACTTTTAGCGACAGACATAAAAGCAAGGTTTATTTTCTTGCTGGAAGCTGATTCCTAAATTTAGAGGTTTTTTCTTATCATTGCATGAGCTTACAGAGAACCTGGTCTGGCTGTTACCCACCTTTCAGATTTGTTTCAGATAATCATCTGGCTTCGATTTCACCCCTGTTTAGCCTCCTCTTGTTAGGACTAATTATAAATTCCTGAAAATTGGCCTGGCTAATTGTCATGCTGGATGCTTTGGCAAACTAATCCCACCCTGGAAAGATAAAGTCTTGTTTGCAAAAATAAATTATTTATTGATTTTTGAAAACTTTTAATGGCTCTGCCTGGACTTTTAGGGGGACTGCAAAATAAGATAAATTGACTGAGGCAGGAAATCATATTGACATCACACCTTGTTTTATAAACAAGTTAATCTGGTGCAACTTCTAAGAAATAATTTCTCTTTATTGTAAAACTGAGATTTTTAATATGATTTTCCACTCCTTCCACTCATTCCTGGGTGACTTGCTAAGCAAAGTTTCAAAGAACCGTAGACACCGTGCATCAAGATGGTAAAATTAAGTATTTTTCAAATATTGTGACTATGAAATTTAAATGACAATATAGTACGTGATTTTATTCTAAAGTATTTTATTATTTTTATTTTTATTGTTTTTGAGTTGGAGTCTCACTCTGTCGCCCAGGTTGGAGTGCAGTGGCATGCTCAAGGCCACCCCAGTGTCTACCTGCTGGCCTCTGGTGATCCTTCCGTCTCAGCCTTCCGAGTAGCTGGAACCACAGGTGCGCACTACCATGCCCGGCTAATTTTTGATTTATTGTAGAGACAAGAGTTTGCCCAGTTGCCTGGCTAAAGTATTTTAAATAGTCATCTTACCTCGTTATAGCTGAATAGCTTTTTACAAATGATACATTTTCCCCAAGTTTATTCCTGAAATGTATCACTCACTAGTCTGCCAATATGGACGAGGGACAGGAGCTGGGAGACTGAAGTTTGTTCAGGATCTGGCAGTGGGAGGGACATGAACATATTCAAAATAGTGATGGAAGACTAAAGTATCAAGGCACAAGAAGATGAAGTGATCAGCTCCAAACTGGAAAGCTGAGATTGTTTTGAGGTTATAAGGCAGTCCACTGTCTTTGACATTTCAAATCTGAGTCAAAGGCTCCTTAAGCAGTAACACTTCCCCCTTTGCTTTGGAAACTAGAAGATCTAGGTTGAGAAGTTATATGCAGAGAGTCAGTTGACATGCTAGAAAGAGGCCGCTAAAATTTGGAGCCCTACACATAGGACTGCAGTTGGTGATTCAGGCAATTAATTAATATATGGCAAAGAGCTATTGCTTCCTTACTCCTGACGATCATAATACTAATCTAGGAGATTGCACTATGAATTAGCAATTATGAATATAGATCACCTCTTACATATTAGGAGCTCAAATTACTTAATTAGATGTGTATTGGCTGAGTTGCATGACTGGAGAGAAGCAATTTTTCCCACTGGAAAAGGCTTTCATCCTTTCAAGTTGCCCGAACAAGCTGAGCTGAGGTTGAACAACATGAAAAGTGAAGGTCGAGGAAGGATTTTAACGGTGCTAAAACCCGAGTAGCAGGATATTACCAGTCTGGGAAGTGGGACACAACATCAATAAGGGTACCTGATCTCAAACCAGGCAAAATGGGGACCAAAAGGAGGCCCAAACTTTACCTGTAAGATGTCCACTTACATACCTAATCTTGAATTGTACCCCACACCTTTCAAATTAAAAAAGTGCCAAAACCCCTGACCCTCAACCACAAAGTACACTTGCCCAATGGAGTCACTAGAAATGAAAACATGTAAAAGTCATTAAATGAATAGAACTGAAATGGTTGCTCTGCAGTTCCTGGAACACATGGACAGATCTGCTTCTTTGCAAGAAAGACAGGAGGCTCTAATTACCTTTGGCACTCCTTAAACATTTCCAGGGAAACAGCCTTAAGGCAACAGGAAACTAAGGCTACCCTCAGGCAGAGCCATAAGCAGCTAGCTAGAAGCACATTTCTTTGAAGACTAAAGATCTATCTTTTAAAAAGTCATATAATTTAGTGTTCTACTCTGTAACATACCTTTTAGAGTTTTAATACAAAACTAAAGTTTTAAATGATTGATTTTTAACCTAGCCAGTTCTGAGAATCTCAGCCCTGCCTATCAATATTAACCTATGGTTATGACTTGGATTCAGTATTTTCACAAATTTTGCCAGATGATTATCTCCACCAAAGAGATCTCACCCTAGAAATCAACTTTCAAAACTTACTGGCGCTACTGTTATAGTCATCACATGCTATTATGGTTTCTATTCTGGGGAAAAAACAAGGGAGTCAGGTGGACCCTGATATAACAAAGTGAACTCAATATGAATTCTATGAAAACATCTACAGTAAACGCTATTTGAGAGGGATTGAATAGACAGGGCTCCTAATGCCACATTCACATAGGGTACTTAGAAGTTCCCCTACACGATTATGGAATTCAGTCTTAAAATAAGCAGTTTTAACCACTTACACATCCATCCCATTTAGAACTTGTCTTGTAAGTATGTGGTCATTGTAAACAGAGGGAAACTAAACATTTTATTCAAATATTTTGGACACACATGTGTTGAATGAAGACTGTCTCATACACCGAATAAGTTACAATGGAAAGCACAGAAATCAGTCTCAGAGAAGACTGGGTTTACACCTTAATTCTTCTACTTACAAGCAGCTTCATTCTGGCCATTCTATTTAACTTTATTGAGTTTCAGTTTCCCTGGCTGTAACACAGAGTGTAAAAATGGAACATAATGTAACAGGTTGTTATGAGTAGTGAAAAAATAACATATTTCAATTGTTCAGTAAAGGTTATTCACCACTAATCTTCAATAAGGATACCCTGAAAGAGTCTCAATTAGGGTTCCTTATCTATATTACATTATACTGTTTGGGGGCAGTAAACATAAGATCAAAAGATTAATCAAAAGAAATAACTCAATTTTTGTTTTTTACTCAAACTGTAGGTTTTGTTGTTGTTTTTTTTTAATACTGAAGACTCTCACAAATACTTTTGCTATTGTGGTAAAAAATCACACTGGAATTAATTTCCACATGAAAGTTTAACTTATTCTGAAACACTTTCTTACGTTTACTTTAAAAATATTATTGTCACACAAAGGGCTGATTTTACTAGTTCATGTAGTTTACATCTTGGAGGCCAACGTACAGAGCATTTTATTTTATTTATTTATTTTTTTGAGTTGGAGTCTTACTCCATCGCCCAGGTTGGAGTGCAGTGGCATGCTCATGGCCACCCCAGTGTCAACCTACTGGACTTGGTCGATTCTTTCACCTCAGCCTTCCAAGTAGCTGGAACTACAGGTGTGTGCTACCACGCCCGATTAATTTTTTAAAAAAATTTATTATACAGACAAGGTCTCACCAAGTTACCCAGGCTGGTCTCGAACTCCTAGGCTCAGGCAATCCTCTCGTCTCAGCCTCTCAAAGTGCTGGGATTACAGGCTTGAGCCACCACGCCCGACCAGAGCAATTTTAAAAGAGATATATGTAGCTAAAATATATTATATATCACTATTTTATGGATTTAGATGAGAATGAATCCCCTGGAGCATAGCATCTGATAGGGATAGAAACCAGATGTAACGGGGACCTAAATTTTCTCAATGTGTAGAAAGTATACTGCATATACTATAAAGAGTTTATGGATACAGATATGAATCTATATATGCATGTAGGTTTATTAATTAAGATTATCATAGAGATTGAATATCATAGAAGTTGTTCAAGTGGTGAAACAGGCACAGGCACTTGGAAGTTAGATTTTGGTTCAAGTCCTGGCTCTTTCACTTCCCATCTGGACACATTATTTAGTCTTTCTAGGACTGTATCTTCATTTGTAAGATAGGAGAAATAATTACATTCAGATTATTCTAAGAATTAGTTATAAAAGCAAACACCTGGGACATTATAGGTACTCCACAAATATTTCAATAAATGTAATTAAAAATCTTTATGTACCACCAGAGTATTTTCATTTCTTATTTAAATATATAAAATTTAATATATTAAAATTTAACATATTAAAATATATTTATATATATGCATAAATCCTATAAATAAATATAGCAGTTGCTCTTGCTCTTTATTCTTTCAAAAGAAGTTAAATATAAATAGAAGAGTGATGTCACCATAATGGCAGAGTAGAAGCAAGCTTGTTCACTCCCCACCACAGAGGACCAAATGCAAATATACAGCACCAAGGCTATTACCAACAATATCCCAGAGAATGAGACAGTTTCCAGGAACACAGAGAAGTTAAAAACCTTCGTGTAGACAGGAAGAGAGTCAGATTTTACATGCAAGATGTCCTTCCCCCAATCTGCCAGGCACCAAGCATGTGGCAAAATTTTCCCCAACTAATGGTTACTGCGCTGGGAAAAGTGAGATTGAGGTAGACAACCAGCTTCCCCATCATCTTGGGTTCCCTGGCAGGAGACCTGTTCCTGCCTCAACACATGGGAAGCATCTTTAGTACCTGGTGGAAGAAAAATTACTGAGGATGACCAGAGACAAAGGTAGGGTGCGGGAGCACGGCACTAGTATCTCCAAACCAGGAAACTCTGCTCTGTATCTTGGGGGTAGGTCTCATGGGTCCCCTGGGCAAAAACACCTAGCCAGTCTTCCCACACTGTTAGGGTGCTACTTTCAATTCTACACAAACTCTTCACAAAAAGTTGAAGAGGAGAGAATACTTTGTAAGGCCAGCATTTCTCTGATACCAAAACTGGATATGGACACAACATAAAAGAAAACTACATGCCAATATGCCTGATGAACTTAGACACAAAAATTCTCAAAAAATACTAGCAAGCTGAATTCAACAGCATATTAAAAAGATCATTCACCCTGATCAAGTGGGATTCATCCTAGGGATGCAAGGATGCAACATACACAAATCAATACATGTGACAGGTTACAATAACATAACTGAGCATAAAAATCATATGGTCCTTTCAATAGATTCTGAAAAACCATTTGATAAACTTCAACATCCTTTATGATAATAACATGCAAAAAACGGAGTATAGACCACTAAAGGCCATATGTAAGAAACCCACAGCTAACATCATACTGAATGGGGGAAAATTAAAAGCCTTTTCTCTTAAGATCTGGAACTAGACAGGAAGACTACTTTCATCACTTTTATTCAACATCATACTGGAAGCCCTAGCCAGAGCAATCAGACAAAAGAAAGAATTAGAGGACAACCAAATCAGAAAGGAGGAAGTTAAATTATCCTTGTTTGCAGATGACATGATCTTATATTTACAAAACCTTAATGACTCCGCCAAAGCAATCCCTGTCAGAACTGATAAAGAAATTTAGTAAAGTTGTTGGATGCAAAAATCAACATATAAAAATTAGTAGCATCTCTCTACCCAAATAGGAAACAATCTGAAAAACAACCCCCCCAAAAAATCCCATTTACAATAGTTACAAAAAATAAAAAATACTTTGAAATAGATTTAACCAAAGAAGTAAAAGACCTCTACAATAAAGATTATACAACTCTGATGAAAGAAATTACAAAACATACAAAAAATGGAAAGACATTTCATGCTCACAGACTGGAAGAAGAAATACTGTTACAAAGTCCATACTATCCACAATGATCTACAGATTCAATGCAATCCCTATCAAAATACTAATGACATTTTTCAAAGAAGTAGAAAAAAATTCTAAAATGTCTAAAACTACAAAGGACCCTGAATAGCCAAATAAATCCCGAGCAAAAAGAACAAAGCTGAAATATCATACTATCTGACTTCAAAATATTCTACAAAGCTAGAACAACCAATTTTGTATAGTACTGGCATAAAAACAGACACATAGATCAGTGGAACAGAACAGAGAACCCAGAGATAAATTCGCACATTTACATCCAACTCATCCTAAAAAAAAAAAAGGTGCCGAGAACCTACAACAGGAAAAGGAGAGCCTATTTTTAAAATGGTGTTGGAAAATGGAGTAATCACATGCAGAAGAATGAAAGTAGACCCCTATCTCTGACAATATGCAAAAATTAAATTAAAATTCGGGTATTAGATTTAAAGACTTAAATCTAATACCTGAAATATTGAAACTACTAGAGGAAACATTGGGAAAACACTCCAGGACATTGGTCTAGGCAAAAATTTTCTTTTTAGTAAGACCTCAAAAACATGGGCAACCAAAGCAAAAAGAGTCAAATGGGATTACATCAATCTAAGAAGCTTCTGCACAGCAAAGGAAAAAATAAAGTAAAGAGTCAGCTCATAGAATGTGAGAAAACGTTTTCAAACTATCCATCTTTCAAGGGATTAATAACAGAATATTCAAGGACCCCAAACAACTCAATAGTAACACGCATGCACACACACACACACACACACACACACACACACACACACACACACACACACAATCAAATTAAATTAAAAACTGGGCAAAAGATCTGGAAAAACATTTCTCAAAAGAAGATGTACAAATGGCTAACAGGTATACGAAGAAATGCTCAACATCACTAATTATCAGAGACACACACATCAAAACCATAAGACAGCATGTCACCCCAGTTAGGATAGCCTTTACTAAAAAGACAGATGATAACGTGCTGGTGTGGATGTGGAGAAATGGGAACCCTCGTACACTGTGGATGGGAATGCAAATTGGTATATATACTATGGTAAATAGTGTGGAAAAATCTGAAAATACGATCCAGCAATTCCACTACTAGGTGTATACACCAAAGAAAGAAAAACAATATATTAATTTCAAAGAGTTATCTGCACTCCCATGTTTTCTGTAGCACTATTCACAATAGCCAAAATAGAGAATCAACATAACTGCCCACCAATGGATAAAGAAAATGTGGTAAATATACACAATGGAGCATAATTCGGCCATAAAAAGAAAGAATAGAATCCTGTCATTTGCAGAAACACGGATGAAACTGGAGATCATTGTGTTAAGTGAAATAAACCAGGCACAGAACAACAAACATTGCATGTTTTCACTCATGTTTTCATTCATTATGAAGATAGAGAGTAGATTGTTGGTTACCAGAGGCTGGGAAGGGTGAGGGGAATGCAGCAAGGTTGATTAATAGGTACCAAAATACAGTTAGTTAAAAAAAAATAAGATCTAGTGTTCAATAAGTCAGTAAACTGACTATCGTAAACAATAATTTGTGGTATATTTTAATAGTTACCAGAGAATTATTTGAATGTTTCCATCATTAAGAAAAGATAAATGCCTCAGGTAATGGATATCCCAATTACCCTGATTTAATTATTACACATTATATAAATATATCAAAATACCACATGTACCTTAAAATATGTACACCTATTATGTATCGATATAAATACATAAATGTAAATCAAGCATTCTTCATAAAGCATAGCATGAATTTGAGGCAATTGTGACTTTACATATTCTACAAAGCTGTCTCTTGATAATATTTTAAATTAATTTTAATAAACTTTAAATTTTATTTGGACCAGCAATAGCAAATTGCCAAAAATCCAGCTTTATGTTGTCTCCAGTCTAACTCTTGGTACTACTTTTTTATTTTTATCTTTAAGTAGGCATCTTACTTTGTCACGCAGGCTGGAGTGCAGTGCCAAACTCACAGCCAACGCAGCCTTAACTTGTTGGGCTCAGGTGACCCACCTTAGTCGTTTAAGTAACTGGAACCACAGGTGTCCAATACCACACCCTGCTAATTTTTTGACTTATTATAGAGACAAGGTCTCACCAAGTTGCCCAGGCTCGTCCTGAACCCCTGGACTCAGGCAATCCCCTCGACTCTGCCTCCCAAAGTTCTGGGATTGCATGCATAAGCCATTGTGCCTGGCAGTGCTATTTTATAAAACACCACCAAGTTCTATCAGTTCTCAAAACTTATTCTTTCAGCCTGGGCAGTGAAGATAGAAAAAGAAGCTATTCGTAATTACTAAGAAACAGCAGGACTAAACTAGGATTGTCCTGGGCATCTTTGATGTGGGTCACTGCTAAAGGTCCAGGCATCACAAATAGTTACCTGAATTCCTATTTGGTTTTTCTTTTGTTTGTTTGTTTGTTTTTGTTTTTTGAGTTGGAGTCTCACTCCATCGCCTAGGCTGGAATGCAGTGGCACACTCATGGCCACCCTAGCATCCACCTGCTGGGTTCCAGCGATCCTTCTGCCTCAGTCATCCAAGTAGCTGGAACCATAGGCATGCGCTACCACGCCTGGCTAATTTTTGATGTATTGTTGAGATGAGGTCTCTCCAAGTTGATGGGGCTGGTCTCAAACCTGCGGACTCAGGCAATCCACTCACCTTGTCTTCCCAAAGTGCTGGGATTACAAGCTGAGCCACCAAGCCCAACCTTTTCTGATTCATTGCAGAGATGAGGTCTCGCCAAGTTGCCCAGCCTGTTCTCAAACCAGTGGGCTCAAGCAGTTCTCTCACCTTGACCTCCCAAAGTGCTGGGATTGCAGGCTTGGATCATCGTGCCTGGCTTGAATTCCTATTTGAATCCTGCTCTATTTATATTAAACTGTTACATATTTAATAGTTACATTTACTTACCTTAAGTTTTTCTAATTATCTCACTCTTGGGAATAAGATTTCATTATTTGATACTAAGCTATGAATACATTTCCTTACTCTACTTGGGAATGATAATAAGGTGCCAGGTAAGTCTTCATCTTTTCTATTTCACCTGCCAGTTCATTTTTACACATTCTTCTTTTAGCTTCAGGGAGATTTCTGCCATCACAGTTGGTATTTTGCAACACCTGTTTCTGCTACAGGCCATTACTCTTCTCAACTTTCTCTAGGAAATGAACGGCTTTGCTTAGTCAAATCTCATTACTCTTTCCTTAATTGCCTGAGGTCACCATTCATTATCAGAGAAAAATCTAAAGCTTTACTAGTAATGCTATTGAAGACATAGACAAGATTCTCTTCTATAAATGCTTTACAAGAAATAAGTTCCATTTAAAAGCTAAACTGCACATACTAGGCTGCTTTCTGGTTTCTCCTGTTTGTCTCACAGATTTAATAGAATCAGTTCTGGTCAGCCATGGAACCAGGATATACACGTTTCTGGTCTGAAAGGTCTCTCATTATTAGGCTAAAGTGCAGCAAATCACTCAGGCAGAAACTGTAACACTGTTAAAGGACAATGTTAGAGAAATAAGGTCACAACCGTACCTGGCAAACTGATTGCTGGAAACACAGCCAATAATATTATTTTAAATTGGCCAATAGAATTGTATCACATTTATGGAGCACAATGTGGTGTTTTGAAATGTATATACAATCTGCAATGGTAAAATCAAGCTGATTAACATACTATCAACTCACTTACCATTCTTTTGTGTTGATACATTTAAAAGTTACCCTCTTAGTTATTTCCAAATATTCTGTGCATTATTATTGACCATATCACCCTGCTGTGCAATAGATCTCAAAACTTATTCTTTCAGCCTAGCTGAAACTTCCATCCCTTGACCAGCAACTCCTCCTTCTCTTGTTCCCTACCTCTTTCCACCCCGCAGCCTCTGATAACCACCATTCTACTCTCTATTTCAATAATTCTGGCTACTTGGAAGGCTGAGGTGGAAGAATCGCCGGAGCCCAGCAGGTCGAGGCTGCGGTGACCAGAAGCAGCCACTGTACTCCAGTCTGGGCGACAGAGTGAGACTCCAACTCAAAACAACAACAACAACAAAAAATCTACTTGCTTAAATATCATATATAACTGAGATCATGCAGAGTGTGTCTCTGTGCCTGGCTTATTCCACTTAGCATAATGTTTTCTAGATTCATCTATGTTATCCCAAATGACAGAATTTATCTTTTCTTTTTTAACTCATAATTTAAAAGCTACAAAAGAAAACAAACAAGTTTTTAAAAATTAATGCTGAAATTTTCGGTGCTTATTTTGAGTTCAGACAGTTTTGAATCTCTAAAACTGAATTCATATCTAGGCTAGTAGTAATAGTAAAATGGTGCTGACCATTTTTCTGCTTATGTGTAGGACTTTAAAATGTAATCTTGAACTGAAACTTAAAAGCAACATTGTATAAGCACTGATTGTTGAAATGAATTGTCAAACCTATACAAATTCTGATTATGACCAGCGTTATACCATGCAGCTAGTTAGGCCTTTTCTTGTCAAATACTAAATTAAGAGTCACAAACCTGATCTCAAACCAGGCAAAGAAGGGACCAAAGTGGGGACCCAAACTTTACCTATACGATGACCACTTGGATGCCTAATCCTGAATTGTAGCCCACATCTTTAAAATAAAATAAAATAAAATAAAATATTTAAAAGAGTCACACAAAAAAAGAAAAATTATGTCTATATGTGATACTGTTGGGCAAATTTTACAAACAGAGGAAAGAGAAAAAAATGCAGACACTTCACCGTAACGGTTATGTTGCTAGTAACTAAACATTCTGTCAACGTTTATGAAACTTTTCATGGTGAACTCCGTTATTAGAATAAAGCAATGAGCTGGAGCTAACATTCAGAACACAAGAGATCTCTTAATATTTTCTTAATGACATTGTTTTCTTGGTACTGAGGACAGCATAGAGCTAACAAAGATTACTTATTGAAGCGACTCAAGGGACATGACTTCAGAAGACATTTGTGAACCTCTTCCCAAACTGTATTATAATTTATGTGCCAATATTAACTTAGTTTGCCAGCATGATGCCTGATCTTCTAGCTGTATTCACAAGTTTTATAACTCACCTTCTGATTCAGTTTTAATAAAACTGTAATTTGAAGCCAGTCTCTTGTACTCACCATGGTTATTACCCAGCTGCTTTCTCATCCAGAAGATTTATCTGTTCATCTTCATGTCTATTGTCTCCAACCCACACAATATCATTTTCCATTTTGATAAGTACTCATAGAACAATCTAGACATATTCTACAGCCTACATAAACCTAAAAAGATAAAAACCCAGCTACTTACAGATTTCCTTCCACGCATTTGTCTCTTCCCTCACCCACACAGTCAACTCCCTTACTCACTGTTTCTTTCAATTTTCCTGTCCTTTAAGTGTGCTAATTCACTGTTTCTTTCTGTTTTAAACGTTGTTTTTCTATTTTTTAACCATTTTTTCTTTCCTTCATTTAGCGTCCTACTTTTTTCTCTTTCTATTCTTTTTCTGTTTCTTCCTCTTTACCAATTTGCCATCCCTCCTCATGGATAATATGTTATTGATTGTGCCTTCAGTAAATAGTTGCTAAGTACTTATTCTGTGCTAGGATAAGTACAGAATAGGGATAGGGAGATGCATATAACATAATGTCCTATGAACTCTTTCCAATATGTGTCCTCAAGGACCTTAGAGAATAATAAGGAAAATAGAAAAAAAAATAGCTATGAATGTGAGTGCTGGTTTTGGCACGATGGACTACATTAAATTCAACTTCTGCCACTAAAAACAACTAGGCCACTTGGATAAGATACGGCATCTAAAATTGTACATCTAGGCTCACAATAAGGAAAAAATACATTCTAAAATGTCAAAACATAGAGGAAAAGAAGTAAATAAGCAGGAAGGAAAGGAACACGAGTTGACAAAATGGTGGAATGAATGGGGAGTATGTATCATGTATACAAGAACTTAGGTTTTAATGCCCACATGAGGCAGAAGACAGGGTTGTGAGCCTCTGCTAGGCTGAGAGCTGGAAATACGACCCTATGCATAAAGCCAGACTACAGTGTGAAAGAGTTCCAGAGTATGATACAAGAGACAGTCAAATAGATCCAGCAAGCGCAACAGAGCTCATGGGGCAGAGCCCTATCTAGATGGGAGTTTGTAAATGAGAAGGTGACACCAAAGTCAGTGGGTAACAGTACACAATAAATAGTGCTCGGGCACAATTGCTTGACCATATGAAAAAATTAGATTTCTTCTTTACACTAAAACATTTTAAACAATTTTAATAGGTATAATTAACGTACAAGAACTGTGTATGTGAAAACATACAATTTGTTAAGTTTTGACATATAAGAACTACAACCAAGATAACAAACATATCAATCAACCCCAAAGGTTCCCTAGCGACTCTTTGCAATTCTTCATTTCTTACCCCTTCACCCCAGGAAGTCACTGATTTCTATTATTATACATATATTTAAATTTTCTAGAATTTTATGTAAATTGAATCATGGAAAATATGATATTTTTTTCATCTGACTTGATTCACTCAGCACAATTATTTTGAGGTTCATTCCAGATATTGTATATGTCAACAGGGTATTCTTTTTTTTTTAATTACCAAATTGTATTAATTAGATGAACACGCCACAATTTGTATATCTACCTACTGATGGAAATTTGGGTTGTCATCAGTTTGGAATATTGCAAATAAAGTCGCTATGGTAAATCTTTCTATGAACATACATCATTTTATTTATTTTGGTTAAATACCTGGAGTGAAATAAATGGGAGATATAGTAGGTGCCTGTTCACATTTCTAAAAACAATTGCAGAGTTGTTTTTTGAAGAAGTGATTACCCTTGTTCTACTTTCCATCCATCAATAGTGTACGGGTGTTCCAGTTGGCCTCCCATGCTTAATGCTATATGCGGACACAGATGGGGAGGACACAATAAATTGGGTAGGCACCACTTGATTCATTTCTCTTATTTTAACAAGCGCAAAAGCTGCAAGGATTTAACAGTGGAATGAAAACTGCTGAGTAGGTCACCTGACCAACAGGTCCAGACTCTTACTGCTGAGTTTCTTTGTCGTTTTAGTTCTTGTCACTAGGCTCTTTGTCACTAGGCTCTAGGCCACCGGGTTGGGCTCAGAATTATGCAGTTCATGATTTTAAACTAAGTAAGAATTTTCCATGTCTTCCTTTTTACAGTCAATCCAGGAATGGGCTAGAGCACACTTAATTTTAAATAAGTGTGGGAAAAGATCTATTGGCAAATAAGATACAAACTATTATGACAAAAAATATTTTAAGTTATAAAAAGCAAACTTTTATGGTTAGAGAAAAATTGGAAAGATCGTCTTCTAGCTCCATCACATATCCTAACACACAGAAACTATTTCAGAAAAAAAATTCAAATTTATAATGAGCAAAAGGTCAGCTTATCGAAAGACTTAATGACACATTTTGTTTATGAACATAATTAGAGTTGCAAATCATAGAAAGCAAGAACTGACAGAACTAAAAATGAACTTAAAATCTTTTGTCGTATTTAGGAAATTAAATGCTACTCTTTCAGTAACTGATAGGACAAGCAGATTAAAAATTCCAAGATGAATGGAACAACATTCTCAGTCAACTTGACTTAAGTGAGATGTACAGAAATTATACTAAAAAATGGCAGACTCCGCATGTTTTTCAAATTATCATGGAATTTTGAGCAACTTAGACCATACACTAGTCCTCAAACTGATTCTTAATAAATTTTAAAAGGTTGAAATTTTACAGGGATTATTGTCTGACCACAACAGAATAAAATTACACAGCGGTAATATTTTTAGAAAATCCCATGCTTACAAAAATATAATCTTAAATAATCTATGGGTCAAGGAAGCAATCACATGCGACATTAGAAAATATTTACATTGAATAATAATTAAAACACATCATATCAACATTTCAAAAATGCAGCTAAAACAGTGCTGAGAAATAAAATTATGTCTTTAAGCTCTTGTATTAGAAAAGAGAAACATTTAAAGATGTTTGATATATTTTCACCTTACAAAATAAGAAAAAGAAAAAAGCAGAAAGAAAGAAATAATGAGGATAAAATAAATCAACAGGAAAACCAGACTAACAATAGAGAAAATTAACTAGGTCAAAATTTTCTGTGTATAAAAAGATTAACACAACTGATAAGTAAGACATAAAAAAGGAGATAAAAATACAAATTATTAATAAGAGGAATAAAAAGATAATCAGAGAGATTTTCATAAATGCTCTAATATTGACAATATGTGAGAATAGGACAATATATAAGAATAAGAACATCTAAGAAAGAAAGAATATCAAATTTATATGAACCTTATCTACTCTATTAAAAGATAAAGAAAGAAACATTCCACTTGTTTTATGGGGACAACATTACCATGATTTCAAAACCTGATCAAGGCACTTCAATAAAATAAAACTAAGAACAATGTTCCTCATGTACAAAAATGCAATAATTTGTAGCAAAAACATTTGCGAATCACATCTTGCAATCCATAAAAATCCATTAAGTATGCCTAAATTAACTATATGCCAAAAGTTCAAGATTGGTTTAACAGTAAAAAAACCCAAAAATATCAGTCATGTAATTTACCACAGTAACAGAATAAAAAGAAAACAAAATATTATCCTCTCAATATTTGCAATAAAAGCACTGGACAAAATTTAGCATACGTTAATGATTAAAAACTCTCTGCAGTATATGAATTAAAGGTTACTTCCTTACTTTGAAAACTCTGTAGCTAACATCACACTTTATGGAAACACTGAGATCTTTTTCTCTAAGATTGGAAATAAGATATTGATATCCACTCAAATCACTAGGTTAAGAATATATCTGGACCACTGCCTCATAGGAAACACAAAATTAAGTTGAAAAGGATTATAGTTTTTAAGACATAGTAGAATAAAAGAGATGATTTACTCTCTAGATTTAATTCTGACAGAAAGATAAATTAGTTCCTTTAAGTTGTGTACATTAAATACATACAAGTTTATATCACCTAAAACTTCAATAAAATAATTTTAAAAGGAACATAATTGCAATAATAGGGAAAATAATAATATGCTCAGTAAATGGTTATCAAAAATTATTTTTCAAGATTATTTTTGGAAAAAAATATGGAGAGTGGGAGTGGTGTTAGTAACAGTGTTGTTTTTCCTTTAAAAAACATTTCTGAGAAGATTATCCACTCACATCATACAAAAATAAAAATTATATCTTTAAAAATGAGCCCCTCCAACATAATACTATGCATAATCAAAGAAAGTATGGTGTTTGCCTACGCTTATATTATCCTAAGGTAAATACTTAAGTAAATGTGGTATGCATGCATATATCTTCTAAATAAAAATTAAATTAAATTAATTAAGGCATTGACTAATAGGTAATGCTTTGCTGTTTACCATTTAACCAGTGAAATTATACTGGCACTTTTGCAAGTTACTGCATTCATTCACATTTTCGGAGAAATTTGCATATGATATTTGATCTAAAAACAAAAGTCTCTGGCCGGGCTCGGTGGCTTCAGCCTGTAAACCCAGCAGTTTGGGAGGCCGAGGCTAGTGGATTGCCTGAGCCTGCAGGTTTGAGACCAGCCCAGGCAACTTGGCGAGACCTCGTCTCTATAATAAATGAAAAAAATTAGCCGGGTGTGGTAGTGAGCGCCTGTAGTTCCAGCTACTTGGAAGGCGAAGGTGGAAGGATTGCCAGAGTCCAGCAGATTAACGCTGGAGTGGCTGTGAGCCTGTGTGCCTCTCGCAACCAGTCTGGGCGACTGAGTCAGACTCCAACTCAAAAAAAAAAAAAAAGTCTCTATCCTTGTAGAGTTTACCTTATCTGGGGTGGTAGAATGACAGCAAAAAATACACGTAAAGTTTAGTTTTGGATACATTATATAATTATTAGAAGTTGCGTAACATATATATACTGTGTATGCATACATTAGAAATACAATTATTAAATTTCTTTCTGGGGAGACTAATAATGAAATGACCATGTTACATTTAAATTAAACTCAGAATTCATCTAGTTACTTTATCAGCAAAATAGCACAGCCAGTAATTATTCTTATATGCCTTACTTTCACATTCTTATAAGTTTAAAATTTAGTCTGCTTTCTTGAGCTTTACTTTTTTAACCATGTTATCTCTCACTTGGAGGATACATTGATACCTACCACCTCAACTTGTATGTATATTTATGTATCTTTTTTTGACAACAAAGTAATGACAACTAGCATGTCATGAGTGCCTTTACTATGTGCTAGCCACCCTACTTAGGTCTTTACATTTATTCCATCATTTATCCTTCTTCACAACTCTAGAAAGTATACCCTTTTAGTATATTCACTTCACAGAGGTATTATCTAAATAATTTACAAAAACTCATATAACAGTGTTGGAATTGAACCAAATGTATCATAACGAATATACTCACAGGGATACTCACTTATCATATACTTTATGAAAAAAAAATCCAAGAGCAGAAAACACAACGTAAGAGTTTAAATATTTTTAAATTCAATGATCATTATAAACCCAATTGATTTGTAAATGGATAATGATACATTTAAAATATTTTGAAGATAAATGACTACTTGCAATCTCCATCTGAATTTAATGAAGCGTCATAAATTTACTTTCTATAGTTTGAATCAAGATATTTATTTCTATAACTTATAGATGGGTTCCTAACTGAATACAAGGTGTAAAATCAATTTTACTGCTCTGAACCCCTGATGCCCTGAAACATGGCATAACCATGTCTGTTGCATCTCTGATATGTAGCCAACACCTAAAGGAACACTTCTAGATTATGCATGTCCAAGAACCAACATCCCACTCTGTCCTCTCCTCTCATCACTCTACTGCTTCAGCTGTATATTAACAATCATTAGCCTTTAGAGAAGGCAGAGTCCTTACCAGCATGATATACAATAGGTAATTAAGTAGATATGTTGTATGTTACCTACCACCCTACAACACATGAATGCTACAGATAGTAGTGTTTTGTCTAGCAATGATACAAAATAATCATACAGGGAACTGTTTGAAGGAGGGATGATTATAAAAATGAGGTTTTTTATTTCCTGATATATAACTCATTCTAATACCATGAAAAGTTTCATCAGTGTTACGTGAGCACACCCCACATTCTGTCACACTTAAGAAGGTTTTGAAATGTACATTTTGTATTTGCTTAACTTCTTTCCTACCAGGTTACATTTCAGTCTGGCTTGTCTTGAATATTTGCCTTTAAAAATTGGACAAAATAATACCGAAGAAACAGAGATAAAAATAAAGAGTACATAAACACCGTCTTTAAAATTTGACACAGAGGTTTTACTCATGAAAATTGCAGAAAAGTCCTTGCTAATCGCCTGGAATAAAAATGCAGTTAATACATGAACTTACCCTGGTTTTGTGTCATTTACTACACAGTGATAGGTAAATGTTCCAAACATCTGAACTCCTAAAATTCCATAAAGAAGTAGAAAGAAAAGTAGGAAAATTGACACGCTCCATATTTGTTCTCCTGATCGCCTAGGGAAAAGAAAAGCAGGTACAATGGGTACGACTTACAAGGAATTTCATCAACATTTCCTCTTAACTTATGTAAAGGCAATGCTTACTTTAAAATATTTGTAATTCTGGTCCTTGGCAGTTCAAATCGGAAATAAATCCGGAATGCACGGATCATGATCAGTGGCCGTGGGATCCTCAACATGCCCCAAGGTGACATCTGATCAACTATATCAGCAATTTCAAACACCTGTAAGTTGAAAGATGGATACATGAGTTTAGGTTTTCCCTTAGCATTGCTTGTGGTCATGAAATACACACATAGCATCATAAGGAGGTACACCTTCTACCTTGGAATTTAACCTTACATTATTTTCCACCAATATCAACTTTCTTTTGAGTAATTCTGAAACTACAGTTACCTTAAGAGAAATAACTACATGATCTAATGAAAATGCCATTAATCTTGTTCATTTCTTGGTTAATTCATTAAGGTACAGTCAATTACAAAAGAAAGTACCAGCTTAGACTATAGACTAAGTATGCTAAGTCTTCCTCACTAATAATGTTGTTTGGTGAAGGTCTTAGAATATATAGAACATGAAGAAAGGGTTAAAAATATTATGAAAAAATAATTGCACCATTTGCTCACAGAGGCAAAATAGGAATTATAAAATGTCTATCAATCATACAATAGTTATTAAATGGAAAAGAACACATTAATATGCAGGTGGAAATTAGATTGTTGGAGAGGTGAGCTTTATAAAAATAAGGAAGGAGAGCTTGTCAACAAGCACTATGATGAATTGTCAGAATGGATTATGAATTTTTATTCTGAATTTTAAAATGAAGAGTACATAAATAACCTCTTGAGATCTGCTGTACAACATTGTACCTACAAACAACAATAATGTCTTTTACACTTAAAAATTACTTAAATGTTAAAAGTTCTTACCAAAATGAAATTGAAACAAATCAAATCAAAATAGTACAATAACTTAAGTTCAATTAAATGCAAAATCATTCCCAAATGAATGCATGAAAATGCATTCTTATTTTCTAATAAAATACCTTTTTAATATATGTTCTCCATTTCATACAACAAGGCATTTCACATTTGCAATTTTTTTAGGTGATCAGGAGGTATCCAATATGAGCCTATTTAGCTGTTTTTAGTGAGGGTTTGGTCACATAATAGACTAGACTTTTCATTTGCAAATTCAATTTTTATTTTACAAATACAGAAATATCACTAAATACTTTTCCATTATGTCAATGAGTATATTTTAAAATCTCTTTAAATAAGTAATAATTTCATATAGTATCAATTTTCATTTCTGATTGATAATTTACAAATGTAACTGACAATAATTAGAATGTTGTAGTTATTGACTTATCAATAAAATATTTAAAGGTATGGAAATGCTAATTATCCAGATTTGATCATTACATATTGTAAACATGCATCAAAGTATCACTCTTATGCCATAAATGTACACTATTATGTGTCAATTAAAAATAATTTTTAGAAGTTCATATTTGTCAGTAATCAAAGTAAGCAGATTAAACACATCTGTTAAAATTAAAATAAACATATAGTAGAAAATTAAAAATAATTTGACACACAATAGTACACATTTATGGCATAAGAGTGATATTTTGATACATGTATTCCGTAATATTTCTATTTAGACTTGCAATGCAAATAATGCCCACTTTGGAAAATAAAAATAATTGTAATTTAAAAATATTTAATTACCTGTAGCACCAATGAAACCCAAAGGCAAAAGACCATAAATCCATCAAAAACACACCAGCGATCTTTCACGTAGGAACTATCCCCCTAAAAATAAAGTTTACATGGCATTGTCATTAAAAATGAATATTAGAAAAAATCTGTGGAGGAAATAGTCAAGCGTTAATCCAGTAAAAGCTACTCGCAATTTATGATTCAAACTTGAAAAGACTTTGAAAAAATTTGTTTAGCATTTTGAATGGCATTGTTTATTTAAAAAAATGAAACACAAGTTACTGCAGAATATTTTGTACACAAATTTGAATTCATGCAAAGGGAAAAGATCACTTTTGTTCTCTTATCCACACAAGCTCCACCCCTTAAGGAAGCAGAGACCATCCTTCCAAACAGAAAATTTAAGTCCTAAACCAGCTCTGTTCGTACAAGAGTTAAGAGCACACTGTGGTCAACATGATGATCTTTAAAAACTGCTGGATCAACCACCCTTAGTGAGTAAATTAACCAGAGGAGTTCACCTCAAACTAAATAAAAAATAAAGAAGAAGAAACTTACCTTAATTTGAAAAGAAAATATACATTGACTTTAACTTTAGTTGGAATTATATATGCAAAATAAAGATAAAAGAAGATGTACTACTTTCATTTTTTAATAGGAAATCTATGTTGATATTAGAATGTTTATTTTTAGAAAATGAGAATTTTAAAAAATTGCCTTTGTAATAATAAAACAGAAAACTTCATAAGGATAAGATCATAAGCTTTAAATAGAAAAACCTTTGTTTTCCAAGGACTATCTCATTAAGTAACTAGTTCTGTAGACATCCATATAACTCAATTCTGAATTCAGTCACATATATCATTACCACCTTTGATTGAACCTATTAAGAAAACAAAAATAGAAATAGGATTCCAATATTTTACATACAATTATAAAATACGTTGCAGGATATTTAGGAAAATGATTTCCATAGCCTTTCATTTTTAGTAACAAATAGGTTATAAAAATAATTCCTTGAGAATTTTCCTGACATAATTTGTTGTTTGCAAAACTAACACTATGATAAAACACTTAATGGAAGTTATCTGACACAGATATAAAGTATAAACTTAAAAACATTGGGTTAGTACCTGCTTTACATATGCGAATGTGTAATACCTAGCTAGCATACAACAACAAAAAAAGTCTTTTGTAGAAAAACAGACCATAAATCCATATCAGACCATATCAGCACACGTAGTGAATGCATAAGGTAAAGTAATATAATAATGCCAAAAACAAGGTGACAAAGATGGGAAGATTAATTCTATAGAGTTTAGAAAAACGAATGCTAGCTCTCAAATGAATGCACAAATAATTTTATCAGCACCAAGATAATCAACCAAAGTTGGTGACTCATAGATTTGAGAAGGCTCACAAAGAGAAATGAAAGCAAACCCGGAGATTTGCATCTGGGTGACAAGGAGGACAATGACTAATAAATTAAGTGTCATTATCATCATATAATGAGTCATACTCAAGGAAGAGAAAAACTGCATCTGAGGATGCTACTGGTTATGTATACACATATGCACAGATTAAATATATGACAAATAACTTATGGAAACATTTCAGTTGTTTCCAAAATGTCACAGAGCATTTTTGACTCTAAGCATCCTATCTGCTTTGTACATTGCACAATTAGTTGAAAACATAAATTGTTTATAATCCAAATACAGACAATACAGCCAAGATAAATGGACTTTTTTTCTGAATTTAATTTTGATGAACATTCAAGGAGGTAATGGTACACATTATTTAAAGTTGTGCTTTGAATTTCTTCCTTCTTCTTCCTTCCCTTCCTCCCTTTCACGCTTTGTCCCTCTCTCCCTTTCTCCCTCCCTCCCTTCCTTCCTTCTTCATTTCCAATAAAATAAAATGTAAAATATACACTATATTACATATTGATAATTTTCATGAAGAAAAATAAAAATGTATATTTTCAGATTGACTTCTATTAAATGAACACTTTTTTTTTTTACTTACATGGAAGGCAAACAGTGAAGAAAAAAATGTTACTCGATCTTTAAGAACTAGGCATAGTGGTGGCTGCCTTAAAAATGCAAAGGATTCCAAACATGAAAACTGAAATTTTATGGGACTCAGCAGAGAACTATTTTAAAATTGGGACAACTAATAAGTAAATGTTAGGTAAGGAAAAGAAGAATTATAGATAATTAGGTACACAAGCACCCAAACAGAATGTGTTTACATGGTGTTTTTTCAAAACAATGTTATTGTATTTCTTTTGTCATTAAAAATATTACATGTAGCATCAATACAATTAGCCTCTTTTATTGCACATAATGTACTTTAGAAATGAAGTAAGTTTGGTAGGATGCAGAATGAGAGTTTATCATTATATAGAGGATCATTAAATTGCTAACAGATGAGGATAAACAGTGGTATTTTCCTGGGAAGGCAATTGAGTGGGCATGAGCCAAAGGTCGCTCAAGACATACTTTTCACAATGTATCCTGAAATTCTTTTGGACTAAACATTAAATTTTTAAAAATAGATTTTCAAAATTAAATTTTTAAAAAGGTGGGCATTTTAGCTTTAACAAAAATCACTTCTTTGATTTTCAAAAATAAAGTTAAATTTTAAAATTTGGGCCTGACCAATTGGGAATGCAAAGCAATCAATAACAGATATGGCTGGAATTTTTTCTTATTTACTAAATAAATTTGTTTGCTAAGGAAATTGATGTTGTAAAGCTGACCTTCAGTATATTTCAAACCATTTAAAAGAATGGATTATTTTAAACCATTTTACAAGTACTGGTGAGGATTGTAAATGACACAAAAGCATACAAACATATTTTAATTTCAAATGACCTCAGTGATGAAAACTGGCTTAGCAAGGTTTCTACTGTATAACATAGAAAACTGTTTTTGAATTAGGAAGTAATTTCTGGTATTGCTTGGAATTCCAAGTATTGCTTGGAGTGATTTCTGCTTTGGACGTTACAGAAACTTATATTTACACATCACGAATAAGTTCACCATATAGCAGATGGTATGCAGTGGCCAATCAGAATTGGCCTCTTTTTACTTTCCCAGTAAAATATGGAAATAGTCTACTAGGCATAAGTTTTATTTTTTGGCTCTTGTTTCCAGGAATCACTCAATATTCTAAACCCTCCATAAGCAGTTTAACAATGACCTGGGATAAAAAGGTCAGTAATACTCAGTGTTTTCCCATCTTTTTTTTTTTTTTAAATCTTTTGCTCTTTAGTGGTCATTGCCCTTCCTGAAAAAATTCTCCAAGTCTGTGTCAACTGTTTCCTCAGAATGACCTGGCCACAGCCAACTCTGATCACCTTCTAACTCACACATCATGTGACAACTGATGACTCAGCTCTTGTGTATCAATGATGCTCATACCATGTTATTCATGGAATATTTCTTTGTAATGCCTATTGGTTGTTTCATAAATTTATATTGGGTACCTCTAACTTATCAGATCTAATGGCGAGGTTTGAGTTTCCTACTCAAATCTTCTCTGAACATAGTCTTTGGTGTTACATTAAAAAAAAGTCTATCCCAGGGTAAATGTTTGTTTTGAAGATTAGTAACACTTTGAGACTTAAAGGGGATAATTTAAGATGGTGTTTCTAGCACCTAGCACAGTGTGAGGCATATAGAAAATATCAGATGAATGATGAGATTTGTACATGAACATGAACCATGTCTTAGACAAAGAGCTTCTGAAGATTACAAAGCATACAGCAGGAAGTCAATGAATATGACTAATGCATGCATCCATCTACCCATCCACTGAAACTATTCATATTGCTTCTAAAAAATTTCCCTTCTGTCAAATAGAGAAAACATAACACTTTTTAAGTTAATATCATAAAGTTAAGACTCTTCTATGTGATCATGAAAAATCACAGATGACATTACTTTTGGATATTTCTTAGATTTATATAGTTTGAGCAGAGCTAAACATGCCACACAAATACAAATAGGGCCAAGGTTTATATAATCTGTATATTACAATGAAATTGTAAACACAGTTGAACTGGTAGGAGTTAAAATTACTATCATTTTAATTATTACCAATAATCACCAGGGCTCAATAATTTTAAAATACTTCTCAAAAAATACAAGGCAGATTTTGAAATCTGGCACTTTGAAATACAATCTCAGATTACATTTTGTGTCTGATATATTTATCAAATTATCTCTTTTTAAATTTTTATTTTCAAAGGCCTTAACCATAATGGCAAAAGTTGCTAGGATTCAATTTATAAATCTGTCCAGATATTTTAAAATTCAACAGCGTGAAGGCCTGAGTTACAAAATTTGCAAATAATAAATTGTCCCTTTTCCTTGCTTCCAAAATTGGCAAACAGAACATAACACACATGAATGCCCAGTGGTACTCAAGGTATTTTTAACACCTCAATTATGAAAGAAAGGTTTTAATTTGTTTGTTGCATCAACAAGAAATGGAGTGCAGAGAGCACTTGAGTTATGGGCAGAAGAAATCAGCTCTCTGGAGATGAGTTATTCAGGAGCTGTCTGTCAATTTTTGTAAAGGTAAACACTTGAAAAATGCCAATACAGTTACACAGTATAAGAAAGTAACTTAAAGTACCATGCAAGTATTTAACAAGCAGAGAAACAAAACACGTTTATAGGGATGTGTTTTGCAGTCACAAGATGAGATGCACTGTTACAGTTTCATGAGCGCATGATTTATTGTCCCGAGTTTCCAAGGCCCATCTGTCACTGCGTCGCAGCATTATTATTTATTACTTCAACAGTGCTTAAAGGATGCAGGCTACTTTTGCCTAGCTCTTTTGCCAGATGTAAAACAGACAACTGAGACTCGTCTGAAGAATCCACAGTCTGCAGTACACGCGATGTGTTGCAACACAGACGTGTATCATCCAAATGGTTTATTTTCGCCTCTAAGGATTTGGTGAGCAAGAATGCTTCTAGGAAGAGGAATTAGTGGGGAGGTAATTAGACAAAAGTTACTGGGGAGTGAAAATTGATTGGCAGACACCTTCAAGCTTGGGGAATATTATAAAAGATGGAATCCTTAAAATAAATACATTGCGCTAACAAAAATTTTGAAAGACATTTCTTGCCAGAAGGACTTTCTGCTTCAATTTCTCTTTCCAGCAGTGCATCCAGTATGTTGCCTCCAGAGTGAACTTCTCAAACCCAAATCAGATTGTGCCACTCTCAGACTAAAATCCCCCATGCATCTTTACTGACCACAGAATAAAGTTAGAATTCCTCGCAGGACCTGCTGGGTCCTCTGTGATGCAGTCAGGCTTGCCTTCACAAAATCCTCTCCAGCTGCTTCCTGTGCACAGCCCATCTGCTACTCTGACTACTTTGAGCTCTCCAACTACTGGGCTGCTCCATGCCTTTGTGTCTCAGCATCTTTCTTTTCTCTCTCTGTGAAATCCCTTACATCCACCTCCCATACCCCTGCCACAGACCACACTTAGTCGTCCTTCAGTCCTTCAAGACATCACTTCAAAGTCCTCTTTTTCCAAGACATCGCTGATATCCCCAAGCAGATTTTTAAGGGTCTCATTTTGAGCCCTCCTTTCCCGTTACTTTTACAGACCACTATGAAAGCCCTTTCACTAAACATTAAAGGTCTATCTCGTTCTATCTGGATTTGTACTATACCAACCTTTACTATTTATATTTTCACAAACGTTTGCCCCTGAATCACTATTAAACCAGAAGAAACACTATAAAGAATCTGTACATGGACCAGTGTACACATTTAGGTTGCCCATGTATCCTGCCAAAGGTATAGTGTGCAATGTATGCATATCTTCTGTTCTTTTGGGGGGCTAAATCTTGAGCAGGCATTGTTTAACTACTTAGCTATTTGATAACAGAACATCACTGCCATCCTCTTCTCTGCCTTTCCCCGAAGGTTAGCTTTTCATGGGACCCAAGACTTGAGTTTACCAACCCAGTTCCATTTTATCATACCTTATCGAGCCTGAAACATATTCTACCCTATCTCGACACAGTTTAACATTTTTGGATTCAAGATGCATCTTGTAATTGATGCACCAATTACAAACTTACATCTTACAATCCAAGTGAAATTAGCAGCATTTATTACTTTTTAAGAACCTGTGAACCATGATGTGATGCTACTTCTTACAACTGATGATATCAGGAATTCAATGAAATATAGTAGATAGTATGTTAACATATATATATATTTGCTTATTTACATAACATATATATGTATATATTATATATATCATATATATGTTATTCATGGGGGATTTGAGTCTGAGAGTGGCACAATCTGATTTGGGTTTGAGAAGTTCACTCTGGAGGGAACATGCTGGATGCACTGCTGGAAAGAGAAGCTGAAGCAGAAAGTCCTTCTGGCAAGAAATGTCTTTCAAGATTTTTGTTAGGGCAAATATATATATATATATATATATATATATATTTACTCATTTACATAAGAGCACATTCCTGTTTTTATTGGGTGGTGTACAAAACATCCACTATTGAGTTCAAGAGGTACAAATAATAGAACAACAATGGGTGTTTTGAATGTTTTTTATTGTGAAGAAATACATAGGTAGACGATTATATAGGTGTGATTTAATGATAGTTGGAGAAGTTGGTTGGAGTTGCCCAAATACACTATTAATTTTCCCATTTAAATTAATAAAAAATAGGTGCTAATTTTCTGAAAATATGCTATCCAACATGTTTTCAGAAATATATTTGATGCAGAAAATGAAGAGTGCCTATATGTATTAAGTCTGTTTCTCAACGTGCACCAGGTATTCTCTGAGGACAGGAACTCTGCTTAGTTTTGTCTTATCCTGGGGCAGGGATGAGCTCCCTGTATGCAGTATTCAATAAATGTTGCTGGATGATTAAAGGAAAACTTGGAAATTGTACCTGGGTTTAAGTAGATAACTCTCTTATACACTTATATTACACTTATATCTAAAAAATTATAATATCTTAAATATTTCATTCTTGCATTTATAAATATTTAAATTTTGTGGACTAATATAGCTTTAAGCATAAAAAACACTCTTCCAAAAATAACAGGCTAGTATTCCCCAAATCATCGGCATATGTGTACATCAACTCACATACACTCTAACCAGGAAGACATGGCAAACGGATGCTGCTCATTTAATAACTAGCTCTGACAGCTCCTTAGAAATATTTTAGTTGGAAATCAGTGCATATTAAACATTTAATATTTATACAGTTCTGCTCCAAACACTGTAAAAACTTATTAATAAAAATATAGCCTGAGGATTAAAATAGAAAACATACATTCATAATGTTCCTATATATGGATACACAAGCTTAAGTCCTATAAGTGGGAAAACACAGCACGTATTTGCAAACTGCCCTGGGTGAAGAGACTAAACAATTAAGTGAAAGGTATCTGCAGTGCTGTTGGTAGAAAAAAATATGAAAAAAATAAGTATTTTAGCAGACGGACCCTTAACAAAAGTTTAAAAAATGATGACAAGAGTTGATAAGAGCACAGTAACTCGAACTTGAGCAATATGAGAAAGTCCTCCAAAAAGTATCATAGTGTTCTATCTGGACTGATGTGTTTTTATTATGATGTAACCTAAATACTTTATAATATGTACATGTTTCTCATTTGACTACAAAAATAAAACCAATTTGCAAATACAAAATATACAAAGCCAGCACAATTTAAGTTGACCACATAAATTTAATGTGATGATGATATTTTGCCAAAACAGAGTCTGATGCAATGTTAAAGTTTTAAATATAAGATACAATCTGAAGTCCAATTTATTCTTTGATCTGTGTCTTTTAAGACATGCATGTTTGAAGAAGTCTTTGGTACAAAAATGACAGTCATCACTTAATTTCATATGATGAAAATGATATTAGATATTGATTTAACTGTCATAGACTAACAAGAAGAGAAGTCATGATGGTGAAAATACAGTGAGCTTGTACATCTAAATCTTGATTTAGGGTGATTAGATCTCGTATTTAATCACATTTAACTAAAGTCTCAGCTAGCATTTAATAGCAGTTTTAATGAGATATGAAGCTGTGCTTACTACTTCAAGATAAAAATAAACAATGCAATAACACTAAAATCTGCATTACATTTGTATTTGACCCAATTGTTTCTGAACGGCAAACAGAAAAACGACATCAAATTTACAATGTAAATTTTAATTTCTTACTGATCGAAATAAAAAAAATGATTTTCCTAAATAGCTCATCATGTAAATGTTGATAAAAATAAGAAAACACCAGAAATGACTAATTTACAGGCTTTTGAAAACAATGTGGTCATAAATCAAGTTTGATTTTCTTTTTAACTACTGCTTCAACCATTAATGTTTAAATTATTGAAATCTCTGCTCATTCAGTGCTCTATTCACTTGGAATGAATATATAATTTATGTATGGAGTACCACCTCTGTTCTTTTCATCATTAGACTGTGACAATTAGAGTGATGCCTGTTGTCATTTTTTTGTAATGTGAAATCCAAGTCTTAACTACTTAAATAACTTAAACAAAAGTTTTATTCTGGAAAAATGTCATTGATTTGTTCCATTCAAATGAGAACTTTAAATAAGTCAACATATGGCAATTTCAACCACAAAGTGCTTCACCAGAAGATTCAGATTTTTCAATGCATGTGCAGAGGTTGCCATAGTCTGAATGACCAAATACACCACAAATGACAGGCCCATCCAAGGCCCTCTGGTGAATCACAGGACACAAGATAGGACTAGGCAATGCCCAGAGAAGTACAGTCATAATTTCATAAAAGAAACTTTAGCATTCTCCTAAGACCAACTTTCTACCAAGTTGACCTCTTGAGATAGCTACCCATTTTCTGAGCCCATGCTTATCTTAACCTAAGACTTATAAAAACTGTCCTACAAACTTGGTGGAAGACCCAGACGATTTTGGAATAGTCTTGAAATCTGTCCATTGAAGCATGGAGGGTGCACATCCCTCCCATAAAACAATAGAATTTGAGAATACAGGAACTAATAATAAACATTAATGGACTACTGAGTGGATATCTTAGAAAGTGAACCTGAGAATCAACGGAAAAATGTATTGAAATGTAACTTGGCAGGCTACAAACTGCAGGCGAATGTAAAACAAAATAACAAAACACAAACAAACAGACAACAGCAGCAATTGTCCCCAAGGTGCTACAGAAAGATTAAAAGTAATAAAACATCCCAATCTCTTAAGTATTCCTAACAAAAATTCCTTCCCAGGAGAACAGGTACCTATGTTAAAGAAAAACTCTTGGAATAGAATATAAATTAAATAGGGCAGGGACACTGGGGCTAATGGGTAAGAAATATTAGATAAGAGAGGCAGCAGTTTAGATGAAGCAGAGCTCAGAACTGTCATGGTAGGTACACAAAGCCACTCTATTTTTTTTAATAAATGGTAACAATAGTGGAGGGTTGCTTCAAAATGATAATATGTGGAGGTTAATCTATGGATTATGTAGTAGAAACTACGATTTCATATTAGCAACAGGAAGAAAAACAAAAAAACAAAGTAATTATGAACAAATTTTTATAAATTACAGATTAAAATGAATAACATAGTACATAAACATATATACAAAAATAAATACTCAAAGCAGATTAAAAACTATAATAGAAAATGAAAAAATAACCTTATAAATTTTTTAAAAGTTACAAATATATCATAAAACTAAAAATAGGAAAGCATAGAAATGATTTCTAGATAAAGCAAGCTGTAAAAAAACAAGAAAGTGTTCAGAAAATAATTAAAAAGAAATAAAACTTTTTTTAAAGGAATAAACTAGAAGGAACTCAAGAGTGAATGGAAAACTTGGAGAGTACAGTAAAACAAACAACAACAGATGCTGATGAGAATGCAGAGAAAAGGGAATGCTTTTACACTGCTGGTGGCAATGCAAACTAGCTTAGCCTCTATGGAAAACAGTGTGGCAATTTCTAAAATAACTAGAAATTGACCTTCCATATGACCCAGCAATCTTCCTACTAGAAATATACCTGGAGGAACTAAAATCATCCTACCAAAAAAAATTACCTGCAGATGCATATTATTGCAGCACTATTCACAATAGCAAAAGCATGGAACTAACTATGCTGCCCATCAGAACTGGATTGCATAAAAAAATGTGGCGCATATACACAATGGAATATTACATGGCCATAAAGAAGGACAAACTATGAACTTTGCAGCAACTTGGATGGATTCAGAGATAATAATAGTCAGTGATCTATTACAGAAACAAAGAACAGAGTACCACATGTTCTCACTCATAAGCGGACCCTAAACATTCACCATAATACTATAAGAAAGGGATTGGCAGTAGAGGGCTACTGCCAGGATATGGGGGGTAGGGGTGGACGCACAACATCAATAAGGGTACCTGATCTCAGACCAGGCAAAGTAGGGACCAAAGAAGGCCCAAACTTTATCTGTACAATGTTCACTTATATACCTAATCCTGAATTGTACCCCACATCTTTAAAAGAAAAGAAAAGGAAAAAGAGAATGCAGAAGAGATAAAAAAGGAAACAAATTAAAAGAAAATGATGGAAATAAAAGACTAAAACATAGATCCTTGTGTAATTACAATACAAAAGGAATCCTGAAGAACAACATAGAATGAAATAAAATAAGCAATATATCATATAAAAATATATCCATAAAAGTCAACAAAAGAGATGTATCTGCATAGGACTACAGACTTTAACAACAAAGGAAAAGACTCTTTCAATATTCAAGAGAAAAGATCAAATCACTTAGAAAGAAAAAAAAATATTCTCAAAAGCAACACTTTATAGCACAAGGCAATGAAGCAGCGTATTTAAGAATCTCAAGAAATGAAAATGTGAGACAAGCACCTTCAAAAAGTTAGAAATAAACCAAAAAAAGTCATATAAAGCAAAGTAATAAATTAATATACATCAAAACAAAAACTAAGCTTAATTAATTTATTAAGCTTAATTTTCTTTTTCAAAAAAATCAACAAAATAAGTAACACAATTGACTAATCTACGACAAAATGTAACAAAATAAACAGTAAACAATACTAGCTGTCTAACAATAACAACACAAAAGCTCTAATCAAAATATCAAAAAATATGAAATTAAGAGAAAATACTAATCAAACAAAGGAAATAAAAATTATTTTATGCAAATTGCTGTCAGTGACTTTGTTTTAAAACTACATAATGGACAACTTCCTAAGAAAATATACTTCACAAAGCAGACCCCATAGACCAAAAAAGGCTAAATTAGACTAGTTCCCTAAAAGAAATTGGAAATACTGCAAAGGCAGCCACACCACAAAAGCATCAGGACCAAAAAGTTTCACAGGGGGTTTATACCAAACTCTTAAAGTTGAAAAATTCTGAAACTATTCAGACTATTTTAGTACATGCATATGTGCCCACATACACCGACATAACACACACATACATACACACAGAGGAAACATCTAATATAAAAACCTGACAAAGATCAGACAAAAGTTAAAACAAGAAAAATAATAACAAATATAATCAAATAGAATATTAAAACAGAATTAAAATGTATAGTGACCCAGTTGTTTTTCTTTTACAGGAATGTAAGGATGGTTCAATATCTAAAAATCTTTTTCTATTATAAGGGCTAAGAAAAAAATCAGACAAAATTAAAAAGCTAGTCATGATACAATTCTAAAAATCTGTAATTAATATTTATTCACTTAGCTTGATAAAATACATATATTTCAAACTCAAAATTTTTAAATTACTTAATGGGGAAATACTAAAAATGTTCTAGATGAACCAAGTACAAAACAAAGATGTTTACTGCTTCTACTACTATTTAAAATTTTTATCAGCAACATTAGGTAATCCAATTAAATAAAAGCAATTAGGGACATACAAATTAGAAAGAAAAAGACATATGTGTCTTTATTTGCATATGATTTGATATTAAAAAACAACAGCCATAATTTAAAAGAACAGTAAGTTAGAATATATAAAAGAAGATAAGACCTCAAACAGCAAAATGATAAAACACTAAAGCATAAATATAACCAAAATTGTGTGAAATCTATATGAAGAAAACTATAAATCACCCCTATGATACACAGATGCAGGTTTATTAGAATGAAAAGACTGCCCATAATTTGGGATAGGAAAAACTGTGCATGACATGAATAACCATGAACAAAGCTAACAATAGCAAAGATCATTGCAACTTGTACCACAAAGGGCTAATACTCTTAACAGACACAGAGTGGCCAAAATTTGCATGAAAATATAACAACTTCAAAACGGATGTTAGATATATAGAATCCTGTTCAGTCTTACTCTGAAAAAGGAAATGCAACTTAAAACTACATTGAGTTGCTCATCATATTGGCAAATATCCATAAGTCTAACATATTTTGTGGTGACTATGTAAAGAAAGAGGCACCTGAACCCACTTGCTGGTCAAAATAGAAAACAATTTGGGGAATATGGAGTAGACAGAAATCATTAAATGGTGCCACCTGAAGTAATTAGTCATTCTAAAGTGCAGAATATTGCACAAGAGAAAAAAACTCATGTCTTCCAATGGATCAATAACATGGAAACATTTTTTTTTGCAGAGTGTAAGAAGCTGAAGCTTAATGAACTTTAGAAATATAACAATCAAATACAGTATGTAAACCTTGTTTAAATCCTGATTGGAAGAAACTAACTAAAAAAACTGAGAAAATATGAACATGGAATGCATATTAGCATACATGAAGGAATTATTGTTGATTTTGCTATATAAAATATGGCATGGTGGTTATATAATAAAATAAAACTTTATCAGTCTACCATGCATAAGGAGTTATTTCTGAAATGACTTGGTGTCTCAGATTTGCTTTTAAGTTAAATAGAATTGACCAAATATTAATAATTATTAATGTTGAGTTATAACAATTCATCTTAACTATAATATACTTTTGGGTAATTTAAAAAAATCCATTAACAAAGCTAAAAATGGACACAGTAATACATTGACTATGATAGATCTCTTTTAAGGATAGCACACAATAAATTATGTATAAAATGGAAAATAAAATTGGCCATAACTATGTGTTATAGATGATCTCGTTTGATTCTCCAAATCCTTGCGCAAAATGAAAACACTTTCCAAGCAAAATTACCTAACTTGAGACATGGCTACAAGCAGCAAATGAAAGATACTGACCTGAGTCAAATTTGTCATTGTCAAACTCTAAAGTCTGTATTACTGTTTCATTAGGCCACTATCTCCCTAAACAGTACAATTTAAAATATTCCAGGGACAGCATCACCTACGTATTTTTAACCTCTATTAAGTTTAGTGCTACGGAAGGAGGAGAAATCTCATAACAAAAATTTTCTTCCTTTTCTTTTTCTGTCTCTTGCTAAAGACTTATTTATGTTGTTTCCCATTGATACCAGTTTCATGCTACACATTTTTCCTTTCAGTTCTGGAATTCCATTCCATCTCATGTTCTTTCTTTTTATCCTTTTATGTCTCAGGTTAATGACATCCTGCTGAATATTATAGTGCTCTAACTTTGTCATGTGACATTTATTCTGCATTCTGTAAATCTACAATTATTAAGGTGTGTCCTCTGGGCCAGACACTGTGCCAGGTTGTGGGCTGAGCTCTAGGTGGCAATGATAAACCCTGCTCTGGACTTCATGAAGACAGCGGTTGAAACATCTACTTCCTTCCCAGAATGTCCAAGTGTTTGTGCTCTATAAAATTGATATGAATTTTAAAATATTTTCATGCAACATATTTCTACCAACCTCTGAATTTATGCCTTTTTGAAAAGAGAAATTCAATATGGATAATATAAAATGATGTTTTGTTTTACTGAAATTAATATAAAAATAATATTAAACTGATTAAGAATTTCCGTGAACTTTATGAGCTTAAATGATGTGGAAATGCTCACCTTGACAATGCCTCGGATGTGCATTTTTGCTATCATCTCTGCCGTGTAAAGAAACATCAATAAAGTATCCAAAGTAAAGGTCACATACTGAAGAGGAGGATAGTGCTCAAAGGTCATTGGCGTGTTCATACAAACAGAAATGACACTGATGATGGCACAGATGCGCAGCAAAGAGTGAACCCACTGCAATAAAGGTCCAAAGTTATTACATAACACTATATACTGACATCTCAAACTTGTACCATGAACCACACTATTTGGAAACCACAATACTGAGATTAAAATATTTCGCTAGCACAGATGCAAAGAAGAAAACTTATGTCTAAGTGCATATAATGTGCCAAACACTTTCACATATTTTTATATAATTTAATTCTCAAAGCACCTTATTTTCCACATGAACACACCAAGACTCAGAAATGTTGAGACATGCATTATTCAAAGTCAAACCTTGAATTGAACTTGATCAGGCTACTCCCAAAACCTCCGATAATTTCCTGGGCATCAGATCACAATATAGAAAGATTCTGGTTCAATTAAAACATGTGTTTGTAATTTATTCATACAGAAACTTGGTGTGCTTTCATCTGTTTTTGTGCTATGAGCACCTAGGGGCCAGATTCTATTTACTGTAACTTCTGTAGTATCTAGTAAAAAGGCCTATCATAGTAGATCACAAATGCTTTTTAAATTAATTTTTATATAACACATCCCATATACAGGGTTTTCCTTCTATTAGTATCTTATGTATAATTTCCTTAGATAAAATATTTTTTAAAAATATGATCTCATTCTATACTTTAAAAAGAAAATAAACAGAATTTCATCTTTATTTTGGAACATATATTTTGTACAAGGTTAGCCCAGGTATATCTCTCAAACTTTCAAAAAATTAGTTTCTTTGCCTACCCAGCAGCACATTTGCTGTCTGAAGATTATCCTTAAGTCCAAAATAAGGAAGAAAGAATTAAAAAGATAAGTGTGTGTCCTTAGGTGTATATGTAAAAGGCAAAAGTTACTCACATTTTATTATAAAAGTAATATCTAAAATAAAAAAACTTAACTGCATCTACCTATTAAGCCTGAACAATTAATATTACTGGTCAATTAATTAGTACATAATTCTTGAACATAACTTAAATGTTTTTATTGACCATCTTGGGCATGTTAATATTACATTCCCCCTAAAATTGTTTTTAGTCTTTTTAGTAGATGGATTCTGCAGCTATGCTACTAGTAAGCACTCAATATAAAAAAATAGAGAATATTGTCAGAATTTTGAGGCGACTCAGATACTTGTAGGCTGATGAGTGGGTTACAATATTTACCTGACAGTTATAATATTTGCATGAAGATATAATGTTGGTTATATTCATTCTATACTATATAAGCCACTAGTGTTAATTCCATACTACATAAGCCACGGATGATTCAATTTATTTTAAGGGTTGATGTGCTTTTTATGCAATTTGGAAGCACTTCAATAAACATCAGTGTGTGAATTTAGTCCCATCTGGACTTCCAACATAAAGGATCTAATTACACAAAAGAGCTTCCAAAGATGGGTCCTTCCACAACAAATCTGTTTTGGATTTGAAGAAAGAATTTTAATTAAGCATTAATAATTTTAGCAAGTGCCTCTAAGGCTCCGTCTACGACACTATCTTCTTCATAAATTCTCAGAAGTCTCTGTATGGGGTGGACTCTAAGAAAAGGTTACTGAGTGCTTTATTCTCTATGCCATTCAATTATTTAAGTGTGAATGAAGTCCTACTATGTGTCAGAATTCTGGCTCTGAGAACACAAAACTGGAAGCGGCACACTTCTGACTCATAACTCTTTTACAGTCTAAGAAATAAAACATATATATGTGCAAATATATTTAATATACGATGTGTGACTATGTACACATTTAAAGTTTTATTTATACACAAAATAAAGTTAAATTTATATACAGATATAAAACAGGCTAAGTGAAAAGAAAAGAGGTTCATTCTGTCTGTAGTGGAAATGAGGTATCTCTCAGAAGAGGATGGTGACAGGGTCCTAATGGATGAGGAGGGTTTAACTCATCAGAGGAGCTGGGAAGGGCCTTCGGGGACAGAGAACGTCATGAGCAGAGGAAACTAGTCCTTTCCTAGCCTGTGAGCAGGTAGGACAAATAGTCTGGTGGGCAAATTAGAGAAAGATAGACTGGGGAAGACAGGCGAGAGCACAGGTTGATTGTGTGTGTCATGGTTAGGGGAAAGACAAGATCAGCAAGAGTAACAAGTCATTGCATTTTGTTACTTCAGCACCTACTCTGAGCTTAATAAAGAAGTCGATCCTACTTTGTGTTGTAGAGCTGAGATTCCAAGACTCATGAACACGTGTGCCCACCTGGCTGGTTCTGGTTGCTATGCTGTCTGGCATACAGAGATACCCGGTGTGCCAGATCTTCCTCCCAAGTCCCCATCAACTTCCTCAGGTAGAGAAGGTGACAAAGTTCTTCAGAGACTCTATCCATTATCTCATGAAACTTTACTTTTACTCAAAAAATTGCAAATCAGAAGACCTTAAATTCCAAACATTTGCTTCTGGTTTCACAGATTCATGCATGTTGAGAACTACAAGTAAAGGGAATTTGTCAAGAACAAGTTACTCATTTTGGACTTCCGGCTATTGAACAGCCTGAGAAGTGGTATTATGTCTACACTACACGACTCAGGACAGGGTGCACAGTGCAGGGGGAGGGAACTGGATCACCTAGTGGATCTCCCTAAGTGAGTAATTCACAGTGGCACCTCATTATTTCATTTGATTGTTCTCAACTTTCAGGCTCCGAGACTCAGCCACATTCTACTGCAGTTCCAACAGACATTTCAAAGCCAAATGTGAATTCGTGAATCAAATTTCCTTTATATCAGCACGTGGTTCTCCATACTTCAAAAAAGAAACTTACTGGCTTGTTAATCCAGAGTATGTCAGCGTTATCCGACAGAGACTCATCAGGACCAAAGTCAGTAACTGGTTGGGCTTCCACCCTGGAACTCTGCTTCCTTTTCAGCATGCTGGAGTTAGCTTTGGTGAGCAAGCATAAAACTATAGTCTGGGAAAATAAAAAGTTGTATTTGTTACCTAAATGCTCTTCAACCTCATAAAAAAATTATTTTAAATTTTAAAAGGATGAGATAAAATTAATATTAATAAAAGCTTGATTTTGTTCCTCCCAACCCAACAGATTATTTTATGTGGTCTGTAACAGTTTAGAGACCACTGGGGTAAAGTGACTTTGCCTCCTTGGATACAAATACTATTAGTAAAATCTTTTAACTGTATGTCTATATTTTTGGATATATACCATGTTTAGGGCATTTTGTAAATAATGATATTTACAATGGGCTTACCAAAGGAAGCATCTTGTCTTCTTACACATGAGAAATTCTAGTCCCAAGGCAGGTAATAACTTGACCAGGTCCACCCAAGCAAATTTAAAATTTAAAGCAAATGCCAGGCACGGTGGCTCATTGGGAGGCAGAGGCGAGAGCATTGCCTGAGTCCAGGGGTTCGAGACTAGCCTGAAAAACTTGGCTCTCTACAATAAATCAGACAATTAACCAGGGTGGTGGTGCTCGCCTGTGGTTTCAGCTATCTGGAAGGCTGAGGCAGAAGGATCACCTGAGCCCAGCAGGTCGAGGCTGTGGTGGCCGTGAGCGCACCACTGCACTCTAGCCTGGGTGACAGAGTGAGACTCTGACTCAAAAAACCCCCCAAATTTAAAATAAGTTCTGTCTGACTACAAAGCCTAAGGTATTTAGAGTTGACCACTGATGCTGAGGACTATGAGGAAAATTTCTCAAGGCAGGTAACAAAGAAAAAGAGCCCCGCAGGCAGTGCACAGCTGTGCCAAGTCAGGAAACCGTAGTCCCGTAGTTTTAACACCAGCCAGGTCATAGGCTTTTCTTTCTGGTGCTGCATGAAACAAGAGAAAGAAACCTAGCCAAGGATAATGAGTGCCACTTAGTCTTCACCAGACTACAAGAACAAGAATGTGTTTACCATATATGTGCACAGTTGAATTTTTACTGGGAAAGAGAGAATAAAACACAGAAGCTCAGGACAAAGGAACTAGCCCTGAATCTGATTATCTAAGCATCTGCCTCTATCATTACGTGCTCCCTGATTTACCTGGATAGGATCCTCAGCCTAGACCTTCTATTCCCAGAAGAAATCAAGCTAATTGGCTTTAAGATATGCTAGGTATTTCCAGGCTGGTATTGCCCTGAATACTGAGTTTGAATATGGGCTTTGCAGTAGGCTACACTAATTAATTTTATTTTACATAATTGGAGTTAGAGACTCTTGACATCCTATGTAAATATATGCAGAATATTCAAATTATGTTTGTTCACTGATTTACTGTGGGGTGGGGGAACATCTGGTGGCCTCAATTTGTGATGCTTCTTCAATGACAATCTCCTATGTATTCAAAGACTGGATGCAAAATCTTTTAGAAATTCTTCAAGATGCCACAACACAAAGGAGGAATTAAAAGGGTCGTTTGATGATGTAGTTCAAAGGGTGTATAAGAAATTTTATAGACCTATTCACAATCCCTTTTTCACGGAGCCAGTGGAATTATTATTATCAACATGCCACCTAAAGCAAAGTTGATTATTGATTACTGAATTTTTTTTTTTTTTTTGAGTTGGAGTCTCACTCTGTTGCCCAGGTTGGAGTGCAGTGGCATGCTCCCGGCCACCGCAGCCTTGACCTGCTGGGCTCTGGTAATCCTTCCACCTCAGCCTTCTAAGTAGCCGAAACCACAGGTGCATGCTACCACGCCTGGCTAATTTTTGATTTATTGTAGAGACGAGGTCTTGCCAAGTTGCTCAGGTGGGTCTCCAACCTGTAGGCTCAGGCAATCCACTTGCCTCGGCCTCCCAAAGTGCTGGGATTACAGGCTGAGCCACCGAGCCCAGCCTGATTTCTTTACCTAGGGAAGTGAACGATCAGAATTTAATATTTCAAATAAATCTCCATTTACTCTAGTTGACCCACCAAAACAGTGTGACTATCATTGAATGATATTAACTGTCACTTACTTTCGCCCTCACTTTACCTGCTCCCACGTGTCACCAAATAAAACAGTACCTAAGAAATGACCTAAGCTCCAAATAAACCAGGTTAATCTACATGTACATTAAAACTCAACAAGTAGATTCTGAATCACTGAAAATGTGACTGATTTAATAGTATTAAATACTATCTGAAGCATTGAAGTGGTGAAATAAATTTAAGTTATAAATACATGAGTAATCATATAATTAATTCAAGGCCGTTGGTTGTAATAACTTTCCCTTACAAACGGAAATGTTGTTTTACACTGTCATTCATGTTGAATCAATACAACTGAGCCCAGCAGAACTATTATTTCCCTGATAGACCAGTAGGGATATCTAAGTATCCTAGGTAGGCTTATTATTTTGATAGGAAATTGCTCCTGTGTATCTCAGCCTTATCACTATTAGGTTTTTATAAGCTTTTTTTTTTTCTGTTTACCAAGGTGTCCTTCATAAGGCAGTGCACAAAGTTTGAAAAACATGGCTTTCAACAGCTTTTTCACACTTATTAAAGGCTGTTGATATTTAAATAGCTCAATATTGGGAGAAAAGATGCATGATTACAATGTGTCTATTGATAAATCTTTTACTCAGAAATAGCTTATAGCAACTAAAGCAGAAAACATTCTGTGGTTCATTGCTCTTTTTAATGGTTAAGATCCAGTTTTTGTATTCTGTGACAGCAATTTTACTTCTATTGGTTTATATTTTCCCTATTTCATTCCAGTCCTCTCTTCACCATATTAAAATTAAAATATTCACCTCTCTTTAACTGTGAGATTCTCACAGTTTTTTCCCCTTGAAACTCTCTTGGGTTTGAAATTGAAGTCTTTGGAATCTTTTTCTGTCTTCCAAATTATAATTTACAGCATGTCCTTTTTGCCTGTTCTCTGTACTCAACCCCTTACATAATCATCTGTCTTACATTTTCTGTTACCATCTTGATATACAATGCATCTTGATATCTCCTCCAATCTCAAGTTGAAATGTGACCTCTACTGTTGAGGTGGGCCTAGTGGGAGGTGATTGGATCATGGGGTAGATCCCTCAAGGATGACTTGGCACTGTTCTTGTAATGAGTGAGCTCCTTCTTTCTCTCCTAGTTCATGTAAGAGCTTGTTGTTTAGAAGAGCTTAGAACCTCTTTTTCTCCTTTCTTGGTTTCACTCTCGCCACGTGACATGTTGGTTCCTATTGCCTTCTGCCAGAAGTAAAAACTCCCTGAGGCCTCACCGGAAGCCAAGCAGATGCCAGCACCGTGCAGAACTGTGAACCAAATAGACCTGTGTTCTTTATAAATTACTCAGTCTCGGGTATCTTTATGGCAACATAAAACAGGAAGGTATATATCTGTTGGTGTCTAGCTATTATATGAGCACCATGTATCAGGGCTGCTTCTCCCTAGAGATAGGGAGATCATACCAATGCCATCATCACTGAAGATACAGCAGGGCAGATTGCTATTGGTCAGGCATTCTTCTGCTTTTCTCTTTCATCTCATGTCCCAGATCCTACTGCCCTGAACTGTTCAAGTCTTCCACATACAACAGAAGAACCACACAGGTTCTTTTTACACATATTCTCAGCAGTGACTTCCTTCCATGTTTCTTCATCTGACATATGTACATGGTCTGTTTCACTTTATCTACAGACTAGGTTCCTTTCTAGGCCATAGGACCTCAGAACTGGGCTGCCTTTTAAAATATTCCTTCCTTTATATAAAAAAAATCAACTCCTCAATACACTCAGTTTATCTTCTTGTTTCTCATTCATTCATTCACACAACAAATGTTATACATCCACTATGGTAGGCACCAGACCAGCACCATGTTTTGGGAATATAGCAATAAATCCACAGGCATTCCTGAAGCTTACAAATTGCCTGCCTTATGTTACAAGGACACTGAGTCCTACTGAGTACTTACTTGCACTTCATTTCACAATTATATCACATGCTGCACTCAAATTGGCTACATATACCGTTATTCACTATCCTCCAACCTTTCTCAAATGCTTCAACTTTTTTCTTCCAGTTATGTTCTCTTTATTGTCCATTGCCAGTCCCACTTCCATCCCACCTCATTACCTAACTTACCTCATGAAGAATTTTTGTCTGTGTGTGCGATTTGTTTGTTATAACTGAAAGATTTAATATCTGGGAATAAAAGTGTAATCAAGAGAAAAACCACATTGGTAATAGCTCACAGCATCTATTTTTTCTAAAAAGTGAGAAGTTACTGATTTATTTTTAATCATTGGTGTCATTACAAATGATCAATAACAACAACTACTCTTCTGATAATTTATACGTACAGATTGTTGAGTCTTTCGGAGTGTGAGTGAAATTGTTTATTGACTGTCCTATGTAAGACAGACACACACACACACACACACACACACACACACACACACGCAATTAATGTTGAGTTTTTATCTCACTGCTTAGTTTTCTTGTCACAGATTTGGAAGGGAATTAAAAAAAAAGTTCAGTAACATCCCTCGGACTCCTCACCTCAAACTTTTACTTTCTTTTTAAATTCATTTTTTTTGAGTTGGAGTCTCTGTTGCCCAGACTGGAGTGCAGTGGCCGCTCCCGGCCACCGCAGCCTCGACCTGCTGGGCTCTGGCGATCATTCCGCCCCAGCCTTCCAAGTAGCTGGAATTACAGGCATGCGCTACCACGCCCGGCTGATTTTTTGATTTATTGTAGAGATGAGGTCTCGCTGCCCAGGCGGGTCTCGAACCCGCGGGCTCAGGCAATCCACTCACCTCAGCCTCCCAAAGGCGCGGGATTACAGGCTGAGCCACCGAGCCCGGCTTAAACTTTTACTTTCATATCTTTGGAAGACCAAACAGTATGGCCAATGGAAATTTCTCATTTATTCGTGTATGCATAATTGTATTAATTTGAAATAATTCCAACCTCTTTGCTAAGTGAGGTGGATTTAGTGTTGAGCAAAATATACCTGGTCTCTTCCCTCCTCAAATTCCTGAATGCTTAGAGTTCCCGAAATGGCAGACAACTTGTAGTATTTGTAGGTAGAATAGGTGATTTATTTATTTTTATTTTTATGTTTGAGTTGGAGTCTCACTCCGGCTCAGGCTGGAGTGCAGTGGCACCCTCACTGTCACTCCAGCGACGACCTGCTGGGCTCCACAGATCCTTTCGCTTCAGCTTTCCAAGTAGCCGGAACTACAGGCACATGCTACCATGCCCAGCTAATTTTTGATTTATTGTAGAGAGGAGGTCTCGCCAAGTTGCCCGGCCTCAAACCCGTGAACTCAGGCAATCCACTCACCTCGGCCTCCCAAAGTGCTGGGATTACAGGCTGAGTCACCGAGCCTGGCCGAATAGCTGATTTATTAAAGCAGAACCTGCAGCATGACATACACCTCCATCTGGTGGCTTTCTTATTCTTTCACTACCTCATTGCTAGCTCCATACTACTGCCCTTGGCAAGGGATACTGAACAGTAGATTCCCAACACACTCTGTGCTATGAGGCATCTCAAGATTCAGGCAAAAAGCCAGGACGGCCAATTATCTGGTCCTTCCTTGACTGCAAACACCTAAGCCTCAAATTAAACTAGAAGAAAACAATTCTGTTTTTTAATTTTATTTTCATTAACACAAGCAATACAGGTTTGTTGTAAGGAAATTAGAAAAATTATGTAAACAAAATGAGAAATAAGAATAAAAGCCACCAGAAATGCCACTTCTAGAGATTCCATCTTTTTGCAATGTATTTGAGCACATATGTTGTGTTTGCCATTGGACAAGGGACTGCAGATGAAGCAGTAACCAGTTATGATCTCGTTTCTCTTGGAATTCTTTAGCTGGGGCACTACTCTCCAATGGGATAGGATTGTGTCTCTTTTAGAATTTTCTTTCCCATCTATATTTTTCATGCATACATTTATTTTTAAATGGCAGCATATACACTGTTTTGTAACTAGTTTTTAAAAAATTCTAGCAATCTTCTGTGAATACCTTTCAGTCAAGAAATGTGCATGCACAGAAAATCCTAACCATAAATGAATACCACCTTCAATATTTATGCCCCTTCATTGTATTTCTTGTCTCATAAGCTCATTTGCATACTTACATGTGCAAGACTTTAAAAAGGAAACACATATAAGCACATCGTGCTAGATTATGTTCCCATGTTGAATGTGTATCTGAGAAAGGTATCACCCATATTTTGAAGACAACTGAATTTAATGTTACCAACTTTTAAAAAGTTGGGCATTACAATCTTAGTTTTTATTTCAAGTATTTCAACTTTTCTATCTTTTAAATAGCTACAAAACCCCCCAAAATCAAACATTTGAACAAGAGTCTCCTGCCTCTTTCCTATATACATGTTTAAATCTTCAACTATACTTCAGTACACCATAACAAAAACTTAAAGAAAAAATGTTTATTGCTGATACTAGAACAGCAAAATATCACTGTTTTTGTAAAGACAGACTGTCCATCTTGTTTGCCAAATTCCTTCCAGATGAAAGACATGTCAACTCAAAACACATGAATATATAGCATCATAAGTTTTATACCATGATTTCAATTAGAAAGAAAATGCACCACTCATTTTGTCTTATGATTTGTTATCCAGCATCCATCCTTTCTGGCTTGTGCTCAACCATCCCTGCCCATCCCACCTTCCTGCAACTCCCAAGGCACATTTGAGCCTCAGAGGTTCTGATACCTGCACCTCCTTCTGCCCAGTAGGGTGTCCTCTCATGGCATCTTGAATGGCTGGACTTCCCGTCTTTCTCTGAGCCCAGATAATCCATGTTCCCTACTTTGACACTGGTGACTGTGTGCTACCCTCTCGCACTCTGCCTCTCCTTCCATGAAGTCACCTGTCATGGCAGCCATGGCCTTGCACATGCACATGGCACTTTCCAAACTGTAATCCAGCAACCTTGGTGTCTCCCATTTGGTGGCTACTCAGTTATTGCCTTTTGATTTCACCAACAAAAACCACTTAAGGAAAAGTGCTAAAACAGATTTTTACATAAATATAAATGCTGTTTCCTAGTTGGAATGCATTATTCAAAGGAAAATAACCTTCAATAGCATGCACATATGGAGAGAGAGCTTAGAAAGACATGGAAGTTCCCATGATAAAATCGTGAACTCATTGGTTGATTTTTGTCCAAATTATGTTTACTGCCATGTAAAAACAGACCCCTTTCAACAAAAATGTTTATTGAGGGCTTATCATGTGCCAGACCCTGTTTTAAGAATGGCCTACCTTATCTCATTACAGATGAAGAAACTTATGTGTGGAGATAAGCCAGGATAAAAACCAGGACAATGTGGCTTATAGGATTACTGAATTAAACACTAAGTATATTCTAGAAAAGACAGATAATTTTTTAAGAACTACTTTTTCAATATATTTTAATCACATGGCATCAATTATTGTTTGTGAGAATGGCACAGACATTTCTTATCTCCTAAAATTGAATCAATTTTTAATATATGATTCATTTTATAGTTTTTCTTATCACACAATTATAAAAATGTCTATTTTCTGGCAAGAAATCATCAAATGTCTCATCAAATCTATCTAGATAGCCCTTTTAAGTTTCTGAAGCCATTATCCATTCATTAATCCCTTTTTTGAAGATGAATCCTATACATATTCTATTATGATTTCATTATCTTTTAAATTTTGGAAAAAAAGAGAAAATGGTGTTTATTAACACCCATATGATAATCTCACATCATGTGGTAAAGAAGCTGATTTTTTCATTTCCTAGTGACAGATTTCTTAATTTCTTAGTTAACTTTAGTGTCATAAATTATTCACTGAATCTTCCAAGAATGTAAAAACTAGAAAAGACATTCTACCCATGATACATGGCTTTAAAAAGGTATTTTACTTCGGAGATTGTACTAGGGCAATAAAAGAGAATTATTAATTAATTAATTAATTAATTAATTAGAGTTGGGGTCTCAGTCTATTGCCCAGACTGGAAGACAGTGGCACAATCATGGTTTATCACAGTCTCAACCTCCTGTGCTCAAGAGATCCTTCTGCCTCAGCCTCCTGAGTAGGTGGGACTGCAGGTGTTGACCACCACACTGGGCTAATTTAAATTTTTTTTTCTAGAGATGGGATCTCAGTGTGTTGCCTAGGCTGGTCTTAAACTCCTGGGCTCATGCAATTCTTTCGTCTTGGTATCCCAAAGTGCTGGGATTACAGGCATGAGCTGCCACACCTGACCAAAGGGTGTGATTGAGAGAAGTTCTGCCATACTCAAAACTCAAAGCTCAGGTCACAGACATTAGAATTTTGTTTTGTAGTGCTCTCTTTTCTTCTAACAAAGGAAATCCAGGCTAAAGGACATCCGTCAGAAGTTATCAAGAGGTGGCTATTTATTAAATAAGAGAACAGCCTAATTTAACAGTTTCCTGTAACAATGTCTGAAAGGTGGTAAGCTCCCTTCTGGTTACGTTCAGAGGGAATGGGTACAAATTTTGGAATCTGTAGAAAGGATTTCTGCACTGGCTGGGATTTTGCAATAGATTATGTCCAAAGTGACTTGCAATGATAAAAGTGATTAATACTCCCGAAACTGCTCTCATTTTTATGCATTTGATTATTTCTTGCCTAATTATAAAATAGAAGCATAAGCATTATGTGCTAGACTTGTAAAGAAGCTTAGGCATTATATATTCATTTTCTGACTTGAAAGATGAGAACAAACATTTATTGAAAGTTCATTCTGTGCTAGGCACTATTCTGAGCACTTTGCACCTCTCTGAAGTAGTTTTTAGCATTATTCCCACTGTAGAGATTATAAATCGGGCCGGGCACAGTGGCTAATGCCTATAATCCCAGCACATTGGGAGGCCAAGGCTGGGGGACTGCTTGAGCCCAGCAGTTTGAGACAGCCTGGGCAACATAGCAAAACCTCATCTCTAGGAAAAATAAAAAAAATTAGCCGGGCGTGGTGGCACATGGTAATAGTCTCTGCTATTCAGGATTTCTGGACGACAGAGTAAGACCCTGACTAAAAAAATCAATCCAAGTGGTCTATCTTGGTGGGAGATCAGTGGTAGGGGAGGGAAGAAAGGACAGAACTGGTAAAGAATTTGATTTTTACTTTTTAACTTTAAGAACTTTTGAATATTTCAAATGTTACACAATGATGATGTGTTTTATTTATAATTTATTTAAAACAACTGAAATATATACATTTTAAAATTTTAGTTTAAACAATGTACATCTAACATTTGCTGAGGGTTTATTATGTGTGAAGCTGAGCGCATGATCCAGATTATTTCATCTATTTTTCACCATGCACCTATGAGGCAGGTGTTCCTGTTATTCCTATTTTACAGATGAAACAGGTTTGGAGAAGGAAAATGCCCTGCTGGAAGTTACACTGCTAGACAGATGAGCCACAAGGAAGCCAGACCTTTCTGCTTTTCACTCCTGTAATACTCTGCTGTTCATGTCTTCTTTCAATCTGACCCTTCCAAGGTTTTGTGACTAGAACCTTCGTTCCCAGAGAACAGAGATGGGGGTCTCTGAGTTCCTGCCTCTACCATGTCTAAGTAATGAAACCAAATTAGAGGATGAACTGCAGTGCCAGTGCTTCCAGACCCTCTCAAGCAAGTCTGTCCTCTATCCCCTGGGTATCCTTTGCTCATGAACTTCAAAGGGCTGGATGCCTCCTTTTTCCATTGAGTCTGACCTCTGCTTGGAGAAAAGGCAAGCAGCTGGATTGTTTCTCTCTTCAAAGCAGCCTAGAGTCCTGTGTCTCCCCCAGCAACATAGAAGAGAACATCGTGTGAACGGGAGAACTAAGACATCATCGAAAACTTGACCCCTGGGCATCGCAGCAACAATACCAGTCTCTACCACAGAACAGCTGCCCCTCTTCCTTGTCCCTGCAGTGATAGGATTGCTGTGGTGATTTCGAATCTAAATTTGTACAAAAGTAAATGCCCTGATTTAGCTGGTTTCTTTCCTCTTCTTCTTCCCCTGTACCCTCTTCCTCCAAATGCCACTTTTCTTTGTGGGTACTTACTTATCTGTGTCTTGGCCCTCACTGAATCAAGATGCGTTTCTGTTAAAAGGGAGTTTTACATTATATAGTCAGGACTCATGTAGGGAAAAAAAATGAGAGAATATAATGATAAACAACACAAGGTTTAAATATGAATCTGAGATAAAATTTTGATACAGTATATTCTATTCTTAAGTTATACTCAGAAATATTCAGAATTTACTCAAAACAACTAATTGAAACACATTATATGTAGGGATAAATTTTTGTATCATGAAAAGATGACTAAGTAATTTGATTTTCATTGAGATTTCTGCTATAATTTTCTAGCCTATACCTTTAAATAGCTACTTAATATCTACAAAGAAAGGAAACAAAATGAAACTGCCTACTTCGAATAAGTAGATTTTTAAAGTGCATTAATTTTTCACTTAATAAAAGGTAGATAATTATTTTTTGAGAATCCCAGAGTTAAAAGATGTTTAAAGTTTCTCAAAAATTTTGATAAATATTGAGCAAAGGAAGCAAGGAAAGATCTTCCTAAACCCAGCAAGCTCTGTTTCTGGAAATTTATATTCCTTTGTACAATGTGTATTTTAACCTCTATGCTTTAGCTGCTAGGAGAAATAATCAAGCAAGTTTCCATGTTTCCATGCTTGAAGGACTTCCATATATCCCAGTTTTACATGATCTACAACTAGATGTTTTGTTGATTAACTTCAGACAAGTTTTAGAACGAATATTCAACAGTAGTTTAAGCTATCAATAACTTATACCGTGTCTAATATAAATTTGTATTTTGTCTAATACAAGCTGCCATAGTTTTCACTTTTCAAAAATAACAAATAATTATTTTTAAAAATCCTTCCTCTATTCAAGAAGTGACAGGTGAAACTAATCTGATATGAATTTCATAACAATAATGAAAAGAGAACAATTAGAAAAAATAATTAAGCACAATTTAATCTATAGATACTATTAGCTGAATGAAAAAGAATTGTCTGTTTTAGCTAGACATAGCAAAATACAAGCAAAAATATCCCAAATCACCCGAACTTGAAGAACTTATTTTAACCTATGAGTGTCTTTCATTCTCTTCATTCAGTCCCCAAGATCTGTTAATAGTTGCTTCTGCAGATAAATTTTTACCATCCACCTCTTCATTTCTGTTACCACAGTCTGATTCTGGTTCCCTGTCTTTAGAATTTTATATGCAATTTCTCCAATACCTTTTTTCACTAACCTCCTTGTAATTTTTATTTCTTGGCATTCAAATATATCCTATAGATACCTTCAAATGAATATTCCTTACAGATTGGAATGCTGCTGCTCTTAGTTTTCTGTTTTTGTTTTTTTTACTAGCAGATCTAGAGATTTTCTGTTTTATAGTGAGTTCATTCATGTTTTCATTTGTAAAACTTTATTCTCTTTATTTTCCTCTCTAGGTCTGTTTTGTTGTTTTCCGTACTTCCTAAGTTGAAATGTTTACTCCTAATATTGTTTTAGGTCACAGAATTCTTTGGGAAGATATTGAATCTATGGACCACATCTCCCCCTCAAATCCTCAAAAATAGACACAGTACTTTTGGTGGCACATATTGTAATCCTATGATTATTAGTGAGTATATATATATATATATATAATATATGATTACTAGTGAGTATATATATATATATATGACTTGTAATTATAACTTTATTAAAATAGTAACTTTTACTTTAAGGTCTTTTTTCTCATTTTTCAAAAAACTATTTTCTGATATTTACACACTTCTGCCTCACCTTTTTAAAATTGGTCATCACTCGCCTAGTATGTATTTCTTCATCAATTTATTTTTCATTTTTTTACCCATATTCATATCATAAGAGAATTGTCTTCTGGTATTTTTCAGTACTTCACATTTTCGGGATATTATTTTACTGTTTGCTGATAATTTTGGAGAGGGTGCACAAAGTCAGCTTAAATTTCCTTTTTGTGAATAGGTAATTTGTCAAAAGCTTGTTGAAAATGCCAATGAGTTTTCAAATCAAAGTGTTCACCAGGCTACATCTAGATGTTGGCTAGGGTTGTTAATTTTTCCTGGACACGATAACTTCTTTTTATCTGCATATTTGGATATTTTAAAATCTAAAACAATAATCTTATCTCACTTTAAAACACGGCTGTGTTCCATTTGCTCTGATCTCTATATCAGAAAAAACATTTATTTGTATGTCTCTGTTGGCTGTCATCCATACATATCATCCTCTCCCCAATGTCCTCTTTTCATCTTTTTCCTTTGCATAACTGGAGATATATTCTCACTGTTGATATCTGCATAAAGGATTTATTTGGCTGTGGTGTTGTGATTTTTTTTAATTTCGTTTTACTTCTAATTCTTCTCTGCCCTTCCTTGGAACCCCGCTCCTGCTTCCGCCCTTGACCCATGAGGTGAATCCCTGTCATCAGGACATATTCCATTTGGTGTGGCTGCACTTGCCCTGGGGTCTTCCGGAGGAATTGCTTCAAGTCAAGTAATTCTGTGTTACCAACAGCCTGTTCTCAACTTTCACCTTCACTCCTGCATATGAAGGGACTCCTCCAGGATAATAAGGAAGAGACCTTCCTTATTTTTCACACAACTCTCTTACAATTGTGAACTGAACCTTATTTTTGTCCATCAGTCCAGTTCTGTCTATACTGAATCTACCAGGAAAGATTTGGATTCTACAGCCTAGGATCGAAAGGGTCTCTTCTTCCTTTAGTATGGAGGTATGGATTTCTCACTATATACACTCCTTGGATCATTTATTTGAAGCCTGAGTAGAAAAGCAAACAGCAAAATTTGACTCCTGAATTCAACAGCCAATTTTGTAAAATAACTTGTGTTGACTTATTTTTTTCTTTTTCAGTTTTTAACTTTTATAGCAATTTTACTTTGCTTTTACTCTAAGCGGTACATTTTATCTTCTGGTTTTCAGACAAATTTGTAAAAGGGCAAGTCTTTATATAGTACAAAGGTCAAAAATCCAAATTATTATTGTATCTTCTTTTATTTCTGTAAAAGAGAAAAGATGATCCACAAATACTTTTTTAAGAGGCAGATTTACCTCAAAAGCCTATTAAGCATCTTACTCAAAATTACAATCTGAATACTTTAGGAGACCAATTTGAATGTTAGATAGCTAAAAAGATACATGGAAATATGGATATATATTTGTATATATACAGATAATGGATATACATATATATGTACAATAATTTTGATGCTTCTTTGTTTAGAGATATAGTTATTTGGATTTCCTCATAAAAGCATAAAATAGAAATAGATTTCTATACTGTAGCTATCTATTAGGGCATTGTTTATAATGATGAAAAGCTGAAAACAGCAAATGTCCAATAATAGAGGTATGGTTATATACAGGAGGCTATGTTCACTGGGCATGGTGTTATATAGTCATTGATAATTTTTTAAGTAAAAAAATTATATATAAATAATAAATGCTTATAAATGTCAAATTGAAAAACCAGTGAAACAGTTGTATAACACCATGAGTACAACTGCCTAAAGTTATGCTCTTAAAAACTTCAAAAAAAACCGCAGATATTGCGATCATTTGTGTTACGTTGTTAGAACCATGGGTATTTATTATTTTTTCTCTATTATTCTGGCATTTCTATCATGATTGATTACTTTAAAATTCAACAAGTAAATTAAAAAATGTAAACATTTGCAGAGAAGTTATAAAACCTTCACATGTAGGTTTTGAGACAGGTAGGAATCACACACCATGGGAGTCAAGCTCTAAAACAGTGAGAGCATTTTTTGAGGGGAGGCAGTTTTTAATCTCTTTAAGTTCAAACCAAAACTTCCAATCCAAAACTAGAACTTGTCTTTCCTGGAAAATTCTTAGAGTCTGGGTCAATCTCTTTTACTCACTGAATACCAGGATCCTGGCCCAGTTCCTGGTTTATCTTAGGCTTTCATGGAGCAGATGTGTAATTTTTTTCATAAACTTGAAATCCACAAATGACTCTTCCCCTAGAATAAATTTATACAGCCATGAAATTCTGAAATTATATGAACATAGTTGACAAATGATAAGACAAATATGTACATGTGTGCACAGATGAACACAATGTGCACAATACACACATATACACAATGTATGCAAGAGAAAAGAAGCAACCAGATCGCATTTCAAAGAAATGCCATACCCCCAGAAGAAAATGCTACTCAAACTTTCAATTCACTAAACTGCAAGCAAATGATATCATTTAAAGATTTTTTCTTTTAAAAGCACATTTTCATCTTTTGAATATCTTGCAAATCATATCTAAAGTTATAAGTATATTTCCACCATTTTATAAGACATGATTTCTCTGCAATTTTCTAGAGATTTTAGCATAATCCTTACAAGTGACAGCACATCTATTCTGCAAAGATGCCACGACTTCCATGAACATATAAAGGCATCCAATGAGCAATTTTATTTTTTTAGTTTTTCTCCAAAGTCAGATTTTTTCCCCTTCACTCTCTCTGGTTTTAGCAAAGGCTGAGTCAAAGTATACAATAGAAGAAAGAAAAATCCAATGTAGAAAGGCAGAAGTGATGAAAGCCAACAAGTGAGGAAATACATTTTTGCTTTTGAGAAGAACATGATTTGTTCTTGAGAAGTCATGCTTTTTACTTAGAACTATGGAAACTTATTCTTTGAGTGTTAAAAGTCACTCCTACTGTATATCTGTCTTAGCGTTAACTACCATGGTTCACCTTCTCCTCTTCCAGGGAAGATCAAAGAGCAGTTGTAGCTATGAAAACGTGAATCATAAATTTTTAAAAATGGCCACCTGTTAATTTTTAATCCCCTATTAGAGGTGTTCTCCACCAATCATGAGCATAAATGTCACTGGTACTCAACTCCCATTTCACTACCAGGGCAATCGGGCCTGGCTGATGACCACACAAACACGAGATTAAGTGTAAAACCTTCTGAGGCCTGATAGTGTGTGTTTATTCACACATCCTTCGTAATGCAGTCCCTGGAAAATGAGACCTGAACCGCAAAGATTTATCCTATGGTATTTCGAGAACTTAGGATCTGAGTTTAGAGCTATCACACCATCTTGGAAAAGGATACATTCGAGTTATAAAAATAAACATGGATCTGGGCCCACTGTGGAATTCCAGCCAGGCCATCCGCGCTGGCCTCGCAAAGATTCAATGACAAAATGGTGTTGCTTGGCAGGACACGGCTTTTCCTGCTGTGTGGACACCCTAACGATAGCTGCTCAATCAGGCCAAGTAATAAAATGAGAGATATTTAGCAAACAGTAATCCCTAGGAGCACGGGGGCGGAGCAAGGCCACGGAGCCCCTGTTGAAACCTGCTAGAGCAGGGCTGCACCCCACACCTGCGGGTCCGCCAGGAGGTTCACCGGGGCAGCGGCCCGGGCGCGGAGGGGGCGGGCGCAGCCACTGTCACGATGCGCATCACCTCGTCCCCAGCCACCTGAGCCCCCAACACCTGCTAGCTGCCTATTCGGGGCAGGCCCGAGGTCCTGCCGGCCCTGGGCATCCAGATCCAGCCCAGCCGCATCCCGTTCGCCCCGAGCGCCCGGCGCGCAGGGGCAGGGCGGGCGCATCGCGGCTCCCCGCGCCACGGCCAGGCCGGTGCGGAGCCCGGCGCCCCTCGCCGGGACGCGGGCGCCCCATCTCCTCCGTCGCCGCCCGCGGGGCCTTCGCCCTGAGCCCCGCTGGCAGCCCCCACGCCCCGGCCCAGCCCCGCCGCGGCGCCGGCGGGCGCGCATCCTCCCGGGCCTCCCGCGCAAGGCACGGAGGCCGGCCGCGCCGCAGCGTCCCAGGCACCAGCGGCGGTGACCAACCTGTAACCCCGGCGCTCAGAGCGGTCATGGTGCCCGCGGGCTGCGGCGGCGGCGGCAACGGCGGGCGGCGGGCGGGATCCGTGGCGGGCGCGGCGCCCACGGCGGGCGGGGAGCGGGCCCCTCACCTACGGCGGCTCCGTCGGCGCGCTCGGCCCGGCCGGGGCCGCCGCTCCGCGCTCGCCCCGCAAGTGATGCCGCGACCGCCGGGGCGGGGTGGGGGAGGGGCCGGGACTCGAGGGTTTCGGGGCTTTTTTTTTTTTCTTTTTTTCTTTCTTTCTTTTTTTTTTTTTTTGCTGCAGGGGTTGCAAGGATAACGATGCCGAAGGCTGGAGGGAGGGAACCGCAGAGGAAGCCGCGCTGCAGTTGGTGGCGACCGCGAGGCTCAGTTGCTAGCAGGTTCCTTCTCTCCCGCTGCCACCCGCAGCCAGGCTCACGGCAACAGCTGGATTCGCATCTGGGAGCTCCTCTGGGGTCTTTCGTGCTCGCCAGCACGGCCGTGTGCACAGGAGCAGGCCACAGGCGGGGTACATGCCAGGTCACCGCACAGAGGCCGAGCGAGCCCAGGGTGCGTATGTGTGGTTTTCGTTGCACACTCACCCTGTCTGAGGATGTGGACTATGTTTCGGCCCTGAGTGTGAAGGGGGAAACCTTTCACCTCAAATTTAACCTTGAGTTGTTAATGCATCAGTCACAATTATCATAGATTTATATGTATGTCATTTTCCCTTAAAATTAAAATATGTTGCCACATGGATGCGGCTGAAAGTCCATTCACAAGTGGAGAGTCACCCCATGCCCTCTAATTATACCTGGCCAGCAGGCTGCATCTGAAGATCTCAGGGCTCCCAGCAGAGCATGTTTAGGGAGATTGTAAATCTTAAGCACCAGCTCAGGCCTGGGGACATCCTCCCATTCAGTCCCACTGTCTGAAAGGTTTACTTTGGGACTGGCATCTTGCCATGTAGTCAAGTATTAAAAACCCCAAGGAACTTTTAACCAGTGATTTAGACATTAAGCACACAGGCACATAAATAAAGAGAGAGAAAGGGGAATGAAGCTTATGCTACAAGAAAAATCCTAGATGAAGACAATTGTCTATCACAAAATACTCTATTGTGAGGTATTGAGGTAATATTACACAAACCTGTGTTTTTAAGATGTATTTCCTGGTTGCATGTATTTAAGTTACCTACTTAAAAAGCCTACTCACAATTTATTCCACATTCACGATCCATATTAGCAATTTATTTCAGCAGTAGTCCTCAACCTTTTTGTCATCGGGGACCAGTTTCATGAAAAACAAATTTCCATGGGTGGGGAGTGGGGAGAGACATGAAAGTGGTAAATAAAATCATGAGTGGGCCATCCATGAGCTAAAATAAGTGTCAAATTCTTACTTAAAGCCTGCCACCAGATGCAACCATACAATTGAAGTGCATCCACTCACTTGCCACTCACAAATAACGTTTTGATATGAGTCTGCAAGCAATTGATTTGCATATCTTTGCGCAATCAAACCTCACTACTAATGTTGATTTGTTTTTGGAGCTGCTCCCCAGCACTAGCATCACTGCCCTAGCTCTACCTCAGATCATCAGGCACTAGATTCTCATAAGGAGTGTGCAACCTAGAGCCCTCACATGCTCAGTTCACAATAGGGTTCTTGCTCCTATGATAACTAATGCTGCTGCTAATCTGACAGGAGGTGGAGCTCAGGCAGTGATGTGGGCGATGGGGAATGACTATAAATACAAATGAAACTTTGCTTGCTTGCCCACCACTCAGCTCCTCCTCCTGGGTGGCCTAGATCCTAACATGTCTTGGATCAGGGGTTGGGGACATCTGTTTTATAATTTAAAGGACAATTTTTTTTTTTTTTGAGTTGGAGGCTCACTCTGTCGCCCAGACTGGAGTGCAGTGGCCGCTCCCGGCCACCGCAGCCTCTACCTGCTGGGCTCTGGCGATCCTTCCGCCTCAGCCTTCCAAGTAGCCGGAATTACAGGCATGCGCTACCACACCTGGCTGATTTTTTTATTTATTGTAGAGATGAGGTCTCTCTGCCCAGGCGGGTCTCAAACCCGCGGGCTCAGGCAATCCACTCACCTCAGCCTCCCAAAGGCGCGGGATTACAGGCTGAGCCACTGAGCCCGGCCAAAAGGACAATTTTAAAATATTGATGTTTCATGAAATATTGATATTTCAGAAAGAACTATGTGGGATATCTTTTCAAATTTCTAAAGACATCATTAAAAAAAACTCTGTAAAAAGGTAAGTTTTAAACAAATGAAGAAAACATTCTTCATAGAAAAAAATTGACAGCAGTTTAAGCAATGGTAAATCTACAACTGATTTGTTTAGAAAAATATATACCAGTTTGTTTCATCATTTTAAGCCACTGCTCTCAATTGTTTGATCTAAATACTAATTTATTTCAGTTCGTGTCTTAAAATAGATAGCTATGTATTATCCTTTGGAATACTGAAACACGAAGATATTTACAAGTTTTTTATTTTTGAGTTGTAGTCTCACTCTTTCACCCAGACTGGAGTTCAGTGGCTGCTTCTGGCCACCACAGCCTCGACCTGCTGGGCTCCGGCAATCCTTCCACCTCAACCTTCCAAGTAACTGGAACTACAGGTGCACGCTACCACACCCGGCTAATTTTTTTGATTTATTGTAGAGATGAGGTCTCGCCAAGTTGCCCAGGCAGGTCTCGAACCTGCAGGTTCAGGAAATCCACTCACCTCAGCCTCCCAAGGTGCGGGATTACAGGCTGAGCCACTGAGCCCAGCTTACAAATTTTTTTAATGAACTGATAACAGTCATTTTACTAATCTCAGCACCACTCCTCACCAGACGTTCCAAACTCTTCTCTGTCCATGGTTGAACTAACTCATTTAAGTACCTCTGTGTTATACTTAGGAGCAAGATGATCTCATGGATAATGGAGACAGTCTTGGAGAATCCATGGACTTCAAGGAAGCAGCCATGGAAGAGCTCAATACATTCATTCTAGAATCTATAGATAGTCATTGTATATGGGAGTAGACGACCATTCCCAAAAGCAGATACTCATGTCTGTACCCCCTTTTACTGTGCCTCTTCTTCTTCATTTATTTATTTATTTATTTATTTTTGAGATGAGGTCTTGTTCTGTTGCCCAGACTGGAATGCACTGGTGTGGTCATACAAGGTCCAGCAATTAGGTTTGCGAACCATCCTAGAAAAGGTGCTACATACCTCGTTGCTGAATAGCACTACTGTCGCCTGCGAAGTACTCCCCTCGAGAAGCTATGCACTGACACCAGTGCCTAGTCACCCATCAAAGCAATATTGAAATTCTTTTTCTGGAATGGCCATTATAGCTGTCATCATTACTTGTTGAGGTCTGACAATCAAGTTTGCAAACATGCGACCTGTACTTCATTAGTTTGGCAGAACTGCATAAATAACGTATTGGAACACCCCCCCTACTCACCTGATCTGGCCCCCAGTGTCTTTTTGCTTTACTCAAAGATAAAGGAACAGCAATGAGTACAGGTACAGAGCCTGTTCAACCTGGAAACGATGCTTGTCCATTCTCTCTACATTTACTATGATGCTGCCGTAAGTGATAAGGTCTGACAATTAAATTCACAAACTCATCCTAGAAGAAGTGCTACATACCTCATTGTAGAGATGAGGTCTCGCCAAGTTGCCCAGGCAGGTCTGGAACCCGCAGACTTTCATTCAGGACATCAAAAATAATATGACAACAGCACTGATGGCCATTCCAGAAAGAGTTTCAAAATTGCTTTGACAGATAGATTAGGCCCTGGCATCAGTACATAGCTTCCTAAGGGGAGTACTTTGACGGTGACTGCAGTGATATTCAGTAATGAGGTATGTAGCACTTCTTCTAGGATGAGTTTGTGAATTTAATTGTCGGATCTTGTCACTTACTGCAGCATCATAGTAAATGTAGAGAGAATGGACAAGCATCTTTTCCAGGTTGAACAGGCTCTGTGCCTATACTCATTGCTGTAATTATGTGAAAGCTAATTGTTACCCTGTGAGTTCAATATAATTCAAGCATGTTTTGACTCAAAATATATTTTTGACAAATTAAAATCAATTACCAATATTTGAAAATGGTGATATTTTTAGTTTATCATGAAAATTAGGACTGGGCTCGGTGGCTCAGACTGTAATCTCACGCTTTGGGAGGCCCAGGTGAGTGAATTGCCTGAGTCTGCGGGTTCCAGATCCGCCTGGGCAACCTGGCGAGACCTCATCTCTATAATAAATCAAAATATTAGCCAGGTGTGGTAGCGCACGTTTGTAGTTCCAGTTACTAGGAAGGCTGAGGCGGAAGGATTACCGGAGCCCAGCAGGTCAAGGCTGCAGTGGCTGGGAGCGGCCACTGCACTCCAGTCTGAGCGACTGAGTGAGACTCCAACTCAAAAAAAAAAAAAGAATATTAGTAAAAACTGACCAGGTCAAGTCTGCATTTCCACGTGTCATGGAGACACTAGGGTCATCCTGTGTCTCTTGTAGATGAGAAAGTACTTCCCATTTGACCCCGTGTCCCCAGCCTACTTTAATTCCTGGCCTCGGAAGGTGTTTGCATGTTTGAAGCCTGTACAATGAAATCAATATTCAGCAGTATGAAATTGGGAGTGGGGCACTGTCAAACAGAGCAAAAACAGTCAATATAAGAAAATTTACCCTTCAGAGGATAAGTTGTGCCAACGCACAACTAAGTCAGTAATCTACATGGAGTGACAAGTTCACAAACTCATCCTAGAAAAAGTGCCACGTGTCTCATTGCTGAATATCACTATAGTCACCTTTGAAGTACTTCACTTGGAAAGCTATGCACAAACACCAGCACCTATTTCTACCTGTCAGAGCAGTTTTGGAACTCTTTTTCTAGAATGGCCATCAGAGCTGTTGTTGTATTACCCTTGATGCCCTGAATGTCATCGAAAATTTTTCTTTCAATATTTCCTTTATCTTTGGTAAAGAAAAAAGTCACTGGGGAGGGAGCAGATAAAGTGAGTAGGGAGAGGGTTTTAATATAGCTATTTATTTATTTATTATCTAAACACGCTCTCACAGCCGGGCTCGGTGGCTCAGCCTGTAATCCCGCGCCTTTGGGAGGCTGAGGTGAGTGGATTGCCTGAGCCCGCGGGCTCGAGACCCGCCTGGGCGGCGAGACCTCATCTCTACAATAAATCAAAAAATCAGCTGGGCGTGGTAGCACATGCCTGTAATTCCGGCTACTCGGAAGGCTGAGGCGGGAGGATCGCCAGAGCCCAGCAGGTGGAGGCTGCGGTGGCCGGGAGCGGCCGCTGCCCTCCAGTCTGGGCGACCGAGTGAACCTTCAACTCAAAAAAAATGAAAATAAAAATAAAAGCATAAAAACTCTCTCACAGACAGCGCTGTGGGAGCTGGCGTATTGTCCGGCTGCAAGAGTTTCTTCAGGACCATTTTAGTACATACCTTTCTCACGCCCAAATTTTCAGTTACGATTTTCCTTATTGTTTCTCTACCGACGTTTACGTGGCCTGCTATGCTGCTCATAGTCATCAATTCTGACTCTCAATTTGACAAACTTTTGCAATGTTTTCGTCAGTTCAGCTTGTTCTGGCCGTCCTGACCACTCATCAGTGATGCTTTCTCTCCCTTCAGAAAAGGGTTGAATCCATTTGTGCACTGTCCTTTTCTTCATGGCATTATCCCCATAAACCTGGACTCACAGGTCCCTGATTACACTTCAACTGTTGCCAAGTTTAACAAGAAATTTCATATTTGTTTGTTGCTCTAATTCAAAGTCTGACATTCTTGGGATGACCGCTCTGATGGCCATTCCAGACAAAGGTTTCAAAATTGCTTTGGCAAGTGGACTAGATGCTGGCATCAGTGCATAGGGAGCACTTCGAAGGTGACCATAGTGATATTTAGCAATGAAGAACATAGGACTTTTTCTAGGATGAGTTTGCAGACTTAGTTGTTAGACCTCATATGGCTTAGAGAAAATATGTTCAATGTCGGGCAACTGCTTTAGAATAAGAGGTAACTATGAAATGCAAGACAGTAGGAATGTGATGAAAACAAGATATTTGTTCCTCACTAACTCTATTTGCTCTTATTGTTTATTTCCACCTAAAGTTAATATTTAATTTGACACAATAGTGAGTTACTGAGCAAACAATAGCCATTCTAAAATAGAAATTTCAAAATCCATGGAGGGAATGCCATGTGTTCTATGTGAACACAGGCACCAAATCTACTTGAGATTTCTACCAGAGTTAAGATTCTGCTACATATGACTTATGGGTAAATTATGCTTAGCTGACTACACAAGTCTTTCTAATTTTTTTGACCCTCTTGTTAAGTCAAATTTCTCCATTTTTGAGAAACTCATTTAGTTTGTGTGATTTTACTTGCCATCAAATATCGAAAGGAGAAATTTTCTTTTTGGGGGGTTCCTTTTTTATTAAACTTTATTTTATTATAGAGATATGAGGTGCAAGTAATGTGTGGTACACACAATGATCTACACAAGTAGACTGCATGCAGGTGAAGTTTAGGCCTCTTACTGACCCTCTTTGGACAGGGAAATTAAGAACCAGAAAACCCACATAAACACATCAACAGTATAGGCCAGACACAGATGCTTACACCTGCAATCCCAGCACTTAGGAAGGTTTCAAAGCAGAAGTTCAAGACCAACTTGAGCAATAGTGAGATCTTGTCTCTACAAAAAAATTAGCTAGGCCTGATGGTGTGCACCTGTAGTCCGAGCTACTTGGGAGGCTGAGACGGAAGGACTGCCCAAGCCCAGGAGGTCTAGGCTTCAGTGAGCTGTGATTGTGCCACTGCACTCCAGCCTGGGTGACAGAGAGTCTATGACTCAAAAACAAAAACTAAAAACCAAACAAAACATAAACAGGCTAACCAGTAGGCATCTCCCACTTGCTGACTCACTAACATGGATTCCCATGGAGAAAGGATACCCTGGAGAAACTGCAGTTCAGTTCTAGGCCTCTGCAATAAAGTGAATATTGTAATAAAGCAAATCACATGAATTTTTTAGTTTCCTGGTTGGATAGAAAGTTTATGTTTACACTATATTGTAGTCTATTAAGTATGCAGTAGCAGTATGTCTAAAAATGATGTACATATCTTAATTTAAAAATACTTTAGTGCTAAAGAGTACTGACAATCATGTGAGTCTTCCATGAATCGTACATAATCTTTTTACTGGTAGAGGGTCTTGCCTCAATATTGATGGCTCCTGGATGATCATGGTGGTTGTTGCTAAAAGTTGGGTGACTATAGCAGTTTCTTTCTTTCTTTTTTTCCCCCCAAAAGCAGGATTTATTGAGAAGACAGAAAAGCTCCCATAGTGGGAGGGAACCCAGGGGTTTGAGGCAATCAAGACGTTTGCCAAATCTTCCTTTTACAGAAGATTTCTCTGCAGTGTGCAATGCCATTTGATAGAATTTTACCCCAAATAGAACTTTTTTCAAAGTTGGAGCCAATTCTTTCAAACTCTGAAATTATTTTATCAACCAAGTTGATGTAATATCCTGAATCCTTTGTTGTCATTTCAACAATGTTGATAGCATCTTCACCAGGAGTAGATTTCCTCTTAAGAAAACACTTCTTTGCTCATTCATAAGTCCAAGTTTTATCATGGGATTGCAGCAATTCAGTCACATCTTCAAGCTCCACTTCTAATTCTAGTTCTTTTGCTTTGTTCGCCATATGTGAAGTTACTTCCTCCACTGAACTTGTGAACCTCTCAAAGTCATCCACGAGGACTGAAATCAATTTCTTCCAAATTCCTCTTAACCTTGACATTTTGACTTCCTCTCATGAATCAGGAATGGCCTTAATGATATCTAGAATGGAGAATGCTTTCCAGAAGGTTTTCAATTTTCTCTGCTCAGATTCACCAGAGAAATATATCAGTTATAGCCTTATGAAATGTATTTCCTAAATAATAAGACTTGAACGTTAAAATGACCCCTTGATCCATGAGGTGCAGAATGGATGTTGTGATAGCAGGCAAGAAAACAACATTAATCTCCTTGTATATATTCCATTAGAACTCTTGAGGTGCTTTGGCAATAAGCAGTATTATTTTGAAAAGGCTCTTTTTTTTCTTCTAAGCATCTGAGCAGTAGTCACTGAGCTTCAGATAGCCAGTAAACCATGCTGTCAACAGATGTGCTATCCTACAGGCTTTGTTGTTCCATCTCTAAAGTACAGGCAGAGTAGATTTAGCATAATTCTTAAGGGCTGTAGGACTTTTGGAATGATAAATGAAGATTGGCTTCAACTTCAAGTCACCAGCTGCATTAGACTCTAACAACAGAGTCAACCTGTCCTTTGAGCTTTGAAGCCAGGCATCGGCTGCTTCTCTCTAGCAATAAAAGTCCTAGATGACATGTTCCAATAGAAGGCTGTTTTGTCTACATTTAAAAAATCTGATATTTAGTATAGCCACCTTCATCAGTTACCTTACCTGGATTTTCTGGATAACTTACTGCGTCACCTTTCATTTTTTATTTATTTATTTTTTTGAGTTGGAGTCTCACTCCATTACTCAGGCTGGAGTGCAGTGGCACTCTCATAGCCATCCCAGCATCGACCTGCTGGGCTCCCGCGATCCTTTTGCCTCAGTCTTCTAAGTAGCCGGAACTACAAGTGCATGCTACGACACCCTGCGAATTTTTGATTTATCGTAGAGACGAGGTCTCGCCAAGTTGCCCAGGCTGGTCTCGAACCCGCGGGTCAGGCAATCCACTCGCCTTAGCCTCCCAAAGTCCTGGGATTACAGACTGAGCCACCGATCCCCACCCACCTATCACTTTTATACAATGAAGTTAGTTCCTTCTTCTTCTTCCTCCTCTTCTTCTCCTCCTCCTCCTCCTCCTCTTCTTCTTTCTTTTTTTGTTCAACTTCAGAACCCACCGCTGCTAGCTTCAAGTTTGCCTTCTGCAGCTCCTTCAGCAGTCTCAGCCTTTATAGAATAGAGGAGCATTAGGGTCTTGTTCTAGATTAGGTTTTGGCTTAAAGAGAAGCCGTGTTTGGTTTGGTCTTCTACCCAGACCACGAAGCCTTCTCCAAGTCAGCAATAAGCAATTGTTTCACTTTCTTGTCATTCATGTGTTCACTGGAATAGCACTTTTAATTTCCTTCAGTAATTTTCCTTATCATTTATAATTTGGCTAACTGGCACAGGAGGCCTGGCTTTCACCCTGTCTCGACTTTTGACTTGCCTTCCTCACTATTCTGAATCGGTTCTAGGTTTTGGTTTAAAGTGAGAGACATGCGACCTTTTCTTTCACTTGAACGCTTAGAGGCCATTGTAGTGTTAGTAATTGGCCTAATTTCAAAATGATTGTGTCTCAGAGAATAGAGAGGCGCAAAAAGGGAGATAGATGGAGGAATAGCCAGTTCTGGAGCAGTCAGAACACGCGAAACATTTATCAATCAAGATCTCCATCTTTCTGGGAATAATTTTTGGTGCCCCCAAATAATTACAATTATAATATCAAACAAAGATCATTGATTGCAGATTGTCATAACAGATATGATAATAATGAAAAAGTTTGAAATATAGGAGAACCACCATATGTGGCACAGAGATGAGAAATGAGTACATGCTTTTTGAAAAACAGTGCTGATAGATTTGCTTGACATAGAATTGCCACAAAACTTCAACTTATAAAAAAAATCTACAGAGTGCAATTAAACAGAGTGTAATAAAATGAGTCATGCCTTTACAGAATTCAGTCTTGGCAGAGTAGATGTATTTTGTTGATGGAGGGCTTGGGGAGGTTTCAGAGTTTACTTCCTAGACCTCCTAGGAGGAAGCATGATATTAACTGTCTCTGGGAAAGGGAAGAGAAACTAACTGGAAATGTTGCAAAGTCTTGCAGCTCCAAAGTCCACCTTCACCTTACTTAGCCCTCTCTTGGATCTTGAACGAAGTAACATATGTGATACATTTCTGTGGAGGAAAGAACTGCAGGGTTGGTGGTCCTCACTTGCCAGTGATATTTTAGATGGAAACCTTGAATAAGCCCTTGTCTTTTTATGAATCAGCATCTCCAGGCAACCACAAAACATTTATTCATAATTTCAACATTTCTAGACATTGGAAGACACCTCATATCTTACCTTTTCCTTAAGAAATGTTTCCCTAAATTCCTTAATAATAAGGATCTCCTGTATCATCTTAAATATTTTTTGTGGAGATTCTGATAAAGTATCTCTAGAGTGGGATAGACAACTCTGGAGGACGTATCTTAAAACCTGCATATCTTTGAACAACACTGATCCAGTAGCTGGGAGCTATTCAAAGGTATTCCTTTTCTGATAGTGAGTGGACTTGCCCACTTTCTTCCCTCTCCTGCAAACCCCATGTCCCCCATCATTATTGGAAACTGGACCACTTCTGTAATACCTGTAGATCCAGCACTTATGTTGTAGCTGTGTTATCTGAAACACTAAAAATGTGTGAGTGCAAGTAGGTAATAAAAGGCCATCTGCTGAGTCTGAGTGGAGGTCTTTGCAAGGTTGTCATATGGCCACTTAATGTTTCTAGTCATTTCTACTTGCATGAAAACCAGCCATAGATGGGGGCAGGCTTAGCACACCTTTCAAGAGAAAATAAAAGAAAGGGTAAGTCCATGAAAAGAGGATATTAAACCTCAAAGGAATAGAAACTGTGACTCTTATGCTGGACAGAAATGGACTGAGGCAAGAAATGCAATTGGTTTCTTTCATAGAAAATTAAACTGATGATATGGGAGGGATTACGGAGGGTACACTGAACTGGGAAATCCTATGGTGTAGAAGTAAGTATGATCACACTGTGCATACCTCACAAGGTAACTAGAAACATTTCCAACCTTGCCATTTTGTTCTACTTTGGGATTATATTTTCAGAGGAAACTAGGTTTTAGAAGGAAAAAAAGGAACGTTGTGAAATCAGGAATAAACAGTAATGCCAATTAAGCACTCATGCTGGGAGCAAAACAGAGGCCTCATTGTGCTGAGCAGCAGCTGAGCCAATCGCCCAAAGGAACTGGTGGACTTCTAAAAACAAAGGTCATGTTTCAAGTGAAGCACTCAGTAATAAAATGATGCACATTTTGACTGTTTAATAAAAGCTGCTACCAGACAGGAGTAAATCTTTGGATTCCAAAAATAACCTCACAGTTCTCATTTCGTGTATAAAATACCTTAGCAAGTCCATGGTCACCAGGGCTCAGACCCCTCAGGACTGATGGTCACTCTGTAAGGGCATGCCACCCAAAAGTGCTACCCAAGGGAGAGTTGGATCTAGAATAAGTGATAGAGAAGACAGGACATGAGTATCACACAGCTACTCGGGGCCAGCTGTAGCAACAGAGACTGTTGCTCATTTCACTAATTCTTCTCTTGCAAACTGCCCAAAGATTGAAACCACCAAAAATTCTGGGAAAATTGTGTCTGGAGGAAGTAAACTTAATAAAAGAAGCAAGTAGATCCGAGTAGCCTAAGAAGTATGAGATGAACAGCGTTGGGTACTGTTGACACCGCACCCATATTCTCTTTCACATACCAGTGAACCCATCACCCACCTTCCGTTAGGTCACTGTTAACTTCTCAGAACCATCCCCTTCCTTCGAGAACAACCTTCTTCAGAATGGGAGATGCCTCAATGGGGAAGGTCTAATCCCACTCTCACCCCAGGGGCCAGTATAAAGTCAATGACAAATGGTCATGTTTGTACAAAAAAGCTAGCCCTTTTGTTTCCAGACGGACCAAGTCTATGGTACAGTTCTTCTCCAGAGCTCCCTATGGGTCCAGGCTTAAGTGAACCTCCATCTTCTCATATATTTAAAAAGAACACGCCCTGAACCTTGTTTTGAGTGCTCTGCGGTTCAATATTTTGCATGTTGATTCAATTTTTGTTTGATTTATTTATCAGTTTATGAATAGATTGTATTAAAAATTTCTCACTATGGTTAAAAGTTTTGGGTTTTTTTTTTTTTTTAGTATTTCTATCAGTTTCGTTTCATATGTTCTGAGGCAATGTTACAAAGTGCATATGAATTTAAAATTGCTATATTTTCTTTATCTTTCTTTCTTAAAAAAAAAATTTTTTTTGAGTCAGAGTCTTACTCCATCACTCAAGCTGGAGTGCAATGGCATACACACTCATGGCCACCCCAGCTTCAACCTGCTGGGCTCCGGCAATCCTTCTGCCTCAGTCTTTCTTTTTTCTTTTTTTTTTTTTGAGTTGGAGTCTCACTCTGTCGCCCAGACTGGAGTGCAGGGGCCGCTCCCGGCCACCGCAGCCTCGATTTGCTGGGTTCCGACGATCCTTCCGCCTCAGCCTTCCAAGTAGCTGGAACTACAGGCGCGCGCTACCACGCCCGGCTGATTTTTTGATTTACTCTAGAGATGAGATCTCGCCTGCCCAGGCGGGTCTCGAACCTGCGGGTTCAGGCAATCCATTCACCTCAGTCTCCCAAAAGTGCGGGATTACAGGATGAGCCACCGAGCCCGGCTCGCCTCAGCCTTTCAAGTAACGAGAACTACAGGCATGTGCTACCATGTCCAGCTAGTTTTTTGATTTATGGTAGAGATGAGGTCTCGCTGAGTTGCCCAGGTTGATCTTGAACCCGTGGACTCAGGCAGTCCTCTCACCTCAGCCTTTCAAAGTGCTGGGATTACGGGCTTGAGTCACCATGCCCGGCCTAAAATTGCTATATTTTCTAATGAAATAAAACTTTTCTAATTTCAAAGTGACTTTTCCTTTAAAGTGGTGTTTGTATAGGTATGCCAGTTCTCTTCTGCTGTATACTTTTTACCCTTTTTTGTTTTTACTTTCTCTTCTTTAAACTTCTTTTTTCCATGATTTAAATTTCAAGCCTTTACTTTTACCTTTTTACTTTCAATGTTTCTGAATCCTCATTTTTGACATGTTTATGGTTGTGCATGTTTGCCTTTTTTAATTGAGTGTTTTGACAATTTATCTATCTACCCAAATTTCCACTAGTGAAAACCTGCTGGTGGCATATGGTTTCATCATTTTGTTTACTTGATAATGTTGTTAATTACTAAATCTTGAAAGATTATTTTGTCCTAACAAACATATTTAATTGTGGTCTAGTTTAGCAATTATTATATTAGCCTGTTTTGCATTGCTATCAAGCAATACCTGAGATGGGGTAATTTATAGAGGAAAGAGGTGGCTTTGGTTCAAGATTTTGCATGGTTCAGGCAACTGCTCAGCTTCTGGTGTTACTCCTGGTGGAAGGCAAGAAGAGCCAGCCTGCCACATGGCCAGAGTAGGAAGAAGAGAGGGGAGGTGCCAGACTTTTTAAACAACCACCTCTACCTGAACTGGTAGACTGAGAATTCACTCAAAGCTGCTGGGAGGACACCAAACCATTCCTGAATTAACTCCCTCCCGCTAGACCCCACCTTGAATATTGGGGATCACATTTCAACGTGAGATTTGGAAGAAATAAATATTCAAACTATATCAGTTTTCTCAGCACATTGAATATAAAATTTCACTAAGTTTTCTTCTAACAAGTGTTTTTACTTTGGAGAAATCAGTGCTTAATCTATAATTTTCTGTTGAAGTTAGTCCACCTTCTTCTCTGCCTACTTTAAATGTCTTCCGCTTGTCTTTGTTTTTCTGCAAAGTTTTCATGATGGATCTCTGTGTGGATGTCTTTTTCTTCATCCTGTTTGCGATTTATTAGACTTTTGGATTTTATGGGTTGGGATTAATTTTTGCCTTCCACTCTTTCTCCTCTCATTCTAGGGCTCCAATTTAAATATGTAGTAGCTCATCATGCTTTATCCTTCATGTCTCTGGATGTATTATTTCTTATCTTCCTTTTCCTTATTTTTTAGATGAAGCATTCTGAATAGTTCTTCCTATCTCTCTTCCAGTTTACTTATCTATCTTGTTGGGTCTTATAAGCTAATCTTTTTCATTATGAACATCAAGTGTTTATTTCATTATTAAAATGCTACTTAATGTTTTATTTGGCTAGTATCAGTTGTTATCGTTTTTTAAATTTTCTACAGATTTTTTAGCGTGTTCTTTATTTATGCTGTAAACATAATAAATACAATTATGTTACATTATAATGCCTGAAAATTCTGATGTTTAAAGAATTTATGGCTTTCTTTCTGCAGTTTATTTCCTTTGATGATTCTTTGTCACAGTATCTTGTTTTTTAGTGTGCATATTGGTTACTTTTTCACTAAAAACATTAAAAATATTAAATTATTTGAGGATTAAGATGAAGATGATTTCTCTAGGGAGCATTTGTTTTAACATTTTTTTCAGGTACCTAAAGACACTGTCTACAGTACAAGTCTGGTCAAAATTCATGGCATGTGCATTTTTCTATCACTTATGGGGAGGCATTTTGTCTAAAAATCTGTGCCAGTGCTGGCTCATAGTTATAAACGATTGAGGCCACTGCTTCCTTCCTGCTGTGCTTCAAGGCAAACCTCTTTCTTCATGAACTGTAAAATAAAAGTTTAATTTCCACTGGGAGAGACAAATTTCTTTATGGTAGAAATGACTTCAATCTCTGCTTATATTTCTGGGTTCTTTTTTGTTACCTGCATTTGGCCTGATAACTGTTTGTTATGTTGCCAGTTCTTTGATGCTTTTAGAAAGAATTAAAATTGTTAATATTCAATCTAGCTTGTTTAATTTTCAGAAGGAAGTTTTTATAGAAAACCTAGACCTCCTTTTCTCCAGGAATGGAAGTCACTGGACACTTCTTTGAATCTTTCACGGAGTGCTTGAATAGGTATTTTCAAAATCCTAAGCCAATTTATTTATTGTAAACAATATGTGCTTAAATGTCTCCACTAACATGGCCAATCTAAATGTGCTTAGTTCTTGAAAATTCATTTCATATTAGTGATAAAGCATATTTAAAAGCAAAATGTATAATAGAGTACACTATAAAATAAAATTAAAATGATTTTGAAAATCAGTGATTTTGAGTTAGTTACTTGTAACTTTGTCCTTTATTAATATAAATAATTTAAAATATTTTTTAGCATGACAAATGATATTTCCTCATCAATCATTCTATATTCTAGTCTGCTTGTTTTACTCTCCTAGCAGTAAAGCACTATTTTGTACCTATATCCATGGAAGGTACTTATCTTTACTAAGCACAGAAACTACTATATATATGACTGATTCACTTCAAATGACTTTCATTTTATTTTAAATTGTGGTTTCCAATGAAAGCACAAATAGACACTAGAGCAAGCAGACAGAAGAAAAAAATAGCTGTATTTACAATTACTAGCTACTTTATATTTGAATTATACCTTTTGTCTTCAAGGGAAAATCTGATTCGATGATTAATTATCAGGTAGAGTAGGGTTCTCAGAAGTCATGCGAAAAAAGACATTTATATTAAGGGAAAACAAGTCATTTTAGAGATATTAGAAAACATTTAAAAATGCTTTTTTACATAGCATTTTCTAGCTACTGTAAGTTTAGCTTAAAAGATGCTACTCTGCCCCCATCCATGTTGCTGAAAAAGAAATGATTTCATTTTTATATGGCTAAATAATATGCTGTTGTGTAAGTATATAGCACATTGTCTTTATCCAGTAATTCACTGATGAACATTGGGCTGAGTCCATATCTTTGCTATTGCCAAAGGTGCTCTTTGGTGAACATATGAGTGCAGGTATGATTTTGGTGTAATGATTTCTTTCCCTTTGGATAAATACACAATAGTGTGATTGCTAGATTGAATGGTGGTTCTGCTTTTAGCTTTTTGAGAACTCTCCATACTGTTTTCCATAGACACTCAGAAACAGAAGGGAAAAAAAAAGAAAACATGTTCTCACTTATAAGTGGGAGTTAAATAATGTACACGTATACACAGAGTGTGAAATGATAGACAGTGGAGACTTGGTGGGGGCAGGAGGGTGGAAGAAGGGTTGATGAGAAATTACTTAATGGGTACAATGTACATTATCCAAAATTACTTAATGGGTACAATGTACATTATTCTAGTGTGATGGACACACTAAAAGCTCAGACTTCACCACTATGCATTATTTCATGTAACAAAATTGCACTTGTACCCCTTGGATTTATTTAAAAGAAAATACTACTTCACAGAACCCTGAGATCTGCATCACAGAATCTGAAATCAGGACACCTGGATTCTGCTCTTGACTCTACTAATTCACTGATACACATTAATAGTGCATGCAGAATAGTGTTTCCTGGAATATTAGAAAGAATATGTGCTTTTTCACATTGATGCTAATGTTTCACATTAATTGCTTCATGTTGAAATCATCTTCTGAATAAAGGTATTGGCTCCCTCTAGATTTCTATTATTCACAGCCAAGGGTTTGTGAAACAATTTATTGTACTTCATGATGTAGAGTCAATAAAGAGACAAAATCTTTCATCCACCAGTGGGTGCATTGCACAATGTGATCTGATCCCTGCCTTAATTAAGGATGTTCTCAACTCTGCTCTGGTAGTTTCAAGAACATTAGTCATTGAATTAGCCTCTTCTTCTCTCCTCCACCTCCTCTTCCTCTTTCTTCTTTTGCAAAGATTATACTCTTTTAAGAATATTGGAAATAAAACAGCTGATAAAATAATGAAAATAATAACTAACTGCTTTTAACAAGGGAGAATACATAGGTATGGTTTTAATAAATTTTGTTGTACTTTTTGTAGTACAAGACACTGAAAGGATGTGTGTAAATAATGCTTTAAACCCTGGGCAACTTATTTCAGAAATGACAGATGCTCCAAGATTCAATTGTATTTTTTAAAAACACAATATGATTTTAAATGTGGTGACCTATTTGTATAGGATAGCTTGGGTAATCAAATCTGTTTAGAAAATAAATTGGATTTCTCCATAATTATTGAGTTAGACCAGACCAATACATCTAAAAAGCATTAAAAAATACTGGTACATACAAAAACATGATGATTTTTACCAACATGCTGAGAAAACTTATATGAAAGCATTAATATTGTACAATTTAATCAATATGTATTTTTTAAAAAATTAGTGTATAGAAAAGTCTGAACAGTAGCTAACTCTAGGATGTAGGAGAAATTTACTGGGACGAGGCATGAGAAAGAAGCCTTCTGGAATGAGCCTAATGTTTGTATATTTAAGCTGTTTCTATGTTTAATACAAATTTCATATTAAATAGAAGACTATAAAATACATTGAGTGATAGCTGACATGAACGCTGAATTATTTAGGCAGGGATTTATTTAGAAAGAGATCTCTGCAAAGTATTTTAAATGTATCAAGCACTACGATGGATTGATGATGGATGGAGAAAAAATTAGGTGGATGGGTATGTGGTAGATCAAGTGTAGTAAACTGTTAATGGTAGCTTCAGGATTATGGGCATTTGTGGGTGTCCTATACAATTAAGTTTTCTTATGTTTGAACATTTTCATAATAAATGTGTGGGAAAAATATAACCAGAGTTATAGCATGTTTTACTCTCATACTTCTTCCAGCTCTTGCCAGGATTACTGTATCTTCCCAACTAATTTTTCCTGCCTGTATGGACTCCTCCTATCTCCTAGATTCAATTTTCAGTGCCGTCAACCAGAGCAATAAGCAAATATAATCATGCCTCTTCTCTCAAAGCAAGAGAAGAAAGCCCATTACGCTCAGGGTCAACGTTCAAGTCCTCATTTTGCCATATTGTGCCCTACATGATGTGGTCCCCATATACCCCTCCCTTGTGATTTTCACTCCAGTCTTATTCACCACCTTACTATCCCTTAAACTATCAAGCATGCTTCTACCTCTGGACCTTTGGACTTACTTTTTCCTATGAAGTATTCTTCCCTGATAAATCTTTGGGGATCATTAAGTTCTTTTGTTCTTATATACCATCTCCTCAAGCGAAACCTTCCCTGTCTGTTCCATCTAAAATTGCATTGCTCCAATCCAAATTTCTTATTTTCTTTCAAAAAACAAAACAAAAGATTTCCCTCCTTAGGTCTTTTACATATCTAACGTTCTCTATGTTTTACTTGCTTATTGTCTACACCACTGGGATAGAAGGCTCATCAGAGCAGGGATTTTGTCTGCTTTTTTTTTTCTTTCCCTATTTGCTCTATTCTTAGCACTTTGAACAGCACTTAGCACATACAAGGCACTTAATAAATGCTTGTTGACTGAATAAGGGAATAACTGCCATCTTGGATCTTGCATTCTATGGAAATAGACTAGTATTCTAAAAATATATGACTGACTTAGTAAAATCAGACCATTATGGAAATTTTGGAATAGCAAATTTGAATTAGAGCTAAAAATAGGTGCTCTGCTAAACTTTGGGCTTGGCACATCTTGGCACATAAGTGCTTCTGTAAAGAGTTTAAACAGGGTAATAGCCAATCAACAAATCAGTTGTACAAGAGATTGTACTTTGCCCTGGAAGAAGAAAGCATAAGTGATATGACATATGTTATTTTAGAGGATTTTCTCCCTAATCCCATCGTTTTATTTATTTTTAATCTAAAATATATGCTCTTTGAGAGTGGGAATTATTTTCTGTTTAGTTTACTGTTGTATCCCCTTGCCTCAAAAAAGCTTATATGTATTATATTTAATATTTATTTATTTATTTATTTGAGTTGGAGTCTCACTCCGTTGTCCAGGCTGGAGTGCAGTGGCACACTCCCGGCCACCGCAGCCTCTACCTGCTGGGCTCTGGTGATCCTTCTGCCTCAGTCTTCCAAGTAGCCAGAACTACAGGCGTGCGCTACCATACCAGGTTAATTTTTGATTTATTGTAGAGATGAGGTGTCACCAAGTTTCCTGGGTAGGTCTCAAACCCATGGGCTCAGGTAATCCACTTAACTCGACCTCCCAAAGTGCTGGAATTATAGGCTGAGACACCAAGCCCAGCTATGTTTAATATTTATATTTGAATAAATGAAATTGTGAATTTTTATGTTGCCTTTATTATTGAACACATTAAATTAGAGACATGATTATGACATGAATAGAACCATAGCTTACTCAGCAAGCCCTTTTGTGAGCTGGGCAGTAGAAACTCATGATTTAGCTGGGTATCTTTAATGGGCAAACTTAAATTAAGCCCTTTGTGAACAATATGCATAGAAACATGGATTTTGGTGTCCAAGCAAAAAGTGTTGCTGAAATGAGCAGCTTTGTGTACATATGTCTGTAAATATGTTGGACAATTTAGAAGAATTTCCTAAAAGCCACTTAATTTGGCAAAAGGTATGATCTGTGCATATTTAGATAGGACTACTAGTAGTCCAGTCTTTGTGTGAAGAAAAACATATCCTCTCTTATGGGCTGACTCAATGCATGTCAAATAAGCAAGGCCTATATTTCAGTTATGGTGAAATGTTTTCACACATACTAGTTGACATCATTGGCTGCCTGATCAATTAGTTCCCTCTCAGCCTGATCCCTTTGTGCAGAACATGTCTGCATAGTCAGATGCAGTGGGCTCCTGTGTGAATGGTTTTCCAGAATAATAGTTTGCATGTCCACCATCAGTCCACAATGGAGCCTGCCTCACCCACCCTCTTTTTTTTTTTTTTGAGTTGGAGTCTCACTCTGTTGCCCAGACTGGAGTGCAGTGGCTGCTCCCGGCCACCACAGCCTCGACCTGCTGGGCTCCGGCGATCCTTCCGCCTCAGCCTTCCGAGTAGCCGGAACTACAGGCATGCGGTACCATGCCTGGCTGATTTTTTGATTTATTGTAGAGATGAGATCTCGCTGCCCAGGCGGGTTTCGAACCCGCGGGCTCAGGCAGTCCATTCACCTCAGCCTCCCAAAGGCGCGAGATTACAGGCTGAGCCACTGAGCCTGGCTCTCACCCACCCTCTTAAGCATTATTGTCTACTGTCTTTCCAGTTCAAATGATGGAACAGAATATCTCTTCGTTTTGCTATTTTACATTTTTTTGCTCACCTAGTGAGCTTGCACTTTTAAACTACATTCTTGTTTTTTTTTTCATCTTTATTTTAGATCCAGAGGATACACATGCATGTTCACAACACGGACATATTGAGCAGTGGTGGTGGTTGGGTCTCAGGCGGCCCATTCCCCAGATACTGAACACTTGTACTCCATAGGCAGTTTCTTAACCCTAACCCCCTGCCTCCCTTATTGGTGCCCCCAGTGTCTTATGATTTTCATCTTTGTGTGTATTCAGCTCCCACATATGAGTGAGTGTGTGTGGTGTTTGGCTTTCTGTTTCTAAGTCAGTTTACTTAGGATGATGATCTCCAGCGCCATCCATATTGCTGCAAAGGGTATGATTTCATTCTTTTTTTTGGCTGCATAGTATCCCATCAGAGAAATGCAAAGTAAAACCACAATGCTATATTACTTCACACCAGTCAGAATGGCTATTATTAGAAAATCAAAGAACAACAGATATTGGTGCAGTTGCAGAGAAAATGGAATGTTCATCCACTGTTGGTAGGATTATAAACTAGTTCAACCTCTGTAGAAAACAGTAGGAGATTTATTAAATAAGTAAACATTGAATTGCCATTTGACCCTGAAGTCCTACTACTAGGGATCTACCCAAAGGGCAATAAATCAATATATAAAATGATACTTGTGTGTTCACTGTAGCACTAGTCACAATAGCAGAATCCTGAACCAACCTGAATGCCCATCAACAATGGATTGGATTAAAAAAAAATACATTCTTACATATTTCCTATTTTTATGACTTGCTTTTTGCTACAATTTACTCATTTTAATTGGGGAATTAACTTTTCAAAACCAATTTGTAAAAGTTTATGGCATACGTGTTGCTACATATATATGTATGATGACATACGTGTTGCTATTATTTTCCCAAGCTTAAGATGCATAGAAACCTTTTTCTTTTTAGTGGTTCTAATATCTGTGTAGACTTTTAGTTTAAAAAGTATTTCTACAGTTTTAAAGTAGGGATTATCAATAATTTTTTCACAAATTTTGTAAATATTCAGTCGAGTATGGGTTTGCTATTGTTTATGAGGTATCAAAAGTACAATAAACTCTACCACTCTTTTCCTTTGTAGTTTTTCATGTTGTTTTTATACCATCTATCAAAATATCTGTATTTATAAATCTACATCTCTCTTTGCTCCATCTAGAATTTAGTTAGGGTTTGATAGCAAGTGAAGAGTTAGGTCTTTTTAAAATTTATGAAATGGTTGTCCAAATACATCGTCATAACCATTTAAATTTATTGAATTTAGAATATAAGATGTGATTTTTCATTTATCATTTCCATAGTACAATGCAAATGTTGACTCTTGCACAAAATTTATTCCACTTTATGTATTTTCCCTGTAGAACACACATAGTTAAAAGAAGACTATTTGCCAATTCCCATTATGATAGTTCCTTTCTATTCTTTCAGTAACATTATAATTATTTCTGCAAGTTAATTTTAGAACATCAAAAAAAGTAACACATTAAGATTTTGAGTAGCATTTCATTAAACATTTGAGTTACTTTGTAATTGACATCTTTGTTATTGTCTGGAAAGGTGGCAAAGCCCTATTCATTGAGGTCTAATCTGACAGTTTGCATAATGCTTACATATTATCTCTTAGGTAGGTTTTATACATTTCGTGCAGAAGTTATTCTTAGGAGTTTTAAATATTTGGATGACTATTGGTTTTGCGATTTTCTCCATGATATATCCAATTATGTCTTTGCTTTGCGTAGGTAAGGTATCTGGATTTGTAAGTTTTTCTTATATTTGACTAAACTTCTGAATACTTAGAAACTTTATACATATTTACTTCTTTCTGTACTAATATATGTTTCCATTATTTTGCCAAGCTTAATGTGATACACAGAAGAAAAAACACTTTTTTTTTTTCCTCCTGGTTTGTTCTAACATTACTGTATCTCTAGTGGAAAATGATTCCCATTCCGGGCTTGGTGGCTCAGCCTGTAATCCTGCACTTTTGGGAGGCTGAGGTGAGTGGATTGCCTGAGCCCGCGGGTTCGAGACCCGCCTGGGCAGCGAGATCTCATCTCTACAATAAATAAAAAAATCACCCAGGTGTGGTAGCGCATGCTTGTAGTTCCGGCTACTCAGAAGGCTGAGGCAGAAGGATCGCCGGAGCCCAGTAGGTCGAGGCTGCGGTGGCCCGGAGCGGCTACTGCACTCCAGTCTGGGCGACAGGGTGAGACTCCAACTCAAAAAAAAAAAAAGAAAGAAAGAAAGAAAATGATTCCCTTGACCTGACTGAGATTTGTATGTAACTGGGAATGTAGAATGATTGACAGAAATGATATTTACCACCCTCTTACTCATCATCAATGAAGCCAATGGATATTAGAGAGGGAGTTATGGTAAAGTGTTTCTACACAATAAATTTCTTGGGAGATTCCTATTCTGGGTTACATATAAAGATGATCAGAAGTGAGCAGCATTTATACACAGTTGTTTTCAACTTATTCTGTGTCAGTACCTTTATGGTGCACATTAATGCCTACTTTGTTCATTTCTGTATCCCTAGCACCTAACAAATAGTAGCACTCAACAAATATTTGTTATTTGCTGTTGAATAAAAGTTAGGATAAATGTATGTCTACAGAAGAAAAATAATCTGATACTGACAAATCTATAGGCTTTGAAATGAGTCTTCCAAAACTCCCTCTAAACACATACTAGTTGACATCGTTGGTTGCCTGGCCAATTAGTTCCCTCTCCTCTTGGCCATGTGTGCAGAGCAAGAGCCAATCATCAACTTCAATTAACAGCCATGTTAATTCAATTTCCATCTTTAGTACCTGTGTTCAAAAAAAAGCATGTAACATATTTCTGGTCAGTGAGACTTGTGATGGGTGCTTCTGAGAAAGATTCTTTTTAATCTTAAAAATGAACATAAGTCAGAAACATGATTTACTCTCTGAAGGTATTCTGTAGGAGCTGTTGGGGTTTGGACCTGACATAAACATCTGGTGACCATGAAGAGACAAGTCTGAGACCAAAGTCAACAGCCTGATGATGAGAGGACAAACACAGAGGAAGAACTTGGGCTCCATGATATCATAAGTGACTGTTAAAATAAACCTGAAATTTCCCTGCCTAGAAACATACTGTGTTGTAAAATAGTGTTTATACCACCTTTATTAGGTTTCTAATTACTGGCAGTTGGAAGCACCCCATGAACAAATTGATACAAATGAGATTTGGAAGTGCACATTAATTTGAATGAAATAAATAGCCTGATCTAATGTATTAACAAGCAAAACATTTTTGTCTTGTTTTATATGCTTAATATTATTTCAAATGAAATAAACGACTTTATATGCTTTTAAAGACAGGAAGCCTGCCAGATAGTTGGAGAAAGAACATTCTAGGTGAAGAAAACACAGTGCAAAGGCCTTGAAGGGGAGTATCTGGTAACTTTGAGGATGAGCAGAGAGCTTGATGTGGCTGGGAAAGCAAGAGAGAGAGGAGTAAGAGAAGAAGCATGAAGGAAAGCAGGTGAGGTGCAGGCTTGTGGTCACTTACAAAAAATTTGGCTTTCATATTTCCCCAAGAAATGAAAAGGTTTTCAGCAAAGGTGTGCAGTGATCTAATTATGCTTTGCAGATTGTTCTGACCAAGTTGTTGGCTAAGGGGCAACAAGGGCGGAAGAAGGGAAACCTGATTAGCTATCTCTTGCCATCCAGGAAAGAGCAACATTGACTTGAGTTGGAGTAGGAGCAGCAGAGATAGCGAGAGCAACTCTCAGAATATTTTTTGACAGGATTTACTGATAGAATGTGAGTAATGAGAGAGAACGTTGATTGTGAGGAGTCAAGGATGACCCTGAGGTGTTGTGCCTCAGCCTCTAGAAAAGTGAATTTATCATTTATTTCTATGGGGAGACTGAAGGAGGAGCAAGTTTAGGTGTGGGATATGGGAATTGAGGAGCTTGTTTTTGGAGATGTGAAAATTTGCATGTCTATTGGATTTCCAAGAGAAGACTCTAAGTAGCATTTGTAAGATATGTGTGTGTGTGTGTGTGTGTGTGTATATGCAAGATACACACATATAATATATTCACATATATGACTGTGCATATATGTGATTATTTATGGGAAAAGAGAGTGGCTAGAGTTATAAATCTGGGAGTCTTCAGCATAGAGATGGTATTTAAAGCCAAGAAACTAAATGAAATCACCTACGAGTTCTCCTTTCTATGTATAAATATAAGAGGGAAGTGATCCAAGGCTGATCCTGGAGCAGACGATAATTTAGAGCCAAGGAGATGGCAGTGGAGACAATCTAAGTAGACAAGTCTTTCAAGGAGTTTTACTATAGATGGAAAGAGAGTAATGATGTGGGAATTGAACTCAACTACTTTTTTTAAAGGTGGGAAACATAACTGTACATTTTATGCTGACTTGGTGAATGTGAAAACTTGACAATGCAGAGAAGATGGGGGAGTGAATAGAGCATTGCTCTTGTGGAGAGGACTGGGATGAGATCCAGTGGACAAGGGAGGGCTGACCTTGCCAAGAAGCACAGGTGGTTCTTTCATTCATTCACGTTAAAAGACAAGAAGGCAGCATGTAAGATCGTAATAGCAGAAAGGTAGGTAGTTTGGTGTCATAATCTTGAAGAAATTATCTTCTAATGAATTTTATTTTGTTTCAGTAATATAGAAGGAAACTCATTCAGTGAGGGTGAGGATTGAGGAAGGATGTCTTGGAGATTTAAGGAAAAATAAGTCATCTAATAGTCAACTGGAAGAGTGGAGCAGTGACTGGGCCTGACTGGGGAAATACGGCACAATTGCTGGAAAGAAACCACATGACATGATTGATCATGGATTTGAAGTGAGACACATACACTTTTCCCTAGCCTTGTTCAGTTGTGTGAGTGAAAGTAATTAGTATGCAATCTGTTTTCCCCAGGATTACAGTTTAGCCTGGAGAGTAATATAAAATCTTCAAGTCTAGTACCCATGGCAACAATGCTTCCTGTGAAAGTTCATTGATCTTATATCACATTATTTCTTTAGGTTTTACAAGATATGCAACTGTTTGGACACACACACACACACACACACACACACACACACATATGTATACGTATGTATATACGTGTGTGTGTATGTGTATGTCAGATTTATGTGACTTTCTTATGTTAATGAATCTTGTGCTAGCACAGATTTCTTAGAACACAACAGCATTTCTGCTCTTGGAAGATAGCTATCTGTGGAGAAAAGATGAGGAATGAGAAGATGTTTCCAAGAGGAAAGAATGACTAAGTCATTTGGAACCATATCAAGTAACTGAAAGGTTTCTTTAAGAAATATGCATTGTGGTTTGTCTCCATAAATATTCATCCTCATTAACCCCAGTGGTAACCTACACAACTGGGTTTTGAGATGATTACAGCTGGACTCTACTAAAACAAGACTATTAAAGAGTAAAAGTAGTCGAGTTAAATTTCTGAAAGATAATAGGAAAGATATTCATTCACCTGGTACATTATTCTACATTAATATTTTCCGTCGTATAAATTTTACCTCTTGGTTCAGTCCTGTATTTTATGGCAATTAGTTTTACAAAGACATAGCTTCTTATTGAGGCCCTGAAATAGAGTAATCTAACCTTATAAGCTTTCACATCTTCTATTTTGCCATCTTATGCTTTTTTACCCAGTAAGCTGCTCAATCATTATCTATTTAACGAATTAACTAAATATCAATTAGTTCACAAATTCAGTTGTTCAAGACTTAAATGCTTTGAATGAATAATGCAATGGATATTTTTAGAAAGACAGTCAAATATTTTTATGTTAGGAACTAAAAATGTTCTGTTTCCTGACCAGAAATCAATCTCAAAACACAGTCATGATAATGTCTAATTACAAAACCACTAGGGAAGCAAAGCTTCCTATTTTAGTGTGAAAATAAAATAGAGGATGATGTTGAATCAGTATCTCCTCATTAGTCTTCAAAACATTCTCACATTGTAGGACTGGAAAAAGCCTTAAGAGACTGTTGAATTCATTATCCACTTCCAGGCAGAATGATAACTAAATTATACCAAAAATATTGTTGCCTTTCTTATATAAAAACTGACAATGAAAACAATTTCATAAAAAAATGTTTTATCTATACATTTCATTATGCTATATAAAATTATAAAAATTATGGACATGATGATTTTTGTTTATATAATGTCAAACAATTGGTGTGACAAATCTGTAACTAAATTTTTGGACTCAAGTAATGATTTTTTTATTTGATATGCTATAATAGTTTGAATTTCCTAGAAGAAGACTCTGAGATTAATATTTGTGTGTAATGAATTTTTTTTTTTTGAGTTGGAGTCTCACTCTGTCACCCAGACTGGAGTGCAGTGTCCGCTCCCGGCCACCGCAGCCTCGACCTGCTGGGCTCCGGCGATCCTTCCGCCTCAGCCTTCCAAGTAGCCAGAATTACAGGCATGTGCTACCATGCCCGGCTTATTTTTTGATTTTTATTGTAGAGATGAGGTCTCGCTGCCCAGGCGGGTCTCGAACCCGCGGGCTCAGGCAATTCACTCACCTCAGCCTCCCAAAGGCGCGGGATTACAGGCTGAGCCACCGAGCCCGGCTTGTGTGTAATTAATTTTAAAGTAAGTGGTCCCAGGGAAAACCAACATGGAAATGAAAGAAGAAAGACAAGGAGGTAAAGAAGATAAGCAACTGTGCAATTTTGGACACAAGACCCACAGAGACTGATTTACTATGATTATGCAGGAGAATTCAGAGTACACCATATATCTCAGGGTTGTCTAAACCTAAGGCAAATCTGCTAAATTTTCATTCAACAATCATTGCTTCATGCTTTAGGAAGGTGAGTAAGGAGGAAAGAAGAGGGAGGGTGAAAGAATGACGATAATATCTGCGCACTTCTGACTGCATTTGTTGGCAAAGTAGTTTGAGGGCATTCCCTGAACTGCAGAAGCTGCTGTATTCCACCTACACTGACGGCCATTGTGAATCTAAGAGGCCTGGGCAGGGCATCAGTGATGTCTGCTACCTATGGTAGAAGCTTTCAAGATGCTGGGAAAATACAACCAATACATATAAAATAGTTATGGTATGATGCAAGTTATAACTAAGTTGCTGTCGTTATTAAGTCCAGCATAAGTAAAGACTGTCAAGTTTAGTTGTAATATGAAGGATTCTGACTAGACATGTGGAAGGCATTGAACTAAGTTAGGTCTTTAAAATGTAAAAGATTAAACCCTGGAGAAAAGAGGGCATTTCAAGTGAATGAAAGAGCAAGGATTTGCATGTCATAAAGCAAATGTCAACATGGCATTAGGGGTACAGAAAGTTTGTTGGGGAGTAACACCTGGGAAAGAAAAAGGGAGGAAGAAAGATCGGGCAGGAGGAACCTTCCAATTCCTGTACTGATCTGACATTGCCTCAGTACCAGCCCCTAGAGTAGCCCTTAAGCCATGACTGACCTCAGAGGATACTACATTGGACAGAAATGGTTGGACTCTTGTATCACTGCTTTGTCCAGTCAGTGACAGGACTTCCAAAGAACAACATGGTGGTCTCTGAAGAGTCTTCCAGGCTATCACACTCCTACCAGCTAGTTAAAAAGTGTTTTTCTGAAGAGAATTATAAGTACTATTGCTCCACTTTTGTACACATGACTAAATGCAAAATGTCAGAAATTATAAAAGCATGTGAGACAATACCACTGACTGTCCAAATGTAATAGGAACTACCTTGGTAATCATGAGAAATGTGAGAGATTATGAGACATATTCCTTGGGCCTGGCCTCCTAGTGGGCATTTTGTTTTGTATCTCAAGCCTGGTGTCACTCTTAATAGATGTACACTAAAAGGTTTTTGAGTGAGTAATTGAAGATTCCATGTAGGTACATGTTGCTAAGGAAAGGGTATTCAGATGATCCAATGTTCATGCTAAATCAAAGAAAACTCAGTCATCTGTGAACAAGTGGCAGGGAAGGAGAGAGAAATAACTGAAAGGAAAAAATAGAATTATGCGGAATAAATTTTACCTTCTTTGTCATTTGACCTAAGCCCAATTCTCTTCCAAAAAGGCAACCAACTTTATGTACAAATGCATTCTCTGTTACTTACTAACTTTGTTATCTTGGTTTGTTTGCCTGATTTTTGTGAGCATCATAGTTCTATCTAATGAAGTTGCAATAAGAGTTAAATAAGATGCAATATCACATTCTGTTGGTTCTAAGAGGTAGTTATTTTGTTCAAATTTTTGGTAAATCTGAAATTGGATCAATAGCGATTAATGGCATCTTGTGATCTTTGTTGACAAGGCAGTCATGATGACGCACAAACATCCAAAGCTCTGACCTTGGAACCTGCAAAAGTGGTGTTAAGAGCTTGTAAGAAAATTCGAGAGGTAGTAGCAGAGCAAGGAAGAGTGCTGACCAGGAGTGGCTGTGATGATTTAGGTGAGTTTAACAAAATTCTAGATGCTGGAATCAAAAATTGGCCAGCTACACACACACACAAAGAACTTACCACCAAAAATATTTGGCTTCCTTTCTAGGTTGTTTTGAGTAAAACTGCATCCCCCATACATAATAACACAGAAGATAATGTTATATGGAAAGTGCAGTCATATGATTCCAAGTTAAAAAGTGAATATTTGGACTCTCTGTAGCAGTTTTAGAAATATCTCAATTTATTTAACTTGTGTTTTCCATTTTGTTTACATATACTCATATACAAAAGCATAATGATGTTATAATCAACAACAGACCACATTTATGATGGTGGGCCCATTAAGGTTATGATATTATGTTTCTATGGTATCTTTTTATGTTTATATATGCTTAGATACACAAATGATTACTATTTTGTTATAATTATCTACAGTATTTAATACAGTCATGTGCTGTTCAGGTTTGCAGTCTAGGAGCAGTAGGCTATACCGTATAGCCTAGTTGTTTGTAGGCTCTACCACCTAGGTCAGAATATATCCTTGTTATTAAGCAATGCATTATTGTAATTGCAATAGAGATATATGACTAAAATAAATATACTTCTTTTTTTGTTTTTTTTTTTTGTTTTTTTTTTAGTTGGAGTCTCAGCCTGTCGCTCAGACTGGAGTGCAGAGACCGCTCCCGGCCACCGCAGCCTCAACCTGCTGGGCTCCGGTGATCCTTTCGCCTCAGCCTTCCAAGTAGCTGGAATTACAGGTGCGCGCTACCACACTCGGCTAATTTTTTAAATTTATTGTAGAGATGAGGTCTTGCCAAGTTGCCTGGGCGAGCCTTGAACCCACAGGCTCAGGCAATCCACTTACCTCAGCCTCCCAAAGCGCGGGATTATAGGCTGAGCCACCAAGCCCGGCTAAATAAATATACTTCTAAGCAAGCCTAAAATATCTCTTTGAACAAATGCAAAATTAAAACCTAACTGATGAAAACACATGCCAGAATTTAGCTGACCGCATTTTTGCCTTTCTTGGAGGAACATAAAATAATGACAGATCTCACAATGAATGATTATGTTTGATGAATTATGGCATGGAAGTGATGGACACATTATAAGTTCTCAATGAAGGTACAAAGACTTGATTTTTTAAATTATTTTTTACTTCACCCATCTTAGAGAACTTAGATGAGTTGTCAAAAATAATTATTTGGAAGAACAATGAAAACTAAAATATAGAAATTAAGTTATTTAACTTTTAAAATTTTTCTATGTAACAGTTTTATCATTAACTGGGAGAAGCATATGCTCTCTACCTGTAGTCACATCCAATCAACTATAAACAGACCTACAAGACAGCTAATTAAAAAATGACAGTTACAGCCGGGCTCGGTGGCTCAGCCTGTAATCCCGCTCCTTTGGGAGGCTGAGATGAGTGGATTGCTTGAGCCCGTGGGTTCGAGACCCGCCTGGGCAGCAAGACCTCATCTCTACAATAAATCAAAAAATCAGCCGGGCGTGGTAGCACACACCTGTAATTCCGGCTACTTGGAAGGCTGAGGCGGAAGGATCGCCGGAGCCCAGCAGGTCGAGGCTGCGGTGGCCGGGAGCGGCCACTGCACTCCAGTCTGGGCGACAGAGTGAGACTCCAACTCAAAAAAAAAAAAAAAAAATGACAGTTACAAAGCAATGAATTGTTCCTCCTATTGTATTAAATAGTCTTCAGTATACTGGGATGCTGCTATGAATATTTAGGGTTTCAAGAACGACTGAATGTAAAGCTTCATTTGATTCTACAAAGCAATGAATTTGGGAGTTGAAATAACAAATGAACTTGGTGCTTGACCATGTCAACCAGAGCTTGAAAGGCAAGCATAATTTATGATGTTGTGTGGTCAAGAGAAAAGCAGAAGGTGCAAAGAGAAGGGTTGATTGCCTGAACTACCCATGGAGGAGGTAATGAGCTTCTGTCTTTCCAAGAACAGGCTATGTCATTCCAGCTCCCACTCAAGCTACTGAGTTACTTCTCTTTTGGGGCTCTGGCCTTATTCAATCCCTCTCTTTTTTCTTAGTGAAATTTAAATTATATCTTACTGTAATTTATCTAGATTGTTACCAGAGTTATATCAAATAAAAATTTCTATGACTGAATTTCTTCTGTTTATGAAAATGAAAAAGTTTCACTGACAATTTTCATCCCAGCAAGACAATGTTTATGGCAAGTTGTATAGTTAAAGCAATTACATCAAAGTCCATAAAATATCAGTTTTACAAGCTGGATATTATTATGGAAAAACAGCTCTAGTTTGGGCTTTTATACTGTGGTTATCATTTCCAACATTTATTAGTGTCTCTGACAGCACACTCAGAGTAAAGTCTCCAGACTCAAACATTAGCATACAACCTGCTGACCATCTCTCTTCATCTAGGTAAATTCTTTTTAGTCTATTTTTTTCTGATTTACATACAATGACTCTTATTTGCAGGTGAAAAAACAGTGGAAAAAATGAAAATAGTAGAGAGCAGAGTGTGGTATACGCAAAAGCCCTAAGTAGTGCTATGATGAGGGAGTAGCAGAGTGGCCCATGGTCTTGAGTGAAGCTTTAGTGGACCATGCTATGTTGTGGGGAAGGTCTTGGCACAGAGTTCAGATAAAAAATATATATGAACAAATAAAATATACCTTTAATTTCTGGAAACTATATAAAATAGCTCTATAGAAATGCCTGTTATCAGAAGACTAAATACTAATTCCATCATTTCTGACTCTAATATGTGTGCATATGTAAGTTAATATATTTATATATATAACAGGCTGGACTTGATGGCTCAACCTGTAATCCTAGCAATTTGGGAGGTTGAGGCGAATGAATTGCCTGAGCCAGCGGGTTCAAGACCAGCCCGGGCAACTTGGTGAGACCTCATCTCTACAATCAATAAAAAATTAGCCCGGTATGGTAGTCCATACCTATAGTTCTGGCTACTTGGAAGGCTGAGAGCGAAGGGTTGCTGGAGCCCAGCAGGTCAATACTGGGGTGGCCGTGAGCATGCTACTGTGCTCCAGCCGGGGTGATGAAGTGAGACTCCAACTCAATAAATAAAAAAATATATATTTATACAAATAATAATTCTATTCTCTATCATCAGCATCATCTATATATCACCTATCTATTTATCTATTAACATCTTCCATTCTCTATTTACTAATGGAAGACTTTGAACAAATGGATAGAGAAAATACAAACACAGAAGTTTAGTATTAGAGAGAATCAGTACTCCTTTCTAGAATGCACTTTAGAAACAAATTTAGCAGGTTCTGGAGCTTGTCCAAGGTCAGGCAGCCATTGAATGACAGAGCCAGCACCAGAATCCATCTCTGAACAAACAGTTCAGTCTCCTGTCTACTTGTCTGCCCCAATTAAGTCTTCCTGGTTATTCATTAACAGCTGAACAACATTTTAAGAATCTAAGGTCTATTAGTTGGGATAAAATAATATTTAAATGGTACATTTCTTTTGTCTTGAAGTAAATGAAAATGACTTCTAGATTTTTTTCCTCTAACATTTCACTTCAGCATCAACTAGAACTGCAGAAATACTCAGAAGAGTGAAAGAATATTTCTCATCTCAGAGATTCCTAACATTTCCAGGTGTTTTTACTATGTGGGAGGGAAAAAATGTCCTCTGGTTCTGTGCTAATATCTGGAAAAGATGTCAACTACACACCTTTTTTATTCCACAGCTCTAGCCCAGCTGAAAAGTTCTTCTTTTTCTTGGAAGTGAAAACTTATTTTTATTGCTGCCTGGGAATATTTAGCCTTCCTGAAAACTTTAGTGTGCCTTTTACTATTTGAAAACCTGGAAGGCGCCTTCGGCTGAAAATATTAGGGATTTTGAGTGAAATTGAGATCATTTTTTTAAACTTTAAATTTGACTCTAGGTGATTATAACAATTAGTGCCTCACATATATGGAGAGTTCAGTGAATGCTGTTAATTATATAACTCTAGATTGGTTTTTTCCAATTATTTCATAATAAATAGAATTTTCTTTTTGATTTTTATATTTTCGTTGCCTAACTTTATCTCATTACTGTGTGTTTATATTTTCCTTCCATTAAGCTTGAACTACCCTCTTTTAGTTCAAACTGTTGATTTTTTTTCAAGGCATATCAATCTTATAAAAGTCATTTATTTGGTTATCATTTATTCATTCATGCTCTCAGCAAGTATTTGTTGAGGTTCTACTCCATGCAAGGTACTGGGATTACAGCAAAGAACAAGTGAGAAAAAGTCCCTGCTTTTATGGAATTTGCATTGAAATGGGGAGTGACAGATTATACACAAGTTGATAAATAAATGGAAACAATAATGTTAGTGTTATCAAGAAAATAAAACAGGATAAAGGGATACAGAATTCTGGTATGGGGGAGTGGCTTTAGATAGCATGATCAGAGAAGGCTTCTCTGAGGAGGTGGCATTTGAGAAGCCAGTCAGTGTGTGATCTGGGAAAGAGGGATCCTCGCAAAGGGAGCACTCAGGCAAAAAAAAAACCACACACACAAAAAAAACAAGCATAAAATGTTCTAGAAACATTTGAGAACTAGACGAATGGTTGGAGAATAGTGAATAAGGGGAACAGTAATGTGAGATGAAGTTAAAGAAGAGCCACAACTGAATCATGCAAAGGTTTGTGAGACTTGGGAAGTAAGTAATCAATAGAAATTAATGTAGAAATGCAATAGTAGGAAGAAGAATGGCTGAGAAAGAGGGAGAGAGGAAAGGGTGGAGGGAGGGAAAGAAGAGAGAAAAATAGCCTGTAATCACAGCACTTTGGGAGGCCGAGATGAGGGGATTGCCTGAGCCTGCGGGTTGGCGAGACCTCATTTCTACAATAAATGAAAAACTTAGCTGGACGCGGTAGCATAAGCCTGTAGTTCTAGCTACTTGGAAGGCTAAGATGGAAGGATTGCCTAAGCCCAGCAGGCTGAGGTTGTAGTGGCTATGAGTGAGCCACTGCACTCCAGCCTGGCCAACAAGAGTGAGACTCCAAATCAAAAAAAAAAAAAAAAAAAAAAAGAGCGAAAAATGAAAAGGAAGGAAAGAGGTGAAGGAAGGAGGTGAAATGTTGCAAAAAGATACATACCTTGATTTTGTGAAGAAGTTACCAAGCAGTACCTAGAATTGAATTGTACAGGAATAGTCTGCCTTTTTTCCTTTTATAAGTATAGTTATAGCCAAAATATGTTGTACCTCTGAGATGATACTGATAATGTAATAGGTAAGGGGGGGGTCGGAAAACAGAAACAAGTTCATGAGAAGAGAGGTATACATTTGAAACAGCTTTAATCAGTAATATATTGTATTCATGATGATTTATTTTTGAATTACTTCAGCATATAGAGTGTGGTATATGTGTAAATACATTGACCCTTATTTGTGTCATACCTTAGATATGCTTTATTAACGTAATGAATATCAGTTGATGGAATGTGTGGTTTTTAAGATAAAGGATTGAGTTGGAGTGATGCTCTTGCACGAATAAGGTATAAAAACCACCCAGCACATCCACGATGCCAGCTTTGAGGTGCGTGAGGTCTGGAGGCTATGCATGGGTTCTGGCTCTCTTCACTAAAGGGCTTGACCACAACTGATTTCCAATTTTGTAGGTGGAAAATGCCACTGAATATTCTTCAGAAGATTCAGAGGGAAGATTGTACACAAAGCTCAGGTAGGTATACCAAAAGACAAAGAGACAGAGTGTTACTTTTCCAGATAGATTGTATGACCATGCTTGTGTACTTGCAGATAAATGTCTAAATGTTTGGCTACTTTAGATCCGAGACTTGCTTTCCTTGTGACAAAATACTTGTCAGTGAGTTTGCAGAGCAGAGACTTACGACTCTCTCTGGTTCATCTGTTGCTGCTAATATTATAACAGAACCATCTGGATGACCAAATCAGTTTGTGTGATCAACTAAGTCAGTATTAAAAAACAAAAAAACACACAAACAACAGGATTTGTGGTGATTTTTAAAGATCTCCTAGTCTTGGGAAAATCTTTATCCATGCCACATTTTGATGGACAGTGAGAACTGCTGTCATTTTGGTTCACATTTACTTTCCTACAGCCTCAGACTAGTTTTTGAAGAAGCCTGAAAGAGGTCAAACTGTCATATTCTCCTAAAGAATTGACTGGAGAAGCTATAATAATAGTTTAATATCTCACAATAAAACTTTCCTCTAAAGCCTGGATTACTTTAAAGTGAAAGGAAGGAGAGATTATGTTCACACAAGTCATAATTAGAGAAAGGGTTTAGCCTAACAAGAACTTTGATCCCAGATGATGAATAGAAATGATGAAACAGGTGATTTAGGGATTGAGATCACTAATAATTTTCTACCAAATCTTGGGGAAATTTACTATCTCATGCTTGCATTTCAGCCTCTGAAACATAAGCAAAATGGGGATGCTTTGCACAGTGGGGTGCTGAAAACCCGGGTGTAAATTCAGAGTATGTGAGCAGGACCTGGTGAGGGTAAGTTTCAACATAACTGGAATTTTCTTTATAGGAACTTCAACTATCAACTATCCACATTCACACCTACTGGATGCTTTTCTATGTATGTTCAGTTTTCTAAAAACTAATAATTAACAGCTTGATGGAAATAAGAATGACATAGGCTATGCATGGAAAGGGGTTGGATTATCTCTCACTGTTCTGCGTGCCCATTTTCACTTATTCTCTGTTTACTTCCACACTGGCCTCTGCTGTGTCCAGTGTTTCTAAGTCTAGTGCCTATAGTGTCAATGGGGCTGGGAAAGAGGTAATTCCCTGTCTGAATGGGGCAGAGGTGGAGACCTGAGGTCAAATGGCTCCTGCAAAGGCATTTATACAATTTTCTTGTTCAACCTTGCATCTCACACATCTTGCCTTCACTTTCTGAGTCTTTTCTGCATTGTTAACATAAAACACGGGGATAGAGTTGTGCAGCTCTACAATTTCCAAATAATAGGGGCTCAAAAATGCCAATGCTCTTGGAGGAAGGGATTAGGAAACTGTCTTGAATCTGAATGATCAGGCTTAAGGAAGCTATTACCTGATGCACAGGGCAATTCCCAGTTAGAGGTGCAGATGTGAGTAATTAGCAGCCAATATTGCCATCAGTTAGGGGGCAGGTGCAAGGACCCTAGAGTGAGGGTGGAACACCACAAAATTCATTATGGAGACAGTCAGAGTCCAAACACAAAGTATCTTGCATGAGTTTATAGAGTATTTGGACTTTATACTATAAAAAATGGAAAGCTATTCAAATGTTTTCCAATAGGAAATGGATATTACATTTGTATGCTAGAAAGATGTCCTAGGGAACAGGGCAAAGGTAGACACAAAAGGATGAGAATAGACGCAGTAAGATCAGTTTGGAAGACTATGTCATAGTGTATGAGATATAAGAGGATGATTTGTAGTAAATGTGTTGGAAGGCTAGATTACTTGGAGATCAACTCATCGTGATTCGGAGATTTACCGGGCAATCCAGATTAATTGTAGAGAGGAACCAAAGATAACCCTATAGATTATATAAATAGGTAAAAACTCATGTAATTGACAAAAGTTGGGATTACAGAGCAAGGATCCAGTGTTATATGGATTCAAGTTGAATACTAAGAAATGAAGGTAAATTCCTAGTGCCAATATCCTCCTTACAAAGTAGCAGTCATAAGATTCTGTTGTATTGTCTGGCATATATAAAAATAATAATATATATAATATAATATAATTATATATATATATATATATATATATATACACATACACAATTTAAAGGTACTCATAGTCTATGATAAAGGCCACAAATGTCATCTGACAATTGATATAGAATCCACTCTATCATCCTTTTTTGATGCATACATTTATTATTCATATTGTATATCATTTTAGGTTAGTTTATTCATGACATAAATATATATTGAGTATATAATATGTATTGTATTGAGCACTATTTTAGATGATGGCAGAAAATGTGTGAAAGCCCAAGTTTATTTGGTAAACTAAGAGTAGCAAGGGAACATGACAGGAACTCTCATGATATTCTTGTGAACAAAATAAAGAAATAAGTTGAAATCAGGCAACTCAGTACATCAGTAAGTGGATGGATTACCTATTCAATATATGCTAGTTAAGGGATTGTTATTATCTTGAAGAGAGGTCTTATATAAGCTTGGTCCTCAGATTAATTTTTTAAAAACTATTTCATCGATTATTTGGATAAAGGTACAGAAAGTGTGTTCATCATATCTACTTGTGGAAGGATGAAAGAAACTCGAAACCAGCATTCATAATGATTTTTACTGTCTGGATAAAGATAAATATCCATTTGTGTTTGGGGGAAAATACCCTTGTGAAAGCAACACGACTGGAGCAATGTGGCAGTCAAAAGCAAAAGCTAAGGTGATCTTCAATTTTATTAGCAGAAATATAGTATATGAATCAAGAATGCTGAAATACTGCTCTGTTCCACATGCATTAGACCACACCTATTTTAATGATCTCAGTTGTGTACATCATACTTTACAAAAGGCACCTACCTCAGGCAAAGCAATAACACTCGGGAAATCAGGGTATTGAAAGATTGGTTCTAATTCATAAGGAAAAGGTGAAGGAAATAAGAACAGTTGTTATTAAGAAGTGTAGAATTATTTGGGGGAATATATGGACAGGTGATGGGACTGGAGAACACACTATAATATCATCAAATATTTGAATCAAAGCTGGTGGCCAGGATATTATTTCAAATGACCTCTTGGAGTAGACCTGGGACCAAGGGGTGACAACTTCAGAGCAGTTTTCAGAAAACAGGATGTGTTCCTCTTAGCTTTTGTTTCCTTACTAAGTCTTTCTAATTCTTTGGCAGGTGTGTTATATGTCGTCAACAAATTTAATTTTGAACTAGATGACCTTAAAAAAATTCCCTTGAATACTGAAAATCTACCATTTTGTAATCTGAGGATTCAAGAACCACATTCAAGGACTAAGTTGTTTTCGACCTCTTTTTGGGTGCACAGATGCATAGGGTCCTCTCAGGCACCCTTCATTGTGCATCTGACCTAGTGCTCCATCTCCAGAGCCAGCATGGAGTCTTCACAGTCAGAGGAAGGGAGAAATTCAGGGCCTTCCATGCAGAAAGTGTGTCCTTGAGGTCCTGTGAACTGGGACAGAGGAGGACGTAAATATTTCCAAAGCATTTCATGCTTTGGCAGAAGATAAACCAAAGTTTGCTAAAAGAAGTAAATGTAAAGCTATCTTTCATTTTGACAGTTTCTGTGGATCCAAGACTTTCTACTGAGTCACCAAGTCTGCTACAATATAACTATTTCAACTTCGTAGGAATATTGTTTCTGAGTCATGGTAATATAATGATCTGAACATTTAAATCCTCTCAGTCACCTAGTAGATGCTCTCTTTATTTCACAGCTGCATACTTCAATATATCAAAGATAATTTTGCTCATTGAATTCTATACTGTATGAGAATACTACAGGTTGCAGAAGTCATTTCGATCCATAATAGAAATATCCAAACATCAGGTCCCTATTTCACAATGATTCTTTTTTTCCCTCAGAAAATATGCAAAAAGTAAACAATCCATGACTCATTTATTAAAGCTTCCATATTTTCACTGCAAATTCCTGGTCAGCCTTTGGAAGTGATGCTTTCCTTCTACTATTTCCATATTCTTTGAGTTACTAAGGTTTCTAGATGTTGGCAGGAGAGTCTTTTCCTTTGTCCTCATGTATGATGTGTGGATAGAAAGAAATGTAAGTCCAGGCTGGGTGTGGTGGCTCATGCCTGTAATTTCAGCATTTTTGGAAGATGAGGTGGGAGGATTGCTTGAGCACAGGACCTCTAGATCAGCCTGGGTAACACAGCAAGACCTCAAATCTATGAAAATAAAAAAATATAGCCAGGTGTGATGGCTTGTGTCTGTAGTTCCAGCAATGTGGGAGGCTGAGACGAAAGGATCACTTGAGTTCAAGGAGGTCGAGGGTGCAGTAAGTCATGAACATGCCATTGCACTCCAGCCTGAGTGACAGAATGAGACCCTGACTCAAAAAAAGAAAAGAAAAGAAATGTAACACTAGAACTTGTCCTAGGAGTGAGTGGAATTAGCATTCTTATATCCAAGCACCCTTGAGCTTAACCTTGGGCCCTGTGCTGTGCAAAGATTCTCAAGTTATTATGTACAAATAGATTTCTTGGGATATTACTCAAATATGCTTTGCGATTTGTTAGATCTGGAACTGGGTACTGAGAACTTAAATTTCTTTCTTTTTAAAAAAGTATTTTTAGACATGATCTGGCTCTGTTGCCTGGACTGGAGTACAGTGGTGCAATTATGTATTACTGCAGTCTCAAATTTCTGGGCTCAAGTACTCCTAGTGCCTAAGCCTCCCCAGTAGCTGGGACCTCAGGTGTGCATCACCATGCTTGGCTAATTTTGTTCTGTTTTTTTTGTAGAGATGAAGTCTTGCTATGTTGCCCAGGGTAATCTCGGATTTTGGCTTTGTGATCCTCCTGCTTTAGGCTCCTGAGTAGCTGGGATCACAGGCGATAGCCACTGGCTTGTTGCATTTCTAACAAGTTCCAAGATGATGCTGACTTTGCTGGTCCATGGACCACGCATTGAAAACCACCAATCTGGCAACTCCCATTGTGTCTCTCCTTCAGACAGACCCCCTCCCCACAAGATGAGTCGTTCATGTGACCCAGGGAACCTGTCAAGCCAGAGCCTCTGTCCTTCCTTATAAGCCACATTCTGTGTATCCAAGACTCCAGAATTCCCTGCCCAGACATCCTCCAATACCACTCCCAGGACTCTACTCACCGGTCTTAAGTTGTCCTCTTAATGCAAGACTCCTCCACCAATGTGTACATACCTTATCCAGGGGGTTGCCAAGGGTCAGCTATTTGGAGGAGGCATTGTTTTGTGGGTAGTGGTGGACATAGAGATATGCCCCATGCAAAGCTCCTCCTATACAGGGTGGAGATTAGGGTAGAAATAGAAAAGGGGTAGGCTGTGATGGGAGGACCTTTATTTGTCTTCTTGCTTCAGCAGACAAATGTTGAGGTGTTCTTGCCCTTAGATCTACTCATGCAAATGACAGGGAGAAATCTCATCCTGCTACAGTTCATCCCTGACTTTAAGAGTACAGAACACAAATAGTTCTTGGATGGTTCTCTTCCATAAGGAATCACTGCATCTAAAGCGCTTTTATTTTATTTTTTTTGAGTTGGAGTCTCATTCTGTCACCCAGACTGGAGTGCAGTGGCCGCTCCCAGCCACCTCAGCCTCGCCCTGCTGGGCTCCGGCGATCCTTCCGCCTCAACCTTCTGAGTAGCTGGAACTACAGGCGCTCACTACCATGCCTGGCTCATTTTGATTTATTGTAGAGATGAGGTCTCGCTGCCCAGGCGGGTCTTGAACCCGTGGGCTCAGGCAATCCACTCAACTCAGCCTCCCAAAGGCGTGGGATTACAGGCTGAGCCACCGAGCCCAGCTTAAAGTGCTTTTCTTAGGGTGAAGGAAGAATGATGCTTTTTCACCCCTCCATATAACCCTCTACACACTTTTTGTCAGATAACTGCAAATGCAAGGAGCCGGTGGATTTCAGCTAAAACACCACTCTAACTTCCTGTGTGAATTTGAGCAAATCCATTGACCTCTTTGCTCTCAGTTTCTTTATCTTAAAAATGGGAATAGGAATGACTCCCTGGTCTAACTCACCTCCTTCTTTGCCACCCAGTTTAACTATATTCTTTTTTCAGCCTGTAACCCAAACACCACCATCTTGGATTTGACCAAGTACCTGCATCGAATCTGGAAGTAGCTTTTCACCTCACTCGCCACCATTTGTCCTTCTGTATTTGTGCTTTTGTTTTGATTAATGTCTCACTAGCCTCCTGGTCTCTGGAAGACCAGGGACTATGCATTCTCAGTTTTCTGTTGTGTCCCTTCTATCTGACTCAGAGCCTGGCTTCTCATAGTTGCTAAATCCACGTGTGCTAAGTGACAAAGTGAATGTGCTGTTATTGTCACAACTAGAGAAAATAGACTAAATGACTGGGCACATAGTAGGTGCTTGGTGAGTGACATTGGTTACTTTTCAGTGCAGTTTACCCTAGAAATAAACATTTTGTGTCTTCACACTCGATACGCGGCAGAGGATGGGGTGAATTTGGGACAACTGCGATTTGTACTGTCCAAGTCAAGGGGAAAAAAAATGTAGTGTGATAAGCTACTGGCATGAACAACTGGAAGCATGACACACTTTTTTAAAAACTTAAGAAATAAAATACCCACAGTCTAAAAGCAGGAATAATAAATACAAGAAAAAGTTGTATTTTTCAGATTTGCTTGCACCCACACCCCATCCCCCAAAGAGTGCATCTTCTTAAAAAGCTTGTGGTGAAAGTAATTCCCTGCCCAAGTGTTCACACCGACTGTCACTGGCCTCATCCTTCCTTTACACAACTTGGGGATTATTTTAATGGTCCCTTTAATATCAGCCAGTCCAAATAGTCTCTTGTCAAATATTTCTGGGGCCTGTACTTGAAGAAAGAAATGATTTTCTCAAATCTGTGAACAGGACACTTTTTTTTTTAATGTCAAAATAAACCATCTGCTTATACAACTGTTTCTAATTACTTCCCTGCCTAGACTCTCCACCGAGGGGTTTGGCATCAGCACCCCGCCCAGAGCAGCGCCGCTGCCCAAATCCTCCCAGGCAGCTCATCAAGGCAATTGCAACTCCGGCTGGAGCCCCGGACCTGCGAGCTTGGGTGTCCGTGGGTCCGTCTGCCTGGCCATCTGCTGGTGGGACCTCTCCTTCCTGCCGCCTCCCCCAGGGAGCCCCACCTTGCAGAAGTGCGGCTTGCCTGCCGGGAGCAGCCTAGGAGCTCAGCATGTGTTCGTCAGGCTTCAGGAACTTCTTGCTGCTGGCGTACTCCCTTCTCTTTGCTGGGCTGTCAGCTGTTCCTCAAAGCTTCTCGCCATCTCTGAGGTAAGTTTGGTTTGTTATTCTTTAAGACGGACCTGCCCTGCTTATGTGGCAGGGCTCTAACGTGCAGGATGGCTGCTCTAAGCCAAGAGGAGTTAGTAAGCTGGACATCGGATAAGCTGTTTTCAACCTGTTCCTTTTCCTTTCCTTATATCTACCCTGTGTGTTGCCTCATCTCTGTCTTTCGGAAAGACACGATCCTTGAATAAAAATAATTTCCTCCTATGCAAATACAGAGCAGGAAGAACTTCTGCCATAAATTAAAGATAGACTTATGGATACCTGCGTGTTCTCACAGGCTAGCAAGGAGGATTTCTGTTTCCCAACAATACCAATATGAGATCTGTATTCCAATCTGAAAAAGACTTTAGCAATAGCTAAACTCAACTTTTTACAAGTAGAGTTCCTAAAGACTGTTTCATGCAAATTTTAAAAACATTACGTCCCGTGCTGTCATATGGATAACTCTTTCCATATATTCATCTCATCTTTGTCATCAAATAACTGCCTGTCCCCAGTCATCAGACAGCCATGGGGCGTTTTTAAAAGAGAACTGAGAAGTCAGCCTATGTCATACTTCGGATGACTTTGTATTTAATCTAAATGTGCATGTAAGATTCCGTGACATATCACCAAGGGGCAGGGCTGGACCACCTTTGTCCAAGTGGAAGAAGGTTCTATGCTCAGAGGGGCAGGTACCCCCTTGGACATTCTGGGTCGTGGACATTTCTCAGCTGGGTGGTACCTATTTGGTTGGGACTAGACAGCTCTTCCAGGGCGCCCTTGGTGCCGGAGAAATGTGGGCCTCAGGCTTCCTGTCTGTGGGGTTGTCCGTGTCCCTCTGGAGTGGATGTGTGTGTGGGGAGGCGTGGGCTCTGAGCAGAAGGGCCAGTGTCTGTGTCTGGTGTTTGTCCCCTCACGCAGGAGCTGGTCAGGCGCTGCCTGCAGGCTGTCCAGGGCGGAGTCAGAGCGCCGGTGCCGCGCACCTGGGCAGCCCCCGGGGAGTCCTCTGTGCCACGGCCGGGGCAGGTGCGACTGCGGGGTCTGCATCTGCCACGTGACCGAGCCGGGCACTTACTTCGGGCCCCTGTGCGAGTGCCACGAGTGGGTGTGTGAGACCTACGACGGGAGCACCTGTGCAGGTAAGCGGTGGCGCTCTTTCCTTGTGAGATCTGCACTCCCTTCTGGGACTTCTGCCACTTCATAGGGGTGAAGGGTGGGGACACATCCCCTCCAGGTAAACACCAAGTCAGTGATTGCCATCTGCCAAGGGCTTACTTTTGCTGGTTAATTCCGGCATCATGTATGACAATGCTTTTCTCCCCGCTAGAGTCCACATTTAAATGGAAATAATATCTGTAAGATTCATCACTTAATTTTAAATCTCACTTGTCTCTAAGTTTCTTTTTACAGACTAAATTCCCCAACGTCCTCACAAATGGAGTTAGTTTGCTGGGCTCTCCTACTGTCATCAAGAATGTTAATAATAATATTTGTAGATCATAAGTCTGTATTTTATTTTACCTAGGAAACACAGAGGGGATATTATTTTTCTCAATTCCAGGGGGCTATGCTGTTTCTTTGAACTCTCATTTGCCTTCTTGTACTTAGGATATAGTTCACAGGCAGGGGTGCATATCAGAAAACTGGAACAAGGAAAAAAATAAACAGGCACGTATTTACTTAGAGAGTGATTGTTCTTGTATTGTTTTAGCTGCTTGAATTTTTGAGCTGCAGTGAAACTTGGTATTTGTAAGGGTGGAGTGAAAATACATTCATTTTGCCCTCTCCCATTTTAAAGGAATGATTCAGTTTCTAGTATTGAAAAGGGTCAAGGAATTCCTTCATAGGGAACACCCTTTAACATCTTTACCTATTTCCCACAAACGTGTCATTTATTTAAGGCCAAGAGCCTCAATTAGTTCACTGTGAATGACACAGAAACTCTGTTAGTAAAAGCATAACACGATGCATTCCAGTCAGAATTTGTCAAAGTTGTAGGCAAAAAAAAAAGCAGTTTATTTTATCCTCAGCGTAGCTAAGACTAATAATACATCCAACACTAACACAGAGAGATCAAAAATGAGTTGATAGCAAAATGTTTTTTTCTTGGCAACCAAGTCCAGGAGTGCATAATGAGAATACTTAACATACAGGCTGTTTATCAGTGGAAAAAATAATCATAGAAGTAATTTGGAGGGACACAGGTGCTTCTAGGTGGTTTGTTTACCCTGTGAAGGCTGCCATTCAACCTTTTAAAAATATTGAATGACACAACTTGTTATTTAACTTCTTCAGCTTCACAAGCTACAGTATTATTAAAAGTGGCCCCTTGGAATGAAAGCTAAGTTATCACCCTGTATTTTATTACAAATTCAGCTGTTACCTGGTTTCTCAGGTTTTTATTGCCTCTGGCAAGGCCTGCTCAACACCATGGGTTTTGAAAAAATTTCTAGGGCTTTTTCTATTGCTGTTTCATTAGAAAAATAAGAGATGAAATGCAGTCATTAGCTAGTGAAACTGGTGATGAGTGCCATCAGATCAACTTTATCGCTAAAGAACTTCAGCTGGTGTCTTTCTGTAAAATTATTTAGAAGAAATGCTAGGGTATACAATGCTCTTTTTTTCCCCTCATAGAAAGTGATTTCTTATTTACTTGTAAGCGTCTTAGTCACTGCATTCCTTCCTTCCGGATACAAAATGCAGTACTGAGTGAAGCATGATTTTGTTTGGTTATGTGTACCATTTCAACAGAAGGCAAAATGTTTCTCTTTATTGAAAGACTGAGTGAAATGAAATAACTGGGTTCATTTCTCATTCTCACCTTACTGACTGATGTCCATCCAGGCCTACTCTACAGGGTCTCGAGCACAATCTGTCCCTGTGAATGTTCTGACTGTGCTTGTGGGACCCTTGAGGAGATCAGCATATTGGGCTGCCTTGCCAGCTTGCTGACTTATTCTGTGCTTCAAATTTAACTTCTCCATTTTACTTTCAAGAAATGGTCCCAATTTTAAAACTAGTGGGTTTTCTATTTTTATATGCATCTGAGCCATTACCTCTATGATACACTCCTGTAAGAACCTTCCAGAAATAGGATAACTTCTAGTGACCTCTCCAACTTCCAAGAAGAAAACAAAATCCACTCTGGTAGTAATATGGTATAAAGTGATAAATAGTATGGACTTTGGGGGAGAAATCTCCGATTCAAATTCCAGTCCTCTCACTACTTAAGAGTTGCATACCTTTGGGAGGCTGAGGTGAGTGGATTGCCTGAGCAATCCAGCGAGACCTCATCTCTACAATAAAAAAAAAAAAAATCAGCCAGGCGTGGTAGTGCATGCCTGTAATTCCTGCTACTTGGAAGGCTGAGGCGGAAGGATCACCGGAGCCCAGCAGGTCAAGGCTGTGGTGGCCGGGAGTGGCCACTGCACTCCAGTCTGGGCGACAGAGTGAGACTCCAACTCAAAAAAAAAAAAAAAAAAAAAGAGTTGCATAAACTTGGGCAGTTACTTAAGTTCCTGAGCATTGATTTCTTCATCTGTAAAATGGGAATAATAACAGTACTTGGGCTGCAGAATTGTTGTGAGGTTTAGCATATGAAAACACGTAGAACAGTGTCTGACACAAAGTGCTCACTACATATTAGTATATGTGTATGTATATAACATAGTGTCATTATGGTGATGCATACAAGGTGGGCTAGGATGGCTGGCTAGATGAATGGAGACATGATAGATGGATAGAGAGGTAAGCTGGACTTGTATTTGTTGGGCATTTGATGTAGCGAGAGCTATTTACTCTTCATGTAGTCTCAGTCTTTTTATTGATTCAAAGCTCAAAAGGTCAAGTAAGGATAACTATTTTGGCCTAGCCAGAGAGCAGCTGTATTAGATACACTATGCCCTTTTAAAATTAAATCCATTGGGATTGTTATACTGTGAATCATAGAGAGGTACTTATGCTAGTTTGAGCTAGTTGAAAGTGATTAGGCTCACACCATAAAAAGTGTGGCTTTCTTCCAATACCCACTTGTTCACGGCATATGAATCTTCCTCAGATTTTTATAGCATAGAGACCTAGACCAATGATTGTTCCTATGGCTGTGATGGCCTATTAAGGGGTAAACTAATTTTGGTCAAATGAGTTGTTAAGAACAGCAAAATGTTTTATTGCATGAAAACAAACTTTTAGTTGATTTATCCATGGCATTCCTGGGTAACACCATGAACAGTTATGATTACATTTAAGTAAAATGTTGGTTTCCTAGAAGTCTTTTAAAATTGCTTTTGAATTATGATGCTTCAAAGAGTTTCTGTTTTAGTTATTGGAAAGAGCTAATTGGATTCAATATAGTAACACTTGTGAGACAGTGTGTGTTTGCCAGGCTCTCTGCTGTTGAAGAGGTTATAGAGATGAGGAATGCATGAGAGCTCACCGTTGAGGAGGATGGCTGAGAGAAAGACCAATATCTGCTATGCAATGCAGAATGTAATTTTTGTAAATCTCTGTGAAGGTTCCATTGAGTCAGAAATTAAAGACTATGGTTAAAAGTTCTTGAAGAATAGGTAGCATTTGGCATAAGTATTTAAGTGTAAGGAAGTTTTTAATCCAAAAGGCGGACTGTTGGAATTTTGAATGAAGAAAAACTCAGGCATAGGTTTAGGGGCGGTATCACATGTGGGTGTGTTTGGGGAACAGTGGGTGCTACAAGGGCTGGCTTGGCTGGATCTTAGGGCTGTGAGGAAAGTAGAACAAATATGTTGAGAATTACAGTTAGTATGTTGGAGAGAGCTTTGCACCTGAATGAAATGTTTGTGCTCGATTAGACAGCATATATGAGCTGTTATGTATTTCAAATATGAGAGTGATGTGATTCATGAAAAGAAATACAGTTGTCCTTTGATATCTGCAAGGAATTGATTACAGAGAACCTCCTTCACTAGATGTTAAGGGTTCTCAAGTCCCTGATATAAAATGGTGTAGTATTTGCATATAGCTTACGCACAACCTCCCGAATACCTTCAATCTTCTCTAGATTAGTTATAATACCTAGTATAATAAATGCAAACTCTCTCTATATATAGTTGTTATGCTGTTTTTTTACTTGCATTATTTTGTATGCAGAGTGTGCCAAAAATGTTTACACATTTTAAGACAGCAAAAAACCTATTAAAATTGTGATACTCTGGCAAAAACATGGAGCCAACTGTGCCACCCATTAAAACTGGACTGGATTAAAAAAATGTGGTACATCATATACAATACCATAAAGAATAACAAAATTATGAACTTTGCATCAACTTGTATAGATTTAGAGTCTCTAATACTCAGTGATTGATCACAGACACAAATAACTGAGTACTACATGTTCCCACTCATAAGCAGACCCTGAACATTTACCATAATACTATAAGGATTGGCAGCAGCTGGGAACTGCCATGGGGCAAGGGGGTACCTAACATCAATAAGAGTACATGATCTCGAACCACAAGAAGTGAGGACCAAAGGGAGGCCCAAACTTTACCTATATAATGACCACTTGTATACCTAATCCTGAATTGTAACCCACATCTTTAAAATAAAAGAAAATTATAGTACTCAATGTATACTAATAGCAAAAGATGAATACAAGTCACGTTGAACTTCTGCAAGTACGAGAGGTGCTCAAAGTGGTTCCCATCAGTGTAAAAGTTATATAACAAATATAACATCTCTTAAAATGTGTGTGTGTGTGTGTGTGTGTATCACCCCCAGTAAGTTGTATTGTTATTTTTTTTCTAAATATTTTAATCAGTGGATTTGGAACCTGCAGATTTGGAGGGCTGTTTGGTGCCCAAGGACATGTCATATTGAAGTAGAAACTCAGTTTAGATGCTGTTTAAATTATAGTCTATGTGCGGGAGAAGCAATGAGGACAGAATTGTGATGAATTTTAAAGTAGAATCAATATGATTTAGTACTCAAAGATGAGTAAGATGATGGATTGAAAGTGATGCTGAGTTTTTAAGTCTGAGAGACAGGGAATGTGATAGAAGTGATGGAATAAAGAAGAAAGACCCAGATATCAAATCAGTGGCTTAAAGTTCTTATTAAGGAGGAGCATTTAATTGTACCTGAAATTGCTTGTAAAATGGAGAATTATTGCGAGCAAAACAAGAGTCTGGGTTTACTAGCCAACACATATGGGGCTGGACGGGAATCTTGTCTGAATTATTAACTTGGGTTAACTTGTTTGTATTGTTAACCTTGAGCCAGTTATTTGATTTCTTTGAAATTTAGTGTTATCTTCTAGAACAACAAACTATAGATGTGAAGAACCGCATATTCTGCATGATATTGAGAATAATGTTTCCATATGTGTAAATTTATTTAATATTCATATAATTTATACATTTAGTCAGACTATAAGCCACTCTTATAAACATTGGTTTTTACATGAAAGCAATGTAAAGGAATTAAAATTGATGCATCTCTAATATATAAAAATTGGTTAAATGTTTTTCTTGCAGATACCTCTGATTTTTATACTATTAAGTAAAATAGCATGAGAATTATGTGTAATTATTCATGAGGACTGGGCTTTCTGGCTCTTTATAGTCTATTTGAGGACTGTTTAACCTGCTTTTCCCTCACAATTGCGTCTTTCTGAGATTGTTGAACAGTTTCCCTCCAAGGTTACTTGTGCAATCACTTGAGCTTTTCTCCCTTGGTCATTTTCTATTTTCCATTTTCTCTTCCTTCCTTCAAGTCTTCATCTGTATTACTTGCTTACCCCTTACCTTTGTCTGACCCACCTTAGATTTACCACCCCCTCCATTAAGAAAATAAATTCCCTTGCCTGGGCTCAGTGTCTCGGCCTGTAATCCCAGCGCTTTGGGAGGCCGAGGTGAGAGGATTGCCTGAGCCAGGGGATTTGAGACTAGCCTGGGCAACTTGGTGAGTTCTTGTCTCTACAATAAATCACAAAAACTAGCCGGGCATTGTGGCATGAGTCTGTATTTCCAGCTCCCTGGAAGGCTGAGGCGGAAGGATCGCCGGAGTCCAGCAGGTGGAGGCTGCGGTGGCAGGGAGCATGCCCCTGCACTCCAGTAGGGGCGACAGAGTGAGCTTCCAACATAAAAAACAAAACAAAACAAAACAAAACAAAAACCCAGTGTATCTGAGTCAGGGGCGCCAAGCACGTGAGATCATTATCTGCTCTTTAACCGCCTTCACCAGTAAATGAATTATTGACCAGGCAGACTCTTGTTTTCATGATGTCTCCTTTGATGTGTTTTCACTGTTGTCTGAACTTGTACTCCCTTGTAGTTTTGGAGAACACATTTAGGAGTTCTCCATCAGCTCACCCAATTCGTGGGGGCCATTTTCAGAAGGAGCTTTCCTCTCTTACATTTGTCCATTTGGGATAAATGCATTGTGTCTTATCCAAAGTGACACATAAAAGTTAAAGGTTTTCTTTGCCAGGTAAAGTTCCAGGCAGGTACACCATTTTTTTCTGCTTTATTTGGACACTGCTGTACAACTTCACCTTAGAGACTGACATAGCTTGGCCTCGGACCGAGTCATCCCCGCACCTTGATGATCTAGAAGAACATATTTATAACATTATGGTGTTTTGATCAAATATATAAATGTGGCAAGTTCAGCAGTTATTTTTTATGCAAAATTTCCTCAGAAAAAGAGGGGGAACATATGGGAACAAATTTATTTGTGTGACAAGTTTTAAATTTGCAAAGTATAAACCTCCTCCACAGGGTTCTCAAAAGTCTTCAAGCTATTTTGGGACATGGTGCTAAAACTGACATCTCATGTTCTCAGTATCATAAAACTTCCAAGAGCTGCTCAGCTGTGCCTCAGAGTGTTACGTCTGACCTTGTGACTCGCACTGCTCATGACCTTGAGGTGGGTGATCAATGCTCCAGGAGCAGAGAGGCCCAGGGTAGGTCTTTGTCTGGGGGAGTTCCCTGTCAAAAGAGTTACAAAGCAAGACAAGACAATTTCCTGAGCCCCATATCCTGCCCTTATATTATTATTTCTATTGCTGCTATGACAGATAACCACGACCCTTGTGGGTTCAACAATTCAGATGTCTTTTCTGATAGTTCTGTGGGTCTTACGGTAGGACTGCCAGGGCAAAGGTGCTGGTAGGTTCTATTTTTTTTCTGGAAGTGCTAGGAAAGAATATGTTTCCTGGATATTTGGTGTTGAGAGAATTTAGTTTCATGTGGTTGTAGGACCGAGGTCCTCATTTTCTCACAGGCTCTCAGCAGAGGATTTCTCCTCTCTTCTACAAGCTTTTCTTGGGTCCTTTCGTGTATCTCCCAACCCCTCCATCTCAGAACTAGCAACAGGGTCTTAACATTTTCCCATACTGACATCTCTCTGACCTTCTTCCATCGTCACATCCCTTCTCACCACAGTCTGGAAAGGTCCTCCACTTGTAAGGACTCTTGTTTCCCAGATTGGACTCACCCAGATAATCCAGGATAATCTCCACTCTCAAGATTTATAGCCTTAATCACATTGGTAAAGTCCCTTTGCCCTGTAAGGTAACATATTTACAGGCTTCCAGAACAGGAGTGTGGACATATTTGGGAGACTGTAGACTTCCCAGCATTGTCACCTTCCTATAAAGTGCAGGGGAATTCCACTCATGTGAATGGCAAGGGACAGAGGGTACAACTTCATGAATACCTGGCTATACTAATGCTCCATCCAGATGCAAGTTCTGAGTCTTTTTCTGCTTTCCAAAGACTATCTACATGATCGAATTCCTCTGGTCTCAGTCTTTTCCATACCATTCCTGATGAGGAACATCAGGTTTGTGGTCTAAATCATAAAGAGGGACTGACAGCCCAAGAGTTGCCTGGGTTCAATGCCTAATGTCACTTGCCAACTGTGGAGCTATGGGCAAGTTATTCAAATGGTTACAACTTCTGTTTCCTGATCTGGGAAAAGAGGTCACTAATAGTGCCAGATGGGGTAATAAACAGAGCCAACCACATGCGTGATTAGTAAATCACTGGAGTTATTATTACTTTTGCTAGATACCCCTCGCGTACTTTAGCTTAATTCCTGGTCCTAAGGTATTTACTTTCAAAAGAGCAATTTTCCTTCCACGTTATAGCTTCCTCTGGGACTAATTCCAGGTCTGGCATTTCCTCCTTTGATGTCAATGAGTGTTGGGAAATTACTCTGTCTTAGAAAATGTGTCTGTTCCACAGTGCTGGGGCTGGGTGAACCTTCAGCCTGCCCAGGGTGAGGGGACCGACATCTCACTGCATCATGCTCCCACTCACTGGACGTCTACATTTCTCACCTTTGTGTGTGTCTTTGTCTCAGATCCTGCCTTTTGTGTTCTCATCCCTGCAATCATCCCCCTGGTTTATACCATCATAATTGATAAGATGGAATGTTCCAGAACCTTACCCTCAAAACTATAATTAGTCCGTATATTTGGAATTTGCATTCTTTTTCTCTACTGGAAACACTTAGATATCTGCAAACTCCCAGTGTTTACACTCAGTGCATTTCTGCTTAAGACTCTTTTTTGTTTTTTTTTTTTTTTGAGTTGGAGTCTCACTCTGTTACCCAGACTGGAGTGCAGTGGCCGCTCCCGGCCACCGCAGCCTCGACCTGCTGGGCTCCGGCGATCCTACCGCCTCAGCCTTCCGAGTAGTCGGAATTACAGGCATGCGCTACCACACCTGGCTGATTTTTTGACTAATTGTAGAGATAGGTCTCGCTGCCCAGGCGGGTCTCGAACCTGCGGGCTCAGGCAATCCACTCACCTCAGCCTCCCAAAGGCGCGGGATTACAGGCTGAGACTCTTAACTTCCAACAAGATGTTTGTGTTTCTAGGCTGTTCCTTTATCTCCACCAAAGTATTGATCCCAAGTAGGCTGATACCACAAATTGCTTCTTCAAGTACAAAATGCAGAAAGTAACACAATACAAAACAAAATCAAAATAACTTTCACAGAGTTTTCCAGTATGTAGTAAACATTACTGAATGGAGCTGTTGAGGTTGGATTGTGTAATCACAAGAATGCAAACAGCTTAAAATTGAATAGTAATCATTTTTGTTCTTAAAACTCCAGTGGATTTTTCATGTGCTTGAGCCATTACCTCTTTCTCCTCTTTAAACTCTTCTTTTTGTCACATTTCCTTGCTTTTATGTCATTCTTTTCAAATTCTGTTCATTTTTTGCAGGGAATTTAATTATTTCTGTCACCTTGTTTCTTGTCCTTCCATGAGTTTTGAAGTTTTGGTTTCCACCCCAATTGTGGGTACACTCAGGTATTAAGAATACAGCACACATATATTTATATGTGTGTGTATTCGTATTTGTATTTTAACAAGACTTGAGACAGTTCTCTTTAATATACAGATATTCTGATTGCCTAGACAAGTATAACCCTTTCACAAACACATATTTATATATGTTTATAGGTATACATACATATTTGCTACCTTAATTTCATATACATATACCATACATGTGTAAATGTGTGTGCAAATATACCTGTGTGTGTGTGATTGTAAATGTTGTACTCAGAGACACACATCTCAGAGACACACATGCATGGCCCCTCTTCTGGTAGATTTCTAGCTGCAGAAGGGAGTCAAGTCCACTTTCATATCTCTGTAATGCTGACATTACATGTGTCAACCTGCTACAAATCAGTGTCTCACTGGGGAATACTTCTGTGATTCTCCCTTCAATAACTATTATGAAGACAATGAGATATTGTTTGGGTGACTTCTAATTTGATTGTCTTTTTTCACTGTTTAGTCAATTAAATGTTTTTACACTGCTTAAGTCACAATTAGATCACAATGGATATTTGATAAATAACTTTTCTTGTTATAATACTAAAACTTGTAATACACAAAGATTATTATAATTATTGATATTAATAAAATATTCTAATGAATAATAATGCTATTCTTATCACTAATATATTTTTGTGCCACATACATTTTGTGGAGAATTTGGGAACTTCTCAAAATCCCATATTGCATGCTGAATTCCTAAGTCTAGGGTTCAAGGCAAAAATTATCTCAGGATTTTCTTATAGCTAGCCTCTGGAAGACATGGTCTTTAAAATATGAAACTAATGATATATTTTCTACATCTTTCAGACTATAATACTTTTTTGTTTTGTATTTAATAATAAATTCTATTTTTTATTACAGAGATGTTATTCTTTGCTAGAGTCCTCTGAATCTTCTAGTCATATCTCAACAGGAAGAAAAATGAAAATAATAAAATAATGAGATAAATCAATTTTAGAGCTGTTTGGATATAAGCTCCAGTAAGTTAAGAAGCTTGCATCAACAGAAAGATAAACTGGATTAGGAAATTGAAGAAATAGACTCTGTTGCATACTTTTCCACTTATCTATTCTGTGTTCTTGACAAATAACACAAATATCCGCCAGAGTCTATAGTCACCCTTTTGTATATGTTATAATACATATTCTTCTGACTCTTTCAAAGGAAAAATATGACAGTAAGGACCCCTACAATAAGTGATTGGAACTTTGCAGGGGCTCAGTAAATATTGTTCAGTGGATACCTGAGAGTCATCTTTACTTAAATTACTGTTAGGTCTATGGCATAAATATCTGTGTAAAGCCATCTGAACAAGTTACTAATTGAGGATGGTGGAAACAGTGTAGAGGGTAGAGGATAAAAGACACTCATAATTGTAAGAACCAAAGTAATACTGCTACTGGCAAACGGTTGACAAGCAAACCAAAACAATAATAATGTGGAGTCAGTGAGAGGCCTAGGTGAGTGGACAGCCTGAGACCACATGTTCGAGACCAGCCCGGGCAACTCGGCAAGATTTTGTCTCTACAATAAATAAAAAATTAGCCAGGTGTGGCAGCACACGCCTATAGTTATGGCTACTTGGAAGGCTGAGGCGGAAGGTTTGTTGGGGTGGCCGTGAACATGCCACTGCACTCCAGCCTGGGTGATGAAATGAAACTCCAACTCAAAAAAAAAAAAAATGTGGAGTCAGAAAGGCTAAGAAAACTTGGAGGAGATGACATTCTCTTAGTCATTCAAGCAAACCCTGGCCAACTTTGACTCATTCTTTTCATTAACTCTCATATTCTGCTAGTACTGCTAATGTTTTTATTAAATTTTCTGCTTAGTTCAGTACTCTTGCTATTCCCATAGCCCAGCCTTCATTTCCCTTGATTAGGAGCAATATTTAAGTTCTTTTCATACTTAGGGTTCCAAGCTGTCTTTCCTGCTGTTGGTCCTGCATACCATTGCTGAGTTAGACAACATGAATAATATTTTGTTGACGATTTTACAAACGTCCTTCAAAGATTGCTCCGACCATTTATGCTGGCCACTTATTCTATATCCCTTCTTTGATTCACTTCATAGTCATGTACTGAAGGTACACACGCAGTATCAAAACTGCAGATTAAAATCTACTTGGTCATTAAAATCTTCTAGAAACTTGTTCCCCTTGTTAATGTGATGCATGCCCTGTTTCTGATCTCTCACCCTACATGCTTACATGCTCCCTCCTCTCTGGTTTAATATTGATATCCCTGTCGCTTAATATAGTCTACACCACACAAATTATCACTCTGTTTCATTTGTTTCTTGTGTTCACATATATGCTGGACACTCTTTGAATATAACATATTTTTCTGGAGATTTTAAATATATTTAGCACCAAAAAATTTAAAGTATTTAGCACAGGGCTAAATAAAGAGTAAGGAGTCATCGCTACTGAAACTTCACAAACGTGGATTTGAATTACTGCCAAGTGTCCTTTTATGCCAGCCTGAAGGATTTCCTTTAGTATTTGTTGCAGGGCAAGTATTTTAGTCCACTCAGGCTGTTATAACAAAATTTCTTAGACGAGTAATTTAGAAACAACAGAAATTTGTTGCTCACACTTCTGGAACCTGGAAAGTCCAGAATCAAGGCACTAGCAGATTCAGTATCTGGTGAAAGCTCTCTCTCTGCTTCAACGATGGCACCTTGTACTGTGTCCTCACATAATGGAAATGGCAAACAGGTTCCCATAGCTTCTGTAATATGGGCACTAATCCCATTCATGAAGGTGGAGCCCCCATGAACTAATCACTTCTTATGGGCCTTACCTGTTAATTCTATCACACTGGCTATTAGGTTCCAACATATGTTCCAATATTCAGACCATGGCAATTGGTCTTCTGCCTCATCTTGGCAAAGGGGAACCTCCAATAAGTTGGGTTGGAAGGTCTGAAGTCTTTGTCCTTTGAGAAATTCAGCTTCCAAGCCAGTCTGGGATTCAAGGGCAAGTCACATATAAAAGGATGGAGAAACTTAGCACCACTGGGATTGAGAGTACCAAGGGAATTTACTGGACCATTTTTAGGCCTCTGTACAGTTAAATTCTCAAGCTATTTTCCATTAACTCTTAAATTGATAAAGAGAGAGAACTGCAAGAAGGTTGCAAATCTCATTTTCTTTGGAAAAAGAGTACTTTGTCTTTCCAAGAATCACATTTCCTGGCAAATAAGAAACTATATTTTGTAATAGAACTCATTCTACTGCTTACTTAAGGCTGGGTAGAAGAATGATGACCTTATACAGGGAAAAGAAAAAATAAGACCTTTATAAACGTGCTGACTAACTTGACCTTGTACCACCCCACTCTTAACTTATATAGCAAAATAAGTTCCTATGCCAAGAGCCCTATTGTTGTAATTGTTTATACGTAGTCACTAGTTCAAACACGAAATTATTCCAAGTGAATAGTTACCCACTCTAGTTTCCTGTTCTGTTATTTTATCTGGAAACTGCCTAAGGAAAGGCAGACTTAAAAAAAAATTTTTTTTAAAGGGGTCAATGAGTTTTGGTATTGCTTGAAAACTTCTCTTAGGGCCAGGCATTAGCTGCAAATTTGTGACTTAGTCAATGGGGGAGAGTAAGGAGCCAAAATCAGAACATGAAAATATGATAAATGTATTTCCTAACTGATCATTATTGTTCTTGCAAAGCCATCATTTTCTACTGTGCAAAATGGTTAGACAAAACGAGCTATTTTTCTAAATAAAATGACTGGGCTGTGTAAGCCTTTTCCTCTCTAAAATACAAAAGACAAGTTATAGACTATTTTCTTTTCTTTCTTGATCAACACTATTAGTTATACGAGCTCCAAGAGCAGTCTTGACGTAGAAATCATTCATTTGTTTCAAGAAAAAATAGTTGATTTGTTAACTATGTACTGGATAGAGTTTTCTCAATTGCCTCTTTAGATGGATTTGAACCTTGATGTTAATGCTGCATTAGTAACACAAAAGATTAATGGGAAACTATCTACTTATGTTCGAGAATGCTTTGCTGGAAAATACTTTAATGCATATGAATCCACTCAAGTTTTATACTAACTTTAAAGAGACAGTCAAAATAATTATTCTCCAAGTATTGTACTGAGAACCCCAAGAAGACATCTCCTCCAACCACACTTAACTGAATCAATACAAGACTTTTCTTCAAGCATATTAAAGTTGTCCTAAAATCACATATTTGGGGAAATATTTTTATGAATTTTGAAGTATTGAAAGGAAAACATAATTTTCAGAAACTTAATTTTTACATTTAAAAAGATAACTTTCATTGATTTTTTTCTTGATAAAACAGATTTTGATTCTCATTTTTGTCGTATGTTATAGAGTACATATTAAAAACTCAAGTACTGGGAAAGTATGGGGCAAAATGACCCCTTATGCATTTAATGTTAAAGGAAATCTGGGTAACAGAACTCAATGGAACAAAATTACTTCTCATAACAAGAAAGAGCATTTTCTTAACTGTAATTGAAGTTCATAGAGAGATTGTATCTAGCATCTACTGTTATCCAAATAAGAAGGATCCTCCTGAGTCGACAATTGAAGAAACTTCTCCATAACCAACAATTTTCTTGTCTATAAAAGTGAAAGAAAAGGTAGGTAGGGTGATTGTACATATCTGTCATTTTTAGGGACATTACCTTAAGTTATTCTGTGTATTACATATTTTGGCCATCATGAATAAGTCACATTAGATATCCCATTTTGCTCTTATAAAATTAAAAAAATTATAAAATGCACTTCAGATATTCAAGCACATACCATTTAAAATATAGGTATAGACATTTTGAGATCAAAGCAATGTGAACCAATGGCAGTGCAGAGTGAGAGAAGGAAGGTGTCTGTAGAATATGGGACAGTTTTGATTGGCTTATCTCATAGGTTTTTTTTTTTAATGCCTTGGGGATGGGTGTGTGGATCTTTGGGTCATGATATGAAGGCTTATCAGGACATACTAACTGTCCAGGATTTTAAAAATTCTACTCTTTCTATATTTTAAATATTCCTTATAATACACCAGGTGTCAAATTCTAAGACTTATGAGTAGCAGTGACCTGATCTGCTATTAATATAATCTTTATTGAATTTAGAAATATTTCCCTTGGGAAGGTTAAGTGGGCAGGCCTGGGTAGGATAGAAATGCAGACTGCTCTTTAAAATGCTTGGGAATTGGAATTACAAAACAAAAGCTTTTTGTCTTTTCTTCACTTTTGCTGCCTACTGTGTGATCTTGTACACATCACTTAATTTCTCTGAGCCTTGGTTAAGTTTTTATTAAACATTGCTAAAAGGATGTCCAGAGAAGGATAGGGCCGTCTTATGATCAGACTCAGCCTCGTAGCTGGAAGACTTGAGGCGTCAGAAGGCTGAAGAAGCTGAATCCTGGGACTGCCGGTTTGGTAAAGAGGTGGAAAGAGTTTGCTTTCCTATGAATGACCACTAAAGAGAAAAATATTTTACTTCCAGCTTACCTAGAAAGTTCTACTTGTTCAACGAGGATTTAAAGAACTTTCACTTCCATAAATAATTATTTAGTGAGGGCCCAATGCCTGCAAGGGATTGTAACATAGTAATACTGAATATTGCTAATCTATAAAGTAGACTTGCTGTTTATCTGTAATTCCTTGACTATCTACACATAGTCTTTTAAACTAAATGAAATGATGATATTTATGTGCATCTCAAAATTTACCCCTTGCGCGTGTGGTTATCAAAAACCATGGTAGTTACTGATGCCGTCTGTATGAAATAGTCATCTTGGTAACCTAGCAAAAGAGTCATAAGTCTGAGGAACAACTAAATAAATAAATAAACATTTACATATCTGTGGGGGTATTTGGAGAGAATAGCATTAGTCTAGAAAACAAATCTCTTTTCTACTAGAGCTATTAATACATTCTATGGGTTAACTAAGATTTATATAACTATAATAATATATCACATAAACATATGTATTGGAAATAAGGTAATGATAATACAGCTAACATTTATTTAGGATTTGCTATATGCTTCTTGTGCTGTGTTGAATTTTATTTAGAAGGGCATTTTGTCATTCCAAAGATAAAGGCATGAACCCGAGAAAGATGAAATCAAATGTTTAAGGTCCCATATTGTCTGGCATCAAAATAGTACAATCAGTCACTCTGTTATTGTTTTGCCATTTAGAATAGTCCCACCGGCTAACAGGTGCCCAAGAAATATAAATCCCCTTTCTGTAATTTTGAATTACTATCTGCAGTATTAATGCACAATAATTTTAGTGTCATTTTCATATGTGTGAAAGGCAGAATAGTGAGAAGATGGAAAGAGAAATACTATCTGGGTTCAAAAATTGGCTCTGCCCATTATGAACTGTCTGATTTGAAGAAGTTAATTACCTTCCCTATTTCCTCATCTTATAGTGTTATTGTGCGTATAAAGACCCAGAAAACTCCCTATAGCAGGTATTAAGTACTCAATAGCAGCTACTCTTATTACTGTTATCAATAGTATTATCGAGTATTCTCAGATCACTTTGATTATATTATACACTTATATTCCTTAAGGGCAGGAATACTATCTTATTTTCTACTATACTATCTCTTAGATCTTTATTGTTACTGCTGCAAGAATGTTGCATTACAGACTCCTACAAAATTCCGTGACTTAAAAAAAGCAAAACAAATATGTATTTCTCACTCTTTGATGTACAGTTGACCTCTAACTCAGCTGGATTCTAGGTGCAGGCTGCTCTCAAGTCTGCTGCCCATTATTCTTACACTAACCAGGGCATGTTTTTATCATGGGGGAATCATGGAGCACTAGAGAGTGAGAGGAAATACATGAGGTCTCTCAAAGCTTTGACTCAAAAACAGTATCCTGTGCTTTATAACCACGTATCAGTGGGCAAAAGGAATCACAGGGCCAATTCAGATACTGTGCTTTGCCTGGTGCCATGGAGGGAATGGAGGGCTGCCAGCAATAATTCCATCAGTCATAGGATTTAGCGTAGATATTCAATACCAGCAAAATCAATTTATTGATGCAATCATAAATATCTAAGTGATATTTAAATTTTTTTTGGAAACAGATATGCTTCATTTTAAAGTGTAGCCATATTCATTAATTACATAGTCAATTTTATTGGAATCTTAAGAATTCTTGTGAAGGAGCAAGAAGAATTTTAAAAAGCGAAAAATATATGAAGCTAATATATGAAGGAATTCATAGCAATCTCATTAAAACTAATTCTTTAAACATAGACTTAATATCCTGTGAGTCCAAGAACACTGCAGTCAAATATACACAATGTGTCATCTGATGGCACCTTCCAAATGATCTTAGTGTAAACACATGTTGAAAATTCCAGTAGATATAAAAGCCAAACTATTGGGACATGTCATGAGACAGGTTCAATAGTTATCTGTTGTCATGTGCACATTCAAGTATGTCATTTATCTATTTTTGTAAAGTTATTCTCTTTACGTTTCATTCTTTTTCTACCTTAAAATAATATTTTGTATAGCACGATGTGTTTATTTCCTTGAATAAGCTATTTTTAGAATTTCTTGAGAACTTCAAAAAAACATTGGAATTGGTTAACATATTACTTATTCGGATTTCGTTTTTGGGGGATTAAATAATATAATTCAAGTTAGTTAAGAAGAAAGAAAAATGTAAGCAGTTTTAAATTGTATTAGCAATTACACAACCATTGGTTGGCCAGTCAACTATTGTCAAGTAACTGACAACACTCTTGTACAATTCATTAATTTAATACAGAATACAATTTCCTGTTTCTAAAGAGGAACTGTAAGTCCCTTAAGAACTATTTTTTCTATACAACTTAATTAATTTTACAATTTAAAATATAGTTGGATTTGAAGTCCACATTTGTGTAAATATTTTTGACAAACATTTGTTTGTACTTAATAGAAAGGTCATTCTTATAAAATCGACTCTGCTTTTTTATATACAGAACCAAGGATTTATATATACATATAAAATAAGGAGTGTACATATTTATATTGTGTAACTATTTGTATTGTTTGTTCAATCAACAGCTATTTAATATACAACTCTGATGGACAATACACTGTATTGTTAGCTATAGGGGTTATAAAGATTAAAATCATGATTCCTGTCCTGGAGACAGGTTTATGATATAGTATAATGCAGTATTAAAGAGGTATAAAGCGCTTTGTGTATGAGAAGTAGAAGCGTTTAAAGCTGAGGATGTTATTAACTGATGGGTATGGGATGAATGGCGTTGGAGCTAGAAGGAGAAAATAACCAAAATTTAAGGCAGGGCATCATGGACATTAGTCTTGCTTGCTAGGTCAATGCATCATTTCAGAGGTGTCACTGGAGAGAAGTCTGCAGACATAAGTGGGAGGAGCTCATATGGAGCCTTTCAATGCCAGGAAAAAAGAAGAGAGAGACAAAAGAAAAGGAAAGAAAGAAACAAAACATGGTGGACTCCTTTGGCAGGCAATGTGAACAGAGAATTGGGGTTTCCAGATGAAAACTTCTGGGGCAATGCTCTTGGGATAAATGGGGGGAAAGCTTTCAAAGGGAGAGAACAAGGAGAAAGCTAGTATTTAGCTATTTAAATAGCCAGTGGTGAAAACTCATAATATTATGAATTCTGTGGGTGACCATAGAAAGAAAAGGGGGAAAAAATGCTAGGCACATTGTGTTTGATGGAACTGACAGGGATTGGAGATTGAGTTGGGAGGCAGAGGCAAGGTTGTGGTTTAGTAAATGTAAACTGTTATGACCATTCTGGTCCTCAGATATTGTAAGTTCTGCAATTCCTTCCCTTTAATCCATCCTAGGGACAGCTGGGTCTCTTTATGGTTTGAAATTAAAGAGCTGAATCCCTGAATATCTGGGGGGAACCACTGCCCTGCTCCAGTGCTAAGTACTGATAACTTTTCATCATCCCTGGTAAAATTTCTTCTTTTTTATTTACCTATTTATTATCTTTCTCTTTTTCCATACTTCTGTTTTGTTTTTGAGCTATATATACTTCTATTTTTCCTCTTTTATTTGCAGTTGACATGTAATAATAACTGTATGTATTCATGAAATACAGAGTGATATTTAAATACTTGTATGTAGTGTATATTGATCAAATCAGGGAGATTAGCATATCCACCACTTCAAACAGTTATTATACCTGGGGGAGTGGAGGGAAATATGGTGGAGCCAGAAATAGGAAATTGAGAAGGCAGTACTTTTGGAGACAAAGGAATGAGAAGCAGTTATTAATGAAATATGAGACTAAATGGAAAGTGGTAAATATGAATACATCTATTTCCACAGTTTGCCAAATTATTACATAATGAGCTCTTGCATTGGTAACCGGGAAGACTTGGAAAATGTATGACTCTTGAGTGTAACACATTTTCTTTAAAATAATGCATCCAGGCATCTTTCTAGTTATTTAAATTAGTGTTTTTATTTGTGGGTGTCTAGGGCACTTTGACCCTTTAGATGTAGGCTAAGCATTTCTCATTAGAAAGATGAATGAGAAATGAAATTATAGATTGCATGTTAAAAAACATTAGTTGTAGCCGGGCTCAGTGGCTCAGCCTGCAATCCCACGCCTTTGGGAGGCTGAAGTGAGTGGATTGCCTGAGCCCGCGGGTTCGAGACCCGCCTGGGCAGCGAGACCTCATCTCTATAATAAATCAAAAAATCAGCCGGGCGTGGTAGCGCATGCCTGTAATTCCGGCTACTCAGAAGGCTGAGGCGGAAGGATCACCGGAGCCCAGCAGGCGAGGCTGCAGTGGCCAGGAGCGGCCACTGCACTCCAGTCTGGGCGAGCAAATGAGACTCCAACTCAAAAACAAAACAAAACAAACAAACAAGCAAAATATTAGTTGTAACTCTTGAATTTAGTGTTATTTTTGGTATATCCAAAGTAAAATAAGATCCATCTGCCTTGTTATTATGTAAAAACAACTTCTTTTAAAATTTACCAATAATAAAATTTCTTATGAAAAAATACCAGAAACCTATTTTTTTTAAAAAGAAATAATAAGTATTAAACAGTTTCTCTATGTACCTCCAATATTGGATTACAGGATGTTATGAAATTTAATTATAGCATAGTATGATGTAAAAAAAGCTAAACATATTTTGAAATTGATGTGTTGTGTAATATTTTCCTCATAACTTTTCTCCTATGATTTTAAATATATAAGCACTAAATAAAGCAGAGTCCCTTAGACTCATTTTGAGAGCAGGTGTTTTTCGGATACTCATAGATGTATCAGGTAGGATACTTTGTTCGGAGTCCATAGAATAGAAAACCAGTTTCTGTCCCAAATTCACTGAATCAGAAACTGTGCGTTAAAAAGACGCTCCATGTCGGTCTGATGCATAAGGTTTGAAAAACACTGCTCTATGACTAAATCTATCTGAATTAGTCTGATTTGCATTGCCATAAAGAAATATGTGAGCCTGAGTATTTTATAAAGAGATTTACGTTAGCATGGTGCAGCTGTCTGCTGGGATTCTGGTGAGAACTTCGGAAGCTTACAATCATGGTGGAAGGTGGAGAGGAAACAGGGGTATCCCATGGAGAGAGCAGAAGCAAGAGGGGAAGGAGGTGCCAGGCTCTTTTAAACAACCAGCTCTTGTGTGAACTAATAGAGCTACAGCAAGAATTCTTTCACTACCTCCAGAATAGCATGAAGTCATTCAAGAGAGACCTGCCCCCATGATCCAGTCACCTCCCACTAGGCCTCACTTCCAACGTTGAGGAGCACATTTCAATAAGCGATTTGGAAAGGGCAGGCATCCAAACTATATCACTATCTTTGAGTTCAGAAGAACTTAGGGCTGAAAGGATACCCCCAGGATCTAAGTGTGGGCCCTGTTAAATCCTAGGATAGTTCCATTTCCAGGGTTCACATGGTAGCTAATGACAGTGTTATATACCTATCATCACAGCACCCTTTCCAGTGGGCAGATAAATTATCTCACTTGAAATTGAGTCTTGAGGTCCCTGCGTTGCCTGACTCAGAGAGAATCTCTATCCCTGAAGCCAATCACAATGCTGAGTAAGTGGGATGTTCCAACTGGTTTAGCATAGTCTTACCACCCATCTGTAGACTCCAGGGTTCTGATCAACTTCGTATTGAGGCATGGCCACAAGAAGAGCAAGAGAACAGCAACAGTGAATGTTCATGGCAACGTGTCACAGACTTGAAAATTCTTGTTCCAGGAGGGAATCTCAGGCCAACATTTGTCTAATTGAGGCTATTAAAGAAAACAAAGTATTTCAAAGATGCTCTAGAAGTCACTCACTTGGCAGGAGAATTTTTAAAATGTCTGCTTTGGCTGGGCGTAGCAGCTCAGCATCTAATCCCAGCCCTTGGGGAGGCCAAAGCTAGTGGATTGCCTGAGCCCAGGGGTTCGAGACCAGCCTGAGCAACTTAGTGAGACTTTGTCTCTACAATAATCACACACACACACAAAATTAGCCGGGTATGATGGCATGTGTCTGTAGTTCCAGCTACTTGGAAGGCTGAGGCAGAAAGATTGCCTATGCCCAACAGGTCGAGGCTGCGGTGGCCATGAGTGTGCCACTACACTCCAGCTAGGGCGAAAGAGTGAGACGCCAGCTCAAAAAAAAAAGTCCATTTTCACACAAATGCATACTTCCATGTGACACCTTCCTGTGAACCTATAGAGAAATTTTGGTTTTGTAATTTTGATGATAATATTAATACTGAGCTATTTGGGGCAAGTGAGGAGGAAAGCCTTATCACTTAAAAATGATACAGTAAACTTTATTTGCATATTTTTTATTTATCTTTTTTCTTTTCTTGATGTGAGATTTTTCTTCATTTTCATCTTATTTTATTGCATATTTTTGAAATCTAATCTTCCTATTATTACATTTCTTTAAGTGGATTTACTTAAATAACCTAGATAATTAAAGGCTTTGTCATCATTAAGATATTTAAAGGATCAATTATCTTTTAAAAAATGAGTTAAACTTAAATCAGAAATCCTCTGTTCCACACAGCATGGCCGAGAATATAACAGAAATTCTTGTGTGGGAAAACAGTAGTACAAAGTTTGGGTTCTAATGAGCTCCATTGTGACTGCTTTTTTTTTTTTTTGTAAATGATATATTTGTTTTGTTTTTTTTTTCCTCTTGCTTTTTTGTTTAACTAGTTATACATTACTTGTTGCATGTACTTTGAGAAACATTACCAAAAAAACAAAAAGAATTTGGGAAACTTCTAAAAACAACATTTTAGCTAATTTTATTCTAGCATGTTTCTAAACTTTAAGTTTTCTCATGGGCTCAAATATATAGATAAAAATTCATCAATACACAAATCTTACTTCTCTAATATCCCAGAAAATGTAAATAAAATTACAAAATACCTAAAGCTGAATGACAACGATCTCTGGTTTCAAATAGTCCCTGCTGTGAACTTAGTTTTATTTATCCCATCAGGGATGATGTATATTTATTCTAATTGAAGAATCATGGCTTATATAATTCTTGAGAATTCTCAGCCATGTTTTCTATTCCAACATTGCCAATAGACCCAAGTCGAATTTCTAGATAAAATAATAACATCTAATATGAAAAAGATATTGTATGGGATTAACAACAGATTCACATCATAGAAGAAAAAATAATGAATTTGAAGATAGAGCATTAGAAACTATTCAGATAAAAAACAAGAAAAAAATTGTATCTGTATAAACATAAGGGGTACAAGTGCAGTTTTGTTTCATGGATATTTTGTGTCGTGGTAAAATCTGGGCTTTTAGTGTAAACATCACCTAACGCTATTCAGAAAAACAATTTTTAAAAAAATGAGTGCAGTATCAGTTAGTTGTGAAACAATTTTAAATGATCTAATAGTTGTATAATTTAGTTTGTGAAAGAGGAGAGGAACAGATAAAATATTTGGAGAAATAATGGCTGAAAATATTTCAAATTTGATGAAAACTATATACCCACAAGCACAAGATGCTTAATAAACCAGAACTACAAGCAATAAATCTGAAGAAACTACATGAAGGCACATCATAATTAAATTGCTCAAGGCCAGTGATAAAAATTTAGAGAATCTTAAGACACATCTAGAGAAAAAACTGTATATTATATACAGAGGAACAAAAATAAAGATGATAGCAGATTTCTCTTAGAAGATAGAGAAGACTCATCTTTAAAGTGCTGAAGAAAAATAATGTAAACCTAGGAGTCTAAACTCAGTGAAATGTTTTTGAAAAGCAAATGTGAAATGAAGACTTTTTCAGACTTACAAAAGCTAAAAGAATCATCACCAGTCAACGTGTACTAGAAGGAATGTTAGAGGAAGTTCTTCAGGCATAAGAAAAATCATGGCAAGTGGAAACATGAATCTACCCAAAGGAAAGAAAAGAACTAGAAATGTTAACTACATGGCTGTATATACAATTTTTCTTTTATTCACATCTTTTTAAAAAAGAAGTTCAGATGGAAAGAGTGGGACTACAAAAAAATGACAAGAAATATTGGAGACAAAAAAAGGAGAGTAGGTTACTTGGAGAACCTATTTGAAAAAAAAAAAATAATAACCGGGTATGGTGGTGCATGTCTGTACCACTTCCCTGTACTGTAGGGAAAAAATAAACAAAAAGAAACAAAAGACTAATTGAGAAATGGACAAAAATGGTAAACAGTGCAAATCTGTAACATGGGTTTCATGTTTTAAAAGTCTAGACTTCGTGTAGATTTGATACTTTGCGCAGATTTGAAACTTTGTGATGTTATTTAAATGTCATGTTTAGTGTGGTAAATAATGGTAATTTTAATCATTAATGCTAATTGCTATTCTCTGTGACTATATTGCTATTCATTTATTCAGTCAATGCATGTTTGTTTAGCATTGTAAAAGATGTAGCACACATTCAGTAGTCCATATTTTACTTGGTTTAATTTTACAAACCCCAAAATGACTATGTAGATATTAAACGTCAGCTTCTGTTTTAATGCTTTCTAAATTGCATCAGCCAAATGGGGAAAAATTCTGAAAGTATGTAAAGAATGACCTAAATACATACATTCTTAAGGTCAATAATAATCACTTTCAAAATGATGTTTCTTCATAAACCTTGAATTTGTTTTATTGCTTCTAGGCACTGAGTAATTTTGATAACCTTTCTGATTTTTTGTTACTATATCTTTATTAGGTATAAACACTCAGGTTTAGCATATTATCTGAGCACATTAAATTTCAAAAGAGAAAATGCGTAGTTATAGCTCCAAGGCAGGTTGTGTGATCCTGTCAAATGCTCAAACTAATTTTAAGTCATATCAGGTCTGTTGCTGGGAGATGTTTCAGGAACACAGGAAATTATTTGGAGCTTGTTGATAACAGCTTGTCCTTCTCCTGTGACCTCAAATAATAACAAACTTGCCAGATTACCAACCCTCTTGTTAACATGTAAGACCCACATAGGGCCAGGCATGGTGGCTCAAGCCTATAATCTCAGCACTTTGAGAGGCCAAGGCAGGAGGACTGCTTAAACCCAGCAGTTCGAAACCAGTCTGGACAACATAGTGACGCCTCTTCTCTACAAAAAAAAAAAAAAAAAAAATTCAGCCAGGCATGGTGACGTGCTCCTGTATTCCCAGCTACTTGGGAGACTGAGGTGGAAGGACCATGTGAGCCCAGGAAGTTGAGGTTTTGGTGAACCATGATTGTGTGCTACTGCACTCCTCCAGCCTGGGCAACGGAGTGAGACCACGACTCTAAAAACAAAAAAAGAAAATTATGATTAAAAAATATTATTGCAGGCTGGGCTCAGTGGCTCAGCCTATAATCCCAGCACTTTGGGAGGCTGAGGCTGAGCCTGCAGGTTTGAGACCAGCCTGGGCAACTTGGCGAGACCTTATCTCTGCAATAGAAATAAAAAATTAGCCGGGCATGGTAGGGTGCACCTGTAATTCCAGCTACTTGGAAGGCTGAGGAGGAAGGATCGCTGGAGCCAGCAGGTTGATGCTGGGGTGGCCATGAGTGTGCTACTGCACTCCAGCCGGCATGACAGAGTGAGACTCCAACTAAAAAAAACAAGCAAAAAGCCCCCGAAAAACTTATTGCAATTGTTGAAATACTGACAGTAAAAATGTAGCTAAAATTGGCAATTATACTTGGAAAAATAATTTTAAAAATAAATCTATTTTATGTGTAGTTAAATACCTCAGAGATATATACAGTTACCGTTGATGGCCTAATGCCTTGTGTTATGAACTTGGGTGGCCATAAGAATTACCTGTGGTAATTTTTTGTGCTCCAGTTTGCTAAGCTCTTCTTCTGCAGAAGTGCATTCCTTAGAGGTATAGATTTAACCAGTGACCTCAGTGATTCTCATGCTCAGACATATTGGCAACACACTGAGCAAAAGTAAAGAATGCTTACACTTTTCAAGGAGCTGTCGTGGAAGGCTCATAGAAGTATACCTCAGCCTGTAGAATTTATTTCCTTACAGTTCATTAATGTCGGAAAGAAGGGCTCATTGTCTTAATTCAAGTAGTGTCTGGAAAAGTAAGCAAAGAGTTGCCTAGATTTGTGTTCGATGTGAAATGGATTCAAAGCTTGTGGTAGATACAGTCATGCAGAAAGGCTGTGGCTGAGAAGGTGGTGATAAAAATCCTGGGGTTTGAAGGAGGAGAGCCAGGTGGCCTCCCTTCTGATGAGAAGGAATGGAGGAGATGGCAATGACTGGGACTTGCAGTAAGTAGAGATACTGGTTTTTCCTGAAGGATGTTGGATTACATGGCCATGCTTTTCCAGTCAAGGATCTGGTCTCACCATTGACATTCAGGGAAGTGTATAATTCCAAGTAAGTTGGAGTCAAATGAGCAATTACTATTATTATTTTTTTGTTCTAAAGACAAAGCTTTTTCATAGCAATCTACCTATCCTCTATTGTCACTTTTAAACGAGTCTAGTTTTTAGCTTGATGTATACATTTAACTGACTCTATATCATGGCAGAGAAAAGTGGATGGCATTTTGGAGTTTGTTTCTTTACTTTTAATTGGATTCATGCATATGCCTACTTATCCTGTGTTCATTGTTTGGAAGGCAGTAAAACTGGAATGCTTTCAGGAGTTGACACTTTCAGGAAAAGACCTAAGCTGACTATTAACTACACCCTGAGAGAGTTGTATCAGGGAGTAAAGCTACTTAATCTCTGGAGCCTTAATTTCCTTGTTTAAACTGAGTAATAGGACATCTTAAAAGAAAATGTTCTTTACTGAGCATGTACCATGTTCTCAGGCATTGTGCTAAGAACCCTGTGTATTATACATGGAATCTCCACTACAGTCTTTGGAGAGATTTGCATTATTATGTTTTGGCAACAGCAGTAATGGAGTACCTTCCTCACATAATTGTGTGGGGTGTGTGTGTGTGTGTGTGCGTGTGCGTGTGTGTGTGTGTGTGTGTGTGTGTGATCCGAGATTCATTAATAATTAAAGGAGATTAGAGTTATGCCAATATTGGATTCTTAGTTCTCAAAGGAAGTGAGTTATATTCCTTTTCTTTCATCTGTGGCTGTTCCCTTGCATCTTTTTAGTGTTTTCTAGAAGTCACTTTCTTGAACCCCACTAAAGTGGCCCAACTGTGGGTATTCTGGCAATTTTCCTGTAGGAGACAACACACAGCTCACCAAAGAAACTAAACTAGGAGGTGTGCTTATTTTCTGTCTTCTATGAGAGAAATCCTGTAATGCTGGTATCCTCCAATGAGGACATTTGATTTATTATCTCTAAACTACATTTTTAAGTACAGAAGCCATCATGAGTGACTGTATTCTGACTACTCTGTTTTAAAGTTTTTTTAATACATAAAATTTAACAGCATTTATTTTCTTTATTTTATTTTATTTAAGATGTGAGCTACAATTCTGGTTTGGGTATACAAGTGGTCATTGTACAGGTAAAATTTGGGCCTCCCTTTGGTCCCCACTTCGCCTGGTTTGAGATTAGTTACTTTAATTGATTTTGAGTGCCCCTCCCCAATTGACATTTTCCCACTACTGCCAATTCCTTTATTATGGTATTATGATAGGTATTCAGGGTCTGCTAATGAGTGAGAACATAGGGTATTTAGTTCTTTGTTTCTGTGATACATCGCCGAGTATTATAGACTCTAAATTCATCCAAGTTGCTGCGAAGTCCATAATTTTGTCCTTCTTTATGGCTGCGTAATATTCCATTGTGTATATATACCACATTTTAAAAATCTAGTTCACTTTCGATGGGCAGCACAGTTGGTTCGTGAGTAAAACAGTGTGGTGATTCTTAAAAGATCTTAAAACCAACCTTCCATATGACCCAGCAATCCCCCTTCTGGGAATATACCCAGAGGAACTCAAATCATTCCACAGAAAAATACACCTGCACACTCATGTTTATTGTAGCATTATTCACAATCGTAAAACATTTTATAAGACACAACTTGTCATGTCAATTTACAGATCCAACAATTAAAATAAATATTACTAAAATTGCACACAGATAAAATTTCATTTCATACAGCCCAGCCCGACATTCTAGTATATCCTAAGAACACGAAACAAAGAATGGGTAGATGGGTAAACACATGGGTAGAAAAGATTGGATGGCTGATTCAAGTAGTTTAAAAAAAAACTACAAAAATCACGTTCCAACATAGGGACCAAATTCTACCTCTTTTGAGACAAAAACTGTTCACAGCTTTGAAATGATATTCCCTTCCCCCTCAGCACACTCATTAAATTTTTATGGAATCTTTCCTTGTTTGTTAACACATGGCATATAAGAGAGGCTCAATATATTTTAGTTCCTCCTCAGTGCTTTGGTATGTGATTTGGAAAGACCAACTGACATAGTTGAATATTTATCAGATTCAAGGTTAGAAAAATGTTGCATAGCATCTGTAGCAAAAAAAATAGTTTTGAAAAATATGAATATAAATAATGTGAGGGCAGCATACTTTTGAGTAACATTTGGTAAGATCCATTCTGAGAGAAGGCAGTTAGGGAACTTTGATATTATTTTTCACATGAGAGGGAAAAAACCCCAAATGTCCTGCTAGGGATGAGATCATTGATATCAGAAGACACCGAAATACTGATGCAAACTGATAAAATAGCGTTCAGTTTGTCTGACTCATTGGAGAAAAAATAGAAACCAGTGAGAGGTAGACTAAAGGTCTTGGTGTGATGATTGCTAGCTTTTAGAACAAGCGGAAAACAAAATATTTTCATTTAAAACTTTGTCTCTTGAACTTGGTTGCAGTGATGGGAGCATTTAATGAGGGTAAACCGTGTTTTCCATTCAATTTATTTAGCATTGTTATAAACCAAATGTTTGTTTCCCCTCTAAAATTGTGTTGCAATGCTATTCCCCAATGTGATGGCATTCGGAGATGGGGCCTTTGGTAGGTTATTAGGTTTTGATGCATTCATGAGGGCGGAGCCCAGTGATGTCATCAGTGCATTATATGAAAAGGAAGGGATGTCAAGAGCTTCTTCTTCCCACCACTGGTCTGCAAGCCAGGAAGAGAGCTCTCACCAAGAACTGAATCTGCTTGCACCTTGTTCCTGGGCTTCTCAGCCTCCAGAACTAAAATAAATGCCAATTGTTTAAGCCACCCATTCTATGGTATTTTTGTTATAGTAGCCCTAGTTGACTAAGACTTGATAAGTAGCAACTATGCACAGAATCTTCTTAAGCAAAAAGGAACAGCCCTACCCTGAAGCCAGTAAAGACAAGACTGATTAAAATAATAATACAGAGGTGTGACTAATGTGTTGTTCACACACGGTGAAAAGATATTAATTCTGCTTGGGATTATCATGCAGTAGGTGCTGGTTGAGTTGAACTTGAAGAATGAGGGGAATTTGTATCCTTGGGATGTTATAGCTACAGAGGATATGAAATTGGAAATGGGTGCAGAGAAGCAGCTACATTAGAAGTAAATGTATTGACAAAATATTCCGACCCTAATAGATGTAGGCCAATCCACATACAATAGCTCTGGGTAGTTTATCTTTCTCAGATTTTAGTCTGATAGATTTACAGAAAGAAGAAGCAGAGTTTCTTGTTCATTAGAGAAATCATCACTGAATAACAAGTTTTTCTTTTGATTAGCTGGGAATCCCTAGGTTTTTCCAAGAACCAAATATATGCATTGACATTTAGTAAATTTTTTTCTTCTTACTGGTTCCATTTTTAACAAGTGTTATGCTACTTGTTGTGTGTGTAATGCCTTCCCTGGTTTCTGGATGAGCCACTTGACTGGAAAGTTTATAGAAATATTTTTTAAGATTCTGATTACTTTTCTGCTATATGATTGTGTTTATATATCTCCAAACTATAACTATGTAAATTACTATGAGTAATTTTGTCCTGAATGAAACACTGTCTGGTTCTCTGTCTCTGATAAAAGATTATGAATAAAATGCATGGGCCTTTTTTGCTGCCACATTCTCTTCCAAAGGTCACCAACTGGTGGAGTTTTTCAGAGTCAAGTTCTAGCACCTTCTTTGGACTTTCTCTTTAGATTTCCTCACCATCCCTATCAATATAAAACTTATCTTAAAAAGTGGATAGCTTCCAAATTAACCTAGTCTTTAAACATTTCTCATTATGAGAAAGTTCATCTAGTAGGTATAAGTTGTTAGATTTTATTCAGATTGTTACATTTGAAGAGATTTTACGGTTAGATAAATTACGGTAGAAGAACTGTGTTGAAACGTAAACTCTTTAATAACTTTACCTCCATCATATATTGTCATTTTCTTAAGCCACATACTCCTTTGATGTCTTTTTGAACTGATTTATGAAATGACAAACTCTGAGTCACCTGGACGAGCATTGTTTATTCCAGAAACGTCTGGAATAAACACAGTTCCTTCTTTTGGAAGTTCAAGTGCTTCAGATCAATGGATGACCGTATTTGTGGTCTTGCTCAACAGTTATTCCTTTAGGAGGTGATTTTACTACTTTTAAGAAAAGAGAAGGAGAATAAATGGGGCTGCTTTTAGAGTCCAGTGAAACTAACACATTTTATTGCAGTTTTTAGGACCTCTTCGTAATTTACAATGGATACTAATTTCCTGCTCAGGTTTTCAAAGTCAGCTTCTACTGAGTTGGCATGGAGGTTGAGACAGGGCATCGTGATGTGAAACTGTGCTCTGGAAGGGAGATCTGTGGTCATTGCATACTTGGCAGGCTGGGTCTCAGGAAGTGAACATATTCATCAAGACAATTATGAATTAAGAAAGGTAGTCTTATTAAGAGAAAAATACATTGTGAAGGGCACAATGGGCAGAACAGCAAGAAGGTCTGGTGTCTGCTGCAAAAAGTCGGTGGCCAGAGTTCTTCTCAGTGGAGACTGACTCTCCATATGCTTAGAGTGAGTTTTAGGATTCCCATGAAATATTTGGGTTCCTGTCATGCAAATAAGATAGTTCTGATTGGTTGATGTTTGGCTTTGATTGTCAACTACTTATGGGCCAGCCTAGGCTATTCAGCCTTTATAATTCTTGTCATCTCATTCCGAGATTTCTTTCTTCAAAATAGTTTACCCAGTTTACTCGACTGATGCAAGTCTGATCGGGCTACATGTTCCTCCACAGTGGAAGTCTATTCCTCTGCCTTTCCTCCACTATTCCCTCTTTCCTCTGCCGTTATTGTCCCAGAATTCCTCAGAGCTTAACATGATGAGATTTTGTGTTTCATCTCCTTCCTGTGTTCCTTGAAATTCCATTATATAAAACACTAGGATGTAATTCACCAGCCTCAGCTGTTGATCAGTTAAATGGTAACCAACAGAGGAATTTAGACAATCCTCTTTCTTTTGACAGAGCCTTTCTCTCAAGTATGTTGTCTTACTGTACAATCCTCTTTTGGAGTGCTGAAGCAGAATATTAACTCTTTCTTTCTCTTTGTGTTGCTTCCGTAAGAACCCTAAACTTCATTCTCTTTTCTTCCTTGGGCTCAAATAGAGAAGCCTCAGGCTGCCTAAGGATAAATATATTTATGAAAAATTTCTTTACCTAGGCATTTTCTGGAAGTAAATCCTTTGTTAAGCCCATGATGGATATGCCATAAAGTTTATTGTATAAATAAATAAATGGGTGAATGAATGGAAGATGTAAATTATAGACTTTTGTGGAAAGAGCAGATTTCAAATCATCATTATAATTTTAAAAATTTAATCATAGAAGCTGGTATCTAGAGCTAACGTAGACCTCTAGTAGTTCATAAATAGAGGACTAGGTAGACCACCTGCATGACTTTCTTATTTAGCAGAAATGGATTACCTTTTTATCTTTCACCCGCTATCCCAAAGCTTTGTTGAAGGATCAACCAAATGAAGGCTGGGAACATTTTAAAGAAGATACTAATAGTGTCACTTATTAAAAAAAAACTGTTTCTCATTAAATAATATTAAAACCCCTCATGTCATGAAATCCTGTCATGTTCCTCAATATTGCAGTAAATTGTGTTTTGAGAGTCTTAGACTAAAATTACATTTTGCACTCACTTACATGGTCTGGAGTGATTCTGATCTGTGGGCGGAGTAATAACATCCACATCAAAATCCTCTTTGTCTGGAACATGCTTCAATGGCACAACAACTCCTGAGTGATATGTGAGTTGTGCCTTCATCACCTGTTCACCCTGCCAATATATTTTCCACATCTGTCCTCCCACTCACTTGAAGATTTATTCCGCATGCCTGATAACAAAATGTCTTTGCACCTGGGGGACCTAAGCCTATAGGACATCGATCTCATTTTCTGTCTTTGACACAAGTCCATTAGCTTCATCTGTCTTGAGGACAATCCCGGCTAAGAGCCTATCTGATTTTTCTTCTTTGGGGACCTTTCAGAATTTCAAGGTTACAGGAAACTTGGCTTTGTGCAAAGTATGTTGCCATCTGTTGCTAGTTTCTAATCTCAGATCCATTTAAGAGATTTGCCTGGCTAGATTTATATAGACGTTTCAACTAATTCCATTTCTTTGTACTTAACCCAAGAACACGTATTGAAAGGTTTGTCCTTTCAATATCATTTACCTAAATACTCCGCTATTCAGCCTTTTAAAGGGGATATACTGTTTGCATGCCACTTACTGTGATAAGACAGGATATACAGCATGTGTTTATTTGTTAGTCATAAAATAATAATGCATGCTAACAGAGAGCCAAAAAGCAAACAGGGGATTTAGAGATTCCTGTTTGTCTTGTTTTGTTTTGTTTTAAGTAAGTAAATTGAAATCCAGAGAGGTGATGTGGCTTCCTCAGAGTCTCAAGAACAATTCATACTTCAGACAAAATTTGCCTTCAAGTACTAAATCAACTATAGCACTGAAGTTTTGGTGATTACTCTTTTATTCTTCAGACTTTATTTGTGAGTCCTCGATTAATAACTGATTACTTAAAAAGTTATAAAAATTATTTTCCAGTAAAAATTTGAAAGGCACTAAAAATATGATAACACTCCAGTCAGAATATATAACTACACAAAGATATACACACATATAAACACAATACTATATTTTATGCAGACAAATATAATTCTATATTTTATGTTTGTATTAATTGCATATGCTTTATATATACACTTTCTCGTCTCCAAAGCTCTAGCCTTAGTGACAATAAGCTCTGTCTAGAGATTTATCCTAAGGAAATAATCCAGAAGAAGGAAAATGCTACACATATGACACTTTTTAATGCACCGATGGCTATCATAACAAAATGTTGTTGTAGGCAATTTGTTTATTCAATAGCATGAAATAAATTATAGCATATAAACTAATGTGATAATTTACAGTCACTAAATTGGACAAGTGTGAAGACTTAATAAATGGAAATATGGTATGCAATCAAGTTTTAAAAAACCAAAAGCACAATGTGGTTTTACACTATATGCAAAGTATGTATGCATTACAGAGAAAATGAAAAATTTTATGAAATGCTAATAGTGTCAGGTTGATGAATTTATAAGTGCTCTTTCTACTTTTAAACTTTTCTGTAAGTTACTATTGGTTTCATAGCACATGCTGATTACAATAGTCTCAGAGAACTGGAAGACATTAGTTGAAGACGAATGGTAAACGTCAGACACAAGTGCTTTACTTTTCTACTTCTCATGATTGAGATTCCTAATCAATGAGGGAGAGTTTTTGAATCCTTCTCAGGTGGGCCTTTGGATCCATGAATTGATCAGTGACAGCATGGAAGGTGCCGATTATTTTTAACTTTTATGGTAAAGTTAACCGATTACTCCAAAGTAATTTTCTAGAAAGACTTGACTTAATATAGCAGGAATGATGACTGGGACAAAACTCCCTGTGTCCGTTACTTAGAAATATATGATACAGAAGTGGTGAAAATGGTAAGACTTGAGCTGGCCATTAGCATAACAGTGCACTAATCCACATTTGCTTCCCAACCCCCACTCAAATAATGCTCTGCCCTATCCATGGGTAGACACTTCCCTACTTTTCTGTTTCCATTCTAGAGAGCGCTCCTGCAAAAGTACCTGCCATCCCATGCTCTCAAGTTTCAGTTTTTCACCCCAGTAACTCCTGGGACTCAATTCATGTATGGATACTTCCTCAACAGTCATATTGCTATATGTATAGAAATCATTTGGGTATACACTTTTTTGCACAAAGAGGTAACTAACTAGCAGAAGAAAGATTTTTCTCAAGCAAATTATTTTTGGTATATTTCAAGCCATCCTGCACCATGGGCTTACCTCACAAAAGGGTGGGCTCAGTTAGGAGAGAGGGAAGAGGATTGTAGAAGAAGGTGTCTTTAGTTGGAACTATCAGGGTGGTATCTGGATTTCATGGTGTCCATTTGAGACATGATTGGGAATAAGCTTTCCTAATTAGGTAGGTAACAGTTTACATAATCAGCATAGCTTCTCTTTATCTCAGGACAGGAAAAGGAATACAGTGATTCTAGGTAAAAGCAATTGATTGAAATAAGAATTAATATTGCATAGCTTACATTACACATAATGTAATAGGACACGTTTAAAAAATTTTTTAGTCATATGCTGGTTTTCTTAATATTCTTTAATTTTTCCCACCAGCTTTGGATTTCACAATGTATCTATGGGCAGACACCCACCCTCTTCCTACAAATATTTAATTTCCAATCAGTATTACTTCAGAGTTACTCTTTCTCAGAAAACATTTCTACTTGAATGATTTGCTAATATCTAACTTATTTTTTTGCTAAACAACAAATAGTGCTCAATCAGAATTTCACCTTCTAATCAAATCCAATTTACTCCAAAGGCAGAAAAGCTTCCAGGCAGGCTAATATTCAACAGAGACCAAGCCCTGGCCTGGTAGTCAGGAGACCTAGGCTGGGGTTTCCTCTGCCAGAGCACAGCTCTGTGATCCTGTAAATCATTTAACCTCTCATGTTTCAAACTCCCTCTCTGTAAAAGGAATGGCTTGACCTAGATGGTCTCAAAAGTCTCTTTAAGTTAAAAATTGTGGCTCGATGACTTTAATATTTAAAAATACACGTAATTGTGCTTGTGCTCCGTGAAAATTAGGCACGAATGATGTGTCCCACGATTAATGAGTTTTATTCCTAAAGAGAGCAAATCTATTTTTAAGTCTTTTCTGATTTTATTGGTTTTTCAAATATTAATGATTTCAGATATTTCTTTGAACACTTGCATCCTTTTAGCCCTTCCATTCCCACTTCCTTCTTGCATTTGTTTTCTCTTGTTATTATAGTGATTGTAATCACAATCACATATGTTAAAGATCATCATGCTGGATTTTAATTCCCAACAGTTGAATTCTCCCTCTTCTAACTCTTAAGGTAGGACCATTATCTCCCATATCCTTCACTCTCATGTAATAAAGATACTTTGGTGACAGCTTCCTGCCATGCTTCAGTGAAAGTGTCCTTTATAATTCAGAGATGAACATGGAGGAATTGAAAAACAAAACAAAACAGGATCTGTGAAATAGGAGCCAGTGGACAGCCTGGGGAGTTGTAGTATCAGGTATCTAGATCATGGTGCAAGGGAGGTTGAAAAACCAGGACAGCTCAGGGAGCATGACAAGGGGTAGAGCCTACAATCAGAGGGGATCTGGGGTCTGTTGACCCATCCGGCGCTCTGACGTCAGAGGGAAAAGAGGGAGGCTTGGCCTTACAGGATGGGAGAAGTTAGAATAGAGACCACCAAAAGTAGCCTTCTGGCTTTGTAAGTAAATTTACCTGACAGTTACACAATTGTGTTTATTAGTATAACCAACATTAATTGATGACTACACATGTGTAAGGCACTGTGATAAACACCGTCAGAGGATTAACTCTTCACATTATTCCTTTTCAATAAATGCTGTTTGAATCCCTAAACTATTGGTTGAGAGTCTAAGCCCTAGAGAGTTTTAGAAACTTGGTCCCAGGCACATGGCTGGCAGGAAATGGAGCCAACTTTAGACTCATGGAGATGACATTTTCCTTCCCCTTTGCCTCCAGAAGGAGGCGGTCCCTCCACCTTCCCCAAAATGTGTTGTTGCAATGTTCATTGGATGTTGAGCGGGACCAATATTGAGCTGAACCAAGACATTTAAACCAGGGAGCCATTGAGTCTCTGAGAAGCACTATGTAATTGGACAAACTAGACAAAAAGTGAAGCTGGAAATGAAAGACAAAGTGATTTCACTTGGCGTATTTTAGTTTAAATTGGCCACAGGGAATTCCTGAGCAAAGGTACTCAGTGTCCCAAAAGGCTTGGTACTTGTCTTCCTGAGAAGAGAGCTCCCACCCCTACTCCTTAAGTGTCCACGAAGCTCTTCTTATAGGCAGTCTCTTCTAGATGATGAGCAAGTGGTCTGTAGGGAAGATTACCTGGAAATTGAGTCTGATGCTGAGGAGTCCTTGAGGCAAATAGCAATTGTCTCTTCTAAGTACAGTAATTCAGCTGAAATTTTTTTTCTTTTCAGGCAAGTACAAAATTTTCTGCTGTTGGATTCAAAAATGAGTGTTCCTTCTGCAAGGTTTAATACTCTGACAGTTTCAGTAGAGGTAGGGGGATATTTTGACGCCAACCTCTGATCAGAATGTTTTTCCAATAATAGCATCTGGTTCTGTGGTAGGATTTCTCTCAGTAAGGTTTTCCATTCAGTCTTATGATTTGGTGCTCCTGGTATGCATGTCTTACTTAATAAATCTGAATTTCACTTTAAAATTTCATTTTGTGTGTGCGTGTGTGTGTTTTAATTTGGTATCAAAAAAATGTCTGTATCCAAGATCTCAGAAAGCTATCTTTACTTTCAACGTTTCCTTTGAAATTCAGGCAGCTGGTTTTTCTTTTCACATGGTCTGATGAGAATTCTCTTCTTCATGCCTGGTTATTGTATTTGCTTCACAGATGTGAACAAGGTGTTTATTTTTAACTTTTCAAATAAGATGTACATCCAAACCTGTTAAAATAATCTTTGATAATGGTTTGTCTTAGGGTGGAAATATGTGGCATATTTTTCAATAGAGGTACATATTATAGTCATTCTTTTGTATGTAATCTGATACTTGTGAGATACCTTCATAAATTGATTTGTTTATTTAGAACTGTCCATAAGGGGTGTTACTTGTGTTAGATTATATCTAGAGATTGAGATTGGGATTCATTTAGGATTTAAGTAATTTTGGTTCATTAAGGCTTTAGTATTTAATAAAAATTAAGAAGGAGTAAAACATCATCATTCAGTGTAAAAAAATATACAAGTGACCTAAGTAAACTTTTTATGTATGCTTGTATACAGCGGCATGATGCATTAGTCAGCTTATTGAACCTCCAATCCTGTTTCCTAAAGTCAATTAGCACGAATGACCACAGACATGGTTTCACCTTGGTTCTCTTTGATCACAGTCTTGTTTTGCATCATCTGTGCTTTAAGTTCACACTACCTGGAAAAAAAAAGGAGCTTCATACTCCTACATATTCCATATCTTTTTTATTATGGTTTATAACTTGTATCCTAGTTAACCAGACCAGCTGTTGCTGGATATTGCTGCTTTGATTCTTAGTTTCTTTTTAACTCTGCCAACCCAAGCCTCCTGTCTTTAGGTATTCAACGCAAAATGTATTGTACCAGCAGCATAGACGGTTGCAGAGATTGCTTTATGGTAGAAGGCGGTACAGATTTTTATAGTTTAATCTGGAGAAAGAAGATTGTTTGCTAGCACTCAGATATTCTTTTCTTTATGTTCATTTCTTCCCACCCCTTGACTTTCACTATAAAATGTCTGTCTGATTCCTTTTTGGAATTAGATCAAAGAGAACAAGAGAAGTGATCTAGAGTTGGGACTTCTTGTTTGGGCAAATAAATTTCTCATGTTTTCTTTGTCCCTTTAGTGTGAGTCACATAGAAATGAACAGACTTCGGCAACTGATTTTTCTATTTGTAATCAGATATTCTCGTAGGAGTCATTAATGGATGACATTGACTTTAAAAAGAAAAGATAATTCTATCTTTGAAATATTTTATAACAATCATTGGGGCCAAGAGAGAAAAAAATGTGAGGTGGCTCGGGGCTTGGATGCCTGTGTCATAATTTGCCCCTCAGATGAAACACATTCTCACCTCTTGCTGCCTCAGCTTCCCTCCCCTGACTCTTCAGTCTCTTTCCCTCAGTTTGGCTTTCCCAGAATGACTACTGACTGGCCTTGGCACCTGTCACTATTCCCTTCCTCCAATGCTATCTCCTACTGCCTCTGAAGGCTACAGGTTTATTTCCTAGTGCTAGTTCATCTTGCCAAAACTGGCCCACTAGTTCCTCACATTTGCTGTGGTCTCTCACAGACCACAGCATAACCTAAGGATAAAGACAGTAAACTTAAAATATTATTTATTCAATTGATCAGTCTTAGGATCATTTTTGGTCATTGAGTGCTTTCACTAGCCAGCAAATGTCCAATAAAATGTGTCACGAAAAATCTTTTTATAAATTGTTTTCTTGAATAGTTGTGAGTGGAGCCCACTGGATTCCCATTTATGCCCGAGTTTAATGTAGTGAAATTCTTGCTGACCGATATTGGAAATGGAAGTTTCATTTATAAGGATGCAATTAAAGCATTGCCAAGTTAAAAATGTCATGTTGCTCTTTGTCAAAGAGGTTCATTATGCTATATTATTATATTTGTGTGACTCTTTTCTTCTCAGGAGCTAAATGTTCTTTCTGAATATTAACCAACTGCCACAAAATTCCTGTGAGATTATTATTCTTTAAAATTGTAAAGAATTTAAAAATCATTTACTAATTAATCCTCTCAGAAGAGAACTTGAACCTATTTACCCATTGGTAAAGGGGACCACCCCTTTTCTGATGTTGGGTGGGTTAATAACCACTCATTTGTATTGCCCCCTGCGCTTTTATGTAAATAAGTCATAGATGTGGAAGAGAATCCTCGAGGGGAATAAAATTTTGCAGTCTTCAAACAGATTTTTTTCCCCAAACAAATAATAATCAAAACTATTTAGATGAGTGTATAAGTCTTCTGTGAAGTTTGTGTCTAGGTGAAAGATTAGAGTTTACTGCAATATCCAGTCTGGAAGTGCCTTTGAGCCCTTTCAGGACAAAAGCAAATGAAACTTGGAATCTTACCCCAACCTCATTACCTAGCTGAAGTCACAATTTATCTAACCTAATTGCTCTTCCTGCTTCTTCTTGATGGTAAATAAAATAATAATAAAAATTATTTTTAAACAGTAAAGGGACATATATATTAGTGGTTTCTATTATGACTGTTACTGTGTGTCTTCTCCTGTGTTTCACAACAGGTAGAGTTTTGTTTGACTGATGGCTCACCATTTGGCTCTTACTGTTTGGCTTGATGTCTTAGGCCCTACCTGGCCTATGTTATAGGTTCTGGGATCTGTTCCAGAAATAATTTAAGTAGTCTGAATCTGATAATGTTTTATGAAGAAAGGAGGGATGAAATGAGGAGATGGTAGGAAGTCCTTCTATAATTCCTGGTCTTCCTTGGGTGGTCCACCCTTCTTGGTTTTGCAAATCATTTCTCTACAAAACACTTAGTGTAACAGTTAACCATGGTATAGAGAGTCTGACTGCCTTGTCATCTACTGATGGTGTTGCCAGCCTTACTTTGCCAACTTCTCTGCTGGTTCTCAGGGACCTGGTGAGATGCAACAGTCCTGACATGCAGTAGACACTGGCGATTCAGTATCTAGTCAAAGCTAAGGAAGAGCTTTCCTTTTGAGCATTCAGCTGTCTCACACTGACACCCTTACTTGAAATGCATTGATTGCAATAAATCAAAATGAAATGTTGAAAACAGAGTAGTGATTCTTAGATATTACCCAGCAAGGAAATCGTAATGTTCCAGAGAATTGTCATGCCCACAACAGCCCTCAAACTCCCTCACCACTTACAATTTCTTTTTTTCTTTTTCTTTTTTTGAGTAGGGATCTCACTCTGTTTCCCAGGCTGGAGTGCAGTGGTATGCTCATGGTCACCGCAGCCTCGACCTGTTGGACTCAGATGACTCTTCCACCTCAGTCTTCCAAGTAACAGGAACTACAGGCATGCATCACCATGCCCGGCTAATTTTTTGATTTATTGTAGCGACGAGATCTTGCTAAGTTGGCCTGGCTAGTCTCAAACCCATGGGTTCAGGCAATCCTCTTGTCTCTGCCTCCCAAAGTGCTGGGATTATAGGAGTGAGCCACCACTTACAGTTTCTGATGGAATGATCTGTAAGAGTTGTATGACCTGAGGCTCTACCCTCTAGGAAGACCCCTTTTTTTTTACACAAAATTTATTGTACTTCCCATTGTTGTGCTTCTGTGAGGTCAAGATTTTTCTAAGGTCTGCCCTAATGAATAACCTTGAGCAAGCTGTGGCTGATGGGCCATATGCTGCCTAACCAGCTTCCTGAAATGGCTCATGATCAAAGTTTTGGAAACCTCTTATTGTGAAGATAGAGAAATTGAAGACCACGGGGTCAAATGTTACCTCTCCCCCGGGACTTCAGTGACCTGCCTGATCAGAAAAGATTACTTGGATTATTCCCACTAACAGAAACAAGTGGGATACAGACAAAATGAAAAGGGAGAATGTACATTGGTCCCCAAGGACACACCCTGGTGAGAGGTTGAATGAATATCATAGGCATAAGTACACACTTTGGAAATAAAACAATGCTCTTTGACATTTTAACCCTTATGTGAGTTAGAGAAATACTTTAAGTTAACAGTCTTTAATTTTTATATAAGCTACTATATTTTATTCTCTAATTAAAAATATTTGTTTTGTTAAATAAAACACAGGTGAAGAAAACCACATAAAATGATATATGATATAATAAGTTATCAGAAAGCTAAATTTTTATACCTACTATTCAAGCCAAGATATTGAAGTCTGTGGCCATACCGGAAGCCATGTGTCCCCTAAGGAATCTGTCCCCACTTTCTGTCTCCAAGAGTGATTATGATCTTAGTGCCTATCTCTTCTTTCATTTATTCACTAATGAATAAGCATTTACAGAATACCTGGCATACATAAGTTGTTTCTCTTCCATCTGGAGCATTCAGAATGACATTGTAGGTGTCCAATATACTGCTCTAAATAAATTTTCTTCTCCTGGCCTATAACTTTATTCTCAGAAACTTGGTGAGACCTCATCTCTACAGTAAATCAAAAATCAGCTGGGCGTGGTAGCGTGTGCCTGTAACTCCAGCTACTTGGAAGGCTGAAGTAGAAGGATCACTGGAGCCCAACAGGTTTAGGCTGCGGTGGCCAGGAGCAGCCACTGCACTCCAGTCTGGGCGACAGAGTGAGACTCCAACTCAAAAAACAAAAGCAAAAACAAAAACAAAAACAAAAACAAAACTGTTGGTTATATGTCTGCTCTAGTTACTTGGGTACAGAGAGGTTGGCTCAGGCATTTACTAATTAAACATTTTTATTGATCATTTTAATATGTAATGACTTGTTTGGTAATTATAAGAGATATAAATGTGAACCAGTCACAATCTTTGCTTCTACAATGATTATACATTATGCAAACATAGTGTGAACTAGTTAAACTGTCAAAACCTCTTTTCTTCTAAATTCTCATGTGCCTGGTTACAGACTATTAGTGTTTGAGATAGAAAGGAAAACAAATTATTTGGGATGTTTCTTTCCTGTGCCAGCCATTTCCTTGGAGAGAAGAAAGAATGAGACAAGATGGATTGGGTGTTCCTTAGTCTTTCTCCATTATGTCTATCCATCTATAGATTGTGGCCTCTAACAATTTCCTCCACCTAATTCAAATGCAGTGCCCCTGGGAACTTATTATATGTGTACAATAAAATGGCATTAATCTGATAGTCGTTTGTTCAGACTGGCACAAAATTTGAAGCAAATACTATTTTCTACCAACCAGATGTCATATTTGGTAAGAGAAATATGGGATCATCAATTTTAATGTCCTCTGGGTCTTCCCATACTTTAGGGAGGTAAAAATTAAGACTCAGGCAGAAAGATCCAAAGCTTTTGAAACACTATGGGCCGGTATTTAGTCATATGCATTACAAAAAAATACGTGAATCCATTATTTCACAGATAATTTGTAGCCAGTGTCAGGGATTGAGACTCTTATCTGCATGACCATTTCAGATATTTGGGGGGTATAATGGGAGTTCACAGGTGTTTCCTCCACAGAACAAGATGGTGGACATGTGGAAGAACTGGTGACAAGAATTTGAGCTGGGAGTCAAGCTCAGGGAATGGAAAACACTTTTCTGAAATAATAAAGGGAAATAAGCTACATTTCTATCTTTGGAGCTGGGATCAAGGGAGGGCCCCCAGGTGGGTCAGGAACTCACATGGGCTGGATCCATGCAGAATCTGTTCATGGTTAACAGAGATTAGGCCTTTAAAAGTGACCCTGATGGGCAGTTTTGAAATGACCTCCGACATGTGCCTCAATTTTGTATAAAAACAAGCAACCACTAAAAAGTGAAAGCTGTTTTCTGGGGGTGGGGGACTTTAATCCCTGGAATGGAAGAATCCTCCTTCAGCCTCAACATCTAAAACTGGGGATGTGATTAATAACAGAGCTGAGACTGTCCTTCTTTGCTATTAAAGATGATCGAATAGACTCTTGGGATATCAGAACAACTGATAACCAAATAGAAACCCATAATATACCAAGGCAGGTGGTCACTGGGAAGAGAGGGATTATTCATGTCTTGCTTTCCATAAATCTTGAAATTATTATTCCAACCTTGAAGGTCGTCTTAGACTAATGTGACTTGGTTAAGCAAGGGTTACATGAAAAATTCAGGTTGTGCCTGAAATTTGTGCATGCCCTTCAATCTGTAAAGTATAAAGACATTTAAAAAATGGACTGTAAATATATTTTTCCTAAATGTTGAAGTAAATATTAAGAATAATTATTTTGCTTTGTAGAGCTATATTTCCAAGGGGGCTGTCAAAAGCACTATGGTTAGAGTAGATTATTTTCTTTTCTTAGGAAATTAGAAATCTGTTTTTTATTTTAAAAAAGCTTTTTCATCCTTCAATACTTGTCATGTGCTACTAGAAAAGCAATGTGGATGGAAAGGAATCATATCCTATCATACAGTCATGATCTGGTCAGGAATCAGAAAATGACAATCAGACTCCCAAGTTCAAGCTCTTAAACTACTGTTCTATACTGATCCCCAGATTTGCTTGGAAGATTAAGTAAGATGATAGCCAGAGTGCATTGTAACTTTATAGCCAAGTAGAATATCGTTCACTAATGAAGCAATTGTTCTTTGCATTTCCTTAAATATCTATGTCAAATTATTTATCAAGAATATAAAAATGCTATTATCCTTATGTCACTAATGTTATTATATATATAATATTTTTTTGCTTGGTCTACCTTAAACCTGGGTTTTCTTTTTTTTAATTTTTAATTTTAAAGATGTGGGGTACAATTCAGGGTTAAGTATACAAATGTTCATTATGCAGGTACCCTTGTTGATGAGGTGTGCTCCCCCTCCCCTGGCAATTTCCCACTACAGACAGTTCTTTTTTTATAGTATTATAATAAATTTTCAAGGTTCACTTATGAATGAGAGCATGTGTTACTCAGTTATTTGTTTCTGTGATAGACCACTCAGTATTATAGACTCTAGTCATTAATGTTATCAATCAGCATTTTAACAAATTCATTTTGGGCACATAAATCTAAGCATGTCCTGTGTATACATTTTGTGTGAGAGTTAAGTATTAATAAAATAGTGAAGTCAGAAAATGTTACGAAAATCCCACCTTGGCCTTTTGTACCTATTTTGTTGGAAGACAATTTAAAGAAGCGAAAATAATACATGCGAATGATAGCTAGCTGGCTGACTCATTGCTTTAACTTGCTTTGGTAGCTGCTTCCTCTGTCTTGTCTATGTTTTAGGGGGGAAATATACCTGGCAAATTCCTCTAATGTGCAGTGCACTATACTTATAGAAAATGACATCTTCGCATAATGTCAAAGAAAAAGCAGCATCACACAGCCTTTTTCTACAATTAGGGATAATTCTACCTAAGTGGAAGAAGGTAACAGCAAAATAGAATGTTCAGCAGGTCATCTCTCCATGAAGTGTTTAATACCGAGGCATCTGGGGTGTCCGTGCTGTGCTTTAAGCTGTTACCAACTCTCAAGCTTGCCTACTTATTTATTATAAACTTTTGAAGCTGAGACCTTTACAAAAGGCCAAAATTAACAGTGAGTGCATTCACACAAAGAAAATGCATTTGAGTGAGATTTCTCTACTGCTAGCTGGATTGTCAGTAGAATTGTCTCAAAGGGCATTTATGCTTCTCTCCAAGTCATGTGGCTTTTACAAGCAATCAAAAACAAGAAGATTCCTGTAGTAGAAGTCTACACGTAAATGCCATTTTTACCAACTTCATTAACACTACTGAGTGCCTACTGTGGACTAGATGTGTTTGTCCTTGAGGAGTTCACGGTCTAGCAGAAGATATAGATAAGCAAATAAATATAAAGAAGAGAATGTAATGAGATATTGGGGAGAAAGATGTTCTGTTTGCCCTGAGGACCCTAAATAGGTTGTGAACAACTCTGCCTGGAAGATTTGGGGGAATAAATTTTGTTTTATTCATTTATATTATTCATTACTTATTGAGTGTCTTAGTACATGCCAGACACTGTAGTTAGTGCTTGGGTATTCCCTGGTGACAAAACAGCAGTGCCAAGAACTGCAGAAGTTCTGAGGTTTTTACCCTCCTCGTGAGCTAGCAAGCTCAAGGCTTTCCCTCCATCTGACAAACCATCAGTAGCTGACTTTCCCATCCTCTTCCTGCTTGCTAACACTCCCAGAGGCAATTATCCCAGTGCTTGAACCAGCCACTGAAATAGAGGGACACAGGCAACTTTGGGTGGCAGCTTTCCAGTTCTTCAGAAACGATTCAATTGGCAACAGAGAAGAAACGGAACTCGCTGGGACTAGGCCTGCAGATTTGAAAGTTGATTCAGCAGCAGAACACCAGCATCTGAGTTCCCTTTTTTGGCTGCTGTCAGCCCCAGGATGACAGTGCAGCAGTGACATGAGAAAGAGATCTATTAGCAAGAGACTCAGCTACTTCTGAAGAGGTAGGTTTTCCTACCAAGTGAATATTCTTTTGATGATGAGCCTACTGCAATGTGCTCAATGTGGAACTAACCTAAGGACATTTCAGAATACTTCAGATGTTCTCAAATGTGGTAATGCACTGCTGAGCTAAACAAGACATTCCTGATGTGTTGAATTTTAGACCTTGGCTTGATTTAGGACAGAATACCAGGAGGCATATCCTTCCACATTTATAGAGCATCTGTGACACTGAAGATAGAAGAAATGTTAAACTTGTTTGGTTGTCAGAGACAAAACTAAAATACCACAGTTTCTTTATTTTGTTCATGCTGAGTTTCCAGAGTCATATGTATTGGAGTAACAATGAGGTCTTGATAGGAGGTGTTTTTTCATAGTAACTACACAAGACCATATACAACAAGATATTGGAATACTTGGAAGGTGTACCAGATGTTCAGGATGAAACAGCAGGTGCATACCTGGACAAACAGGGCATGGTCAGGTAGGCGCATCAAGATGTGTCCCTGCACCCATGCCTCTGCCCACTCTCTATGTATAGGCCGCACACAGCATTTCCAACTCAGAAGTGGCTCCTGCCTCTTGAGAAGACACAATCGAGGGTTTCTGAGACTTTGCTTCTGCTTAAAGACCTCCTTCTTGCTTTTTTTTCCTGTGACTTGCATTTTATTATTGATTCCCTTTGACTTGTGGGATTCTTGTCTCCTGAGATCTCTTGATTCTGAGCTGATGACCCAGTGTGACCCGAAAAAATAATATGCTTCTATTTTTCAAGGATTGTGGATTTTGAAGAGTTGTTTGTTCGTTCAGTAGAGATGATGGGTTTGAAGATGTAATTGGAAATGCTAAGCTTTTCTTCATGAGGAAAGGAAATAAAAAGTCATCAAGGAAGAACTGGGAGAATGAGGATAACTGTTTGGTTGGGGGAAGAGGAAATAAAGAAGCATTCATTGCTGAGCTATAGAGGACATTTGGGGGGAAAGAGGAGTATATTTGAAGGAGTCAAGGAGACTCCCTCTTTATGTCCCAATAAAATCTTCCCATATAATGTAAACATTTTTCCATCTAGCCTCATAAAAACTTCAGGAAGATACTTGTTTCTCATCATGTGTTGTGACATCAGAACTCTTTGCTTGCTTTCTGCTTTTCCCACCAGAAGTTCCTTGAGAAAATGAGGGCAGCCTGTTTTATTCTCATCTTTATCCCCAACACCAAGGACAGTGTTTGGTAGAGTCAACACCCCCAAAATACTTGAACAACTTAATGACTTCTTTAGTTACAAATAAATGATTTTATTTTATGATTGCATTGGGCAAATAAATTTTTTCCTTATTTATCATCCCACCTCAAATAATATCTATTTATAGAATTTTATAAATCCCTTTCTAATGATAAAAAAGATAAAAATTATTCAAGAGTGTAAAAAGATAGAATAATGTGAGGTCAGAAAGCATCCACAATTTCATCAACCTTAGGAAATAATTAATACTTTTACATAGGTCTTGCTAGTCTTTGCATGCATTTTTATACAGTTGATGTTAACTACAGTATCGTTTCTACAAGCAAGTGGGTTTTTAAAATTTTTTTATTTTAAAGATGTGGGCATGGTGGCTCACGCCTATCATCCTAGCACTTTGGGAGGCCGAGGTGAGAGAATTGCCTGAGTCCACGGGTTTGAGACCAGCCCGGGAAACTTGGCAAGACCTCATCTTTACAATAAGTAAAAAATATTAGCTGGGCATGGTGGCACCTGCCTGTAGTTCCAGCTACTTGGAAGCCTGAGGTGAAAGGAACACCTGAGTACAGCAGCAGGTCAAGACTGTAGTGGCCGTGAGCATGCCACTGCACTCTAGCCTGGGTGACAGAGTGAAACTCCAACTCCAAAAGAAAAAAAAAAAAACACCCAAGAAACAAGATGTGAGGTACATTTCAGGGTTAGGTATATAAATGGTCATTGTACAGATAAAGTTTGGGCTTCACTTTGGTCCCCACACCACCTGGCTTGAAAGCAAAATGCATATAGGGAGTTCACAGAGCCATTGACACAACTGAAAGAAGAGATTTTAAGACTGGAAATAACTTCACGTTGATCCTATCCTCTTTCCAAATCTACTTCATTTATTATATGGGTCTGTGGGGCATTGTTTGCAAGGGATATGGGAAATGTAGTTTTTAACACATCCAATTCTTTCCTACATATTGATTTTGTACTTTCCTTTGGAACATTCTTCTTGCAGTTGATCACCCAAATGACCTATTGACATATTTCAAGTCTGAGTTTAAAAGTCACCTCTGAGGAAAGACCACCTGTTCACTGACTCACAGGTTGGATTTCCCAGCTACTCTATATTACTACCTATTTTCTTTGTAGCCTATCTGGCAACCTGTAATTATTTATTTATGTCTCTTGGCTGTCTCCTCCACTAGAATGTCAGCTCCAAGAGGGCAAGAACTTTGCCTCTTTCATTTATTACTGTATCTCTCCAAACCTAACACTTTGCCAAGACTTTATATATTTTATACACATTTGTAATATGATTGATTCACCAAAAGTTGTACATTTAGTTTATTTCCAGTTTACCACCATAAGAACTTCAATGGTGAGCATTTTTTTTGCATAAAAATATTTGTATACTTTTTCTTAACATTTCCTTAGGCTAGATTAATAGGAGAGGAGTTATTATTGAATGGGTAGGTATGGAACATTTTGCATTTTATATTTGCCAAACTGCTTTATAATAATACTACTTCGACTCACTTTCCTGCAAGTGATGTACCTGCATTTTTATCTTGTCATGTCATCACTGGAACTGAGTATTTTCGTGTTTCAGTATTTGCTAATATTTATTCACTGAAGGTTAGAGGTTTTCTTTTTTTATAAATATTTATCACATTTTAGTATACTGTGGATATTTATACTTGGTCATATTTTTTTAAATAAAATTTACATTGTTTTGTTCCACATTAGAAGTTTTAAACTTCTAGATAGTCAAATCAATTGATAATCTCCTTTTGATTTCTTTCATTGTTAAGAAGGTCTTCATTCAGACATCCTATGAGTATTCTATTTTCATTTTTTGGCACTTCAATATTTCAACACTTGATGCTTCCTTTATCAAATTTATTTTGACACACTATATTTTAAGGATTTAGAAATTTTCTCCTTTCTTAAATTAGAAACTTGCTCAGATTAGTAGGATATAGAAAACATTAGCTAAGGAACTAAACATAAATCACAGATCAAAAAAAAGACCATAAACTAAAGTTTTAAAATCTTACATATCTGTCTATTCCTGCGCCATTATTAAGCAAGTCTGAAAAGCACATTCAAACACCCTTCTCTCATTTTAACTTTATTCAGAAACATGAGTTAATTTCATATCCATGTATAGAATAATGACATCAAATTTGTTTTACTTAGCAAATGCTGTGATTGGTTGAATATTAGTTATTATCAGATATTATCGTTATTGTTGGATGGTAAGATTCGTACATGGACCAAATTGCAGGTTTGGTACTGATCTCAGTGACCTTCCACAGGCAAAGATAAATGGGGAAAATTTGTTCTTAGCAACGCATGAAGTCAGTCATCATTAGTATTTGATTCCAGAGTGAACACAAATGCCTTCCTGCATTTCCTTTAAAGTTTTGACCTATCAGCTTAAGTTCCACAGACTAATCTCCCTGAAAAACACTCTTCTCAAGTTTCCTGTTGCTAACTTCACATCCGAATTTAAATCACCAATGTTTTATAAATGTGATCGTTTACTATGACAATTAATTTAATTTAGTAATGCGCCTTCCTAGACATGGATTATGCAGTGACCTTGAAAAAACAAAGGATGCTAGAAAAAGGAAATCTTACCGATTGCTTAGCTTTCCTCATTCATTGGCTTTTTCTTAGAATAATCATTGTTTTCTCCTTCAGGAGTAGAATAGGAGATTATTTTAATTTACAGAAAGTATGGGTCCACCTATTTTGGCATTATAAATGAGAATTCTTAAAGGAATAGCAGTTGAGTGTAAAGTGCTATGACACACACCTCCTAAGAAGGTCCCTATGTTTTGTGTCCTTGTATAATTCCTTTCTCTTGAATGGTACCTGGGGCGTGTCTTTAACCAGTAGATTATGACAAAGTGATGAATGTCTCTCCAGTGATTTTGCTAATTTATAGCCAAAGGTGAAGGGATTTTTGCAGATATGTTAACTCCACTGTGAACTAATCGAAATACAGATTATACTTTTAAAGTAAAATTCAGACCTTTCCTAAGTTAGATATTCAAAGAAGCAGTGATTTTCTCTTTCCTTTTCTGGCTTTGAAGAAGCAAGTTTCTGTAAATAATACAGACACAAGGAAATTACCTCCACAAACCACCTGTGGTTGCTGGGAGGTAGGGTCTTTCCTGCTTGAAACTCCAGATGAGAATGCAACCAGACATATACCTTGATGTCAGGCTACTGAACAGAGAACCCAGCTAAGCTGTGCCTAGACTCCTGAGCTACAGAATTGTGAGAAAATAAAAGGATGTTATTTTAAGCTACGTTTGTGCCAATTGGTTATGCTGCAAAAGAAAACTACAACGGGCAATCCTCTTGATAGCATCAGCTAAGGGAGAGAGAATTCTTTCTTTTTCAGTTTTCAAATTAATTCTAATATTGTCATTCTAATTAGAGATTGCATTCATGCCTGAGGTACATAACAATTAGAGTACTTCTTTCTTTGCGGACTATTTTTACTAAGGGATGCTGATAAAAAACGCCAAAGGAAGTTTTCTTGAAATTTTACCCCCTTTGACTAATGGTACTGCTTGTTTCTGTGGATTTTGAATTTTCTTGTAATTCTACTTCTCATTTTGTCTATTCTCATTTAAACCATCTTGCTTTCAAGCCCGAATGGACACCCCTCTTCCCCTTGCCATTGTGTCTGACGGATCTGATCTCTTCTTGTGCATGTATTTGTACTTTGTCCTTGCCTGGGATATCTGTGCTTCCTCCTCACTTCTCACTTATTTCGTTTCACTCTCCTTTTCATTTCCATCGTGGGTCCTCTTGTGTTCCTCCCCAGCATCCAATGAATTTCTGTCTCCTCATCTTTTTAAGATTTACCTCGACGTAAGAATTTCCATTTTCTGTATGGCAAGTTTCAGATTTAGAAATGTGACAGTGACAGCTCTTGCTTTGTAAGATTTGTGTTTCGTGCTTATTTCGCTTGAGAAACAGTGAACAAATGGATATGCAGCTTTGAGGCTTTTCATCTGCCATTGGATACAGGTAACGTATAAATGCCTCATCCAGGGTCTCGGAATATGGGACTGTCCTTCATAGGTTGTGAGCAAGCATCCTCCATTCTCGGGAGATGTCCAATCCTTTGTTTCGAGAGCCAGAGCGCTGTAGGGAAAGTTGGCTCTTCTTTGACCAGGAGACCTCTTCTCTGCTCTGCGTGCTGTGGGGTACTTGACTTCTCATCTATGATTACCTTCCCTTAAGTTGATCTGCACGCCAAGACCTCACCCAGGGCCCACATCTGTGCCTCATTCTCTGAAGCTGGGTTTCAGAATATATTATAACAGAATAAATTATAAAGATTACTTGGGTGTTTCCTGTACCAGGACATAGCAGTGGTTTGGTGTACTGCCTACTTGTGTGGCAGGAAATACTTTTGTTTGCACTGGTGAATTCGTTTTGTCTGGGATTTTTTCCTTCACTAAAAATCTTACATTCTTTCATTTAATGAGCATTTAGTGAATAATTATGATATTTCGGAGAGTGTGTGTAAGATTATGGAGGGTGTAAAGATGAAAAATTGTTGATTTCACGGTATATAATAAATGCCTCTCATGTGTAACAATCGTGAGATACATTGTGAAGGTGAAATTGATGAGTCTAAGTGGATGCGCAACTGCTTGTGGCATTAGGTAGATAAACAGTAAGACTTACTAAATCAGAATTAATATGAAGCTTGGGAATTCAATAAACTTCCCATGTGATTTTTGTTTATGCTGAAACTTAAGAACATTATTATCTGGTGTCAAAATAATGTTGTTGCTGATGATGATAAAATATCAAAAATTTTCTTCAATTTCTTATATCTTTAGAAGAATGCTATAATTTTAAAATAAAAATTATATATCTCCAACATTATTTTAATTAATCAAAATTAGTATTTGGAATATGGCTAGAATTCTTCTGGCTTTATAATTCTCTTATACTTTTAAGTCTAAAGGTTTTAATATGGTCATTCATAATTATACTTCGAACTAATGAAGAACCATTGACCCTGTAAAATCAAGTTCTGAAATTGACCTACAAGTAATGAATTCTTAATAAGGGTGTATTATTCACATCTGCTGTAATTATTTTGGACGGATAATATTCTAGACCTAAATGGTCTCGGAAAATATCTTACATGTAATACTGCTGATCTCAAAGCATAACTTAGTAATGAATAATGTAGAACTATTTTTGTTTTCTTGCAATAGCTAGGAATGAAGTAAATAAATTTGCACATATTGTATTCATTTATGCAATATGAATTTAATCATGTGAGATTAACATCCTCAAGTTTAATACCTTAGGCATTATTTTTGCTTTGTATTGTGTTATTTAAAACATTTTTATTTATTTATTTATTTATTTATTTATTTATTGAGTTGGAGTCTCACTCTGTCACCCAGACTGGAGTGCAGTGGCCGCTCCCAGCCACCGCAGCCTTGACCTGCTGGGCTCCAGCAATTCTTCCGTCTCAGCCTTCCAAGTAAGCTGAAACTACAGGTGCGCGCTACCACGCCCGGCTAATTTTTGATTTATTGTAGAGATGAGGTCTCACTAAGTTGCCCATGCGGGTCTCCAACTCCCCGGGCTCAGACAATTCACTCACCTCAGCCTCCCAAAGCGCTGGGATTACAGGCTGAGCCACCCAGCCCAGCTTAAGACATTTTTAATGTTTAACACATGTTCTATGTTTTCATTTGATAATGTATAAATGAGGACACATTCAACAGCTGGAGACTAATTAACATTAACATTCATCCTACATGTCACCATCTCTTGCATTGTATGAGGAAGTGTGTTGATTAATTTAGGCAAACTTAAGAATTAGATATTAATTCATTGTCAGATGGGAGATAAAGGGAAACTTGCTTTTGAAAGTGGTAAAAATGTTGGCATCTGTTAAAAACTTGCTACATTTCATCACAGAAATTAACATGACTAAATATCCTACAGTGAATAAATATGTTCCTTAGAAAAAACTAATTACTTTTAGAAGTGCACAAACTCTTCCAGGTTACAAAAGTGCTATGTAATAAAATACATCTAATTATTATTAGTAGTATTTGGTTAGGAATTATTTTGGGCGACTAATTTATTTTTAAAGTCTTTTGTTTCTTCTTTAGTGTATAGTAAGAGGTGTTAACAAGACACATATTTATAAGTGATGATAAATATAAAAGCATATTAATTATACCTATTACTAATTATATCTGTTAATATTAAGATATTTCCATATTTCTTCCTGGATGTTGTCAAAATCACTCCCAATTAATACCTGAATTTCATTCCTTTGATATTCCTTGTATATAAAAGTTTAACCTTGAACCCGAAGTGACCACTGAAATATTTTTCCTTAAACACTAAAAGACATGAGTGTGGCATGTGCACATCCTCATTTATTTGAACTTGGGTGACTTCCATTCCTTCTATCCACCTTTACTCCTGATGCCCCAGGCTAGGGAATTTGGGTTGTACTAATAAGCACTTTAATATTGGCCACCAGAGGGCTCCCATATTCCTTCCATCTAAGCATACAAATACAAAGTGCAACTCACATAAAGTTCACCACTGAATAAAACAGTATGCACTGTAGGAATTTATAATACAATTCTCTATAGGGTGAACATGGTCCAGAACCACTGTGTTCTTATACAAAATATTTTGAATTAACAAACTTGACAATCAAACACTTTCATTAAAGGAAAGAGATTAAATTGTGTTTTTATCTTTGTTTCTGAAGGTTATGGTATGGACTTATAACACTTAATAATTGGTGATTCCATATCTTAAATATTGATTTTAGTAAAATTGGATATAAAGTCATTATTTGTATATGAATGCTATAAAATACTCATTATATAACTGATTTTAGTCATTGGAATACCATTTTTAATCACAAGCTAGCTATATAAATAATTCCTAGTTAAAATTCCAGGTACTTTTGTGATCCACCTTCGGATAGAACACAAAACTTCAGTGTGCAAAATGGTACGGTTTATTTAAGTGGATGTTAATGGTAAGAGGAACAATGCCTTAAGTTATGGATAGTTCCCCTGGAGAGAACACAAGGATTGCTTCCTTTGTGGGTCTTTCAACTAGTTCCTGTTGAGTTGTATTAGCTGAAAACCAGTCCCAGCTGCTGAGCCATGTCAGGATAGCTCTAAGGGTTTCTAGAAGCAGCAAAGTTTTGTCATCTTTTCTTTCTTTTTTTGATGGTAATTTGTTTGGCTTTGACAATCCAAGTTCTATTCATAGTACGTATGTATGCAGACACATTTCTACCATGAGGTAGAAAGTGCAGTTAGTAGTTAATGGAAATGCTATAATTTACAGCAGAACAAACTTAGAAAACAAGCATCATTAGAGACTCTTTGAAACCAGGTAAAACACTTCAAATGAGTCATCAGATTGATCTTCTCTGGGATGTGCTGATGTGCTTTTAAACCACAATGTGTTTATCATCAGTAACTGAAAATGATATTTAACCATTCTACTTTTTTCAATTACTTTTTTCTAGAATATATTACTTATTATTTCTGCACTTAAATGTGCATCAAGAAGAATAACAATGTAGAAGGTTTGATTAGCTCAATTATACTCCAACACCTAGATGCTGTCTTTTTGACTGGTAAAACTGAAATATTGTGTTTCAGAGAAAATAAAACAATCTGTTCTCCATTTTATCCATTATGTTCTTCTGGTCTGAGAATTATTTATTGTGCTTTTTCTTTAGAAAAAGATAATAAAACATGAAGCTAATTTTGGCATTCTTGTATTTACTTAAGTAGTTTGAAAGCAGTGTTTTGAAATCTGTTTTAATCAGTGTTTTTAAAAAGGTTTTTCTCAATGCAGGTTTTCTTTGTTTGAATCCTCCTCTGACTTAGCGGTTGCTTTTTCTTCATGAGACAATGGTGATTAAAAAACACTCTAATCCTTAGGCTTAGATTATCATGTCTAAATGAAACATGGATAGAAAATTATCTTCATATAAAATCTGTTTTGGAAGTTCAAATAGAGTTTGTTTTATTCAGAACCACATAGTGACAAATCGACCCCAGCTCGTTTCCGTGATTCACTGGGATTTTGAATTTGACAATGTTTACCAGGCATTTGCCTTCCATTTCTGCTCAAGAAAATCCACAGCACTGCAACTAGTAATTAACTGCATTTTAAAACCATCCCTTGTCTCTAGTTCAAAATATGAACAAGCAAAAGAAAAGAAAACCATTTTTTTTTTTTTTGAGTCAGGGTCTCACTCTGCCACCTAGGTTGGAGTGTAGTTGCAGAATCATGGCTCACTGCAGACTCGACCTCCTGAGCTTATATATAGCTTAAGCTATATATATATATATACACACACATATATATGTGTGTATGTATGTATTTTTTTTTTTTTGTAGAGATGACTTCTCACTACGTTAGCCAAGCTGGTCTTGAACTCCTGAGCTCAAGCAATCTTTCCACCTTGGCCTCCCCAAATGCTGGGATTATAGCCATGATCCACCTTGCTCGGCAACAACCAATTTTGATAGTGACTTGATGTTACCATTGTCCATGAACTAATTGTATTATATTTTGTGCTCCTGTGGAAGGTTTTAAATAAAAATCAAGGACAATTTTCTGAGTTAGATAGATTTCACTCAGGGATACTTTTGCTGTTGTCATACTATTTCTAAGTATGTATTACATAAAAATAGCTGGAAATATTTAAATTAATATATTCAAGAACTTCATGTAAAGTGATTTGGAGCCTTAGCCTTCCTGAGTAATTAATTATGAAAGTCAGCATGCTTAGATAGTGCTTCCAATTGTATTTACCATTTAGAGAGAAAGTTTATTACTGTCTATTCTGTGTGAAATCACATTGGCATAAAATGAATGTTGGCTCCAAAACTTCTTCTGACATTTATTTGCAAAGGTTTCTATGACCAGTATTTCTGCATTTGAGGTGGCATTAAACTTCCTTGGTCACCAGGGAGAGATGAGGCTTTTCTCTTCACTCATTCTTGGTATCAGAAGAAAGGAACTACCTGAAGATATGCCTACTTTACCTCGCCTCTGTCTACCCCAGTGATACTTGATGTTTACATTTCAGGCAAAAGACCAAAAAACTAAATTCCCCCCATGGAGAGACAGTGAACAGGTAGAGGATCATCTGTATCACCCAACTCTAAAATCTGACATAAATACCTATTCCTAAAGCCACCTAGGCCTTCCTATCTCAAGCATTTGATGCATATTACTTTTTCAAGATTTTAAGACCTCCTAAACAAGAAATAAAATTTATTGTAGAATACCAGTGCTTTATGTTGGCTGCACATTACAATCATCTGGAGTACTCTTTAATTCCTAACTTTCTGGCTTCATCTTTGAGCAACTAAATTTGAATGACTGGGGTAGGAACCAGACATCAGTAGTTGTCTAAGTTCCTCAGGGACTACAGTGCAGAGCCAAATTCAAGAACCACTGTCTTATAAACCAACAGCAGCAAATGATATCATAATCCCACATCCAGACTCATGTAATGGATAAGGATGTTGGTCTGCAGATCCAGATGTTCGAGAAATGCAGGTTGATTATGAGTCACACACTCCAAATTCTGAAATTCACTCAGTGTAGTGGAGAGTTAGTCTCAGCCAACTCAGGATTCCTTCTTTCCCTAAGATTACAAGTAAATTCCAATGGGCTTATAGAGTGCTAAAGTGTTTGGGGGTGGGGCTACTAGGTTGCTACTTACCTGTGTCAGCCTTGCAGAAATGCACACCAATGAGCGCGTCCAAGGTGGGTCAGTGGTCCCTCCACCCCGGGTCCCTTGACCCCTCCTAAAGGGCCCTTTTTCTTCTCCTATGCCATGTTACAGTGTGAGGTGAGCTGGCTCCTGTCTGCACCTTGAAAGAAACACCCTGCACCATTTTCTCCTCTACCACCTTCCCAGCACTTGAAAAAATGAGGCCAGGCTCTGTGGCTCAGCCTGTCATCCCAGCACTTTGGGAAGCCGAGGTGAGAGGATTACCTGAGCCCGCGGGTTCAAGACCAGTCTGGGCAACTTGGCGAGACTTCGTCCCTACAAAAAAATCAAAAATTAGCTGGGTGTGGTAGGCGCCCCATAGTTCCAGCTACTTGGAAGGCTAAGGTGGAGGGATCACTAGGGTCCAGCAGGTCGACACCGGGGTGCCCGTGAGGGTGCCAGGCATTCCAGCTTGGACAACAGAGTGAGACTCCAACTCAAAAAAGAAAAACAAGAAAAAATGTTTATGTGTTTGCTGTTCCTCAGGGACTCAGTGTGACCACAAATGAAAATGCTAAGAAAGGAACCAATCATTAAACTGAAGTTTCTGGTCACCCAAAGTTTCTTCTTTTTTTAGGCAAAAGTCTGAAGATTCCTTCACAGTTTATAAGGAAAAATAAAATCATGCTTTTTTTTTTGTCTTGAAGTGACTTTTTATTTAAGCATGAAATAGTTTGATTAAATATTACCACCAAAAAGTATACTAATATAAATATTCAACTTCAAGTTGTTTTGCTGCATAAATCTAATTTGTCCCTGTTTTTGTTAGGTACTTTTGTCATCTGTCTAAATTCTTTGAGTCACATTTAAAATTGTATCAACTGGTACCTCCTCCAGAGTATTTGTGTTAATCCAATTAGTGTTATCTCTCTTGTCATTCAGAAGCTATTCTTAATTATTGATTTGGATTAATTACTTCATTTTAGTGAGCATTTAAAGCCAATTCAAGGGGAAAAGAAGAATGGTTTATTGATCAGTACCATCACTAAGTGTATCTTCTCAGTTTGTCTAATTTAGACAGGGGTCCCCCAGGTCTGTGTAATATTGGCCATAAGAAATTGAAATTCTCTTTACAAAGTCTGGCAAATAATACTGGCCTTTATGATACTAGTATTGTAGCCACAATTGATATTGTGTGCTTTACATGTGTTGAATACCACATTAGTTTTTAATAAACATTGTTTTGTTTGATCCAATAATCTCATGGAAGTATTTACTAGTTTATTCCTCTTTCTCTATTTTGCAGATGAGGAAATGGCTCCAATAACTTGTCCAAATTCGCTCAGCTAGTTACCGCAGTTAGGACTTGCACGATGTGTTTAACCATTACACTTAGACTTACAAGTAGAAAGCAATTCTTGATGTTTGAAACCAGTTATTATAAGCACACGCATATGTACATACACAGACAGAAAATCTTTTCCTACTGGGTACTAAACTTAGAAAATAAAATCTGTGTTATGCACCAAAATAAATATGTTCAAATCCATAATATAATGTCAAGAGAAGTTTGGAAATATTTTGGACATAAACTTTTTGAGTGTAATGCAAGAGATTATAGTCTGATCTCTGCAAAATATTTCTGATATAAGGATACTGCGCTAATGGGACTGTGATCTCACTCAGAGCTGCCTAATACAACTATATTCAGTGATGGATATATTCTTATTACACAATGCAGACTAACCTGCACCTACTTTCCTGCCTTCTCTCTCTCTCTCTCTCTCTCTCTCTCTCTCTCTGCCTTTCTGTCTCTCTCTTTCTCTCTCTGTCTCTGTCTCTTTCTCTTTCCCTCTTTCTCTCTCCCTCCTTCTGCCTCTGTTTCTCTCTCTCTCTCATCACCCCTTCTCTCCTTCCCTCCCTCCCTCCATTCATTCTTTCTTGTAAAATGAATAAATATCAACTTTGGAATCACACAAATGAAAGTTCAATTCCTAATAGCAATCTGGGCAAACACATGAGTTTTTCCTTCTTAAATGTCAACAGTAAATAACAACTCCTATTTACATGGTTATTTTTAGAATTAACGACACAAATAATAACAGCTCCTTATTATGATTATTTTAGGACTAATTAGGTAGTCTATATAAAGCATTTAGTGGAATTTCTGCTATAAATGATGGCTTGATGATGATAACTGTTAAGATGATGGTGCTACTGATGCTAATAAAAAGTCACATATTTACTCATTGATATAGTAGTATCTCACATACTGTTAATAAAGCCATGCATGTATATAGTAGTTTGCAACTATAAGGCAACTTCCCATATATGAGATGCATGAGCATGCCCATATGCTTTCTGAGTAAAGGTTTGAAATATTAAGCTTATGTTACCAGTGATAAAATAAAAACTCAGTGAGAAGGATTTACTGCAGATTCCACAGAATTTTCAATCAAATTCCCATCTTCTTTTTCCATCTACTTCTCTTTCTACATTATCATATTACCTATCAAAAACTAAAATGAAAGACTCTAAGATTCAGTGAAAAATAAAAGTTTTTATGGGACCTCATTAAAATTTTTTGATATGAAGTGAACCAATGATGTATTAAAATCAGTGGTTGAGTATGATCAAAATTCCAGATATTGTCTTCTCTTTCTTAACCCATCATTAACAGTGCCTTTTAGAGAGCAGTGTTTATTTTGTTTAATTTTGTAATGAGAAAGCTTCAGCCCAAGTCCTTGAAATGAGTGTAATAGTAACAAATGAGAGATAAGATCTGGGCTTCTTAGAGAATTGCAATTAAAGAAGTAATCATGTGGCCAGGAAGCATGCCAAGTCGTGGTTCAGCTTCCATCTTCCACTACTGTCATAGTTCCATGAAGGTAATGACATTTGATCATGGTCTTAAAGAATAACTGCTGATCTGCTTGGGACATCCTGCAGATCCTTTGTTTAGTTCCTTCTAAGTGAGTACATGCTGTGTTTGGTTTTCTGTTCTTGTGTTAGTTCACTTTGGGTGACATTCTCCAATTCCATCCAAGTTGCTGCAAAATACATTTTGTCATTTTTTATAGCTTTAAAAATAATATTTTAATAATATTTATATATATATATATATGCCACATTTTCATTATCCACTGATCAGTGGATAGATATTTAGTTTAATGAAAGCAAGTTTAAACTGAGAATGTGAGTGATTTGCTGAGATGCCAGAAGGGTGAAACCAGAAAGTTGCTGGGTCCATCACAAATCTAGGGTACCCGAGGGAGGTGGGTATTCAGCATGTTAGAGGCCAGATGCACTTTCAGTCAAGCACATTGGTGGCAAGGGCTTGGGAAGGAAGTCATAATGAGTCACGGCGGAAGGATGAGGAAGTCATCTCACTTCCTTTAGACTTGCCATGGCATAATCCTTTTGTAGCCAACTCCTATCTTAGATCAGAATGCCACTTAAGGGATAGGATTTTAACAGAAATAAAATAAGTAAGTGTGACCAAGTGCAGGGGTGAAAAAAAATGCTGAAATGGAAAAATATGTGGCACATTGGATGGACTCAAAATAATGGAACTTTGCTAATATATGAGCTGTGTTTGGGACATACAGCTAAGATCATATTGGAAAATTAGTCACCATCCTTACGTTCATTCACTACTTCGCATATTCATTCATTTCCCAGCATTGTTCTAGAAGTGGGGATATTACAGCAAAAGCAACTGATAAAAAAAATCTCAGCTCACATGTAGCTTTCATGATCTTTTTTATTTTTATTATTTTAAGGGCCAGGTTCTTGCTCTGTTACCTGAACCAAGGGCCGTGGTGAGATATAACTCACTACAGCCTAGAACATTTAAACTGAGAATGTGAGTGATTTGCTGAGTTACCAGAAGAGATGATGCTCAAGAGATCCTCTTGCCTCAGCCTCCTGAATAGCTGGGACTACATATGCGCACCACCATGTCTGGCTAATTTATTTTTATGTTTACTTTTTGTAGAGCCTCGCTATGGTGCCTGGGCTGGTCTCAAACATCTGTCCCCAAGTGATCCTCCTGTCTCAGCTTTCCAAAGTGCTGGGAATATAGGTGTAAGCCACCACACTTGGTCAGGTTCCACTGTAATATATGAGAAGCAGACAATAAATATTTTGAAGACTATTCTTCACTTAGTTATGAAAGTAAACATATTCCCCTTCTATTCTTCCTTAGTGAGGTTTTCAATGACTGTACAGAAAAACGTATGTGCCATATATAGATGTCACCACCTCTCATGTTTAAACATTACATTATCAGGAATTTTTAACCTATTGTCCTGTTGGTATGTTAACCTTTGGTTATAGAAAGATCTCTCTAGTCACAATATAAGGGATGAATTTCAAAAGAGGTGATGTTAGAGATTATTATGATTGGCCAAGCAAAAAATAATGAGACCTCAATTAAGGCAGTAACAATGGAAATGGACAGAGAAGCAATTTGGGAGTCCACAATCTACAAATATGGGGTTGTTACCTGTTTAAGATTGTATACAAAGAAATATTCCTCTTCTTTTAAATAAATATCTACCTAAGCCCTAAAAAAATGAAAACAAAGACAAAAGGTAAAAAACAAAGAATATTACATGGTGATAAATACTACAGAAAACTTACATGGGAAAGAACTAGGGATTGTTGGATTGAGGAGAACTGCAGTTTTAAAGAGTGATCTTTTCTCTGTGCTCACGGAGAGAGAGAGCTCTGATGTCTTCCTCTTCTTAGGACATAGCTTTATCAGACCAGGGCCCCAGCCTTATGACCTCTTTAACCTTAATTCCCTAATTCAAGGTCCTGTCTCCAACTACAGTCTCATTTGAGGTTAGAACTTCAATATGAATGTTGGGAGAACATCGTTTAGGTCATAACATATATAAACTAAAGTTGTAGCATAAAAATTGGGTTACTTTATGCTAGTGAAGACCTCATGGACTAGTAACTTTTTATCCAGAAAACTACACTAAAAGAAGAAGAAAGATACTCTCACTATTCCATCCATTACCTCCACTGTGCCAGCCCCGGAAGTTATGATTTCCTAACACATATCAGGGAGGGATTTGAGTTCAGCCATGAGGAGCCATTTGAGAAGAAATAAACCTTGATGGGAACCATGATTAAGGAAGATAAACATGAAATGCTCTGTAGGAGGCAGGAAACTTAGGAAAAGGGAGACCAGTCAATTAGATTTTGGAATACTCTAAGAAAAATATGATGAGGCTCTTAAATGGGACATTGACAGAGGTTTATTCAGTCAGCAAATATTTACTGAATCTCTACTCTATGTTTGAATCTACTGTAACCCATCTACATATTTCTAGGTCCCAGGAACAATTCAGGGCTCCTTGAATTCATGGTATTTGCCTTTAACGAGAATGATGAAAAGTCAAATTTGAGGATCTTTAAACCCTGATGCAGGAAGACATTGTTTTGATCCAGGCAAAGAGCAAGAGCAGAGACTAGTAATGGAATAGTCATAGAATTAAGAAAATGAAGCAATGTCTACAAAGGGAAAGAAAGCAGTAGGTTTTATGGCTGCAGGCAAAAGTAATGCTAACAGACAGATATCTCCATATGCATTCTTTTCTCATCCAAAGGTTTCACTTCAGATTATTCAGGGATGTTTTTCCTTTTGTGCAAATTTAAAATGTAGGCTAAATGGAAATAGCACTACTTTATGGAAATTCACTCTTTAGCTACCTTCTTAGGGCATATCCATTCTATGAAACAAAAGCTATTGCCCATCCTCTCTTACTTGTCCTTGAACTATTTGACCCTAGATCCAAGATTTCTTAGGAAATGGAATTTATTGTTAGACGTGTTTCATTAATCTGTGAATGACCCTAAAGTACCTATTCATAAAAGGAGAAAGCCAGGCCTGGAAGACAAACAAAGTAGCCTTTTCATTCTTCCCATGACTTCCCATTTCTGGAAAACTATCCTCTTTGTGAGAGCCCACCTTGAAGTTGGCTGAGAAAATGTCCTGGAATGTGCAGCTTACCACCCACTATACTGGAAGCTGAAAGTGTTTTTTGCTAACTGAATGTCAAATTAATGAGGTTTTACTATCTAGATGGCATATTTTGACAGAAATGCTGTGCACCTTTATTGACAGTGAACCTTCTGCTCTGGAGTAATGCTAATCCAAGACGGCTTGTCTTTCACATTGGGAACCCATAGACTTGTTATAAATGCAGATGACTTCCAAAATGTCAAAGCTAAACACTTTGCTCATTCACTAGAGGCATTTGTGTTGTTCATATTTAAGATTGCTTATTTTTATTCTCTTGACAACACTTTAAACTTAAAATGGATGCACATAAGTCAGTTCTTAGAGGGTTTGTGACTGTAAAAAAGGAAATAAAATCATGTGCTCAGGTGTTACTCCATCATATTAATCTTCAATTTTGTCCCAGAACCAATGTATGTCATTTCTAGTGATTCAAGACCAGCTGGTGGGAGGCATAGCCATTCCACACTGCCATGAGCAACAGCTGCGTGGACCAGGATGACTTTTCCAAAAGCTTCGCTTACTGCTTCTCAGACCATGTCTGTTTTGGTAGAGACAAAACGTGATGGCTGAGAGAATTGTGAATGGTGGCCAAATGAGTCATCACTCCTTGGTCTAATGTGGGCAAAAGTGACAGACCATTTTTACTGCAGTGAAGTGTGATTAATGTATGCCTTCCTAATAAGATTAAGGGGGGGGAACCCCAACAACAATCTATTTTCTTTTCTTTTTTTGAATTGAAATCTCACTCTGCGGCCCAGGCTGGAATGCAGTGGCACGCTCATGGCCACCCCAGTGTCAACCTGTTGGGCTCTGGCGATCCTCCCGCCTCAGCCTTCCAAGTAGTCAAAACTACAGGTGTGTGCTACCATGCACGGCTAATTTCTAAACTATTTATGTATTGTAGAGACGAGGCTCACCATGTTGCCCGGGCTAAACGCGAACCTGCGAGCTCAGGCAATCCTCTCGCCTCGGCCTCCCAAAGTGCTGGGATTACGGGCTGAACCACTGAACCTGGCCTGTTTTCCTTTTTTTCCCAGCTCTCCTCTGTACTGCAAGTTAAACAAATTGTTCTGTAGAAGTTTTAAAGGGAACAGTTTCTCCTTTGCTGGAAATTCATATCATTAAGAGCATAGCCTGTCTTTCAAAAAACAATGCCACTGATGGTAGGCTTCAGATTATATATAATCATCTCCCTTTGTTCCATCAAGATTTACTTTATAAAGAAAATAGTTATTTCTGTGGGAAGAGATAGTTTGTAGAGCTCAATGTATTCTCATCCTTTTTTGGGCAATTCATTTTGAATAAAAAAGTTAAAATATGACACTAGGGCTGGATATCTAGAGTAAGGACTGTGAAAAAAAAATGAATACACTTCATGTTTGGGAAAGATACTGATGGTCATGAGGCCAACCGACTTATTTATGTAACTATCATCACTAATGTAATTTTACATTTGCTTGTGTAATTACTCAATTAATATCTGTCTACCCTGCTGGAGTATGAGGTATGAAAAAGTAATCCCAGTTGTGTCAGCTCATCATTTCTTTTGGGGTTCCTAACATAACCGTGGCACATTGCCAACATTTTATTCGGGTGTTTGTTGAGTGAACAGATAATTGAATAAACTGTGTATAGCTAGAGTTTCATGCAATTTCTTTTTAAGGTGGTTGTCCAAACCTTTTTGAAAACTTCTAGCTATAGAGAAAAATCTTCCTTCATAAGTGTACTCAATGCATTTTAAACAGTTTTGGGTTTTGGAGAGGTTTTTCTTTTATTCAGTTGAAGTGTGTTCATATATAGACTTTACTAATCAAAAAATATATGTGTGTGTTATGCAGAGTATAATGACCGATATTAAGAGACAGTATTGTTTATATAGCTTATGTCCTGGTTAATGGACTTTTATTATTTAGTATTCATTCCCTTTTGACTGTTGTTCACAAAGCTTGGCCAATTATTAATGAAAAATGGCTAAAACTGTCTTGAGAAAGGATTTTGTTGTAGAAAACATATGGGAGTCCGTTGAGGTCATCTTATCCTTTGCAGCTAAAGTGAAATTGGCTCAAACCTACATTTTCTTTATCTCCTTTTTTCTACTTCTTTCTTGGCCTCCTTTTTCTGTCCCTAGGTTACTCTGCAGAAACAGAGGTACCTTTTTATTACCTGGAAAAAATTATATCTCTTTTTCTTATTCGTCTATCATTTAGATATATTCCAAGACCTATTTTTAAAAATAAGTGTTAACAGTTTTGAAGAGAAACGTGTCACTCTCTTAAAAGCAGAAATGACTACCATCAGTGGTGTTTCACAGTTACTATTTTTATTTTAATCTTTATTTATTAAAAAAGATAAGTGATATGTGCACACATGAAAACCTTCTAATATAACATTAAAGCATTACAGATAAAGCTAACATCTTATTTAAGCAATAGTACTTTACTCTAATTTCTGTCTCAGAAATAAACTTACATCAATTTCATGTTTACTCTTCTAGTCAATACTATGAATTTAATGGTAAGTGAGTGTGTACATATTCCTATGTCACTGTTTTCATGGGTTTTGATATATGATATGCTAAGACTGTCTTCTCTGTAGTTTTCTAAATCAGTATCAGTTAATCATGAATTTTACACTTTCTTGTGTGTGTGTGTGTGTGTGTGTGTGTGTGTGTGTGTGTTTAGATATACTTGTTTATTTTTTACTCTTTGAGGATTATCATACTTATTTTGACTACTTCACATCAAGAGGTCTGTTTGACTCTTTGGGTTGTTCTTCCTCCAAATACAAGTATTTTATTTGAAGCTGTGGCAATAAGAACTCCGAAGTCAAAGGCTATTTTCTGGGCCTCTTTTGGTTTTGGAGTCAGGAAAATTAGCACTGGAGTCATATATGCTTACGCACATGCACGCATATACATAAATACACAGATAATTTCAATGAAATAAAGAATTGTATATGACATCTGAATTCAATTGTTAGCATTTTCCCATAAGTTTTTATGTGTCTATCATATCATTATGGATATATCTGTCATTCACCTACTTATATTCTTTTCTGAATTATTTGTTAATAAGTTGCAGTCATTATATCATTCTACCTCCAAATATTCCAGCTTGCATCTACTAAAAAAAAGAACATTCTTTTACATGAACACAATGTCATAATCACACTTCAAAAAGCAAGGATTTCCTAATATCACATAATATCCCATTTAAAGTATTTTTTTATTGTCCCCCAAATATTTTTAAAGCTAGTTCATTTCTTGAGCCTATGTCAATCAAGGGTCACACACTCCATTTAGTTGTGTCTCTTTAGTCTCTTTTAAAAATCACTTTTATTGAGATAAACTTTGCATTCAGTGAATTATATCCATTTAAAGTATAAACTTTAAGGAATTTTGGCAAAAAATGCACCTATGACTCTCCCTTCACAATCAAGAGTCAAAACAATTGTATAATCTCCCTCAAATTTGCTCATGTCTCTTGGCTATCAATCTCTTTCTTCCTTCAGTTCACAGGCAACCACTGAGCTACTTTCTGTCTTTAAATTCAGTTTGCATTTTCTAGAACTTAATGCAAAAAAAATAATGTAAACTGTACTCTTTTATGTCCAACATCTTTTGCTTTTGAGATTTATCTATGTTCTTACATATAATATTACATGTATGGATACATTACTGTTTTTTTCACCATTCAGCATTTGATGGTCATTTGAGTTTCTTCTAGTAGGGACTATTATGAATAAAACTGTAATGTACATTAATTCCCAAGTCTTCATGTAAATGTGTGTTTTGTTTTTGTTTTTGAGTAAATATAGGGGTATGTTTAATTTTATTAGAAATTGTCAAACAATTTTACATAGCCATCAAAAATATAGGAGAGTCCCAGTTACTCTGTATCTTTGCCAACCCTTAGTTTTGTCAAAAGTTTTAATTTTAACCATTCTAATCATGTGTAGTAACATTAGATTTCTCTGATAACTATGTTTTTAGCATTTTCAAATAGTTATGTATACATTCATTTGAAAAGTGAATGTTCAAATATTATCACTTTAAATTAGGTTTTTTTCTTCTCATTACTCAGAGGTAAGAACTTTTATGTAGTCTTGATAGGAGTTCATTATCAGATACACATATTACAAATAAATTTTCCCATTCTGTGGCTTGATTTTTTACTTTTCTTATTGTATACTTTGAAGAGAAAATGTTTTTGATTTTGCTAATATTCATCTTATATATTTCCTATAGTTTATTTTTCATTCCTTTTGTTTACTTTCTAAGCAAGAGTGATTTCTTGGAAAAATTTTTAAGTTACAAATTTAATATTTTTAGTAGATATAGGGTTATAAGGACTTTTTATTTCTTCTGTCAGTTTTTATATTTTTATCTTTCAATGAACTTATCTATTTCATTTATGTTTTCAAATTATTGGCATGGAGCTACTTGTAGTATTGTTTTATTATCCTTATAACATTCAATAAATCTCTGGTTGTATTCACTCTAATTTATAATATTGATAATTTGTCTATTCTTTGTGGTTTTAACAGTGTACATTCTTGTTTATAAATTTTATTGCTCATTTCAAAGAACCAGATTTTGGTTCACTGATTTTATTTTTTAATATTTTATATTTGTTAACTTATTTGTGCTAACTTGTGCTTTTCTTTTCCTAGTTTCCTAAGGAAAGTTCTTGGATAATCAATTTCATATTTTTATTTTGTTTTATTATTGTTTTGATTAAAATATTTTCTAATTTCTTGGTGATTTTTTTGTTTGATTTGTGGTCTGTCTAGAAATAAGTTATTGATTTCTCTACTGTTAAATTTATATCAAAAACATTTTGTTTAATAAGGTCTCACTATGGGGGGGAGGGGGATGGGATTAACAGTAGCAAATATCTGTCTGGGAACGGAGAAACACCCCATATCAAAAAGGTGCCTGAATGAAATGCAATTGTATATCTAACCCTTAACTGTACCCCACAACTTCATAATAAAAAATAAATAATTAAAAAAAAACATTTTGTAATATCATTAATTCTTAAAATGAAAGTAACAGAAGAAGCAGCTCTGTGAAACAATGAAAGATACTCCAAGATACCTAAAAAGATACTTCAAAGTTATGAAGAAACTAATTTCATATAAAAATAAGCAGTAGGAAAATATTGACACCAAATTCCACAGTAAGATATTAAACAACAAATGAGAATGAGACAAGTAACATTCCTAGAGCAATAAAAAGCAGTCAGATAGAACAAACAAAAAATTTCACCTTGTATTTCAAAACTAAAAACATTCCTAAATAACATTAAGATAATAATGCAAAACATGAAATAACATTACAAAACAGAATTAGAAAAGCTCAGAAATTAGGCAGTAAAACACAGGGAAAATAGACATGAAAGAAAAAATAATTTCAGAAATTAAAATTAAACTGGAAATATCAAAAGAGAAATAAACACATGGATAATGCCTTAAGGGAAACTAAAGGTGAAAAATATTTTTTAAAAATTGTGAATGAAAAAGAAAGGCAGAAAGAGGCAAAAATAATTTGACAGAAATAGAAAAATACTGAAGGTAAGCAAAGAAATTCTGAAATATGGATAACAGGCATCTCTAAAGAGAAAAATAAAAACAAGACAGAATAGATGCTAAAAACTATAATTCAAGGAAAAGCTTATACAGTAAAAAAAGATGAAACATTTAAAACTATGTGTTGAAAGTGCATATCAAATTTCTAAAGATATTGATGTGAATCAACCATGATCAATATATGTATGTGTCCTAGTAAAATTATTAAATGGTTAAAGAAATAGACATCTGGAAAAAACAATAAATGATCTTAGGAAAGGAAAACTACATTATCATCAGGATTGTTGGCAACTATGCTTTGTTTCAGAAGAAAATAAAGTAACATAGTTAAGATAATCAGGGAAAGAACTTGTGAGTCAATAATTTTATATCCAGCAAAAATGACCCTCCAATATAAAAGACACAGACAAATGTTATCTACAAGCAAGAACTCAGGAATATTGAATAATCTAATAAAAAATGATCCTTAGACAACCTAAATGACCAGAGAGATTACAGGTGGTAAACATTGAATACTGGTGGTGAGCATTAAAAATCTATTTACTTGTGTTGAACAAATCTTACTGTAGGAGAAAGACGAGACTAGAACAATTCTCAGTGTAGAAGTATACTAAATGAGGGTCAAAGGAAAAAGGTACAAAGGTAATAACTATATATTTATATCTAGGCAATGTATTTCCAGACAATCAAATGACATTTGTACCTTTTATAAAATATACAATACAGTGATGACTACTAAGACCTCATACTTCTTAAGAGTAATTAGACATGTCTTCCTGCTTGTGTGCCAGACATAATGGGTTTCCATGTATCAGGGTGAGCCTTTTCCCTAGAGTTTTGCTTAGTTTAGTTCTCTTTTAAGAATGCGTCTGCCCCCTGCTTCCCCCCAAATGAATGCCTTTGCCCCAATTTCCTAGTTTCCTGGCTCTTTTCTTTTAATGGAGGACTTCCAAAACTAGGACTGAAAACAAAATTTGTTTATGCCGGTGTGTAATTCCTGGCATTTTCCTTGGAATATAAATTAGCCTTAATTTTATTTTGTTTCCTAATTTTACATTTTTATTTTGTATTGCTTGAATCTGTTTGATAATTTGCATATATTGCCTTTACAAAGAAGTTAACATAAGGATGAAATCTAGTCGAGTGTCTAAATTTCATCTAGTCCATAAATCAGCATACATGATGACCATTCATGGTCAGTTGTTGAAGAATTCTTTGGAAATTTAAGCATGGGTCTATGGAGTATACTGATGAGATTTTTGACTCTTTAAAGTGTTTATTGACCTAAAAACACATTTTGGGGTTATGTTGTATGTGTGTAGCAACACATTACAATGAGCTCTTTCTGGACTGATCTTCAACTTCAAATTCTTAGTGAGCAACCAGTGCATTTACTTGGTGTCTGGTCAGACCTGTGTTAATCGTTAAAAAAAAAAGACAAATAAAAGCAACGTTTAAAGTAACCCCGAGATTCCCCCCACCTCCCTCTCTTAGTATCAATTATAACATGAACTGCAATTTATTCTAAGATGAAATATTACAGGAATTTTTTTTTTCAAAGCTTTTGGAGGTACATAGAGTAAACTTTAAGTCATAGGTAAGTTTATTAAATTTAACTGAAATGTGTAACCTGTCTACTTAGCTGTAATTGTTGACTTTTAAAAATCTTATACTAGTTGATTCCAGTCAGAAGTCTTCAGTTTTACAGGCTGGGTACAGTGGCTCATGCCTATAATCCTAGCACTTCTGGGAGGCTGAGACAGGATGATTGCTTTAGCCCAGGATTTCAAGACCAGCTTGGGCAACATAGTGAAACTTCATCTCTACAAAGAACTGAAATTTTTTTTTTAAAAGTTATCCAGATGTGGTGGTGCATACCTATAGTTTCAGCTACTTGAAAGGCTGAGGTGGGAGGATCACTTGAGTGCAGGAGTTTAAGACTGTAGTGAGCCATGATAATGCCACTGCATTTCAGCCTGGGCAACAGAGATCCTAACTCCAAAAAAAAAAAAAAAAAAAGAAAGAAAAAGAAAAGAAAAGAAAAAAAAGTCTTCATTATGACTTTATGTAATTTAAAAGTGATTTTAAAATTTACTGAATGCTACTGAGTAGGGAGCAAAAAATAAAAATTTCCAGTCACTTATGTGATATATTTTTAGGCTCTGATATTTCTACTAATTTTCTACTGGACTGAAATTACCTTCTTGCAACTTAAAGTTTTGGGATTTTTTTTCTAATGGCTAATAGTCATTCATTTTCTCATTTAAATATTTATCCAGATCCTGCTACTTTTTTGTGGGTTAGATATTCTGCTGTTTTAAAGTAATATTCTGGAGAGGATACAAATTTAGATATAATATAGGGTGAAGTCAAGGTCAGTGAGTGGGTTTCTGCAGAATTGGAAGTGTGACACACATGTGACACGTGTACTGAAAAACGGGTTTTTGGTGTATGGAACACATCACATCCATTTACTTCATAGTGTTTTTTTGAGAATCTACTTTATGTATTAAGCAATTAGGTGTTTTAATAGTGATTTTGATTTTTCTTGAAGGTTTCATACTTCTTACTTGCTTCCCAACCATCAGTCATGATAAATGAGGTATGTATCTTAGAATAAGTTGTACAGCTCTATATAAAAGAACTAATTTTTCCAGATTATTCTCTAAAAGTAAGTTGTTTATTTGAAGAGATTTTTTAAATTATGTAGGTATCACTGAATGAATTTTCAGAACAAAAAATACACAGAATCATTTTGCAGTAATTCTCTATTTATATAAAAAGCTAATTTCTATTTTAAGAACATGCAGAGTAAATATTCAGTACATAATCTGACAAGTAGTGTGTTTATTTATTACAAATTAAAAAAATCATTAAGTTCACAATTGTTCTGTTTAATCGATGTTTAAATATATTCTAGCGTATTTCATGTTAATGATGCTAATTGCATGTTAATCTTTCTAAAATATGTTTCGTAGATTATAAACACCACTTCTGTTACAGATTTTCTAAATAGTTTTTCTTCTTTTAAAGTCCTCTTCATTTCTTGATACTTAAGATTAGAAAAAGGAAAGGAAAGCAGTTGATCAAATGAAATCCTCTGAGCATAAAGCTATCAAGTGGGAATGTGCATATGCAAAACAATGTAAACTATTGCCTTGCAATTTTCTTTTTCTGAATCTGGGTTTCACTCTGTCACCCAGGCTGGGGTGCAGAAGCACGATCATGAGGATCATGGCTCACAGCAGCCTTGATCTCCTGGGCAGGTGATCCTTCCACCTCTTCATCCTGAATAGCTGGGATTACAGGTGCACACCGCCGTGTCCAGCTAATGCTTTAATTTATGTAGAGATGAGGTTTCGCAATTTGCCCATCCTGGTCTCGAACTCTCGGGCTTAAGCAATCTACCTGTCTTGGCTTCTCAAAGTGCTGGGGTTACAGGCATGAACCATCTTGCCTGGCACTGCAAAATGTTTTGTTTCATAACACTGCTTTGATAAAATGCAAAGACTGACCAAAGTACTGACTCTAAAAATAGCATTTCACTGTCATAAGGATGATTATATTTATTAGTGGAAGCCTAGATGCTAATTCCTAACGTTAGGGTGTATTTTTATTTCAGTTATTCAAAGATGTCTAATTAAACTGACCTAGGATTATTTGGAATAGAAAATAAAGAACTCCTGTATGAAGCACAATTAACAGTTCATCATACGGTACCATATTTCTAATGGATGGGTGGTAAAGTCAATATTCAGCTAAGCTTAGACCAAAGCTGAATGTCATCATCGTAGGACATGCTTTTAAGGTTACAAGAATATACATCTGAAAGTTGACTGACGCTTTCTATTACTTTTATCAGTAAAAGCTTTCATGGTCAAATTTCAAAATCTTGGCGTTGTAATGCAGGGACAATTCCTCAACACTGGCATGTGATTATTTCTGTAGCTATCCTGCACATTTTTCATTCTAAAGAGGCACAGCTTTCAACTCAGGTCCATGCAAGAGCCGGATCCATCCCTGCCAGTGTAGGTTACCGCTAATGGTCATGTTGTCACTACGTTATTAAATTTTTCTTCCTCTCTCAAAGAAACAGATTCAGGTAACACCTTTTTTCCTTTACAATTCTCGTTTACAACCTCGGCACACTGTTCCCAAACAAAGCTCTGAGTGGTGTTTGTAGAAAATCCTTTAAGTCTGAATTCTTTCCTTTATTAGAAGTTAGATAAATGTTGTGTAATGATGAAAACTTTCTGATTAGAAGGTAAACATCAATTTAAACACTAAGTCTTACTCATATTACTCATGGTCTGAAATGGATTTGGTGTGATGTTAAACAGAACAGGAGCAATATTTTGGATGAGAGAGGAGATTTTGCAGCAGGTATTATATTTGGATATTCTGACTTCCAAAGCTGAAATCTAGCAAAAGAGTTTGGCTAAGCATCGTGGCTAAGGGCTGATGTTAGTACTTTCCTAATATGATTCATAAAGCCTTATTTTCTAATAATGAAAAATCTATTTGCTATTTTGGACAACTCGTAACCAAAGAAGATTAGCAATTCCATTAATAACCTTAAATTAGTGAATTAGGAAATAGTCAGTTGTTCAAATCTTTTCTAACTTTCTAAGGTTAAAACAGGAGAGGCTAATAAGGCAGCAAAGAAGAAATGATCAGAGACAGAAGGGTATTCAGGAAATAGTAGTGTCAGGGAAGACAAAGACAGATTTTCAAAGAAAAAATAAATAACTGATCAACAGCATAATAATCAGTACAGCCTAATCATACAATTATAGACTATTATATCTTCAACCCAGATGTAACGGTCAACATTAGAAAGAGTGGGTTCGGGGAGTAATGGGATCAGAAGTTTGGATGAGGAAACCCTTTGTGGATGGGGATAACCAGAAAAACAGCAGACACAGACTACTCTTTGTGTGTGTGTGTGTGTGTGTGTGTGTGTGTGTGTGTGTGTGTGTGTGTGTGTCGGAGTCTCACTCTGTCACCCAGGCTGGAGTTACTGGGCTGCGTTACGAGCTTACTGGGCTCCGGCGATCCTTCTCTGTCTTCCAAGTAGCCAGAACTACAGGTGCATGCTACCATGCCTGGGTAATTTTGGATTTATTGTAGAGATGAGGTCTCGCCAAGTTGCCCGGGCTGGTCTCAAACCCGTAGGCTCAGGCATTCCATTCGCCTCGCCCTCCCAAAGTTCTGGGATTACAGGTTGAGCCACCAGCCCGGCCACAGACTACTCTTTCAAGAAACTTGGGCTGAGAAAGAAGGGATGAAATGAGAAACAGATACAAGAATTTCAGGGTTGAGGAAGGTTTTTTTTGCTTTTGGTCTTTAGAAGAATACATACTTAGTCATGGTTTTAGGTAGAGGGCAAAATACTAAAGCTTGAGACAGTTTGAGAATATAGGAGAAAGATGGATCCAAATCCAGGAGGAGGCAGGTGATGGAATCCAAGATCCACATACAACAGTAAGACATGAACAGGCAGCCTGCATTTTCCTCTGAAAATGGCAAGGCTCTGGAAACAGTTGGTGCAGAGGTTGGACAGTCTATTTTTTAAAAATGTATTTATTTATTTTAAAAACTGGGGTACCATTCAGTATCAGGTATACAAGTGGTATTGTACAGGTAAAATTTGGGCTTCCTTTTGGTCCTCACTTCACCTGGTTTGAGATCAGGTAACCTTATTCATGTTATGTGCCCTTCTCCGCCCCTGGAAGTTTCCAGCTACTGCCAATCCCTTTCTTATAGTATTATGGTAAATTTTCAGAGTTCACTTATGAGTGAGAACATGTAGTTCTTACTGGCCTCAATGCTCTTGATGAAGTAGAAAGGAAACCAGTCTGTTAGCACTGAAAAGGATGAAGATTAGGAAAAGGGTGTGAAAGATACATAAAGGTCACAAAGATGACAGAAGGCATTAATGTAAAACAAAAACAAAAACAAAAGGCAAAGAAAGACTTATTAAACTGTGTAGAGTATCCAAGGAAATCTGGAGATGATTGATAGTCTGATAACCCACAAATCTGCACATAGGTATGATTTTTTTCAATAGTAATGAATAACCCAGGTTAAGAGGAGAGATTGTGAAATTGATCCTGGGTAATAGGGTTGATTTTTTTTTTTTCCTTTTGGTACGGTTGAGTTTCTTGTAGATCCTGAATGATAGGCCCCTGTCAGATTTACAGTTGGCAAATACAGTCTGTGGGCTGTCTCTCTGCTCTCTTGGTGGTTTATTTTGCTTTGCAGAAGCTTTTCAGTTTGATGAACAACAGACACTGGAGAAGATGCAGAGCAAAGGGAACATGTCTATACTATTGGTGGGAGTGTAAACTAGTACAACCTCTGTGGAAAGCAGTGTGACAAATTCTAAAAGATCTAAAAACAGCCTTCCACACAACCCAGCAATTCCTCTTCTGGGAATATACCTGGAGCAACTCAAATCATCCCATAAAAAAGATAACTGCACGCATGTTTATTGCAGCATTATTCACAATAGAAAGTAGACTGGATTAAAAAATGTGGTACAGTCATATGACGGAATATTACCCAGTCATAAAGAAAAACAAAATTATGGACTTTGCAGCAACTTAGATGGAGTTAGAGTCTATAATACTCAGTTATCTATCACAGAAGCAAAGAACCGAGTACCACATATTCTCACTCAAACGCGGACATTTATCATATTATTATAAGAAAGGGGTTGGCAATAGTGGAACACTGCTAGGGAAGGGGGGCATATAACATCACTAAGGGTACCCAAACTCTACAAGGATGATTACCACTTATGTACCTAATCCTGAATTGTATCCCACATCTTTAAAATAAAAATAGTATTTTAAAAATTGATCCTTGGTAAAATAAAAAATAACATAAGTTGTTATGGTGGTATTGCAACAAAGACAGATGGCACACTTGTCAAAGAGCATTGTGACCCCTATGCTTATTGTCTTCATTCTGTAGTTTTGTTTGTAATACTCTTCTGGCCCTTATGGTCTTTTTTACCAGAGGCATCATTGCTATTACTCTACCTTGGATTGGTTTTCCTGATTTGACCCCAGAAGGAGACTGGAGCAGTCTTTTTCTTTCTTTTCTGTCATTGAGTCTTAGCTACGTTGTACCCATATCTTATAGTACAGTGGGATGCTTGGTGGTAATACTATATTAAAGCTAAATCTTCACAGGTGATAGTTCAGAAATTTTAATTTTTTTCATGAACCCTAAGAAGTGAAATACACAAACATTATCTTATGATGAGGCTCTGCCAACTTTTCCTTTTTTGTTTTATTTTGAAGATGTAGGGCACGATTCAGTGTTAACTACCTAAGTGGTCATCATAAATGGGAGATCCACTGACTCTTTCAGATCTCTAGGAGGCTGTACTCTTTTTTTTTATTTAATCAATATTTTTTATTATGATTTTGTGGGGTACAGTTAAGGGTTAGGTGTACAATTACGTTTCATTCAGGCACCCTGTTGATAAGAGGTGTTTTCCCATCCCCAGACAGATATTTGTGACTGTTAATCCCATCCCCCTCCCCCCCATAGTTTCCCAGTACCATCATTCATTTTCTTATACTATTACATTGGATGTTCAATGTCCATTATATGAGTGAGAACATGTGATATTCGGATCTTTCTTTCTGTGAGAGGTCACTCAGTATTATAGACTCTAGTTCCATCCAGGTTGATGCAAAATTCATGATTTTGTTCTTTTTTATGGCTGTGTAGTATTCCATTGTGTATATGTACCACAATTTTTTTAATCCAGTCCTCTTTTGATGGGCAGCATGGCTGTTTCCAGGTTCTTGCTATTGTGAACAATGCTGCAATAAACATACGTGTGCAGGTATCTTTTTTATAGAGTGATTTGAGGTCTTTAGGTTATATTCCCAGTAGGGGGATTGCAGGGTCATATGGAAGGTCAATTTTTAGAGCTTTTAGGAATTGCCACACTGCTTTCCACAGAGGTTGCACTAGTTTACACTCCCACCAACAGTGTAGAAGTGTTCCCTTTTCACCACACCCTCTCCAGCAGCTGTTATTTTTTGAGTTGTTGATAATTGCCATTCTGACTGGAGTTAGGTGGTATCTCAGTGTGGTTTTGATTTGCATCTCCCTGATGATTAGTGAGGTTGAGCATTTCTTCATGTGTTTGTTGGCTGCTCAGATGTCTTCTTTTGTGAAGTGTCTGTTCATATCTTTTGCCCATTTTATAATGGGGTTGTTTGTTTTTTTCTTTTCAGCATGTTTGAGTTCCTTGTAAATCCAGGATGTTAAGCCTTTGTCAGACCTGCAGTTGGCAAATACTTTTTCCCAGTCTGTAGGCTGTCTCCCTGCTCTCTTGATGGTTTCTTTGGCTTTGCAGAAGCTTGTCAGTTTAATAAGGTCCCACTTGTCTATCTTCTCTCTTATGACCTGTGGGTTTCAGGTTTTGTTCAGGAATTGGATGCCAGTTCCGATTACCATGAGAGTATTTCCTTCCTTTTCTAAGGTTCTTGTGGTTTGAGGTTTTACATTTAGGTCTCTGATCCATTTGGAGTTAACCTTTGTGCATGGGGATAGATAGGGGTCCTGTTTCCATCTTCAGCATGTGGTCAGTCAGTTTTCCCAGCACCATTTGCTGAATAGGTTCTCCTCTCCCTGGTGGTAGGTGGTGGAGGCTTTGTCGAAGATGAGTTGGTTGAGAAATTGAGGTTTTGCTTCTGGAATCTCAATTCTATTCTATTGATCTATATGCCCGTTCCTTTACCAATACCAAGCTGTTTTGATGATGGTAGCTTTATAGTAAAGTTTGAAGTCTGGTAATGTGATACCACCTGCTTTGTGTTTTTTTTTTTTTTTTTTTTTTGCTAAGGATTGTTCTGGCTATTCTTGGACGTTTGTGTTTCCATATGAATTTCTGGGTTGATTCTTCCAGGTCTGAGAAGAATGTTGCTGGTAATTTGATGGGTATTGCATTGAATTTGTAGATTGCCTTGGGTAAGATGGACATCTTCATAATGTTGATTCTTCCAATCTATGAGCATGGGATATTTTTCCACTTGTTCGTGTCAGCTTTGATTTCTTTGAGCAGTGTTTTGTAATTTTCATTGTAAAGGTCTTTCACATCTCTGGTTAGGAAGATGCCAAGGTATTTCATTTTTTTTTGTGGCTATTCTGAGTGGAATTGTATTTTTTATTTGGGTTTCTGTTTGTTTATTATTGGTGTAGAGAAATGTAATTGTCTTTTGTACATTTATTTTGTATCCTGAGACTTTGCCAAAGGCCTTTATCAGTGTAAGAGGCTTTTGACAGATTCTCTTGGGTTTTCAAGGTACACAATCATATCATCTGCAAAGAGAGATAACTTGACTTCCTCTTTTCCTATTTGGATACCCCTGATTGCCTCCTCTTCTCTGATTGCTCTAGCCAGGACTTCCAATACTATGTTGAACAGGAGGGGTGAGAGTGGGCATTCTTGTCTAGTTCCAGTTTTCAGGGGAATCGGTTCCAATTTTTGTCCATATAGGAGTATGCTGGCTGTGGGTTTGTCGTAGTTGGCTTTTACTATTTTGAGATATGTTCCCTGAATGCCTAGATGTTCAAGAGTTTTTATCAAGAAGGGGTGCTGGATTTTATCAAAAGTTTTATCTGCATCTAATGATGTGATAATGTGGTTTTTGTTTTGACATCTGTTGATGAATTTAATTACACTTATGGTTTTACGAATGTTGAACCAGCCTTGCATCCCAGGAATGAAGCCTACTTGGTCATGGTGGATGATTTTTGAGATGTATTGCTGAATCTGGTTTGCTAGGATCTGGTTGAGAATTTTAGCATCTATGTTTATCAAAGATATTGGCCTGTAGTTCTCTTTCTTTGTTGGATCTTTACCTGGCTTGGGTATCAGTGTGATGTTGGCTTCGTAAAATGATTTGGGGAGAGTTCCATCTTTTTCAATCACCTGGAATACCTTCAGTAGGATTGGTATCAGCTCCTCCTTAAATATCTTGTAGAATTCTGCTGGAAAGCCATCTGGACCAGGACTTTTTTTGGTAGGAAGTTTTCTTATTATGTAGTCTATTTCCTTGATTGTTATTGGTCTATTTAGGGTCTCAATTTCTTCTTGTTCCAACCTAGGTAGGTTGTGTGATGTCAGAAAGTCCTCCATTTCCTTAAGGTTTTAAAGTTTGTTTCCGTACAAGTGTACGTAGTAGTTTCTAATGATCTTTTGTATTTCTTCAGGGTCAGATGTGACTTCATCTTTTGTGTTTCTGACTGTGCTTATTTGTTTTTTTTCTCATTTTTTCTTGGTCAGCTAGGGGACCATCAACTTGTTTATCCTTTGGAAGAACCAGCTTTTTGTTTCATTGATTTTTTTGTATTATCTTTTTGTCTTCTATTTCCTGGATTTGGGCTTTTATTTTGGTGATCTGGATTCTTCTGCTGAAATTAGGGTTTTTGTGGTCTTGCTTTTCCAGCTTCTTTAGGTGGCTTGTTAGGTTGTGAATTTCTGTTCTTTCCATTTTCTTCATGTGTGTTTGTAGGGATATAAATTTCCCTCTTACTACAGCTTTCAGGGCATCCCAGAGATTTTGGTAAGATGTTTCTTCATTTTCGTTTGTTTCCAGGTATCTTTTGATCTCTGTTTTGATTTCATCATTGACCCAGGAGTTGTTTAGAATCATGCTGTTTAGTGTTCATGTCTTTGTGGGTTTTGGGGGGACTTAGTTTGTGTCAATGTTTATTTTTATTCCACTGTGGTCTGAGAAGGTACATGGTAGAATTTTGGTCCTTTAAATTTGCTTATGCTTGATTTATGGCCGAGTATGTGGTCGATCTTAGAATATGTTCCATGTGGTGATGAGTAGAATGTGTATTCTGTGGTCTTTGGATGGAGTGTTCTGTAGGTTTCAATTAAGTCCATTTGGTCCAAAGTCACATTGAGGTTCCGGATCTCCTTGCTGATTTTTTGTCCTGATGATCTGTCTAGGGTTGTGAGTGGGGTATTAAAGTCCCCAGTTATGATGGTGTTAGAGTCAATATCTTTCTTTAGTTTTCCTAGAAGTTGCTTTATGAAAGTTGGTGCACCTATGTTGGTTGCATATATGTTTAGGATAGATATTTCTTGTCGATGGATTGAGCCCTTTATCATTATGTAGTGGCCTTATGTATCTTTTTTGATTTTTAATAGCTTGAAGGGTATTTTGTCTGAAATTAAGATCGCTACTCCTCCTTTCTTTTGTCTTCCGTTTGCCTGAAAGTTTGTTTCCCATCTTCTTACTTTGAGTCTGTTGGTATCCTTTCTAGTGAGGTGAGTCTCTTGAAGGCAATAGATTGTTGCCTGATGATATTTTATCCATTTTGCCATTCTGTGTCTTTTCAGTGGCACATTTAGTCCATTCACATTTAGGCTAATAATTGAAATGCAAGAGTTGATCCCTGTCATAAGCTTCTTACAGAGTTGTTCCTGTTTGTTTGTTGTCTTTCCTTGGGTTTTGGAGTTGGTTCATGTGTGTTTTTAATCTTTTGCCTGTACTCTTGTGAAGAATGTTGTTGTTCTTTTTTCTTTTTCTTCTGTGTTCAGTACTTTCTTATGTGTTTCTTGTAGAGGAGGTCTGGTGGCAGCGTAGGTTCTTAGGGATTGGATATCTGGAAAAGATTTCAATTCTCCCTCACTAATGAAGCTTAGTTTGGCTGGGTAAGTTATTCTTGGTTGAAATTGTTTCTCTTTTAGAACTTTGAAGATAGGGCTCCAGGCTCTCCTAGCCTGAAGGGTTTCTGTGGATAAATCTGCTGCTATTCTAATTGGTTTTCCCTGGTAGATAGTCTGGCCTTTTTCTCTTGCTACCTTTAGGATTTTTCCTTTCATAGCTACTTTGTTTAGGCGAATTATTATGTGTCTGGAAGTTGGTCTTCTCATTTGTTGTCTTGCAGAGGTTCTCTGAATCTCTTGTGTTTGAATTCTTTCATCCTTGATGAGATGAGGGAAGTTTTCTTGAATGATTTCATGAAATGTTTGTTCCAGTGTGGCTTCTGTTTCTCTCTCTGCCTCAGGAAGCCCAATTACTCTTAGGTTTGGTCTCTTGAAGTGATCATTCATCTCTTGCAGGTTTTGTTCTGTCTTTTTGAGCTTCTTTTCTATGCTTTTGACAGTTTTGGTTAGGTCTGTATTTTGGTCTTCGAGCTCTGAGTTCTTTCTTCTGCTTGGCTGATTCTGCTTTCCATGCTTATTAGTCTGTTATTCATTTCCATCATAGTATTCTTTACTGCTGTCATTTATGACATCTGCTCCTTCCTATTTTCCTCTTGGCTCTCCTCAATTTTTTAAATTCTCTCCATTAATGTCTTGATGTCTGGGTTTGTTGCATGTAACCAGTCATTCTGGGGGCTCTTCATTGTTTGTGTTCCAGAATCTGTTTTCTCAGTGTCTGATTTCCCAGGGGTCTGTGTGAGACCTATATTCTTCTTTTGGTTTTTCTTCATTTGTGCAGTTTCCCCCCCCCACTTTTTCCTTCCCTCCACGTCACCATCTTCTTTAATTCTGTTATTCAGGGGTAAAGGGATTGGTTTTACTTCTGTTTGTTCAGTTTCCTATTCTTTATGTATGTCCTCTTACTTTGTTCAATTCTGAAGTTGCACTGTAGGTTGGAGGTGGTCCTTTCTGCAGTTTTAAGATGTACTTAAGGGAAGAGCTGTGATTCAAAATCTGACTGCAGGTCCTGGTATTCGCTGACGGGTGTGGATAATGTGGAACCCATTTCCCACTGCCCTGGAATCTGTCCATGCAGTGGGGCTGTAGGTTTACTCCCTGAAATAAAATGTGGTTAGTAGAGGGGAGAGAATGGAGCAGATAGTGGGTTGAAGAGGGGAGTGGAGAGATAGAGGAGTAATGGGGGAAACAAACGAGTGTGCTAACAAATAGAGAGAGAGGCTTATACTGAAACAGATAAAAACTATAGACCACAGCTACAGATGAACCAACTCTCATACAAAAAAATAAAAAATAAAAATAAAACATATAGTGATGCTAACATACAAGCTGACCAATCACCTTATTAGTGTGCTGTTCCTCTATACAAAGATATGGTTTACAGAGAGAAGAAAAGAGAAGAAAAGGAAAAGGAAAAAAGAAAAAAGGGAACAATAGAGTAGGAATAGAATTAAGTCATTAAACTAACAGAATCAATGAAGCACACTCTGAGACATTTCGTTTAAGTTCAATGTCCTTTCAGGTCTGATTTCTAGTTTTCTTTTCAAGCTGGTAAATTAGCTTGCAGTTTGGGTCAGTTGCCCATGGTCTGCTGTGAAGGACAGTTCAGATCACCCTCTGTTCACCACTCTGGCCTATGTCTTTATCAAGCTTGTTTCTCCCGTTTCAGTGTTGTTACCTTGAATCGCCAGGAGGTGGTGCTATCTCAGCTGCTCGCCCCAGAGGGGGTGGTGCTGGACAGGGACGGCAGAGGCTGAAGATGGCAAGATGACTGCCTGCCTCAGGGCAGACGGCAGGAGACTTATGGCGGGCAGGATGTCTCGGTTGCAGGAGAGGTGGCAGCGATCCCAGAAGATCTTCCCTGAAGGGGCTTCAAGGACTGAAGTTGTGGATTGCCTCCGCCCCGGGTGGTGTGATGTGCTACTGGCGGCGGCGGCGGCGGCGGCGTCTGTGCTGCAGTGGCTGTCCAGACCGCTGCGATGCCCCAGCGGTGGCAATGGCTGAGCTCCGTATGAAGAGCAGGCTGTGATGTTGGGATCCATAGTCCCCGGGGCGAGAGTCAGAGACCCACTGCAGTTCTTCTTTGCAGAGGTTTTCACAGACCGGGTTCGAGGCTGTACTCTTATGGGGATGCTTGGAGCTAATGCTGGACCTTAACTAGAGAATATGTTGTTAGTTGGCAAAGACATCCTGGCCAAGTTAGTTTACTCTGAACTTTTAGCCTCTCTGAAAATATGTTTCAACTCCTATGAAAATCATGAGAACATTTTCAGAAATTCCTTTGACTTGCTGGAATCTAGACTGACTCAGAGTTCATCTCTGTGGAAAATTTATCTAAACTTTATCCAGGTCCTGACACATTCTTTAAGGATAAGAGGATAAGTTGAGAGTTCTCCTGAGCATCTAAGATCTGTCCAGGACTGAAAACATGCTGAGGCTAGTAATAGTCATAATCTTTACAAACGACAGAAACAACAACACACTTGCCCAGGATGTTCTTAAACTCTTCAAAGATGATTTGATTCCTCAAATCTCTCATAGAGAAACTTATAAAAACATTGTCCTCGAAAGATTTCCCAATTCCAAGCCCTTCTTCATAATCATTCTATTTAAAGTCCAAGTGAATAATTTTTATATGGCTCTTAGCAACTACAGGCTGAAAATTGATAATTGGCTTAATTTGTGTGGGGGTTGAATTTCTAAAGTATGCTTATCATGGTTAGTTTTGTATTTTAGCTTTTTTGAAGTAGATTATGCATTTGGTCTTCAAATCATTCTCTTGTCCCTTATCAAATATGAATATCTGGAGAAGGTTAGGGCCCTTTATTTAAAAGGACTCTACCTGGCAAATAATCAGAAAACAAGACCATAACTCTTTCTTCTAAGAATAATATTAGTTTCTCATCCCTTCTTGAAGTAAGGCTTAAGTGAAACAAGTTGCATTTTTTTTTAACTTATAGAATCTATCGGTTTCCAGAAGAGACAATTACATAAAACAAAATCTATTTTCTCTAGAATAAGTAACTTAGGAAAGGTTATTCAACATAAGTTCTAAATATATGTAATTTTGAACTAACGAACCATAAAGGCATGTGTTTTCTTGAAAGTTCTGTTGGAAAGAGGCAAGATTAAAAGCAAGTTTTAAAGCTGAGATATGTAGTAGAAAAAACAAGAGCCTGAAATTAGCCAGGTATGGTAGCGCATGCCTGTAGTTCCAGCTACTTGGAAGGCTAAGGCAGAAGGATTGCTGGAGCCCAGCAGGTCAAGGCTGCCGTGGCTGAGAGCAGCCACTGCACTCCTGTCTGGATGACACAGTGAGACTCCAACTCAAAAAAAAAAAAAATATAGAAGAAACAGGAACCTGAATACTAGCAATGGATACAGCTTTATGATTTGAAACAAGTCCATTGGTCTCCCTGATCTCAATGTTTTATTTTTTTTTTTTTTTTAACTTTTTTTGAGTTGGCATCTCACTCTTTTGCCCAGGCTACAGTGCAGTGGGATGCTCACAGCCACCACAGCCTCAGCCTGCTGGGCTCAGGTGATCCTTCTACCTTAGCCTTCAAAGTAGCTGGAACTGTAGGCGTGCACCACCATGCCTGGCTGCAAATTTTAGCTTTTTAATTCATAACTCATAAGGTTGTAGTAAATCATTTGTTGAATGAATCTGAAGGACCTAGGCACAACAGATATTTCTTTTCTTTTCTTTTCTTTTTTACCTTATCTGCCTCATGGAAGCTTCTGAGTAAACTGATGTAAGTCATCTATTATTTTTCTATAGTTTTCTCACTAGCAAATAATGCCTTTCAATGCAAAGAATGATTTCTGGTCAATTAATTTATTATAATTTCATATTAATAATTGTTCCATAAAAAATATCTAGGACCAGTGTCATTTGTGTATATTTAAGAAACCAATGACATTGAAATGTTTCACTTAAACCAATAGCATTTAATAAATTTTTAATACATAGCTATTCTTTTCTTATCTCCAATTTGAGAAGAATATTTTTGCCTGTGACAAAAACTATCTTCTTTTTAAAATAAATTATTTTCTAAGCCTGTTCTAGCATCTGATGTTTTTCTTCCCCATTGTGATCAAACATATGTGAATCTATCAGTATCCTAGAAATATATAGTTTATTAATATAATTCCAGAAGAAAGAGAAAATTCTTCACTATCAGGAATGAAATTAGGGTGTTTATAATCACAGCTCTGTCTGGTATTTTACTAAAGATAATACAAGTGAAGTAAAAATAGTATAAGAATTGGAAAAAAATAATTTCTAGATATCGTAGTATCAGTGGTTCTACTCTATGATTTTAGAAAGAAAAGAATGATAAAACTGGATAAAATAGACCACAATGTAAGATCTTATTGGTTGTAAATTAAATATGTACATATTTCTTGGAACTCTTGCAGCAAAAAGGAAAACCAAACTCAAATTGCTAACTACTAAGGCTATAAAAATAATAGATATCTTGACTATCAGAAATGTATGTGTGTCTATATAATCTATTTATTTATGTATCTTTTGTATGCCTACTTAGTGATCTTTTCTCAGAATTTGTTGTTAACTTTCTCTTGTGTGTTTTGTGAACATCTGTCTTCCTTCTTTTTGTATTTATTCATTTATTTATTTATTTATCTGTTTATTTTGAGTTGGAGTCCCACTCCTCGTCCAGACTGGAGTGCAGTGGCCGCTCCTGGCCACCGCAGCCCTGCCCTGCTGGACTCCGGCGATCCTTCCGCCTCAGCCTTCCAAGTAGCTGGAACTACGGGCACGCGCTACCACACCCGGCTGATTTTTGATTTATTGTAAAAATGAGGTCTCACCAAGTTGCCCGGATGGGTCTCGAACCCGCGGGCTCAGGCAATCCACTCACTTCAGCCTCCCAAAGAACTGGGATTACAGGCGGAGCCACCGAGCCCGGCTATCTTTTTGTATTTATTAAAAAAGCTAATGACTTGGCCATTTTGCTAGCTATTGGATTTTTCAGCTCACTTATTTGTTGATTATTTCAAAATTATTAACTTCTGCTTTCATCTTTGATGAATATTTTCTTATTCTTTGTTAATAATTAAGATTTTATGACTATTTTTTAATTGAAAGCTTAATTTCATTATGTCTTTCCTGATTAGTCATAAAAGCATTTAAGAAGGCAACTTTTTCCCTTAACTTGTTTTAGTTATATACAAAATGATCTGATAGTATTGAACAAAACAATCTTTATAGATATAAATTTTAAAACCTTGTTGAAATGGATAATTTCCTAAAAACATTTCTCAAAATGAACACAAGAATAGATAAAGCAAACACCAAATTTACATTTCTAAAAGTCCTATCACCTCCAAATGCTTAAAATATGACAGTGTTTCACTGATAAATATTGCAAAACTTTAAAGGATAAATCCAGTTCTTTCTTAACATTTTTTAGAATGTAAAAAGAGAAGGAAATTTTCCAAAGTTTATTCTTAAGTCCTGCAAAACACTGACCATACACCCAGACAAATATAGCATTACAAAACTCTACACCAAAGACACTGGATTACAAAAGTTTATTTTATTTCATTATTTATTCAATTGTATTATTTTTTAAAATATATATTTTATTTTTAAAATGTGGAGTACAATTCAGGATTAGGTATAGAAGTGGACATCATACAGGTAAAGTTTGGGCCTGCCTTTGGTACCCACTTAGCCTGGTTTGAGATCAGATACCCTTATTCATGTTGTGTCTCCCCTCCTACCCACCCCAGCTGTATCTCACTACTGCCAACCTCTTTCTTATAGTATTATGGTAAATGTTCAGGGTCCACTTATGAATGAGAACATGTGGTACTCTGTTCTTTGCTTTTGTGACAGATCACTGAGTATGATAGACTCTAAATCCATCCAAGTCACTGTGAAGTCCATATGTTTGTTCTTCTTTATGACTGTATAATATTTCATCATGTATATGTGCCACATTTTTTTTAATCCAGTCCAGTTTTGATGGGCAGCACAGATGGTTCCATGTTTTTGTTATTGTGAAAAGTGCTGCAATAAACATGTGTGTGCAAGTACCTTTTTTGTAGAATGATTTGAGCTCCTCCAGGTATATTCCCAGTAGGGGGATTGCTGGATCATATGGAAGGACAATTTCTAGTTCCTTTAGAATTTGCCACCTTGTTTCCCATAGTGATTGAACTAGTTTGCATTCCCACTAGCAGTGTAGAAGCATTTCCTTTTATCTGCATTCTCACCAGCAACTGTTGCTTGTTTTATTAATGATGGCCATTCGGGGGTTAGGTGGTATCTCAGTGTTGTTTTAATTTGCATTTCTCTGGTGATTAGTAAGACTGAGCATTCTTCATGTGTCTGTTGGCTGTCCATGTATCTTCTTACAAAACTTTGAATAATGTATATGCAAATAGAAGTAGCAGCATGTTTAAGAATACCATACCATTACTAATGGTGTCTGTACAAAAAACAGAAGAGTGGTCTCACCTTAGTCCCTTTTAATACCATTTTCCATATTGATGAACAAATCTAGAAAAAAAACACACTTTTGATCATTTCTACAGAGGTCAAAAAGTTATTTGATAAAATTTGACAATAATTTATGTATTAAAAATATGAAAATAAAATAAAAAGATGAACTTTTAGTATTATAAGAATATATATCATAGTCCCTCCAAGAGTAGCATTAAGTTTAATGCATTTAAGTGAAAATAAGTAAAATAATCAATTCTTATTATTTTAAACATTGTTTTGTATGAAGAAGGCAAAATAACTCAACATAAGAAAAATAGTTATTTTAATTATTAAATTTCATTATCTTGATAAAAATGTTATATACATAAAAGAAAGCAAAGTAACTATTTGAATAAAATGATTCATAAAATAAGAGACTATTGTAGTTATTTAAATTGATATAGACTATATTATACACTTTTGTATATCTTAGCATTTATCTTAAATTAATCTTTGTTTAGTGTGATTAACTCTTTTATCCAAGAAGCTCCAAGATTTATTCCTGGAATTAAATAACTGAAACTGAATCTAAAGATAAATACTGAAAACAAAGAATACTGAGAAAAAAAATGCTAGAGTTACTAATTATTTAAAAATACGTTGTTATACTGGTGCATGTAAAACAGTTTGGCATTCATATTTGAATTGATAGAGATGTTGATGTAAGATTATACAGTTTTGAGAAAAAGATAAATATCCAGGAGTACAGCATTTGATGAAAGTTGCATTTTAATTCAGTGGAAAAGAAATAAATTATTCATTAATGGTATCTCAAACCCTGTGCAGTCACATGAAAAAAATAACATGGACACTTGCCTTGCATCTTGTATCAGAAGAATTGCAGATTTATGCATAAAATTAGATTTCAAGAGGAAAGCATGAGATAATTTGATCATATGATTTAGGAGTGTGAGAAACTATATATGTCTCAAAACTCAGAATTCATAGAGGAAATAGTGAATAATTTTCACTTTATAAAATTAAAACTTAAGCCGGGCTCGGTGGCTCAGCCTGTAATCCCGTGCCTTTGGGAGGCTGAGGTGAGTGGATTGCCTGAGCCCACGGGTTCGAGACCTGCCTGGGCAGCGAGACCTCATCTCTACAATAAATCAAAAAATCAGCTGGGCATGGTAGCGCATGCCTGTAATTCCGGCTACTTGGAAGGCTGAGGCGGAAGGATCGCCGGAGCCCAGCAGGCGAGGCTGCGGTGGCCGGGAGCGGCCACTGCACTCCAGTCTGAGCAACCGAGTAAGACTCCAACTCAAAAAAAAAAAAAAAAAAAAAAAAATTAAAGCTTTATGGGAAAATTCCAGTTATAAAGTCCAAGTATTGACAATTAACTAAAAAAAAAAAAAAGGCATGTAATGAAAAACAAAAGACTTAATTCTTTAACATATAAAAATGTAAAACTTATAAAAATCATGAAAATATCCAAGAGCCTGAATAAAAATAGGCAAACTATATAAGCAGAATATTTTAAGATAATAAGATAAAAATGATTTTATTTATAAAACAAATGTGTAAAGCAATGAGAAGATGTTAAACCTCATTCAGAATGAACACATGCCAAATGAAATATCCAGAATAATTTTTAATGCTCAGATTGACACAGATTATTTGATAATATTCTGTTTTATTTTGGCAAGTGTATTCTTACACATTGCTAGTGGGAGTGTATTTAATATAGTTTTGGAAACAAATCTGTCTATATCTATTAACATTGTAATGATATGTATACACTTTCCTCCATATATTTTACTTACAATAATTGATTCCACAGATCTATTCATATTTATGCACAAAGATGCATATGTAAGGATGAATATTTGTGGCAACGCGGAATTTGTATTGGTAAATGACCAAGGCTGGTTAAATGCATATCAGTAAAGGATACTAAATTATTGTGGCTATATACAGTCTGACATTATGCATTTGTTAAAAAAGAATAAAGTTGCTATCTATGGGCTAGGAAATATAAATAAATAAATATATATATATATATATATGGGAGAGAGAGAGAGAGAGAGAGAGAGAGGTATTGGGAGAAAATTCCATGGCTCTGACCACTTTTGTGACCGACTATCTCTCTCTTCATGAATGTTTGTTCAGGGAACAGCCTTGGAAGATAAACATATCTTCCTCTGGAGGAAAGAGTGTGTTTATAGCCTAATATAATGGAATAATGTCTCCTTCTGAGGAAAAGGTCAGGCATGTTTGTTGCCCATTATGAAGAGTCAGGATTCCCTGTCCTGAGGGTTCCTTCTCTGTAACAACCCACTGCATGTAGGTCCTCAATGTGCTTCCCTTTGGGAAGTGGAGCTCGGTAACTGTCTCCAATTGATATTCCCATTACTACTCTTGCTGTGAGTAACAAAGTCCTTTGACTCTGATTTAAGTATCTCATGTCTTCTGCTAGAATCCACGAAACTGTGGCAGACTAATTCTTTAATTTGAAGATAGGGTAGAATCTAATCTCATTTCTCTTACACAGTTCTTGACACAAGTTCTCCAAGACATAGCTTAGGTGAAAAAATAAATCAGGGCTTACAACAGCACGTATGGTATATTGCTAAGTTTAAGAAAACTGATGTGTGTGTGCTTGTGGAAGATTAAACTTTGCATTCTTTGTCTTAAATTTGGATATGCAAAGAAAAATTTCTTTTCATTCCTTTGTATTTTATCTGATGTTCCTTGTGAACTTTCTTCCTATTTTCCAACTGTTCACTGGATGCCAGGAAAAACATAGAACAAAACGTCATAAAACATAACTAAACTCAAGCCTGCTTAAAACCCAGTGTGACTCAGTCACGTAAAGAATATCTTTAGGTTTAATTAATGCTCTTCAGAATAAAGTTACAGTTTTTCTTATTCCTCCTGTTTGCTTCCTCTTTTCTGAGATGCACTGTGGCTTAGGGATTTTGTGGACACTGTCTGTAGGCATGATGGGAGAGGGTGGGCATGCAGAGGAAGACAGGAGGAGGGTGGGAGAAAGGGGAGAAGATATTAAAGGACAAAGAAGCAACCAATAAGGTAAGCATCTAAATGTCAATTGAATTAAGCAACAAAAAGCATATTAGTCTAAGAAAAATGTCAGAAGAATAGTGGGATTGATATCTGATAGTAAATAAAAGGTGAGACTCAGAGTGAAACTTACCCTTTTGGAGATTTAAATAAGAAAGGGAGGATTGATTTGGGATAGAGGCTAAAAGTAGGGACATGTGTTTAACAGAGAGAGTATTGACTATACCTTGTAAGGAACGGGAGACATTTACTCAGTTATGGTATAAGGGGAAGGTGCTAATAATGAAACAGGTTGGAATAGAGAAGAGAGAGGTATTGGGACACCAAAAGAACCAGAGGGCAAAGAAACCAAGGCTCTTTGAAAGGAATAAACCTACACATAGCCTTTGGGACTGGAGAAAAGGAGGCCAAGTGGGTGAGGAAGGAAGGACAGGAAGTGAGGGAATTGCACTCTTGCTCCTGAGTTCAAGGGTCCTGCACTGAGTGAGTGACTTGAGAGATGGGTTAAAAATTTGGAGGCATCATTAAAGACATTAACCAAGAATTTTCTCTTCCATAAGTGAGAACGGTAATACCCATTTTCTATTTTTTATGCCATTTTGGGGGTCCAAGTGATTTTTAATCCAGAAGCTTAACATACATGTTTGTTATTTTGTACATTATAAACTCGCACAAAAAACAATTTTCCAAAGTAAATATTGGAATGTTAGCGCCAAAAGGAAGACAAGATACGTTATCTAGAATGATTAAAAATGGGATAATATTTAAATGTAAAAATAGATGAAGGTGATCTGTCATGGGTTATAATAACTATAAAATTTCAGAATGAGGCGTCACATAGCTCTTGAGTCAAGAACAGGAAGGAAGACATCCTTGACAAGGGCTGCTAAGTTTTGAACTGATCATATTTTCACATGAAGATTTTCCTTTTTGTTGGAACAACTGCTAGCACTGTTGTCATGCCCTTTTCTCCATATTTAAATTATTTCTAAACAACTGAGTGCACTGGCTACGATAGCAACCGTTTCCTTCCATTTTGAATGGACAACTAAGCATGGTTTGCCTTTCCTTTGCCAATATGTGTCATTTTGATAGGAGTTTTACTTGTTGAATAAACTGTGCCCAGTTTTTACTCCTCAAGAGATGAGGTAGGGGCATCAGAGTAGAGGGACAGAGTATTCTATCCTACAAAATGTTGCTTGCCTTGTGGCTTTAGTCTCCATTTTATTTTTCTGTCTACTGAACTAGGTTTTTTATTTTTTAAAAAGGGAGTCAAAAGTGACGACTCATTTTTAATATTTGCACCTTGCTCATGAATTGTTTTTAAAATATTGTGCGATACTACACGAGTTTATTAAGTTTTTAAGAATGCATACTAATGAGCTCAAGTAGTCTCCATGCCAACTGCAGATATGTTTTCTTGTTGCCTGATTTCACATTGTAGAAAAAGTCATGCCTTAAAGTCCTTCTGCTGGCTTGAAAGATATTTTTTTTAAGTCAATTCAACCAAACTGTCAATAACTTTTATTAACTACCCACTTTATAACAACCTACAGCAGAGGCACTCTGGAGAGTCAGAGTTAATAGAAAAGTCATTGCAATGAAAGGATTTACAATATAAGTAACTCATAATATAAATGTTTGTTAATGTTTGAACTAAGTAAAAAGGAAAGAAAAAATAAATTGTAGCCATCTGCTTCTTTTTAGTTGAGTGAGAAGAAAAATAACATTCCAAATAATTGATTGAACATAATATTTGTAGATCGTAAAGCAATTATAGATAATCTTTGTTTAGGCCATGGTGTTCATCCCTTGATATTCTATTCAAGGAATGATTACTATTTGTAATTTTGGTTCTTCTTTCTGAGGAGAACTGGAGCCCAACGTCTCTCACTAACTATCTTACACTGCCCCCCATTTCCCACTGACTCTAGGCACAAGAGAAATAAATTCTTTTGTTCAGAAGTTGTTGTCTTCTAATGTAATTTTCAGGATGGCCCTGGGTATATGAGGCACAACATTCAGATTTAATTATTTCCCTCAAGATGCAGGCAAACTTTAGCCATCATTTATGGAATCAACTTTTTTCTTGGGTCAGAGTCTCGCTGTTGCCTAGACTGCAGTGTAGTGGCACACTCACGGCCACAAAAGATTTGACCTGCTGGGCACATGCGATCCTTTCACTTCAGTCTTCCAAGTATCTGGAACCACAGGCACCTGCTACCACACCCTGATAATTTTTTTGTAGATACAAGGTCTTGCCAAGTTGCCCAGGCTGGTCTTGAACCCCTGGGCTCAGGAAGTCCTCTCTCCTCCACCTTCCAAAGTGCTGGAATTACAGGCATGAACCATCGTGCCTAGCCTGGAATCAACTCTTAAGCATAAATTAAAATCTGTTGAATATGTCAAGGCATAGCAACTACTTTTTGAAACTGTAAATCAGAAATGCAAAATGTACCTTTACTTTCTTTTCATTTCTTTAAATTGCACCTTGATGTCCTGTATGAGTTTGCAAGGTTTGCTGTATTAATGTCCCCAAAATTAGATGACTTAGAGTACCTACATTTTTTATGCCATAGTTCTTAAGTCTGGAAATTTGAGATCAAGGTGTCCATAGGGTTGGTTCCTTCTAAGGGTTATGAAAGAGGATCTGTTCCATGCCTGTCTTGTAAGTTTCTGGTAGTTTTCTGACAGTGTTTGGCATTTCTCGGCTTGTAGACACATCATCCCAATCGCTGCCTTCAGCGTCACATGGCGCCCCCTACTGTGCACGTGCCGTTGTCCATATTTCCCCTATTTATAGCAATCATACTGGATTCAGGGCCCATCCTATTTCAATATGCTCTCATCTTAACCAATTTCATCTACCCCAACCCTATTTCCAAATAAGATCGTATTCTGTAGTCCTGAGGGTTAGGACTTCAACATGTTGAATTTTGGGGGAACAAAATTCACATACAGCTCCCATTCCACTCATGATGGAAATATTATTAAAAATTCCATTCATGCTGCACTCACATTGGGGTTTTCCTTGGAGTCAAGATGATAAGGGCAGTAGAGACATAGGGTCCTTGGGATTAAATGTCTTACAGCTCAAAAGGCTTTGCTGCTGCTTTCTTATTCTGGCTCTTGTATAGTTTCTCTAGCGACTGTCTTATACTATGGCATCTGTATTTCCCATTTGGTTGGTGTTTGGCGGTCCTTGTGGGTCCATCTACTCATTCTAACCACAGGTCTTCTTGAGGTAGTAACCTTCTTGCAAAAAAATTAGGATTGCTCTGTGCCATGCTGGGTCTGCAGGGCATTTGGTGGCCTGTGTCAGGCACCTGTGGCCTAAACAGCCAGCTCTATTTTGTTGAAATTGTTCCCGGTGGGTTCAGAGAAAAATGGCAAACCTTCTGCAGGGATGTGCAGGTTGGATGTCTGTTTCTCTACTTCATCCTCACTGGGGTGGGGCAGGGGACAGGACTCTTTCCTGGAAAACTACACAGTTCATAGCTCTTTAGTGTACTTCTCACACTGGCTTAGTGTATTCTACTGAATAATAGTAGTTCCTCATTAAAAAAAAATATATGTATATATATTTGAATGAGGAAGCTACTATTATTCAGCAGAATACACTGACTGGTCTCACTCTGTCACCCTGGCTGGAGTGCAGTGACATGATCACAGCTCATGACATCTTTGAAATCCTGGGCTCAAGTGACCCTCCTGCCTCAGCTATCAGAGTATCTGGAACTACAGGCATGTGCCACCATAGTTGGCTAATTTTTCCATTTTTGTGTAGAGACAGGATCTTGCTTTGTTGCCCAGCCTGGTCTTGAACTCCTGGTCTCAAGTGATCCTTCTGCCTCAGCCCCCCAAGTGTTGAGATTACAGGTGTGGGCCAATGTGCCCAACTTCAAATAGTCTTATATAATATAAGTCTTAAATAATATAGTCTGATATAATATAAATACATTATTTCAGCTCTTCATAGACCTTTAGGTATGACTGTGTCTCCCTCATGCAGTGTCTTATGACTATGTCAGGATACTATGGGTTGTAACATGTTCTGTTACTGAAATCCCAAAACCACATCATTGTTTATAGGAGCATTGCTTCTAACACAGGTTTTTTTTTTTTAATTTGAGTGAAATATTATCATAAGGTATAAAAAATAGCAATATTGATATTCTGTCTCTATCACCTAGCTTAAGACATGATATCAATTTTTTTTAATTTTAGAGATGTGGAGTACAATTCAGAATTAGGTATACAAGTATTTCTTATAGCTTTGCAAGTATGTGCTCAAATCAGTTGCCTCAGACTCTTTTGATTACACATCAAAAGTTTGAACTTACCGATACATGTGCAAATTCATTTATAATTTGTGTAAATGCGCTTTGTATCAATATGTTGTGTACCTAAATTGTACATCACAAACATATTCAAAAGTAAAAGAAGGATAAATTTTGACTCTAGTGTTTCTTTTTTCCTCTTGCATCCCAAATATCTTTTGTGCACCGCCTGAAAGAAGGATACCGCATTTCGGAAACCATTAGTTTGTATCAGGATATTTGCTCTGAAGTTAAAAAACAAAGATTGACATTTTTTTGGTGTGTGTGCTGCTTTTTGTGCTTTTGTTGCTTTTCCAAAGGCAGCTGATGCCAAGGTCTACCATGAATGTTGGGGGATTTTGGAACTTTAAAAAAATACACAGACAATATATACACAAGCAGATGTGTGTGTGTGTGTGTGTGTGTGTGTGTGTGTGTGCGTGCGTGTGTATGTGTGTGTGTGTGTGTGTGTGTGTGTATGTAAGTGTATATGTATTTGTTAGTACATTGATTAGCATTTTTAAAGCCTCTTAATTGTATTCAGCTGCAGTTGGTTGGTGAAATTATCTGTTAGTAGGTTTGCCTGCTAGTTTTGTGGAATATGGATCTTCTCCAGGAAAATTTCATATCTCTGTAACCCAGATGTACTATTAGTATTTGGTTTTGAATTTCTCTGTGCCATGCAAGAGAGTAAAGAACATAACTCAGAATTTGTGCTTACTATCCTTTTTTTTTTTCATTCTGCAAAAATACTTTACTTAAGTTTAGGGTGGTGATTATCAGGACAGCTTTGTTAGGGTATACTTCTCTCTAAATACTTTCAGTATGGATGGTTATAGCTAACATTTTATTCACAGACAGTGCTTTGTGAGTACTGACTCATTACATACCCATAACAACTCTATGAGATGGGTGATTTTACTGTCTCCATTTTTACAAGTGAAGAAGCAGAGATAATGAGAGGTGTTCTGGGTTTATATGCTGATGTCCTAATCACCCAGTATCACAGAATATGATCTTATTTGGAAATTGGTCATTGCAGATATACTTTACTAAGATGAAGTCATAGTGGTTTAGGGTGGGCTCTGAATCCAATAGGAGTGTCTTTATAAGAAGAAAAGAGACACAGAGGCATGTGGGGAGAATGCCATGTGATGAGGTAAGCAGAGTCTGGAAGGATGCAACTGCAAACCAAGAAATGCCAAGAAATTCTGCCCACCAGTGGAAGCTAAGAAGAGACAGGGACAGCTTCTACTCAGAGTCTCAGGGGACCGTGGCCTTGCTCACACCTTGGTTTTACATTTCTAGCTTCCAGAAATGTGAGACAATAAATTTCTGTTGTCCGAAGTTAACCAATTTTGTGGTACTTCATTATGGCAGTTCTTAGGAAAGTAGTAAGATGGGTGGCATAGTTGCCCAATGTTATTCAGCCAGCGAGTCACAGGAGGAGAATTTGAATCCATACAATCTGTCACGGGAGCCCACTTTCTGCAGCCCTGCCTTGTACTACCTTGTGGGAGAGACAGAGCAGTGCCATCCTGACACACAGTTCCTGATTGGAGTGAGGAATTAGGGTATATTAGAGTTTGCTTCATAGGCAACCAATCAAAATTAAGATGGAGAAGGTTGCAGTGTCAGAGGAACAATAGTATTAATCTTTATCCAAGATGCACATTCAGAAAGTTCTGAAAAACATCTAGGAAGAATGCTAAATACCATCTTATCATGCAAAATGTTCGCTTTGGATAACCATCTAGAAACAAAGTTGATAGTCTTGCTAAGTCTCATAAATGAATATTCTTAAATGCATCTATAAATACATACATGTATTAATAAACACACACATATATTTACACACGTAAACATGCATATATGTGTTCATTTACCCAGATTTCTTGGCACATGTGTTCATCTTTAATGAGAAAGGAGGTAAAAGAGATTGTGGAACTTCATCTTTTTTTCAGTACAACCGAGGCAATTTCACTCATCTCAGGTCTCCTAGTCTGGCTACTAAAGTCTTAGATCTTAGATTCTAGTTTGATTAATTAAGTTCAACTACCTTGACCAAGAAATATTATCGGTGGATATTAAGTCTAAGTCTTGAGCAGCTTCTGTCGTTTGGTGTATTTGATATTAACAGACATTCTTGAATAAAATTTGATAAAAACAGACACTTTTGGCAAAAGGCTGGGAAAGAACTAAGGAAATGAGGACTATTTTATTGCCAAAAAAAAAATGTAAAAGACTTTCTGTATATTTCTGATAAATAGAATCTTAAAAGTGAAAGCTAAAAGGGACAAAACTTAGAATGTTTGTCATCCAGTTTGGTGGTCTTCCCTCTCTCTTTTCCTTCTCAAGAAGTTTGAGCCGGGCTTGGTGGCTCAGCCTGTAATCCCATGCCTTTGGGAGGCTGAGGTGAATGGATTGCCTGAGCCTGCGGTTCTAGACCTGCCTGGGCAACTTGGCGAGACCTCATCTCTACAATAAATAAAAAATTAGCCGGGCGTGGTAGCGCGCGCCTGTAGTTCCAGCTACTTGGAAGGCTGAGGCGGAAGGATCGCCGGAGCCCAGCAGGTTGAGGCTGCGGTGGCCAGGAGTGGCCACTGCACTCCAGTCTGGGCGACAGAGTGAGACTCCAACTCAAAAAAAAAAAAAAAAAGAAGAAGTTTGAGATACATTACACTTTCTTTCATTATTATGAATTCTCATGGAAGGGGACACCAGCTTCTTGGGGTTTATGTGGATGAAACAGAACAGGGGGGGATAATTCTAATACTCCCTTAAAGAGACATACCCTGCCTTCCTGGAGGAATTCTGAGCTCATATACATTTTTAATTTACCAGACCAAAAACAAATGGGACCAGAAAAGTTAAAAGATTATCTAACCTGCTGAAAGTCACAAAGTTAGCAGTCGCAGAATCGATACTAACGCCTAGAGATTTTCTGCATCCCCAAACTAGTGCTTATGTGTTTGTGTGTGTGAATGCATAATTCTTGCATGAATTTGATACATCAATATACTTTTGGCTTTATGAAGTTCATTACTTAAGTTCAGCCAAATATTGTGTCTTCTTTTACCTTAATTTTAATTTCATTCTTCAATCACAGGTTGCCAGAATTTTAAAGTGCCCAATTTTAGCAGCATTAATCCAAAGTTACTTTATTGAATAGACATAGAATCATCTAGAATATTTTAGAGGATGTTTTGAAAACAAAAATATTTTAACTGTTTTATTGTTTTTAGTAACAAACAGGGTTTGATAAGAATTAATTAATGTCTACCCTATTTTAATATATTCTGTTGTCAATTTGAAGATACTCTTTTGCTTTTTTATGAGAAAAAGAGAATCTTGGGGTTATTCAGTTTAATCTCTTAAATATGTGTATAAAAACAGTGACGTCTAGAGAAATTAGGTGACTAGATTCCTGAATTATTTTATCAACTCGTTTTAGTATTGCTTACTTTTAAATAGTAAAGTCTGATAATTTTACTGTTAGAATTCTTTTGCCAAGGGTCCCGTTGTATGCATCTGAGTCCTAAAAAGAAACAATAAAACAAAACCAGGGCCACCAAGCCACCACTCCATAGCTTTTATTAACACCACTTTTCCTGAAGCAAAGGGTCCTTTCAAGTCCACTGCATCCCAGAACTAAGCAGACAATGTTGGCCATAATGGGAAAACACAGTTTTTGAGCTCACAAGCTATGTGACCTTGAGCGAGATCAAGTAACTTAAACTGTGTTCTTTCGTTCTCTCATTTGTAAAATAGGAAAACAAAAATCTATCTCATTTGGCTCATTATGAGAAATTAAACAGACTAGCCTGCCTGAAGTACTTATCCCAGTACTGGAAACCAATGATTGTTAGTTTCCTTTTCTTCTCTTCTTTTCTAGTTTCCTGATCAAGATTACTTGGCTAATTAGTGCCCAGGCAGGACAGTAATCCAGCTCTTTTCGTTTCTAGGCAATGAATTCCTCTACATGGAATTCCCTCATTGCTACATCAAACTGTTTTCAGGAATGAAAAGCAGAAATAGCTAAAAGGTCTTCTTTTCTGGGCTTGAGGAATAAGCCAGGGATTGCTGGCTCTGTCTTGAAAATGGTCAAGTTTCTATCTCTTTTTAAAAAATAATGATATAAATTTATTTCTTACAGTTCTGGAGGTTAGGGAGTCCAAGATCAGGGCACCAACAAAGTTTCTATTTCAAACCATGAAATAGTTTATATCAGATAAAGATTTCACAATCTTTTCTTAGAATTCTACACATGGCATAGTGAATTCTTTTTGTTTTTTATCATGAGAGGAGACTGAGGAATCTAGAGTGGCTCAAAAAGACTTAGAGAAAAATTGAGTCTGTCTATTATTAAGTGAGCATATTTGGATACCTTGGAAAAAAGGACACAACATGGACCTTGGGAATTTACATATTTGAACAAAGCAAATGGGTTTTAGCTGCCAGGGCCAACTAAGAGTTCAAATTAAAATATCTATTTTAAGGTTACCATGAAGCTCAGCAGTGGAACAACTAGTTTATTTGACACACAGAGAAAATAATTTTTTAGCATCCATCCTCCTCTGCATGATAAAATTGTCATTAGTAATAATCATGGAAAGATAATAATTAGAATTTTATTTATTCTATAGTTTTAAAACAAGTAACTTTATACCTAGAATAATACATTTCAATTTTTAAAAATATTGCTAAAATTCGGTTAAGTACTTATGTATTAACAAAGGTTTGTACTTACCTAAAAAATTATGGACTACATCTCTCTGTGTGCTCTTTTAAAATTTAAGACAAGCCAACATTCCAAATGGTTATTAAGAATGACCAAAAAATGAAAGTAACTCAAATTATTCTTTTCTGTATTAACAGTCTCTGGTCTATAATTGTTTATTTCCAACATAGGTTTAAATTACAGTTTTGGGTATGTGAGCTCTAATTATTCCTTGATTACTTGCAAAGTGAATGTAAGATTTTGATTTCTACTTAGGGATGTTTCAATCTTACAAATTCCTATGTGTGGCAGATTTCATCTGAGATTTGAAGTCAGTAAAAGCCACCGGACCCAAATCTGGGAATAGACTGGCAGATGAAGGGAGAAACAGGAACCAAGCACTGACTTAGCTGGGTAGATACCACCAAGCACTGAGAAGACGGATGGTGGGAAAATTGGTAGAGGCCAAATGTGCCCTAGTGAATGAGTATGAAACCCCTGAGTGTTACAGAACTTGAGAGAGTTTTCATCCTCTTCAGATTTTCCTCTTCAAATCCCACTGAACTCTCACAGAAAAGACTGGAAGAGATTTTTAAAAATTGATTTATGAGGCAGAGACCTCAGAAAGGAGACTATCAACTCCTTCAGGAAGTCATGGGCATATCCAGATTCTGGTATCTATTTTCATTATAGAACAAAAACCCTCATCTGTTGGGGAGTGGTAATATGTCTAGTTGCTCTTAAGGCAAATGAAAATCTGAGGATACATATCAGCTGAGGGAAGTAAAGATGAACATAAATGAAAACTCAACATGGATAAATAACAGAGAAACACACACACACACACACACACACACACACACACACACACACAAACAAATAGGTAGACCTATCATATTCAAATTGCTGAACACAAAAACAGAGGCAGCCACAGAAAAATGAACACATTATATGCAGAGGAACAAAGATAATAATTAGGGGGAATTTGTGTTAGAAACCATGCAAGCAAGAGGAAAATGGAGTGACATCTTTAAATGGATGAAAGACACAAAATGTTAGCATAAACCTCTATTTCCAGCAAAAGTATATTCCAAACATGAAAAATAATGAAAGGCTTTTTAGTGAGGCTATTCATTGCAACAGACTTACCCTTAAAAAAAGTAAAGGAAGTTTTTAGGCAAAAGGAATATGATGCTAGACAAACTTGGGTCTACATAAAGAAATAAAGAGAAATGGAAATAAACTAAGAAATAATAGAATTTATATATATATTTAGTTGTTCTAAAATATAACTGTCTACATAGCAATATAGCATGCATTTAGATGAAATATCTGTGTGTTTATGCAAAAGTAAAGTGGCATAAAGGATGGTAGGGAGAAATTGGGAATTTACTGTTGCAAGTTTCTAAAATTACATGTAAAGTGATATAATAGTATTTAGAGGTAGACTCTGATTGATTAAAGATGTATAATGTGCACCCTAGGACAACCACTAAGAATTATACTGAACAAATAATAAAGAATCAGTCTAGAGTCAAAAATACTTCTCAGTTAACAAAAGATGAAGCAGAAAAAATAGGGAGAAAAAAACAAGAACCAATGCAGCTAGTAAAAAATTGCTAAGAAAGTTGGTAGATTTGTATCCATCATCAACAGTATCATGTTAAATGTGATCTCTTTAAACACACCAATTAAAAAGAGATTGTCAGATAAGATAAAAAAATGAGATACAACTATACACCATATTTTATAAGAAACCAATTTAAGGTAAGATCTTGATAGGTTAAATGCAAATGAATGGGAAAGGAAATCTATGCCAACACTAGTCAAATGAAAACTAGGTTAGCTATACTGATATTAGACAAGATAGACTTTAGGGCAAGAAATAATATCAAGTATAAAAATGAACATTATGCAATAAAAAAGTGGTAATTCTACCAAAAGTTATGCAATCTTAAATATGTATGCACTTAACTTAGCACTTCAAAATTCATGCCAAAAAAAAGATAGATAAAAGGAGAAAATAACAAATCCACAGTTGTAGCTGAAGAATTTGAAAATATCAACACTTCTTTCTCATTACCTGACAGAACAAGTAGACAGAAAATGAGTGAATATATAGAAAGCCTGTACAAAACTTACCAAATTGACCTAATTGACATTTATATAACAACAGAATATATAATATTTTTAAATGCACAAGGCAAATTAAATAAGTCATATTCTGGGACATAATATGTCTTTAGACATTTAAAGGAAGATAAATTTTATTGTTAAATTATAATGTAATTAAACTAAAAATTAAACAAATATATCTGAAAAAATTTCCAAATATTTGGGATTTAACAACACACTTCTACATAACCCAATAGAAAACCTCAAGGGATATTAAAAATATTTAGACAAGCTTAATGATAGTATCAAAATCTGCAGAATATCGCTAACATAATACTTTAAAAAAATGTACATGCAGCATTACATGTTTATTTTAGAAGTAAAGAATGGTTTAAAATTAATTTAATACTTCTACTATAGAAAGTGGAAAAAGAAGACCTAATTATAACAAAGGTAAGAAAAAGAAATAAAATAATAAAGATTAGAGGAAATATTAATATAATTGAAACAAGAAAAACAATAAAGAAGATCAGTATGACTGGAAGCTGTTTATTGAAAAAGTCAATAAACTTAATATAACTTAACGAGATTAATCAAGGAAAATGCAGAAAGACAAAAATTGCCAGCATTAGCATGAAACAGCATACATAACACCCAACACTAAGAATGTTAAAAGGATAATAAACTTATATTATGAATAATTCCTTGCCTGTAAGTTCAGGAACTTAGATGAAATGGGCAAATTCCTTGAAAGACACAAGCTACTAAATTCAATTAAAAAATCAAACAACCTGAACAGCCAATACTGATTAAAAAATTGAATCATAGTTAAAACATTTGTAAAAAAAGAATACTCTAGGTTCAGATGGTTGTACTAGCAAATTCTGTCAACCTTTTAATGCTGATTCTCTACAAAGTTTTGTAAAAACTAGAAGATTAGAGAACACACTCAAAATCATTTCATTAAGCCAACTTTTTTAAACACTAAAATTGAACAGACATTACAACAATGAAACTACATACCAATATGATTTATGAACATAGACTCCAAAATCCTCAATAAAATATTAGCAAACGGAATCCAATATATAAAGAAATACATTTTAAAATTAGAGTATATAACAGCCAAATAGATAAAAAAAATCCAAGGCAGGTACAACATTAAAAAATTAACTAATATATTTGACTATAGAATAAATATTGTTAAATGGCAGTTCTGTAGATTCAGTGCAAGCTTTTATGCAGATATCAATATGCTGATTCTAAAAGTAATGTAGAAAATTAAAAGAAGCCGAGCTTGGTGGCTCAGCCTGTAATCCCGCGCCTTGGGAGGCTGAGGTGAGTGGATTGCCTGAGCCCGCGGGTTCGAGACCCGCTTGGGCAACTTGGCGAGACCTCATCTCTACAATAAATCAAAAATCAGCCGGGCGTGGTAGCGTGTACCTGTAATTCCAGCTACTCGGAAGGCTGAGGCGGAAGGATCGCCAGAGCCCAGCAGGTCGAGGCGACAGAGTGAGACTCCAACTCAAAAAAAAAAAAAAAGGAAAGAAAATTAAAAGAAAAACAGAACAAAAAATAAATAAAACCAAAAAGAAGGAAGAAGAAGAAGAAGAGGAAGAAGAAGAAGAAGAAGAAGAAGAAGGAGAAGAAGGAGAAGAAGGAGAAGAAGGAGAAGAAGGAGAAGAAGGAGAAGAAGGAGAAGAAGAAGAAGAAGAAGAAGGAGAAGAAGAAGGAAAGAAAACAGCAGTTCACTCCTCCTTTACCTGACATTTATTCTCCTAACAGGAGTGTTAAATAGGACACTAGTAAATCTGCAAAAAGTTACTTTGCCCTATTTTAGAGTTTTCTTGTTGATTTAAAATAATGTCTCTGTAAAATAAATGTGCATTTTTATCTAATTAAAAAAAAAACAACTAAAAGAACTACAAAGGCCAAAATACTTTTTAAGAGCAAAGTTGTGGTTCTCACAATACCTGATTTTCATACTTGCTACAAATTATAGAAATCAAGACTGTGGGTTAGTGGCAAAAGAATCAAGCTGAAGTTAGGCACAGACTTTTCGAATAGAAACCAAAAGAACATCTGTTAAAGAAAACAATTTTATAAATTGGATTTAATTGAAAATTGTTTTCTTTAACAGATGTTTTACTCTTCAAATGATGCTGTTGAAAGAATGAGAGAGAAGTTACAAGTTGGGAGAATATATTTATTTGCAAATCACATTTATGACAATGAACTTGTATTTAGAAGCTCTATCTGTGTCTATCGATCTGTCTATCTAATCTATCATCTTCTGAATACAAGCTCATTATATATATTGAAATTTTATGGAGGACGTTTCATAAAACTGAATTTCAATGAACTCTGGAGAACACATGCCTTAATATATTGCTTCTACTGATACTTTATTGGGTCAGTTTGGGATGGATGAGTCTTTCCCTATCCTCTGTATATTTTCTTTATTTTTCCCTCTATTTTAGCCCTATTTTTAAAAAAATCTGTAACCTTACCAAGTTTGTGGTACTTTGTTATGGCAGTCCCAGGAAACTAATACATAATGAATAATTTTTTGGAAGCATTTTATTGACACTATCATGGAGATTACCTTGGCACAATAATATAGCAATCTAATTTCCAAGGTTCTTACCAACCTCAAAAAATAGTAAAAAATAATCTGAAGACTATTAAAAAATATATTTATAGCCAGGTTCCGTGGCTCAGCCTGTAATCCCGCGCCTTTGGGAGGCTGAGGTGAGTGGATTGCCTGAGCCCGCGGGTTCGAGACCCGCCTGGGCAGCGAGACCTCATCTCTAAAATAAATTAAAAAATCAGCCAGGCGTGGTAGCGCATGCCTGTAATTCTGGCTACTCGGAAGGCTGAGGTGGAAAGATCGCCGGGAGCCCAACAGGTCGAAGCTGCTGTGGCCGGGAGCGGCCACTGCACTCCAGTCTGGGCGACAGAGTGAGACTTCAACTCAAACAAAACAAAACAAAACAAAACATATTTATTTATCTCTAAACAAGGTTGCACAGGCTATTTGATAATTCTTGACAGCCAAAAATCAATTCCTATTCTTTATATTTCCTAAATGGGGGAAGGTGAATCTTGGAGCCTTTACTGGGCAAAAAGTTTAGAAATAACATAAAGGCAAATGATCCTCCATATTAGCTGTCATCTTTGCTTCAAACAGGTGCTAGAAAAGAAGCTAAACACATGACAGTGTCTGTCCTAGCATTAGTCTAAACATGTGTCTAAGATGCTAATACAGTAGTTGAGAAAAAGAGGACCCCCTTAGTCAAAAAAATTGTAAATTCTAAGAGAAAGTTAGCGTTTTCACGATGGGACATATGAGGATCTTCAGTGTGCCGACATATATCATAACACGTTCAAAGGAGAATATTGCAAGATTCTTTCCCATGTTTATTTTACCCTAGAATTTTTTTAGAGGGAGTTTCATGAATCTGGGCTTCCATGTACTCACTTTGGAGACTAAGCACCTTAAATATTGCTTCTAATGCTTCATTGGGTCAATTTGGGATGAATGGGTCCCTTCTTATCCTCTATACATTTTCTTTAAATTTTCCCTATTTTTAACCTTTTAAAAAAATCTGTAACCTTTGATCCACAATCCATTTACTAATCTCTACTGTGTATACTTTAGATTAGGATCTGAGATGTCCCATTTAAGATATTTTTTAAAAAATGAGTTGTCTTTTATTCTTGATTCAGCAGATCATTGCTACCATAATTTTTATTTTCTAAATCATTTGTATATACTTTGCTGTTGATATGACGTCTTTTTATGGGATGAACTATAAGAAATAGCTGATGTTCGATTAACTTACAAAAGGGGTGATTTCATGTGATTCAACCTAATACACTATTGTTATTAAAAAGTCAATACATTTTCCAAGATACTTAATTTACCAAAAGAGTCACTTCAATAATTTGGCTTAATACTTTTATAAATAGACTGGATGGTTGACAGGAGATATCATTTACGCTTACAAATGATGCCAAGCTGGCCAAAACTGACAGTATCATGTAAGACCAGACAGGAATGCAAAATGATACAATCAATTTGACAGAGAAATGTGCACTGAATAAAATGAATTTCAGTTAAGGTACTTGCAAGGTTTTTTTATAAAATAGAATAATTATGCAACAGAAATAGAAACATTTGCATGGACTGGACTACATGAAGAGAGGTTTTAAAGTCATAGCCAATCACAGATTCAGACTCTGCCTAACAGGCCCAAATGGGCAGTCTCCTCTTCATTCATTCTGACTGACCATCTGGACCTCATCCTGTGAATTTTGGCTGCCATATTAAATGGTTGGCATCAGACCAATGATTTTATTTTATGAATTTCAGGCATTAAGACATAGTATTATTATCTTGAGTAACATAAGGATATTTTCCTTACAACTCATTCAAATACTGCTCAACTTTCAAAACTCAATTAAAAGTCAAGCAAGTCCAGAAAGTATCCCCTCTTATTTCTATAGACCATAGACTATATTACTCAACTTTACCTGAGGTGAAAATCACATCTGACTGATAATAAAATAACATTAGTTTCTTTGTTTATCAGTCTTTACTTTGAAGGGTGTAAATTATTTGAGGACAGATGTCAAGTTTTGTACATGTTTTGCACTTTTATCAGACTAATGTACAGTCAACGAAATCATCAGTAGACACATCAAGCAGGACTTAATCAAGTTACTGATGGCAACAATAAAAACAGTGTTGCCTTAAAGCAAAATGACAGTTGAGAGCATTATAGATTGAGAAATTTCTGTGGAGGTAGATGAAACAAAATATGTACATATATTTCAGTCAGACTTATCTGAAGGTGATATTTAATATATATATAAAATATTATTACATACTTAATTCAGACAAGACCGATGTTTAGTTTAGTGGCGTTTCACATAAGATTTCTTACCCAGGGTTTGTGGTTTTATGTGTTATAAAAGACAGTTAAATAGACATATTTTCTACCAGCCTTTTAGCCCTTAAATACTGAGATGCTGGGTAGAATTATTATTTTTAGTGCTGAATTTTATGACCATGTGATCTATTAGACTTTTGATATATTATCCTAATGTCTCTATAAATTAATGTTTGAGTAATTTTTTACCAAAGTTGATTATTGAAATGAAATTCTCATATTTCATTGCACTGTATAGAATAGTATTATCCCTCAGCCACTGTGATAGACACATGCTTGAATTTATTACAGCTCATTCCTGAACCAACATCACTCTTTAGAGTTTTGGTTACAATAGTGATTTCTTCTGGAAAAGACTTTGCATCTCTAACTGGACGTTGTTCAATTCTCAGGCCATGGGAAGTGTGACTGTGGCAAGTGCAAATGTGATGAGGGATGGTCTGGGGATGCTTGCCAGTACCCAACTCACTGTGACCTGACAGAGAAAATAAGTAACCAAATGTGCAAGAATTCTCAAGATGTCATCTGCTCTCATGCAGGTAAGAATTCTATCCTCCTGTAGTTCTGGCTACTTGGAAGGATGAGGCCGAAGGGTCGCCTGAGCCCAGCGGGTTGACACTGGGGTGGCTGTGAGCGTGGTGCCACTGCACTACAGCCTGGGTGACAGAGTGAGACTATGACTCAAAAAAAAAAAAATTGTATCCTATGAAAATTCTTCAGTGAAACCATCAAATTTTGTTTTTAATGGAAGTCTGTAGATGTGGAAGTGCCCTACCTCTGAGTGAGTCTGCTTTTGAGTATGTTTTTTTAGAAGTGAAATTCAGATAAATCAATACAAAAAAAGTCATCTTGCTGAGACTGGCAAGTTTGATACTCTCCAGCTGTTCTAGATGTCTTCTAGCAGGATATTCACTGGAAACAACACTCCCACAACATTTTATGGAACTTGTGAGCCATGATTTTGAATGCTGTATTAAGTCTTTTAAAAGGGATTTATATAAATTGATATGTTTTCTGTTACAGATCAAGAGTACTTTGAATTTATACCGTAACCCCAAACAGAACTAAATCTTTTTAATTTGGTTGACATTTCAGATGTATTGGTTATGAAGCTCATTGAAGAATATAGTGACAGCAAGATGTTTGTCTGACCAAAATGTTTTTTTTTTAATTTCATAGAAGTCATTTGAAAATATTTTTAGAAAATTACAGAGTTGCTGTTAAAATTGATTAACAAAAGCATATAGAATAAACCAGTTGCAGTTGAGGTATTTAGCCAGTGTTGGTATAATTAAATACTCTCTTGACATTTAGACGTATGAAACCCCAAAGGCAGTTTTTCTCAACTGTGGCTGAACATGAGTGTCCTGAAGGGAAAAAAAAAGTCAGTGCTCATGTCCTACACTGGAGGTTCTGTTTCAGTTGCTTTGGGGTGCGGCCTGGACTTTTGTGCTTTTTTTTAAAGCACTTTGGGTGATTCTAATGTAGCTCCAGGGTGTGGTTCATTGCTCTACACACCAAAGATCTGATTACAAGAGTGAATAGCTTTCTTCTTGAAGCTTAAATTGTTGATAGGGTTCTCCTGCGGCAGGAGTTAAAACTTTTCCATTGTCTGATTGCGACATGTAGCTTGGTGTAGATTAAGCTTAGTAAGGGTGTTTTATTGGTAGGAATCAGGGCTGTACCCAAAGCAAGGAGTGAATGGATGAGTTCTTAGCTGAACAGGTCACTTTCTGTGTTCTTGATGTTCTCCTCACCTCTCCCCAACACTTTCGTCATCTCTTTCCTCTCAAGATTTTTCTACCTCTGATTAATAGCAGTTATCCCTCCGAAACTCACTCACATACACACACACCACAGCCTGTTTCATCTTGAAAAATGTATTCTCTTCAGACTTCTTTTAGTAACAAGACTTGCAATCTACTTTGATTTGAAGTTCCTGTTTGGGGATTTATTTATTTATTATTTATCTGTTTGTTTGCAAATCAATTCCAGGCATTTAAAAAATCTGGTACATTATAACCAAATGGTGCTATTATGGAATCCTGAAAATGTTTTGACATTAAGGAATCTATGCATGCAATTCATCATATTAGTATATTTCTATAAATGATACAATATATTTGGCCAAATATAAAACAAATTTCTAAGATATCTATATTTCTATGTTTTTTAAACACTGATACAATACTTTTATGTACTCTTATCTATAGTCCAGTTTTTGTCAAGTGACTCAATAATGTTTTTTGTGGTATTTTCCTCCTCATTATAGATCCAGTCTATGGGAAATACTATGTTTAGTTTTCATCTCTTTATAGCTTCCTTTCATCTGAATCATTTCCACAGATTTTGACTTTAATGCATTAAATATTTTGAAAAATAATTGCCTCTTTTTTAAAAAATAAAATTTACTCATTTTGGATTTGTTTGATGCCTCCTCATGATTAGATTCATTTATACATTCTTAGGTAAGATATCAGATAGATGATTTTATGTTCTCAAGATGTTCCATCTGGAAACACATGATATCTATCTGCTCATTGGTGAAGTCATTTTTTATCAGCTGATTGAGGCACTGTCTCATGTCTCCACTCTGTTATTTCTGGTTTACTCTTCTTACAGATGAGCAGTCTATGGGGAAACACATACATAAATTCCATTCCTCATTAAAATTACTCTAAATTTATCATCCATTGATGACACTCTCACCTGATCCAGTATTTACAATGATGATTAGAAAATGATGATTTATGAACTTCAGAATTCTCTCCAGATTTCCCATTTGGTACTCAGTATTCTACCACAAAAGCAAATCCTCCCTCATTTGCCAATTATTTGATATTTCAGTTAGTAGTGATTTACTATCAGTCTGGAAACACAACCCCTATTATTTCAGTGATTTACTGTTCACTCCTATACATAATTATTTTGGCACACAGCATGTTTCAGATAGGTATGGGAGCCCATCAGGCTAGTTTTTGTGTCCTTGTGACATACCTCCTCCACTTTTGTTTTATTTTGTTCTCAGCAATTCTTTACTGTTTGGCATAACAGAATATTCCAGGGTGATATTGTACCTGCCTTGCCATGTCTTTGGAATCAGCCATTTCTCCAAAGAGCCCTGATTCCTGTTAGTGAAGAATGGTATTAGGATAAAAATTGTGAGCACTAGGGATGCTTATTTCCACTGGGGTGTATTTGCTTCTTGGCCCTTTCTGCAAACAAGCTAATGTCAAAAAGTATAGAAGCACAAGGCAATTTTAGTAAGCTTACTTGAGCAAGTGATGATTCATGAATCTGGCAGCTCCAAACCAGAAGAGGTTCAGGAGTTTTACTGAGAGGGCACAAGAGTGTCTGTCCCAGACACAGAAGTAAAACAAGGAAAAATATTTTATTGGTTACAATTATAAAGTTTCTTATTTTGTTTATCCTGTTGGGAAGTCTCTTGTTACGTAATTATAAGTTTGTTAGTTGCTTCTCCTTGGTTGAGCTTCAGTTCTGTTTTTCTTTATGTGGACATTCACAAGAAATAGCTTACAGTAAGTTTCACTTTATTTTTGCAAATCAAGAAGGATTATGGTCATTTGTGAGGTCTAACTGACACCGTCTGCTCAGAGATTCTTCAAGCCTGGTCTCCATTTTAATCTACTTCAACACTAGTAAATATATGCTTGTACACATATTCACACATGAATAGTCATACAGAGACCTACACATAGAAACGTATATACATATACATACATATGCATATTTTAGAAATCATGAATTTACACCAAAACATCCAGGTTTAGTCCATCACTACAGTATTATTTCTTATTTTCTCCATTCCTTGTTTGCATGTTGCATTTCCATCACCAAACGCTGGCTCCCAATGCCTCCAACATATTTACTTATTTTCTCAGTCCTATATTACATGTATAATTGTTTTTAGAATTGCTGCATACACACCACTATACAAGGCAAATCTATCGGAAAAGATTAGTATTTGTTTGCAGCCCACCCTCTGCCCCCTTCTCACTCCACCTCCCTCATGCCCAAGTTTGGGGTATGTAGTCAAATGTGCATGTATAAGCTTCTTGGATGTATTTTATTTTGCCTCTTTGGGTGTGATTATGGTACTCACTTGAAATGCAGTTGAACTTATTTATTTGATTTCTTTCAATTTTAGGTTTTTAGAAGTACCATCCCATCCTCATTAATATAATTATATTTTGTAATGCATAGAACAATAAAATGCTTTCAAAAGTCAAAATTATGCAAAAAAGCCAACTTAGAGAATCACCACTCTCTTCATTCAACCTTTCACCCTGCTTATCCTCAATCTTATAGGCAACCAGCTTTTCTGCTGTCTGCTTCATCTGTGTTTCTTGGTGTAAAGATAAATAGATGTATGCGGTATAATTTTTCATTATTTTGTGCAAAGGGTGACACACTGGAAGCAGCTTGGAGCAAAAGGGGAAGAAGAAAGTAAATGAAGTGGGGCATAAACTGAAGGAAGAGATGAGGCAGAGTTGGGAACCAAGGAGTTCCAGAAGCTAACTCTGTAGGGAACCCAGAAAGATTGGGCTCAATGTGAAAGAGCAAGGTGAGACCATGGCCATTGCACAGTGGTGTCAGCTGGTGTACATGTCTGGTAAATCATCTTGGAGAGAATCAGCTGTATTAGGCACAATGACAAATCAGAGCTAAAATAATATAGCATAAAGCAGAAGACCAATCCCGAAGACTGAGTTAACTGGCAACCAAGAAAGAGAAGCAGTATGACACAGCATGAGCCCAGGAGTCTGGCACTTTTGCCTGGGCTTCCATATGCCATGTCTTGGAGACTCAGTTGTGAATTCTGCTTGATGGGTGAGACAGGAAGTCTCTGAGCTGTTGTAAACTTCCCACATCAGCCAGGAATGGTTCCGATGTGTGATGAGAGTGAGCCCGTCTGTGGGGGATGTCAGTGAGGAGTTGAAGAATTCAGAGATAGAGACTGTGCCTTCCCATCTTTCCTGAAAAAAAAAAAAGCTTCTGCATACACAGCCCTAATCAAATTACTCTCAGTTTCCAAACTGTAAAAGGGTCTTGATTTTCCAAGAGATAAAATCTAAACTCCTTAACCAGTATTCTTGTTCCTCTTCTAGCTGTCTTCACCCTACCCTTTTCTCCAAACTCAAGAAAGACTCTTCACTGTTCTTTAATTTTCCATCCTTATTCCTGATCTCAGGCTCTTTACTCGACATCAGAAGTCTCTTCTTCGTCTCTACTTGTTCGGATTCTATCCGTATATCTGGTGCCAGCTCAAGAATTAACTTTTTCACTATCCCATTCCTCCTTTACAAAGCCAGACTGAGGTTTATAATTTTCAGAAATATATAGAGCTGTACACACACACACACACACACACACACACACACACACACACATTATATAACCACTTATATTATCTATGCTATATATAGCCTGAAGACATATAACACAGAGGCAATTGCAACAGATCTGTGGCAAATGATACATAAAATTTATCGAGAATCTCTTACTTTTTTGGTCTACGATTTACTTAATTTTAGTCATCTTGTTATTTCCTATAGCACCTAGTACCTTGCCAGTAACATAACAGGTAACAAGAAAATTTAATGACTCAATAGGTGGGTGTTTGAGAGACAGAATGAATAAATGTGAAAATAAAAAAAGAAGGATGATAATTAGAAGACAAAAATTAGATGAAGCAGTAGCATTAGATTATAAATAACTTTTATAAATAAGATAGCTTTTAGGGAAAAAACAGGAAGAAATTAAGTTTAATAAAAGTAAACTTCACATGAGTATTCTCAAAGTAGAAAAATAAGCTCAAATTCTACAAAATCACCATTTCTATATAAACGTGGGAATAAAACTCTTACAGATGATAGCAACTTGCAAGTGATCTGGGTGACAGAACCATGTAGAGGGTATGAAAGCAAGAACCATATCAGCATGACCAGGCTCCATAAATATAAGGTGGGTTTGGATAAATATTTAGAGATATGACTAATATACTGAATACCTTAATGGAGAAAAGAAAGAACCCCAAATTTTCTGAAAGTCTACTATGTTCCAGGCATAGCACTGTTTCTAGAAAGGTAACTGGGTGATATATTTATCACTTGGTCCTCACAAGAGTTGTATGAAATGGAGATTATTTGGAGACATGGAATCTGGAAATTAGAGAAGAAAGTGGTGACCTCAAAAATGCACAGCTAGTAAGAGTTAAAACCTGCATTCAACTATAAGACTACCTTGGTCAGAAGTCCATGTTATTTCTAGAACACTACATACAGAATTGGTGATATCTAGTAACTCAAACTAAATATCAATAGCATCTTTGATTCTTCCCTATCCTTCACCCCTCATACCCAAACAGTCACCAAATGCTGTCTACTCTTTTTCCAGAAAATATCCCGAATGTATTTGCCACCATCGTCTGTTCTGCTTCTGTCTCTTTTTCTTTAGAGAGTCTAATTGCGTCTCTCTCTCTCTCCCCCTTTTTTTTTTGAGTTGGAGTCTCACTCTGTCACCCAGACTGGAGTGCAGTGGCCGCTTCCGGCCACCGCAGCCTCGACCTGCTGGGCTCCGGCGAACCTTCCGCCTCAGCCTTCCAAGTAGCCAGAAGTACAGGCATGCGCTACCACGCCCGGCTGATTTTTTGATTTATTGTAGAGATGAGGTCTCGCTGCCCAGGCGCGTCTCGAACCCGCGGGCTCAGGCAATCCACTCACCTCAGCCTCCCAAAGGCGCGGGATTACAGGTTGAGCCATGGAGCCCGGCTTCTCTCTCCCTTTTGATTTTGAGTCTCACCGTGTTGCCCAGGCTCGTAGTGCAGTGGCACGCTCAGGGCCACCAAAGCCTCCACCTGCTCGGCTCAGGCAGTCCTTCTGCTTCAGCTTTCCAAGTAGCTGGAACTACAGGTGCGCAGTACCATCTTCAGCTAATTTTTTTGATTTATTGTAGAGACGAGATCTCACCAAGTTGCCTGGGCTAGTCTTGAACCCCTGGGCTCAGGCAGTCCTCTCACCTCTGCCTCCAAAGTGCTAGAATTACGGCTTGAGCCACGGCACCTGGCCCAATAGCTTCTTAACTCATTTTCTTGTATTTACTTTTGCCTTATTTCAGTTTCTTCTCCACATGACAACCAGAGTAATCTGGTTAAAAAAAAAAATGCATACATTGTCACATGACTCTCTTGCTGAGAACACATCTATCTTCTCATTATTCTTGACTTAAGTTGGAAATCTTTAATTTGATCTATAAGACTTCCATAAACTGCACCTTTAGTTGCTTTATTCATTTCATGCCACGTTTCATGTTATTTTGTATACGTCAATCCTATTTGCTTCTTTTCCCCTTTATATACTCTTTTCTCACAGATCCCGTGCTATTGTCTTTGTTAGAAGTGAGCATCTTTGTCATCTCACTACTCTTAGCTTTTTTTTTTTCTTTTACTTGGCTTTCAGTTCTCAACTACTTCCTCAGGGACTCCATCTTTGACTTCCTGGTCTCAGTTAAATCCCCTTGCTATGTACTTCTACAGCACTTTGCACTTCTCTATTTATTTTATCACACTGTTTTTTACTCATATAAAGCTCAGAGGAGGATTGTGGCTGACTTGATCCTTTATTGGATTTTAGAGTCTGAAGTGGTTTGTTTGTGAGTGATTAAGTCTCAACTGATATACATTGATTGCTGTGATGTTCAATTAAAACTTAAAAAATATATATTAAAAATGAGGTTTCTCAAGGGCATATTCTACCTCTCACTATCATTTGAATGCAATATTAATGTTAGTAAAATCACCTTTAGGGGATGTAGTAAATTCTTCAGACTTGGATGAGTATTTGATTTTGGTAGACCAGGTGATTCCATGCCTCTGTATCACTCTGAGCTCTTGTGAGAATCTGCTGAGATCCCAGGAATCTATGCCTAAGAAAATTTACTCTAATCTAATATATAAAACATGTCCTTTTTCTTTTTTCTCATTCTCTGAATAGCAAACTTTTCAGTTTTGAAATATTTCCTTGTCTGATATATTTTACGGTTTTGTTAATTTTTGAATTATTAGCATCACTTTGGATCAATTTAATTATAACAAAATGAAGAGAAAAAAGAACATACATATCAATATCAGTTAATTTTGAGGATGTGACATTATCAGAGGCATATAAGTTTTTCATTTATGCATTTGATAAATTATTTCTACAAATATTTATTATATAAAGAGTATGTTCAAATATTGTGAAAAGCATTGAATAAATACTGGTAAGGAAGATAAGCACAGATTACTTCCCTAATAAAGCTGAGAATTTTCTGCTTTAGTTTACTTCAGACCCAGGTGTAATCAGAAGATATTCATTCATATTTTGGTTGGATAGACATGTGTAAATTAACTCTGCACTTGAAGAGGTCAAATTTACAGTCATTAAACTATTAGAGGTCAATAATAATAGCTGTGTTAGATAAAACATAATTGCTGTGCTATAATCATCTCAAGAAAGAGTAGTTTTTTTCTTTACCTCATCATAACCACAGAGATACATAACTGAATACTAAATTGATTAGAATTGTCTACCCTCTTGAAAGGGACAAAATAAAAGCTCATTCCTGATAATTTATATGCATATAGCACACTATCTTTTCTCTGTTTTAATTATTTAGGTACATGTCACTGTGGCAGGTGTAAGTGTGATAATTCTGACGGAAATGGACTCGTTTATGGTAAATTTTGTGAGTGTGATGATAGAGAATGCATAGATGATGAAACAGAAGAAATATGTGGAGGTATGTATATGTAGAAATTATGAAAAGTACCTCTTGTTTTTTTATCTATTTCATTGTTCTTTTATCTCTGTATATATTTCTGCTTTGGGTGTGCCAATTCAATTTAAACCTATATTTGTTTGCAAAACACTTTATATAAGAAGAGTTAAACTAAGGCGTTAAGAATAGACTAGCACTTTTAAAATTCAAAACCAAATTGTCCCTAAAGGAGAGTAACAGGCCAACAGTATAACTCTGAGTAGCCCTAGTGCAATGCCATCTTCTTTGCTCACCTTAGTTACCGACATTCTCTTTTCTTCTACCCTCTTATCTGTATGTGTTAATTTCAATTTCATTCTTTTTTTTTTTTCTTTCTAAACCGTAAGTCTTTAGATTGTCTCATGTCCTACTGGGAACATTGAAGACCAACAGAATTATTAATGGAATTTACCTCCCCCACCCGGTCCCCAATCACACTCTGAGATAACATTTTCCATGACCTTTTCTATGTACCACCACTCAATCCATTTTTCATTGAACCATTTCTCGTATGTTTACCAGTGCCAAGTTCTACAATAAATGCTTTATATTCATTATGTTAATTCTCACACCATCACTCCAAGGTAAACATTATTTTTATCCACACAGACAGATGTGGAAACTGGGACTGGAACAAATTAGGGAGCCTACCCAGGGTCATTTCATCAATTATGGTAGGATTTAGACTTATGCCTGCCTGTCTGACCCCAAAGACTATGTTCCTGACCTCTCATCGTTCAGAAATGCATCAGGGCTTCAGAGTTAAAGGCTCCACAAGAGCCCCTCCTTATCACCCAAAGGTTCCTTCTCTTCTGCTTACCTACCTGCACACCTGTGCCCATTTGTAATCTTGGCTGGTACAGGGAAAAAAAGTTGAAAATGTAGGAATCACTTCTGTTTAGGCAAATAATTCTCTGCTGTTATTAAACTTATATTTCACTTATATCTGACAGGATTACAGTTAGTGAAATATTGTTTTGCCTGCAGAAAAGATGATTTCAGAAGAGTATTTTTCCTAGAAAGGAATAAATGGGACCAGGAGGAAACAAAAGGTCCTTGGAAAATGTCACTAGCATATGACAAGCTTTGTTTTCACATTTCAGTAGCTTTGATTCTTGTGGTCGTCCAAATACGCTTATTTTAGGTTCGGTTGGTCCTTTCTCTCTTGTCCCTGGCTGCATACCACTAGGATAAAACAAATACACACATAAATCTTCTATTCATTTTTCCAAGCCAATGACCTAAGATAGATGCTGCTCAGACAATTCTCTCCTAAAGGGCTCAGTCCAAAATAATTAGATCAATTAGACAAATCCATCCACAAATATTATGTTTTTGTCCCCTTGATGTTTCACTTTCAATTATTGTAGATGAAAATGAGGAAAGGAACATGGTTAAGGGCCAGTGATTTCCGATACACTCCACCAAAGCAAAGTCTATTTGCAGGTATAAATATAAAAATTATAACTTGAAACAACACAACAGGAAATGTTTAACTTTCAACCTTCCTACCTGTAATTTCCATTTGTTTGAGGCTTAAGCAATTTCATGGTGTAAAGTCTCTGACCAAGGACACCAGCACTCCAGTAAACACCCTCTGGGGGTGACATTGCTTGGGGCCGTAAATCTTTCCATGTGTTATTCACATGAAACCAATCTGCTGGGAGATGATTCTATAGTCCATCAGTGACTTTATCAATTTACACAAACCAAAGACTTATGTTTATTGTCTGAAATGTGCATTGTGCATTGTCCTAAAGCATACATTTCATCTCAATTACTCAAATGTGTCTTGTTACAATATTTTTATTTGAGTAAAGTGAGTTTAATTTTTCATATCTGCATACAGGTACAGCTAGACATGAGTTTTACTTTCCTATTTACCTCTAACTCAAAGATTTCTTGGCAAAAGCCTAATTCAGTACTAATTTTATAAATACTCAAAGAAGTTGTGTGTAATGTGTGTAGGTTTTTTTTTTATCATTTATTAATATCATGGTAATCCTTAGGTATATAACACCTTCTGTGTAAATTTTCTGAAATTACAGAGAAAATAAACTTTATAGTCTGAAAAGTTGATTGAGTCTTACGAAATGTGACTTCTAGGAAAAGCAGTTAGTATACAGTAACTGACTTTTTTCCAATGTAATCCTTGAGTTCAAGGTTTGTGGTATAGCACTAAAATCTGGTGTGTACAGGTAGAGATCTTTTCAAATTAATAAATAAAATGTATAGATAATATATTTTGTCTGATGAAATAATTTGATATCCTTTGCATGTGCTTAAGTAAACAAACTTAAAATTTTTTGTAAAAATGGTTATTACCTATTCGATTAATAAGTTACTTTTCTGTGAATACCCCAATTATATCTCATTCAGACAGAAAACATGACATTGCATGCTTGAGTCTCTGTCTATTTTCTTTATCTCACTAAAGCACTCTTGGTGTTCTGTCTCTATTTCTTGGATCTGTGTCTGCTTGATGGAAGTATCATCTACTTGACATGAATAGCATAGGAGACCAGAACATTCTGTTTTATTTCCTACTTTTTATGTGTTTTACAGCCATACTCATGCCCTTGACATTGACCAGAGATGTCATAGTGTTAGAATTAAAAAGATGTTATTCAGATTATAAAAAATAGCCTCACAATTAGTTTGCATGGGCTCTTTGGGATTATGGCTGTAGGAGAAGAGAGAACTAGAGTAAAAAACAAAACAAGAACAAGAACATACATTCATGCTTAGATGACATAACTATAAAGAAAAGAGCACAAGAAGGGATTTTAGAAATAAATGCCATCTTTGGGGAATTTGTGGAAGGGTTACTAGGCATGGGTGAGGAAAGCAGTGATGTGGTAATTCATTACAGATGGCTTGGAGGGAAATACAAATGAGCAGGTAACAGGTGATGGGGAAATGGGAGCTGAAAGGGGCACATCTAAACACAAAATGATGGTGCCCTTGTATCCACTTGACAGATAGGATGGGAATTTGATTGTGAGACCAAGGGTCCAGGATATTTTATTGGTCTAAATAAGAACTAAACATTGACTAGGCTAGAAACCTCTCTTCCACATGGTGGAACACAACAGCTTGTGGAACACAGTTGAATGAGAAGATGAAATATTTCCTCTGGGTTAAAAAATTGCTTGGTTATTAATAATGTGTAAATATAAATAAATATGCACCATTGCTTTCTCAGCAGTTGATTTCAAATAGGATATTTTAATGCCTAATTCAAGAAATGTCCTCAGAGTGAATGCTTACATACATTTGAGTTTGGTGCATGCACTTTAAATGGAAAAGTAATAGGCTTTTACATCACTCCTTTACAAATACTTTTATTCTAACTAGCTCCCTGTGTAGGCCAAGTTAAAGGATGCTTTGGTTTGCTTTAATTGTATAATTAAGCAGGTATTAGGTGCAACTATGATTTTTGGGGGGGAACTATATAATTTGATTATTTTAAGCAACAAACATGAGGCTGTTATATTATTTCAGAAGACAAAAATGATCACAAGGAGATAGAAAGTTAATTCTGCTTTTTAAAAAGTTGCTTTTTTCCCTCACTGTATAAAATTCATTTTGGGTAAAGGCCATGGGAAGTGTTACTGTGGAAACTGCTACTGCGAGGCTGGTTGGCATGGAGATAAATGCGAATTCCAGTGCGATATCACCCCCTGGGAAAGCAAGCGAAGATGCACATCTCCAGATGGCAAAATCTGCAGTAACAGAGGTGTGTCATTCATACATGTTACTACATAATTAGGAGGAAAACAAAGCTCTTAATTGCTAACACTCTTTTCTCCATATTTCCTGTAATGTGGGAGGAAGGCATCTTTTATTATTTGCTTTGATGTTATCAACATTTACTATATCAACAATCTTCTCTGTCTTATTTTGTTATTGAGTAGAAGAAAGACAGATAAGCCATTTACTGTCATTCTGTAAGCTCCACTGAACACATAGTTAACATAGGGACTGTAATTTCTTTGGCGGTCATCCAGAAATAGCACAGTACAGCTAAAAGGCAATTCCTATAGATACTTCTGTTAAATGTCTCTTGACTAACAGAACCATCTAAAGCATGAGCATCTAATTATCCTGAGAGTGTTCAGAAAACCCTGTTGGCTTAATTATGAGTAAATTGAAGCCTTGGTTGAAATTCAGAATTGATATAGACTAATTTAACTTCTCAACACACATAAAAATGTGATATTGATCACAATAGATATAGAAAGCATAGTATGTATCAAATAGCCAAGTGAAATTTAGAGTGACCTTAAGCAGTAATTTAAAAATATATATTAATATTGCTCAAATATAAAGTTAGTCAACTACTTTTGATAGCAAATAAACAGTTTAAACACTTTGTAAACATCCTTGAAGACACATATTTTTCCACTTTGTCTGCTGCAGTAATAGATAAAAGAAAGTTATGCTGGTCTTTTCATTGCTTACCTGATGACATAAATAAGTGACCATATTTCCGCCTATAAAACCATAAAACTCTAGGTAGCTGGCAACTTTTTTTTCATTTCTAGAAAGGAATGGTGCATTTTAATAGACAATGCTCATACAGAAAGCCTTAACTCACTACCTTTTATACATAGAAGAGGACAATGTGTCATATTTCTTTACTATGTAAAAAGAAAGATAAAGCAAAAGGCATGAGCTCGGAACAAAGATCAAAAAGAAAAATCCTCTCTTTTTGTGGACTCAGTCTTACACCCTAATGCACTTTATATTTTCTTTTAATATATGAGATCATGTTTTCTGCTTAACTCCTTTTTATTCAACAGGGCTCATATTCACCCTTCCTCAATATGTGAGGCTTGAATAGTGGGACTATGGAAAATAACCATTTCAATGTTAAAAAGAGAGAGGTGGAAGGGGGCTTGGTTGGGCTGTGGATTAGGGCCAGCTTCTGCAGCAAAGTTATGTGGGCCTTGAGAGGCGATGTCCTTCAGAAGCACATGCTAAGCCACCTACCCAAGGTCTTGCCTCCTGTTTCTCCCCTTCCCTATACTTGGAGCATTGTGATTTGAAGATCTGGCAGAACCAGAATGGAAAGGGTTTTGCCTAAGTGAAGTCTATAGCTCCTGAGATTCAGGGGCACATGAAGGCAGAGCAGGATTGGATGCTGAGATGAATGCTTTATTTCTTCTCAGAAGGAATCACCCTTGTTTACCTTGAAGCCATTTCCTTATCATTACTTATCTAGGTAGCAGAGAGACACTGTCCGTGCACATACCCACCTCATCTTCTTTTTGTTGACCATCTTCAGGGACCAACACAGCAATGCTGCAGACACAACCAAATTGTCATGGAGTAAATACCTTCTATTGCCCACTTGACTTATTAATAGTTTCATACACCACCTTACGTACAGCCGGAAGCTACTTCTTCATCAAGTTTACGTGGCTGACAGTCCCTGTTCTTTGCCCACCAACACTGTTTATACTGTTTTGAAAGCAATCCTTATCCATTTAAAAAATCCATATAATAGAGTATAAAAAAATAAGATAACGACCTGTAATCTTGGCAACCAGATATAACCTCTTTTTACGGTTTGTTAATATGGCCTTTCAGTCTGCATTGACTTACTAAAAATCCATTGTATGGTTCCCCCAGCCTTCATATTTTTTTCTTATTTAATACAAAGATTGAATCACACAATACATACCGATTTTCAATTTGATTTTTCAAAAAAATTAAGAATGTATTTTGCTTATCTTTCCATGATCACGAGCAAAAGCCAAAATTATCACTCTTTTTTTTTTTTTTTTTTTGAGTTGGAGTACTCAGTCGCCCAGGCCGGAGTGCAGTGGCACGCACATGGCTACCCCAGCGTCGACCTGCTGGGCTATAATGATCCTTCTGCCTCAGTCTTCCAAGTAGCTGGGATGTACTACCATGCTCAGCTAATTTTTAAAAATTTACTGTAGAGAGGCGATCTCGTCATATTGCCTAGACTGGTTACAAACTCGTGGGCTCTGGCAATCCTCTCACCTCGGCTTCTAATTATCACTATTAATGATTGCTTTGCAGTCCCTGATACCATGTAACATTTCTGCACTAAATCCCCATTGATCAACATTCTGGTCACTAGTAGTTTTTTAATAATGTAAATATAACCATATTTTATATTTCTGAACATGTACTTTTGTGTATTTTTTCTTTCTGTTGGATACAATAATCAAAGTGGACTATTATGCTGAATCATAATGCATGTCTAAAAAGTACGTACTTATGAATTTGCCACCCAGAAAGTTGTACATTTTGTACTCTACTTCAGAGGAGGAGAATTCTCATTGTCTCACACCTTTATCAACTCTGGATCTGAGCAGTCTTTCTCACCTCTGACAATCTGGCATCCAAAATAATTCTAACTCACTATTGTTTAAAAGATCTTCCACTGCTATCTCTGAGTAGTAATAGGTTGAATGGTAAATATTTTTTACATTTATTATCCTTACTTTTCCATGTTTTTATTGTTAAATAAGTTCTTATTGTTCTTTGCTCTCATCTATTTTGCATTAAGCATATTAGTTATTTATATGTTGAATCCTAAGAACTGCTTATATGTTTGTGAAAGCGCTCTTTGTCTTTTACATACATATGCACTGTTACAACTTTTTTAATCTTTCAGTTTTTAATGCTGTTTTATTTACAACCCAAACTTTAGATTTTTTTGTGGTTAAGTCTATTTCTTTTTCTCCTTTTAGTAATTGGGTTTTGGGGACTTTGAATAAAAAAAGAATTTCATTCATATTCTATGGTTTTATTTTGTACACTTAAATCTTTAATCCAGCTGGTACTTATTTTGATGTAAGAGATAAGAAAAGGATTTAGCTTTATGATTTCACCAAATGATTAACTGGTTACCCTAAAGACGATTACCGATAAACCACATGAAGCAGTGTGATTTACAATTGGGCATTTTTAAAATGTGGATTTCCAAATGACCAAGGTTAAAGCTCTCAGTCTGATCTCTAACTGTATCGTAAGCTCATCTGATATAGCAGACTTTACTTAGTCTTTCTTAACATGCGTATCGGGGGCCCTTTGCCCATCCCCACCCATATTTGCTTAATTTTGCTTTCTTAATTTTCCCTCAGTTCTACCTCCAATGTTTCCTAGAACATTCCCTCTATTCTCTGTATACACAGACCATCCATGGCTAACCATTCCAGCCCATGCCAAACCTCCTTCACCAAACTCATAACATTCATGTCCTAGTTTACAAAATGTTAGTACTTATATTTTTAGTGTTTGCTTTATTTTCTCTTATTAGTTTTCTTTTTCTCAAATAGAGCATAAGTTTCTGAAGGGCAAAGATTATATCTTATGCAAGTTGTTTTGGTATTATCTTTGAGAGAAACTAACACAGTGCTAATGAAACATCCCACAATTAAAAATAATTATAGACATTAATTAATTTGTTTATTTATTAAGGAATTTCTACTATCAATTTTAGAGGGCTTTTTTTTCTTTTTTTAAAAATATTTTTTTCTGAATATGTATGTTTTCCAAATACAAAATAAGTAACGGGGCGGGCAGGGTGGGGGGAAGCAATACATAAAATGCTTTCTTTTATGGTTTTTATTGACTAAACCACAATATAATTCTTCCCATTTAGGGACTTGTGTGTGTGGTGAATGCTCTTGCCATGACGTTGATCCGACTGGAGACTGGGGAGACATTCACGGGGACACCTGTGAGTGTGATGAAAGGGACTGCAGAGCCGTGTATGATCGATATTCTGATGACTTCTGTTCAGGTAAGGGCTTTCCTTTTATTTTTAAATTTAATAATATTCATTTTATTGTTTTCAAGATTCATTCTAATTCTCATAGACGCTGTAAAATAACTGAATATGCATCTAAAGCATTTGATATTTGCAATGCTCCTACTAGTAACTTGGAAAGCCTCCCAAGAATTCACACATTTGGCAAAGACTAGGAATGAAAGTGCACTCACTCTTTTTAAATTAGTCTAATGCCTCACCAAAGAGAACCATTAGCTCCAGATATCTACTCAGCTCAACCCTGAGACTCAAGAATCAGCAGACCTGATGACAATGAGCAGGATAATGACCATGAAGACAGCCTTATTAATGTATTTACAAACTTAGGATGATGAACTTCTCAGGCATATTTTTTGTACATTCACTTTTGGATGGGATTTATACTAAACATATTCTTCAATATTTTAGACAATATTTCTAGGCAATGTAGTCCAGAATTGAATATCAATTAATAGATTCAAGCATTTTAGAACACAAATATTCACGAAGCAGGTACTATCTGACAGGGTCTGGGCTACTCATTCCAGTGAAGAAGACAAACATGATCTTTGACTTTATAGAGTTCACACTCTAAATACAAAGAAAAAAAATGCATCTGACCAGAATGTCTGATGGTGCAAAGAAAAAGAAAGCAGTCCGAAATTTATCTGTAAAGTTGTCATTTAGCAAAACTTGAATTATGGATTTTCAGTTCAGTTATATTTGACAATCCAGAAGGCAGAGACTTGTGCGTGTACATCTCTTTAAGCCTAACTGCTTGATTGGTGCGTGCAGATAGACAGAAAACTCCTCTGGTCTCCTGAAAGTTTGCCAGCAAAGAAAGATAAAAGAGCTGCCCTATTTAATTATCATTATGCAACTTCAAAGGCTTCTTCAGATGGACTGAGGAAAGCTTGCAGCTAAAACTTCCCATTGCAAAAGGATTTCCCTCTTCTGAAAATCTCTCCTGCTTCAGAGGATTTCCTAAACATTTTGTGAACGTTATTCTCTCGAGGGAATTTTTCTATTATTCATTACATATGTGAGTGTTCCTCATTATCATCATTATCAACACAGTGGTAATAAAATGGCTAACAACTATTGAGTGACTTCTGTAGGCCCAGCAGGTATTGATAATGCCAGGGGCAGAGGCCTGTTGGACATTGTAATTAGGGTAACATGGTTCTTCACAGAGGTGGCGATGCAGAGCTCATGCACTGCAGGAGGCTGTTAGACCACAGCGCATGTGGGATTTTGTCCTAAAAGTAGCCTTGCAGGTAAAGAAAGATGAGAAGGACATCGCAGGCAGAAGGAATAGAAGGATAAGATCTATGCATGTGACCAAAATCAGTTTCAACTTATCAGAAAATGCCGGTGAGAAAAGATATGTTAAACAATAAAAGCTAGTGGAAAATGAGAACTGGAGGGCTTTTTATCTTGCTGCAGATTCAGGCTTTTTTCTAAGGCAATGGGGAGCTAGTGATGGCTTTAGGCAGTAGAATGCTGCAGACACCATATTTATAGTCTGGGTGTCTGGGAACATATGGGTGCCATTTACTGAAATGAAGAATATAGAAGAAATTTGTCAAGTTAGTTTGTAGACATTTCCAGCATCAAGGACAAATGGCCAGCCAGAGTTTATATTTTTTCCAGCCTTTTGAATATGTTGAGTCTGAGGGTTGGAAGTGAATAAGATAATTTAGAGTTGTAAGCATATGAATAGAAGTGGTAGTTAAAACTATACTGGGGTTAAGGAAATGCCACTTAAGAATGTCATTTTAGGATTGCCTTTGAGATGAGCATGAATTGACACAATTTAAATTAAAAAGTAAAGGAGATATATAAAAGGCTATATATACAAATTGTAAGCTTGTGACTTGCTGATATAGTGCCTTTTCCCCCATGATTGTGCTCTTTCTTGGTGAATCCATAATTCCGATCTTGCTGCTGATTTTGGAATGAGGTTGAAAAATTCAAAATGATTGCATCACAGTAATCATCAAGGGTCCTATGAGCGAGTCCATCACACAGCAAGAGGATGGGGCCGTGAGGAAAAGATGAGCAAGAATAGCACTTGAATTGACATGTCAATCCTTTTATAAGCTCACCATTCCTTCTGCATGTTATTTAGACTTGGAGCTCTTAGAACAGGTTGAACAGGAGAAGTGTCATTAAGGAGTCCTCCCTGGAATCAAATTTTCCATTTCACCGATTCCCTTGCTCTTCCTTCTACCCTATTTTTTTCTTCCTCACATTTTCCTTTCTTCCCTGTCCCCTGAGACTCCATGCTATGGGTGTATACAGGTAGGAGTGGGAAGAAGTGATGATACAGTCGGCTATGGTTTGAGCAATAGGGTATTATTCTGTTATTGTGATTTTATTATTCACTGGTTCAAGTGAAATAGAATGTGACCAGTCCTCCACAGCTTGGCTTTCGTACCTAGAAGAAGGAATTTAGTAAGGAAAAAACTCACATTAACAGAGATCCTATTCTTCTTTATGGCTGCATAATATTTCATTGTGTATATGTACCACTTTTTTGTATCTAGTCTTCTTTTGATGGGCAGCACGGTTGATTTCATGTTCTTGCTATTGTGAACAATGTTTTGATAAACATACATGTGCAGAAATCTTTTTTAGAGTGATTTGAGTTCTTCTGGGTATATTCCCAGTCATGAAGAAGAACAAAATCATGAACTTTGCAGCAACCTGGATGTAATTGGAGTCTACAATACTGAGTGATCTTTCACAGAAACAAAGAACTGAGTATCACATGTTCTCACTCATAAGTGGGCTTTGAACAACTGCCATAATACTATAGGAAAAGGATTGACAGTAGTAGGAAACTGTGGGGGGGGGGGAGGTAGGATTGACAGTAGTCAAAATTTGCCTGGGGAAGGTAGGACACACCTCATCAATAAGGGTACCTACACAATGAATATTTGCATACCTAACCCTGAATTATATCCCACAATTTAAAAATAATTATAAGGAAAAAAAACAGAGACCCTATTCTGCTGAACCCTTGCTGAGTTATTTCATTCACTTTATTCCATTTTATTTTCACACTAACTCAGGGAGGGGTACATTCTAGCAGAAGAGGATATAGGTTAAGAGAAATTAAGTAACTTAACAAAGTTCTCACTGTCATTAAGTGTCATCTGAAAATACACATAGCTGGAGTACTTACTTAATTTAATCTCCAGGTGATATAAATAAAATTCTTCACATTTATTTTGGTGAGGAAGAACTGCCCTCTGATTTCTTATAAAACTCAAATTTCTTATAAAACTAAGCTTTCCTGATTGTCGTTGTGATCTGGGCAGACATCAAGCCCTAGAGTACTCCTTTACCCTTACTAACTCTAGATTTCTATATACTGTCCTGGATTATGCTCAGAGAGTTATTAGTCTTCACAGTTCACCTAATTACCAATCCAAGCAGCACCATAAGAAGAGTGCCATATAGTTGATTATTGAGTATGTTAATACCTCTGTGTTATGAGACAGAAGTAACCCAACTGCATCAATATTCTCTCATCATTTATGCAAGGCTGGAATATAATAAGGCTCAGATGAAATGTAGTTTTATTTTTAGTTCCTATTCTTGCTGTCCTTGGGAGTATTGGTCTTATTTAAATCCAAGGGAAATCTCTGGATTAATTAGCTTAAGTTTGCTCTTTTAATTGGCATTATCATTTTATCCATTCCCATCCTATCCATTTATCTATTCAATAATGCATCCAAATGTAAATAGTTTATGCCTACTATATCATGGGCATGTGGGATATATATATGTTGAAACATGATCCCTGTCTCCCCAAAAATCAGTTTTAGTTATTTTTTCTTTAATTATTATCTGTTTTTTAAAATCATATGTTTTGTGTGTGTTTGTGTATCTTCATTCATCCATATTCAAACGTGATTCATGCATATACTTACATGTACACTCCTCAACAACAATATTATTGACAAAATTTTAGTATGACTGAAATGCCCTGGGCATGACAGTGTACTGACTATTCTGTTTGTTACACTCAATTTACTTTCTGATTCTAAATAACTCCTTTATTCCTGATGGCTGCATATCACTCTAGTTTATTTCCCCAAATCCCATAATTGGAAAAATATATTGCAATGTGACCTTAAATTTTATCTTTTAGCTTCTCCTACCAAAATGATGAAAATATAAGAATAGTTTAGGTTTAGAGTTACATTAGTTTGGAAAATGGAATTATTTGTTAAAACCATATTATGTGGGGAAATTTTTCATTGTGGATTACCAAAGCATTAAAGAAAGAAACTAAAGAAAATGATTAAGTATATTCAGCTTACATTGCCTTGAACAAAAAAATCAATATGTTGAATGGATTTTTTAAAATAATAAGTACTAGTTAGATTTAAGTTATTTTCCAAAATTTTTTCCTATTGACAGTCTTCATGTTACTTTGTTAGTTGCGACTTGTAAACAACAGGTTTAAATTCATGAACTTTTTTTTATCATTTAAAAAGAAAGAAGTATTTTCTACAATTGAAGAGTATTTGTCTGAAATAGATGCAATTGCATTTATCCTGGACTGGTATTTCTAGAGTCTGGGTAGCTTCACTCAAAAGAACATAATGGCTACAATTAAAAAATATATATATTTTTTGGTTGGAACCTGTTCCTATAATAGCCTAAGAACATTTATAACGCCTACCTTCCCAGCACGGTTTTGGTATCACTTGATAGCTGCTTATGTTGCAACCCTTCCTATCCATGTACTGTTTTTCCATTGGTGTGTATGTGTGTGTGTGTGTGTGTGTGTGTGTGTGTGTGTGAACATGTAGTTTATCAGTATCAGTATCAGTCTTTTGAGAGCAGTTCTCTTATTTGAATTCCTCTGATGTTTGATATGAGGGCTAAACAACAACATTCTGTATCTATCATCTCTATTTTGTTGATCTGCATATAAAGTTTAAAGAAATTCTTGTTAGAAGCAATGAAATTAAATTCTGTAGGGTTTAACATATACATAAATTTGACAAACTAGCATGGAAGCATTGCATTTCAAATCAAGGTATAAAATGTTTCTTTTTCTAGTTCTTTCATTTGAAAGATAAAATAAATTGAGTTGAGGCCCAGAAAGGAGAGTGACACATATAGACTAAGGACCTATAGGTCTCCTAATTTCTTCTTTTATGGCTTTTTCGCTGTTTTTAAAAGACCATGATATATTATACTATGGTGTTTAAAGAGTTTCCAACTCTTCTTTATGTATCAGTACCAAACATTTTCATCTTCTTGATGTTATTCCAACCCAATGATTCCTTTTCTCTCTCTTTGGCCTAACTTTGACTTAGGAATTGAGAAGCTGGTAACTCTGTAAGAAAAAAATCCAATTTTATTTTATAATTTTCTGTCTTTTCTGAAAGGTTCAGTACTTGCTTCCGAATTTGGTAAATGCCTTACATGTCCATGTGATTTTCTGATTCAATTGCTTCTTCAGAATCTGGTATAAATAGTTTGCATTTCTAAGTGATTTTCTAACTCTATGGTTAAATATCTTAATGAATTTTGTAGAAAATGTATAGTTTCATTTAAAGTAGGATCGCTCACATTCTGAAATACATTTTGACAGCACATGACTGACTTTTTAAAAAATGTGGATGTCATTTTTCATTGCTGAAAAAAGTTATGATTGTGTGTGTGTGTATTTTACCATCTGTCTATTAACGTATAATAAACATTTACTAGACACTACCATCATCAGTACTGTTTTTCACTATAGTAGACCAGAATTATAGTAACCTTTTTCCATAACATTTTCACTTGCTTCTTCTATGGTTTTCAGTGGGATATTTGATTTGGGAAATGCTACTTTCCCAAAACAATAAAAATTTTAAAATCACCTTATGTCATTATTCTGTCATTTAAACTGGTCACCATGTATTCATTGACTCTCAGGAACTCCGTTATCAACAGCTTACTTAAGTCTATTCACATTTAAATTCCCCTTTGTTCCTAGCTTGAAATTGTTCAATTGATAATGAATTCTGATGGCAAAGTATGGAAGGCATGGAAGTGGGTGATTTGAGGAGGAACAATGGCCATTTTGACCGAAACAATATTCTTCCATTTTGATCCATTCCTATTTAGCGGCAGAGCCACCTCATGGTCAATCACAGTAATGACACTGTCTCAGAAGTTCATGGCAATGTGTATGCAGTTGACTGCATGTGTGTTACTGAGAGGGTTATTGAGAGGTCATCACCCACATGGCAAAAGTGAGGGCACATTGCATATGATCTTCTCAACTATGTATAGGTGGCAATGCCCAGAGGTATCCTTGAGAAAGTTCATGATGCCTCACAAAGTGCACAGGAAAAGTGGCGTGGGAACTCATAGGCTCTGTTTCCCCCTACTGTTTGTAGAAGAGGACAGAAATGGCCATGTGATATAAAAATAAAATTGTGATAATAGCATGGTGTAAGCAGAGAAAAATGCTTACAAAATTAAAAACTCTAGGAAAATAAAATGATTAGAAAACAGTGCATGTGGGAGCATAAAGGTAAAAAACGGTGATCCATCACAGAAATGAAGAACAGTTCTCATTCGTAAGTGGACCTTGAACAACTATCATAATACTATAAGAAAGGGATAGGCAGCAGTGGGAAACTGTCAGATGTGGGTGGTGGGATTGGCAGTTGAGGGAAACTGCTAGGGGAGGGAGGGACACACCTCATCAACAAGGGTACCTGCATAATCAACATTTGTATACCTAACTCTGAATTGTACCCCATATTTAAAAAGAAGAAAGTTAGACAGGGATTTCATCCAGGTCTAGGGCATCCGCATTTTAACATAAGATGCATTAAGGCCTCCACGATTAACACAGCTTCCTTTGATATTAATTGGTTAAGATTCTATCACTAAAAACCTTTTTATCTTTAGGGTTTGTTTTATTCCACCACAACTTTAAAAAAATGTGAATGAAACTCAGATTGAAAATAATGATTGCCCTTAATCACGTATTCCAACGATATAGCTTGAGAACCTTCTCCCCTCAGCCAGGGTCTTCCTCTGCACCTAGCTTTGCATACAAGGTTTCTGCTTCATTCTACTTGCCATGGAATGAGAACCCTCAGGTGGGGCATGTCGCTTTCTGTGGTCCACAGTAGCAGGTGACAGACTCTTGGGTAGTTAGAGCATCCATGCCCACCTGCTGGATGTTTTGTTCTAACCTTCACAGTCATTTAAACTCTTGAGAGTAGAGAAGCTTCCTTCCCTCTTCAATCTGTTTTTCAGTGTTTTTGTTGAAGTGTCAACTTATCTTCCACAAATGGCAGTGTGTTCTGTACTTTGTCAAGTTTCCTTGTAGCAGATCTAACTGTCCCTGAAGTGAAACCACTTGTGTCTGAGAACTTCAAAGCCATTGACTTCTATAAAACAACTGAATAGATTGTACTTTAAATATTAAAAGCTTATGTGTTAAGAGCCATTACTTATGTGTGCATTTACAATGCAGACCTGTTTGCAAAGCTTATTCTAAACTACATGAGGATTGGAAAGAAGGTTAGGAACTTCTTAAGTGGGTATGGATAAATGGCAAACACCATAGAACCTAACAACTTATGAAATATAATTGTTATTCAATATAAACTATTATGAGGAAAAATCTTATACTAGAAGGTCTAAATCATCATATGTACATGTCATAAATACATACTGATAATCACAATTTTCTTTTCTTTTAAAATGATAAGAACTAAGGCAGACGATTATTGATGACAGCAATTTGTTAAACAGATTCTGTTACATAGTAGGTGTTCAACAAATAACTATGAATTGAATTTAGTGTTCTATGAGAAATTTGAATTTAGTCATCTCTGATATCTCATCCTACTTTGACCTATGATTTTTGTCATTTTCCTTATTTAAAAAACAGTTTAATAGATGATGAAAGGCTTCTGCAGATGTGTATTGTTTCTTCAAACTCCAAAGATGGACCCACTAACCTCAGGAGATGTTGATGAAAGATACCAGTATTCACTGAGGGCCAGTTTCCATATTGCACGATATACATTAATATCAGATGCCAAGAACATAATGGCATAGAGTTTCCATTCATAGGCATTGTAACCAATATACTTTTAAAAAGTTTTATTCTACTTCTTTTAAAATTCTTCATACATTTTTGCAGCAATTATAGAAATATACTTTATTCTGCATCTGTAATAATGAATGTCTTTATCTTTATTAGGAATTAAAAATAGGTCAGTTGAAATTATCATGCTTTCCTCTACTTGATTACATATGTAGGACCAAATGAATACAAATATCAGTAGCTCATTTTTATGTGTCGTTAAGATATATAATGCACTTCCCAATGAATATGGAGAGATAACATATTATGGCCCTATTTAAAAATGAAGAAACTGAACTCAAAAGATTGTCATTTGACCATCCCACTCATCTGCAGGCAGCAGACCAGGATTTAAGCCCATTATTGATTGATAATATAGGTCTTTCTTTTTCCTTTTGTAGTACCATACTACTCCCAATCATAGGTTGTTCTTATTTTTTTATTTTTTTTTAACAAACTCTGTATTTATGTTCCAGGAAATTTAATATTCTTCCTGACCTCTTTTGTATATACCAGGCTGATCTTCAAGGAGTATAAACTCTACATAGGTTACAGACTTCAGACTATGAGTTTTAAGGTTTAGCATGTTCCAGGCTAAGTATTTAGTGCTGGGTAAAGAGTGAACTGAAATAAAGAGTGGAGACTCCAGAAGATAAGATTCTGCTTCAGTGAAATTTATCCAAAAAAAAAAAAGAAGAAGAAGAAGAAGAAGAAAATAATCTCATTTGCAAAGGTGTAAAAAAGTAAAATACATGGAAGAAATTTAAACAAGGAGGTTAAAAATCACTATACTGTAAACTACAATTCTGATGAAATTGAAGACACAACTAAATGGGACAATATCTTGTGCTCTTGGGTTGAAAAAAATCAATATTGTCAAAATGTCCATACTACCCAAAGTGATTTACAGATTCTTTGCAGTTCCTGTCAAAAGTCCCATGGCATGATAGTCAGCTGCTTTTTAACAAAGGTGCCAAGAACACACATTCAGGAAAAGTCTCTTCAATAAATAGTTCTGGGAAAATTGGATAATCATATGAAGAAGAAGGAAACGCCTATCTCCCACCATATACAAAAAATCACCTTAGAATAGATTAAATACTTAAATGTAAAACCCAAAGGTTTGAAACTTCTAGAAGAATACATTGGGCTGGGCAAGGACTTTTTAATTAAGACCTCAAAAGTACACGCAACAAACCAAAAATAGACAAATGGGACTGTATCACACCGAAAAACTTTTGCTCAGTAAAGAAAACAATTAGCAGAGTGAAAAACAATCAACCCACAAAATGGAAGAACATATTTGCAAACTACACATCTGATAAGGGATTAGTAGCAAGAATACATAGGAATTTTAAACAAGTCAACAGTAAAAGAACAAATAAACTAATCTAAAAATGGGCAAAAGACATTAGTCAACATTTCTCAGAAGAAGGCATTCAGATGGCCGACAGGTACATGAAGAAATTGCTCAATATCTCTAATCATAGGGAAATGAAAATCAAAATCACAATGAGATACCATCTCATTCTGATGAGAATAACTATAATAAAAAAGACAAAAGAAAATAAGTGTTGGCAAGGATGTGGGAAGAGGGAACACTGACACACTGTTGGTGGCAATGTAAATTAGTACAGACACTATGGAAAAATATATGGAGGTGCCTCAAAATTAAAAATTACCATATGATCCAGTAATTCCACTACTAGGTATATTCCCAAAGGAAATGAAATCAGTATGTCGAAGAAATATTTGTACTCTTATGTTTATTGCAGTACTGATTATAATTCCAAAGATATGGAATTGTCCCAAGTGCTTATCAACAAATATGAGGGGAGACCCTAAAAACCAGAAATTTATTTATAAAAAATGTGTATTTACTCTTACATGCTTAAACTTCAGTCACCTTCAAAGTACTCTTCACTTGATGCAATACAGCTATAGAGATGCTGTTTCCACTGCTCAAAAGTTTTTGACCTTGTCAATTTTGATGCCTTTTAGTGCTTCTGCTGGTGTTTTTGTTTTGTTTTGTTTTGTTTTTTGTTGTTGCTTGTTTAGTTTTATTTCATCTCTTCTACATTGGCAAAACGTTTCCTTTTGAGGATATTCTTCATCCAGGGAAACCAAAAGAAGTTGCTTAGGGCAAGACGGAGTGAACAGTGAGGATGGGGCACCAGGTTCATGCTGTTTTTGATCAAAAATTGCTGAACATTCAGTGCTGTGTGGGCAGGTGCACACATCATGAAATGGGCAAATGAGTTGAAAGAATCTCCAAAAAAATATTCACTGAGGCTGAATGCATCCTCTCACAATGCTAGCTGGAACACTGATGCTGATGGGTTCCTAGAACGCTTACTTGGGGTGTGGGGGCCAGCCTTGTACTTCAAGGAGCCTACCTGCCAAAAAATAATCCCACATTTTTTGGGGCTGCCCTCATAAATGGATAAAATGTGAGATTACATAGATATTATACACACACACACACACACACACACACATATATATATATATACATACATATATATGTATATATAGGTCAGTTGAAATTATACTTTCCTCTGCTTGGTTACTTATGCAAGATCAAATGTATAAAAATATCAGCATCTCACTTTTATGTAGATACACACACACACACACACACACACACACACACACGCATTGGAATACATTCAGTCATAAAAAAGAATGAAATGTTGTCATTTACAACAAGGTGGATTGAACTGCAGCTCATCATGTTAAGTGAAATAAGGCAAGCACAGAAAGGCAAAAGTTACCTGATTTACTCGCAATTCTCACTCACATGTGGAACTGGAAGTAATGAAGTTGATATCGTAAAAGCTGAGAGTTTGAACAGTGGTTGCTAGAGACAGGGAAGGGAAGGAAGGAAGGTAGGATGAAGAGAGGTGATCAATGAGTATAAAGTTACATTTATATAGGATGAATAACTTCAGGTGTTCTATTGCTCTGTAGGGTGATGATGTAAGATATGGCATTTTACAGAATAGCTAGAAGAGAAGCCTTTGAATGTCCTCACCACAAAGAAATGAAAAATGCATAAGGTGTTGGTCATACTAAATACTCTAATTTAATCATTATGCAACCTATATATATCAAACCATCAAATTGTACCCCATAGATATGCACAATTATAATGTCAACTTAAAAATAATAATTTTTAAAGTCTCATAGTGTTTCACACAGAAATGACAAAAGAAACATTAAAATATATATGGAACCACAATATGCCCTGAATAATTAAAACAGTTTTGAGCAAGAGCAAATCTGAAGACGTCACGCCTCCTCATTTCAAATTACATTGCAAAACTATAGTAATCAAAACAGCATGATACTAGCATGAAAACAGACACAAAGACCAATGGAACAAAAGTTCTAAAATAAACTCATACATTTACAGTCAATAGACTTCAAAGAGGCCAGGAGCACACAATAGGGAAAAGGCCATTTTTTTCAATAAATGGTGTTGGGACGACTGGATGTTCACATGCAGAAGAATGAAATTAGAGTCTCATCTCACACCACATACAAAAATCAACTCAAAATGGATGAAAAACTTAAATGTGAAACCTGAAATTGTAAAGCTATTGAAAGAAAACATTAGGGGAAATCGCCATGCCATCGGTCATGGCAACAATTCTTTTTTTTTAGATATGACACTAGAACACAGGCAACAAAAGTAAAACTAAACAAGTGGGACTGCATGGAACCAAAAATTTCTGCAGCAGAAAAGGAAACAATTAACATAATGAAAAGGCAGCTTATGAAATGGGAGAAAATCAACAGGGCTTGGTGGCTCAGCCTGTAATCCCGCGCCTTGGGAGGCTGAGGTGAGTGAATTGCCTGAGCCCGTGGGTTCGAGACCCACCTGGGCAACTTGGCGAGACCTCATCTCTACAATAAATCAAAAAATTAGCCGGGCATGGTAGCGCACACCTGCAGTTCCAGCTACTTGGAAGGCTGAGGCAGAAGGATCGCTGGAGCCAAGCAGGTCGAGGCTGCGGTGCCTGGGAGTGGCCACTGCACTCCAGTCTGGGCGACAGAGTGAGACTCCAATTCAAAAAAAAAAAAAAAAAAAGAAAGAAATGGTAGAAAATCTTGGCAAATCATATATCTGCAAGGGGTTAATATAAAAAATACATACGAAATTCATACAACTCAATATCAAGTAGCTAAATGAAAAAATGGGCAAAGGACCTGAATAGAAATTTTTTCCAAAGAAGATATGCGAATGACCAGTGGGTTTATGAAAAAGTGTTCAACATCACTAATCATAAGAGAAATGGAAATCATAATGAAATACCACTTCACAACTGTTAGGAAGACTGTCATCAAAAAGTTTTAGTGAAGTTGTGGAGAAAAGGGAACACTTACATGTTGTTGGTAAGGATGCAAATTGGTACAGCCATTATGGAAAACATTATGGAGTTTTCTTAAAAAATGAAAAAGAGAACTAGCATAAGACCTTGCAATTTCTGGGTATATTTCAAAGAAAATAAAATCACTATCTTGAAGAGATATCTGCACTCTTATGCTCACTGCAGCATTATCCATAGTAACCAAAATACATAAACAACCTAAGTGTCTAAGTGGATAAAGAAAATGTGGCATATATACACAATGAAATAGTATTTATCCTTAAAAAAAAAAAAGGGGTCTTTTTGTTTGCCACAACAGAGATGAACCCAGAGCACATTATGTTATGTAACATAAGCCGGACAAAGACAAATACTGCATGATCTCATTTCCATGTGGAATCTAAAAAAGTCAAACTCAGAAGCAGAGTAAAAGGCTTGTTACCAAGAGTCAAGGGTTAGAGGTAATGAGGGTATAGTGATCAAAGCATACAAACTTTCACAGTTAAAAGATTAATAAATTCTAGAGGCTAATATAGAGTGTGGTTACTATGGTTAACAATGGATACTTGAAATTTACCAGGAAAGTAGAGCTTAAGTGTTCTCACTACATATAGACACACGCAAAAGGTAACTATGTGAGGTGATGAATATGTTAATTGCTTTGGTTGTGGTAATGTCACAGCGCATTTGTATATCAAAACATCATGTTGCATCCGTAAATATATTGTCAGTTATGCCTCAATAGAGGGGGGAGGAGAATGACCTCTTCCAAATTTTATATTTTTGTCAGTTTGTGACCCCACAGTTTTCTGTGGTTCTGAGACCTCAATAAACAAAGATCAGTTAGATAGTTCATTTAGAAAATCCTGTTTCAAAGACAAATTGTTTTTCATTTCCCGTGGCTTACCTCCACATGAATTAATTGCCAAATTCATCATGTACTTCATTTAGGCCCCAACAGACGTATGCATATAGATTTTGATGGATTCAAGTTTATAGCCCTATTAAACTGCTTATCTTATCTTTAGTTGTTGCTTTTCTTTGCCACTCGTGATCAATGAATATAAATCAGTTGTTTAAGAATTTGAGAAAAAATGTGCCATTGCCTTCATGTTTTGTATTGTGTTCATTAAAATCCTAACTCATTTGTGACATTCGCTGTTAGAATGAAAACAAATGCTGACTTTATTATCCTTATAAACATTTTTATTTTTTACTACTCTCACTGTGAAGGTCATGGGCAGTGTAACTGTGGAAGATGTGACTGCAAAGTAGGCTGGTATGGGAAAAAGTGTGAGCACCCACGTTCCTGCATGCTGTCGACCGAGGAGAGCCTCAAGAAATGTCAGGGAAGCTCTGATCTGCCTTGCTCTGGAAGGGGTAAGTGAGGTTTCTCAAGGTTTGTCACGGTCTCCCGATCATATGATTCAAATGAGTTCAATTCATATATATATCCTATTTTAAAAAATAGCTGAGATCCCTGAATGAGGGACGATTTATCTTTTTAGAACTAATAATAAATCCAATTTCCATGAATGAAAGTACATGGAGAAATAGATCTCTTTCTCTCTTATACGCGCACACATGCTGACTCACTGCCAGTCTACTTTGGTTTTTGAGGTGTGTTCAATTTCAGTTCAGTTCATTTCAGTTCAATGCTACATTAAAAAAAGAAAAAAGAACATGATGTGGATGTTTGCTTAAAGCTTTCAGACTGAGACCATCTAATAATTGACATTTATGAAACTCAGTAACGTTACTTTTGAGGAGATTGTTGGCTTTTGAAAGAGCATTGTATAAACAGATAGCTATGAATAAGCTTTTGTTGTGTTAGAAGGCATGTAGCCTCAGGTGTGTTCTTGGTATCAGATCAGTACAAACTGGAGGAGAAGGAAAAATTAATCTAGAAGAACACTAGTTTCATTCTTTTCAATTCATCAGAATAAGAAATACAATTTCACCTCTCACATAAAAATAGCAAAGCTAATATGAAGTTTGTTTTTGGAGGAACTGGTAATTTAAGTTATTGTAAATATTGCTCAAGAAAGAGGACACAGAAAGACTTATTTACTTGAATGTTAGTCCAGAAAATTAATTTTATGTTGCATTTTTTAAACATTCTTTTTTATTGAAATATAATTCACATGCCATAAAAGTCATACATGTTTAATATATTAACATAATTTTGCAGTCATCACCACATCTAATTCTAGAACATTTTTATCACTACAAAAAAGCTTTGTACCCCATAGTGGTTATTATTTCTTGTGCCCTAACCCCTAGAAGTCACTAATCTATTTTCTCTCTATAGATTTGTCTGTTCTATCTAAATGGAATTAAAACATATGCTTTCTTTGCATCTGGCTTCTTCACTTAGCATAAATATTTGTAAGGTTTATCGGTGTCATAGCATATGTCAATACTTCATTCCTTTGTATGGTTGAATAATAGCCCATTGTATAGGTATAACACAGTTGTTTAACCATTTATTAGTTGATGCACCTTTGGACATGGTTAGTTTCTATTTTTGTGCCATTATGGATAATGCTGCTATAAACATTCATGTGAAAGATTTTGTGTGGACGTGTGTTTTAATTTCTTTGGAGTATATATCTATGAGTAAAATTGCTGGGTCATATAGTAGCTCTATGCTGAACTTTTTGAGGTAATGCAGGACTGTCTTTAAAGTGATTATTTTACATTCAAAAAAGCAGTCTATGAAGATTCCAATTTTCCATTCTTGCCATTACTTGTTATTGTCTTTCTGATTACATATAGTTTTCTTTATATAGAAAATTCCTTTGGGCCTCCAAGATTATTGATACCATAGATGTTTTCTCAAATGCAATATTTTTTCACTAATGATTATAAGTAGAAGAGTAAGAGACGGGTAAAAAGGAATTTTTAAATTTCACAAGTATTTCAGACTAGCACTATATTTTACCAATAACTCCAGACACGAACTACTGCTGTACCTATATCAATAATATTGCCATTATACTGCTGAGTAAGGTTTTAAAGTAACAGAGATTAAAATTAGTATTCCTCGAACTATTGTTATTTTCTGCACTTATAATCTTTAGCAAAAAATAAATTAGTTTGCATTTACAAAAAACGTTATCTATTGTACTCAGCCATGTTTAAAAAAATTACATAGAAAGGCTAATCTACATCTCTTTATATATATATATAAACTGTGCATCTTTACCAAAATTTATTATAATACTGGAGACAATTCCATTCCAAATTGAAAACCTTGGGAGGGAAAGAAAATAGCTTTATCTCAAAAATAGATTTTTGTTCTTGAGGATACCTTTTCAGTTATATTTATCTTAGAAATGTTTTGGTACAGTGATTTTTGGTGTTATCTTAAGTACAGGGAGGTCTGATCTCTTAAAACATAATTTAAGTTAAAGAGATTTGCATTTTGTAAAATTATTAAAACTTCAAATAGTTATATCATTACTAGAAGTGAATAGAATAGAAACCAATAGGGATGTGTACTTATCTTCCAAACCAAAAATGTGGAACAAAATTCATACTTTTTTTTTCGTTTGAGTTGGATTCTCACTCTGTTGCCCGGGCTGGAGTGCAGTGGTATGTTCTCGGCCACCACAGCCTCGACCTGCTGGGCTCCGGTGATCCTTTCATCTCAGCCTTCCAAGTAGCTGGAACTACAGGTACACACCACTACACCCAGCTAACTTTTTGGCTTATTGTAGACATGAGGTCTCACCAAGTTGCCCAGGCTGGTCTTGAACCTATGGACTCAGGCAGTTCTCTTGCCTTGGCTTCCCAAAGTGCTGGGATTACAGGCTGAGCCACTGTGCCCAGTCAAAATTTATATATGTTTACAAATGTTTTTATATTTTGAGGTAAAAAAATGACAAATTTCATAATAAAAATAAGAAAACAAAATCTCTCTCAAACTAAGAAAATCACTTTAGTATATACTTGCACCAATGATTTTTCATTTGTCTCTACATTTGTAAATATATGAAACAAGTGCAAGAAAATTATTATGGACCCCTTATATGTATTTATGCACACACACACACACACACACACACACACACACACACACACACACACACATATATACCTTTAATAAATTCCATCTGGATTTGTTCTTCAAACATATATATGTTTTCTATCTTTCTCAAGATTCACTAACTTATTTAGAAGCATGCAGCCTACTTATGTAGTAAATCCTTACTTGTACCCCTCAACTCTATAAAATAAATTAAAATTTTTAAAAATTTTATTAAGAAGTGTTGAATACATGTATAAAATTATGATTTAAAAATTGTTTATAAGTCATTTCAGCCTCTCGAGGTACTTTACAAATAAATGAAACATTACTAATTTCCTTACAGAGGAATGAAGGTATTGATGAGTGAAGTGATTTCCCTGGGAACCATATCACAATATGAAGATTTTTTTTTTTTTGAGTTGGAGTCTCACTCTGTCGCCCAGACTGGAGTGCAGTGGCCACTCCCGGCCTCCGCAGCCTCGACCTGCTGGGCTCCGGCGATCCTTCCGCCCCAGCCTTCCGAGTAGCCAGAATTACAGGCGTGTGCTACCACGCCCGGCTGATTTTTTGATTTATTGTAGAGATGAGGTCTCTCTCGCTGCCAGGCGGGTCTCGAACTCGCGGGCTCAGGCAATCCACTCACCTCAGCCTCCCAAAGGCGCGGGATTACAGGCTGAGCCACCGAGCCCGGCTAATATTAAGATTTTTGAGAAAGAAAACCAAGAATTTCTGAGAGTTAGCCCAGTGCTTGGACCAATGGTCAGAGATCTTTCCTTTCTTGTAGTGCTACATTTGCAAACTCATTGACACTGGATGTGTTGAAATAAATGGCCAATATGAAAACTTTTAAAGGATAAGTTTTGTCATTTATGAATGAAGACTGCAGTTGTGGTTACATGAGTGAGGAAAGCAATTACAAGATCCATCAATTCTCAAGCTTGAGAACCTCATCAGCTTACCAGCTGGGACCAAAACAAATAAATCAACCAATATTTTGGTAGAAAGTACTGAAATTCTTCAGGGTCCAGGTGAAGTCTGTTTTGTTTGTTTTTGCCAGAAATTAAATTACCGTATTTGCTTCCTCTGGTAATGACTAAGAGTGATCATTACGTCTTGAAGGTAGGAGAATAACTTAGTTAATTTCTTAAATTGTCTATTGACCTTGTGATTCTTTGATTTTTATTTCTTATTGCCTATATACATATATATTCATTTAAACTATATATTATCTCCTATAGTTGATTTCTTAAATTGTTTATTGACCCTGAGAGTCTTTGATTTCCATTTCTTATTGCCTGTATATATACATATATATTCATTTAACTATATATTATGTCCTATAGTCAATATTTATCTTAATATTCTCATATTAGTGTTCTGCTTAAAAAATATATTGGTTTATGGTAGACTACCCAGGAGTTTTCAACTCATTGATTTAAAAATAGATTTTTATGATTCTTGATGTCCTCCTGAGCATAAGTCTGACTTTGGTCAAAAAAAAGGGAACAAAGCTCATGCATATCACAGCTGAGCAGAAGTTTTAAGAGGTAGTGAAAGATTTGCCATTCTTTCTTTCCCTCTGGCGTGAGTATTTGCAGTGTAGAGAAGGTCAGTGATCCACTACTCTGGGTCTCCGAATGAGGAGGGTTAGCAGAAATCTATGCTGACCCATCAAGGACCAGTAATACGAGTGAAAAAGAAACTTCTGTTGTTTTAAGCAAGTGAGGTTTTGGAGCTGTTTGTTATTGCAGCAGTATGCCTGATACTCTCTTCTATATACAAAATTTAGGAAATATAATTAAGCCAAAGCAAATAAACACAACAAAATCACACTTAAACCTAAAGAGATAAACATATAAACAGTTGAGTATTATTGCTGTATGTATATGTTATCAGTATCAATATCTAATCTAAATAATAGAGGCATGTATATATTTTACAAACGATGTATTAATGCTAGTCTATCAACAAGGTGGCTATGTACGCTTACTCACCAGGTGAAATGCTCAGAACATTGAAATATATACATTTTAATTTCCTAAAAACACATTGAGGTGGAAAGAAGTATAATTTTTTAATAGAAAAATAAATTGGAATTTAAACAGCTTACCATCTTCCATAGTACGTTTTGTAGGTTCCTGTTTAACTTAAAAATTTAATACAGTTTCTCTGATTTCAGAGTTCTTGTTTTAGATAATTTACAGGTTTTTTTTGCATGCCAATTAGCTAAACAATATATAGTAAATATATTTACCTGTTACGAAGATAATTCTGAAAAATCATGGATATAGCTGCATAATATTTCGTTATGTGGTTATAACAAAATGATTTAACCAATCTTCTTTTGTTATACATCTGTATTGTTTCATATTTTATTTAAGTTCCAAATGTCATAATTTACATTCTTGTAGCAGAATATTTGTGCAAATCCTTAGTATTAATTATTGAACGGGGAATGCATAAATCTAAATGAATAAACATAGGTTAAATCCTTCTAATTAAATAAAATCCAATTTATAATTTTTAGGAAAAAAAAATATACCAGTATACCCTCCTACCAGAAGCATAAGAAAGGTTCTCTTCACCTACCAGTATGGACAATTTAAATAATCAGTTATCTCTCCTTGATGTATTTTGCTCACAGTGTTATAAACTATTGCCATTTATCAAACTCCTTTCATTGACTTCTATAATCATCAGAACTGATGATTTATCTGTAGCCAGTATTATTCAGAAGCTTGCATTTGCAGTATTTGCCTTCTTTGATCATTATTTGTCCTTGTGTCTACGTCATTTTTTGTTTGGTACTGTAGTCCCATGTGCTTTTGTTGCCTGTCCTCTGTGTCCTTCTATTTTCTTTTATCCGACTTGTTCTAAGAGGTTTTGAATATGTTTTAATGCCTTGAACACATAACCATACACCCCCATAAAGGAAAGTGTGAAATGGAGGAAAAATGATAAATTGAGGCTAATTATTTAATATTGTAGCTTCTAGAAAATAGAAGCCATGTCCTCATTTTTATCAATTATCATGGTTTAATTAATGAATTAAGCAAATTGCTTTAATTCCCTTACCTAGGAACATACTTTCAAAGAATAATAGCATGCCAATTTCCCACCATCTGGATATTTTTCAATTGAAGTCATAATTTATCTCTCCCTTTTATTGGCAAAGCACATCTTAAAATTTTCCTAGTTTTATTAATCAGAACAATTTTCATGACGCATGTTTTATTTTTAAGCTATGTGTTTTTTACTCTGTGATTTTGGACAACTGAATCATTACTTTTCTTATTTGTATTTACAGAGTTGTTAGTTATTTGGAACAAAAAGAAAGTTAAGAAATTGGAAGTCCTCCAAACATTTTCAGTTAAGCACCATAACACATATAGTGGTTTTGAATATATTTTTAAAATCCTCTGTGACCTAATTAACTATCTTATCATAAGTTAACTGCATAGAATACACTGGATGTGCAGGTGACAAGGGAACCCCAGTATGTTTTTCCCATAGTACTTTGAGAAAGCTAGTGGGATTTAGATTTACTCTGTTCTGAGCATTCTGATCATTTCATTCACTTCCTCTGCCAGGGATAGAGGACCCTGGAATAGTCATGTACTAAAGTATGGCATTTTAAACCTAGTTTTTATAAACTATAGCCAATGATGATAAATAAATGACTACAACATTAATTTATCTATTTATCCTTATCCAGGAGGACTGGTTCTGCTTTTAGTGTACACCAAATAAGGAGAAATATAAGTTAATTGGTGAGTCATGTCAGAAACAAAAGCCTGAACTTTGTCATGTTATAGATGTGACATGAGAAGGAAGTCTGTGGACCCTCAAATGCTTCCATGCGTTTTTGAGCTTATAATGCTCACTATTATGTCTTTAATATGCTCTATTACCATTCAGTGTTCCACAATAGTGATATGAGTTCCAGTAATATTAATAGAAGAGGCTGTTTATTACTTGCTTTCTTTATACTCAGAAAAACTCAGAGAATGTCTTAAACTGTGTATGCATTCTGTATTTTAAAACACTTCAGAAATGCAACTGTGATTTATTATGATTTTGTTTAAGATAGTACTGAGGCAAAAATACTGGAGTTAAGGAAAGGTAGAAAAACTACTTATTGGTTACCAAGCTCACTACTTGGCTGCAGGTTCAATAGAAACTCAAACCTCACCATCATGCTATATGCCCATGTGACACACCTGCACGTGTACCCCCTGAATCTAAAAAGTGCTTCTCCCATACCAACTAGACAATGATGAAAAAGAAGATATTACTCAGAACAGTATCACCAACTCTGCAGTATCAAGGAATTAACCAATAAGGAATACACAGGACTTTTAAAGAGAAGGAAAACGGTGAAGAGAACTAAATACGGTGTCCCCATCTTTTCTTTATGTCTTCATGATGGGCTTGAACTTCTCTGTGTTGAAACATTATTTGTTCTTACAGAGATGGCCCGAGGGACAGGGGCTGGGAACTGGTGAACTCCTTGGAGGGTCTGATTAACTCTGTTATTAAATCTCAATCATATGATGAATCAGCATTTACTAAAGACATAATTTGCATACATTAAAAGGAATTGCTAAAGAGAATGGAAAAGCATCATGTAAAATAGTCTCATATGAGATGATTATTCAGGGACTCTTCTTTCCAGTGGATAATTATTTATGTTCTTCATTTCCCCTCTTTTTAAAAAAATCTTTCATCTTGCTATTTTTATATTCAGCAGAATAGAGAAAAAAAGAAGAAATCCAGGAGTTGAATTTAATAATGTATATTTTTAAAAGGTGGCAGAAAATAATTCAGTGGAAAATAATAAACATAATTTTTTTAATTGCCTGAGGCTTTTTAAAGCCACAGTCCAGAATTGTATCAATACCAAGTAAGACAGAGTATTTTTTTTTTCTATTCTGGTCAAAAATCTTTATCTATGGCACAGAACATTTTGTATCAAAGAATCAAAGATAGAAACCAATTCAAATAAATGGACAATTTTGATTACATGTTGCATCATTTTTATGTGGTAAATTGAAAACCAAGGAAATTCTTTGGCTAAGAAAACTCCCTGGTAAAGACTGCAACAAATATTGTCAAAATCTATTTGAAATGAAAATAGAAAATTGGACATAAATTCAATTCCAATTTCTTTAAGCAAGCTTAAAGTGAAATGTATGACAGCTATGACAATTTTGTTACTGCAATTATATATTTATTTCTACTAAAACACTAAAATCACAGTGGAGGTTATAGTGTGGAAGTCTAGCAGTTATTTACCTGATTTTATTCAATATAAACAAGCAAAGCAAACTTTTAGTGGGAAAAAATTTGATCTGATTACCACCAATAATCTTCATGAGCTCATACCTTCAAAAGATGTTCTTTTTAAATAGAAAATCAACAAAGTAGAGTGTAATCACTTTGTACGGTCTTTAGAGTTGTACAGCTGATCAGACTCCTACAATTCCTTTTCTGGAGACACAAGATGTTATTAAAAAATAATGAAGCTGATCATTGTGCTATAATTGCATAGTGAATGTTAACGCTCAATATATACTCACACTATAGCATATAGGCAACATAAGCATCATATTTTCATGAATAATATTGCCTATTATATCTAATCTAATACGTTTTTGTTCGCCTACCATGTATCTCTGTGCTAACCTAGGGGCCAAGGAATTAGGGCTAGTAGACCTGAATTCTGTTTTTGTAAATAAAGTTTTATTGAAACACAGCCATGGTCATTTGTTTGCATATGGTTGCTTTCTTGCTATAATGGCAAAGCTGAGTAGTTACCCCAGAAAGCCTATGGCCCACAAAGCCTGAACTATTTACTATCTTGCCCTTTACAGAAAAAGTCTGCTGACTCTCCATGTTAAGCATTTGTATAAATGTGACAAATGTGTTGAGAGAAGGGACTGAGCGTCTTGAGAGTCAGAGGTTACTTGCTCAACTTGGATACAAATATGGCTTCATAAAATGAGTGATGCTAGAATTGAGTCTGCAGAGATGAGTAGCATTGGACAGAGAATGATTTAGAAAAATGGACCTTCCAGGTAGAGAGAACAGCATGGGCAGAAAATATGAATTAAGAAGGAACTACTAGGTGTAATAAACAGAAAGCAAAGACACTTTTGATGGCATTATAAAGAGTAAGAAAGTGGTAGGAGACAGCCTGGGGGCAAATATGTCTTCCCTTCACCTACTGTCTTCTCTTCCAAGAAGTGATAGGCTTGAGACAGAAAAAGCAACTTCTTTGCAGTGCTTTCTTTTTCCTAAGGCTAATGTTAGTAAGAAGGACACATATTGTAAGTATAAATTATAACTACTCTAAAACGATGTCTTAGAAAAATACCAGGTTAACCTTGCTTAATGTCCATCCATTGCATCATTATTGAAACACCAAGTTTAATGTTACTAAATTTGCCAAAATTCAAATCTTTCAAAGAGCAGCACTAATATTTTAGCATCCTGTCACATGCCTTTCTTCACTTATATATTGACAGAATATGAGACTATAAACACAAATCCAAAATTGCTTTATTCAAAGTCACTCATATCAACAAAGTATTTAAAGGAAAATGGTTTAGAAGTCACATCAGTATTTTGAGCGTCATCTTATCTTGATATTGTGTATGTGCATACCTACCCACATGTTTAAAACGGCAAAGATACATCCTGCAGCAGTTAGGCGAGTTAGTGGGTTACAGCCATGGAGGTCAGCAGATCTTGACTTAGTCTGGGTATTGTCACTAGTCAGCTGTGTGTCCCAGCAAATCACAAGCTAAAATGACAGCAAAATCCTTCTCTCATACTTTGAACTTAGCTCTGTTAATCTGCTTCCCCTGCCTTTCACCTCTCTCTGCAGTAAGTGAACTCGACTCTGTGTTCTGACTCATCTGCACCCCTAGATTTTATATCCGCTCCCATGGACACCGTACCTGTCATTTCTGACTCACCTTCATAGCAGACTTTGGGTTTGTTTTTGTGTAGTCAACTAGACAGACTGAGATCTGACTATGCCTCAGGAGAACCATGTGACTAACCCACCATTCTTTCAAATTCTGCTTTCTTCCAGGCGTCTGTTTTGGGTTCGAAGTAATATATTCTTCAGTGATGGCATCCATTCATTTGAAATATAATGATTAAGATGGATGATATTTTGGTTCTTCATAAATATTTATTTCTCATATGTTGCCTACTATTTGGGCAAAGGAGAAAAGGCAGGATTCTTTGGCTTCCGATTTAAGTTTCTAAATAATTTTGGCCTCTTTGCTGCTCAAAATATTCATGCCATGTGGATGCTGGTAAATAATACCAAATGGTCTGGCATAGTACAGCTGTGAGCCATTTAAGGTTTGGATGGGCCCTAGGATGAGACAGCAAATATTTTTAGGTCGTATATAAAATCCTTTATAAGGTTGTTAACTCCTCTGCCAGGATTTCTTCCCAAGGCCCTGCACAATAGTTAACTGAAGGAGCTTAAAAGGAAGGTGGAGGGAAAATAATTAAGAAAATATAGAGTATATGGTGCCTGGAAAGATCTCTCACATTGCTTCCTTTAATTAATTTGCTGGAAGTCTGAGTAAGGTTAATGCTACTGTTGAATTGTAGTGGCAGTGGTGAGACAGAATCACAGAGCTTACCCTCTTGAGTATAGTTTAATGCAGTTGTAAAAAAGGTCGTAGCAAAACCCAGGTGGTATAATTTATGCTTGAGTCTAGAGATATTCATCTGGATAATTTTGTGACATAAAAGAAAAATCCAGAGGGGTTTCCATCTTCAGGTAAGGCTTTGTAGTAGATAAGATTTTTGGATGTGTTAGGAGACCTGGGGTCTTGTGTCTGCACAAGGGTGTGACAGGGTGAGTATGTGCTAACACCTGGCTCACAAGAAATACTCTGCTCTTCACTGACTTGGTCCCTGGAAACACTATTAACAGGCCCCAGTTTCCTGATTGGGTAGAGAGACTCACACATGCTGCCAGCATTGTGCTTCCCTCAGTATTTGTAGCATCTCAGATCAGTTAAGTTCCGACTGTGAGGGACTGTATCTCTGAGGAGGCAGGGATAGAAAAGACCACATGGCAATGTGACACTCTCATAGAACTGGTGTTCTCACACCACTTTTGTTTGAGTGTCTCTGGAGAGTTTTGCATTCTTTTTTTAACTTTTTGGACCCTCCATCTTGTTATTTGTAAAAATGGTATTATAATAGCCACTCTGTTTCCTCTTAAATGTTGTTGTGAGGGATAATTAAAACAGTATATATGGAATTTCTTTAAACTAATATACAACTATAAGAGATTCCAAGGGTTTAAGTAGACGACATGCAGATGCTCTCAGGGACATAGAGTTTAACAGAAAATAAGGCCAGTATTTATTCACTCCATTCATTTATCTAGTTAATGTATATGTATTTGTTGGACTTCTACTATGTGCCTTGAACCATTCTTGGCACTGAGTATAGAATAGTAAATAAGGCAACCAATATCACAGAGCTTCTAGTGGGTTTGGGAAGAGAAGTTAAACCAGAAAGTCAATAATTCCAGTTAGTTCTATGAGAAGGAAGTTAAGATAACATGATAGAGTGGCCCAGCTAGAGTTGTGAGGCTCTCCTATGCATGGTGGTCAGGGAATCTCTTTGAGGTGATCATATTTGGCCAGATTTAAGTACTGAAAGCATGCCAAATGACAACTCAAGGAAGATGGCCAGAGGAAACAGGAACATAGTTTCAGACTCAAATGATGCAGATTTCTGGGAAGAGATCTAAGTCAGATGGGCTTTGTCCTTAAAGAATTCATAGAGGAGATGAGGACACTTAGCGTTTGTAGAGATATTTTTAAAATACCATTGCCCAGTTCCCACTTGATTTAATTTGTCTGCGGAATGGCCTTGGCGTCAGGGATTTTAAAAGCTCCCTGGGTGATTCTACTGTGCAGTCACATTAAGAATCACCACTCTGCAGGGTTGTATAACGGGCTGAGTCCTGCAGCAGGAGGATGGACTCTTTAGTTTTTGCCCTACTTCTCATTGAGCAAAGAGGGCTTCAGGGAGTGCTTACCAGTTGCACAAAAGCACAAAACTTGTTATTGTGTCAGGTCTTTTCTTGATGCTTTTTTGAATAGGAGTAGGTGGGAAAGAAGTGAGGTAGGGGAAATAAGGGTGGGTGAAGAGGGAGAGAGAGAGAGAGAGAGAGAGAGAGAGAGAGAGAGAGAGAGAGAGAGACTAGGTCTTGAACAATGAACAATTTTAGACACATTCTAACACTGGCAACACGTAGGCCAATTCATTTTTATTACATATGAAAGATAGTTGGCTGAAACAGATTGTCCAAAGAGGCCAGGAAAGGGCTGTCTTAGAATTACATTCTGGATTTTCACCATAGGTAGTTTTTGGACTGAAGAATAATATGGAGGAATGTAATTAGCCATTTTTTTCTGGGAATAAACACAATCATATTTAATAATAAAATACTGTTTAGTTCTATTGCCTCAGGAGCACTAATTGACTGCTTTCCATGTTGTCTTTTTACCTATATGTATTATCTTATGTTTTTTTTTTTTTTTTTGAGTTGGAGTCTCACTCTGTCGCCCAGACTGGAGTGCAGTGGCTGCTCCCGGCCACCACAGCCTCGACCTGCCGGGCTCCGGCGATCCTTCCACCTCAGCCTTCCAAGTAGCTGGAACTACAGGTGCGCGCTACCACGCCCGGCTGATTTTTTGATTTATCGTAGAGATGAGATCTCACCAAGTTGCCCAGTCGGGTCTCGAACCCGCGAGCTCAGGCAATCCACTCACCTCAGCCTCCCAAAGGCTCAGGATTACAGGCTGAGCCACCGAGCCTGGCTTGATCTTATGTTTTGAGGCCAGGCATGCCCCAGGATTCTACTTTGCTTGTTAATGAAGCAAAGGTTTTGTGGGTTGCTCTGGGTAGATCCAATTTGAGCACATTTTCCATTATTTAGTCAAAGAACTGATCAATGGATTTTTATTAGCTCCCTAAGATCTTTCACTGCTCAGACTTTCCATCTGAACAGCTGCCGAGCTAACTTATGACTGTTTCATCACCATGTGTCTTGTTGGGCTTTTACAGACGCTGTGAGATGGGGCACTTTTAAGAAGTGAGGCACATGCTCGGGGGAGCAATTAGTCAGTGGGAGTTAGCAGTAAAACAATTGCACATTTGTCCAAAGTCTGCCCAGAACCAATTCTAGGAAATATCTGGGAAAGTTATGCTTGTTCTCAGTTGGTCTCCCAGAAGCCCTTTTGGTTCAAGGTATTTCTTTAAAAGCCTGTCTCTACAGAGCCTATTCTTTCTACAGTTGATTGTGATCCACAGTTGAGTTATACCCACCCTTTTACATTGGATTTGTAGGGCTGCCATAACAAATGACCATAAATTTGGTGGCTTAAAAACACAGAGATTTATCATCTCATGGTTCTAGAGATCAGAAGTCTGAAATTAAGGTGTCACTAGGTCCACTCTCCCTCCAAAGGTTCTGGGAGGGAATCCTTCCTTGCTTTTTTCAACTTCTGTTGTCCAGCGTTCCTTGGCTTGTGACAGGCAGCATAACTCCAATCTCTGCCTCTGTCTTCACATGGTTGTCTTACCTGCCTCTCTCTCTTCAAATCTCCTTCTCTTTTCTCCTATGAAGATGCTTGTTATTTGATTCAGGACCCACCCTACATTCAAGATGATTTATTTTTAGTTCTTAATTAATTACATTTGCAAATACCCTATTTCCAAATAAGGAAACATCCTGAGGTTCTGGATGGACATGAATTTTGAGGAACACTGTTCAATTACACCTCCCTTACTGGCAGTCAAGGCTGCCTCCACCACAGGCATTTATTCATAAAACAAATATCTACTATGTGCTAGTTCCTGTGCCATGCAATGCATATTAGCATGGTCTGAATGTTTGCATTCTTCTTAAAATGTGTATGTTGAAATTTAGTCCCTAAGTTAATGGTATTGGAAGGTGGAGCCTTTGGGAGGCGATTAAATCATAAGGACATAGTCTTTATTAAAGGGATAAGTGCTTTTATAAAAGAAACGCTGGAGAGCTAACTAGGCCCTTCCACTATATGAGGGCACAGCAGAAAGTTAGAAATGGGCCTTACCAGACAATGAATCTGTTCGTGAACTTCCCAGTCTCCAGAACTATAAATACACTTCTGTCGTTTATAAACTACTCAATCTATAGTACATTTTATAGCAGCCCTAGTGAATTAAGATGGGTATTAGAGTTGAATTCAACACAGCATATCATAGAAAAGAAAAAGAAAAAAAACTACAAATTACTGCAGTAGAGTACAGTCAGCGCTCTGATACAGACATGGTTTGGGGGCTCTGGGGGTGAGGAGGAGGGGTGATCTCTGCTAGGAAAATTGAGAAGGTGCTTGAGGGACGTCCTGAATAGTCAGAGGTTTGCTTTTAGAGAAATGGAGAAGAAAATTTCCAAGACAGGAATCAAATCAGGAGAAGAAAGATAAAGAATATGGCATGTTTTTCAGGTAATTGTTTCACCACAACTTATGTATATCCAAGGTAGGATGGAAATATTTATTTTTAAATAGGTCTCCAGTATGATTTGAAGCTTCTGGGTGTGAATGTTGGACATATTTCTGTTTCATAAAAAATTGCTTCCATGGTCCTCAGTTTCTCAGAAACCTTAGATCTGCTTTCAGGCTTCATAGATAGTTTATTGAGAGTCAATCTGTTATGAGCTTCCTTGTTTAGAATAATTTGCATGGCAATGAAGAACTTTTGGAATCATATACCCAGGGCTTCTTAACCTGAAATTTGTGCTCTAGAGGTTTGTGGTTGGGTATTAGGCAATTACTTCTTAAAATGTCACCAATATATTGTATGTACTTTTTAATGTATTTGTGGTGAGGAATCCTTAGTCTCTTTGGCTAGATTCTAAAAAGGCTTTATAATATCAACAAAAAGTGGCAATGATTTAGAAACCTTTCCATAAAATCAAACGAAAACTTTTAAATGTCACATCAAATGATTAAGGAACATATTTTGAGCTAGATTTGCCTAAACTAGGCATTGTGTAGTTTGTTAACCAAATTAGTAAATTATCCAAAAGGTAATAAAATATAAATACCTTGTGAAACCTAGTTTTATATGTAGTTTTTTATTCTGTTTTTTAAAAGATTGTTCACAAGATTCAAGTTTGACATGAAAAGTTGGAACAAGGCCAAAATAATTTTACTCTATGTCATGAGAATTTGTCACTGAAGTTTTTATTCCAGTTCAAGCAGAGAAAAAATTCCACTCCTGTTATATTCTCAGAGGAGAATGCCTTTGTCCTATAATGCTTTAGGTTTTAGTGTCTATCCATGAGAAAGTTCTCTATTATGATTAATGATTGAGGAAGTACTGAGTCAAGTTTATTTTGGAATTGTTTTAAGGAGACCCATATCATTATGTAAAAATAAGGTATTTTTATTAACAGATATTGAAATTTAATTAAAAATATAATATGTGTTTTGCAATTCCTACATGGCTTTAGTACTTCCCACTTAGATTTAGCCGGTCTTTAAACTTATTTCTAGTCACCATTCAGCCATATTATTATTGTTTTAACTTTGGCTAGTGAATGTTTGAGACAGGGCTAAATTATCAAAGAAACTTTCGAGCAGTGTGGCAGAACACATAATTCTAGGAAACAGTAGTTAAGATGTACTAACAGATTCATGAAGCAAAAATAACTGTTCATTATGGATACTGAATGATCCAGGGCCTAACCACAGGGCTTATAGTTATTTGCTCATTGCATACCCATTTACTTATTCATTCATTAAGTGCAATTGCTTACATTGGCAGTATGAGGTGACAAGACGATCTCCCTATGTTTAGTTTAATATGGGCAGCTGTTATTTTACTTCTCTGCATATGCTTCTTTTTTTTTTTGAGTTGGAGTCTCACTCTGTCGCCCAGATTGGAGTGTGGTGACTGGGAGCCTCCACCTGCTGGGCTCCGGTGATCCTTCCACCTCAGCCTTCCAAGTAGCTGGAATTACAGGCATGCACTACCACGCCCGGCTGATTTTTTTATTTATTGTAGAGATGAGGTCTTGCTGGCCAGGCGGGTCTCGAACCCGCGGGCTCAGGCAATCTACTCACCTCAGTTTCCCAAAGGCACAGGATTACAGGCTGAGCCACCAAGTCCAGCTCTGCATATGCTTCTAATAGCTTCTGGCTGAATCCAAGGACAGTATCTGGCTACAAACTGAACTGAGGGAAATCATGTTGGTAGTGAGAGTATTTGCTGTTACTTATTCAATGTAGGCAATGGATTTGGAAAGGGTTTGAGAGACTACAGTTGATGTCTACTATAGATCAGAGACTCTCATTAACAAAAAGTTATGGCATTAATGGCACAAGATCACACTCAATAGCAATGTTTGTTCTTTGGTTTCTATGTCCTGAGAGAACTTTATGATTCTTGATAACGTCTTTAAATCTTTTGTTATTAATTACAGTGCTGAGCAAATAACAAAATTACACAGCATTTTTTGGATGAAATAGCATAAATCCCAATTCAAACAAATAGAAACAAACAAATGATTTATATGCTAACAAACCAAGAAGGACAGGGATAAAGATGATCTTTGATATGAATGGCAAAGGAACTTGGACAACCTCATGTCAGTCTTTCTTTTTCTGTCTCTTTCTCTAACACACACACTTGCACAAACACATATACTCAACAGCTCCTGGCACACACATTAATGCTTTTGTTAGCAGTTTAATCTTAACCTTGTCTACTGAAGATGGATTTTTTTTCTCCATGCAAGGAAAACACATATTTTAGCATTATCTAAGATTATATTTTTACTGTGCCCTGACTAAAGGATATAAGAAACTCCCCTGGCAGTTCAAGGGAGAAAAATAATTTTTGTTTTTCAGTGAAAACTCTCTGATTGACGTATTTTGGAACAAATGGTCAATTTTAAACCAATAACTCTTTCTAAACAGAGAAATGATTGACCACTAAACTTAGCCTACCCTGGGTCAATGCTGGTGTGGTGAGATATGACTGTAAGACTTCAAGCCACCCTTCTGAGCAGACCAAACAATTTTTATTGGGTGCAAATACATTCAGGCTGGTATTGATCTTGAGAATCATTGAGTTTTCTTGGTACAGTAAGGATGATGTATAGCTTATTTTCAGATATGTAACCAAAAGATGGCATCACAGGGCAAAGCAATTTATTAATTATCATGGTAGGGACTAACTTTGAATATAGAGAAAGGGGGCCAAGAGCCAAGGAATGCAGTTAGTCTCTAGAAACTTGAAAAAGCAAAAAAAGAGATTTACCCTGGAGCCTCCAGAAGGAATGCAGTCCTGCTAATATGTAGTTTTAGCCCACTGAAACCATTTCAGACCTTGGATCTCCAGAAATGTAAGAGTATAAATTTATGTTGTTTTTAGCTACAAAGTTTTTGGTAATTTATTTTAGCAATAAACAACTAATGCTGGTTTATATAAATATTTCTGAAAAGACCAAACAATTTTTATTGGGCACAATTACATTCAGGTTAATAAAAACTGATTTATATAGATACAGTGATCTTCGGAAGTATTCTTTGGCATAGTCAACAGAGTATGCATCAGAATCTGTTTCTGAATTGTGTATTCCCATGTATTTTTAGAAGATTTTAAATAGACAATCTGAGAAAGAATAATGCTAAAAAGAATATTTCTTTTACTGATAGTATTTCTACTACAGGCATAAACATATGGAGATGAGTTTAGGAATTTTTTCTTCTTTTCCCATGTTTTATTTAAAAATAAAACTAGTTATTTTATAGTAGTATATATTACAATAGCAACTAGTTTTTAAACACAATGTATCTTACTCTTTGCACTCATTTAAGGACTTACAATTAATTCCATGTTGTAATAGAGTCTTGATACATTGTTTTTAATGGTTACATACTACATTAAGGTATTTTGACCAAGCATAATGTGCATCTTCATTTCAGCATTTAATCCATTATTCTATTTAAATGATCCATGAATATAATTATAATATTTTAATATTATGGTCTATTTCTAAATTGTATTTTTATTTCTACATTGTAATTGTAATTCTGGATGCACATCTTTATCTTACATGAAGTAGATTCACATTTTTCAAGGCATGTATTTTGGGAGTCCCTTTTAATAAAATGAATTCAAAATTGCAAGTACAAAGTTAGTTAAGGTGAATACTAATTTAGGATGAAAAGGCAATCAACACAAATTACATTTTTGTAGCAGACAGATATCATAAACACCACAAAATCTAGACTATGTCATAATTATAATTTTACACATCTGTTGTAAATGACTGTGTATACTTCAAAACTTGTTCCTTCTAAACTTCCCAAATGTAGGTCACCCATTACAGTATGTGTACAATTTTTTTTAACTTGATCTCTGGTCTTAAATTGCCATGGCCCTAAAGGGCTTTCAGAGTATTCCTAAAAGACATTTCTATACCCCCAAAACCATGGAAGTGACTATAACTCACTAATCTCAAATTAAATGTGTCCTCAATTCAAATTCCTTTGGCAGAATTTCAAAAGTACCTGGAGTCATTGCAGTACCACTGCAACTGAGAGGACATGTGGCTGAGTGGAAGTTGGAATAGAGCGTTAGTCATCTTAATCAATTCAGTCAAAATTTCTTATTTTTGAACAATTTCAAAAATGTATTGCCAGGGTCGTCCCCAGTGCCAGGGATTCCCACCAGTAAAGAAATCTGAAGATTGCTGTTGACTCCGTGGCACAATATGTGCCTGTCTCCTTAATGACAGTGACTGAAGACTTGCACCTAGGACTGTGCCCAGGGTAGAAAAAAGCAGGTTGCTGTGTCTTGACTCCCATTGACTTTCTACTTTTCCTCTCCGGAAGAAGATCAAGCAGATCATTTGTGAAGGTAGAGCAGATGCTGTGGTCCAGCTGTTCTTTATATCACTATACCAGCTGAAGCCTGTCTGTAACTGTTTACAATAGTCTCCCAAAGGATTGCGGACACTCTTGTACCCTGGCAGCCTTCTGTTTCATGATGTTACTATTATAAGCATTCCTCTGAAATAGTAACAGGGAAGTATCTGGTTAGATAAATAGCTTTGTACAAGTGGGTGTCTCCAGCCCAGGAATACTTCCACCCCCAGGCATGTGTAGAATTGGAAATATCTGCCACTTTATCAGCTTCTAAATTCATATATATATATATATATTTTAATCTGAACATGTGTAACCTGGGGACTTAGCATTTTTATTTTTGTTTATTTGTCGTACAGAATGTCACTTCTCACCTAAACCCCTTGCAGACATTACAACAAAATGAAATCATGACCTTGAGCCTTGGTTTCACAGTCCATGAAAAGCTAGGTTTACAGAGTTACTGCCCTCATGACTGTTTTTCCTCTCACTTAAAAGGGGATAATAAAGCTGACCCACCCCAGATTGATGCTAAGCCTAAAATAAGCTTTGCATACCCACTGAAGAGTTCCCACACTCTAGAGTTTTTATTTCACCTTTTAAAATGCTCTTGTCCATCTCTTCATAAGACTTTGGAGACAGGCGATTTCCAGTCTTAATGCATTTAAATGAAGATAATACAGAAAGAAAGCTTTTTCAAAAATTTTAGTCTCAAAAAGACTTCTCTCGGGAAAAGGCAGACCTTTATCTTAGTCAAAAGGAAATGGGACAGTTGGCAATGACAAATTAAAGTTTGAGGGGATAATTGGAGTAAGGAAATGGAAAAGTTTGCCTGATCATCCCCAAAGCCTGGATCAGACAAGGAAATAAACCAGAGACAGCATAGATTTAAGTGAAGAGGTGCACCCTCAGGTCAAGGGCCAAGGCTGCTTGGGAGCAAAGAGAAATAATAGAGAAAAAGAAATGGGAGGAAACGTTTTAATATATTTAAGACAGTGGAGTATATGATAGCAGGCAGAGGTGACGTTTCTTATTTCTTGTGTTTCCTTTGCCTGCAGTGTCTGAGTGTGTTACTAGAGGCTTAAGTGTTGATTGAATTAACCTTTCCCCATATGCAAAAATCTATCTCTATGATTAAACTTTTGTTCCTATGCAGGGCTTCTAATATTAGATTGAAGATTTAATGAGTAGAAGTAGTTAACATTTCATGAGTACTTACATAGTTATATCTTACTTAATATTCTCACCAATCACATGATGATGGTATCATGATTATCCCTACACAGCTAATAACAACATCTGTCTCTCTTTCTGTCTGTATACATTTAGTCATTCCTATTTTCATTAATAACATCTTAGTCCAGGTTTTTGCTGGTGCCCTTCTGTGGGCTTAGAAAATCCACTGATACTTTGTGTACTTAGGGAAATCAAACCTCACATGTAGCTATAATCCCATTCACTTGCATGCTCCAAATAAGACTGTGCCCACATTTATTATTTTTGCATATACATTACTAAACTATTTTAAAAATTTATTTTAAAATTGTGGAGTACAGTTAAGGGTTAAGTATACAAATATTCATTGTGAAGATACCCTTGTTGATGAGGTGTGCTCCCCCTTCCCCCTACCGTTAATCCCAACTCCCTGTCTCCCCCCCATAGTTTCCCACCACTGTCAATCCTTTTCTTATAGTTTTACAGTAGTTGTTCAAGGTCCACTAGAGGAGTACTACACATTTGTTGATGTTGGTTCCTCTTACTGTCAAAAAAAAATTAAAAAACAGCACCCAAGTAGTGGTGTTTTTCTTTATGTATTTTTTATTTATAGAATTTAGAAGCTAGAAAATGCTTAGCTTAAGTAAACTGTAATGATTGTGAAGTAAATGACTACAGTAGTGCACAGAAAAATCCAGTGTTTCCTCTGTTAAATAAAAGATCACATACAAGTAATTACAGAACTGGTTCTCAGCATGGGTTCTTACATAGTTCAAGATCCATGAAGAGAAGATCTTTATTTCATTTAATACAGGAACTTTATGCAGTGTATTTAGTTCTAGATTCCCTAGCAGTGATCTGGAAAGGAAATTGTATGTTATCTGGGATGAGGTTGGTGTGTGTGTGTATGAGAGAGAGAGAGAGAGAGAGAGAGAGAGAGAGAGAGAGAGAGAGAGAGAGAGAAAGAGAGGAGAGAGAGAATTCTCAAGTTGTGACCTAATACCAAAGTCAAATAACATGGGAACTTTTCATTATTTGTGCCTCCCTTTTCTAGTTAGAATTGTATTTATATTTTGCAATAGATGCAATTTAAATTCATTAATAATATGTAATTTTTGAAAATCACTGACACTTGTTAACATTATTAGGGTGAATGTTAATTTTCCATTTAAATTGTATGTTGTAATCATTTCTATTAAAAGTAATCAACTACAAGAAAATGAAAAGTAAAGTAAGTTGGTATTTATTAATTTAGCCTCATCCTGTGAAAGAATGAACGAATGCAGAGTATACTGAGTATATAATCAACATCTTGCAGGAAATTTTCAGAGGTTACTTATGTGGTTATTTTAGATAATATCTACTCTTTACTCTAAAAGTCATAGAAAAGTTTGTGAAATGAAATTAAGCCTCATATTTTCTTATACTGAAATTAGTTTATGATTCCTATTCAAATGTCTAATATACAGTTCTCATTACACATAGAGAAACCCTATGCCATCGTTTCTATAAAAAGACTATAAATACAAAGGCTATTCCTTCATGTATGGTTTCCATACAAGTTCTTGACAAGATGATTTCACAAAATTATAAAATCCAAATCTCCTGTTGACTTTCATCTGAGGACAGGCAATGGGTTCACCTGTGAGTCATTGTAGTTCAAAGATGTAAAGAAATCTCTTATAATCACACTTAACCTTCACATAGCATAGATTTAAAGGGAGATGCAATACTTAAAAGTGGACAATTAACAAATGACCTTTTCCTTCACATTGAGTGAGATCATCAGGGCAGTGTTGTAAAGAGTCTGATTATAGAACATTTTAGAGGGATAAAATTGTTTTTGAGAACACACTCTACCTTTCTGGGCCTATTTTAAATCTCATTTTAAAATATCCCATTGCTTAAAATAACGAAAATAACAAATTGTGTAATCTCATTACGCTGTCTAAACTTACGCTCCCCCATCTATTTAGAATAGCAATATATATAACCCCTTGTATTAATTCAGTGTAGTGATTTGTCTGAAGTGACCCAGAGCTGCCAGGATTCCTGGAGATATTCCTAGATATGAGGGGGCACCACCCAAAAGCCCAGAACTCATTTATAAAAAAATTGTATATTCGTCCTTGCATGTTCAAACTTCAGTCACCTTCAAAGTACTCCCCATTTGATGCAATACTCCCATCGAGATGCTTTTTCCACTGCTCAAAACAGTTCTTGAACATGTCAATTTTGATGCCTTTTAGTGCTTCTGTCATCCCCCCCCCCGGACATCAGCGAAACATTTCCTTTTGAGGACTTTTTTCATCTGGGAAACAGACAAACAAAAAGTTGCTTGGGGGCACAAGCTCTGGTAAATAGGGAGGGTGGGCCACAGGAGGCATGCTATTTTGGGTCAAAAACTGCTAGACAGTGTGGTGTGGGCAGGTTCGTTGTCATGGTGGAAGGACCAATCGCCTGGTTGCCACAACTCAGGTTGTTTCTTCCGCAAATCATGATGCAACCGTGTCATAACTTCCAGATGCAAACTTTGGTTGACCATTTGATCTGGAGGAACAAATCCTGAGGTACCACAAGGAACCCACAGGCCAAAAGTTACTTCTGTTTGTTGGAGGGGGTCCTCTTGTATATCCTGGAGAGGTTACCTTGGAGGGAAAGAAGAAATAAATCTGGGGACTATTGGGCTTTACTCATCCCACCCACTGCTTCCTCTGGGTAAATTTCACACAGATATGTTTTATTTAGCAAGTAGCTATTAATAAATTTATTTTAAAGAAGATGTACCACTGGTTTCTGTTGTTTTCCAAATGTGAAAACTCTTGCTTTAGTGAAAACCAAACACCATTATTTCCTGAATCACATCTCACTGCTAACCACTCCTCTCTAGATAAGCATTTGTATTCTAAGCTCCAATAACTACAATTGTTTGTATTTTCCCTGCTCTGACCCTTAAAGTGTTCACCTGAAAACACTTAAAGATAGTCTGTAATTCCAAAGAAAATGAAATAACTGTCCATGGAAGGGTGGTGGGTGAGGACTCAGCATATGGATTTACCTGGGATTGGTCGTGGATGAAGACAAAAAATAAAAAATAAAAAACGGAGGTAGAATAAAGTGAAAAGGAGGAGATTTCCATGAACAGCTGAACTTTCTCTTTGCTTTGTCCTGACACACTGCTCCAGGCTCCTCTGCATCTTATCACTGTGAAGCCAGTGACTTTATTGAGAATCAAGCAGGAAAGCCCACCATTAGGGATTTCCTGTCCCTTCAAATTCTGGTGCCTGCAACCAGCTGGAGTCACCGCCCACAGATTCCCTTTGTTGATAAGCGCTTCAGGAAGTTAAGGGAGAATCTCCCCATCAGTTGGCTGCAAATGTACTGAACCACAGCATCATTCATGATGTGGCTCATATTTATCTTCATTTCTTTTTGTAGAAGGTGAAAAAAGGTATTTTTTTTATAGTAATAAAGCACAATCTGTGAATCCTATCGTATACAAATTAAAAATGGTTCTGTGGTACAGCATCCCATGGAGAGAAGAAGCAGGTAATTTATTCAGAGATAATGCTTCTGAAACAGAATGTTGTCACTATATCCCCTGCCGGTCGATAAATGCAGAGGCAAAGGTAATATATTTATTTTTTAAGGCAAGAGACATTTTTCGGTGATGCCATTGCAGCCCTTGCAATTACCTTTCCTGTTTTACCAAATGAAAGGCTGTAGATTTAATCATCATGTCTGAGGGAGGACTAGTGTCACAAAGTGACAGAAATAAGCCCAGTGACAGTGGCCCTGCTGCGTACAGATTGACTTAGTAAACACTCTTGGCACAGACTTTAGCCGTTGAAGAACTTCTTAGCATTAAATGGATGAATTTTTGACGATACAATTTATCAACTTCTAAATTAGTTACAATCCTACCAGTTAAAATTTAATATGTCTTTGCTTTGTCAATAAGTCAGTCAGCCGGTAACATATGAGATGACAGATTTGGCTTCATTTCAAAGAATGACATTGCTTCATCTGTAGGTTAAGGGTTACATGTGGTAGCTAGATAGTGGTATAACTACATATAACTACATTGTACTGCAAGAGCTCATCTGTCTCAACTCAATGCTTTTATCCAATTATGGTAATAGCTAATTTTTATTAAGCCCATAACAATGTGTTAGACACTGTTCTAAAGACTTCACATACACTTTTCATGAATCCTATAACATTAAAAAATATGCAGCTGCCAGACATGAGGCTCACACCTGTAATTCCAGCACTAGGGGAAGCCCAGATGGAAGGATTGCTTGAGCCCAGGAGTTTGAGACCAGCCTGGGTAACATAGCAAGCATCTCTACAAAAATAAAAAAATTAGCCAGGCATGGTGGTACACACCTGTTGTCCCAGCTAGTCCAAAGGCTGAGGCAGAAGGATCACCTAAGTCCAGGAAGTTGTGGTTGTGATGAGCTGTGATCATGCACTGCACTCCAGCCTGGGCGACACAGTGAGATTCTCGACTCAAAAAAAAAAAAAAAAAAGTGCAGTAGATGTTTCCAGTTTACCTGGGAGGAAATTAGAACTTAACTTAGAAGACTGACTTGTACATGATCACAAAGCTAATAAATGGAAGGAGTCACTTAGTTAAGTTTAACACTAATAGCTGTCCTCTCTTAACCATTGCACCTTTGCTATTCAAAGTGTGGTGTTTGGACCAGCATCGAGTCACATGGAAACTCATTAGAAATGTACAACTTCAGACAAAACTTGAGACTTAATCAGAATTCGCATTCTAACAAGATTCCCAGGTGATTTGTAATCTTCTTCATAGATAGTGTCTACAAATTCTTCTGAAAGGTTTTTGCTATTTTAAAATATGGATCACCACCACCACTCATAGATTTGTATAGCCTTTCACCTAATCCTTGATCTATTAAGCAATTTGAAAATGACACTACAATTTAATGGCACAGAAAAGACACTGCAATTTAATGGCATAGAAAAGAATAAGAAAAACATTTGGTTTTTTAAAAAATATAAATGTAAGTGAATGACAATTTTCTACAAAATAAGCCGTGTGCCTTAAAAGTTAGTGACTGATTGTTAGTTCTTAAGGGATGGTTCCTTTGAAGAATCAGACATGTCTGTCTCTTACCTACCTTTAAAAAGCACCGTCTACTCCAGGAAACCCTGCAGTTTCTACTACCTTTAACTACATTGCTTTGCTTGTGACAGTCTTTTGTGTGTATAATAATATTTTGGGTTTCAGTGCTTTGTGCAGATATTTTAAATGCCAATGAAGGATTTGAATTTAAATTAAAATCCAACTACACACATTCTTATTAAAGGTAATAATTCAATTGAGGAGAAAATCGAATCAGAAATCTTTTCTATTGATGCTAATTTGCCTATTCACAGACGAGTCATTTTTTTTACAAAGTCATTTTAATATTCATCATAATTTTATAAACCTTAGAATATGAAAAAATACTTGAGAGTGGAGGGATTGGCTAATTAAATGTTTTTCAGTTCTGATAGTTTATTAAGTAGGGAGGCAATAGGATATCTTGAAAATAACCTTGTAACGGGAGGCATAAGATCTGGAGTAAAGTCCTGGTTCAGCCATTTAACAGGCTGTGTGACTTTACATAGGTCACTTAACGTTTTACAGTCTCCTACATCTTGTCTGCTTATTTGCACACTGTTAGAATTAAATGAGGATTAAATACAGGAGTTCTCTGTTTCTCTAATCTCTAAGCCAGGTTTTATGTTTTAATTTCATTTTCATTGATTCTCAAAGTATAGTCTGAGTTGTAGGATTTATCTTTCAAGACTATTTTTTAGAGGAGTTTTACGTTCACAGCAATACTGAGCAGAAAGTACAGGGAGGTCCCATATACTCCTTACCTTCACATATCCCGGTCATGAACATTCTTCACCAGCATGGCCCATTTGTTAAAATTCAGGACATTGACACATCATTATCATCCAAAGTCCATAGTTTACTTTAGAGTTCACTCTGGGCATAGTACATTCTATGGGTTTGGACAAATGTATAATTACATGTACCTACCGTTAGAGCATCATACAAAATAGTTTTATGCCCTAAAAATCCTCTGTGCTCCACTGATTCATCCATCCCTCCCCATAACCCCTAGCAACCACTCTTTTATTTTTCTTTTACTATCTCCATTGTTTTGCCTTTGCCAGAATATCTTATAGTTGGAATCATACAGTGTGCAGTCTTTTCCAGTTGGCTTCTTTTACTTAATAATATACGACTAGGTTTTTCCAGTGTGTTTTGATGGCTGACTAGCTCATTATCTTTTAGTACAGAATAATAGTTCATTGCCTGATTGTACTACAGTTTGTTTATCCTTTAACTTACTGGAGGACATTTTGGTTGCTTCCAAGTTTTGGTGATTATGAATATAGATGCAATAAACATTCATGTGCAGGTTTTTGTGGGAACATAAGTTTTCAACTTCTTTGGGTAAGCACCCAAGGAGTGTGATTGCTGAATCATATGGTAGGAGTATGTTTAGTTTTGCAAGAAACCACTGAACTATCTTCCAAAGTGGCTATACTGATTTGCATTCCCAGAATGAACGCAAGTCTGTGTTTGAGCCACATCCTTGTTGGCATTTGATGTTGTCTGTGTTTTGGATTTGAACCATAATAAATGTACAGTATATTGCATAGTTGTTTTAATTTGCATTTCTCTGATGACATATTATGTGAAGCAGCTTTTTATATGCTTATTTGCCATCTGTATATCTTCTTTGGTGAGATGTCTGTTAAGGTTATTCAACCATTTTTAATTGCTTTCTTTTTTTGAGTTTTAAGAGTTCTTTTTATATTTTGAATAACAGTCCTTTACTTGGCTGTATCTTTTGAAAATGTTTTCTCCTTGTCTATGCCTTGTCTTTCCATTCTCTAAATATTTCAATACTTTTTATATGATCCAGAACATGATGTATATATCCAATTTTGATGTGTTCTATGGAGAGCATAAAGAAAGCTGATCAGAGTAAGGGGCAAAGTTGACATGTTTAATAAATTATCTTTAATATTTTGTCATGATCCTACATAATCCTGCTTAGATTTAATCTGTCAGAGATGAAAAGAAAGGTACTAAGTTTTCCCATAGCAATAATCAATTTTTCATTGTCTTTTTAGCAGTTCTTGTGTCGTGTTTTAGATAACTTCATATACAGATAGATAGATAATGCATAATACTGACCAAAAATCATGACTTCAAATATTCATTAATATTCAAATGATAGAAGAACAAAATTATATGACATTCTGGTGTAGTTTGATTGTTTTGTGTCAAATTCTACTGGATCTGAAATTCATGTTACCATGTGATTTTTCTATATGCTTGAAAAATCTTTGCCAAGCCTTTAATTTTTCTTTTGTTCATCCTTGGAAGTCAGATTTTTCTCCTGTGAGCATCATACACTGATTTATGATTTTGTTTACTTTTCCCCTAATCTGTAAATCTTTGCTGTGAAAGGGTGGGGATTAAAGTATTTGAGTTTGAGATCATAATTGATATGTTTGATTTTATTCCTATCAACTTATTTTATCTTTTCTTAGTTCCATTTTAACATTTTCTGTGCTTTCTTTCAACTCGCATAATTATATTTTAAATGTTTTAACCTTCAAACCTCTGCAAATAAATATATGCTTTTATTTCTCTTAACAGTTACTTTACATTACTTTTAAAACATTGTCAGTATTTAGTATGTTGTTCTCAAATTAAATGGTGTCATTTGTTCTTTATCTATTTAACATCTTTATTTTTTACTTTGCTTAAGCTATTAATTTTAACTTTCTTAAATTATTAGTATAACCTTTGGTTTTAAGGACAAGATAAATAAAATTAAATTTTGACTGATTTGTAATGATTCTGTTTCAAGCATTAGTTCTGACATTTTTCACTGAGTTTTGTAGCCATACTCATAATGGGCCTTAAATTTAACTACTGTAGGAACTGATTACATTACTACAATAACCAGTTCCATTTTCTACTTCTCCCATATTTTGAGAATTTTATTGCTATTTCTTTGTTATGAATTTTGAAGTAAAATTTTAAATAATTTTATTTGGGAAATTTATTTTCCAAGATCTTAAATACCCAATAATTTTTTATTGTCCCTAAACATGTATGCCAGTTTACCTTTAAGAACCAATATTTTGAATGACAATGTCTTATCTCTGAATGCTCTATTTTGTTCTGGTAGTTTGATTGCAAGAAATGGGATCCTTTTAGGTGATCTACATTTATTTCCCACCTGTATTCTTAAATTCTATCATTATGTGACTCTCTTTGAACTGACCTTCCTGTGGAGCATGGTAGGTTTTTTCTAACATCACAATGAGCTCTGGTTTTAGGTGCAAAATGTATATGTCAGTGGTTTCTTTGACATCACTTCTGGTGCTGTTGTGACTGATTCTTCCTAGAGAAGTCTCATAATTCTTAGATTAGATAGTTCTACATCTATAATCTTCTCCAAATAATTATGCCCTTATTCATCTCCTTTGCATTTTTAGAAATATTGTTCGGTTTGTATTCCAAATTACTGCTAGATCTCCCCTTGAAAATACATATCTTCATTGTTTTCAATCCAGAATTTAATCTTACAGGTGTACTTTCATTGTCTTTGTTTTTTCTCTTACTCACCTGCTCTTAGTTGGCTTTCTCTACCTGTGTGTATTTTTTGTTTTTGTTTAACTGAAGCGATAACTTTTATTACAATCAATTTAAAATCGAGTGTTTCTGATAAAATAGTTTCAGAAGCATGTGTGTTTTTTTTTTATTTGACTTTGCTGTTCCTTTAAATACTCTGATGCTCCAACTGATAAGATGATAAGACCTATGTTGGTCACTCTGTCTCCTTCTTGGAGATGTACTGTGCTTCTTGGTTTGTTATAAAGGCTCTGAGACATCCTACAGTAAGAAAACTTTTTAAACTGTCCTGCCAATATCTCCTAAATTTAATTAGTACTAAAACTTTGCCCCATGAAACATCCCACAAAGCTAATGTTTCATGAAACCACATTTGACCACAAATGGTTAAAAATATCATCTTGTAAGTAGTGCATTTCAGGAGATATCTTTCACTATAAACACTCACTAGTAGTCAAGTTTACTTTCAGGCCAATTTATTTGATTTTACTTTTTGTTATACTTTCTCTATAGTTGAAAGGAAATTGTGGTGAGAACTTCTTATTGTTTTTTCTTGTAATGTAAAAATGATATGTAGATAAAATGATAGTTAAGTATCTTTCTTATAGTTCTTTAAATGAGGAGGAACATCATTTAATGTGGTTTTTATAGACACATTTTCAGACACCTACACAGAAAAATCTGTGTAATTTGAGTTGCACTCTAATTTGCAACACATTTTCCATACATGTCCCGCTATCAGAGATCATGTTGAAATATTGCAAAGGAGTTCTAAAAGATGTCAGATTAACTAATTATAGGATATGAAATCATCTCTTTGCCTAAATTTGCTAATTGAAGAGCTCTATGTGTGTGCCAGAGGTTGCTGAAAAGTGTTAGTGACTTATTTTTTGTGTGTGTATCACAAAATTATGTTTCATTACCTTACAGCTACATAGACTATAAAAAGAGGTTTACACAAAAGTATATGAAAACTAAAATAAAAGAGAGTCTCCACAGTTACAGCTAGTTGCCTAGGCAAGCCTATGAGGAAAAATAAGCCTTTCAGCAAATTGGGTTGGAACAGCGGAATAAATATTTGAAAAAGAATGAATAGACATCCTTTCACATACCATACACAACCAAATGTAAAAGCCAAAACTACAAAGAATCTAGAAGAAAATGGGAGACAATCAATATTTTTGTGACCTTGGGTTGGTCAAGATTCATTTACACAACACCAAAAGAAGCACAAACTGCAAAACAATTGTTTCATTTTCAGCATAATAAAAACAATAAACTTTTACTTATAAAAACCACTATTAATAAAATGAAAAAGAAAGCCACACATGGGATAAAATACTCATAATACATATATCTCGCAATAACCAGTACCTAAAAAATATAAACAGTTTTATTATTAAATAATACAAAGATAATCCACTACATCAGAAATTAAGTTGATCAGATGTCACAAAAGAAGACATATGCTTGGCCAGTAACTACATGGAAAGGTGGTTAAGATCATTATCAGGGAATGAGAAATTAAAACCCCAATGAGTTATTCCCACACAACCACTAGAATGGAGAATGTTAAAGAGACTTACACCATATTTGTGAAATGTAAAGCATAGAACTATCATACATTGCTGTTGAGAGAATAAAATAAAACACCTCTTTGTATAAAGTATACACCTACTCTGTGATCCAGAAATGCCAAGAGAAATGTCGGCCAAAAAATATGTGAGGGTATGTGGTGGCAAGTCAAAAAATGGAATATCACTCAACAGTAAAGAGGAATAAATTACTGATATATACAGTATGAATTTATTTATGTAGTGTGCATTTTATCTCCATCCATAAAAAAAAACCCACTAATTTTGGGGAAATACATATATTCTTCCTTTGTCTGTTTTTTTCTTGAAAGAGACTCTCAGGTTTTCAGGTTGGGAAGTAAGAGTGTTGATCTTTTAAAACATCAGAAGAGGAGAACTCCTGAGTCACAGGCTAATTTTGGCCTTCAGTTTAATTTCACCTGGTGATATTGCTTTTATCTGATAATTGCTGTTAACACCAAAGCAGTGGTTCTTAAACCTGAATGTGAATCAGAATCAGATTCTGCTGGACTGGGGTGAAACCTGAGAATGTTCATTTCTAACAAGCTCCTCAGGTGATGCAAACATTGCCGGTTCAGGAACAGATGTGTTCTGTTGGGTAATGGCCTTCCGGGTAACATTTGAAGAGCTGAGAAATAGAGTTAATTTCACAATATGTATCTTAAAGAATACATGAGTATCAAAGTATGGTGAGGTTGCCTGCTGAGGCTTCTTTGAGGAATATCACTGATTGGACTACAGTCTGCGTTAATTTTAAGTCACTTTAGGCACCATTATAATGATTTTATCTGTTTTTGGCCAAAATCAACTTTTTGAATATCAACCCAGTTGAGGAAAAGCAATTGTGAAACAATGAACTAAAGAAAGGTGGATTCACATATTTTGTTTTGAATCTCCTAAGGGATCTGGCGTTAAACTTTCCCAAAGTTTATATCTTCTTCAGCCATGTCATTGATTTATTGAAATAAGTGGGATGATGTGAAGATTTGATTGCTGTGCCCAATTCTTCCTCCCATGCCTGTTGCCATGTGACTTATATTGTGGTATAAGATTGAGGAGCAGGGGAGGCTCTTTCCCCACCTGACAACAGGATAGCCCTGTGAGTTGTCTTGGCCAAGGAACCCAAGTGGAATGTGAGCATGACAGTTCTGAGCAAAAGCTCTGCGATTCCCTCCTGTGGTATGATTTTCCCCTTCTTCACTTTTGATTTTTTCCCTTCTTCCATAAGAATGGCATGTCAAAGTTAGTGACTGTTACTTTTTCTGGAATGAGAAAAATACATGAAGAAGAGATGCAACCAATGTGTAACCTGAGAAACAAATATCTTTATTTGCATGTCAGTGAGACTTTGGGGCTACTATTGTTGCAAAACCTGGAAAAAAATTCACAAATACTCCTACCTCCTACTTGATGCCAGGTATTGAGCTAGGGCAATTCTGAATATTATTGGTATTAGTCATCACAATAATCCTTTTGGTTAGACATTTTTTCTCAAATTATAAGGAAGAAAACAAGATTTACAGAGAATTGGCTACACAAATTCTAGTAAGAGATTTATTTCAATTGTACCATGTTGTGATAATGCATAAAACGGTCAAATATAAGTAAATAGATTATATACAAAGACAGAGAAGTTGTTAACAAATATTAGTTTAACCTTTTATTCTCAATATATCAATCAATGAACATAATTGATGTAGTCATAGGTAATAGCAGAAACTCCTTCCTCATCAAAACTGGATTTTCCATTCAAATTCCATTGAATATATTTTTAACTACTCGAAGAAAAGTCTTCCACTTAAAAATCTCAATTCTGCAAAATGCAGAGTACAATTTAATTAGATTTTCTGGAGTAGATGGACTAAGGTTTTGATGTTTGAAAGTGGAAGATAATAGACTCTAATAGGGAGAATGACTGGGGAGATTACCTTAACCTATTTAAGAAATGTTTAGTTGAGTAAATCAACATGATAACAGATCATTTGTATTTTGGTTGCTAATGAGACAGTAAATGAAAACTTCATGGGGATATGACAAAGGTTTGTTGACATCAAAGATTTGTTCTTAGGAGTCTTATTTTTTTTTATTAATCAATATTTTTTATTATGGTTTTGTGGGGTACAGTTAAGGGTTAGGTGTACAATTACGTTTCATTCAGGCACCCTGTTGATAAGAGGTGTTTTCCCATCCCCAGACAGATATTTGCTACTGTTAATCCCATCCCCCTCCCCCCCATAGTTTCCCAGTACCATCAGTCATTTTCTTATAGTAGTACATTGGATGTTCAAGGTCCATTATATGAGTGAGAACATGTGATATTCAGATCTTTGTTTCTGTGAGAGGTCACTCAGTATTATAGACTCTAGTTCCATCCAGGTTGCTGCAAAATTCATGATTTTGTTCTTTTTTATGGCTGTGTAGTATTCCATTGTGTATATGTACCACATTTTTTTAAATCCAGTCCTCTTTTGATGGGCAGCATGGTTGTTTCCAGGTTCTTGCTATTGTGAACTATGCTGCGATAAACATACGTGTGCAGGTATCTTTTTTATAGAGTGATTTGAGGTCTTCAGGGTATATTCCCAGTAGGGGGATTGCAGGGTCATATGGAAGGTCAATTTTTAGAGCTTTTAGGAATCGCCACACTGCTTTCCACAGAGGTTGCACTAGTTTACACTCCCACCAACAGTGTAGAAGTGTTCCCTTTTCACCACACCCTCTCCAGCAGTTGTTATTTTTTGAGTTGTTGATAACTGCCATTCTGACTGGAGTTAGGTGGTATCTCAGTGTGGTTTTGATTTGCATCTCCCTGATGATTAGTGAGGTTGAGCATTTCTTCATATGTCTGTTGGCTGCTCGGATGTCTTCTTTTGTGAAGTGTCTGTTCATATCTTTTGCCCATTTTATAATGGGGTTGTTTGTTTTCTTCTTTTCAGTACATTTCAGTTCCTTGTAGATCCAGGATGTTAAGCCTTTGTCAGACCTAGAGTTGGCAAATACTTTTTCCCAGTCTGTAGGCTGTCTCCCTGCTCTCTTGATGGTTTCTTTGGCTTTGCAGAAGCTTGTCAGTTTAATAAGGTCCCATTTGTCTATCTTCTCTCTTATGTCCTGTGGGTTTCGGGTTTTGTACAGGAATTGGATGCCAGTTCCGATTTCCATGAGAGTATTTCCTTCCTTTTCTAAGGTTCTTATGGTTTGAGGTATTGCATTTAGGTCTCTGATCCATTTGGAGTTAACCTTTGTGCATGGGGATAGATAGGGGTCCTGTTTCCATCTTCTGCATGTGGTCAGCAAGTTTTCCCAGCACCATTTACTGAATAGGTTCTCCTCTCCCCATTGGTAAGTGGTGGGGGCTTTGTCGAAGATGAGTTGGTTGAGAAATTGAGGTTTTGCTTCTGGAATCTCAATTCTGTTCCATTGATCTATATGCCTGTTCCAGTACCAATACCAAGCTGTTTTGATGATTGTAGCTTTATAGTAAAGTTTGAAGTCTGGTATTGTGATACCACCTGCTTTGTTTTTTTTTTTTTGGCTAAGGATTGTTCTGCTATTCTTGGACGTTTGTGTTTCCATATGAATTTCTGTGTTGTTTTTTCTAGGTCTGAGAAGAATGTTGTTGGTAATTTAATGGGTATTGCATTGAATTTGTAGATTGCCTTAGGTAAGATGGATGTCTTCACAATGTTGATTCCTCCGATCCATGAGCATGGAATATTTTTCCACTTGTTCATGTCAGCTTTGATTTCTTTGAGCAGTGTTTTGTAATTTTCATTGTAAAGGTCTTTCACGTCTCTGGATAGGAAGATGCCAAGGTATTTCATTTTTTTGTGGCTATTGTGAATGGAATTATGTTTTTTATTTGGGTTTCTGTTTGTTTATTATTGGTGTAGAGAAATGCAATTGTCTTTTGTACATTTATTTTGTATCCTGAGACTTTGCTAAAGGCCTTTATTAATGTAAGGAGGCCTTTGACAGATTCTCTTGGGTTTTCAAGGTACACAGTCATATCATCTGCATAGAGAGATAACTTGACTTCCTTTTTTCCTATTTGAATACCTCTGATTGCCTCCTCTTCTCTGATTGCTCTAGCCAGGACTTCCAATACTATGTTGAACAGGAGGGGAGAGAGTGGGCATCCTTGTCTAGTTCCAGTTTTCAGGGGAATTGGTTCCAATTTTTGTCCATTTAGGAGTATGCTGGCTGTGGGTTTCTCGTAGATGGCTTTTACTATTTTGAGGTATGTTCCCCGTATGCCTAGATGTTCAAGGGTTTTTATCAAGAAGGGGTGCTGGATTTTATCAAAAGCTTTTTCTGCATCTAATGATATGATCATGTGGTTTTTGTTTTGACATCTGTTGATGTATTTAATTACATTTATGGTTTTACGAATGTTGAACCAGCCTTGCATCCCAGGAATGAAGCCTACTTGGTCATGGTGGATGATTTTTGAGATGTATTGCTGAATCTGGTTTGCTAGGATCTTGTTGAGAATTTTAGCATCTATGTTCATCAAAGATATTGGCCTGTAGTTCTCTTTCTTTGTTGGATCTTTACCTGGCTTGGGTATCAATGTGATGTTGGCTTCGTAAAATGATTTGGGGAGAGTTCCATCTTTTTCAATCACCTGGAATACCTTCAGTAGGATTGGTATCATCTCCTCCTTGAATGTCTTGTAGAATTCTGCTGGAAAGCCATCTGGACCAGAACTTTTTTTTTTGTAGGAAGTTTTCTTATTACGTAGTCGATTTCCTTGAATGTTATTGGTGTATTTAGGGTCTCAATTTCTTCTTGTTCCAACCTAGGTAGGTTGTGTGATGTCAGAAAGTCCTCCATTTCCTTATGGTTTTCAAGTTTGTTTCCATACAAGTGTATGTAGAAGTCTCTAATGATCTTTTGTATTTCTTCAGGGCCAGATGTGACTTCATCTTTTGTGTTTCTGATTGTGCTTATTTGGTTTTTTTCTCATTTTTTCTTGGTCAGTCTAGCTAGGGGACCATCGATCTTGTTTACCCTTTCGAAGAACCAGCTTTTTGTTTCACTTATTTTTTGTATTATCTTTTTGTCTTCTATGTCCTGGATTTGGGCTTTTATTTTGGTGACCTGGATTCTTCTGCTGAAATTAGGGTTTTTGTGGTCTTGCTTTTCCAGCTTCTTTAGGTGGCTTGTTAGGTTGTGAATTTCTGTTCCTTCCATTTCTTCATGTGTGTTTGTAGGCATATAAATTCCCCTCTTACTACAGCTTTCAGGGCATCCCAGAGATTTTGGTAAGATGTTTCTTCATTTTCATTTGTTTCCAGGTATCTTTTGATCCCTGTTTTGATTTCATCGTTGACCCAGGAGTTGTTTAGCATCATGCTGTTTAGTGTCCATGTCTTTGTGGGTTTTGGGGGACTTTGTTGGTGTCAATGTTTATTTTTATTCCACTGTGGTCAGAGAAGGTGTATGGTAGAATTTTGGTCCTTTTAAATTTGCTTATGCTTGATTTATGGTCGAGTATGTGGTTGATCTTAGAATATGTTCCATGTGGTGATGAGCAGAATGTGTATTCTGTGGTCTTTGGATGGAGTGTTCTGTAGCTATCAATTAAGTCCATTTGGTCCAAAGTCACATTGAGGTTCCGGATCTCCTTGCTGATTTTTTGTCCTGATGATCTGTCTAGGGTTGGGAGTGGGGTATTAAAGTCCCAAGTTATGATAGTGTTAGAGTCAATATCTTTCTTTAGTTTTCCAAGAAGTTGCTTTATGAAAGTTGGCGCACCTATGTTGTGTGCATATATGTTTAGGATAGATATTTCTTGTTGATGAATTGAGCCTTTTATCATTATGTAGTGGCCTTCTGTATCTTTTTTGATTTTTAATAGCTTGAAGGGTATTTTGTCTGAAATTAAGATCGCTACTCTTCCTTTCTTTTGTATTCCGTTCACCTGAAAGTTTGTTTCCCATCCTCTTACTTTGACTCTGTGGGTGTCCTTTCTAGTGAGGTGAGTCTCTTGAAGGCAATAGATTGTTGCCTGATGATATGCTATCCATTTTGCCATTCTATGTCTTTTCAGTGGTGCATTTAGTCCATTCACATTTAGGCTAATAATTGAAATGCAAGAGATGATCCCCGTCATAAGGTTCTTACAGAGTTGTTCCTGTTTATTTGTTGTCTTTCTTTGGGTTTTGGAGTTGGTTCATGTGTGTTTTTAATCTTTTGCCTGTACTCTTGTGAAGAATGCTGTTGTTCTTTTTTCTTTTTCTTCTGTGTTCATTACTTTCTTAAGTGTTTCTTGTAGAGGTGGTCTGGTGGCAGTGTAGGTTCTTAGGGATTGGATTTCTGGAAAAGATTTCAACTCTCCCTCACTAATGAAGCTTAGTTTGGCTGGGTAGGTTATTCTTGATTGAAATTGTTTCTCTTTTAGAACTTTGAAGATAGGGCTCCAGGCTCTACTGGCTTGAAAGGTTTCTGTGGATAAATCTGCTGCTATTCTAATTGGTTTTCCCTGGTAGGTAGTCTGGCCTTTTTCTCTTGCTGCCTTTAGGATTTTTCCTTTCATAGCTACTTTGTTTAGGTGAATTATTATGTGTGTGGGAGTTGGTCTTCTCATTTGTTGTCTTGCAGGGGTTCTCTGAATCTCTTGCATTTGAATTTTTTCATCCTTAATGAGATGAGAGAAGTTTTCTTGATTTCATGAAATGTTTGTTCCAGTGTGGCTTCTGTTTCTCTTTCTGCCTCAAGAGCCCAATTACTCTTAGGTTTGATCTCTTGAAGTGATCATTCATCTCTTGCAGGTTTTGTTCTGTCTTTTTGAGCTTCTTTTCTATGCTTTTGACAGTTTGGGTTAGTTCTGTGTTTTGGTCTTTGAGTTCTGAGATTCTTTCTTCTGTTTGGCTGATTCTGCTTTCCATGCTTATTAGTCTGTTGTTCATTTCCATCACAGTATTCTTTACTGCTGTCATTTCTGACATCAGTTCCTTCCTATTTTCCTCTTGGCTCTCCTCAATTTTTAAAATTCTCTCCATTAATGTCTTGATGTCTGGGTTTGTTGCATGTAACCAGTCATTCTGGGGGCTCTTCATTGTTTGTGTTCCAGAATCTGTTTTCTCAGTGTCTGATTTCCCAGGGGTCTGTGTGAGACCTATATTCTTCTTTTGGTTTTTCTTCATTTGTGCAGTTTCCCCCCTTCCTACTTTCTCCTTCCCTCCATGTCACCGTCTTCTTTAATTCTGTTATTCAGGGGTAAAGGAATTGGTTTTACTTCTGTTTGTTCAATCTCCTATTCTTTATGTATGTCCTCTTACTTTGTTCAATTCTATAGTTGCACTGTAGGTTGGAGGTGGTCCTTTCTGCAGTTTTAAGATGTACTTAAGATGTACTTTTGTACTTCAAAATCTGTCTGCAGGTCCTGGTATTCACCGACAGGCGTGTGGATAATGTGGAACCCCCTTCCCGCGGCCCTGGAATCTGTCTACGCAGTGGGGCTGTAGGTTTACTCCCTGATATAAAATGTTGTTAGTAGAGGGGAGAGAATGGAGCAGATAGTGGGTTGAAGAGGGGAGTGGAGAGTTAGAGGAGTAAGGGGGGAAACAAATGAGTGTGCTAAAAAATAGAGAGAGAGGCCTATACCGAAACAGATAAAAACAATAGACCACAGCTACAGATGAATCAACTCTCATACAAAAAATTAAAACAATAAAAATAAAACATAGTGATGCTAAAATACAAGCTAACCAACCACCTTGTTAGTGTGCTGTTCCTCTATACAAAGATATGGTTTACAGAGAGAAGAAAAGAGAGGAAAAGGAAAAGGAAAAAAGAAAAAAGGGAACAATAGAGTAGGAATAGAATTAAGTCATTAAACTAACAGAATCAATGAAGCACACTCTGAGACATCTCGTTTAATCCAATGTCCTTTCAGGTCTGATTTCTAGTTTTCTTTTCAAGCTGGTAAATTAGTTTGCAGTTAGGGTCAGTTGCCCCTGATCTGCTGTGAAGGACAGTTCAGATTAACCTCTGTTCAGCAGTTTGGTCTATATCTTTTTCAAGCTTGTTTCTCCTGTTTCGGTGTTGTTACCTTGAATCGCCAGCATGTGGTGCTATCTCAGCTGCTCGCCCCAGAGGGGGTGGGTCCAGACAGGAACAAGATGGCTGCCTGCCTCGGAGCAGGCAACAGGAACCCCATGTTGGGCGGGCAGGACAGTCTCGGACGCAGGAGAGGTGGCAGCGATCCCAGCAGATCTTCCCTGAAGGGGTTTGGTGTGGATCACCTTGGCCCGGGTGGTGTGATGTGCTACCCATCACGGAGGCTGCGGCAGTGGCAGTGACGGCAGCGGCGGCGGGGGGGAGGGGCTGCGGTGGCGCCGGCGGCGGCGGCACTGTTTGCACTGCAGTAACTGTCCAGTCGTTGTGATGTCCCAGCGGTGGCAACTGCCGAGCTCTGTGAAGAGCAGGTTGCGATGCTGGGGTCCCCAGCCCCCTGGGGCAAGAGTCAGAGACTCACTGCAGATCTCCCTTGCAGAGGGTTTCAGATGCCGGATTGCCCCATTGACATCCTGCCACGCTCCCCAGGTGTCTTATTTTAATGAAGACAATAAGCTTAGGAATATGCAAGGTAAGATAATTCTGCATTAATATGGGGAAGATTGTGCAGGGCATGGTGGCTCAAGCCTGTAATCCCAGGACTTTAGGAGGCCAAGGCAAGAGGATTTCCTGAGCCCAGGGGTTCAAGACCAGCCTGGGCAACTGCTGAGACCTCGTCTCCACAATATATCAATAAAATTTAGCTGGGCGTGGTTCTGGGCTACTTGGAGAGCTGAGGCGAAAGGATCGCCTGAGCCCAGCAGTCTATGCTGGGGTGACTGTGAGCGTGCCACTGCACTCCAGCCTGAATGGCAGAGTGAGACTCTGACTTAAAAAAAATAGGGAAGATTGTAACAGAGATGCTATATGAGAAAAGGTATAAGAATCTACTAGGCTTGTTATTTGGGAACAGCTCCCATAAATATGCTATTCATTCATTCCTCAAACAAGTATTTATAGTGTTCCTACTCTATGTTAAGTGTGCCAGGTGTGTGTTGCATGCAGTAAATAGAAAATAATTCTGTTCTCGCAGATCTCTTACATTTCAGTGGGGAAATAAACAAGTAACAAAGAAATATTTTTAGTAAATCATAAATGCAATGAAGAAAGTGATAAAGGAAGAAGGGTTTGAGTATGACTAGTTGGAAGGGGTAGGTTTAGTTTTTCAGTAGGATGGGGAACAGATGGGGTGAGAGAAGGGGAGCAGATGAGGACCTGGTGTTTGATCTGAGATCTGAATGAACCAAGGAAATGTACATATCCTTTGACTACAAGAAAGAGACATGTGCTTCTGCTTGTATGTGCTTTTGTTGTTGGTTCCTTTTAAATAATTGGTTTTATAGGCAATTGTGCTATATTTCAATTCTAATTTATTTTTTCTCTCTTCTTTAAGTGTTATGGGCATGCCTTAAATGTAACAGCTATACTGGGAATATGTTGAATTGTGTATTATGTATACAAAAGAAATGAGAATGTACAATTATCTCAGAAGATTTCACAATATTCATATAAACTTTTTAAAAATTAATTTTGATTGCCTAAATTATCTGTGCTGCCTCTGCAAATAAGAGTTTCTCAAGCTTTTGTGCCAATAACAATACTACTAATAATAATCCAAAGGTAGCATATGATTTAGTCACTGGGCTATTTCCACCCATGCTCTCCTCAAAAAAAAAAAAAAATAAAAATAAAAACCTTAAACCAAAGAAAATAAAACACATGTTATATATCTGGATACATAAACCGAATGAAAAAATAAAAGTAACATTTATTTCAATGGAATGTGTAAGAATAGATCTCTTTGAAATAAATTCCAGTTTAGTCATAAACAAATTACTAATGTTAAGTCACAATGATTTTTTTTCATGTCATAGAGTTGTATGAAGTTTTAAAAAAAAGTCTCAAAGTTTATTAAAAGGAATATAATTGTGTTATTTGCCTATAGGGTTAGATATGTATAAATGTAGCCTCCTTTCAATTAGTGCTATTATATAAACAATTTGCTGATTCCTATGATGATGGAAAGATAGAAAACACATTCTTTGATCTAAATACACCCAAGTAGACAAAATTAAAAGATTGCACAGTTATTTGTGTATTTGAAGAGATTCCATTAACTAATGCAAACCCATGCTATATAATAGGTATTCCTTATAGACACAGAAAGAAGGGTGTATTAAGTCCTTTCAAATACTCTAAACAATTCCTAAGGTAATTTTTCCCTCTCATATGTAAGTAGCAAAAATCCAGACCATAAAATACTTCACCATTTATACTAATCATAGCTTAATTTTGGGCATAATTCAACCAGCCCCTAAAGAAAACTGAGAGGAAATAATTTCTGTCTACCTAAGCAGCAATACCAAAAACAAAGTTATTTCTGTGTTTTAAATGACTTAATTTCCAATGAACTATTAGAAAATATAGAGCATATACATTATACAAATGAACAATTTTCTTACTAATAAGAATTTTTCCCCAATGGGTAAAAGACTATATTTTGAAACTTTTTCTTCCATCTTTTTATTTCCTGCAATGCACTTTTGAAATTTCAGAATTTACTTCTCTATTCAGTTTGTCCTTGATGCTAGTCAAGAGATTCCCAATGGCAATTCAAGATAGAAGAATATTTAAATCTAGAAATATGATTTTAAGCACCAGCAACCTATTGCAGACACTTTTTAGAGAGAAAGGGTATTTTCTAATTAGCTAGTGGCAAGACTCCAAGAGAGTCACTGACTTCTTTAATCATCAAACATATATCTGTTAGGTGGGAAGGATACCTTAATTTATCACTTAATCATGTTATTCATTTCCAAGCGGAATGAATCAGAAACTTATGATATGTTTAATCAAGGGCTAACAGAAAGAACGAGTATTCTAGATAAATATAAAACCTCTATATTTGGTTAGAAGTCTAGGAAGATGATTATTCCTCACTTCCACTGTGCCCTATGCTGATCATGATGATTTTCAATACTGCAATGTGTTCCAGCATCTTGGAAGTTTCTAGTGTTGATATTGTTATACCTTATTCTGAAAATACCATGTCAGAGTATTTGTTCCAATGCCAAAGACTCATTCTTCCACTTTCATAAATTTTGTTCTAGCTCATCACATCAAATACATTTTATGAATAAATTTAATCAGATTAATTTTATATGTGACAGACTCAAATAATTACTTTCACTTAATTATGAGATAAACTCTTCACTGAGGTGGAGGTTTAAATCTGCCAAGTCTAGAAAATTCCTAGGCGTTAATCAGATGATTCCCTTTCATAGTCATAAAGAGTTTATATATTTATCACCAAAAATAACAAAATGGAAAGATGCATCAAAGTTATGTAGAAAAGACTTTGCTAATTTTCAATATATGTAGGCACTTTCAGTGACTTAGAAGCGATGCTATTTTTAAATAAAATAATGTAAGACTACATAAATTTAATGTTTGTCATATACACACATAAATATGCATTTGTATGACTCATGCATCAGGTTTGAAATGTATGTGTTCATGAATTTGCTTTGAAATTAAATCAGTGATGGAAACAGCAAGGTCAAAATGACTGGAATGATACTTTTAAAACCACCAATTGTTGTTGTTTTGGCTGTATCAAACAGACAGAAATACTGCTACCACCGCATACCAAATAATTCTTTTTACCAGTGGCTTACATGAAAATATCATATCTGCCTATAGAGAAATTTTCCAGGAGTCAGTAGTATACTTTCACATTGTCCAATACTGCTGACACTTAAGTTATTCTGATGTCATCTAGCAGTTCATGACTGCGTTGAGCTGATCTTGTGCAGTAAGGCTTAGATCTATAGCAAAAACAAATCCTCACTTACTTGTGTTGGCCCATTGAACTATTATGTAGAGTAAGTTCTTATAAAATAATACTGTATTTTCAAGGAATATTTCTAGTACATTCTAAAATATGTTTTCAAGTGTAATGTAATTGTAGAAGAAAGGAAGACTGTGATAAAACATAAAATTTTATATGTCATTATATACAATTTAAGAGTGTTTTGAGAGGTGTTAATGGATATGTACTTCTCATACTTTGGAAACTCAGTTCTCCCTCTTCAAAGAAAATCTGACATTATTTTACAGAAGACTTTGTAGGAATGAAATGCAATTTAATGCCATATAAAAGCAAAAGCATTATAACTCTAATTGCTACATAGTATGTGCATCGCAAGGTGTTACTACCCTTAAGAGACAGTACTTGAAGTTCAAAGGGAAGAGCATACCTTGTCACCTCTGAGCGTGATCTAAGGATTAAGTGAACTAGCATACTGCTTGGCATATATTTGGCTTTCTACATTTATTTTCTATCTCCAAAATATATCAGTGATTATTTGGAAAAATTATTATCAAATGCAAGGGTGAGATAGAAATGAATGTCATTCAGTATTTTGTTTTAAGTAAAAAATAATTTTGGCTTTCAGTAATGGACATAGTGTCGCATATTTTACTCAACGGCATTTACATTAATTTTTTGAAACAGCAAAAAGTAATTAACAGACTAGGAGAAAAGAGAAGAGAAGTAAAAGAATATAGTGTTATATGCAAGTAGATAATGTGGTTTACTGCATGTGGGTTTTTTTCTCAGAAGTACTCAAACTCTGTCTCCCATCTGAGACCCTACTTCTAGAAGCCCACATCTAAACATCAACCCTTCCTTCATGAAGTCAAGACCTATAATAGCTGTTTACATTTGAAAGATAGTGTTTGAAGTATTGTGTTTGAATATCTTATTTATAAATGAAAATGAGAAAGACTTTTTTTTTAAAGTTTCTGACATCTTATGAATTTTTCTTTACCATATTTTCTACTCATGGCCAACATTTCCCTAAGACAGAATTTTCATTTGTTCTGAAATTCATGGGACAAAATTGCTTGAACAAGTAATATTCGAAGGGATTGATGAATGTACATGAGAAGCGAAATACACATATTTCATTGTCATTTGGAGTTGAGTGAGTCATCATCAAATTATTTCATATGAAATATGATCAAGTCATTTATTAAATTACAGCCCACAGATATTCCTGAAATTGCTATCCTTTCAAGTATACTTAAAAAGGAATTAAATATTTACTTTTAAGATTTATTCTAAATCAAAGTATTTTGCTACATCGAGTAGATGCAAGATTTTGATTTGAATTTTTAGGTATAAGAATGAATTTTCTTCTTTGCTTCTTATTTAAAAATTATTTTAGTATGCCTTTATTCTTCTGCATCATGCACCATCTTGTATGTTTCTAATTACAAGACTGCTTTATTGGAATCCTTTAGCATTTTAGAGCATTTCAGTTTTGGTTTTGAAATATTTTGTGGTTGCCTCTTCTCTAAAATGCATTAGTGCAATTTCATTTAAACTTCAGATCATCCAATTATCAGAATAGCACTATGTAGACAACACATGAAGAAATGAGTCATTCACCCATTTCCTGTCCTTTGTTTCTGTTACTGATTGAAGGGTTCAATAAATTGCTTCAGCTCAAAATGACTATGAAAGTTAAATACTATTTTTATCCATTCAGCTGGGTTTTAAATACAGCATGTGGACCCATCATTCTGTGATGGAAAGAAGTTCTGGAAATTCTCGACAACTTATAATCTTCCCTGCCCATATTCACAAGTGAAAATGATTATACTTACAAGCAGGGCCTTTACACACTAATTTTTGAATCAAATTCAAAAAGACAACAACTCCATGAAAATCAGTGTACTCCATGACTTTTGAGAAAATTCTTATCTCATTGAGTAAAGCTTTCAGGGTTTAAGGATGAAACTCATGACTTTGTCATAATTTAAAGAACAAAATGTATAAAATAAAATTTTTGTGCTAGTACTTTGATTTACTCATATATACATTTTCTCAGATTGAAGTTCGATTTAAAAAATTAGGGAGGCTAATTGGTAGAAAACATAATTTTCATTCTAGGAGACAAATATCAGATTCCAGGTTACTCAATTTATATCATATCATGCCCTCTCTTGGAGTATTCCTTACCCTGCTGTATCCTAGCTGGATACCATTTTTTATTACCTGAAGTCATACCATGTATTTATTTTGTGTACTTGTAGAAGTCTACTTCACCCTCTAGAATAGAAATTATAAAGGAAGGCGTAGTGTTTCTATTTACCTCTGGAGTCTTACGCCTTGTACTGTGTACATGGCACATAAGTAAGTGCTGTTCTCCCAATAACTAGCTGATGACGACTGAGTGAATGAAAATATCCATCATTACTTAGTTTGTTTAGTATTAGTGTACATTTTACTGCCAAGTGCTTGTCATACATGGCATTTATGACTAAAGGTTTTGAAATCTGCACTGCAGGACTTAATGGATCTTTTTGTTAGTCAATATATTTTCTTATTCTTGTTTTCTTAGTGTAATGTTTCCTTTGTTGTTTCATATTTGTATCTGGATCTTCTTTTAATCAACTATAATGTAAACATGCCAATTGTGGGAACTTGCAAAATCATCCTCTTTTAAATTGTCATGTCTGATCTAGATTAGCAGCTGAGTGTAAATGTGTGCAATGAAGGAAAAATGAGTGTATGTCTGGGTGTGATAGTATGTGTCAAGTGATGGTTGCTGAATAAATGCATTAGTTTAATAATAACCTACCAGTCAGTTCATAAATACAGTATAAATACATATATATATACACATTTATTTTTATTTTTATTTTCTTTATCTCTTCTTTGTATAATAAAGGAGTTAAAATAGGTTTTTTCTGAAGACCACGAATTTTTTTCTATCACTTATTGATGTCATTGTGGTTTTTATTCTCAGTTCTGGGTAGTACTCCTTCACAAGTTTCTTTTATGTGTATTTCTCCATTACATTATGTTGAAATAAAGTTTAATGTGGTAATGGAACATGGTTTATGGAAAATAGAGTCTAAGCCTTTATGTTCTCAAGTGATTTTTCATCACCAGTGAGAATGAGCTATTTTTGTTCCCTCAAATTCCTGGTATGGGGTAAAGGAGGAGCTGTTTGAGAGCTAGCTAGATCTACCGTATGGATTGAGAGAGTCACTGGATGTCTGCAGGTCTCTATGACCTCACCTGAACCTTTTATAGATAGACTCTCACTCCAAAGTTATATATTCAACACTTCTGATTTTGCAGTGAGACATGATGCAGTTTCTTAATAAATATCAAGCCTCTTTCTGGGCTTGTAAACTAGTGGTCCCACAGATTGGCCCACATAATGTTAGCGCCATTTCAAAATTAGCACCGATATCAAGATTTCTGGAAACTCTTGAAAAAAGTGGAAGATCTGGCAACACTGGCCCAGATCCCTGCCTGGCTGGCTATTTCACCTGGATTGAGCAGTGACTGCTTTCTTTGAAGGACACATGCTTGCCCCTTTGGTTCTAACACTGCTTATTGCTCCCTTACTTCAACCTTAGTGGCAGCTGCCAGTTGTCTTCATATTTGCTTAGTATAATCTAATAGGGAATAAAATATTTATGCTGTACCTTCACTCAATTTATGAACTTGGTTGCTGCAGATATCTGGGTTTTTGTGCAAAATGGGAGATTATTAGGCTAAATTGTATACCTTTCATTGTATTTGGAAGCTGAATAAGATTCACAAAGAGGACAAGGAGATCAAATATTAGAAGTAGTATCTAATATCTACTACAGATAGTGGTCATAGCAAATGATTGTGATATGTATGGACATTGATATCACATCAAAGATATTAGGCAGGATATCCTCAGATTTTTAGGAAATCTATACTCACAATGAGATTACAGCAGGAAAAATACAGTTCGCCAAATTTACATTGAGAAAAATGTAGATCGGTCTCCGTGGCTCAACCTGTAATCCCAGCACTTTGGGAGGCCAAGGCAAGTGGATTGCCTGACCTTGAGCGTTTGGGACCAGACCGGGCAACTTGGCAAGACTTGTCTCTATAATTAAAAAATAAAAAATTAGCCAGGAGTGGTAGCACGTGCCTGTAGTTCCAGCTACTTCAAAGGCTGAGATGGGAGGATTGCCGGTGCTCACTGGGTCAACGACGCTGGGGTGGCTGTGAGTGTGCCACCACACTCCAGCCTGGGCGATAGAGTGAGACTCCAACTCAAAAAAAAAAAAGAAAAAAATATAAAGGAAATCTTCCAAATGAAGATTCAAGTTTCTCTTTAAGGGATTCAGGAAATACTTGGAAATCAAAGTTGCTTTTATATATAAATTCGTATTTTGTACAAAATGGACATGTAACTATTTTGTACAAAATATTATTATGACTCTGATTTTGTCAGTAATAATCCAGTAACTTTTTTTGGATGAGTAGTATTTACTCATTTATATGAATGAACAACTGACAAAGGAGCAGATTAGGAAATGGGGAGTAGCTGATAAAAGTATTAGACTGAATAAATAAAGACTTCTAGTTTCTCAAGAACTAGATTCTAAGAGAAAATATTTAGTCAATTTCAGATAAAAGGATATTAAATAGAACAAGAATGCAATCAAAATGGAGAGACAGCAGAGGAAAATAGAGATCAGATAGTTAAATGAGTATCCAGAGAATTTCATCAGTCAGGAATAACTTTGGGCTCTGATTAACAGACACCTGTTCTCCCCATCAAATGGTAATTTAAATAAATTTTGAGAACGGTCTCATTTTGATGAAGTCTACAGTTTAGGGCTGGTGTGACTAGTTTGCAATGTATCATTGGAGGCACAGACTTTCTTAGGTTCTGTGGTTCATACATAGGGTGAAACCCCAGTTGTCCTCATGCTCTGAAGATACCTGTAGAGACTTAAAAGACTCATGCTTTTGTCTCAGTAAGGAAGATAGTGAAATGTCAAGGGCAAGACAAAAAAAAATTGCTTGCTTGTCCTTTAAGTAAAGAACTTAACATCTTTAAAGAAGCCTTTTCAGAATCCCACTTCTGTTTCTTTCTCTTTCTATTATATCTCATTGACTTTTATTGCATTAGACATAATACAGGTCATGTCTTCCTGTGAGTAAACCAGAGAGTGGAGCTTTTTATCTGGGCACATTGTAAATGGAATAAAATGGAAGTTTTGTCCCTAGGAAATAAGGGGGTCGCATTGGTGTTGTATTGCATTGGCAGCTAGCATCTTCTGTCACTTTTCTCTTGCTCAGGGAAGTTCATAATACCTTGATGTATAGTTTGCAGGCTCAGTGAAACACCCTTATCTGGTTTGAGCCTGGCAACAGCCATGTGGTGAGACAGGGAAACCGAACATAGACGTTTAGAGATGAAGGTGAAAGCCCAGGGTGGGACTATGCATGGCCACTTCCAGAGTCATACCCTGCACTGCCTTGTGCAAAAGGGACACATGGATAAGGACACTGAGTTTTGGTAAGTATGTTTGATGTGTGAATCTTTCATTTGTCATATTTTACTTGCCAGGATAACTTATTTTCCTTTTTTTTTTCTTTTGAAAATCAAGTGGAGGGAAAACCTAGTATTTGGTGTTTGATGTTAGAGTTTATTTCTTTTCCTCCAACTGAACTTCTCTTTCACCTGACTCCAGAAATGGTCTCTTATTTGCTGTAGGAGCAATACAACGCTGTTCTCTGCCTAATGACAGCAGTTAATAATGATTAATGCCAATGAATGTGTGCTCAGAGGAAGGAACAGAACTGTTGGATAGCGTCCTCATCTGTCCATGATTGATGTGTTTTCATTGGTTTTTATCTTCCGTGGTTTCTGTGCATCCACAATTGTGTGACCTGTTAACACCATGTTGAGGATTACCGGCCTTTTGTCACAGTACACCAATTTCTGGTATATTCTACCACTCCACTGAGTTTCTGAGCTCTACAAGTGAAGTGCTATATAGTAATTGGTGCTTCCTTTAGAGAGCCACTCAGTATAATTATTTTTCTTTGTTGTATTTTGGTAGAACAAAATATCATTCTTAATATGAAGAAAACTAAAAATTATATGAAAAATGCAAATTGCATAAGAGAATGGTCAAAGAACGTTAACCAATAACTCACCCAAAGGTAAAAATTAATTTAGAAATATATGTATATATTACATTAATTTAGAAATTTAAACTTGTTTTACTTATAAATTGGAAGAATTTTTTTATGACACTGAGTTTGCTAAAAATTCACAAGGAAGATTGTGAATTTTTGGCCAATGTGAATTAAGAGCCTTAAAAATCTAAAAATTAAAAAAAGAAAAACCTTGACCCAATAGTTTTATTTCAAATACTGTACCTCAGCAAATACTAAAACTATGCAAATATTTGTTTAATATGCATATTTAATTAAATATAACATATTAATAAGTAAATATATTTAATTAAAGAACATATTTAAAATTTTATGTATGCATGTAAACTATATATGCATATATACATAGTCTTTGAAATTTAATTTGTTAATTTATTTAATTTTAAAGATGTGGGGTACAATTCTGGATTAGGTACATAACTGGTCATCGTAGAAGTAAACTTTGGGTCTCCTTTGGTCTCTACTTTGGTTTGAGATCGTGTACCCTTATTGATTTTAAGTATATTGCCCCCCCGATGGAGTCCCGCTACTGCCAAATTCTTTTTTATTGTATTATGATAAATGTTCAGGGTCCTCTTATGAGTGAGAACATGTGGTATTCAGTTCTTTATTTCTGTTGATAGATCACTGAGTATGACAGACTCTAAATCCATCCAAGTTACTGCAAAGTCCATAATTTAGTCCTTCTTTGTGGCTGCATAATATTCCACCATGTATATGTAGCATATTTTTATTTATCCAGTCCAGTTTTGATGGACACACTGTTGGTTCCATGTTTTTGCTATTGTGAGTAATGCTGTGACAAACATGCGTGTGCAGGTATCTTTTTATAAATGATTTGAGTTCTTTTGGTGTATTCCCAGTAGGGGAATTGTTGAGTTGCATGGAAGGCTGATTTTTAGATCTTTTAGAAATCACCACACTGTTTTCCACAGCGGTTGTACTAGTTTACACTTCCAACACTGTAGACCCATTCCCTTTTCTCCACATCCTCTCTAGCTTCTGTTGTTTTTTGAGTTATTGATGATGGCCATCCTGACTGGAGTTAGGTGGTACCTCAGCGTGGTTTTAATTTACATTTCTTGATGATTAGTGAGGCTGAACATTTTTTCATGTATCTGTGGCTGCTCGTATGTCTTCTTTTGAGAAGTGTCTATTCGTATCTTTTGCTTACTTTTTAATAGAGATGTTTGTATTTTTTTCCTTTTAGCACATTTGAGTTCCTTGTAGATCCTGGATGTTAGGGCTTTGTCAGATACACAGTTGGCGTATACTTTCTCCCATTCTGTATGCTGTCTCCCTGCTCTCTTGATGATTTCTTTTGGTTTGCAGACGCTTTTCAGTTTAATGAGGTCCCACTTGTCAATCTCACCTCCTATGGCATGAGCTATTGGGGTTCTGACCATGAATTGGTTGCCTATTTCAATTTCTGTAAGGATGTTTTCTGGCGTTTTCTAAGATTCTTACATTTTGAGGTTTTACGTTTAGGTTTTTGATACATTTAGAGTTGATTTTTGTATATGGTGATAGGTCCTATTTCATCTTCTACATGTGGTTAGCCAGTTTTCCGAGCACCATTTATTGAATAGGTTTCTCTTCCCAGTGGTTGTTGGTGGAGGCTTTGTCAAAGATGTTTTGGTTGAGAAATTGAGGCTTTGCTACTAGAATCTCTGTCCTGTTCCATTAGTCTATATGCCTGTTCTTATACCAATACCAGGCTGTTTTAATTACTGTAAACTTATAGTAAAGTTTGAAGTCTGGAAGTATGATACTTCCTGCTATTTTTCTTTTGCTAAGGATTGTTTTGGCTATTCATGTTTGTTTGTTTCCATATGATTTTCTGCATTGTCGTTTCCAGGTTTGAGAAGAACAATGTTGGTAATTTAATGGGTATTCTGTTGAATCTGTAGATTGCCTGGGGTAGGACGGACATATTAACAATGATGACACTTCCATTCCATGAAATTGAATATTTGTGTCATCTTTGATTTCTTTGAGAAATGTTTTATAGTTTTCATTGTAGAGATCACTTTTCTGGTTAGGAAGATGCTGAGTATTTCATTTTTTTGTGGTTATTATGAATGGGCTTGTGCTTTTTATTTGGTTCTCTGCCTGTTTTTAGTGTGTAAGAATGCGATTGTCTTTTGCATGTTTATTTTGTAACTTGAGACTTTGCCAAACTCTTCTTTCAGTGCAAGGAGGTTTGTAACAGATTCCCCTGGGTTTTCAAGGTATAAGATTATATCATCAGCAAAGAGGGATAACTTAACTTCCTCTTTTCCTATTTGGATACCCCTGATTTCCTTCCCTTGTCTGATTGTTTGAGCTAGGATTTCCAACACTATGCTGAACAGGAGGGAGGAGAGTGGGCAGCCTTGTCTTGTTCTGGTTTTGAGGGGAAATACTTTGAATTTCTGTTTGTTTAGCAATATGTGGGCTGAGTTTATCGTAGATGGCTCTTACTATTTTGAGGTGTGTTCCCTCTATGCCTAGGTGTTCAAGGGTTTTTATCAAGAAGGTATGCTCTATTTTATTGAACGCTTTTTCTGCATCTAATGATGAAATCATTTGGTTCTTGTTTCTATATCTTTTGATGTATTGCTTTACATTTATGGTCTTGAGGATGTTAAACCAGCCCTGCATCCCAGGGATGAAGCCTACTTGGTCACAGTGGTTGATTTTTGAGATGTGTTGTTGGATCCAATTTGTTAGAATCTTGTTGAGAATTTTTGCAACTATGTTCATCAGGGATATTGGCCTGTAGTTCTCTTTGTTGGAACTTTACCTGGTTTGGGTATCACTGTGATGTCAGCTTCATAAATGATTTGGGCAGAGTTCTTGCCTGGAATACTTTTCATAGGATAGATTTGGTATCAGCTTCTCCTTGTACGTTCTGAAGAATTCCACTGGAAAGTTGTCTGGTCCAGTGTGATTTTTTTTTTGTAGTTTTTCTTTCTTTCTTTTTTTTATGATGGAGCCAGTTTCCTGGGTTGTTGTTTGTCTATTTAGGGTCTCAATTTCTTCTTGTTTCAACCTTGGGAGTTTGTATAATGTCAAAAAGTCTTCCATTATATTTAGGTTTTCGAGTTTGTTTCCATACAGGTGTGTATAGTAGTCTCTAATAATCTTTTGTATTTCCTTGCATATCCTTAGGTGATTTGTTAGGCTGCTGACTTGTTCTCTATTTTCTTGATATGTGCTGATAGAGACGTAAATTCTGCTCTTAGTACTGATTTCATGGCAGCCCAGAGGTTTAGTAAGATATGTCTTTGTGTTCATTTGTTTCCAGGAATACTCTAATTTCTGTGTTGACTCAGGAGTTGTTCAGCATTATGCAGCTTAGTGTTCATGTCTTTGTGGGTTTTGGGGGAATCTTGTTGGTGGTGATATTTATTTTTATTCCACTATGGTCTGAGAAGGTGCATGGCAATATCTCGATCTCATGAAATTTGTTTGTGCTTGATTTATGGCCGAGGCTATGGTCAATCTTGGAGTATGTTCCATGTGGTGATCAGTAGAATGTATATTCTGTGGTTTTTGGATGGAAAAAACTGAAAAGCTAAATATCTAATAAGAGGGTTAAATAGTTAAATGAGATTGAATGCTAAGCTACACTAAAGCAAAACAAAAAAAACTTTTCAAAGGATATTGAAAAACACAGGCATTATCTACACTATAATAAGTAAAATGAGAAAGATTCAAAACACATCCTTAAGTTTTATTATATTATGCATTGTCTATAATCTGTTCACATAAAAGAATAGAAATGAATAGGCCAAAAATGTAAAAGTGATAGACTCTGAGTGGTAAAATTATGCATTACTTTTGATTTATTTATTTGTTTACTTTCCAAATTTATGCAGCAAAAATATTTTTATTCCATCATTAAAATGTGGTTAAGTGTCTTGGTTAGCATGATGTTTATTGAAATATTTTAAATAAGTTTCTAGGGCAAATGATAGCAGAACTGACACTTGATCATGAGAATGGATTTTTAGTCCTCTGTTTACAAAAATTATAGATACCAACTAACCTCAAGCAAGTAACTCAGTAGTAATAAAAATACGATTACCCAAATTAATATTTTTTATTTGCAAAATCCTCTATGATGAGAAAATATTTGTCTATAAGTTATTTATATTCTAAGATTTTGTATAGCAAAATTTACCGTAAACATGTTTTGAAAATTAATTTGTGATTTCATTTCTCACCATGGTCAAGTAATATTAGTAGACTCTATAACCAGAGTCAACAACAAACACTAGATAAAATACAAAAAAAAGTCTATTTGAAGAAATTCAAATACTATTGAGACAGCTAGGGCTTGAGAGGTGAAGATCTCCTAAGGAAGAGAAGCTAATTTGGGTGTGAACCTGACATGTTTTGCAATTCCTATTCCTCAGGCCATTTGCTGAATTTTACCCTGTGCAGGGAAAGAAAGTAAAAAGCCCATGAGAGGACTTAGATGCAAGAAGAGAAGATATTAGCCCTTTCTGCAATCTTAAAGGGGTAGAAAAAATATAGAGGGTCAAGTCTGTTAAAGCTACCAGTCCTTGAGGGGTCATGATCTAGGAGATAATGGAGGTTCAGGAAAGTGAACTGAAAACTTCACCCTAGTTTTCTCTTTAAAGCTTTTGCCAATTCATAAACGGTGAAAAAATTAGAGATTAAGAAGCCAAGAAGAAGTTGACTAACAAACCAATTAGAACTTCAGGCAGTCTTGTAGTCCTCAGAAGTCAAAAACTGAATTTCAAGACCCACTAAGGAGCATGCATCCCATATCCTCATAGAAGCCTAGAGAAGTGTCGGTGACTCAGAGACAAATCAAACCTAGCAAAGACAATGCAACCAACCTGGAGACAGCTCAGTCCCTGACTGTACTATGGAGATCTACTCCTAATTTTGATGACTGCCAGAGAATATGGAAAATTATTTCAGGAGAATTATTGCCCATCCAGACTCTCTACAGTGTCCTGAACTAAATAAAAATATGTCCAAACAAACAGATAGCAATCAGCCAAGACTTTTTAGGAAATATAGATAATAAAAACAAACCCACAGATGATACAAATATTGGATCAGATTTTTGTGATCTATGTAAGAAAATAGATGACAAGATGTAGAATTTCAACAAATATTAAGAATAAACACAAGATTGCAGTAACTCATATTGAGAACTCAAGTAGTAGATTTAACTGCCAATTGGACATAACAAAAGAGAATTAGTCAAAAAGAATAAAAGACGTATACTTAATGGTGAAATACTTAAAACTTTCCGTCAGAGATTGGGAACAAGACAAGGATGTCTGATGGCACCACTTCTACTCATCATTATTTTGGTGAATATAGTCACTACCTAAAGGCAGGAAAATTGCAAAAAGACATAACAAGTGGAAATGAAGACATAAACTGTCATTATTCATCAATATGGAATAATTTCAGGCAAGTCTTTAAAATTACTAAATGCATATTAAAAGTTCATGAAACATAAGAATACAAGGAAAATAATCAGTTTCATACATTGTGTTAACAAAGCTAGACACAAAAGAGTGTATTCTGCATAATTCCATTTACATAAATTTAAGAAATTGACCTGTAGTAATAGAAGCTATATTAGTGATTGTTGAGGGGCAGAAGAAAAACCTCTGAGAGTGATGGTAACATTACATTTTTTCACTTGGTATTATCTGGGTCTGTTCACTTTATGAAAATTCATTGAGTCATACATGGATGATTTGTGCATTTCTCTGTATGTGCATTACAAATGACATTAAGATTAATATACTGGAAATATGAGACATCTACATGAGACTTTAAAGATTGATAAGAAGAGCCATAATTAAAATTATGATTAACACATTTTTCTTCTTAATAAAGAGGAGTACACATATGAATCAAGAAAGGGATAATTTTAGTTTTAGAGTCTTGTTGGTTTTTAAACATCTGCTCACTTTTGTTGTTCACGGGTTTTTAATTTTTATTGAAATTCAAATGTGAAAACACATCTGTTTCTCTGTTTCATATTTTTATGGTGAACTCTAAAATGAGACAGTCATTGTGAACCAAGAAGTCATTCAAAACACTAGGGATGTGTCCTATTATTATTTATGAAGAGGAAGTACACAAGAAAGTCCTGAAATCAGCAACTTTTCTGGGTGACTTGTTTATATGAGTAATTGACATTAAACATTTACTTTTCTATTTATTTATTTATTTCTCAATTTGGGTATAAGATGGATGTAAGTAGGGTCCCTAAATAAATGATTGAAGAAATGGAAACGTGAATAGCTGGAATGAGAAAGAAATTTTAAAAGATATTTTCAAGGTAATAGATCTGTCGATGATATTTCTCATGGAAATTTGCCCTTGTTCAGATACACTTTTTCAGTCAAATGAGGTAATGTCTGGTCCTCTGCACACCTCTGCCATAACCTTAGCACAGATCACCATCTCTCTATTGTTTTGCCCTAAGAACCTCTCAAGTGGTTTTACTGGTCAACTTTTCTATTACCTGTCTTGTACACTCACGCTGCTGTCAAAGTAATTCCTGCCAAATTCCAAATTTAGTTTTCTAATTTTTAAGTTGCAAGTTTGTTAAGGCTTTAGGACAAGTCCAGATTCCTTTCTTTTCCCATATCCTCTTTGTTTAACTTCAAACCGCAGTGGAAGTGTCAACCTTTTCCAAGAAACCGTCAGGGCTGGAACCCAGATCTTTGCTGCCCAGTTGCATTGATCACATTCTTATCATATTGTGTTGTAGTGTGTAGAAATACCTGTGTGCTCTATTTAATAAAATTTGAGAACCACAAGGAGGAATGAAAGTGAAAATGAAAATCAAGAGAGAAGCAGTTGCCCGCTTTTCTAAAATTGAATTGCTCTTTTATGTTCATGGTACTGGTGGGCCTCAATTTTCTCATCAGATCCTCAAATGTCTTAAAGTTTTTTGACTAAGGTAAATGTAATTATTGCCCTGTAACATGGTTTTATATTTTGTCAAAGCATCAGGAGATGTGCCTTATTTTTTTCCTTGAAGAAGAATATTAGGTTAGTTTGTTTTAAAAATTAACTCACTGGTTTGCAAATGTGTTTAGAAGGAGATGATATAAATTTTTTTTTCCTTTCTTGAACCTGATGGTATATAATAGATATTTTCTGGATATCTCCCCTTTATTGAGAGTAATTTTCATATCATGAACCTTATTTCATTTTGAAAAGCATACATGCGTTTATACTAACTGGTGATATTAATTACTTATCTTTGACATTTGTCCAAAATAAAGAATAAATATCACTTAGTGATTTAAAATATACATTTTTGAGTAATTTAGAAATTGGATCAAGTCCTGGTTCTACCATCTGCTGGCCATGTGAATGAGTGAATTCTAAACCCTGTAAGTCCATGTGCCTTATCTGAAAAACAGAAATAAAAATAGAACCTTCTTTAGAGGGCTAGGGTGGAGAAGAAATCAAACAGCGGACAAGGAATATTTAGTACAATGCCAGGAGGCTAGTTGGTTGGTCATAGTCATACAAGTACTTCAGGGAAGGCCTAATTTCTTGCAGACCTGTGGTTTCAGGGCATTTTCAGAAATCCAAGCCCTGAGATACGTGTAGAAAACTTAAACTTATTGTCTAAAGGCAATGAAGGTATCAGCAGATGTCTACTCTCTTACAAAGGCTTTGTTACAATTATCTAAAAATATCAACTTATAGATGGGGAAAACTGGAAGAAGATTCAGGAAATGTTTCCCTCAGAAACACATAGAAGGCATGAGAAAGAAATAGATACACCAAATCTAGCTCGATATAGAGATTATCACAGAATAAAAGACATGCATTATTAATTGACTAAAGCCATATCATGACAGAAAAATCTTTTGCAAGTGTAAAGACAAGGAAGACACGCCATATAAGAGACACCTCTGGATTTATCCAGGTATATATCAGGGTGTTACTGACTTTATAAGATTTATTATTTCTTTTTTAAAAATTTTTACTATAAAGACGTGGAGTACAGAAAATTGGAATTCTGGGATCAACCAAGAGTTGGAGAATAAATAGAAAAAGTAAATGCAACACTGAAAATATTACCAAAACTAATCAACAAAAGTCAGTCAACAAATATATGTTAAGCAAATATCTGATTTACACTGGGACTTAACTTTACAAAGCATACATTTTAATTATGAAGGAAAGTGTTCCATAAACATATAAATACCTATCAAGACAATACATTATTTGGGCGAATGTTGTGATGAACTATGGCAATATGCTAAGAAATGATGATGGGTAGAAGAAAAGGTATCTCTGAGATGACATATGAGCTGAGAACTGAGAAGACAGCAAAAATCTGGGGAAAAGCTTTCAACAGAGGTATCACCAAATACAAAAACCCAGAGTTTGCAGGTTAAAGTGCAAAAGGAAACATTATTTTCAGATCATAATGATTAAGACTGAGGAATAGAGAGAGTGATAAATTCATAATTTGTTTGGGGATAGACCACATGGGACCCTGAAGTCCAAGTTTGGATTTTATTCTAAATTTATGAGGGAATGTCTTCAGAAGATTTTTATGAAGGGGGAAGTAATATGATGTTTTTCTTTGAGCGATCACTGGCTGTTTTGTGGTGGATGACTTGTAAGGAGCCAAAGGTAGTGATTAGGACCACGTAAAAAATATCACAGGAGTGCAAGTAGACAACTATGGGAACTGAGCAGTGGAAATAGTATCATTATTTGCACTGAGATCTATTTTGCCCAAAGTTTGGATCTTAGATGTGTGTGGGAGAGGAGTCAAGTTTATTTTTGGTCTGAGTTGGGCATATAGTCTTGTCATTTATAGGGAAAAAGAAGGCTTTGAGGAGCTGTTTAGATGGTAGTGTGGGCAAATCAGTGATTCTCTTTTAGTTACATTAAGGTGGAGGTGCTTAAGGTATAAAGTGAGTTTGAATACACAGACCTGGAAGTAAAAGGAGATGTCTGATTTAGGTATGTGATGTTATGGTCTTCACAATGCAAGTTGATATGATGTCCTGGGACTGGCTAAGACCACCCAGGGAGAGAATGTACCAGGCTGTGGGGCAAAACTTGGAGCAAAGCAATATTTACAAGTCTGGGAGGAGAGACTGCAAAGGGAACCCAGAAGAAAGGATCAGAGGAGTCCTTGGACACCGCCAGATTTCAGTTAGAGCAAGAAAATAAAAAGAAATGTTCAGAGAGGAGGAAGCATATATAGATATAGATGACCTTGGGGGCGACAGATTGTCTCATAGATGCTATGGAAAGGAACCAGGTGAGATGGAGCCATGAGGAATGGAACAAAATGGTGATTCATTCCCTTTCAGTGTTGTAGGATAGGGAGATTCGGATTTCTGAAGATGACGGAGGTGAAAATGATGCCAAGGATGATAACTTGCTTAAAAGCAAAGCTTGCCATGGAGGCGGGAATGTTGGCAAAGAAGAGGATCAATTCATCAAAGCACCTTGCCCTTGAAATCTCAGTGCACCGCTAGATTGAAACTAAATTGATGGCATAGAATGGGTTTTTGGTTTATCTTATCTCTCTGTTTTCTTTTGTAGGAGAAATGGACATATTGCAAAAAGCAGTTGCCAGACTTGCTTGTTTAAATGTAGCAGAATGTGAGGTGGTAGACAAGATAAATTTAGTCACATTAATATGTTAATAATGACAATACAAATCCTTGTTGTAGTTAATTTTCTATTCCTACAAATGTGATTAAAGACTAATAATACAGGGAAGCCACAGTATTGGAATTGAGAGCAACCTGGTGTATAAGGAAAGAAGCATTGACTGCAAAAGCAGTTTTCTCTGCTTTTTAATTAGTATTTTTATTGCTGTATGCTCAATTTTCACTTCCCCTTTATATGAAGCTAATGCTAGATCTTGTCTCTTTAACAATATTTCAAAAATCCATTTTTACTGCCAACATGTATTTCCTTCTTCATCATAAAATCAGTTAGTCACAACTTCTCACTGATGTATCTCATTGTGATACCTGACTTGATTGTGGAGTGGTGGATTGTGTTCTGGTGGCCAGTGCCACAAACAATAATTAGCAATACCCAGAAGAGATGATGTGGAAGCCTTAATATCCAGAGAACACTATATTTTTCCAAGAGAAATGTAAGGGTCACCCGCTGAACACTGTACTTTTTCAAAATCCTTTATATTCTAATTTTTTTGCAATTTGTTTATTTCATTTGTGGATAACTAATGCTCACCTTTATTAAACAAATCTTGCAAAAGTATTGTAATGCATTAATTGCAGTTCCAGGTCCACATAATCTATTTTTATGTCCTGTTTGTTTATTTCATTTTCTTTTTGTCAATAAAATACATCTTAAATATATAATCAGTCTCCTCTTTAGCTCAAGTAGGATTGTTCAAATTTATTAGATTGTATTTCCAGCATTGCCATTATAGAACACTAGCCCAAATACAGAGAAGAAAATGGTTTGACTTGGCCGTGATCATAATAAAGCTAATCTGGTGTGCAGTGTGTTTTAAACTTTAATACAATTGCTACATGTTTTGTTGTATTAAATCAGTGAACTTTTATAATTATACTTAGCCAAGTATATCATCAGTTTTTGGTTCAAGTTGCACAAAAATTCGTCATTTTGCTTTTTAATAAAATGATTGATTAAGAGTTTATGCAAATTCATTTTTTATGCTTTTGTCAAGCATATCCTGTCTCTGCTGAACTGATGATATGCTAGCTTTAGGTAAATGGTCTGATGGTAACACACATACTGGGCATGTAATTCTACCTCTTCCTCACTTGCCCGTCAAACATTAAAAAATAAAATAAAACAAAACTTTTGATACATTACTAACCCCATTTTGTATATTACATAGATACTATTCTTTGATGTTGATTTGCTGTCTTACATTTGACATCCATTACAGATAAGGTAAATCTGCCCAAACTATATTAGTGTTGTTCCGGTTGTTTTTACAGTTACAAAATATTTTGCGACTGGTTTCCTTCTTGTTGAAACTGAACTTCATATGGAGGGTAACATTCTTTCTCTGGGAGCCATCAGTCTTTATAGACTTATTTGTCTGATTTACATTTTAGACACTCTCCCTCCGTGTTCTCTATAGTTTCTAGAATGCTGCCTGAGTGGGTTAATATTAATGATTGTCTCTACAAATAATAAGGCAGAGAAATAATTATTCTTTCTTGAATAATCTAGCTTTGGAGCAGTCCTAAATGATAGAGGCAAGGCAAGGGTCCCCTGACCCTCACAGTTTTTATTTCTCGAGTAGTGTGCAAGACAAAAGGGTCCATTTGTGAGAGTTCATGAGCAATTTTAAAAGGCTACTATAGAAAGATGGGTTTTATTTTATCCTAGAGATGGTCTACTTACTGATTTAAGCGAATATACATCAGCATTCTCTCTCCACTGGAAAAGAATGGCTAATTATCCAAGCTTAAAGTAAATTAATCTATGCTTGAAATTCTGGCAGCAGGAAGAATTCAAATGTGGACAGCAGAGGTTTTGTCTGGTTCCAGATATATATACTTCTTTTAAGAACTAACATTGTATTTTGGGATTAAGTCCAACCACAACTTGGGTCATTAAAAGGGCTACTGGGAGATTGACCTTAATTTCAATAAATCCTTTTCTAAGTGTTCTTAACTGGAATATTTATGTTAAAATTTTAGATAAAATTATATTGCATTGTTTATTCATATCTGTAAAAATTAGGTGTACTTAAAAGACTAGAAGAAAATTCATTGAAACATTAATAGTATGTTCCGAAGCTAAATTTAATGAGAAATTTTCTGCCTTCTACTTATGAATTGTTTAAATTTACAGTGACCTTGTATTGCTTTAATATTATTGATGTATTGCCTTGATTATAATATTTTTAAAAATCAAATCACAACTTAAAAAGTAAAAGATGATCAGTGATTTTAGTGCATGTATATGTGTGTATATATGTCTTATGTTTTCTATATTTTGAATTTACAATTAGAGAAGTGATTTTTCAAACTGGGGCAAATACATTTAAAAAATATGTAGTGGCTAGGACACTCAGGTAATGGCATAAAAGTACTAACGGCCCACATAAGCGTCAAATGTAGAATGCAGATCGGCGGCTTAGATTTTTAAAATGTTTCAAAACAGACTTCAACAGCATGTTAGATCAGTTAATATTTGTTAGACTAGAACACTACCAAGCTTCTATCTTAAAACATGATAGTGATACCTAATCCAGCCTTAATGTGGTAATTGAGTACAAGGCTTGAGGCTGGCAGTGGTTTAGGGAGGTAAAAATGATCTGTCTTAAAAGACAAAAAGTAAATTTTGGTGAGGTGATTTCAAGTGAGCATGTATATAGGCATATGTATGAATGTGTGCATATGAATGCAGCTGCTAGCATGTTTAGTCCTCTGGGGAAGAGGGGAGCAACCAACAGATAAATGTAGCTGTCTCAGAGGAGCTCAGCCACTAATTGGATTCATTAAGGTTATCTCAGGGTTTCTCAGTATGGCACTACTAACATTTTGGGCCTTCCCTATTTGTAAACTCAAAATTCTTAATATAAAATTGCACGCATACATGTACTTGCACTAAAATTACTGAGCACCTTTTACTTTTTCAATTATGATTAAATTGATTAAAAAATTATAGTCAAAACAGTGGACTACTACCATGCTGGACCTCATGGTTATTTTTTGTGGGGACTTTTCTGTGCATTGTAAGATGTTTAGCAGCACCCTTGGCCTCCGCCCCCTAAATGACTATAGCCCCTTTCTCCCTATTGCTACACCTAAAATTGTCAGCAAACATAGCTCAATGTCCACTGGGTGGGGGTTGAGGAGAGCAAAGTTGTGTGGATTTGAGAAGCATTGCTCTATCTGCTACCAAGAAGTGAATCCTTTTTGGGCAAAATAATGTCATCTAGAGTCTCCATAATCTCTTCATATATTGTTGACTTTCAATCAAATAAATAAAAGTGGGACTAAGGAGACACAACCAGATAATAAAAACAGATGCATAAATGACCCAGTTGTTGGGAATTAACATATACATATATTTAAATAACCCTAACAAATATAATTTTTAAAATATGGCAGCCTGGGACATTGGACCATTTCCAGTCTAAAGCACAGAGAGCTAAATGAATGTTTTCGCTGACTTTCGCTTATGGTGGTTTATTTTCCTGTGTGTGCATTTGTTGGTTTTGATTGTGAGTTTATGGAAGGTTGATCTAAACTCTGGAAAATCCTGAACCCTAAATTAAAGACACACTTTTTTAGTGAGGATTTGTGTTAGTTTTTTAGAAGAATATTACTGATCTTGTACCTCTTTAGTCCTCATTCCAGGGTCCCAGCTTACTCAAGTAGTCTCGTGTTCATGTTTGTCACCTTATTGCTTGCAGTGCCTGTGTGGCTTTAACCCTCAAAGCCTCTTTTGTATGAGCTTATGGCTACTACTCTTGTTTCAGTTTATACTTTTTGTTTTCTGGTTTGTTGAAGAAATGCATGATTTCCTCAAAATCTCAATAATAAAACAAACAAATATTTTTAGGTATGAAATATTATTTGGTCTTTGTGTTGCTGGATGCTAAAGCCCCCAAACTATGCACTTCATCATAAGTATCTTCTGTCATGCTATTTAAAAATGTGACAACTATTAAAAAGTGAGAGTTAAGATCACATCTCCCCACTAAAAAATTTAAAAAGTTAAGAAGTAAGTAGAAGCTAAAAAAGAAACTTAGATTAAGAAGAGAATAAGTTTAGAATGTTTATTAATTATACCTTCCCAGAAAGCAGTTGTCATTTTCTAACAGATAAAAATGAATCTGCAAATTAAAATTCCCAGTGGAATTAATGTAATTACTCATTACATAGCACCTCATGGACAAGCAATCCATCCTTTGGACTCTCAGGCAATCAGATGTATTTAAGCCAAAGATGATTCAAGACAAAAGTAATCAGGGTTCCTCCAACACTGTTTTTTGTGTGATGTAGAGATTATCATTGTTTAAACATCTAATCGCTTAGCCATCCTCTGCTCTCTTATGTTGACTTTATTTCATTGTCTGAATAGCTTTTGCAGTAGTGATGTTAACTATTACAGTTTAAACTGATTGAATAGTCTATTTTCTTTCTTTCTTTCTTTCTTTCTTTCTTTTTTTGATAACCATCAGGTGAAAGTAAAAGTCATTTCACGGCAATTTCCTGTTGCTTCAATGAGACATTGCTTTTCAACCAATGGCATGAATGTTTTTGACAATTAGCATGCACACATAATTTTTGTTTTGTTTTTATTCTTTCATATTAACTCTGTTGATTTTATTGAAGAGTTGAATCAGTGAGACATATACACAGTTTGACTCATACAGTTTATTGGGACCCAAAGTAAGCTCAGATTCTATTTCAAGCAAACGCCTGCTTATTCTGCTTTCTATAGTCATGGAGGTGTGAGGGCTTGCAGGAATGACCTGTATTCCAAATGTCTTAATTTTCTAACATTTTCCCATTGCTGATATAGACAGGTACTCATATGCATTTGAATATTCTTTCTCTTCCAGCATCCTCCCTTCTACTTTCTCCTAACTGGAAACATATTTCCCTTCTTCCTTCATCTCTACCATGATCCCTATTGATATTCTTATTAAAGTGAAATGTTTCCTCCTATCTTGTAGAATTAGAGGAAATTAGGGTACTCTCCTACATTTGGTCATCATTCAGTTTTTCTAGGTCAGTTTGTCTCTCTGGCCTCTCTTATGGCTAAATTCTTAATTTTCTTGGAGTGAAAATGATGGTTGAGGAATGTTTTTTCCTGTCTCTTTACAGTGTCTAAACTGTTTTCATGACTTTTTAACCACCGTCTTTTGCCCTTATAGAAATATTCATTAGAATACAATTTGAGAATATCTAATTTTCATAGGTCTGGGTCACTTATGGCCCCAGTGAATTCCATTATTTGGAACTGTAATTTTATATTGAACTACTAGTGAATGGCAGAAAGTGTTTCTTTATCTTACCTTCTCTAGGAAAAAAAAATTATTTTCAGGAAGCTACAGCAATTTGCTTCTATTTGTCATAGAAGACAACAATAGGAGTATTTAAATAGAAGCTGAATATGAGTATAATTTTTATATTTACATTATATTGTAATAGTCTTTGGGGGGAAAATTCAAGTAATACCATAATAGATGCCATTAGAGTCTAATAGATTATACAATTTGGCCACACATTTGAAATATGTAAGTTGAAAACAGGACTGGTAGTTATAGTTGGTGCAGTTTTATGACTAATTCTATGATGATATCTGAGAAACATTAGAGATCACTTGATCCAGTTTCTGTGAACAAAACATAAAATTGAATCTTTGAGAAGCAAAATGACTTGTCCAGGCTAGATAATAAAAATTGATCAACATGGGACTTCTCGCTGCCATAATAGCACTGACCACGACAACCATTGATTCTTGTCTCAGCTCTTTGCTTTCTGTCTGAAGGTCTGAGTGTCTTCCACTCAGTCCATCCTTCCTTGTTTATATCCTTATAATAAAGACAAAATTTATATCTTACACTCCAAATCATTTGTAGGTAAAATTTCTCTTTATCCTTTTCTGTTAAGTCGTGACATTTTTCTTGTCAAGTAGAATATAGAGTAAAATTAATCAGAATGTTCCACTTGATTGCCAAACAAACTTTCCCAATCAAAAGCAGATAAAATACTGATTCAGATCAAGGCATCATGAGTATTAGTTATATATTTAAATCCTATCATTAATTATTTCCAAGAAGGAAACAAATGTTTGTGCTTTGGGTTTTGTCTTTATGACTAGTAATATAATGAGCATTTATACTAAAACCTCTATGAATTTATTTCACTGATGATTGAAATAACCATTTTAAAAACCAGGAACAAAAACAAACAGCAAAAAATAGTTTCCTCGCTTGAACTCTACTCATGTTCAAGGTGGCCTAAGGGAAAGAAAGAGAAGAAATGCTTCTTTAAAAATGTTCTGTCTCTCCTTTGAAAAACAGCAGATTTATTGTCAAAATAATTTCAAAATGCTCTTGAGGAGGTTGGTGGATAAAAAGTGCATGGAGATTGAATATAATCATGATTCCAAACATTAACCATGTGAGCAATATGTGGGTAGTGTAGCAGGAGACCTTCACCAAATTAGTGTTCTAAAAAACGTTATTGGTAAAATACAAAGGCTCTAGAAATGAGAAGACTAACAGAGCAGTTTCTGGAAGAGCAGTTATATTTGTAACTGGGCTCAAGAGAGAATTTTTTAGGAAAATGGGTGTCATTTCTTTTTTTCTCTTAGACCGCCTTGAACATGAATAGGGTTCAAGTGAGGGAAATATTTTTTGTTGTTCTTTTTTTAAAATATTATTTCAATCATCACTCAGATGGATTCACAGAATTTAGACCTTAGCATTTCCAGCCACCTCATACAAAGTAATAAAAGGTCAAATCAGATAAGATCATTCAGTCAGTCATTTGTGTCCCTGTGAAGCTTATTTACATTGACATAATATATAGGTACTCCATGATAAACAGAATCCCAAATTTATTATTTTGGGACATTTTGAAGCAAATTATTTACAAGTTATCTGTGAGATCTCCGTCACAATAGCAGTCAAAGGGCAATAATAACTTTAAAAAAATATTTACTTATTTTTTTCTTGAATAATGTTTATGCTTAATTTTTATTTGTGCCTATCATGTATGGCAAGGGTTACAATGCTATTTAAATTCTGTTGGGATATATAGCTGATCCAGGATCACTTATTGGGAAATCAACTTTCCTCAATTCTCTGCAATGTCATTCTGTCATAAATCAAGTAACTTTATACGTGTAGGTCTGTTTCTGGTATTTCTATTCTGTTCCATTTATCTGTTTGTCTAATCTTATGCCAGCAACACACACATAAATACTGTAGCTTTATAGTATGCCTTGGAAATTGGTATTGAAATTTTTCCACTCATTTTTCTTCCTCAGCAATGCTCTATTTTTATCCCTTTCCATTTATGTATAAGTTTTAGAATAAACTTGTGAATGGTCTCAAAATAAAACATAGGATTTTGATGTGGATGCATTAAATCTACAAATCGGCTGAGGTGAGTGGATTGCCTGAGCCCGCGAGTTCGCGACCCGCCTGGGCAACTTAGCGAGCCCTCATCTCTACAATAAATCAAAAAAATTAGCCGGGCGTGGCAGCGCGCGCCTGTAGTTCCAGCTACTTGGAAGGCTGAGGCAGAAGGATCTCCGGAGCCTAGCAGGTCGAGACTGCAGTGGCTGGGAGCGGCCACTGCACTCCAGTTTGGGTGACAGAGTGAGACTCCAACTCAAAAAAACCCAAAAAACAAAACAAAAAAAACCCTACAAATCAATTGATAGAGAATTGGCAATACTTATGTTCCAATCTGGAGCCTTCCTTCCATTTATATATTCTTTAATTTCATTTAAGAATTCATAGTTTTTTATATACAGGTCTTGGCCTCTTTAATGACTAACCCTGTGTTTTGTTTTTTGTATGCTATTATAAATGATCTATGTTTTAAATGCTTGTTGCTATTATATAAAAATACAACTAATTGTTTTTATTATTAACCGCTTGTATCTAGAGATCTTGCTAAATTTACTTGTTAACGTTAATATTTTATATGCAGCTTTTTTGTATTTTTACCTACATAATCATGTTGTATGTGAATACCAGTGGTATTTTTTTTTTAATTTCTTCTCTTGCCTTAGGACAACTAGCTATGACTTCTGTATATTGATGATTAGATATACTGATAGTGGGTATTCTGGTCTTACTTCCAATCTTGGGGAAAATGCTTTGTGAAAGCTACGAGAATCAAAGTGTAGTCATTTGTGTCACACTGACAAAATGAAGCCAAGGAAAGCCATAAAGAGATGTTTCTCATGCACAATTGCCTGATAACAAGAACTATCACAGAAGACTGTAAAACCATAACTTTGTAGAAAGGACACTGCAGCTTTACACGTATAAAAACAATGCATATATATATACACCTGTGAGGCTATCTGCCCAATAGCTGCCTGTCTAACCTTGGGCTGTTGCTGACCTTGTTACAAATCCTTGTTATTAATTGTTTCAAAACAACTTATGTAACCTCCTCATTTTACCTTGTAAGCCCTTGTCTTCTTTTCTCCCCCCGAATATGTACACAGTTTATTATGGTATGGCATTCCATTCTGCAATGTCCACTTCTAAATACACTTATTTTCTTTGAAGACTCTCTCTCTGTGTTCATCATTTGAATTGAAAGAATCTGGTTTCAAGAAAAACAGAGGTAAGCTCATTTCAAACAGATGGGCGGCTCCTGGAAATGAGTGTGGCATCCACTGAGCCCCCTGTGCTCTCCATTTCCAGGAATTGACTTTTCTGCCATGTTGAATTTCCTCTTGAAATTTCAGATTCTTGGACTTCCTAGTCTTGGTGAAGTTTTTGTTTGTTTATTTTTGTATCTCCTTTGGGTATAAGACTGCCTTCAATAAAAGATCTTGCATCCGTCTTTGAAGTTTAAGAGACATTTTGCCTTTTCTGGCAAGTCCTTTCTAATAGAAGGACAAGTGACTTTCTGGAGGGTATTATTTCTATAGAACTTACATTCCATTTGTGAGGAATGTTCTTTTTTTGTGAATTCATTTTTTCCCCCTGTGTGACATTTAACTTAACTTTTTTTTTTTATTTGTGCCACTGACTCAACATTTTTGTGAGCACAAAATTTTATTTCATTTTGGTTTGGTTACATGCATCTGTAAATGATTTGACACTTTTCCTTTTTTTCCCTTTCTCTTTATTTCTGAACATCTTTTAAGAGCAAAAGTAAGCATTCAAAGTGTGGATAGCTGTTTCATTTGTATTAAAATAAAAACTCACTGCTGCAATTGTTCTTGAAATAAAGACAGGGCAAAGCCTACTTGAAGATTATTTTCTTATGCCATTCCAATGAAATATAAAATCCTTTGTCTCATTTGAAACTGGCAAAAGGAAAAAGAAAGAAAGAGTAAAAGATATTTCTAAGACAAAACTTCTATGGTAATTTTCTTACCCAAAATGTAGTTCACAGCCTTCATAAAATTACCTATTAGGACAAATGAAAATCTTAGTATTTAGCCTTGTGAACAGATCCCATTGTTTCAGAAATATAATTTGAATCCTACTGTCCTCTTATAAACTAGTGAGTTTATATTATGGTGTTTTACTGTCTTAGGGGTAAAATTTTAAAATAAAAGCTATACATTCTTTGTGTGTGTGCATGTATGTATATTATTTATGTGTGTTCACCCATATATATGTTTATTATATACACGTATATGTTGTGTTTACATTGTTGGATCTGGCATAGTTGACCAGAAATCCCTTAAGAAATTCTATTGGAATTGGCTTAGAGATAAGATGTGTAAATTATACTTAAAACTGTAAAAAAATAGCAATTAACCAAATAAATTTTACTTCATGACAGTCAAATAAACCTTCGATAAATAAGTTGGTTTAAAATGTGTTGGTAAAATTAAATATTAAGGTGACTTCAGAATTGTTAGTGTTCATTTTTTGCTGAGGTTTTCTGGTCAGACAAACTAGATGTTTTAAGTTCTAAAAACTATAATTTTCATAAACTGTCTTCAACATCAAAAACAAAACTCTAGAAATCCAGTTTAAGAGCAAAATGATCCTTGTTTATGTAACTCTTTGATAAATAAGACTAATTTAATATTGTTGGTTTAATAAAAATGGTTGGTTTTTTTAAGTTATCAGCAAAATATCCATGTATTATTCATGGTACTTCTTGGGTAATGAACACCTGACATTCACAGATTGTAAAAATGATTAACAGGAGTAATATCTTGCAATGATGACTATTTTCTGTAATATCTCAGTTTTTATAAGTAGTCTAGTTATAATTTTTTAAATAAATAAATTAGGTGAATGCAAATTGGATCAATGCTTATTTATAAATAAACTTGTCATGCAATTTCAAATCTTAAAGTTATGATAAATGAAGTGATAGATATTCATAAACTGTCTGGATTACTTCCAAATAATATAAAACATTAATTACTAAGAAACAGTTAATGTTCATTTACTTTTGGATTCTTAAATGTTATAGAAAGACAAAATATATTCTAATATAGTAATAACTATGTCTTCTTCCACATTGATAGTTCATTCTATGAAAAAACACATATTTCTAAAAGTTTCAAGATGTATGAGTATCATAAGCTACTGGTAAAAGTTATGGAAAAGAGGGCATATTTTTGTTTTGGTTGAGAAGTAAGAATATTTTTGTCTAATTTAAAGACTATTTCAAAATATGAAAAAAAGAAACAATAAGGCAAAAGAAACCAGTAATTAGGAGAGATGTGAAGTAAGTTTTAATGATGAGAAAATATTTTTGGTAAGGAAATAAAAGGGAAAAAATAATAATTTTAATATGAAAAATCATATGTGGTCAGAATGATAAGGGGGAAAATAAATTTTTTTTCTAAGGTAAAATAAAAAAGAAGAAAATATAGGACAAAACTGAAGTCTTAATCGAGTTGTAAATGGTTTGAGAAAATTACAAAAGTTTGTAAAGGATGAAACTTATTAAAGAAATTCTGTCTGTGATTAAATTGGCTTAAATTAGAAGGAAATTGTTTGTGTTTCCTAAATTAACCATGACTACACTTACACAAAACCAAAATGTAGTCCTCTGTGTTTAAAGCAACATGGTTTTGTTGGAGTATTAATCTACTCTTTGTAAAATTTGTAAAGTTTTGATCTTTAATGCTAAAATCTCTTGTTATTTTAATTTTCAACCGTTTTCTAAGCTTCTTTTTGTTTTATAATTCCCACTTACTTTTCCTAATCCAAGTTAAAATATTAGTTTTTTTATTTTAAGTACTAATTTCACAAAATAAAATTTTTTCTTGAAACTTTTCAGATTCATATCTTAGAAATTCAGCCTTTTGCAGCATCTCACTGCACATAATTTGCACCATTGCCTTCAGTTCTTCCTCTTTCTCTCCTTGAGAAGGTACATCTTTTCTGTTTACTAAAGTGGCGACACTCTCCCTTAGCTTTTTGGTTAACTCCTGTAGTTCTTACTCTGCTATTATGGCCTGATGCTAAAAATATTTTAAAGACCTAGAAGACCAGTGTCTTCCTCGAGTATAACTTGCTTCTTTGCTTTTGTCTTTTTTGGATGTGTCTGAATTGTTCCAAGTAACCAGGAAATTTAACTTGCTATTACTTTTTTTAAAGAGCCATATTTTTTTTCTGTTCAATACTGGTTTTCTTGTTTATTTCTATCATATAGAATACACTCATAATTATGGGCAGATCCTTTGAGTGTCTTCATGAACACTAGTACCTTTTAATTAGGTTCAACTTCCAGGTTATCTAATTGGGTTATCACAAGGCCAAAAGAAGAACCAGTCATACTGCAGGAGGTTTTTTGTTTTTGTTGTTATTGTTTCTCTTTCGGTAATGAACACAGGAAAGAAATACTTTAAGTTTTATCAAGACAATTCTCTATGCTTCATCCTGTCTTTATTAGGTTTTCAATTAATTAAAAAATCAACTGAGCTTTGAAAGAGTGAAAGTTTTCTTACATCCATGTAACTTTCTGTATTTACTTTTGAAATCTTTTGTCATTTTGGTTAAGTGAATGACTGTTATTTTACAGTGACATGTAATTATGTCTTAATTAAATATTTTAAACCTTTTGACATCTTTGACAGGTTTCCCCAGTGTCAAAATTCTAAGTTAAGTCATTCTAACTTCAAATTAACTTTGGGAATTTCTAGTTATGAAATTCTGAAGGATGTTTCTCTTGCCTTATGAAAGAAGTATTAAACCAATTAGGCTCATTTAATATGTTAAATTGCATGGAAAGCATTGTCAAATTATAGAGTGATGCCAGCTCATCCTTGAGTTATATTTATATGATTGTATATTGATGTGAAGGCTTTAGAAATTATGTAAAATTTATGAAAACTTGATGACCGTGATTTATGGAAGTATGATACTGTCAATCATGATTCCAGTTGTTACCTTAAAATATTATATGCAATAAAATAATTGAATTTTTTTCAGTTGTGTTATTAGTATAATGACCTCTTCAGAGTTCAAATTTATCAGGTTTTTAAAAATGGTTATTCTAAGTCTTTGTCATTCATAGTTACAGTGTTTATTCTTCCCTAAAGGCATAAAGAGAGCATCTTTTTGTTTTGGTTGAGAATTAAGAATATTTTTGCCTAATTTAAGGGCCATTTCAAGATATAAAAATAAAGAAACAATAAGGCAAAAGAAACCAGTAATTTGGAGAGATGAGAAGTAAGTTTTTCCCTTTTGGTCATGAGCACAGGAAATAAATATTTTGAGTTTTATCTAGGTAATTCCCTATGCTTCGTCCTTTCTTATGCTGCCAAATGAAAAAGATAGGCATAAGCAAGGAAGACATAAGAGAGGCAAAAGTTTCATTATGATAAAAGGTTTTACTACCATGCCTTGGGAAAGTCATCAAAAGCATGAAACTGGCAGCTCCAAATTCATGGAAAAACTCTGAGTACTTTGGAATATAGGTTCTGAGAACTTTAAAATCAATAGGCTCAGTAAAAATTTCCAGAACTCTAATAAAGAAACTGATACATACATTTATGAAACTTCTAACCAAGATCAAGCAGAACAAAAATTAATTACGTAAAAGGAAATACCTGATGAAGATGATATTTTTATGACTTTTCTTTGAGACATTGTCTGGTTTTTACTTAAATGTCTTATTTTCCCAACTTAAGAAACTTTCTTAAGGTAATTATAGCTTACAACTATTTGGTAAAGTATACTTTTGTAAACTGATGTGAAAAGACTTACTTTCTATCCCTACTTAATCCCTTAAATATTCAGAAATTACACAAGTATTCTCTTTTTAATGGCAATATAGTTGTATAAGTTCAATAAGAATTGGCTTTCTTTACAACAGCATATCATTGGAAACATTGGTTATATTAACAAGGTTTTTACTGGGATGTTATATTTAAACAAAAGTTGTTTATAGCTACTACATTCAAAACCTGACACATCTACCTTGGATTGGCTTTCTAGTCTCAAGTGATTTTTTTTTGAGTTGACGTCTAATTCTGTCGCCTAGGTTGGAGTACAGTGGCATGAACATGGCTCATTGCAGCCTCAGTCTTCTGGGCTCAGGTGATCCTTCCACCTTAGATTCCCAAGAAGCTGGAACTAGAGGCAGGTGCATCACTGTCTGGCTAATTTTTTTGATTTTTTTTGTAGAGATGAGGTCTTGCTATGTTGCCCAAGCTAGTCTTGAACTCCTGGCCTCAAACAATCCTCCCAACTTGACTTCCCAAAGTGCTAGGATTACAGGGGTGAGCCACTGTACCTGGCCTCAAGAGATTTCTAAAGGTTCAATCCAAGATCGCTATGTGGTCAGTTACTATTCTTGTTGCACTTATATAAATTATCAGGCCAAATTTGCCAATATTACACTTATTTTACATGCGGATTCGTTTTTTTCTCATTATCTTTGCTAAATTATTTGGGAAGACTGTGGAGAGACAAATTGTGTTTCCAAAGAAAAACAATTATTAGTTATCATTAGTCATTCACTTGTTATTAGATTGTGGTGCTATGCCTTGTTAAGGTTTTATTATCTACCGATACACTGGATTGGATCCTGAATTCTTTTACATTCCTTCAATTCACTTTTCTCCCATGAAATTACTAAGTACACTACTGTCTCTCTCTAAACCTCTGTAAGTTCAAGCAAGACAACTTGATGTAAATTTCAAGGGACAAGCTTTGTGCCCGATGTGTGGGCCACATAGAAAGTTCACCATACTGTCTAATGCCATAATCGGAGTCATTCAAATTGCAAACCAGGTTTAGAAGCTGCCAACTTCATGTTTTTTGATGACTTTCCTAAAGCATGGTAACAAGACCCTTTATCATAATAAGACTTTTGCCCCTTTTAAGTTTTCCTTGCTTTGGCCTATCTTTTTTCATTTGGCTGGATAATCTAAAATTCCACAATTAGTAGCTTCTACAGGGAACTTGACAAAGTGTTGGATCTGTCACGCTAATCCTAAATATTTACATGACCTGAAAAAAAAAATCCTTAGCCCACTCAGTGGGTAACTCTAACAATATCCTTTGTACAGCTGTTGCTCATTCTTTCTTTTAATTCAACCCGGACATGGGGTACTAAATGATACAATTGCTCTAGATTATCTGATATTTAAATTAAAAGATATCTATGCTATTGTTAATGACATATGCTGTACCTGGATAAATTTATTTGGGAAATTGTGACCCAAATACTTAAAATTAGAAAACAGGCCACATTGTTATAACAGGGCTCACCAAATTATTTATGGTCATTTGATTTATTTGGCTGGTTACTTTTAAGCCTAGCTTCAGTGCAAAACTGTAATGCAACCTGGGATTATTATATTACTATTAATTTTATTTTGGCCTTTCCTTTTTAAACTTTGTACCTATTGCTTACACATTTCTACAGAAATACAACTACTGACAGAATAACGCTAACTCAGAGCTTTGACATGGCAGCCAATACCTATGGAGCAGACAGAATTGGACTTAACAATGAACTCCACACAGAGCCAATTCCTCCAGAGCTCTCTTGTTGCTCTGATGTGGCTAACGGGTTTTAATACTGATTCCTAATCACCAGTCACTTTTTTCTGACATGGGACCAAGCCAACCCAGGACAGGTTCTTACTAGCCCTGAGAGACAATCAAAACCTAACCAGAGAATGATTGATCAGCATTGCTTTCAGATATAGGTCTTGATTAAAAGGGGGAAATGTGAAAGTTTCAGAATCAAAATGGAGTCACTCATGTCAAAACTAGACAAAATGAAGTTGGGAAAAGTCACGATGGTAAGATTCACACATTCAATTGCCTGACAACAAGAATTAATAGAAAAGACTCAAAACCACAATGTTGCTCAAAGGCCATCACACACTTACATGCACACATCTTTCTCTCTCTCTCTTTTTTCTCTCCTCTCTCTCTCTCTCTCTCTCTCTCTCTCTCACACACACACACACACACACACACACACACACACACACACACACACACACACATACAGACACACACACTCTTCTGAGAATATCTGCCAAGCAATTTACTGTCTAACCTTCATGTCAGCCTTGTTATTGGTCCTTGTAACTAAGGATAATTGTTTCACAACAACTTATGTGACCTCCCTATTTTATCTTTAAAACCTCTTGTCTTTCTGCCTTCGTGAATACATTGATAGTTTACTCTGGCATGCTATTCTCCATTACAATGCCCATTCCTGAGCAAACTTACTATCTTTGGAGAATCTCTCTCTGCTCTGTTATTAAGTTTGACAGCTTTCAATATTATACTTCCAAATATGATGTTTGTTCAAGATTTATTTTAGATTATCTTCATCAAAATAAGGAGTTTACCTTCTTTTTTACTTTTCTTATGAATGATTTTTAATATTGTCTAATATGTCTATTGAGAAAAGTATTAGTTTTTTCTGTTAATTATTTTGATTGATTGTAAAATATTAAACAAATAACCCTTTATTTCTGAACTAAACTCGCTTGGATATAATTCTTTTTGCATATTACTAGATTTAAAGTTCATAAGAGAGATTGATTATGTGACTTTAGTATTTGTATAGTATAATATTTAAATGCTAGATTTAGTTTACCTTTTACAAGGCATTGTTTTATTTCTATAGACTTTTTCATTTAGATTTACCTTATATTTGCTTTTGTTTTTCTTTCTTTACATTAGTGTTTTCTTTTTAATCTTTTTCCTTCTGTGTGAAATGTTTTCTTTAATATTTTTTCTGATGTGGTTTGTCTGGTCACAACTTGTATTAGGTTTTGTTTGCCTGAAGATGTTCTCATTTTGCTTTCAAATTGGAAGGATACTTTTGCTAGGCATAAAATTATAATTTGAGAGTGTATTTCAGAATTTTTAAGATGCCATTCCATTGTCATCTGACTTGAGCATTTGTCTTGGTAATTCACTTATCAATTTTGCTGTTTTTTCCCTTTGAAACTAATATGTCTTTTTATCTCTGACCACTTTTAAGATTCTCTCCGTCTTTGTCTTTTAGCAGCATGATTATGGTATAACTCAGTGTGGTTTTCTTTTTACTTATTCTATTTAAGCTCCATGGAACTTCTTTAATTTTTAGCTTGAATTCTTTCGACATTTGTGTTAGTTTGATAAGACTGCCCCAACAATTACTATGGACTAGGTGGTTTAAACAATCAAATTTTATCCTCACAGTTTTGGAGACTAGAAATACAAGATCAAGATGTCAGCAAGGCTGATTTCCTCTGCAGTTCTTTTTCTTGGCTTATAGATAGACTTTAGTTTGTGTCCTCACATGATCTTCCATCTGTACAATGTCTGTGCCCAAATCTCCTCTTATAATAAAGTCATCAGGATTAGGGTTATATTAGTTATCTCATTTAACATTATTTACCTCTTTAAAGATCCTATCTCTAAATACAGTTACATTCTGAGGTATAGGTATTAGGATTTCCACATATAAATTTGGCAAAGAGAAATTTCAGCCATAATATTAATAACTGTATTAAAAGTGTATTGTCCATTATCTCTTCAAGTGTTACTTCTGCCTCATTCTGTCTATTCTTCTGCAAACCCAGTTAGATGCATAAGATGCTATTTCATGTACAGTGTATATCTTATGCTCTTTTTTCCAATTCTTTTCTTTCTATGCTTCAAAATGGATATTTTCTACTAATTTTTCTTCCAGTTTGCTAATCCTCTTTTCTCCTGTGTCTAATCTACCATTTTATCTCTTTATTCAATTTTTACTTGTTATTATATTTTTAAATTCAAAATTTCCATTTTATTTATTTATTTTTGCAAATAATTGGTGAATTTCTCTACTTAGTAATATAGTTTCTTGAACAAATTAATTATAGATGTTTTAAAGTCAATGACTGACAGTTTCAATTTGTTACCTGCATCTTTTTTAAGTCTGTGGAGGTAGGAACATAGGAACATTTCTCATAACTGTATGCTACCTTCAAATAACTTCACCTACCTTTCTTATTCTACTGATTCTTGCTATGTGAATTGCTGTTAAAAAGAAGATAAACTAAAAAGCAATATAGGATTGGACCTAAAATAATGCACAATTAGTTTTGTAATGGCCTTTATTTCCTTGCACTCTTGATTTAGGGAGTATGAGAAAGTACACAGTATGCTATCAATAAAAGATCCCTGAGTCTATTAAGTACTAAGTACTATGATGGTTATGATTGTAAAAGGTTTTGCTACAAGTCAACACTTTAACATGCTTTTTATTACTTATCCATAAACACTGATAAAATCACCCCCAAACTTGAAAAAAATATCAGTAAGATTGTGCTCTAAGTTTAATTACAAAATCAAAAGAGATAGACACTCACACCCAACAAGAGCTTCCTTAAAGTTATGCCTATCCAGAAAAAGAATTGGGCAGATTAAGGGTAGTCAGAAGAGGTAACTGCAAAAATGAGAGGACCAGAAGTAGAATACTCAACCAAGCATTTCCAGGGGAAGGTATGTGGGTAATATTATCCTTTTAGTTCTGTCCTGTCTCTTAACATACTTGCTATTTTTTTCAGTATAAACATTGTTTATAAAAATTGGCAGAAATTTGTAAATGATGTTATCTTTCTTGAAGATACAATTTTTTTTTTGGCAGACATACATACAAATTTAATCAAGAATTGAGGCATTATGTAAAGAAAAACCTGGGATATTTATGAGATGTTTATCGTTACTCTCCTTTTTAAGAGACCCTGTATTTCAATTATTGTATTTATAGCAAGATGAAAAAACCAAAAGCTCTGTTTAATTAATTCACATTTTGAATATTGTTTTCTGCTTGGCTTTTTAACTTTTGCCCTGGATAGTTTCAGAATTGACAGATGCATCAAGGAGTTTATTTTCATAGAAGGTAGAAGTCACTTCCCTCTGGTTCCTTTTTCTCTAATATTTTGGCCACATAAATCTTGGCTGCCCTAAAAGTGTTTTACCTAATCTAACTTATTGGATTTTTGATTATCTAATAATTATTTCGGAGGCTACAGATAAAATCAAAAGACTTTAAAAATAAATAGCATTACTCAATTTGGAAACTATAAGTTGTCTGAAACATTGTTGGCAAAGGAAGATAAAAGAAGAATGTAGTAGTTAATATTAGATTGAGAAATATATTAAGTGTGAAAAAACCATATAATTCTTCCAATTATATAAAATAGGAAATTATAATGCATATAGGTATGTTTGTGAAAGTCTTTTACTCTTTAAGTTGTATATTTCTTGAGTTTTAAATTTTTTTCTAACACTACGACAGACTGTAGTTCTTAAAAAAAATAGGTTTGTGTTTCAACCTCTTTAAAGATAGTTTAAGTAGGCACTAGGCACTCCTAATTTTTTGAAATAAGGAAGTTTAGTTATTTCCAAAGATTATAGAGCTTGTGAGTGGTAATGGGATTCTTTCTTTGGTCTTTCTGACTCCTGAGCAGAAACTCTCACTCCTTATGAAAGATAAATTTGACTTTAGTTCCTTCAGTGATGGGGAACTTACTCTCTCCATAAAAATACATTTTGTTCTGGACTATTCTACTGTAGAATTTTATTTATTGCAGTATATTAAACTCTTCTTCCCTATAATTTTTACTAATTATTCTTGATTATACTAACTGTGCTGTAAAATGGCAAAGTTAAAACAAGCTTACTATATCCTTAAACTTTAAGTTTATTGCTTTTTCTAGTATTGGCTACATAGTTCCCAGATTCTGCATGTGTTTGTCACAGCTTTATAGATAAAATGGCTTAAATCTTGAATACGATGCTAAAAAATGTTTTACAAAATTGGATGTAAAATGTGTGGGTAGGTGTATGTATAATTATTGATAAGTCCTTATCTTTTAAAATACAATTTAGCTACATAAATTATATGTAGAATTTTACTTATATATTTTGATGATAAACTATTTTTATTTTAAAGTAATTTCAAACTTAGAGAGAAGACATAGGACTGGTACAGAAAGCATTTTTACATGAACTGTTTGAGGATAAGTTGCTCACAAGGAGTTCCATCAGCCCCAAATTCAAATGTATGTATATGTACAAACTCATATAGTTGCTACGTTCTTTCTAATGTTTTGTGACTTTAATAAATACATGTTAGTAGAGCCAAACACAAAGACTAATAGAAAATAAGTTGTCAGAAGAAAACATTGCTTTATGGAGAACTTGTTTTTAATTTTCAAAGGTTAACTTGTTTATGATGGCAAGTATATTATGTATTTTTTCATTGATTTTATCGTTTAATTTGTAAAACATATTTTCTAATTAGCCCTGATTTGAGAAGAAAGTTCACTTCTTTTTTTGAGTTGGAGTCTCACTCCATCACCTAGGCTGGAATGCAGTAGCACACTCATGGCCACGCCAGTGTCGACCTACCGGGCTCAGGCCATCCTGCCGCCTCAGCCTTCCAAGTAGCTGGAACTACAGGCATACACTACCACGTCTGGCTAAGAAAGTCCACATTTATTTCAAACTGTCATTAGAAATAATAGAAAATTATTATTATTATTATTATTGTAACATCTGAAATGTATATTAAGGGAGTGATATATTCACTCATTTAAAAGTTTTTTGTTTTTTTGAGTTGGAGTCTCACTCTTGCCCAGACTGGAGTGCAGCGGTGGCTCCCGGCCACCGCAGCCTCGACCTGCTGGGCTCCGGCCATCCTTCCGCCTCAGCCTTCCAAGTAGCTGGAATTACAGGTACGCGCTACCATGCCTGGCTGATTTTTTGATTTATTGCAGAGATGAGGTCTTACCTGCCCAGGCGGGTCTCGAACCCGCGGGCTCAGGCAATCCACTCACCTCAGCCTCCCAAGGCGCAGGATTACAGGCTGAGCCATCCAGTCTGGCTCATTTAAAAATTTTAAAGTGTCAATACCAAAAATTTCAAAGTGGCTAGGGCCTGATTCCACCCTGCTTCTCCTCTGCCCAAATAAACTCATCTTCAAGAAACACTTTGTATGGAGACATTTATCTGATTATATCAGCCACAATATTTTCTTACACTTGTGACTGGTATTTATTGCTGTGTTTATCCTTTGGCATTTGCAGCACAGATATTTTATGGTGAATTATAGTTGCATGTGCTTATTTATGACCTGGAATAGGATAATTGAAGTCAATACCAAAGACAAACCTAGATTTAATAGGATCTGTATATGTGCAGAAACTCATAACCACATTTTTGAAGCAGGACACTGCCCAATGACCAATCAATGGGTTGAACCAGCTAGGAAAAAGCAGAATTTTCTTCTAGTCTATGTCGGTTGCTCAGGGAAATGTCATGGGTGAATTACTTAAGGTGTACGTTTCTTACTTCAGTCATTCACTGACTTTTTTACGGTAGACACTGTCATTTAGATTCCTAGGTGTCTTTGTCAAGTTACTCCCTAACTTTTAAGATTTTTGTTAGGAAAAAATGAATCCTGAAAAGTTTTTGGTATTGTTTTAGGATCTTAAGGTTAAAATAATAAGGTAATCTGATTTAGAGGACTAAATGACCTTCTTTGTGACATTTTGCTCCATGCCTTGAAAAGCCTTTGGAGATGAATGAGATCTCTGTTACTTTCCTTCACTTTTTCAATTTTAGACACTCTAGGGAAGATAACAGAAAATCATATTAGTTCAGAATTTGCTCAAATGTCTAAGTTTTTTACATTGTCCATGATTATTTTGTGTATTCAGAAAGCACAAATGGAAAGATTGACATTTCTCTGCATTTTAAAGGCATGAGCAACTTTTTCTTGCCTAGCAATTGATCTGTAATTTGAGTTACATGAAGTCTTACTTCTTGTTTTGAAATGGAAGATGAAGGTGCTTCTTCACTTTCAAATATCTGAAGGAAGATATGAATCTGAAGGATTGTTTTATTCCTACATAAAATATTTGTACTTAGATGAAATGGCACAGAATATCATAGTTCTTAAGTGTTTAATTCCTTCTCATAGAAATTTCAAGGGAACTTAGGAAGCATTTGGCAGGCGCTTTTTCTAGTGCAATCAGGTTGCTATGGTAAACCTATTATTTTAGGCAAAGGAGGACTATGTTAGTAAAGTGCTCATCTATTTTCTGTTTATATGAGCCTCTAATTACTCCCCAACTATTGAGCGTGAACTGCAAGTGTGATTTTACCATTTTAAAGAATGGGGAAAGATAAGATCATAGAGAGTTTGCCTCCTGTTACCACACTGGCAGGTGCATTTGATGATACAGTGCTCTTCTGAAATAACCTCATTCTGGGTCAGGAAATACACTTAGTATAAAAAAGGAAGTGAGCAAATTTTAGGTGAGTTATAAAATCCAGACCTCCCAGTGTGTGTTTTATTATAGAAATATGACCATAATAATGTCTAATATTTCCTTAGCACTTACTATGTGCCAGGGTCTGTACTATGTGCTTTGTATGCATTACAAAATTTAACTTTTTCAATCACCCTGTGCTGTGGATATTATTTTAATTCCCATTATGCAACCACAATGAATGAGGTTTAACTTATTCTTCCAAGGAATCACATTTAGTTGTGGATATGCCAAGATTAAAATCCAGATCTATTTAAAGTCAGAGCCCATGTTTTTAATTGTATCTGTGCTATAAAATGTATTTCTTTTTCTAACACTTGAACAAACTCTTTAAGACTCAACCTCATATTACCTTTGCCAGAAACCTTCTCTAATCCTGCAGGGTTTATGTGCTCATGTATTTTATACTTAATTCTCCTGCTATTAAAAGTGGTTTAACATCCTTCTTAATTTTGTATTTCAGTATCTAGCACGATACTTAACCTATAGCTGATATTCAAAATGTGTCTGTTGTATGAATGATTGAAGGAGTGATCAAAGTATTTCAGATGTTTATGATTGTGAGCCCTGCTGAACCTATTCTTGAGCAAGAACATGTGTATTTTTTGTGTGGTATAGTTTGTGGGAGGTCAGTATTCCAGCCAAACACTTTATTTTAAAAAAAATTATTTATTTATTATAAAGATGTGGGGTACAATTCAGGGTTATGTATACAAACATTGATCATGCGGGTACCCTTGTTGACGAGGTGTGCCCCTCCCTCCCTTAGCAGTTTCCACCAACAGCCAGTTCCACTCCCCCTTCCCCTGACAGTTTCCCACTACTGCCAATCACTTTCTTATAGCATTATAATTGTTCAGGGTCACCTTATGAGTGAGAACATATGGAACCCAGTTATTTGTTTCTGAGATAAATCACTGAGTATGATCGACTCCAAATCCATCCAATTTGCTGCAACGTGCATATATTTGTCCTTCTTTATGGCTGCATAATATTCCATTGTGTATATGTACCACATGTTTTAAATCCAGTCCAGCTTTGATGGGCAACGTGGTTGGTTTCATGTTTGTGCTATTGTGAATAGAGCTGCAGCAAACATACGTATGCAGGAATTTTTTTTGTAGAATGATTTGTGTTCCTCCAAAAAAGTGCTCAGTCTCACTCATCATTAGAGAAATACAAATCAAAACTACTTTGAGATACCACCTAACCCCTGTAAGAATGGCCATTATTAATAAAATAAACAACAACAGATTCTGGCAAGGTTGCGGAGAAAAAGGAACACTTCTACACTGCTGGTGGGAATGCAGACTAGTACAACCTCTTTGGAAGACAGTGTGGCAATTTCTGAAGGAACTAGAAATTGACCTTCCATATGATCCAGCCAAACACTTTAAATGTGAGCATATAGGGTAGTAATTATGTGTGTTTGTATGTGTGTGTTGTGTGTGTGTGTGTGTGTGTGTGTGTGTGTGTGTGTGTGTACATGTTGCATATTCAGTTATAGGTTCTGAAGATTATTTCAGTTTTTAACAGTGACAGTTCAGATCCACCACAAACACCCTGTGGTGTCTGAAACTTCCAGATTTTCAATCATTCACAAATATGTGGTCATATAACTGATAATGCAGAAGACAAGATTTAATTGGTCCTCATTGAGAAATGACTTAATTATGTAAGGAGTCTTTCCTGATTATTAATCCATGAGGTTACGGGATGACAGTTTCTGTCTTATCCATGTTTGCATCTCCCCATCTAGCGTCTAGAAACTTGTCATACTGATTTGAAGGTAATGCCTGTGGAAGTGAGACCTTGAAGAGAGGAGTTCAAAGAGAGTGAGGGAAAGAGAAGTCAAAGTCTGAAGCTTAGATATTGGTCATGGTTAAGATTACGAGAGAGAGAGAGAGAGAGAGAGAGAGAGAGAGAGAGAGAGAGAGAGAGAGAGAGAGAGAGAGAGAGAGAGACATCCAAGAAGAAAAGAAATACCTGGAAGAAAAAGGGAAAGATGGAATACAGTGTGTGTGTGTGTGTGTGTGTGTGTGTGTGTGTGTGTGTGTGTGTGTGTGTGTGTGTGTGTGTGTGTGTGTGTGTGTGTGTGTGTGTGTGTGTGTGTGTATGGGTGATGGGAACGAATTGTTGGAGGTGCGAGCTTGGGAGTAGAGAATCAAGAAGGGGGAAAATAAGACATAAAAGGAGAAGAAAGAAGAGGTAGATAGTCTGAAAAATAAATACCACCTTCATAATTTCACACCGTTAACCTTATACTAGTTTTTTTTTTAAAGCAGGATTTATTAAGAGGACAGAAAAGTTCCCACAGTGAGAGGGGACCTGAGGGGATTGCCCTTATACTAGTTTTATCAAATTAACCTCTACCAGAAATTAACACCTTGCCATAAGACAGTGCTTCCAAATATTTCTCTATTTTCATTAAGAAAGAGTCACCCAAGGTTTCCCAACTATTAAGAAAGATAGACAACACATAAAAAATTGAGGAATAAGAGATGATCTTTTCATTTTCTCTTACTATTGACCTATGTGTCCTTTGTTCACTGTATGATTTTGAGCAAGTCATTTACTACCTTACTCTCAGAGCATCATTTTCTGTGTCCATAAATTGTGGGTTTAGTTGGACTTGATCATCTTTCATGACTTTCTGTCTCTAAATTCTCCAATTTTGTGAAATAATTAAAATTTTTTTTACCATAACTGTACTCCAACAATTAATCAGGATGGGAACCAATGATGTTATATTGAATGAAATTTTAATCTGAACGATTAAAATTGAAAATTTGTAAAAATGCAAATGAGGCAATCTATATTTTATAAAGTTTACAATCTACTCTTTTTTTATTTCATCTCAAATTAGCTATGACCCTAGAAATACAATTATTTGTCATTTTAGTTTTAAAATAATGGTATTTTGTTTACATATATCTGCAGCATCTTTTGGATAAAATTTTAAAAACTGTGAATGACAGTTTCTTTCAGGCTATATCAAATAAAACCTTAGTAACTTAGAGATTTCAGAAATTTCAAATATTTTACCAAGCATGGTAACTTCCCTAAAATGTATAATTGTTTCAAGTTTGCAGTTTACTTCCATGGGATTTACTAAAAGATATAAATAATTTTCTGTTGACAATGATCAATGTGTGTTACTTCTATTGTGAATGTTCTATTTTTCTTTTTACCTTGGTATGGTTTGTTGGGGTATTCACTATTTTTTAATTTGAGTTCATACATCTATTAATGTTTACTTAGTGTCTGTCTTGTACAAATATTTTGTCCTGATTTAGTGTTTATATGGCTGTTTATTTGTTACTTTTAATAAATTGAATACTGAACATTTTACTGTCAGATTTATTAATGTTTTTCTGTATATTTCTGGTTTAGTGCCATGGTTAGAATAGTCTTTCTTACCCAAGGTTTATGAACTCACCAATCCATATCTCTGTCTAGTATTTTATGATTTAAACTTTTACATTTAAATGTTGAATCCACTGGAAATTTATCTAAAGAGTTAAGAAAAGGGACTATTTTTGGAGCATGACTCCAAATTATATCAAATTTAGTTTTTGAATAATTCATTATGCCCAGAAAAGTACATAACATATTAATTTATGGCATTATGAATCATTATAAAGCAATCACACACCCAGGTCCAGAAATAGAATAAGGCCAGAATCCCAGTGGCTTCTTCTCATTGCCCTAAAATCATCGTACTCGCCCCCTTAAGAAATAACCATTATTCTCACTTTCATGGTAATCATCTAGATGCCTTTCTTTAACATTTTCCACCTAAGCATATATTCCCAAACACTATGATATTTAGACTTGCCTGTTTTGGAATCAATCAAACAGTATGCATTACTTTGTGACTGACTTCTTGTCTCTACATTATGTTCTTAAGACTCAGGCACAATGTTGTGTGCATTTGTGATTCTTTCTCATTGCTGCAGTGAGTCATTTAAAAATATAACTGATATGTAAGTATTCTATAATTGATGAACATTTGGGACATTTCTTCTTTGAGGTCATTAGGAATAATGTTGTTATGATTGTTCTGGAACATCTTCTGGTGCATATGGGTATGCTTTTCTCTAGGGACCATAATCAGTAATGGAATTGCTGGTTCTTAGATTATGCTTATCAACTTAACTAGACAATTCCAAACTATTCTCCAAAATATTCTACCAATTTATGCTTCCACCTGCTGTATAAGACATGTCTTGTGTTTCCAAACCTTTGCCAAAGCTTATGATATCCAGTTTTTAAATGTTTGCTAATCTGGTGGTTTTGGCTAGAATCCCATTGTGAATTTAGTTTGCGTTTCCCATATAGATAAGAAGAAGAGCATCTTTTCATATGTGATGGCCATAACAATTTTTTACTTGCTGAAATACCCATTCAGATCTCTTGCCCATGTCTTTAATAGATTTATATAATTGTTGTCATTGTTAGTCCTTATTTTGGATATGAGATAATTGTCAGATATATGTGCTGTTGATGCTGTCTCTGATTGTGGTTCTCCTTTGCATTCTTTTTAAAAAATGAACTAAAGCTCCTAATTATAATTCAAATCGTTAATATCTTCTTTTATAGTTGTTAATACAAGCGCCGTTTATGTGAAAAAGTCATCTTTCTTTGGTATCTCTGTGGGGTCACCTTGTCCAAATCAAGTGTCCCTGAATGCTAGGGGCTGTTTCTGGATCCTCTATTCTATTCCACTTCCATCAAAACCCAACTTTTAAAATTACTACTTCTTTGTAATAAAGAAGTATGTTTATGTCTGTTAGGAAAAGTATTTCTACATTGTTGTTCCTAAGTAATTTGGTTACTGGCACTTCTCATTTCTGTATAAATACTAGAATTAGCTTTCAATTTTTACAAAAATGTTGGGAAGATTTGGTTGTGATTGCATTGCAGCTATAGGTCAACTTGGGGATATTTAGCATTTTAACATTATTGAAAAATAAGCATGAAGTATGTCTTCACTTATTTAAATATTCTTAAAGTTTTTGTTTATGATGGAATATAAATATTCAATTTGTTTTTGTATGTGCATTTGGTATATTGGAACTAACATATTCTACTAATAATCCAAATTATTTGTTAGTAGTGGTTTGCATTTTCCACATGCGTACTGTTCTGTGTAGTAATACTATTTCTTCCTTTATATTCTTTGTGGTTTTTTTCTTACCATATTCCACTAGCAAGGATACCTAGTACAATGTTAAAAGTAATTAGTGAGTAAGTAATCTTTCTCCTATTTGTAATTTCAAAGAGAGATTTTTAAGGTTTTTTTTACCATTAACAACAACCATTCATTATCATTTACTAAGCTCATATATTTTCTTTAATTTTTTTCCTCTCTCTTGTCTTTGTTTTTTCACTACTATTGTACTTGACTATAGTTAGAGAACATTTTATTTGGTTGAATTGTACAAAATTGATGACATTTGACCATTTTTGACTTACAAAAGAACCGTTTTATACAGTTCAACTTTATCTCATGTGACATCTCTCTGTGTTTCCTCTACACACGTACACTCAATTTTTTATAATATTGCTGAATATTATTATATTTGTTATTTTAGACAAACTTGAGAATCATTTTATCCATTTGAAAACAATCTGTGAGATTTTGATTGGCACTATATTGATTTAATATATTAATTCAGGAAAATAACCAGGCATTTTCTTCTCATTCAATATGAAAGTATATTCTTTTTAAAATTGTATCCTCTTCTCTTCTGGCCTTCAATGTGGTTTCATAGTGCAATGCTGTATAAGTTCATTTATTTTATGTTGTTGACATTCTTGTACACGAAACAATTTCCCATTATATTAGATTGGATTACTGCTGGAACATAAAAAGTTATTCTTTTCTGTATGTTAATTTTGTCACCAGATACCTTGTCAAAATGTCTTATTACTTTAAACACATTTGCAATTTTTTTTATCTTGGGCATAAAAACATACCATCTGCTAATAATAATCTTAGCTCTTTATTTTCATGTCTAATTTTTACTGACTTGCACTTAAAATATAGCAATGGTTATTATAAACATATTTCTCTCATCTCAGACTTAGATCAGTCCCTGTTAACCATGATGCTGGATATTGTTTGAATGGATTATTACATATACCTAACAGAATTATTATTTAAGCAATTTTATAGAGCAATGTGTTTTCAGAATAGATGTAGACCAAGGACATATTTGAGAGCATTTATCATATAAAATAGCTGTTGAATCCACAGGATAACATAAGACTTGAGGACATATAGAGGAAAAAGGTTGAGGGCTGAGACTTTGGGCAATCCAAGATTTAGGTATTTATACAAGGATAAGAACCGACTGAGTAGTCTGTGAATAGACCATAAGTACAATAAACTAACAATAACTCATGACAGAGTGTTTTCAAAAAAGGGAAGAGTCAGCTCTCAAAAGCTTCTGAGAGGCTACACAAAATGGTACAGAGAACTGGACACTGGATTTGGGTCACTGAAGACTTTGCTAAGCAACAAGTACTTAAGTCATAGTGTCTTAAGGTAATTGGAATGGGTTGAGAATGGAATTAAGAGAACAGATAACTTTTTTTGAAAAGTTGGCTTTAAAGTGTACTTCGCAGTTGTACGTTTGCAACACAGGTGTTTTCTTTCTTTTCTTCATCTGTATTTTGTGTAGTTCCTATGTTGTTTCTCCCCTATCCATAACCTCCTTGGCTTTCTCCTATTAAAATGCGGCAGGTCTAGCTAAACCTTCTTTTCCCTCTCCTCCTGCTTCTCCTATTAACTGCCTTTGGGATTTAATCTTTCCCATATGCCTCTCAGATAAAGATACAAAGATATGATATAGTTTTCATGGATTATGTTGAGATAATTCTTGAAGGCAGTCTACTGTTAGTGGAAAAGGATGCTGTGATCTATACATGAGGTCTGAAATGGGTTCAGACAGATATGCAAGGGCTGATTATTTCATAAACCTAGAGCAGAGTTTTATTGCCAGAATTATTATTATATGTCAAATAGTCAATATACTTAGTGCAGTTCAAAAATACATAAAACATTCTGAAATCTTAGGTTTTCTTTTTTGATAAATGATTTTAGGATTTTGAAAGATAGTTACATGTAAGATTGGGCTTAAGGATAAAATGAGAGAATGTCCTAGCAAATTTTAGCTGTCTATATATTTTATAAAACAATTGTGAATCATATTTTGATCTTTCAATTTTATGCTAACAGCACGTTTAATTATGAAGTCAGTGATGTTGTATAAAACAATCAAGTGTTTAATATTGGAATATAAGCTTTCCTCAACATTTTCATTTACAGTTAATGCCCAGTGAAATGACATAAGCTCTATGGAGTAGCAGAAATTACAGACTAATAAAAAAAAAAAGAAATTACAGACTTACATGTCTTTTATTTAGCAATATAATCCCATATCTAATCATGTACTTTACATAAAATAGAATTTTAAGTACTTGCTTAATTTTATATGAAAAATATTTTGGAGTAAGTGATCAAGGTATTTAAATTTTAATCTAGTTCTTGTGAAAAATGTACTATAAGGCAAACATATATACATCTTCGAAGGAAGATGTTTATCTTAATCTTACATCTTAATGATTGTAGAAAAATATAAATTTAAGTAACACAAGATATATTTTATTTGTTAAAGTGATTATCCATGCCTGGAGTTATAACCTGTGCTTTCTGTTTATGTATTGATTTGGAATTTTTCTGTATTTTACATAAGTATCAAATCTGAAATGTTTAAGTAAAATATATTTTGATCAGAACTTCTAGATATCTGTTTATTTCACTATTCTTTTACTCATGTATAATGATCCTTAAAAGTATAATTCATAGAGATTACTGTCCTTTATAAAATGATATCATTGGACTGACTTTTTGTATGTTCCTAAAGATTATCTAGTTTATTAAAATTTAATAGGAGTAGGCAGACAATGTGGAGTAAATTTCAGATACGTTTTAATTGGATGATATTGGATTAATTTCTTCTCACACAGTTACTTCACTTCTATGTTTCTTTCTGTCTGTTCCTGCATTGTCTTCTTAGAGATTACTTGCTTTGTTTTATTTGGATATCTCTTTTTTAAAAGATCTTCCTCTCCATATGTTGTAGAAAATAGCACTTAGTGCTAGAAATGCAGATTTCCATTATTCTTTTCTTATTTATGAAAATATTAATTTGGTGATTATTTGAGACACCACAGTTATATGTTCACAATTTTGAAATAACCATTGAAATAATAATATCACTTGATGAATAAAGGAAAAAATTGGACTTCATTTCTTGCTTGAAAAAAGTCAATAAATCTGTATGTCAGTGTCTTTCTACTGTATCAAGGGCTAACTTATTTGGATACTAACAAAATATGAATATCACTGTTTGGACCATAGAAATCTTACTATTTATGATCAGGTTCAGGCATTTGCTTGTCTAGTATAAAATTTGCACTCAGTTCTCTTATGGGGTGTGAACAAAGTGCTATGGGATCAGAGCGAGGGATCAATGCTCTCAGCTAACCAAGGTGGATGGCAAGGAAAGTTTCAGAGATTAGATTAGATTTGGACTGACTGTTGAACACTTGGTGGGATTTTACAGAGAATGTGGCAGAATATACCACAGAGGGAGGACATAGGGCACATAAGCAAAGTCTTTGAACATGAGTGTGCAATAGCCACTGAATACATATTTGGAAAGGTTAGTTGGACCAAGTGTGGAGAAGTCTGTTGAGAAATTTGATCATTGCTTTGAAGATCACGTGGGGTCATAAGACATATTTATGCAAGGAAATTGCATAATCATATGTATGTTTTTAAAAAGTGGATTTTGTGAAATTTCGAATTGAAAGGAGAATAGTAAAATAAGGAAATAATCAAATATACCAGTGACAGACTGGATGATGGTGATATTAAATAAAAGATCCAGGAAGAAGGGTAGGTTTGTGAATTCAGATGATGAATTACTGTGGGACAGTTCATTGATCTAACCATGGGCATGGGAAACACAAATGAAGGTATTCAGACAGTTGGAAATACATGTGCATTCTAGAAGATTCCTATTTCAAATTCAAGTTCTACTATTGACATTCATGTATTGTGTGACTATTTCTAAACTATTTACACATGATTATTGCTTAATTCATCCATTCAATAAATATGAGAACTCACAAGAAGTGTAGCTAATTCTACTTTGCTTGTGAAAGTGTTAGTAGGAGGTTATGAATGTCACAAAGTTGGTGAAATTTCCACTGGACTTCTAAGAATGGTTGTAAATTTGCCTGGTAGGTATATTACAGTGACTGAAACAAAGCTGCTAGTGACTCATGATAGTGACTGACAGAAATTGTGAACTGAGGCAGGAAAATAATACACTTTTTAAAATGTGTACTGCATGAAGAGTTAACTCTTCCTTATCTCTCTATCATCAATAAATTGTCTTTTCCTAATGTATAACTTTTTGCCTTTCTAACAGAAGCCACTATATTCTATAAGATTGCATGTGTAACATTAATTCAGGTATTAGTTACCTTAATTTGATATTTAAAAACTTGAATAGAATGACAATAAAATAATTGAATAATGCCGAATTATTCTCTGATATTTGGAAACAATATATGAATTATAATTTTTTAGTCAAGAAAATGTACCTAGGACAGAATGTTAACACTATTCTACCCAACTTTACACACGAAATGCAGAACAAAAATGAGCCACAGTGAAAACAATGAAATGTCAAAATCTGAACACCTAGGATTTTTTTTTTTTTGAAGAGGCACAGAGGCTAATAATGCATATTCAGGAAAATTACAATATGCCTTAAAATGTGAATAAATTTCTCACACTAAATATATATCACCTGAAATTTTAAAATATATTCTGTCTTTGTAACTGTGAATGCCTTACACCTCAAGAATAATACAATTGATGATTGTGACTTTTCACATTTGTCCCTGAAGGAATAGTAAAGTATACTAGCAGTCCTATAGTTTGACTCTTTCACCCCACAGTCTGCATGTTTGGAATCTTTCATACATCCACCCATGGGTTGGAGAGTTTGTGCACATCAGAAGGTGACTGTAGTTCAGAAAATCTAGTTTCTAACACAAACACAAACACTGCTAATATATAGGTAGCTTGCCTTGGGCAAATCATTGAGCCACAGCATGCTTGAGTTTCCTAAACTATTAAATAAATTGAGGGAGTCATAGATCCTCCTGACATTTTACAAAATAATAGATGTGTGTTGGTATATTTTCTGGGAAAGATTTCAGTTCTACCAGTTAGGGTTCTTGATTGCAAACAACAGAGGCACACATGTTAAATGGGATTTTAAAAAAGATTGTATTAGAAATGTTGGTCTCAGAATGCAACTTTGAGCAATCAGCTCATGCAGCAACCTGGCAAAGCAAGACACTGCCAAGAACCAGTTCTTGTTGCCATCACTTCTGAATGTCACTGCGTGCTGAGCTCCACAGCTCCCAGACAAGCATTGCTATGCTCTTGCACTTGCCACTCTGTCACAGACCCTGTGCCTTTGCCTTCACCCTCAAGCATCAAAGCCCTGACCAACGGCGTCTGGTGTGTCCCTATTCTGGCCTCCAGGGTATAGGAAGAGGGAACATGACTGAAGGAGGAGGGGACCCTGCCTCCTGCTGAATTTGGGCCTCCCTCCAAGTAGAAGAGAGATTTGTTGAAGGGCAGCCAGAAAAACACTATCCACTGCCATCTTTTTTCACCAGATTCTCAAAGGGACTGTGACCCTTTTGCCAGAAAAGATTGTGAATCACTGCATTCGATTATCTTTAATTACAGCTCTGAAATTATATGATTCTAAATACTAATTTTTCTTTCCTCCATCATCTACCAACTTGGAATTTCTTTAACAAGATAGAAGTTCAGCAACAGAGTGACTAACAATATTGCAGGGCCAGCCCTGAAGCGTCTTGTGATCACTTCAGTGGGTGTGTAATTATGATGGTTGGGCTAATGACAGAGAGTAACAGATGTCTCGGAGCACTGTCACCCAACTGAATTTCTGGCAAACCAGAACTGATTTCTCAGACAAAAGGAATTTACTTTCTCGTATAGCCTCCTGATGCTACATTGCAAGTATATTAAGATGCAATATGGCATAATGGCAAGGTGCACAGTTGAGGGTAATGAGACCCGATATATGTTTTGAATCTATCCCTTCCGAGTTAGGTCACCATGGAAAGTTACTTGGCCTCAATATGTCTCCGTGTCCCGTTTAGTAAAATGACAATAATGATGCTAGTTAATGTGTGGTATTTGAAAATAAAATGATGTAATACAGGGAATAACAGTATTTAACACATAGTTACAGCTTAAGAAATACTGATGAAAATCATTATAATGATACTAGTTAAGGGACTCCCAAGCTATGAACCAAATTCATTTCAAAAAATGCTTAGACTTATAAATGCTAAGTCAAGAATAATAAAGATATTTAGGCACTGTGCTTTGGCATATGTTCCATATTAAAATACATTCTATGAACTATAAATTGACTACAAATAATTACTAAAACATCACATTGAAATGTACCTACAAATTTTGTCTAATGAGGAAGATAGACCCAAAATGAAAATATGAAAAATGACCACATTTTGCTAAATTTTGTCCATATATATATATATATACATATATATATACATATATATATATGGGCATCATATTAAGTTGAATGTAATATGGCATCAAATTAAGTTGAATATGAAACAGCCAGAGTTTCATAACTGATTTATTATTTAAAGAAGACTAGAACAAAAAGTAGAGAGAGGCAAATATAAATGACTTCTGTCTGATCAACTCCTGACCTCCATGGCATTTGTTCTTGACCTCCAGCTTACCTTAGGGAGGATAGAAAAGTTATTTGCCTAACTATCACCAGGCACAGCCTGAATGAGGTCTAGGAGATATGGGTTCCATGGGAGGCTTGTTTCCTTGAAACCTTAGTGATGTTATAACTCTCCTAATGAGTGTGCTCTCTCTTTATACTTTTCAGGTAAATGTGAATGTGGAAAATGCACTTGCTACCCACCAGGAGATCACAGGGTGTATGGCAAGACATGTGAGTGTGATGATCGCCGCTGTGAAGACCTCGAGGGCATTATCTGTGGAGGTAGGAACATTTCTCGTAACTGTATTCTACCTGCAAACAACTTACTTCATCTGACTTTCTTATTCTACTGATTCTTGTTATGTAAGTTGTTGTTAAAAGAAAGATAAACAAAAAGCAATATACCATTGGACCTAAAGGAAATGTACAGTTAGTTTTGTAATGGCCTTTATTTCCTTGCACTATTGATTTAGAGAGTGTGTGAAAGTACACAGTACACTAATAGTAAAAGACCATTGAGTCTAAATTAAGTATTAAGTACTACGATACTTATGACTGTAAAAGGTTTTGCTACAAGTCAACACTTTAACATGCTTTTTATTACTTTACACATAAACATGGATAGAATCACTCACAAACTTGAAAAAAAGCAGTAAGATTATGCTCTGAGTTTAATTACAAAATCACAAGAGAAAGACACTCAGATTCTATGATGGCTCTCATATCTAACAAGAGCTTCCTGAAAGTAATTAACTGTCCATAGAGGAAAAAAAAAAACAAAACAGGCAGATTGAGGATAGTCAGCAGAGGTAATTGCAAAAATGAGAGTACCAGAAGTAGAATGTTCACATGAGGATTTCCAGGGGACAGAATGTGGGTCAATATTATTCTTGTAGCTCAGTCTTGGAAAACTTCATATTATAGCGATTGATGCAAGTAGATTAGAACTCCTTCCAGGCCTCCAGTACAGTTGAAATGAACTGGACGTGGAATCACATTTTAAAAAATTGTATTTCTTTGAGATAATTATTATAAAGCATTAGGCACTATTTTTGGAAAAAATACCTACTTATGGAAGTCAGGAGCACCATTCATCTAACATCTCTACCTATCTACTTATCTATCTAAAAATCTATGTAATCAATCATCTATCTATTCTCTCTCAACAGCAATAAGACACAGTTGGGCCAAAAGTATTTTCTCCTTTGTGCTGGGTGGTTTATCTAACACCACCATCATGGCAGCCACCCTAAGGTATTATTTCTACTCCTTTCATTTCATAACTGAAAAATTGAGTGAGATTGAAGGAGTTCATATTCCTCAACTAAAAAGTGGCAGATCTAGGATTTGAGCCCTGATGTTCAGTTGCTCAGTTCACAGAACATTCACTATGTCACAGTTTTTCTCAGAGCAACATCAAAGTATTTTCACATTACATCAATATTATTTTTAGGTTTAATCCTCTTCTCACCGATATTAATTACCAGAAATAAATACCAAAGTAAGTTTTAGTCTTTTTGTTTGCTAAGGACATGATATATATTAACTCATTTAATGCTCACAAACATATATATATATATATATATATATATATATATATATATATATATATATATATATATATATCCTACCTCTCACCTGTAGCCTACCTGACTCCTAGAAGTACCATGTATGTGTTTCTGCTCTTATTATCATAGCCATTGTCTTTCTGACATGCAGTGTTTACTTCACTTAGGCCTCCTTGTCCAACTTCTTTGGTGCATTGGTAAAATGGTTGATACTGTAGAAAACTGTTACATTTCTATGCCCATTAAATTATATATTTCTGCCTTCATGAATCTCTATTTATCTCCAACTTGGAGGGAATCAAAGATGAAGACAAATTTCTCTGTCTGCCTGTTGGATGAGATCAAATGCTAACTGTGTTAACTCAACTACACATCACAACCATACATGATAGTAATAGGATGCATAGGACTTGGCTATGTGGAGATAGTGGGGAGTATGGCATAACATTCAGAGAGCAGCATGTGCTGATGTGTGTGGGGGGGAAAGAGAGCATGTGACATGACATGTTCCAGGAACATTTGAGAACCGGAGAGACGCCCTGTGTGACTGGGGATTAGAAAGCAAAGGGGGAGAGTGTGACATGTTTTGTAATCCATGTTAATGACCTGGGACTTTACTCCCCGAGTGACAGGAAACCAAAAGGGGTTTAAACAAGGCAATAACATGATCACAGTATTTTTAAAAGTATCTCTGACTGTCGAGTGGATGGCTAGAAGGAATTTGTTGTGAGTTGGTAGGTGAATATAGACGTTAGATGAGTCCTCGAGAGAGATGAAGGTGCTTCAGCAAGATGTCGGACAGTAGAGAAAGAGGATCTTGGATGTGTTGGAAAATATTTTGGAAGAAGTGCGGACAATAGTTTAACAAAACCCTTCATCCTGCTGTAAGAGACTCCAGCCCTCTGTTAAACTCCGCTCCAGTTCCCTGAGAACAGATGAATGCGATGTATTTCAGTGTTACCAAGCAACACTGCTCATGGCACAGTTGACCTATGATTGATGAATTTCAACTAGATTGGGAGGAATTATAAGTGAACTATAAACAGCTTATGGGAATGCCATGCTTTTGGCTTCCATAAGTAACATAACTCTGCCAAAAGGCATGTCCCTAGAGGTCTCCCTGAAAGCTGTGCTTATGAAATCATTAGGAAAAATTTTGGCTCCTGTGGGGTAAGAACCTTCTAAGCCAGAAAAGTCTCAACATCTGTGCAATGTTAATCTCATCCCTGTGAATCTGGGCTGTGTTACATAAAGAGTATAATCTCCAGACAATTACATGAGCTGTCATCCCCATAAACTGCTGCAGGGACTCCTGTAGAGAATTCTGGGTGCCTATTGCTACCCTGCTCTCAGAATGTGGCTTCTGTTCCATATCCTTCTAAGAAAATTGGTGTCAAGTGTCACTTTGAATGATCAGTTGAACTACCCCCTTTTCTAAAACACACACAGCATTTAGGGAAATTCATGATTGAACACTGTGAGTGAGGGTTAGGGTAGAATCAAGGACGATCCCAGGTTTCTGGTTTGAGTAATTAGATGGGTAGAGAGACTATACTTGTGTTGTGTACCAACTATCTTCATTTATTGAAAAAAATATTTCTTCACAGAGGGCAGCAGTAATGGAGCAAGTTGGATGTATTTCAATTTTGTTCCCTTTTCCTGACATTCCAGTTGTTACTGTCACTTCTTCTTATAAATATTTCCTTACCGTTCTTCCATTCTTTCATCATTCTTCCAAATCATCTCCTTTAGGATGTCTTTCTGAAGTTATTTCACACGTCCACAATGCTCATAGCATGTGACATTGTGCTAAAAGTGTCCCTAAGCTGCCTCTTTTCTTCAAGTCTGTGCAGTTCGCTCATGAATGTAATTGTATTTCTTCTAGATTTTATTTATGAGGGGTAGAACAATTTTTAAAATCTAGACTCATGAATCTTCTTTGGATATTGTGAGATTTTGTCTAGAGAAAGTCCACATTCTGTGTATGGTGTTCCCAGTTGCTTTAGTGTGTACATGTGTGCACTTTGCTGCATTTTTTTTTTGTATAACATTTAAGTAAGTAGAAGTAACCATTTTTGTTTGGAGCTAAGTGAGACAGTGACATGCCGGAAGATATATGGGAACCTGATATTCAAATAGACCAGAATTTGGATTCTACCTCTACTTCCCATTAGTTGCAGTAACTAGGGCAGTTTATTTAGCCACCCTGTCTTGGTTTACTTATGTATTTACTTGGTCTCTCTGCTTTGGTTTATTCCTGTATACTATAAGGATAATATAATTTCCACCCTTTGACTTTATGTTAAATATGAGATATAAAGAATAAAATATCCCTGGTGTTATGTGCTGGTGAACATTCAGTGAATGCCCTGTATCTATAATGGACTGAAAAGATTGAAGTGGTCATCTCTACAACAGGACAAAACTGTACAACTATCCCAGGTATTTCAAGGCACTAGCTACAAGGTGTTTTGGAAGGAATTTGCAATCATACAAATCATCAGTTCTGTGCCTCGGGGAGTGAACTGCAGGTTTTTTTGTCAAAGCAATTAGCTGCTGCCCTCATGGCGGCCAGAGGGTGAACAAATCTAACTAAAAAGAGAGTGTGAAACACACAGACATCATCCCTCTAGTGTGAGGAGAACAAAATTGAGAATCACTAATTTGGGTAATTTTCTTAGCTCACCACCAGACACTGACCCATAGTTTCTGTGATCTTTCGCCTGGAGGAATGGGCTAAAACCTGAGTATCCATCATCTAACCAGAGAACAACATATGGTCCCTGACTCCAAAGCAGGGGCTGTCTTAGCATTTTAGCAAACAAGAAAATATGTAAAACCAAAAACATGTATTAGCTCACCTAATCAGCAGACACGTGAGTACTAAGTGTCAATGCTGTTAATCTTCCTTCCTAACAATAGCACTAAAGATGATTAGACCAATTCTGGTAGATTGGGATAAATTAGCAATTGTACCTGAAGGTGAATGTAACTAACTTCATAATTTTAAGTAGTTCAGTTTTGATTAAACCAAAATTGCAAGCTGAAAAGGAGTCATGAAAATGACTAAAAAAAGAAAAATCAGTATGAAGTTAGACCATTTTTCATCTAATTAACTTATTTGTGAGTCGTGTTCAATTATCATGGACCATATGGGGACCCTCTCAAAACATCTTTATTAAGAATATAAACTTATGTGACCTCTGCATACATTGACTTATTATCAAATAAGTCACTATTCAAAAAAGCATGCTTTGTGCAGAGTGATAATCCCTAAGATTTATTTATTTTTAGTGGCATATGATAAGATGTCATAAAGAAAATATACGCACATACTGGCTCATGTGTGTTTTGTTGTTTGGGCAGAATGTAAGCCTCATCAGAGTCTTTCCTCTTGAACTCCGTATGTGCAGGGTGAGAATAAGAAACAGACTGCTTATTGCTTTTCTCTTTCCCTCTATGCTCCTGGAATAGCTGCCCATGAGTCCAATTTAAGAAACAAGAAGGGATAATGAAGAGCCACCTCTTAATTACACAATCAGTTCACATTTCTTCAGGGAGTTCTCTAGTTCATAGCTGCAATTTGAAGGAAATCATGCAGCCTTAGAGTATAAATTCAATGACTGCCAGGCCCTGCTGGACATTCTGTGTTGAGGAAGAGCTCGAACCACTCACTCAGGTCAGGACTTCCTTAGATGGACAATGCAGTCTGCAGGTGATTGCCTCCAAATTACATCTTAAAATCACACATCTCTTTCCTGAATTGTAAGTGAATCAATCTGTCTTGTGTTTGAATGAAGATGATGGACACCAATAAGTCTTCAAGTTGTCACTCCAGGGATAGATTAGTGTCCCCGAAGTCATCTATATTCCCTTGCATATTGTCCTTCCAGTATGACATCTGTTGTTATGTTCATGAACAACCTCTAGTCATGTTCTTCTTCCGGGGAAGAAAAAACAGGAGGGAAAAGGACAAAAGGTGAAGAACACCTGCTGACTGACTTTGTCCTATTTCTTTTGGAAAACAATACTTTTCTGCAGATCTCACCCAGGAAATTTTCTCTTATTTTTCATTTATTAGAGCTATGTCATGTGGGTACATCTAGGTAAACAGGAGCTTGGATAATTACTTCCCACATAGGTATACTATCACCTCCTTGGAAAGAAAATGAGTATTTTCTTAATATTAAGAAGGGGAGAGGATGTTGGGTAGGTAATATGTGTTGAAGTAGTATCCGTTCATAAGTCAGTTTATTTATTGAGAACCATCATTTCATTACAATGTTTTGAGGAAATGTCTGATAGAGATTTTAAAGATAAAGGGAATGTTCTATAATATCTGTGTTATGCAACATAGTAGCCACTGACCATATGGGAATATGGAGCACTTAAAATGTGGCTAGTGAGACTGAGAAACTGATTTTCAGATTTTACTTAGCTTTAATACATTTAAATAGGTACATGTGACTAGTGACCACTGTATTATCCTGGACAAAGCAGATTCAGAGAATTTTTGGTAAATGCATTGGTGTGGGGGAAGGGAAGAGAATGAGAAGAAAATCATGAATGGCAGTGCCAGGTACAAGAAGTAAGTATTTGGGAGAGGATGAATGACATTCCATGTCTGGAAAATTATTCACCTTACAAAGACATGGGAAGTCACGTGAAGGCAGATATACGGCATCTCTAATAGTTCATTAGGCTTGTTCTTTCTACAGGTTCATTCTACAATGATATACTGTACACTTATTCTATAAAGATGATTTATCACTGTCAGTTCTACTACTAAGCAGAGAGGTTGTTCTCAATCAATGGTATAGATAGATGATTCTTCAACAGTTCTGCCATCCTTGGGTGTTCCTCTATAGGCCTAAGTGGACACAGAGTCTTTTTAGTCAGAAATAAGCTGGCTAAAGCTTCTTCTATGGTCTTACTTTTTAAATTTGAATTTTCCAGGACATTTCACTTAGTTGGCATCTTTTATGGGACACTCTTATTTGTCATCATATGAGACAACATGATCTTCTTATTTTGCTCCTTTTTTACTGAATATTCCTACTAATCTGGCTTCTCTTCCTGTACCCTAACCCTAAATATTGGAGTTTCCCCAAGACTTATTTTTTTCTAGGGTGGATTCATTTCCTTCTAAAACTTTAAATGCCATCTACTTTTGTAAACTTCAACATGTATATGCCTAGAGCCAGCCTTAACCTGTCCTTCGAGCACCAGCTTGTGTCCAGCTGCTACTTGACCTCGCTTCTCAGTTGTCTTGAGAGTATCTCAAATGCAGGAAGTTCTAAACAGAGCTGATTTTCTGCCCTCAACTTCTTTCCCCTGAAACTTCCATGTCTAATAAATAGCATCAATATTCACACTATTTTTCTTGCCAGAAAACTTGTCTTTTCATTCCCTCATCTGCCATATTCAGTCTAGCATCATGTCTCATCGGCTTGCACTCTAGCACCAAAGGGGAATCTTCATCCACTCCGCATTTCCGCTGCCACCACCTACTTTAAACCACTATCGTTTTTCACTTGACAACATCAATAGCCTTTCTCACTCTCCCATACTCACTTCTTTCCACCACAGCTTAATCTAGCCTACCCAGTTGCCAAAATGCATTTGCAAAACGTAAATTATATCACATCACTATCTTGCTTTAATATCCTTCTGTCATTTCTCATTCCTCTTAGAATAATTTGAAATTCCTTACCAGGAGTAAATTGTTTGCTATGTTCTCATTCCTGAATATTTCTCCAACTTCATTATTTCACCTTTTTCCTTATTGTTCTTTAAACAACCTTGGCCTCTTTCACCCTTTGTAACATGCCAAGGTCTTTTTTATCCCAAGGACTTTTTGTTAGTTTTTCTAGGCTCTATTCTTAGAATGTTGGCTGTCTGACTCCTTCACATCCCTTAGGTGTCACTGAGTCCTTTCCTCACTACCCCAGCTAACAGTGCTCTCACTGTTGAATATACTAGCATCTTCTTTTGTCTTCTCTAACTCAAGTGTATTTGTTTGCTTATATTCTAAGCTGCTAATGAAATGCCTATGCAAAACAAATAGTATCTCCTGAGTGTATGACTAAATTATTAAAGTTTATAAAGAAGAGACTTTTAAAAATTGGTTTTTATATATAATTTTAAGTAAAGAAAGTCATGTACATAGAAAATCAAACCATTTAAATACCAATGCATATTGATGATTGTATGGGCTTGATGCTAACTTAATTTTGTGGAAAGATGTGATAAATGAGCTAATAAATATAAAACAAACTCCCATTTTTGCACATCAATTTTGTATTAAATTACTTGCTATGAGAAGCCATTGAATTATTCTCAATAATATTCTAAATCAAAGGCAGAATATCTTCCTCTGTAATAGAGGTTAAATGATTCCAAATATGTCATATTGATGATGATTCTTACCAACCTAAGGTCAGTAAGAAACATGAGATTTAAAAAATTCATAGCTCAATGAACTATTCTAGAAGTTCTCTTTCTCGTTTTAATATGTTTTTGTACCCCAAATTCTGTGCCTTCAAATATGGACATCTTTTTATATTGCTCCTTAAAGAAAATTGCACTTTAAATGGACTTTGGTTTTAACAAAGAAGTCAAGATATAATTAGTTGAATATTCATTGAGAAGATACATCTTAGGAGGCACTAATTCTCTAACTTGGCTCTGCTCTACAGTTAGTAAAAATGAAACAACAGCTCAATAACTTTCTATCACTCTTAAACAGCAGTCCATTAACCAAATGACTTGTAACATATCCAGAAATCAGTCTAGATTGTCAGTTTGGATGGGGGGGTGTTAAAGAGAAGGATGCTTTGATACAGACAACCTCAATCTACTACAAGTGCTTTTGAGGATCCAGTGTCTAAGGCAGTGTTCTTGGCATTCTGAAGACTACAGTGCTGAATCAGAAGTAATTCTTGCTTTCAAAGAATTCACAACCAACTAATGGATTTATATGATAAATAACTATATATAACAAGGTAGAAGACAGAAAAGGTTCTACAGGAGGTAAAAAAATTAAAGTAATATAGAAATTCGGAAGTGAGACAATAAGTTCCATTTAGGAATATTAGAAAGAAAATATTCACAGAGGTGTAGTCACTTTTGCTGAACTTTGAAAATAAAAGGGGACCTGAATGTGTAGAGAATGGGAAAGACATTTTTACCTCTGCAAAGGCATAGGATCAGAAAAGTGTGAGAAATGCACAGAAAACAATGAGTAAGTCTGTTTGATTCAAGGGAGAAGAGAAGGAATTAGATTGGGAAAGTAGTTTGGCACTCTGTTTTTCAGGTTAGTGTAGGTGAACCTCATATCATGAGCATTAGGGAGTTATATAGGACTAGAGATCAAGGCTGTGATGTGAGTAGAGTTGTGCTGCTGGAATCTGTGAGCAAGGATATTGGAGAGAGATGTGGTATGAAGGTTTCTCAAAGGCTATAATAGTGACATAGGTGGAAGTGTTGGAAGAAATTTCAACAAAACTTGACAGCGTTTTGGATGAGGGGAGAAAGGGAGATTCACATGTGACTTAATGCATTTTGAACTGGTTGATTGAAAGAATAGCTGTGCCATTAAAAGAAATGAGAAAGACAGAGATGCAGCTTTTGGAAAGAAAATTATGTAAGTAGGTATGGAAGCATTAATTGGGTATGCTAGCAGAACACAAAGTGTGGAATTATGAGAATGGATCTTGGGAGAAAATTAAGAGCTGTCGATAGAGCCCTGTGGTCCTGGTAGTTATCTGAAATCCTATGATTGATAAATTTTTCAAGGAAGAAAATATAGAGAGATAAAATGAGATGATTAAAGATAGGCAATGGGTGGACACCCACATGTAGTGGGCCATGTGGGGGGGGTGTAGAAGAATAAATAGAGACAAAGGAGAGGTATTAATGATTAATGGAGCTGTGTGAATATAGTGTCATGAAGCCATTAGAGAAGAGATTTTTAAGGAGAAAGAGCCCATGAATGTCAAATGTACACCTTCAAATGATATGGCAGTTGAAAAAGATAGAAATTAAAGAAAGCCTGTCTCATTTTCTAAAATGAAATATAGATGCAATGTGACACATTGGAAAAGATGTGTACATTGAAATCAGAAGAACTATAGTCAAGTTCTGATCCTATGTGGTTGAACTATGTGATTGAAGCAAAATTACAGCATCTCATGTCTCTGAGGCTCAGTTACCTGATTGTCAAATGGGAATAATGTCAGACTCAACGGGCTGCAATGAGAAAAAACTCAACACATCGCCATATGGATAAGAAGAGGCTGTTGTAAATAGATCTTAATGGATCTCTCTTTTGAGTTTGTCACCGATTTGCTTTCCATTAACTGCCAGATGATTATGAATTTGAGAAACCATCACCATCATTCATAAGTTGTTACATTAAGTTCATCATAACAATGAATTGCAAACCATGAAGCATTGGCCACTCATCCTTCCTGTGTAGAGCTGAGTGTAGGGGGAGCAGATGGAGCAAGGTTGACTTCTGACATCCCACCAGAGCGAGGAGTCAAGAGAGAATGGTGTCAATAGCCCCACCCAGGCTGATCAGTCTTAATGATGATGATATGTGTCCCTGGAAGAAGAGCAGGAACCACTGTGTTCATCGTGCTGGATTTTGTATCCTCTAGTGCCTAGCAAAACATTCTGTTCATGATAGACACTCAGTAAGTCTCTGCCAGGCAAATAGCTGATTCAGAGAGCTCTTTCTGTAAAGCAGTACAGATATCAGGAAAAGGAATAAAGCATTGAAGGGAAACAAGAAATTAAAATGGGCGATCATCCAACTGAATAGGGTATAGTGGCAAGCAACTAAACAGGTATATATGCTAGGATATAACTGTCCCAAATACAGTGTAACATATTTACCAGAAGACAAAACATTCCCCAAACCAGGAGCCAATGCTTGGAACAAAGGAATGGGCCAAGTGTAAATCTAAGCCGGGTACTGTCTCTAACTTTTATGCAATTATAGAGAGACAACATTACTTACACTTACATCTGTTCTTATTAGTAAGTAGAGAGGTAAGCAGATAAAATGATGTAATTCCAAATACCATTTGTACAGAAGTAAACCTTTTGTTTTTATTAGTAAGCCATAGGAGAGCAATCAATAAACGCTGCAAGCAGTAACGACGTGACTAGCCTTGCAAATTGGTCTGGATGTCATGGTGTGTGCAATGAAGAATACCACTAAGACTCCATACTGATAAAAATGCAAATGAGGAAATATTTTGTATCAAAAAAAGAGGATATAATTCCATTTTAAATTATTCTGAGTTTTCTTTCTCTCAAGTCCATCTCCTATGCGACATTCAAATGTATTACGTTAAGCTAGAACTCTATTGTAAGTTCTTGTAAATAATTGCATGCCAAATTGACTATGCATAAAGAGAAAATGTGTTTGATAGAAAAATGAGATCCTGTGGTGTATAAGTTTCTTTCTTAAAAACTCTGCTTCAGCTGGTTATTTACCCGTCCTCTCCTCTCACTCCCACCCTGTGGTTGTTTCACAGGCCACGGCACATGTTCTTGTGGCCGCTGCATTTGTGAGAAAGGATGGTTTGGAAAGCTCTGCCAGCATCCGCGGAAGTGTAACATGACGGAAGAACAAAGCAAGAGTCTGTGTGAATCAGCAGATGGCATCTTGTGCTCGGGGAAGGGTGAGTATCTCTGCTGGAACCTGGGCTGGATTCCTGCTCTGACACACAGTTTGTAGAACAGTCAGCAGCAACCATCTTTCCCAGACCAAGCTTTGCATGAACAAAAGCCACTGTGTCCTCTGCTTGTACCCAGCATGAAGCTTGGAGATTAACCACATGAAGTTTTCTTGGATCTAAGAAAATGAAACCCAAATGATTTCTACATAAAAGAAGATATATGCAAAAAGATCCTTGTATGCAAATTTACTGTTGAATGAAATAGAATGAATAATTTTGTAAAAAGTAAGGACAATAAAATATACTGAATACTGAATGGACCACCCCATCCTCTCCCCAAAAAGGCAAAGAAATGATTGTTGAGCTCACCTCTGAAATAGCACAGTCCAGAACTGTAGAAAAGTGATCACAAGCATCTAAGCTGCCAGAAAATATGAAATACGACTTTTGGAACTTCTGGAGCTAAATTATAGAGAAATATGCTGGAAAAGAGGAGGGTTGGAAGTGTGAGAAAGGCATAAAAGGAGAACAAATATTTTGTTTTATTTTAAAAAGAGAAAATTAGATGAGTCCTACCATTCTGGTGTATGTTTCTTTGACCTAAATATCACTAATTATTCTAAGCAAACATGTAAACTAACATAAAAAATCGACAATAATTAAACAAAGAAAAACAAAAGACTTCCCAATAATTATAACCTACAAGTTGGCTGAATAGAAGACACCAATCCAATCAAACATTTTTCAGATTCAAGAAAAAAATGAGCCTTCTCTTCCACTCCTATGTCCTTACACACACAGACACACACACACACAACTGGAATAGATTTTTTTTCTGAGTAAAGAATACTAATCGATTATATTTTAGATACCTTGATTTTGGTTTCTCTGCATAATATTCTTGAAGGGAACTTGAAATCCCACTATCGTAGTACATATGGCACTACCTAGGAGACTGTCACGTTCCTCTTTGCTAGTGCCCAATAAGACATCGAGAGCCTAAAAGATATTCTCACCACATGTCCAAGGAGCTGACTCACAAGAAGCTAGAAGTTATCGGCCTTCCCAGCCCCTCTCTTCAGCTCCATAGACTCCTTGCAGAGCAGAAACCTTCCTTTTCAGACAAGGCACAGTTCTAGCTGAAGATTTCATGTACTCTCAAACACCTCCACTGGATCAGGATGAGTGTGCGTGCAAATAACTTTCTGAAGAAGACAATAAAGCCAACATGCACCAGGCACACTGCATAGTGTTTCAAAAGAGCCCCGCTAGTGAGGCCATCACACACATGAAAGGGGTGTCGGAAGCAGAATGTGATCTGGGTTGTGTGTCGCCTATATTGTGGCTATTGCTTTTCCCATTGCCTAAGGACATGCTACCAAGTTGAAAGAGACGTTTTGACATAATTTCAGACATAAAAGACAGTAGATACTGTGACCACCTATGGTGCCAGGAGGAAGTTTGAAAATGGATAAAAATGTGCTTATTTTAATAGATGACTGTGTCCTTGGTTTCCAGGAATTATGTGTTGGAGGCTTGTGTTAACAGTGCTCCAGCAAGGAGGTCCTGTCTTCAGCCTAACGCCATTACAACCAGCAGGTGGCAAATGAGTTTAAAGCAATCATGTTGTTCCCTGTTTGTTCTCCCATTTATTCCATCTAATTCCAAGCACCAAACAAACCTTCCACCAGTTCTCAGGGGGGCTCAGCTCCTGGAAACTCCTATTTTTGATTCAAGCTGTGTTGGAAGAACCCAAAAGGAGGAAATAAAGGTCAAAAGGAAGAAACCAAGGGAAAAAATGAAGGAGGAAGAGATAAATGAAGGAAAGTAAGAAGAAGACAGGGTGGAAGTAAACTCCGAGAGGGAAGTAGGAGTGAAGAAATGCTATCAGATCAAAACGGGGTGTTCTACGTATAAAAATGTTGAGAATGATTAACATTTTTGAATTAGATAATTTTTTTCTGAGTATAGCTCTGCTTAAAGCTCTAAAGTTTAGACACTTTTTAACTTGGTTTTCCTAAATGATATCATTGAGGTAAGAGTATAAACTTTTCACAGAAGAGGACGCTCATTCATATAAAAACATTAGTTTGTTTGTTTAGATTTGTGTATTTTAAAAAATCAGCCATTGTGTGTGTGTGTATGTGTGTGTGCACTATCCATAAGCAGGGCTTTCCTAAGTCATGTCCTATTGCAAGTCCAGGAAGAATACACCCTACTCATCAGTGTAGTGCGTAGCAATTTGTCATGTCCTAAACTAAATTTTATAAAAAACATATTTTTTATCAAAAAATAAATTCTAGCTGGTCTCAGTGGCTCAGCCTGTAATCCCACGCTTTGGGAGGCTGAGGTGAATGGATTGCCTGAGCCTGCAGGTTTGAGATCCCCCCATCGAGCAACTTGGCGAGACCTCATCTCTACAGTAAATTAAAAAAAAAAATTAGCCAGGCATGGTAGCATGTGCCTGTAGTTCCAGCTACTTGGAAGGCTGAGGCTGAAGGATCGCCGGAGCCCAGCAGGTCGAAGCTGCGGTGGCCGGGAGCGTGCCACTGCACTCCAGTCTGGGTGACAGAGTGAGACTTCAACTCAAAAAATAAAATAAAATAAAAAATAAAAAAAATAAAATTCGTATTAAAGTCATTGTGGTCTGAAGAAAGATTCTCATTTTCCAGCATCATAAATGTAGTTTTTTTTTTAAATCAGATGGACCCAATATTGACCCAAAGACATTTCCTCAAAACAAAACAAAGCCAAAAACTCTCTCTACTTAATTCACTTGCAAATTGCTTACTATGGGTGTTATAAATATATCCAGAGATCAGTGAAGGGTCGAAAGCATATTTGTCTAAACTTTTTGTTACTGGGTAGAGAGTTTTAGAGTGTTTAAACTCAAAAGGGAATGTCAAAGCTGCCTGGAGGCTGCACATTTTGACGTTCATGGTAGTGGATGGGCATTTGTATTGTTGGCAACAGCTGTTGATGGGCTCCTTTCTTTCTTCCTGTTCTGGAGACATTAGTGTTGGATGATGGATGAATAAAGGGGATAAATCAGAGAATCATGGAACTGTGATCTTTTGTAAGACAGAGGATAATGGGGACCTAGCCATTATTCCTGCTTCCTATGGGTAGTTACCACTCCACACCTCAACCTGGGACCCACAGGAAAAGTAACTCATGAACTAGACTTTAACCTGGCTGCAAAAAAGATAAGCCTATTTCAAATTATTTAACTGGGGCCATGTACTTCTTGGAAACTTCCTTGATCAATTTCATGACTTTGTCCAAATTCTGTGTCATTTTTCTCAAATTTGACAGAGACAGCTTTTCACCCTCATGATCACAATGGATATTGAGTGCTTCTTTCTCTGATTATGGGACAGGTCTGAGCAGTGGCCTGAGGTCACCATGGCACATCACTTAGCAGCCTGTACCCACCAACAAAGCTGAAACATGCACTTCCTACAAGTTGAGAATAAAGCTGTCACCTCAGGAGACGATGAAGAAATTGCATTTTATTTCTTTACAAATTTATAGCCAAGACAATAAATCACTCCATAGAAAAATTTAAAACAAGATACATTGTTGTGACCTTCATAAGAGATGGAGTAGTTAGTACAATAATGAAAACTGCCTGCTGGGATGTTAGGTTGCAGCATTTTTTGTCAGGCTTGAATGAAAAAGAAAGTTCAATGTTAGTGATGGTATGGGGCAACTAACAAAGGTGCTTTGCCCTTGGACTCAAGTTATTTTTGTGAATAACCAAGAGAGATGGGCTCAGTGGTTAGGTCTACCCTAAATTTGGCTACCTTTACAACGTACAGGATATATTTCATTGTAGGTTTTGTATTTGTTTGGGATTTATGAATTTGGATCCAAGACTACACAGTAACACTATTGTCTTGATTGCTTCAACTTAGATCCAAGTAATAACCTCTAATAGTCTTACAAATGCTGTTGTGTGACAATGGCTGTAAACCCATGTTTCCTTAAGCCCTCACAATGACATTTCTTGGTTTCCACTTCATCCAAATAAGTCTAGGGCACACCCACTATCCATCTCACATCCCTGGAAAAGAGAAAGGGTGAAAGTGATGCTTCACAAAACCAGCCTCAGCTAGACTGCTGTGCTAGCTGCCTCACCCAATATGGCTATCCAGTCAGACCTACAGTCAGACCAAACGGTTTATTTTTGAAACTACACTACATGAAAGTTTTCACTGTGGAAGATATCAATATAGGCAGATGGCTACATAGAAGAATAGATTGAATCATATTGAAGTCTTCAGTTAATTGTTGCTATTGCATAGGTGGTCCCGGGAAATTTCCTTATCCTCCTTGTATTTCCATTCTCATGTTTGAAGGCAACATTTCATTTCCTTCTCCTTCTTAAGTTCTAAGGATGTTTTGAAGACACATGAGAAAATGTGGCTGATTCCCCAGGGATGGAAGCCAGTGAAAAGCACGGAAAGGAGACAGGAACATTCTTAATGTTCTTTATATCGAGAAAGAAAACGAGTGGATTAGTGGAATTATGGTTATGAACTTACCATCCCAGGTCTCAGGCCAAGTTTGATCAACTGCTCTCTGGCTTGGCTGGGTCTCAAGGGTGTGAGTGAGCCCCAGTCAGAGGAGTCGAACAACTCACCTCTTGGTATTCATGCAGCTTATGTCATATGACAGAAACCTCTCCCAAATGTTTCTCTTTCCAGAGAGGGACAATTTGACCCTGTTATTGATGAAAACAGCCAGAGTTCTCTACAAGAAAGGTGCTATGATAGGTCCTAACAACTATACACACAGTGTTATTGCTACATGCTATCTATTCCTAGTTTCACAAGCAATGGAAGAATTTCATACCTCTGAGATGCATTGAGCATTGACAAACAGGAAAGAATAACACAGCTGGGAAAATGCTGACCTAGAAAACTACTGTTTCATGGCACATACAAAATCAATCCTTATTTTTTATCTTAAGTACTTCACTGACTAGTAGACATTGGAATTTACTCATCAAAAGCTCTATCCATATATACCATACTAACTTTGAGCTTACCAGTTGTCGGAAAATATAGCATGAAGCTAAGCATTCCAGAAGCAAGAGAAGTGATCAGAACAGTTCCAGGACCAGAGGATATGTTTAAAGATAAAGTGCGAGATATTTTCAGGAATTATGACACACAAAAATATCCTAGGTGTAATATATTAATAGCATAAATATATAAAATAATTTATTTCTGTTTTAGAAGTAATTTTCCAATGTAAGAGTGATACTGTTTTAGAAACTGAAAATAGTCACATTCTTCAAATTATTTATCTTCCTCCACTCATGTAAATAAAACACTTAATATGATGCCTTCTGAGGAAATTTCTCAGATAGTCAATGAAATACTCCATGTTTTCTTTGTTGGCAGATAGATCACTATTTGTTAAACAAGTAGTTGAGCATTGAACTCGTCCATGTCTAGAAATTCGAGAGAAGTCTTTAAAATTAGAATAAATAAATGTCTAAATAAAAGAAACTCTATGCCAGAATGAGACCATAAGGGGACAAGCATCCCTTGCAGACTGACCAGGGAAGACCAGCTTCCCAGGCTCTACGAAACTACCAGGTTTTCAGTCACTCATTAGAACTGAAATATACCTATATTTAGCTCATGGGAATGCAAAGCAACCTAGACCTTCAGAAAGACAAGTCAAGAGTAAGTGAAATTATGCAGTGGCAAAGCAAGAAGTTAAAAATAAATGTAAGCACAATTCTCACAATATAACTAATGCTGACTACTCTCTTACCTGGAGAAATGTGACAAGAAATGGCAAAGTTTAATTTGGCCTTTGAAAATACTTGCAGCTAAGATGCCTATACTGATTTCCATGATATGACGTGTCACAAAGAACTTCATGCTTGGGACACATTAGCATGAACACTCTCATGATATCTGTTGATAAGCATAACTTTCCTTAATCACTTTAACCAGCCAGGTTCATTCTCTTTTTAATCATTGCCTTTCAATAGAGGCACTAGTAATTGATTTCTGTCCTTCACTCCACGCCCCACTTCCAATACATTTTGAACTTACCAAGTTTGGAATTTTGTGAAATATATAAAAATACTTTTTCAATTTCACATTCTCTTAAGGTAATTTTTGACCTAAAAAGATTGGTGATAACCATCTTTTAGTAAAAGGTATTCATATCTGGAAAAGAAAACCAACCCAAGGAAACAGAAGAAAGAAGAAGTCCTTTTCTATTTGTTTCTTTAAAATTTTTTAAGTTGTCTTCTCTGCTGTGGTAGAAGCAGGTTTGTCATGTGAGGATTTTTTTAGGTCTGTCATGTAAAGATGTTTAGACTGAGAAGACTTTCTTCTCTTTGGGATGCCATTTAACACATTTATTTTCTTTGAATTTAAATATATCATTAATACATTTTTTACTCAGAAAAACAAGAATTTTTAACAAGAGAAAGCTTTTTTAAAATAATTATATAGGAAGTAAAAAGAAAATAAATAGATTAAATAGAAGGAAAAGTAGTTGAACCCAGAGCCCCATAAAGGATGAATATTGGGGAATTTGAGCTACTCTTGATGGTGGCACAGAGACCCAAAGTTGAGGCCTCCTAAGTCAAATATACATGAGTGATTGTGCATGTGCTTTTAGCATTTTAATTAGCCACCCACTCTGCAGCGGCACTCCCACTCCAAGAAAGGTATATAAACAAAAATCCAAAAATATGAACACAATAATCTAGGGGTTGCTTCAATTATAAATACATCCTTATTTAATAGAATTTAACATTCAATTCCTTTGAAGCACAGGCACTTTAAAAATATGCTTCAATCCAGAAAAGAATTCTATTTTTAAACACCTTTTTGGAAGATCATCTATAAGAATCAGCCACACTCTGCTCTCCTTGACATTTCAACCAGACTGGGCCATGGGACATTTGCTCAAGGCTAATTGCAACTGTCTAGATCCATAATGAAGGCTTTCCTGAATGACCTTTATGAATTACAGTAAGTAAAGCACCCTTCTGAGAAACTAGCTATTCCATAAACTTTTACCTTTGGAAGATAGATTATTAGAAGTCTATTGTCAGTGTGTCAAATATATTCTATTCTAGATGGAAACCGTTAGTTACATAGTGATGACGAGCCATACCCTTTGCGATTTCAGGTTCTTGTCATTGTGGAAGGTGCATTTGTTCTGCCGAAGAATGGTATATTTCAGGCGAATTCTGTGACTGTGATGATAGAGACTGTGACAAACATGATGGCCTCATTTGTACAGGTGCAGTATTGACCTACACTACTTGTTATATGCCACAGTTTGCCATGGAGCCAAATGACTCCCATCACATGATGCTTTAGCTGGCCGGAAGGCCGGTTCTCATTTAATCAAGGGAAGTCAATTGTTAGTGTTAATAAAGAGAGGTGGGTATTTGGGAATAAGCACTCACATTATTCCCAGTCATAGAAGCAGCTGAATTAAATGACTATTGGGAAACTTACACAAAATAATCTGCCCCTCCCCAACTCACATGTATGAATATACGTATATCTATACATATATATGTACATGCTAAATAAGAATTCTCTTGGCAACCATTTTACTTTGAGCATGGTGTAAGGGAAGAAATATTTCTTTAAATGGAATCCAGGTACCACTAGTTGTTTTCAGGGACCTGGATGTGTGTACGTCTCTAGGGGAGAGGTAAGAGAAAGATATAAAACAAAGTCTCAGCAGTGCAATAACCACTGCTAAACTGATTTATTGAGTCCTAACAACTGGTTATAAAATACATTTGCTAAACCAAGTTACAGGAGAAATAGAGACTTATATATTTGCTTTCCCCATTTTTAGCTGAAGGTAAAAGATATCTGTGCGTGTGCCTTTGTTAGACACTTGCCCACTGCCCACTCTTCACAAGACTTCCTCTTCCAGCTGTTTGCCTAGCTTGCCTCATATTGTGTCAAGGAGCATATGTTTTTGGTATTTATTCATAAGTAGGCATAAGTTACAATCTAAGGTAAAACAAAATTGTGACGTGGAAGCCTAGCTGAAGCAATACAGAATGGTTACTATCTGATCTGTAAATGGTGGCATCAAATACATGCTATTAATTGTTTGAAAAATGAGATGTCTCACAGCTGCTTAATACAATGTAAAAATAAGATCACTGCACCATAAGAAAATCTACCGAGGATGAATGAAATGGATTTATTATGGACACTTATATGGTTTATAACAGCATATTTAAACTAGGCGCCTTTTGATCATAATAATGATTCCCATGTGTATTTTATTGCAGGAAATGGAATATGCAGCTGTGGAAACTGTGAATGCTGGGATGGATGGAATGGAAATGCTTGTGAAATCTGGCTTGGCACAGAATATTCTTAACAGTGTCATGGGAGAGGACTGGATTCTTGCTTTTCGAGGTCGTTACAAGATATAAATGCAGAAGAAACCATGTATAATCACTACTAGGACAGTTTAAACAGACCATTGTATGTTTTTCTATTTCTGAATGAAATCTTGGTACTCATTAGAAATGAATTAAGCAAACTCTGACGTACATAACACTAGAAAGGATTTTTCATCCATAATTAATATAAGTGGTTCTCAATGAGGGTGATTTTGCCACTCAAAAGACATTTAGCAACACTTACAGACAATTTTGATTGTCACACTTGGGAGGGTGTTCTACAGGCTTCTAGTGAGTAGAAGCCAGTGACACTGCTAAACATTCAGCAGTGCCCAGAAAAGCCCCCACTGCAAGGAATTATGTGACTCCAAATGTAATAGTTCTCTAATTGAGAAATGCTGAATTACATTGTCGTTAAAAATCCACATTCCTACACAATAAAGATCATATTAGAATCTAAGGACAAGATACACCTTCACATAGATGAACCAATCAGATTTTTCCAGGATTCCATATCACTTCACGTTTTCATATGGGAACAATGAAGACACATGAGGTGAATGTCAGGTAGGGGCTGGATCAGAAGAATGGTCATTTTTAGCTATAAAGTCATTTGTTTAATCTCACTTTAAATTCACGAAAGAGGATTCTCTTAAGATAAAGGAAGAAATTATGAAAAATGTACAATTTAACATTTTTAATAAATAGTGACAAGTTGTCTATACTCTGTATCAATGTATATGTACCTACTGATAATGAACAAAAAAGATGAATTGTTATTCAGGGATATTCATTTTTGGATCCTAGAGCAAAGGGATTATACTTTAAAGTTGGGCATTGGTTACATGGACAAGAAATTTGATTTTTTTATCATTTAATTTATTCCATGGTAACGTGTCCTTTTAAAAAGACAGTATCTAGTTTCCTAATATGATGGGCCTGAAATGTGCATTTGTTTCCCTTAAATTCTTTTTTTTTTTGTCTAAGGATACCTTACTTACTAGAAAAATGGGATCATGGAGAGAAGTCAAGAAGAGAAATACTATGATAAAATGGCACCAATCTCAAAAGCAAAAAGGATAAAAATTAGAAATAGTTTAAATAGAAATTACAAATATTCACTCAGTAATATGAACAAAACGTTTATTTTCTTAATGGTGAAATTTTGCTCTGTATGAAATTCACGTTGAATTATGAAAATGTACAATAATTGAGTCTTCCCTTTACAGGTAAATCTACTTACACACATTAGCTTAGGCAACCTTTAATTATTTAGAGCTAAACAAACAAAAAAAACCCACTTTTTTTCTAAATGTGAATTTTGTAAAATCCTAAGATAATGTAACAAAACCATTTCCATATTGTTTTAAGATGAAAATTTTTATGTGGAAATCTTATTTTAGTTATGTAAATATTTTAGAGTCATGACTTGGATTTTATAAGTCAAATCACCAAAAATAAGGAAATATGAATCTACTGAGTTACTTAAACATTTAATATTGAAAATTATTTTAAGAGAAAAGTGAACTGATGCTGAGTTTTAGAGTACTAATAATGTTCTCATAATTTAATAGATTTATAAAATTGTTATTTCCTATCCTGAGATTAAAAGTGCAACCATGTTAGTTGTGGCTCTATTATTGAGTATGTAAATCAATATATTAGTTTTGTAAAATGAGGGAAATATAAGTAGTCAAGAAATAATATAGATTATATTCTTTCCACTTTCCTACCTAAATATTTTAAGCTTTAAACGAACCTATTATGATTGTTTAGTAGCAATTTTGATGACTTATTTGATGATGCACAGACGTCAGAATTCATTACATCATCTCACCCTCATAATGCAAATGACCTTCAGATTCTTCTGTCGCAGTGCTCAGCTTTATATAAAAAACCAGATAGCAACTATTATAGACTTTGTGAATCATATATATCTCTGTCTCATATGCTTTTTTGTTTGTGTTTAATACTTTAAAACTGTAAAAATAAATACATACATACATACATACATATTCTTTATGAGCTCTCCGGCCATCCATAAACAGGCTGAGAGCTGGATATGTCTTGTGCCCGACCAGTATTTTGCTATCTCTGCTCTGCTGGATCTTAATTATCTGTGACTCGTCACATAACCTCAGGTGTGTCTGATTTTTCTCATAATTATATGTTGTTATCCCTTTTCATTAACAACTACCACAAAAGTGCTGCTCTCTTTTATATTTTATAAGAAGAGTGTCAAAAGTGTCCTCAGCATTTATGTTTTCAAAGAAAAATACTTTAGATATTGGAGAAATGATGATACCATATAAGTGTAATGTGTCTAAATTTTTGGACAAAGATGAAAATACATCATAGTTAGCTAAGTTCTGAGGCTCATTTAGTTAAAAATTATAGAACTGAAACTGAATTATAGCATAAGTCACCTGGTACCTAAACTCTAAGGAATGCTTTTTCTTTGAAAACAGACACATTTTATTTTTGCTTCTTTCTGTTGCATAATATTTCCTTGTGTGTGTGTGTGTGTGTTTGTGTGTGTGTGGTTTTGACTCTTGCAATGCAAACACCAATACAGCTATTAAGAAGTGGTTGAATCTACATTTTTTTAGATTGGGAAAAATAAACAATTACATGTAAAGACATCAATTATACCCTTCTTTAATGTGATTTTGTACTTTGGCCTTTGACTCTACTATAGAGACTCTCTCTAAAAAACTAGTAGGGCATGAACAAACTTGTAATGGGTGGGAGAAAAATAAGCAGGTCTCTTGGGCTTGTTCATGTTTTTAGGAATTTGCAATGGGATTAATGTCAATTGGAAGGGATACAACAAGTTGACAGATGGTTCTGGCACTAACTCTGCTTGTTTGGCAAACCATCACTGAGGAATTCCACCACAAGGACTTTTCCAAAAAAGTCAACCAAAGTGCTAAGTCGCAAGAGGAGAGTCATTATACCCATTGCCTTTCTGGGCTCCCTGAATTTATCCAGATTCCAGCAGCACAATGGCCCCATCACCTCAAGTGTAAATACAATCTCTGCCAGTAGACATCAGACTAATCTGAAAACCAAGAGAAAAATAAAAACACGTTTTGCTTATTTTGCAGCTCAATCCTAGTTTCAGACTCAACTTCAAAACTTTGAAACCCTACTCAGTATTCAAGAATGTCAGCAGGTTCCATGTATCACACTGTGTGCTAAGAAACCCAAACTAGGAAATGTCTTTTACTCCAAAGTAACACAATATACATTCTGTCTGCATTTTGGAAAATAATTGAGCATTAGCCCAATTGCTTTCCCTCGATATGCCCTTTTTCTGAAATAAAATTGAAAATAATCTTCAATTATTTTCATCTTCTTTTAGACTGGATGTTAGTCAATCTGGTCTCTTCCTCTTGGAGAAGTATCAAATATTAATTATCCCTGTAATATTAGAAAGAACATCTTAAATGAAGTGATACATGTCTAACTTAAAGAACAAGAAGTTTTTGTCCTTAAAGAGAACCATATCTAATACTGGTCATGCTGAAAAAAACAACTGTCGCCGTGCTTAAAGCATTAATTAAGCAAGTGGACAGGTATGGTGATAAAATAAATCTCTGCTTATTCTCCAAGAGATGAACAGTTAGAAAAACTGGAGCAGGAGTCCTTTGGGCCCATTGTGGATCTCTTCAAGCCACCCCTACCCCCAACCACAGAGGACAACAAACATTTAGTAGAAAATCTCTAAATTCTCCAGGATTCATAAAGGAATAATGCCTAGTTGCATTTTGTTCTTCACATAGGGTGGACGATTTGCATGTCTTTTATAATTTGTCCAAGTAAAATGGTAGCAAAATGTTTCAGAAAGTAAACTTACTAGAAAACAAAAATGATGTCACTTGAAATATCAAAACAATGAACATATCCGAGCACTGCTGAGGGCTTGGCAAAGCAATCAGCTACCATCACACATCAGTAGAAATCTACCCTCCCACACTAGATATGCATGCAGAAAGAATGGGATATTATAGAGACTTGATACAATGGACGTATGCACATGGAGGTACAAAACACACGGTCTTTAAGTACAAATTAATTCCATCAGATTTACTATACAGAACATCAATAGTGACAGATTGCACCTACTTAATAACAGCAAACTTAATTTCTGAGGGAGGAAAAAAAATGGTGAAGTCTTATTCTGGAAAAAGAGCTAAAGAGGTATCATCAAAGAGCTAAAATTTTCTTTGGCATGGTAAAGGGGGAAATTGAGTTTACCAACTTATTTACATGACATTTCTCTATATTTGTGGGTGATGCAATGCCATCTTGTTACATAAAGTTGTTTGATGTTTTTTAATATGCCTTCATATAAATATTTTATTAAATATGTTGTATTTGTGAATACAACGAATGATATTAAACACAGAAACTGTACAATGCAGACAAACTCTTTGTATGCAAATTGAGTAATACATACCAACAGTTCTTGATACACAGGTCCTACTACATGCAGTTCATCAGTGCTGTCCTCTTCCCATGCAACAGGTGAGACCAGACACAAAGTAAATGATCTAACTAAATTATAAATAACAAGGACCCCTCTGCAATATGTCTAAACACAGATTAGAAGAAACTATTTTGACATCCATTCTTAGGGATAAATGCCCTTATAGACAACCATATAAAAAACCAAAACAGAGGTACACATTTACATGAATCTTTGTCATTTACAAAAATAAATCTTAATTTAAACCAATAAACATACTTGCAGGGGAGAGAAACCAGCAAGTAGGGCTGATTATCAAAAACAAATGGGTGGGTCATTTGTGTGTGTGTGTGTGTGTGTGTGTGTGTGTGTGTGTGTGTGTGTGTGTGTTGGTGTAAGCAGTGTCTATAAGCCCATCTAATTAGATTTACAAGTTGAATTATCCATAGTGTGCCACATATTATGAGATATATGCCTTCCCTAAATAATTGGTTAATGAAATTCTTTTAATATATTCTAACTGATCCTGTTAAAAACATAGGCTTTAAGGTGGCATGACACCAAATCAAGAGTGGTAAAAGAAATAATTATGTTGTATTTGTAATTTAGCATCATTGACAGTAAATCTACTCAAACGTTATGCTAACTTCTTATTTATTCCAGTGGAGACCAATATGAAATGAAATGAGCATAAACAGTTAAATTTATACTAAACCTTTAATCAGCTAAGCAGGCCAATTTTTTTAAATGCTGGGCAAGGGCTGTCATGGAGATTTATGAAAGCAGTAACAAAATAATTTCCCAATAAATACAGTGCAGATGGGAAAAATGGCAACTGGGTCATCCTCCCACAGAGAAATAATAACAAGAGGCCAGTACATTGATCCCATATATAGTTTTCTATAAAAGAGGTTCGGTTTGGTCTCAATTAACTCTTCTGAGAAGAAAACATTGAATTTTATTAGGTGTACACAGAGTTAACAAATATATTTCCAAACAGGTTAGTATGAAACATTTGATACGTTTTATATCCAATATTGAACATTTTTCATGGAATCTTCACTATGTAGTCAACTATTCATGGCCTTTCTTAGTAGTTGCCTTTCCTAAGCTCAGAGTTTAAGCCATATTAAACTAAAAAAGAAATCAAGAATGCAAAATGAATCAAAAACAAGTGGAGTGAATCAAAATCCTGATGTTCTGAAGGTGTTGGTTTGCCTTTATTTTTGTCTAGGATAATTCAACAGACTGTATTCTGAAATCACGGCAAGGCACCTCTAACCCAGCCATTGGCCAACAGGGGCCTCAAAACGCTGAGCTGGAGGCATGTACTGGTGAAATTACACAGTACCGGACTCAGCATGCTGAGCTAAAAAAAATATTTTTTTTCCTAATATGTCCAGTTTAAAAACTTGTCATTAAACACCAAAAATATTAAAGTCTAATTTATAACTAACGTTTGCATTGCTGCTGCAGGAAAGAACACAACAGCCGTCTTGCCCATGCTCTGCTGAGGATGAGGGGAATGCAGCCAGAAACGGAGATGGCATTAAGTTTGGTTCATTAAAAACAGGACGAAGTATATCTGGAATGGATTTAGGTAGCGCAATTCTTGTAGGTTGTAATTATTGATTCTTCTCTTTTATTTTATTTTTTCCAAATCATGAGAATTAATAGATGAAAAATGAACCTTAATCAGGCCTACAAGGCCTACAGAATTCTTTGGACCCACTTTCTCAAAAACCAGTGGGTCTTGCTCGCTGGGCAAGGCAAATGTTACCATTACCAGTAAGCTTGTGATATGTATAAAACACACACACACACAAAGAAACTAGAGGGGGGTGTCAAACACGTATCCTAGAGAGCTTTTCATGGATTGTGTTTGACCCATTTCCCACCCAGGCAATGCCGACCTCGGGAGCACAGTATCTGCTACTGGATAGAGCGTATATGTGTGTTTAATCGATAGTATGAGCCAGAGACAACATCTTAATCTTTATAGATGCAATTTGTAATAATAGGTTGAGAAGGCTTCCTGATTCCCTGATTGCTCTCCGAACTAAGCCAACTGCAACATTTTACAATTTAGAACACAATCCCTGCAAAAGGTCACAGACAGTGGAGCAAGCAGCCCTGTCAAAATGGGAAGAAGAGAAATCCATAATAGCACAGGTTTACAGCGTCTAACTAGAAATTACTCAATATTATTTGTGTGCTACAAAATCGAACTTAAACACATGGATTTCGCTGAAACAGGACTCAAAAAGGATTATGGGTAGCTGTCAGCAGGCAAGGTATCGAGTGTACTTGTGAAGTATGTCATTCACATGAAGTGTCACAGTCACAGAAAAGATATTAAAAAGGCATTCCATATCTGGTAGGGCATTCCATGGTCTGAGTTTAGCTGGTTATCCAGGTGTCTTCTCGTTGTGGGGGGTGCAACAAGTTGAGATTTATCCACTTGCAACAAAGAAGTTCAGAGACAGCACAGAGCAAGCATTTGCTTACTTCCAGCAGCTCTTTAGCCACGGGCGCAGGAATGTCTGGTAAGGATAAATCACTCAACTGTGCTCAGGACGAATAAGTCACAACACCTGTGAGGATCTGGCTATGTTGTCTTACTCTTGTTGACTGGTTTGCCTCCATTCATTATTGCCGACGCACTTGTGCTTTTACTTGGCGTCACCCCAGCCTTCGGGACCGTTTCACCCACATCATGCAAAGATGGTTCTCGGTACATGGCAACTAGTGGTGGGAAGAAAGGAGGAGGAAAGGGAAAAATGGCCTGGTTAGGTGCAAGAGTGACCCATCCATATGTACCCAGATCTCAGCAGTTTGCCTATCCCCCCCCCAAATAAACCAATTCTGTTCCGAGGAAATTCCTGTTTTAAATAAGTAATCTCCAGCCCAGAAACACGACATCACTTCTTACATGTTTTCTGGTTTATATACCTAAAATATGTACATGGGTATGCATGAATTTTTGCATAGAAGACAGGGTTTAAATAGAAGCTATGGTCTCTTTGTGGGACTATGATATAGTGCGCACACACACACACAATACACACTCACAATAGGAGCATAGAGGGACTGATGCTTGAGAAAAACTAGTGAGTAAAAGTAATCTGCTGTCAGAAATACAAGAGCATTACACCTGCCTAAACTGTGTCAGGTATTTTATGAAGAGCCCTTATGTTTTGCAGGATGAACCACCACATGCCTTCTCTGTATTCAAGGTGGTAGAATGTTACGTTTTGCATCAACTCTTCATACATTTTTTAAAATAGTACACATACTTGAAAGTGCAAATGTACATCAGGCCTATATTAAATGACTTTCCAAGGTAGCAAAAGAAACTAAAAATCCTTATTCTTAAGTACATTCCAATCTCTCATTCTCAATACTAATTAAATTAGGAGACAATAGCATCACAGCATTGACCTTGATTTTATGTCAAGAAGTTGTGTAAGAGATATGAATATCCGAGAATATCAATAATTAATCAAGTGCTTAATTTGTCCTGACATTTCCAATGCTATAATTTATATCATGTATGAGTTTTGAAAGTTTGAAATTCATTTTTCTCTATCAAGTAAACAATGGCATCGCCTTTGTCATTACAGTGCCTGTACCAATTGTTTTTAGAGTTCTTCTGTCTTGCTAAGTATGTGAAAACATGAAAAATACTGTTTCTCAGAAAACAAATATCATATGTTCTCACTGATAAGTGGGAGCTAAGCCATGCTTAGATATATAGAATGGTATAATGGACATTGGAGACAGAAGGGGAAGGGGGAAAGAGAGTGAGGGATAAAAAATTACCTATCAGGTACAAGTGCACTAGTTGGGGTGATGGGTACACTTAAAGCCCAGACTTCTTCACCACAGTACAATGCATCCATGTAACCAAAAGTTATTTGTACCCATAAAGCTATTGAAATAAAAAGTATTGTTTCTCTTTTTCATATATGTATGCATATATAGTGTTAAAAATTTAAATAGTAAATTCATCATTATTTGTGAATGTATAATTAAGTTTTAGCTTGCCTAAATTTGGAAAGCTACTCTTGTTGGTTAATACCACCTTTAAAATTTCAATGATGTTGACTTATGATCACTCTTAATAAAATGTGCCTCTAGAACAATATATTGAAACCCAAATAATTATCCACCAGGGTCTATGTAGAAAAGGATAGACTAGATAGATAGATAGATAGATATAGATGTACAACTACACACATATACCACATTCAAATACACACAATGATGCCACACAATTAGTGTCTCAGATATTTCTTGTGGTCTATATAAAATAAATAGTTTCCAAATTTTATCTTAGTTAAATGACATAAAGACCCTTTTTTGTTTTCATTACATTTACACAGCTAAGAAGTAAGGTTTTAGAAATTTAGTCATTTCTTAGCTGTCTATATACCAAACATAAAATTAGTGAAAAAAAGGAAAGCAGTGTGACAATCTATGGTTATTTGTAGAGCTGCTGTGGACTTAGATTTTTATTTTTTATTTGCAGTTGAATATTGGTAGGTCTGATGATATCAAATTTCATTTAAAACAATAATGCCATTCATGAATGTGTTATTTGGGAAGAGCAAAGAACTCCTCTAACTTCTTTCTACACTAATTTTCCTTATGAGTTATCATTTGATGAGAATAATTCACTCATATTTCATTTTCTGAAATAATTTGTCCATTCTTACATAAGCCTTGATGGCTAATTGTTTGGGTTTCAATAAATTGTTCTAGAGGAAAATTTAATTAAGAGTGATAGTAAGTCAACATCCTTGAAATTATAAAGGTGGTATTAACCAACAAGAGTGATTTTCCAAATTTAGGCAAACTGAAAATTATACACTCACAGTTGATGATGAACTGAGTGTTCAAACTTTTAAATTATCTTATTTCTATATAGAGAATATGGATTATGAAACGCATATGTATTTTCTCTTGAGGGCTAAGGCTTCCTTATAGGAGTAAAAGACAAAAAGAAAATTGAACTAAGGTAGCTTAAAGTGTTTATTCAGTTATCGTGGATGTGATCTTCTGCAAAAGAGTAAACAAAAGTTTTCACATAGAAAGCATGTGTGAATAGCCACAAATTCATTTTTTTCTGTAGTTCCCAAATGTTACATACATAAAAGTAAATGACACTTCTGACAGAGTCATCAATAAGAAAGGGGCAGACGTTTTGGATTGATTAACAAAACTTTGCAGCCTGCTCTTTGGGAATCTGATCAAAGAAAATGTGAAGGCTCCATTGTTTACAAGTGAATGCAGATAAATTATGTTGGTAAAAGAAGGGAGTGTTGCAACTGTACACAGTTAAGAATTATGCTGTTACAACTGTGCACTATATGTAATATCAGGAAGTTCTTTAAGAGTCAAGGTATTGTCTCTTCATTTACCGCAGTTGTAACAATTCACAAGTATGTAATTATTTTCACCTTGATAGTATCAAAATGGACAACTATCTGATTCCATAATCAAACTTATCTTTTTCTAATATACTTATAGTTAGCATCATAGATTCATGAAAGATTACAGATTTAACCTTTTAAAAAAATTAATTCATTAAAATCATCTAAGACGGTGGTCTCCGATCCTTTTGGCATCAAGGATTGGTTTCATGGAAGACAATTTTTCCACGGGTAGAGGGAGGGGGGAACGGGGCATGCAGTCGAATCTCACTGCTAATGTTCATCTGTATTTGCAGCCATTCCCCAGGGCTAGCACCACCACCCCAGCTCCTCCTCAGATCATCAGGCAATCGAGTCTCATAACGAGAGTGCAACCCAGACCCCTTGCATGCACAGTTCATGAAAAGGGGTCATGCTCCTATGAGAATCTAATGTTGTACTGATTGGATAGGAGATGGCCTGGTGGTTGGGGATTCCTGATCTAAGGGTTACAGGGTCTGGGATAGTGAGGATTTGAGATACGGGAAGGGGGCAGAGAAGTGGGGACTTTTTTTGGCACACACACACATACACCTTAAAGTGTATACAAGCCACAAACCCTAAATGAACAACTTAAATAGATATCTATGCAACCATCATCCAGCTCAAGATAAAGAACACTTCCAGCACTCCATGAGGGTTTCTTGTAGTCATAGTAGATTTATCAATTAAAATATAATATATGTAATAAGTCTGTGTAATAATAATGTGTACACAATACTTACCTTCCAATGGCTTCGGTAGAAAATGAGCTGCTGGTTTGGTTTTCTTTACTCTGTTCCCTTTCATAACTTGCCCCTCCTTATTTAATCCCAAAAACCAGGCTCTACCAGATTCCTGTTGTCTGTATAGCATGGATGAGTAGATTACATAATAATTTTCAAAAACAGATTCTTTAAACTTGCATTCAGGGGTAAAAAGTTCCTGCGAAGAGAAAAGGAGAGGAAAGTTAGAGGAAGGAACTGGATCTTCACGGTGTTTTCTATTCACTCTCCAGAACCTTATCCAACATGGTGAAACAGTCAGCTCTGTGAATGGATGACCAGCTTAAACTCTTCTTGCACATGATAATTGTCCATACATTTCTTCCAGTATACAATGAATGGAGAAGAATCTGCTATTATTGGAAGTACATATAAGCCAAAGTATGGATGTCCTCTAATAAAAAATAGAAAACATGAACAAATGTAATAGTTTTAATTAAGCAGAATACAATTCAACCAGACGATAATCAGAAAGGGAGCATTGAAGTAGCATCATATATTCACAATAAAGTAAACACAAATAAAAAATATATACTTAATATATTTTCTAATCTACTTTACATACCTCCACAGGAATAATTATAAGTTACCCTAACCATTGCTACTTGGATCCCTGATATTAGAGGATGATACATTTTACCTACAAAGGAACAAGCTGAAACCTCAAAGTAAAACCATGACAATCTGCTGGCACACAAGCTAGCCACTAGGCTATAGTTGTATAACCAGCTGAGGCCAAGTGTCATATTGGCTGGTCATAGTGACAGGAGCTGAAAATAATGACCTACTTTCATGGTCTGAGGCCCCACTGGAACTCTTAAAGATAAACATCAAAAGCTATTCTTACTGAAAACCACCCAGTGTTTTTTGAAAGAGTAGAGAGTGTGTTAAATACTATTAGGTTCAATGTCATGGTCTATGTCAGTGGAAAAGCAGCACAAAGAACGCCACTTTACAGTAATTATTAATATCACAAATATTCAAGGAATTGTAGATCTTTTATAAATTCTTACTTTGGAATAAATAACAATGAAAATTATGCAAAGACAAATTAATAAAAGAATGACAAAGGTTCAGTCTCCATATGCATTTCTGATAATTCTCTATTAAAAATAATTTTTAAAATTTAACCTTTCCAGTTATAGGCCATGGGAGACACTTAATTAGTTTTGCAGTTGTTTTAAACAGGTTCAACACTGTGTTGTTCTACACATACATGAGATAAAGGTGCAAAACAAAGCTTCATTATTACTTTGTAAATGTTTTTAAATACATCACCGTACTCAAAATATGTACACAAGACTTTCATTTCTCCTTAATAGATTTTATTATTACAGAAAATCATTTTGTTTTTCTTTTAAAAATGTTTCATACATATTCTGAAAAATACTCTTTAGGGGCTAAAAAAATAAAACCTTAAAGAGTTAAATTTATGTTAACAGTAATGGGAATGTGACATAATTACATGTAAAAATTTTATTGCAATATTCTCGTAAAAGTGTGAATTATCAAATGATGCCTTTGCAGGATACAATTTATTCGGTGTGTGCCATAATTTGAATTCATTGAGCATTAATAATTTTCCATGGGAACAGGTTTCTGTTAATGCCAGATGCTTTTCATGACAAAAATGGCAGATCAATGATTAATTTGATAAATTAATATAGCCAAAAGACAGGTTTAGCCCCTTCCTACAGTAGCTTCTGTAGAATTCTATTTCTTCTAGATGATGTTACACCAAATTGGAATACAATCCCATCCAAATTAATATCTGGCATCTCCTATTAGTTCTCTCACTAATAAATGATACTCTCTGGGACCAGACCCCAGATAAAAGACAGGTGAAATAGTACATGCTCACATATTTGCAGTAAATAAATAAAAAAGGAATGCTATAAATCTGACTTCTCCCAAGGAAGCTAATAAATATGATATACTGCTTGAAACAATACCTTCTAGGATAAAAAGATTAGGCTTTGACTTGTCACTTCTCCTTTTATTGAGACAGGTCAAAGTACCCAAGCATATTATTTACTAGTTAAAACCTACCTCAAAATCAGCTAGAACTGAGAGGGTAAGAGTTGGCCCATTAGGTCACTCAGTGGAGGTCAGTGGAGCTGGCATCTGTCTTCTGGGACATCGGGTCTCTGCTAAAAACCTAGCTCACATTAGTGAGGGGATCACTGATGCCCATCCTTTATCTATGGACACCAGCACCTCCAGCTTTGGAATGTAAGTCCAAAGGATAGTCTAACCTTCATTCTTATCTGATCACCACTGCCATCATGTCCAAAGCATGGCAGGTGTTGCTTGCACCACCATCAGCAGATTCCTATGTATTGTCTACACTCAGCACTGATTAAATTGAATGTGGAAGAGAATGAAGATGATATAGAGGAAGTCATTTATTTTCAATGAATACCTTAATAAAAAAATAAACTGGGTGGGATAGCACGCCCCGTAGTTACAGCTACTTGGAAGGCTGAGGCGGAAAGGTCACCTAAGCCCAGCAGGTCCAGGTTGGGGTGGGTGGCCATGAGTGTGCCACTGCACTCCAGCCTAGGTGACAGAGTGAGATTCCAATTCCAAAAAATAATAATTTTTTTAAAAGAATTCTTTTTTTCCTATTTTTAATTTCTCATTTATGTAATTATTATTATTATTATTATTTAAAACTTTAGATTCGGGAAGCCCATGTGCATGTTTGTTGTGGGTATATTGTATCATGGTGAGGTTTGGACCTCTATTGAACCTATTGCCCAAAGAGTGAATTCGGTACCCCATAGATAGTTTTGACACTACATCTTTTCAGCCAAAATGTTTGTGTTATATCTTCGTACCCTAACAAAATCAATTCCACAGTCCTTTTCTGTGAGCTGCACCTATGTCTTTACAGATAAGTGAATATTTTTGTCTTCTACAAGTGAGAACCATTGGCTTCCATTGCTTGTGACAGTAGAGACTAGTACATTTTAATCCTTCTTTATTCCCGGCTAAATAATTAATGCATACACACAAACATGCCTGTTATGTTCAAGGATGTTATTGTCTAACACATTTTCTTAAGATTATCCAAGAAATTAATTTGGTTCCTCAAATTTGGAGCCCCAAATGATTCCAGCATTTTCAGGAGAATTGATAATACCAATGAAAATTGAGGTTAGTTACTACTTATTTGATGCCATAAGTGATACGCATATTTTAAACATGTAAATCAGAGGCAACAGAGCAGATAACACCATCTGTGTGGAGTCAGATTTTAGGATTCAACCTAAAAAACGTGGAAAATGTGAATGGAAAGGTAGGTTGGAGAAATGTGATAAAGAACCTTACACACTCAGATCAACAAGCTAGACCCTTATGAGTGAGAAGATGACATGTCAAATTTTTTTTTTTTTTGAATCGGAGTCTCACTCTGTCACCTAGGGCTGGAGTGGAGTGGCACACTCACGGCCACCCCAGCGTTAACCTGCTGGGCTCCAGCAATGCTTTCGCCTCAGCCTTCCAAGTAGCCAAAACTACAGGGGTGCGCTACCACACCTGGCTAATTTTTTATTTATTGTAGAGATGTGGTCTCAAAACCCTGGATTCAGGCAATCCTCTCGCCTTGGCCTCCCAAAGTGCTGGGATTAAAGGCTTGAGCCACTGTGCCCTGCCACAAATTTTTGTATAAGCTAGGGAATCATAATACAGCCTGATTAGTATTTTATATATGCATATCTATTGGCAGTGTGGAGGTGGTTTTGAGAAGTTAGTAATACATCTATACTGATGGTTTAAAGCCCAATCTCTCACAAAATAAACTTGAAAGTGTGTGTAGAATATGAGTATGTGTGTGTTTACTTTAACTGTTGGTATTATAGAGAATTAAGAACACACCAAATAAGGGGAGAAATTCTGCCAGGACGATGACACATTGAGTTCTGAACTTTCTGGTTGCCAGGACAAAAGAGAAAGACTACATGTTATAAAATCTTTTTTTTTTTTCTTGGCACTAACTTCCAAAAGGTATTTCCTTATGAGGGACCTATAAAAGAGACATTGACCAACATAAACAAAAAATGCTCTTGATAGCTATTGTACAGTTGATACAGTCATCATTTGCATGTGAATCCTACAGTATGGTTTATGAAGATGGAGAATAAGTCCAACAGTAGAACTATATAAAGTCCAATAGGTAGAAATAATTGTAATTTATGAGATCTCCAGGAATAACGTGCACAGCAAGGACCACCAACTCAAATGCTTAAAATGACCAGGCATATACAGGAGTAAAGCAAACAGATTTAATTGTAGCTCCTTTATGAGGAACAATGGCCCCTGACTCAAGCTCTGTGGTGGGGAGACAAAGGTGGTGGTGGAAAAAATGATAAAAAGAGCAGCAGCTCTTTACATGGTTCTCATGTGAAAATAAAAACCTTGACCTTTAGGAAATCTGGCTTTTCAAAGGCAGTAAGAAATCCAAGTTCCTGCATCCTTTAAATTTTGGCAACTATTTCTTAATATTTGTTATGTATGCATTTCTCTCTCTCTCTCTCTCTCTCGCATACAAAGGACATATTATGGCTTTTTTTAATTTTTAATTTTTTAAAAATATTTTAAAGATGTGGGGTACCACTCAGGATTAGGTATACAAGTGGACATCTTACAGGTAAAGTTTGGGCCTCCCTTTGGTCCCCACTTAATACTTGTTTTTCTTTCTTTCTTTTATTTTTATTTTTTAATTGGAATCTCATTTTGCTGCCCAGGCTGGAGTGAAGTGGCATGCTCAGGGTCACTGCAGCCACAAACTGCTGGGCTCAGGCTATCTATCTGCCTCAGCCTTCCGGGTAACAGGAACTACAGGGAAGCACTACCACGCCAGGCAAATTTTTTGATTTTTATTGCAGAGACAAGGTCTTACCATGTTACTAGGGCTGGTCTTGAATCCCTGGTCTCAGGCAATTCTCTTACCTCAGCCTTCCAAAGTACTGGGATTACAGGCTTGAGCCACTGCCCCCGGCCTAGTATTGCCTAGTATTTGTTTTTCATTACTGAGTGGGCCAAGGGAGAGGCTGTGAGCCTCCAATTGGAGACCTCCTGTGTAGAGTGATGAGAAAGGAACCAAAAAATAAGGGCCTCTAATTTGCTTATCAAGTCCTTATAATCTAATTGACAGCTCTACATGGTTGGCTAATATAATGATTTTGCCAGTGAAACACTCTCAAACTGGCAATGGTAATATGAAAATGCTTATTTAAACTTAGGCATAAATATAAACTCTTTTGAAACTGCCAAAAAAGAGATAGATAGGGAGTTTGATGTGTCTTTTTCTTATCTTGCCTGCCTATGTTTAGAACCATCACCACAACAACAAAATCAACAACAGTCGAGTTCCAGCAGAAGCTCAAATATTAATTTGCACCAATGCCAAACTAAATCATCAAATCATAGGATAGAAAGTGCAATAATTAAACAGAAATGTTATATCTTTTTTATGTTGTGTTTGTTTTGGAAATGAAAGCACCATCTGTGGTGTACTTATTATCTTAACAGTAGCAGCAGAATTCCTCTTCTGAGGGAAATGTCTTTGTTTAGGAAAATACCCTGATGGCCCATTTGCATGTACAAAGATAGGCTTCTGGGTTCAGGATGAAAGGAGAGGATGGAGGGAACAGAGGGTCTGTGTTCCATAGCTCATAAGGAATGCATTAATCACTAACCCAGAGAATCTGGCAGCATCATAACTTCAGAACTAAAAGTGACCTTGAGGATCTAACCTAGTGGTCAGGCAAACTGTGGCCATGAGGTCAAATACAGCCCCCACCTGCTTTTATAAATAAGTTTTATTGGAAAACGGGCACTTTCTCCTTTTTGGGAGAGGGAGATTTTCTGTAAATTTTTATTTTAAAGATGTGGGGTACAATTCTGGAAAATGGGCACTTTTATTTGTTTATCTATTGTGTGAGCCTGCATTTAAATGCTACAAATGTCAAAGATGGGTATTTGAGACAGAGATCACATAGCCCACAAACCCTAAATTGTTTACTGTAGTGTCCTTTGCCAAAAAAAGTTTGCCAACCTCAAACTAAGGTAGATTTTAAGTCCTTTTCAACTTAGGTAATTGAAAGAGGGGTTGTTAATCCAATATTAGTTCCTAAGGAGCTAAGTATTTCCATGTTAAAATAGGACTGCACATATTTTCATGTTTGCAAATATATACGATTTCAATGACAGTCTCTTCATCAGAGTTTTATCCTTGGAAAACTTTTATGTTCTGAGCCTAGACTTCCCTTAGGAATACACAGTAGTCCACACAAATTCCATTTAGTTGCTGTGTCACCTTGGTGTTATCTAAGACTAAATGAAAGTTATGTTTTGTTAATTTCTCCAAGTTTACTTTCCATCATCATTTCAAGGTGAAAACATAAAAAGGGGCATTCTGGACCGTTTACAGCATTTCTCAGAATATAAGGCAATAAGGCAATTCAAAAATAAATTAAAAAGATAGGATAGAGAAATTATATGAGATATAGTAACAAATAGCACATAATAGATGCATGATAAATAATAGCTATTAATATTTGATTAACTTCTATATTCTGGAGTCCTCAAAAAATCCATTCCCCTTTCATCAACAACCCAGTAATGACCCTGCTCTTGGACTCCTTAGAAATGTTTCTCCTCAGGCTCAAACTAGCAGGAACAGGAAGCCTCAGATTCCAAGTTCTTCTTACTTGGAGTATAATAACAGATAACAAAGGTTTCTTACAAATATCAAATAAGATAATAGAGGTGGAAAATAGAAAAATGATATTAGATATATCCCAGTAAATAACACATATAAATTCAGTTGTAAATGATAGCTATATTTATAAACTATAAATTGAGTTAATAAGTACAACTCATGTCGATTGTTATCACGAATAGGGTTGTTATGTAATTATTTTTAACAGGTTTCAACTTAATTAGACATACCCTTTGACAGAATCCATTGATCCTTTTCATCTGAATTCTCATTTTTTTTTTCTTTTCTCTGCTTTTTAGAGATGTAACTATTAGAGATTATTCTGTGGTCAGCAGAGATTTATTCCAATCTCCTTCATCTTCTACAGTTTTATAATCAATTGCACCCCTTATTAATACTGTTTTGACATTGCTCAGTTCTTTAAAAAAATGCAGAGCACTATTAAGATTACTTAGAAAGAAAAGTATATTTTGGTCTTTTTGAAAGATTTTACAGTCATGAAGTCTGAAACAAAATATTTGCAGTTAACACTCAAAAGCAGAAAATTAAATGGCTAACGCATTTTATTCATTTGAAATTCTATATAGTCAAATATTTATAACATTGGACTGTGACTAATGGCCTCAAGGAGAAAAAAAGTTGTAAGTCGGTTGTTTGTATACCTCAAACCAACACATAATTATGTATGTGTTTAAGAGACAGCTATGATTTGGTTACAGGACCCAGTAAAATAAACTATATTCCTACCAACAAAGCAGGCTTGACAAAAAACACATTTATGAGGCCAAATGCTGCTATTTAAATAGTTTCCAAGGAAACAAAATTGTAAATGAAAGCTTTTTGGCAATAAGGATATTTCTCAACATTTAGAAATGAGCACATCATTAACTATATTAATTTATTTATTAAATATTATATTTTACTTTTAATTAATTACATTTATTGCATTTTTATAATTTATTGATTTTAATTATTAAATATTAAATAAGTAATTTGATTTAATATTTAACTATTTAACATTGATATACATTATATTTCAAAATATATATTACATATACTCTATGCAATTTTAAAATATGCACAAGGATATATATATATATTTCAAATATTGTATTCAGGGTCACCTGTCAGAAATGCAGAATTTCAGGCCTTCCCCAGACCTATAAAATGAGAATTTTCATTTTAACAAGACCCCAGGTGATTGTATGTGCACTAATGCTTGGGATGCATTGGCATGTATTCTTATTACTACACAGAACATAGTTTAAAATGATCACAACATTTGGAGAAATATCAATTAAATCGATATTATTCAGAAGTTTCTTAACATTCATACAAAATGTACAAAAGCAATAAAATGGAAACAAAAATCTGAAGTATTTGCAGTATATCCATAAGTAAGAAATTTTGAAATTATAAATAATAATATATCCCAACTGGTTCTATAATGTTAAATCTGTTTCTCTAGAATATAGACATGTACAAACTCCTAAAATAATAATTCTTGTAAGATGAACAGATGGTACCCGTGCTATATTAGCAAAAAAAATCATATAATAAATATGCTTAAAAAATATTGAGACAACTGTATACCAGCCTCACAAATTTGTCAGTATTCAACGGTGACTTCCTCAACATTAATAATAATAACATTAATAACGACAGTTAACACTCAAGTTACACATACTTCTATATCAGGCACTATTCTAAACACTTTATATAATCAACTAATTTAAACTTCATTATAATCCTATGGGATGGATACTATTATCATCCTTATTTTAGAAAGAAGAAACCAAGGCACAGAGGGGTTAGGTAACTTGCCTAAGTATATTTCCTTCCATCAAGATGAATATAATTTTTTAACTATTCCTACTCATTTATCATATTTAAGAATTTACTTTTTAAGATATGAGATCGGTTGCAAAAACGGTCCCAATTCTTCACCTCTCCCTTCCCAACCAATTATCTTCAGCATGTAATTTGCAGTGTCCTCTCACTAGGAGCCAAGATAAAGAAGGTAGGGGCTTAACAAGTGCTCGTGGAACTGAACTTGCCCTTCTTCATGGCCTCCTCCACAGCTAGGAGAGCATGCCTAGGCTTGCCTGGTTGGAGGAGAGAGACAGTGGAGCACAGCCAAGTTGTCAAGGGCAAAGCAAGTCTATTCCCAGACATGTGACCAAGTCCTACCAAGATCTACAGAGTCACCCAGCCAAGTCCCTCTTGATGTTAAATGTATAAGCAATATACATACTCGCATTGTTTTACGCCAGGTTTTGTGGTTGGTTGTTACACGGTATCATTAAAGCAAGTGATAACTGTCTCAAGTGATTATTAATTCAACTGAATTATTCAATTAAACACAGAAAAACATATATTTAATACTGCTGATTTTTATCTACACCTATACTTACAGATGAAAACAATACAGATGGAAAACAGTAAGGAATTATATGAGTTATCACGCTGGCAGAGGTGACATATCTCTTAGAAGAAACAAATATAATTGAAAGAATGAATAAGGTGAAGAAAAAAGTATATTCTTAAAAGAGTTCTTTAAAAGTATCAAAAAAAAGTATGAACACTCTTCTTTCTCTCCTTCACTCAAACAGTACCCATCATTATCCTTTAACTGATTAATTAAAGAAACATTGAACAAAATAGAAATTGGGTTAATTTCTTTCTATTGCCAATTATTCTTTTACAAAAATGTAACTTTTTGTTATGAATTCCTCAGAGAAGGGCTAGAATGGGAGGAGGGTGTCATAGTGAGTGATGGTGTGAGTAAAAATTGAGCCCTACGATCAAATGTGTTTTGTCACACATCAGTTTCCCAGTGGTATACTTTAACATATGTAGGAGAATATATTAACTGTATAACACTTTGCCTAAAAGGAAAATGTAAAACTGATATTGCTTTATGTGAAAGAAATCAAACTGAATGTATGTAACAACAGCAAAAAACCAACACAATTCTGCCATGAGTTTTTAAAAAATTTTCTGGATTATTCAAATGAATAATGTCACCGGATAGAGAAGTACATAATGATAGGCAAAGAGTTTGTCTGACAAATACTCAGAGGCAAGTAGAGACCAGTGATGTCTCAAAGTCAACATTGCCTCATCCTCCATTTTAAGACTATTTCAGATTCAGTGAGTAATTTGTGCTTTTGTTATAATACAAATATCATATTAAATCAAATATATATTTACATATATACATCACAATGTCAATGAACTGTTGGATATTTGAAACTATTCAAAAGAAAATAATAAAATATACACTTGCCATAATAGTGCTATCTGCAGTGTAACCCATGAACTTGTGCCTGGTCTACAAATTATATTTCTCCTCTGCAACAGCACAAGTACAAAAATTGAATGAAAACATTTATAATCATCTATAGAAATTTAACAGAGCATTTTTACATTCGTTGAGTAGACAAATAAAAACTCCAGGCTTGTATTTTTTACTTTTTTAATATTTTCTAGTAATTTACTTTTGTTGTATCTTATATTATCTTTCTGTGAAAGATTGGCAATTAAAAAAATACTGTTCTTCACCACATACAATCTGAGGAACACTGCTCTATTATAGCAGGTTTGAATGTGAATATACCAGAGGAGACACACACATACAAAAGGAATTTTTTGTGGTGCACTTGGAATGTGTTCTTTCAGATCAAACGGTCAACCAAAGTTTTTATCTGAAAGTTTCAAGTAGGTATTGTCACTATTTGTGGAAAAAATGTCCTGACTTGTGGCACAGGTTACTGGTTCTTTCACCATGACAATGCACATGCCCACACCGCGCTGAGTGTCCAACAGTTTTTGACCAAAATTGTCATGACCCCTGTGCCCCACCCTCCCTATTCACCCGCTCTTGTCCTGAGCTACTTTCCCTGAATAAAAAAAGTCCTCAAAGGGAAACATATTGCCGATGTCAAAGAGTTGAATTAAAAAATGGTAAAAAGCACCAAAGGGCATCAAAATCGACGAGTTCAAAAGCTGTTTTGAGCAGTGTAGGTTAGGTGTATTGCATCAGAGAGTAATTTGAAGGTGACTGAAGTTTAACCATGTAAGAATAAATATGCAATTTATTATAAATAAAGTGGTTTTGGGGGGTCCCTTTTATGTCTAATTAAAGGAAAGCTAAAATGAAATTAGTAATGACTAGGACTTATTTACTTTATCAGTATAAGGCAATCATAGTGCTAAATGCTTTACATACATTACTTCATTGCATTCCTATTAACAAACTATAATGCTAAAGTTAAGTGTCTTGATAAGAGTTTGAATAGCTAGTGATTGGCAGCACAGGCTTTTTATCCCAGCCTGAGTCTATGCCCTGAGCTCTAAAATCATTAGTATTCCATTTCTCAACCCAATATAGTTTTTAAAAGAAAATCAACTGCAAGAGCAACCACAAAGAGATTTTAAGATGATTTATAAATTCATTGGGATAAATTATTTCTGAAAGTTACCTGTCTTAGCTATTATTTTATTTTTAATCTTATTACATTATTTTTCACCTAATGTCTTATAAGCATGGTGTTTAGAATAGGATTTGACCTGGTGTGATGGTTTACCTGGTCTAGATTTGTTAGATATTACATATTCCAAAAACTGAGAACCGAAATAAAGGGAGGTGCAATTTAAGAAATGAGTGCATAACTAAGGAATTCTAAGAATTTGGAGGAAAAAACAAGAAGAAATAACTGTGTTCTTACTGTAAACCAGAATAAAACATCCCAATCAGCTGAACAGATCCGCTATTGGCTAAAAGGATCCCAGAGAAACCTGAAAAACTAGATTCCAACCATGATAGGAAGAAAGGTTGGACATGTGTCAATATATACCCTCCCTTTTGGAATTCAGGTACAACTGACCAGCATTAGTATTAGAGTAGAGATCATAAGACTGTCAAAATAGACTCTTTATGGCAAAAAGACATTAAATTCCAACCTGACTCTGGTATACCATTACAGGACAGATAGCAGACCCTGGAGGAAACAAAAAAATATTGCGAGGACCTAAGATGGCATCAATATATCCAGTGAGTAACCATTTTAACAATGCTTAGTTCTGTCATATTTTTCTAGCAGTTCACCTTAACTTATCCTCTAATCATTAGCCAAGGACAGAACCAGCTTCACAGATATAGCTATTGATAATTGTTTTACAATCCCCTCCCAGCTTGTTTTGTACTAACTTACTTTTCTATTCTAAGTATTTGCATAAGAATCAAGTTAACCTAATCAGCCCTGTTGACTTTCATGACACAGATTCCATCAACATGGCAACAGTCATGTGACTAGCTCATCCATCTGCCTGCTGCCCATCATCATGATGTCAGTTCTGCACTTACTTGTCCCCTCCATGATGACATGGAACAGACCACCACCCACTCACCTTAATGACTTGTTCCCATCAAGGGGAAGGTTTAAAAGGCATTCAACTTCAAGCAGCAATCACCATTGCTTTGCTAAGCTTCATGTGCACTTGGAGCTATGGCCAGGCCATGTTTCTTCGCTTTGCTCTCCCACTCCCACCTGGGGAGGTGAATCTCTCTCTCTTTCTCTCTCTCTCTCTCTCATTTATTTCTAGCTATTTCTTTGTTAAACTCTGATGTGTCTACGTGGTTCTTTGAGCTATGGCTACCATGTTTCCTAGCTTTGGCTCCCTCCCCTACCTTGGGAAGGTGAGCTTTTTCTCTCTCTCTCTTAACTTACTTTTAAAATGAACTATATTTTTCAATCTAACTTCCATGCAATTCTTTGCATCTTTCATGTGGCACTGGATCACACAACCCTAGCTGGTGGGTCTGACCTAACATTTTGGAGGGCCCACTGGGATTGTAACCTAACAAATATTTTACCTCCAAACATGTCTCTTTGATATATTTTGAAATGGTCCTGCAAAATCAACTTTGGGGGAGAAATTTGCATTATAGAGAATCTCTTTTCTCTTTCTAGGTCTTTCCCAGGTCTAGGAGACATTAAATGAGAGTCTAACACCTTTAAGCTCTGAAAAGAGACATTTACCATCTAGTCTCTCTAAGTCTGCTACCTGGAAGCTTCATCTACATAAAAGAACCTTGGCTTTCACAACATCCTATTATCTTAACTCAAGCATTTCTTTCTATTGACAAAAGTCCTTAGACAAAGCTTAACTCTTCTGAGCCAACTGACAACCAGAAAATCTTTGAATTTACCTATGACCCGTAAGCTCCTGCTTCAAGATGTCCCACCTTTTGGGGTGGAACCAATATATACCTTTACTTTTTTGCCTGCAAATTCTGTCTTCCTAAAATTATAGTCTGACCACCTCAGGCACACTTTCTTAGGACATCCTTGAGACTGTTCCCCAGGCCATTGTCACTGATACTGGCTCAGATAAACCTCTAAATATTTTACAGAGTTTGGCATTTTTGTCAACATTAGTGATTGTGGTTCTAATGGTGGTGATCATCATGGGAGTGGAAGAAAGAGAGAGAAGGTGCAGCAAAGATATCCCTGAGTGGAACAAATGCTACAGAAAGTATTTAGTTCTTTTATATCCAACTAAACAGTAATATAATCACAATTTTTTAATCTATTGCAATAGATTCTTGCTAGACAAAACAAGAATTTGCTTTGCAAAAAATTAAGGTTTTTAGTTAATGTAGTTAGAATATATCAATTTAATATATTGCCCTTTCCTATCAAAACCTAGTCTGGTTGCTTTCGCTTTCTTAATTAATTTTGTATTTTATCTTCTTGTACTTCTTCCATTCTACTTTGAGAAAATGAGTACGAAATAACATATTTTGAAAAATATATTACAAATCAGTGACTTTTCTCTGGTTGATTCTGTGAATAAACATGTACCTGTTTTCATAAAGTTTTTCCTTCACTTAACTCTTTAAATTGTATTTTAATACTATTCCTGCATTTCTGCATGCTTCTTCCTGAGACCTCTTTTCATATGTATATATAAGCTTTTTCTACTTTTCTTTCTTTAAAACCCATCCTAAATTAAAATTAGACCATCACATAAAACTTTTTTTTATATTAAGCATGTGTTGTGAACATTCCCTAATAAAAACATACCCCTTCAAAACCACTCACTTGCATAAATGGAAAACAAACAAACAAAAGGATAAAAGGACTTGTTTATCCAACCTTTAAAATGAAAGCTTCCATAGAAAAATTAAATAAATGTAAGCAGGTTCTACAACATTCTTAAAGTGCCATATTCATCAAATAATAATAATTTCTTGTTGAGTTTTATGATTTTCAGATTGTTCACATATACTTAATTTGATACAGTAATGCTGTTGAACATGCTTTAAGAAGAAAAACAGTACCATTTCCATGTCATAGATGATGACTTTGCATCTTAGAGGACATAATGGGTTCAGATGCACTTATTTCTATCCAAATGATATTTCACTGACATCAAGCTGCTACTTAGTAAATTTTTGTTAATAATGACAGTGCTGAAAATACAAACCAAGTGAAAGGAGTTGAGTTTTTTTTCCTAGGGGATCAAATAAATCATCTTACTGGAATTAAAAAAAAAAATCAAGTCTCTGGTGAATCACCAATACTGATTTTCTGGAAGATGGGAGAAGTCCACGCTGCTGAAATGAAATGCTGAGGATTATTTTCTCTTAATTTTATCTTCTTAGCTAGGAACGCATGGGTCTTGAGTCCCCAGATTCTGGCAACAACTAGTTTGATCATTCCAAAGGTTAACACAAATGAATAAATGTTAAACACTGAAGAGAGAGGATAGGAAAGAAAGAAGAGAAGCAATGTCTTCTGGGAAAATGGAGTCATTGAAAAGAATGTCAACCTATCTGTTAAATAACTCTAACTAGATAAAGCTAAAGTCATTACAGTTTACTATTGATTTCATTCTCGCTAAATTAGCAATGAATATTATGAATTCTATAGAAATTAATGAATTATACTCTTACTTTCCAGGTTTTTGGTTGATAGTGTGAGATTATAAAATGGGAAGAATCATAATATTTATAACTGACTAAATAAAAATCTATTATTATAAATACTAAATGTTCTGTCTTAGACGTGATTTTACCAATTGAAAAATCTAATTACCATGAACACATGGAAATAAGTTTGTATTTATTCTATTCTTAATGATACTGAAAACTCATGTAATTATTCATCCAGTAAATATTTAGTGAGCTCCTAGTATTTAACAGTCACTGTTCTCCATCTTGAGATGTTATAATAAGCAAAAATTGATATGGTTTATCCTCTTTTGGAGTATACAGACTAATGAAGGAGATAAATGCTTACACTAATGATCACATTTACAAAAATAAAACAATTTATTATAGGAAATGGGATAACCTATGAAAACACATAAATAAATCTGAACTAGCCCTGGTTGTTAAGGAAAAACATTGAATTCTGAACTGAGATCTGAAACACCAGTATGAGCAAAGCAGGCTAAGAGCACGGTGAAGAGTATTCCTGGAAAGAAGACATAATATGCCAATGCCCTGGGGCAGGAGAAGGAACAGAACATTTGAAGGACAAAAATAAAACAGTGAAAATAGAATGCAAAGTGTGATGAGAGAGAAGTTGGGAATTTGGATGCTAGGTGTGAACAAAATCAGGTAGTCATGTTAAGAGTTTTGATCTTTCCCTAAAAGCAATGGGAAGGCATTAAAAGTGTTGAATCTGGGCTTGGTGGCTCAGCCTGTAATCCCGTGCCTTTGGGAGGCTGAGGTGAGTGGATTGCCTGAGCCCGCGGGTTCGAGACCCGCCTGGGCAACTTGGCGAGACCTCATCTCTACAATAAATAAAAAAATCAGCTGGGCATGGTAGCACGTGCCTGTAATTCTGGCTACTTGGAAGGCTGAGGCGGAAGGATCACCGGAGCCCAGCAGGTAAAGGCTGCGGTGGCCGGGAGTGGTCACTGCACTCCAGTCTGGGTGACAGATTGAGACTACAACTCAAAAACAAAAACAAAAACAAAAACAAAAACGTGTTGAGCAAGAGAATGCCACAATCAGGTATGAATCTGGAAGGATCACTCTGGCCAAAGTGTGAAGAACAGAAGAGAACCAATGTGGATATAAGAATTGCTGATGGTAGTGCGGGCAAGAGATAACAGTTGTGTGGGCAAGGACATAGCAGTGAGAAAATAGAGTGAATTGTAGAAATATTTAGGTCAAAACGTCAGTATTATGTGATTATACATTATAGCTAAGGGAAAGAGTGTCAAGCATAGTGTTGATTTCTTGCTTGTGGGACTGGATGACATTTGGTGCGTGTTCCTGTTTCTGAAAGGTCAAATATTGCAGTTTTGTATTTGGGGGCAAAATAAAAGCTTAAGTGCATAATATGAGTTTGCCTAATGCTTTCTGTCTTTTTACAGAATATTATTTCTTGTAACGATAAAGTAATTTTCCACAATGTTATATGTCTAATTTTTTGGTAGCCTGTTTTTTTCTTTTCTTTCTTTCTTTCTTTCTTTCTTTCTTTCTTTCTTTCTTTCTTTCTTTCTTTCTTTCTTTCTTTCTTTCTTTCTTTCTTTCTTTCTTTCTTCCTTCCTTCCTTCCTTCCTTCCTTCCTTCCTTCTTTCTTTCTTTCTTTTTTTTTTTTTGGTGTTGTATGTGTTTTAATTCCAATTATCTTTAAAGGTTTATGCGTTTTTGAAACAAAGACAAATCACAGTTGGGGAAATATTGTTGAATGATAAAGGACTGGAATTTGAGGGGAATAGTTCCATACATTTCTTATGGTTTTACGTTTTATAAAAAAGTTCTAGTCCGTAAACAAAGTGGTTCACATATTGCCACCAAAACATAAGAGGACAATGGCCATTATAGACTTCCCAGATGAGGGCTTGAAAGGGAAAAATGTCAAAATGGCTTACAGACTTTCCAGTTGAAAAGTTCTCTCCCCGCGGGTTCGAGACCCGCCTGGGCAGCGAGACCTCATCTCTACAATAAATCAAAAAAAAAAAGAAAAATCAGCCGGGCGTGGTAGTGCATGCCTGTAGTTCCGGCTACTCGGAAGGCTGAGGCGGAAGGTTCGCCGGCGTCCAGCAGGTCGAGGCTGCAGTAGCCGGGAGCGGCCATTGCACTCCAGTCAGGGTGACAGAGTGAGACTCCAACTCAAAAAAAAAAAAAGTTCTCTCATAAACTTACTATAGTAGGAAACTACATTAGCTTATTAGTGGTAAATAATGACATAAAACTTACTATGATGAGAAATCATTCTATTCTCAGTCAGTGAATCAGTTAAGCACATAAGTAAAACACCTAAAAAAAGACTGAAGGAAATACAATTTTTTTTCAGGATAACATATAAGTTTACTCTTACTGATTTTAAGGGCAAAGAATTAGAAGCAGACTTCCAAGATACTTGTTTCCTTAGTAGTTGTTATTTATCCATCATTTATGGATTTATCTAAGCCTTTCCAAAATGATTATTCTTCACTTTGTCACAGTAAACGAAAAGAAAAATAATTCCATCAGTGCATTCTCTTGCCTTCCATTAACATACATACTTTGACCTCAGTCTTGCCACATTTATCTTTTCAGAGTGAATTGTATGAACTCCCAGATCTGGCTTCATAGATTTGTTCTTCCATTCACTTGATCAGTCCAATTTGTTGCTGCAACTAAAAGTGCTTACTAAAAAGATGGATGTTCTAAGAAGGAAAATTGAAAGTAAATAAGCAAGTACTGGCAAGTCTTGTTACGCAGCCTTCATGAGACTGCCCCCAAGGAATGAGTGGTCTCTGAGGCACTACAGTTTTAAGGATAGTGTAAACACACAGAGAAAGACAACTAAATCAATAAAGGGATCGGGAAGTGGTTGAAGTTAGAGATCAATAGATATGAATGTACTTGCATTAAAGTCATCAGGAAAAAATGAATAAGCGACAAAGTTATAGATAAGAAACCGAGCCGGGCTCGGTGGCTCAGCCTGTAATCCCGCGCCTTCGGGAGGCTGAGGTGAGTGGATTGCCTGAGCCCGCGGGTTTGAGACCCACCTGGGCAACTTGGCGAGACCTCATCTCTACAATAAATCAAAAATTAGCCGGGCGTGGTAGTGCACACCTGTAGTTCCAGCTTCTTGGAAGGCTGAGGCAGAAGGATCGCCAGAGCCCAGCAGGTCGAGGCTGCGGTGGCCGGGAGTGGCCACTGCACTCCAGTCTGGGCCACAGAGTGAGACTCCGAGTAAAAAAAAAAAAACAAAAAAACAAAAAAACGAAAGAAACCTGTGATCACTGAGTGTAGCCAACCTTAGGTGTAGTGTAAGAGCCGAGGTGAAAAGTTTAGAAACTGCCGGGCTCGGAGGCTCAGCCTGTAATCCCAGCACTTTGGGAGGCCGAGGTTAGTGGATTACCTGAGCCCATGGGTTCGAGACTCATCTGGGCAACTTGGCGAGACCTCATCTCTACAATAAATTAAAAAAAATTAGCCAGGTGTGGTAGTGCGCGCCTGTAGTTCCAGCTACTTGGAAGGCTGCGGCGGAAGGATCGCCAGAGCCCAGCAGGTTGAGGGTGCAGTGGCCGGGAACAGCAACTGCACTCCAGTCTGGGTGACAGAGTGAGACTCCAACTCAAAAAAAAAAAAAAAAATTGGAAACTACATAGACTTGGATTTGCTTCCCATGCTGATACCTTATTAACAATTATCTTGGAAAAGTCGTTTAACCTCCAAAGTAAAATATTTACCCTCATGGAACTATTGAATTTGATAAGTATGAGCAGTTTTTGGTGCAAAGTGTTCCCTCAATAAAAGTTTGCTGTTGCTACCATTAAAAAACTTAAGATGATGCAATAAATAATAATGTTTAGCAAAATCCATGTAACTGTAATAAAGATCAATAAAGTGAATTCAGATCTGTTTATCAATCATTCTACAATTAAGAATAGTAGCCTTGTTTTTAAAGAGGTAAATTTAAGGGTTTTTTGTTTGTTTTTTGCTTTGCTAGAAGGTGCTATAAATGGAATATATCCATTAAAACATTGTTATCTATGATTGTTTAATTTGTAATAAAATATTAATGAAAAACTGAATGAGGGTGGATCCCTATTCTTTTGAAGAAGTGGTAGAAAAGGCAAATGCCACTTTAAAAGCATTTAGAAATGATTTTTATTCTGTTTTATGTTGCCTTCATGCTGTCAATAATGGAATGTTCAAGGGAAGAAAACATGGACGGCAGAGCAACACTGATGCTCTGCCTGTATGTTAGAATTTGGTGTGGTTTTGAAATAGAAAATAAACATATCGACATCTGTAGATATTTGTATTACATGCTTGTTAAAAAGATTTAAAGTATGCATACTATTTTTAAAAAATTGAACCATATTAAGTCATTATTTAAAAGTTAGAGCACTCTATTCTAATATAGTATTAGCCCTAAAATTATTTATAAATATACTGCACAGGTTTCAGAAGATTAGAATAGAATCAAAATAAAAGTTGCAAAATAGAAGTTGAAGGACCCTAAGGAAATATAGCATTGCACGATTGCAATGATTCTATAAGCAACCACTGGCAGTGCTCCCATGGCCACTAAAATGGTTGAGGATTAACTAGACAAAATTATTGACAATTATTTGTATGTTATTAAAGTATAAAAATGCACAGCAGGAATATAAACTTCTGGTATCATGTTTTGATTAGGGACTTATGTGTGATTATTTGCTGTATATGTTGAGAGGAGTAAGCTACAGCCTGACCCTACATCCTTATGATAAAATCCTTCAGACCTAGCCGGGCTCAGTGGCTCAGCCTGTAATCCCACGCTTTGGGAAGCTGAGGTGAGTGGATTGCCTGAGCCCATGGGTTCGAGAACCGCCTGGGCAACTTGGCGAGATCTCATCTCTACAATAAATCAAAAAATTAGCCAGGCCTGGTATCGCGTGCCTGTAGTTCCAGTTACTTGGAAGGCTGAGGCAGAAGGATTGCCAGAGCCCAGCAGGTCGAGGCTGTGGTGGCCGGGAGCGGTCACTGCACTCCAGTCTGGGTGACAGAGTGAGACTCCAACTCAAAAAAAAAAAAAAAATCCTTCAGATCTGAGTCCAGTGAGGGTGTTACCTATTCTGGGGTTGTTGCCACCAAATTAGGGATGCTATGTCACACAACTCCTGGGAGCACCATCACAATTCCTGACCAATACGGCTTTAAAGGTCACTACCACCTTCCCCAACATCTAGCAATCACTATTCTTTCTCTTTTTTATAAGTATTTTCTCTTTATAGCATAATAAGTTACATTCCTTTAGAGTGAGGACCTTGTCAGTCAGCTTTGCAAGTGAGTCTCTGGCATCTAGCGTAATGCATAGTAGATAGCCAATAAATAGTTGTTTAATCGGTGAATGAAGCAACTTGTGGTTTTTTGTTTTTGTTTTTTCTTTTAGATTGAAAATGTAGTTTATTTAGAAAGTAAATTAGAGAGAGAGAGAGAAGATTCACTTCCTCAAGATAGGGGAGAGAGCCTAAGCTGAGGAAACAGTGTCCGCAGTTCACAAAGCACATGGCCAGACCATAGGCTTAGCAGAGGCAACGGTTGTAAGTGTTTTTAAAAAATGTCCTCTGTGAATGTCCAGCCATTTATTTGGGGGAATTCAGCCTAAAAGAAGAAGTATTTCAATCTAAGAGATAAGAATTATAAATATTCCTGTTGTATACTTTTAAGGCCTAGAACTAAAAACAAAACATAGTGTCATTTTTATTGAGAACTGATACTTTAAATAGTTCATTTTGTTTTGTTTATTAACACATACCTTTGTACTCATTCTGTTTGTAAGTATTTAACGAATGGCTAACTCATGCCTAACTCCCTTTTAGGTGTTTGGGATTCATTAATAGCCAAAATAATCCCCTGACCTCAAAGAGCTTATATTCTAATGGTGAAAAAAAGATAAGGCACCAAATATCAAATCAAAGTTTGAACATTAGTAAGTGGTTCGAATTATGACCAAAATGATAGAGATGACAAAGAATGTATGTTGCTTTCGATTTTGTAGAAGTTCATTTTTATCTGGAGAAAATTAATTTGCAAGTTCTTGAACAATAAGAAAATAATGAAATGATTATTCATATCTTTTCTTGTTGGCTGTGTGGGTTACAAAGAATACCAATTTTGCAAGTGCTTTAGTAAGGATACATACACACACAAACACATACATATATACACATATATAAGATATATGTCTTACTATATAGAGCAATTTTATGTTTACAGCAAAATTGAACAAAAGATACAGAGAATTTCCATACACTCCCTGTCCTTGCCCCTGTAATCTCTCCCATTATCAATATCCTGTTCTAGAGTGGTACATTTGATGCCATCAATGAACTTACAATGACACGTCTGTAGCGCCTAAAGTACATAGTATATGTTAGGGTTCATGTTTGGTGTTGTACATTCTATGGGTTTTGTCAAATATATAATGACATGTAACTGCCATTATAATATCATAGAGAATAACTTCATTGCCCCCCCAAAATCTCTGTGTTCCACCTACTCATCCATTCTTCCCTTCCAAAACCCTGGCAACCACTGGTGCTTTTATCATTTCCATAGTTTTGTATTTTTCAGGATGTCATATCGTTGGAAATATACCATATGTAGCCTTTGCAGATTGGTCTAGTTCACTTATTAATATGCATTTAACAGGATGTTAAGTGTTAATATGCCTTCCATGTCTTTTCATGGCCTAATAGCTCATTGGTAGATACTGTTTTAGCTATAAATGGTTCGGAAGAACTTTTCAAAGGTAGATTTGACCAGCTCTTGAAGAACGAGGCTTAGTTGGAGAGAACAGTGGAGTGGGGTGTAGGAGCGTTTCATGATGAGAACCTAAGCGTGGAGGTGGAATGTTGAGAACATGTCAGAAGACTGGCAAATAAAAAAGTTTGCTTGGGCAGAATATTCACAGGATTGTAAGGAGGATAAAAGTGGGAAAGGAGGTAGTGCCTGGATTTTTTCATTGACAGTATCCTACAAAGAAAACAAACAAGGAACAGATCAATTACTTGAGGATGTTCAGGAAAGCTGAAGGAGGAAAATAAGATCAAGGTTACAGTGTATGATATTTGATGTTACAGAAATTTTAACTGCCCTGCCATTTAAAATGTTTAACATTGTCACACTGGTCTCCTCTGAGCCAAACTCTCTATGTGAAAACCTTTTTTTCCAAGTAGCTGAGGCTACACTCTGTCGCCCAGGCTGGAGTGCAGTGGCACACCTTTAGGGCTCAGGTGATCCTTCCACCTCAGCCTTCCAAGTAGCTGGAACTACAGGCATGAGACACAATGCCTGGCTAATTTTTTGATTTATTGTAGAGATGAGGTCTTGCTAGGTTGCCCAAGTTGGTCTAAAACTGCTAGTGTCGGGCAATCCACTCGCCTCCACCTCCCGAAGTGCTGGGATTATAGGCGTGAGCTACTCCGCTGGGCTTTCTTTACAATTTTCAACAGATTATTCAAATATGTGGGTTTTGTACAGTTCCTTATTTTTATGAGTACAGGCACTACTTCACCACGTTTCACTTCAGGAGCTGGATTATTCTGAATTCAGATTGAAATTTCCCTAGAGTGATGATGTACGAGACTCGTAGAGACCAAAACCTATGTCTCAAATCACCCGGCAACATTCTGTTTATCTGCCTTGATAAAAATTCCTGAAAACTCTAGTTCGGTGGTGCTTTTCTCAGAAAAAAATGTTAGTATTCCTGCAATGTCGTATATGATTTCAATATGGCCATACAGTCCTGGAGAGTTCAGTTAATAATTATCTCTCCAAGTGACTAAGTAAGTAAATGAAGCGAATGATTTTTCTCTCTCTTGTTTCATTTTAGGAAGGAGAAGAAATTGTACAATGTGCCCAGTAGAGTTTATGTGATGATAAATATAAAGTAGGCAGAAATATGGCAAGGTGCTTTATCATCAATGCTGTAAGTACTTTACTCAATTTGAAAGATTATTTACATTTTAAGCAAAGAGTCAGTGTTGTCCAGTGTGAAAAATGTTGCCTCTCCTAGGACATGATATTCACACAGTAATTCCCTTAAAATACATTCATGCATTCTCTAACATAATTCTGTTATGCTTTGTAAACTTAAGTGTATTATATCCTCAAAACCAGCAACAATTACAGCAAGAAACAGCATTTTATACCTAGTTACTCTCAGAAAGAGAACATTAGTTACCAATTCTTGGTAGATTGTCTAAACTGTGATATTTGCCTTTGGGTTTGTTCTGGTAGCTAACATCTGTACATTGTAAAAGGCATTTTGTGTCAACAAAATGATATTTTGGGCATTATCAATGCCACTAATATTGAAGGTCTTTTTCATTAAATAAGGAGTCCAAAATAAGAACTAGATGAGTACCTGTCGAAGAAAGAAATGTCTCTGATAAACGTGATTTAGTGACTGAGCTCTGCTAATAAGTACATGACAGATGGTGGGAAAGAATTTCTTTCACGCAAAATCTGTGACTCATTTAGCAAACGTTATTGAGTAGCCATCAAGTGGCAGGCTTCGTAACACGTGTTAGAGATTCATGAGTGAAGGGGATATAACTTCCTGTCCTCAAGAGAGTGATGTTTTATTGGGACATTTAGACTTGGAAACCGCAACAAGAACAATGACAAAATTAGAAAATGCTAGTTGGTGAATTAAAAATTTCAAAAAAGTTCTAATTAATTACTTTTTAGCAAATCTTGAAATGACAACTCTTTCCTTCTAAGTAGTTCAGAGAAGAGTCAAGACGGCACGAAGATTAAGAAACCTACAGGAGACTAATAATGAAGAAAAGGACAAAAAACTTACTGGGCAACAAGCGTACAAAGGTGCTCAACACTTCTAATCTACATTAAAATAAAAACAAAACCCACAATGTGATGGGTGTCACCTCACACCCATTTGGGTTGCTACTATCAACAGAGCAAACATAGGACCTTTCAGAATGGGAGAAAACAATTGCAAACTATGCATCTAATAAGGGATTAGAATATTCAGAATCCATAAGGAATTCAAACAACTCAACAAAAACAACAACAAAATAACCCCATTAACAAGTACGCGAAGGACATGAACAGATAGTTTTCAAAAGAAGTTTCACAAATATCCAACAAGCACGTGAAAAAGGGCTCAACATCATTAATCATCAGAGAAATGCAAATTAAAACCACGAGATACTGTCTTATACCAGTCAGAAAGGCTATGACTAAAAAGTTAAAAAAAAATAACAGATGTTGGAAAGAATGTGAAAAAAAGGGAACACACACATTTTTGGTGGGAATGTAAATTAGTATAATCTCTCTGAAAATCAACATGAGGATAGTTGAAAGAACTAAAAATAGAATTTTTATTTGATCCAGCAATCCCACTGCTGGGCATCTTGCCAAAGAAAAAGAAATCATTATATCAAAAAGATACCTGCAATCGCATGTTTACAGTGGCACTATTCACAATAGCAAAAATATGGAATCAACCTCAATGTCTACCAACAGATGACTAGTTAAAGAAATTGTTATATATGTGTGTGTATATATATACACACACCATATGTATATAATATGTGTGTGTGTGTGTATATATATATATATATCTCACATCATGTAATACTACACAGCCACAAGAAAGACTGAAATCATGTCTTTTGCAGCAACATGGATGGAACTGGAGTCCATTATATTAAGGAAAATAACTCAAGAACAGAAAGTGAAATATGGCATGTTTTCACTTATAAGTGGGAGCTAAATAATGTGTACACATGGACGTAGAGTGTGGAATAATAGACATTTGAGACTCAGACGATTAGGAGGGTGGGGGAGTGAGGGTTGAAATTAATGGTATAATGACACTATTCAGGTTACAGCCATATTAAAAGCCCAGATCTCATTCCTACACAATATATCCATGTAACAAAACTTCACTTGTAGGCCAACGCAGTAACTCATGCCTTTAATCCCAGCACTTTGGAAGGTCAAGGACTGCCTGAGTGCAGGAGTTCAAGACCAGCCTGGGCAATATGGCAAAACCTCAGCTCTACAATAAATCAAAATATTATCCTGATATAGCAGCACGTGCCTGTCGTCTCAACTACTTGGAAGTCTGGGGTGGAAGGGTCACTTGAGCAGAGCAGGTCAAGGCTGCGGTAGTTGTGATTGTGCCACTGCACTCCAGCCTGGGCTAAAGAGTGAGACTCTGACTAAACTAACAAAAAACACCACCACAACATCAAAAAACTTCACTTGTAGTCCCTAAATTATACAAAAAAAATTTTTAAAATGTTAAAAACCAGAAAATAACAAGTGTTGACAAGTATGTGGAGAAATTGGAATACGTGCACTGTAGGATTGTAAAATCTTTCAGCCTCTATGGAAACCAGTAGGGAGGTTTCTAAAAAGTTAAAAATTCTCATACATGGAACTGCATACATTAAACTTAAGTACATTGTGCTAATTTATGTAATCCAGTCACCAAAAAGATATACACCATATAACATTACTTATATTAGATACCTAAAGAAGTCAAATTTACAGCAGTAAATTAAAATTTTGATTGCTAGGGGCTGGGGAGAGGGAGGAGAAGGAAGTTGTTTAATAGGTAAAGAGTTTCAGGTTTTTAAGATGAAAATGTTCTAGAGATCTGTTTCACAACAATGTAAATATACTTGACAATTCTGAACTTATAATGGTTAATACTTATAATGGCTAATGTGGTAAATTTTATGTTTCATATCACAGTTACAGTTTTTTTGAAAAATATGTAAAGAAAAAGAAAACCTCATCTTACCACCTCAACGTGCTGTATCAAAGATGTTCTCTTCATATATGTTAGGGTTAGGGGACATGCTTGACTTTTTATCTTTGTATATACTGAGAGTGCTAAAAAACGTATACACATTTTAAGAGATGTTATATACATATTATTTTTAGTTTGCAGTGATTGGAAGTGTCTGGACACTGATGGTAACCACTTTGAACACCTATTGGAATTGCAAAAGTCAAACATAACTTGTATTCATTTGTTGTTATCGGTGTATATTGACTATTACAATTTTAATACAGTTTTCCTTTCTTAAAGTGAGTATACATTTTTTGGCACCCTCCATATAGAGAATTACATATTAGCAAATGATGCAACTGAAAATATTTGTTGCTTTTCAAACCAGAGTTTTACCTGCCCTTACTTTTACGTTTACTTTGAAAAATACTGTGGCAACTAAGAACATCCTATCAGATTTTTTTAAAATGATAAACTATTGTGAAATGATTGAAGAGATTAACAATAAAGCTGGCGTCTGTTGTGGAATAGCATCTGGTGCTAGAGCATTTGGGAGGTGATTAGATCATGAGGACAAATCCCTCCTGAACGGAATTAGTGCTCTAATGGGTGGCTAAAGGTACTAAAGTTCTCCCCCTTAACAAATGAAGACACAGTGAGTAAACACTGTCTGTGAACTGGAAAGCTCTCACCAGACATCAAGTCTGCCAGTGCCTGGATCTTATACTTTTCAGTCTCCAGAACGGTGAGACATAAGCTTCTGTTGTCTATAAGCTACCCAGTTTATGGCATTTTGTTGTAGCCTGAATCAACTGAGACAGTGTCTATAACAGAGGACAGACAAGGTACAGAAATCTCTATCCTTACACTGGCTTTGAGTAATAATGTCATTAGCCCAGTACCTATATGATTCCTAGTGTGGAAGATTTCAGACTCAATAATTTAGAGCACCGGAATGTATTTAATTATATACATAAAGAATGACCAAAAAAAATGCAGGATGAACTGAAAATGCCCTTTAAAGATGAAAACAAATTGTAAGTTGTAATATGTTAAAAAATAGTAGTACATACACAAACACATATTTTGAGGAAGGGTTCAGATTATGAGGATTGGATGGCATTCGTCCATCTTCTCTTCTACTGGAAAAGTCTTTGTGCAGAAACAAAATGTTCTGAATTAGAGGAGTGATAGTTTATACAATTCAAAAATAGGCATTAATAGAAACAATGATTGGGAGTGACAGGGGATAAGGGAAAGTAAGGCTACCAGCAAGAACTGCAGGAGAGGTGGTCAGCATCACTGAATAGGAATTAGCAGATAATCTTGAAACTGTCAAGGGCTGGAAGGCTCAATGGAGGACACCATGAAGATTGCAGAAAATAACTTGTAAAGGGCACTTAACAAATGATAGCAAAAAGAGCTAGTGAGAAACTGGTTAGATTGGGAGTCTGCAACTGAATTCACTCTAAAAAAGGACAGTGGAGGGAGAGATTGATAGTAGAAAGTATAAATGATCTTTGAGAAATAAATTGAAGTCTATGTTTGGGTAGGTAGTACTGTTTCAGTTAATGATGCAAGAGACTGTACTTGTGCTTACATTTCCTCTAACCTTGACTTCAATGCCCCCATCCCATAGTAACTCTAACCTAATCCAGTCATTTGTATAAGAGCTGGATTAGATAATCTGTGTTTTCCCAGTAGTATGATATTAGACAGGACTGACGAATAGTGTGGGTCACAAGTGTCATTATTGTGTATGCAAAATGAACATATTGAATATGAAACTAATTTTTAGAAGCATAGGGAGAAGTAAACTTACAGGGAACAATGAGGAGGCTTATTTTTGTTTCTTTTCTTTTTTTTTTGAGGAAAGGAAGAATGTATTTGGAAAATGCAACATGATGCCAAGAGGCAGATTGGATTGATCAGTTTGTTTCCATTTTTCAGTGCTAACCAATTCATTTATTTATTTGACAAATATTTATGTGTCTATTCTGTGCAAGTCTTATACTAGTTGCATGGGTTGGAAAACTACATAAGTTATGGATCCTGCCCTGTAAGAATTTACATTTCATTTTGGGAGAGGGGACCAATGAGTTATTAGAAATTGCGATGAAGGCCGGGCTCAGTGGCTCAGCCTGTAATCCCAGCACTTTGGGAGGCTGAGGCGAGTGGATTGCCTGAGCCCAAGAGTTCAAGACCAGCCCTGACAACTTGGCGAGACCTCGTCTCTACAGTAGATACAAAATTAGCAGGGCATAGTGGTGCGTGCCTGTAGTTCTGGCTACTTTAAGGCTGAGGTGGAAGGATGGCCTGAGCCCAGCAGATCGAGGCTGTGGTGGCCAGGAGTATGCCACTGCACTCCAGTCTGGGCAACAGAGTGAGACTTCAACTCAAAAAAAAAAAAAAAGAAGAAGAAAAGAAAAAGAAATTGCAATGCGGTTCTTCCCATGTTATGCTGGAGATACTAGAATGAGAGTCTGGAAAAGGAAATAGATTCTTCTGCCTAGGAGAAGGAGAGAAGGGGTTTATAGAAATGCTCTCTACTTACTGCTCAACTCCTCTGTAAAGCTGAAACTACTTTTTAAAAAAGTCTACTAACTTAAAAATTTTTTAAAAAAGGAAAACCAATTCAGGTGGAGGCGAATTTTTGTAGGTAGATCCATTGCAGGCTTTGTACAGGCTCCTACATTAATATCTTAGTAGGTTTCATATTAGGAATTCTCAGCAATTAGGCAACAGAGAAAATATACATCTTAACAGTTTTGAAGAACCATACTTGAAAGCCAAGATGAGTGAAGCAAAAAAAGGACTCTGGATCAGAAATGAGCAAACTACAGGCCTTAAACTGCCAACTGTTTATGTAAATAAAGTTCTATTGGAAGACAGTCAAGCCCCTGAATCTACATATTGCCCATGGCTGCTTTTGAGGTGCAACTGGAGTTGAGGAGTAGCCATTGAGACTATACGACCCGTAAGCCTAAAACATTTATCCAGAGCTTTGCAGAAAATGTTTGCTGACACTTACTCTAGTTCTTATGACCGAGTATAGCATTCATGAGGTTCCTTCATGTTATAAAAAAATCACACTGAGATATGACATCCTTCTCTAAAAACAACAACGACAAAAACAATAAAACTCAATCCTTGACTAGATGTCTGGAAGAATATAAGATTGAGAGATCAACAACAACAAAACTCAATCCTTGGTTAGATGTCTAGAAGAATACGAGATTGGGAGATATTATTATTATTATTATTATTATTATTTTTGAGTTGGAGTCTCACTCAGTCGCCCAGACTGGAGTGCCGTGGCCACTCCCGGCCACCGCAGCCTCGACCTGCTGGGCTCCGGTGATCCTTCTGCCTCAGCCTTCCGAGTAGCCGGAACTACAGGCATGTGCTACCACACCCGGCTGATTTTTTGATTTATTGTACAGATGAGGTCTTGCTGCCCAGGCGGGTCTCGAACCCACGGGCTCAGGCAATCCACTCGCCTCAGCCTCCCAAAGGTGTGGGATTACAGGCTGAGCCACCGAGCCTGGCTTGGGAGATATTATTATGAAGTTTTTTCAATCTCATCTTCAAAGGCAATATAGTATGCATACTGATTCATTAAAATAACTCAATTGTGAAACAGACTGAACAACATTATACACTATATATTTTATTTCTATTTTATCACCTTTGATGCACTTTAACTCCCATAGTAAATCTACAGTGGGATATTTTAATAAAATTTGTCATTAAAGAAATATCAACCATTAAAAATAAAAAATTAAAATGTGAAGTATTTGTTTTTGCTTTATTAGAAACAACATCAAACTCTTCCTGCCTAAGTAAAGTACTTATATGCCATATCAACATTGTTGGAAGAAAACAGGAAGAAATACATATCTAACTATGTAAGTATATACCTATATAAACAAATACTACAAAAACATTACTATTTATGATGTAGAAACCATAATAATATCTGGTAACATAAATGGCTGAACTGAAATTATTTTTGAGCATGCTTCAAAGAAATACAGAGAAAACATTCTAATAATATTTAGAATAGCTAATGTTATCTACACGTCCTCACAAAGAAGAACAAGATAAAAATAAAATGAGACTAGACAATTCTTACCCTATACTACCCACAACCCTTGTATATTCTTTCTTAATTTCTGAAAGTCCAAAATGAAGTTGATATAGCCAAAAAGTAGCCATTTTAACTTTGCTTAGATTTGCCATTTCTTTTAGCAGTTCACTTTAATTAAGAACCAGTTTCCTGGAGATGACAGCTATTGATAATTGTCTTACAACTCCCCTCAAGCCTGCTTTGTGCTGATTACTTTTTTTTTGCAAGTATTTTTCTTCAGCCATAAAGAACCAAGATGACCTAATCTATTGTGATCAGCCTCCTGTGGCAGACTACCAGCTCACCACCTAGAGTCATAAAATGTGTGACCCTGACATCAAGGCACAAGATCTATGTTATCAACACCCAAGAATGCAGTTGCTGGATATTTTTTTCCACTGGCTCCTGCTCCGTTATAGAAATCTTAAATACATCCTTTCCTCAGACCCTACACCACGTTCCTTTAGTGTTGGTCCCTTCCCAGTCCCTTTCTCTGGGAAGTGAATAAACTCTTTTGCTTTACTTTCACAATTCCTTGTTTTATTCCCATGGCATCAACCTATCCCCCTGACCTAACAATTTACATTATGTCTGTCAGTCACCTCTTAAACTTGACATTAAAAATAAAGAACCAAAACAGTTGGCTACAAATAAATGAATGAGATCAAACTTTCAAGGAATTCAGAAAAATTGGGGTAATTTGATCTTAAATTGGAGAGAGAATTAAAGACATTGCCTGATTAGCTGCTCTCCAAATGCACAGGAACTGTCACATCGTAGCAGTTGGTAGACAATTAGGCATATTAGTCATCTGATTAATTTAGAATGGAGGAAAATTCTGAGTGGCTTCATCATGAAGTGATTAAATTGCATATTTCTCTTCTAACTCTAATTTGCAAAGGAGAGTTAAGTCCCATATCAGCTTTAGGCTAAATAGTTTATGCTTATTTTTAACCCATATATAATTGGCAAGAGTGTCTTGTATGGTTTTAAAATGGGAGTTATTTAACTAATGAAAAAAATACCTAATTTTGTTTTGTGTGTGTGTGTGTGTGTGTGTGTGTGTGTGTGTGTGTGTGTATGTGTGTTGAGTCAGAGGTCTCCTTCTGTCTCCCAGGTTTATGCTTATTTTTAACCCATATATAATTGGCAAGAGTGTCTTCTATGGTTTTAAAATGGGAGTTATTTAACTAATGAAAAAAATACCTAATTTTGTGTGTGTGTGTGTGTGTGTGTGTGTGTGTGTGTGTGTGTGTGTGTTGAGTCGGAGGTCTCATTCTGTCTCCCAGGCTGTAGTACAGTGGCACGATCATGGCTCACTGTAGCCTTGACCTACTGGGCTCAGGAGATCCTTCATCTCAGTCTCCTGAGTGGCTTGGATTACAGGTGTGCACCACGACATCAAGTTTTTGTGGTTTTTTTTTTTTTAAGAGATGAGGTTTTGCTATGCTACCCTACCAGGTCTCAAACTCCTGGACTCAAACAATCCTCCCACCTCAGTTTCCAAAAGCACTAGGATTATAGGCGTGAGCCACTGCACATGACTTGCAAAAAAAAAAAAAAAACCTAATCTTAACTAGAGAGATTTTAAAAGCTATTAGTGTAGTTCTTATCAATTCTATATAAAAACATACACAATTGTACAAAGATACTATTTTTGTATGAGAGCACAGCAGGTTAATTTTTCTGGGAAAAAGATTTCAACTCAGGCTACAATGTTCCTTCAAGAATATAATAATGATAAAACTAGCCATCCTTCAAAAACTTACCTTTTACCAAAGTTAATCTCTCTTTATGAATTTAGATGAAAGCTAATAACTATTTTAGACTAATTCATACCATAAAAAAACCTTTCTTTGTGTTTTAATAAAAATGCAATTTTATGATATAGTATTCTTCTGGCTTGTAGAGATGGATAAAAATGGAAGTCACTTGTATTGGAAACTCAAGTTTAATTACTATAGTCTTGTTTTGCATGAAGTTAATTAGTTTTTTGATTGGTAGGACAGTTATTCTGTATTTTTGAAACACTTTTTAAAATTGAGAAAAGAAGCAAATATCAATAGAATCTACATTTGTTTTCATATAATTGGCACTATTCTAAGCTCAGGCTTTTTTTCTTTTAATAATTAATAAAAATAAAATTACCAAAAAAGTCAAGTTAGTGTATAAAGCATTGAGAATATATAAATATTACTGGCATCCATTGGGCTGCAAAATGTTGAGTTAAAATTTTAAATACTTCAAGAAGATATTTACTGAAGAGGTTTTTAAAATAACTTTAAACTTTAATGTCTGAGATATTTTAGCAGTTATTATTATAACATACAAATTTTACTTTTAAAATCTGAACTATTAAAGGAAACCAAATCTGGTGTGCAGTATTAATTTCTTAGGGTTTAACCTAGACTGAGATCTCTGATCATCAGGTGAACATCTTGATTGTATTCTTGTTCTTTGGCATCTAGAGAATATGTTTGTCTTATTTTTAAATCACCCACTAAAACTTAAAATAGTCCTATAGTCTTTTGTTCATTGCCTGTTTTTATGAAACAAATACAGGGTTCTGTTTTCTCATATTTTTAGTTGTGTGGGTTTTTGAGGGGAAGAGAGGGAAATTTCAGATCTAGGTCACTTCTCAGTCTCTCCCTCACCTTGAATAAACAGCAACATGCTCCATTACGAGATGGTTGCAGAGGATGTGCTTGGTTTATCTGCACCCTGATTTAGATAAAGGTCACCCTCTAGTGGGGTTGATACGTATTTCAGTATCAATCCTCACTTAAGGAATAGATACACCCCATGCCGTGCCTTGGAGCAGCAAAAAAGATTGATTTTGAAAACCAAATGCAAGTCTAGAGTTCAGGGATTTTTTTATCTGGGTGTCAAAGATGAAGAGGCACAGGTTATTGTACTTAATCCCAAGAAACTGGGATTAAGAAATTTAAAGACCCACTAACCTTACTAATGTTGCATTAAAGCTACTTGTGAATGTCTTAATGAGGCTTTAAATGACAGTAAAAAAAAAAAATAGATAGCCTGGTCCTAATTTTAAAAATTGAAGAATAAAAAGAAACTGTCATTCTCTGAGTAACACAGTTTTGCAACATCTGGATTCTTTCTAGAAACTTTAGATGCAATTTCTAATATGCCTGCATATATTATAGGTATCATGTGGATTCCCATGAAATTAAGCCATTAGAAGATGAGAGCTGTTTTAAAAATTAAATATAGGCCCAGTAATATCATACTATTTATTGAACACTTGCCTGGGTGCTTTTTTGTGTATTATTTAGTTGTATAATGACAATAGAAAAGAAGGTAAAAGATAACTATGATGTATACAGTATTATTATTACTATTATTGTTGTTATATTATGGACAAGAAAATGGATGCTCAGAACAGCAGTTCTCACACTTCAGCATGCATCAGTATAAACTAGAAAGCTAGTTAAAACATAAATTTGAAGAGGGAGCCGGAGAGTTTGCATTTCTAACAAGATCCCAAGTGGTATTGATGCTGATTGCCTGGGGACCACACTTAGGAAATCACTGCTCAATGGTAGGATGCATATATGACTTTTGCTATGGAAATTCCTTCAGTGTGAATATGATGAGAAGCACATAACAGTAGCTTAATATATTTTACTTTTCTGCTCTTGAAGAGCATAACATGGTAACTATGTAGACCTAGCAGAGTCAAAGATACAATGATCACAAAGACACAATCACTGAATAATTGCAGAGGCTTGGCATCCAGGAGTCTAAAACAAAGTTATTTCTGGATCTAGCTTTCTAATTCTCTACCTGGTTGGTAACAAGTTGGAAGGAGTTCATTAAAGGATGTGACGTCCTACAGGAACATTTATAATGACCCTGAGTACAGATTAGTAGTTCTCAAAATTCAGTGTGTACCTGTATTCGGGCCCTGTGGATTTTTATTCAGCAGTTCTGAATCGAGGGGGTGAAATATCTGTGTAACCAACACCTTAGATGATTGTGATGCTGATGGTATTTCACCATTATTTGAGACATGCTGACTTAAAACATCCAACAGATGTCTGTTTGCTTCTGGCATGAGAAAAACACAATGACAATGACAATAATAGCAAAACAACCTTTTCTATTAGAGATCCAGTTTCTTGCCAAATCTTGGTTCAGAGCATGCCAGAGCTATGGAAGGCTTCTGAGTCAAGAGCAAAAAAGAACTACAAGTGTACAGTTATACTAGGTGCTTGTCATTTTGATTATACTGCAATCACACCTTTGACTTGGGTAGATTCTCAAGACAGGTGAGAGGCAAGACCCTATTCCTGATCTTTCTGTCCCCTTCCAGTAGCCCAGGAACTAGGGCACTGAAGGTGATCTAATTTGGACAATCAGATGTTCTCACCTGGGAGTTTAAATCTTGAGGGAGTGAAACACATACCCAGTGTACTGGAAACTGGAGTGAAGCAGAGAGTGCAGTAGTGAATCTAAAAGTGACAAAGATGGCTAAAGCTCGTCATGGCAAGAGTAGGCAATGATTAGCTAGCATGAACGGTAAGTGGTACATCCTAAGCAGATTGCATTTGGTGGGTTATCCTTCTCTTGTTTTCTGTTATGACTTGGTGACCCAGCATTCACACAGATTCTCTGAGTGCTCCGTACCTTGCCAATACATTCTCACATTTCCTAACTTCTGATCCCCAGGCTGAAGAGATAGGGTCATATTCTTCAAATGAATAGTTGTCTCATCTATTTTAATTTTATATGTGACCTTTCTACTGATGTCACTTGTGGGGAAATAATTTAATCTTTCGAGCCTCAGTTTGCTCAGCTGTAAAATTAAGAAGGAAGAAGCAATGATCGTTATGTCATTTCTCAGTCTTTAAAAAATATCCTATTTAGCCTCATAATTGCCCTTGTATGGGAGCTATGACTGTGAGGAAAAGAGGATCAGATTTATTATCTAGTCTTTTTCTTCAGAGGTAGAAATGGAATTTAGGTAAATGAAAGGATCAGCCTGGAAGTTTCAGAGGCTGCTTCCATCTCTTCTTATAAGCTCAACTTAGTGGCGGCTAAATAATCTAATAAACGCCTAAGAGGAAAAAGATTTCCCAACGGACAAAGAAACCTCTTGTCTCTTCATCTAATACCAAACCCTAAGCCTGCAAAAAATAGGGGTGACTCCAGTGGTTCTTTTTGCACAGAATACAGTAGTAGCAACTAAAGAGAATATACTTTTTCATAGAACACAGGGTAACAAAGTGTGCTTAGATGGAACTATTTTTGACCAAAAAAAGCCCAAGCGAAATATGAACCAGTACCTGGAAATGAAAGGCAAGACTATTCCTATTAAATTCTTTGAAAGCATTTCATTTCCTGGATTTTGGAAAATAAAATATATCAATTTGGGGTTTACTCTGTGTTCACTGCTTCTTGTCTAGCTTTCACCCTCTATTAAGAAGGCTTTTGTCTAAGATCTCTTCTTATTTGCTAGCTTAATATTCACCTTAGAAATATCTATTGTCAAATGTTGCCTATTCACATGATAATTTTCAGCGTCACAAAGACTGTCACAGGGAGAGCTAAAGTGGCAACAAAATCGATGAAAAACAAGCATAAAATGCACTTTAAAATGGTTGTCCAGTGTTTCAGGTGCTCATAGAACTGTTTATGCTGTTCCCTTGATCAAAGGCCATCAATCACTCCCCACCACTCAAATTGCTTTTGGCATGTGATATGCTGAAATTGCCTTGACCAACTACCTTATCCATCTGTGTGTTTATTCAAATGCTAAGTACTTACTGAGACTTTACGGCATGCGAATCATCAGGTTTATTATTTTCTTCACTTCTTCCAGCCTTCCTACCACCTCAGACACAGAACATGGTGTTTTCTTTACCATGCTTCCCTCCACTTTATCATGCTTTTCTCTTCCTTTTTATCTTTGACCATCTCAATCCTTCATATGCAGATTCATGCGACTTACTCCAAAAATTCCTCTTCAGTGTTACAACTGTAATGATTTTTTTCCAATGGTAGTGCCTATAATTGCATTATAATGAAGTAGGCTATATTCTTAGTTGTGTCATACTTACTTCCATATATTTTTAAATCTCTGAATCCAGTTTATAAACCAGAATGTCTAGGCTTAGCACATGACTTGGAAATGGTAGCTTCAAAATCTGTTTCATAACTAGGTATCTCAAAAAATCATTTCCATTGAGGCTAAGGCAAAAATCACATAAACTGCCCCTCATAACTGATTATGTAATTTCTCTGTATCTTAATTCCCTCAATACACACAACATAGCCTTATTTTCTTATTTTTTGTCTTCTATTAAAAGGGATGATAGAATTATAAATCCAATTCCTAAAAAATCATCTAAAGAAAGCTATGAGTGTTATCCATGAAAGTAAAGGTAACATATTACACCCATTTTTAAAAAAGAAAATACTAAAAGTCAGGGTCATAGAAACCAACACCCTTCTATGTACTTTATTTTTTGGTCAAAACAATTGCTTGAAGAAATCTTCTTAGAATCTCTCTTAAGTCTACTAACAAAAAATAGGATGTGACAATATTATGTTCAATTTCCTTTAGTATTTTAGTGATATAATTTCTAGTTTCTGTACTATTAAATTCTATAAAAGTTTTCTGTGGGTGGCGAGGGATGTGGGGAGGTAAACCAGAGGAACAACTTAAACACAGTATCACTGATCTTTGTGGGTCTGGGAAAATCAATGATAACTTTGAAAAATCGAGATAGTTCTACTATTAAAAATGAAGGAAAAAATAAATCCTTTATTTGTACACTGGTTACTTCAATGTATACTCCAAGCAAGAGTCTAGAATTGATTATAAAAGGGAATAGTTTTTGAGTAAATTAAGAGTCAACATTCTTAAAACTTAGAATGTATTCATTAGAAAAGAATCATTTCAGACTCTTGTAATTTCTTTCAATAGGATTGGTAGATTATGGATAAGGATCTTGAGGTAGGTACAGCATATGAGAGAGGAAAGTATGAGTTGAGGAAAGTATGAGTTCATCTTTAGAAAAGAGGAGCCCACATGTCATCACTGTCTTAGGAAGGAGAGGTAAATCACTTGATGGATTTTTTAATGTGGCCTTTGGGATCTTTTCTGATGCCAAATATTATAACATGAAAGAATGAAATCATGCCTATTTTAACAAAATGCATATATGATTTCACTTAATTTCATCTATTGGTCTTTCAATTGCATTATAATAATCTATCTCCATGACATACTATTTTGTAAACTTTATTTTACTACAAGTGCCAAAACAATTAATTGGATTCAATTTTACTAGGAATTAATATTCTTTGGTTATAGATGATCTGGAGCCCTGTTAACTCTTTGACATTTCTTGTTCATTCTTTATCCTTCCTTCCATCCGTCCATCCATCCATCCATCCATCCATCCATCCATCCACACAAAGGATTTTTTCACCACAAGGACTTCGCATTTGTTGTTTCATTTACCTGGAATGCTCTTCCTTTCATAGTCACAAGGATGGTACTTCTCCCTCACCATATTAACGTCTCTGCTAAAATACCCCCTTAATAGAGAGTCACTCTTTATAAAATCAGGCCCTCCTTTCACCCCAATTTGCCCTGTCTTACATAAGTTGCCCTATTCTTCTTTTACCAATACCAACTTTTTTTTTACTTGTTTATTTTCTGTTTCTTTCCACTTGAACATAAGCTGCAGGAGGGCAGTGGCTGATTTATTCACTGAGGTGTCCTCAGCACCTAAAACAGTCCTACAATAGCATACAGAAGTTAGTCAATGAGCATTTGTTGAATAAAAGCATTTTATTTTACTTTTTTTAAAAACCTGTACCTGTTGATAAGACAACTAAGGATCATGGGTTTATTTATCTAGTTACATTTGTAAAAGAATAGAATATGTATTGGGATATTTTGAGTAATATGAACCTACTAGTGACCAGTTCACAGTGAGACAACACATGACTTTGTGAGGGGGACAAATGTAGGAACATGAGAGCTCAGAGGAATAAAACATTGTATCATAAGAGTTCAAGGATGTCCATACAGTAGTTAATTTCAGTCTTAGTATTCTATTTGTTGTTTCCAAAATTTCAGAAGATCAGAAAGTAATAAGAAAAGTAAAGTTTCTGAGTGAGGACAGTACCTAATCTTGATTTGTACCCCACATCTTTAAAATAAAATAAAGAAAAAGAAATAAATTTAAAAGTGTTTTAAAAAATTAAAAGTCAGTGTGGTTGGTTCTTTGTAGAATAAATTGATGTATTGAAAGATAAAAAAGTAGTATCCCTTTACCTAAATCCATTCTTAAGAATTTAGTCCTTGGATGTAATACTAATAGAGTACTCTTACTTTTCAGACCAAAATATTAACGAGGGACACCAATTATATTTATTAACAAGGATTATAAAGCCCAATGCCTTAAATTTGCTTTGACATATGCTTTATAAAAACAACAAACTAATGCTATGTGATTCCGTATTTAATTTCTACTAAAAATAACTTTAAACTTCATATATTTTGTGAACCTTCAAATATGCAGGGACAAACAACCAAATTTCTCACTGTAATTTATATAATTTCTAAAAAAAGAAAAAATTAGATAATGACATATATATATATATACACAGAGATTTTAAAAATCTACTTGTGTAACTCTAATGAGAACATCATACTGCAATCTATGTTGTATTTGGGAGTATTTTAAAGACTTGAGTAGCTAGTGCCTGTCACATGGTCAGCCAGGACAATGATGAAAACCTGGAACCCAGGTGACCATGGATCCCCATGAATAAGTCCCCTAATAGTGTTCTGAGGCATGCAGGAAGGCCAAATACAGACAAAGGCTTACTTAGGTTCCTTGGTCAGGTGCACAGCAATTAATATAAATTAATGATAATACACAGTTTCAAATAGCTACAAGGAGAATGTTGAATGTTCCCAAAACAAAGACAAATGAGATGACAGGTCTGATCACTTGTGTTACATGTATTGAAACATTACCATGTATCCCATAAATGTGTGCTATGAATATTTGTCAATTAAAATTTTTAATAAAAATTCACATTTTCATCAAGGGGAAACAAAACCCTCTTTATTCCTCACTGGCAGCAAATGGGTGGATATGTTTCTACAAGTATTCAATCAAAATCCAATGACTTTAAATAGCAATAAAAGGTTCCTATCTCTTGGAAAACAAACCAACACAAGAGTCACTAAGAGAGACACTGTCAAGGAGTTAACATTGGGGAGAAACCAGCTAACTCCACTCCTTTGGATTCTGCTGGTTTCACTTCATATTTGAATAGTAAACTATATGTATTGATGATCTGAGTAGCAAGCCATGCAGGCTGTTCCTGCAGGCTGTTCCACGACTAGAGCCTTAAATAAACTTGGTAAAGCCAAAACCCAAATGGTAGTGGCATTTTGTCTGATTCCTAGCAGCATTCACTGTTGAACACACTGTGGAAAACTTTGCAGAGAAGTGTGCCTACATGAAAAAGAGTTAAGCTGCAGAGCGCTGCACTGAGTCTTGCCTGCTAATTCGGTATCTGTTTTTCCAAATATCCTCATGCCCAACATATGAAGTTGGCAATAGTTGCTTTCAGTTGGATACATTTTTCAGTGCGCTCTTCTTAACTCCATTGTGCAAAATCTGGACTTCAGATCAAGTTTGAGATTTAAAACAGGAAACTCGTGAATGTATTATGACAAAATAACTTTTTTGTCAGGGACAGTGTTATATTTAAGTAATGCAAGCATAGACATAATTGTCCTTTCACTCCATCTGCTTTCAGCTTTCCACGGAAAGACTAACAGGAAATATAACCGTAGGTAATACATATAAATATAATACCAATTTAGCCAACTATTGTTCATCTGAGTGATTATATAACATGGGCTTTTTGGAGAAATAAAACAATATGGCAAAACTGAAACAGCTGGCCCATAAGGCACTGTCACATGTGCTTCCCTAATTGTGTGAAGATAACCATAGCACAATCAAAATAACTTTAAGTTTACCATCTTCCTTTACACTTCAATAGTAAATACCTGTTAGGAATCTGAAATGTGCCAGTTTTCCTTGAACTGTATGGTATTAACAATTGTCACATTTCGTTTTCCCATATCTGTGTCATGTCAAATTCTACCTCCTGCAGTGTCATATTTTTTCTCTTGTCCCATGGAATATTTCCATGCTAGTCAGTGGGTCGTATTTTAGCAGGCTCTGACACCGCCAAAGGGAATATCTTTCAGTGCTGCACCAAACACACACCCCACTCGAGTCTCTGGCCTTCGGCCCCATCATGAAAAGGTCAGGGGCTATCTTTCAGACTATGAACTGCCATTTCTCTTTCTCATCACAAGAAAAGTCAAATATAGAACACGTTGGAAGTGTGTAAAGTGCACTGAAGTAAGTCCGTCTGGCCTAACGGGCTTGGTGAGGTTGGAAACAGAGAGAAGAAAGAGTGACGAAATGGAACGCACAGCAAGAAGACCTGTGATTACCCATTTCACCTGTGACAAAATCAAAGACCTATTAAATTCTCCAGTCAATTGTTCCCAGCTGTGGTAAGGTCTGCAGTAAGGCAGGACGAGCTCTCTGTATCACTGATCGGTGTAAAAATTTGTCGCCTTAGACAGATTGAATGTACCACTGTGAATGTGTAATATGCTCAACCTGTGGGACTGAACAGTGTTGTGAGGGTTTAGTTCTTCTTTCCCAAAAAGGGAAGAATACTTTAATGACTGGAATAGTGAAGGAGCTTTGTGTGTGGAGATATCAGTTGTGAAATGTGGTCCTATATAGATGCATTCCCTTTACCTCTCTAGATTTAATTTGAGGTAAAGTAGTTAACCTTCCCAAAGTAGTGACTGACCGAGGTGAGAGACCTGGCAAGAAGTCCATTCCATGAGGCATAGGATTTCATCACTGGCATTCTTTAGGTCTAGCAGCACAGAGTGAAAATAAAAAGCACCACAAATTTTAGTTGATATTATTATTACTCTGTAGGCAATGCACCCTCTTGTTAGCTGAACCGAGGGATAGCATCCACTGACCGACCCCCATCCCCCAGCACCCCCAGGTCTCTACACAATCACTGAGCTTCAGTTCTCTCATTTGCATATGATAATTTCAGTATCTCCCCCAACTACCTCACAGAATTGTGAGGATCAAAGGTGATAATGGGTGAGAAAGTGTTCTGTAATTGTCAAGCAAATTACAGCACTGAAGCCCGTGATTATCTGAGGTGTGGAGCAGAGTGAGTGTGACGGAAAATTGAAACGCACTGGTGATCTCCTAACCCCATCTTTGCTCTTGGTTTAGAATCAACCCACAAGTGTTGCAGAAAGGGGGGAAGTAACAATGAAATGAGACTTACTCGTTCGACAGTCAGCTTTTCATTCTTTTGGTTTATTCTAAGCAGTTTCTTAACCTTGGCATGGTTGACATTTTAGACCACATAATATTTTGCTGTAAGGGCTGTCCTATACATTGTAGGCTTAGTGACATCTCTGGTCTCTACCCTAAGATAGCACATTCCTTCCCAAGTTATGACAACCCGAACTGTCTCCAAACTTTGCCTGCAGTCCCCCTGAGAAGGCAAAAGACCCTAGGTTTAAAACAACCATTTTAATGTACTTTAGAATTTTGGAAAAAGGAAGGTAAGAACAGAGGTATTGAAGTAAAGGAAGCCAGAAAATTTTCCAAGTATTTGTTTTCAATTTTTCTTTTCAAAAGGCAACTAATTCTGCACTTTTAAATATGCTTATATGGAGTTGAATTTGACCTTGAATGAGAATTAGCATTTTAATATACCATTAAGTGATAGTGATTCCACTGGGCTCAATATGAAAATCACTCATAGACAGTAATATCCCCATCTAGAGTCTCCATGTAGCTGTCACAAAGTGATGTTTCATACACACGATAGACCATAGACATTTTGTGAGCAAACAGCTCTCATTGTTCCATTTTGATTTGGTTCATATAGTCTACACCATTTACATGAAAATTGTGGCAAAGAGTGACTTAGATCATCATGACTAAACAGCGACTGTATGTTATTACGCTGTTTCTGGCACATATTCTCCTCTTAATTCTATTCTTTTCCCTCCCTGCTTCATATCTTAGTTGTCAGATATTGGAGTTAATGAGCTAATGAGAACTGAATCAACTTATAAAAAGCTCACATGCGCAGTAACCTGGATGGAATTAGAGTTTATAATACTGAGTGATCTTTCACAGAAACAAAGATCTGAGTACCACATGTTCTCACCATAAGTGGATCTTAAACAACTACCGTAATACTATAAGAAAAGGATTGAGAGTAGTGGGAAACTATGGGGGGTGGGGGGGCGGGGAGGTGGGATTTAACGGTAGTCGATATCTGCCTGGGGAAGGGGGAGCACACCTAATCAACAAGGGTACCTGCACAATGAATATTTGTAGACCTAACCCTTAATTGTACCCCACAATTTAAAAATTTTTTTAAAAAGCTCACACGTACAAAAAGAGAAATTACTTAAAAATTCCATATATGTGCCAATTAAATGCAGACCCTTACTTGGCCAGAACTGTAAACCCATAAAGCCTCTAAATGGCATGAACGGAAAATGCTGGCACTGTGACACTGCCATAGATTAGGTCAGTGGTGGTAAAAAGATGCTTTGATGTCACTCTCAAATTGTGATGGACGCTAAGGATAGCTACCACGGAGACATGCAGGTGAACTGCTTAATTAGGGAAGTTTTAGAACGGGCTCGAGTTTGACCTTCCCACTCTCCCCCAATAGAATCACTGTTTTCCAAGTAAATATTTCATCCTATAGATTTATAAGTTGTGGAACGGAAGATCACACAGGTGAAACAGTATACACAACAAATCCTTTTGTGTATATAGAGGTCTTTTTTTGTAATTTAGTTATTTATTATAGATTTGTGGGGTATAAGTGAGGATTTACTCCCTAAGTAGGTTGCATGCAGGTGAAATTAGAGCTTCTTAGATAACTGTCAGTTCCCTTTGTGTTGTAGCATGCTCGCCATCCTCCTCTCTCCCTCCTTTCCCTAGCAGTGTCCAGAGACGGCCGATCCCGTCCTAGTGCTAATGTGACTAGTGTTCAGGGCCCACAGTAGAGAAGTCTTATATTACTTGAACAAATCTATGGAAACCATACCTCCAAAAATCAAGGGGCTCAATAATTTGAAATACAGATCTCAATCGTTATTGATCATTATCTACAATTTTACAGCCAGAAACTGTACTAGCCGAATAACGTCTTTCGTGTACAAGACATTCGATATGTGAAAGAAATACCAAAATTTAAAGAACTGAATTGTAGACTTTCACCAAGTCAAGATATGTGTATGTTTCCTGATGGTTCTGGTGGAGGCAGATCTCTGCTCCTGTGGACAGGTGAGTAATCACACATCCTTCTCTCTCTTTCTTCCATTTTACCTGTCATCCAGTGCTGACCATGGACGTGCATGCATCTGAGATTGTGTTAACTGTTCACATACAGACCTGAATAAGGCACTTCTGTCCTCTAGGATTTCATAGGTTGTGGGAGGAAACAGGTGTCTGACATATACTTGCAATACGCTGTCAGTGGCATTACAACGGTAGTGGGCACGACACGCAAAATATACCCAGAAGACATGGAAGGAACGAGTTCTAGGAAGAGTGTTGAATGGCATCAAGAACAGTGGAGAAGCCTGTACCGGGCTGAAGAGTATCTTCCCCAAAATCCAGGTCCATCTGGAACTCAGAGAATATGGCTTTATTTGGAGGTATGGTCTTTGGAGATGTAATTGGTTAAGTTTAAGGAAAGTCATACTGGATAAGGGTCAGCCCTAAATCTCATGACTGGTGTTCATATTTAAAAAATGAGACACACAAAGGAAAACAGCCTGTGAAGGCAAAGGCAGAGATCAGAGTAAAACAATCTACAAACTGAGAAATGCCAAGAACAGCCAGCCCCCACCGGAGAGAAACCAGGAGACAGGCATGGGGAGCATTCTCCCTCAGAGCCTTCAGAAGGTACCAACCCTCACCACATCTTAATTGAGACTTCTGACCTCCTCAGCTGTGAGAAAATCATTGTTTTATTGTGTTAAGCCACTACATTTGTAGTAATTGTTTCCAACAACCTTAGAAAATAATGACTATGAAGAAATCATTGGGCTTTCTCTCTAGTCCTCATGTGTTAGGTGTATTGCCAATAAAAAGGATAATTTTCCTGTATTATACATAGTAGTCTTTATTTAACTAGGTCTTAAAAAGCAATGTATCACTCTTTCAAAAATTTTTTCCGTTTATTCTAATTCATATTGACAATAGATAAAATAATAGTAACAATAAAATAATAGCTTTTCTCAAGTAGCCCAAACTATTGCAGGCCTTTACTTATCCCTTTTGTTTCAAATTTTTTTCTAGCCACCCATGTGATGATGAATTAATATACACTATGATTAATAATTATGAAGGAGCAGGCTGTTCTATTGTACAGAGCTGTGGTTTGCCACTATCAGTGCATTTGAGAATCACCTGGGGAACCGTTTTAAGTTCTGATGCCAGAATGCCGGCCTCCAGAGATTCTGATTTAATTGGTATGGTGTGATACTAGATCGGGGTTTTTTAAAAAGCTCCCTGGGGTTTCAGAAGTGCAGCACAGGTTGAAAGCTACTGATATAGAGCAAGGCTTTACTAAAAGCAGATATGCTGAAGCAAAGAACGTTAAATGACTCCTGAAGGCACTGAATTGAAAATGCAAATAAAATCCAAGAATAAGCTCAATATGTGTGCTTGTGTTTTACTAAATGTCTTCTATAAACTCATGCAATATTTTCCTCCAATATTATTGCAATAGAGACTGGGGAAGATACTGTAATGGCATACAATGTGCATCAGAAAGGTAGCAATATCTCATCGATGTGGGCAGGGCAGACCAAAGGTTGGGGTAGAGAGTGTGGGGCAACCACCGTGGCAGGAGTAAGAATTTAAAGAAGATAATAAAACCATTATCTCCCTGCTTCCTTGTTGGGGCAAAACTCTCCAGAATAAACAACTAAACAGAAGAAAAAAAATGTGGTCATTTGACCATCTGTATTTTGCCAGAAAAAATTATACTGCTTTTTACAAAACATTTAAAGTGTGAATTTGAATTTAATTATTTTTTACACAAATGAGGTACTTTTGAATGCAGAGCTGAGAATATATTCTTGACAGCCTGAAGTAGCTTTTTTATTTTCCTCTTTGATGCCCATGTTTGTATTTTATAGTTCACATAATTTGGAGTAAATCATTGCTGCTTCTAAAAATGACATACAAGAAAAGCATTAAAATTAACAACTTGTAAACATTTTTATGTCAACAGGAAAGTCTCTAACCATACAAAACCCAAAATATCTGTTATTTTTAAAAACCATGCATCCTTAAGAAACCATATACTTCAAAAAGACCGAATCAAGCATTAAAAAAAACTTGATGGATGTCCACATAAAATAGAAGAAAGAAAATAATTTCTTAAAAAATATTTTAAAAAAGTTATTCTTCACTTTACTTGTTTCAGTCAAGAAAGTCATTCATATTCTCTATCATACTTTTAGACATTAAAGTTTGATTTACTCTTTCATTCTTTATTCAACAAAATTTTGTTGGGCAACTCCAGTGTGAAAGACACTGTGCTAGGTTGCAGAGATACAGAAAAAAATACCAAATGGTCCTTGATCTCAGGATACCTACAGTGTGTCATGGAAGACAACATATAAACCGAATTATAACATAAGGCATTCTATAATTTTGCAGAAAAAAAGAAAAGAAAAGAAATGAAGTGAACTAACAGTTATTTAGCATATGAAACAGACACTTTATATTCATTGACAAATTATTTACACAAAAAGTAAGTATATTTCCCAAGTTTATACAGGGTAAGTATATCATTGTCCTGGGTCTCAGAAATGCTTGACTCCAAATCTAATTCCTGTGGTCATTCTGCTGCTGTTTAAGTGTCATGGAAGCAGAAAGGAGTGAGAAATTTTGGTTTCTGGAGAGTGGAAAAGAGAAAGATGCATCAAAGGTAAGGGAGGCCTCAGAAGAAATAACTTTTGGGATAGACCTTGAAGGTTGAATAGAACACTAGCAGGCAGAGCGTGGCCATAAAGAAAATGTTTTTTAAAAACACACTTATTAACAAAATGTTCAAAATCTATAGGAGAAAAACTATGAAATGTGAATAAACATAAATGGAGAGATATTCTATCTTCATGAGTAGGAAGATTCAAAAGTGCCAAGATCTTGGTTTTGGATGGGTGTGGTGGCTTACATCAGTAATCTTGCACTTTGAGAGACTAAGGCAAGATTGCTTGAGGCCAGGAGTTTGAGATCAAAGGGGGGGGGAAGAAAGAAAAACTTAGTTTTTTTCCCACTTAATCTATAGATTCAGTGCAATACCAATAAAAATTCCAGCAACAAGGAACTCAAACATGCTGAAAAGAATAAAACAAACAGCCCCATTACAAAGTGGGCAAAAGATATGAACAGACACTTCTCAAAAGAAGACATACAAACAGTCAATGGATAAATTAAAAAATGCTCAGCCTCACTAGTCATCAAAGAAATGCAAATTAAAAAACCACATCCAGTCAGGATGACCATCATCAATAACTCAAAAAACAACAGATGCTGGAGAGGATGTGGTGAAAGGGAACACTTCTACACTGTTGGTGGAAGTGTAAGTTCATACAACCTCTGTGGAAACAGTTCGGAAATTCCTAAAAGATCTAAAAATTGACACTGCAATTCCCCTACTGGGAATATACTTGGAAGAACTCAAATCACTCTGAAAAAGATACCTGCACACGAATGTTTATTGTGGCATTGTTCACAATAGCAAAAAGCATAGAAGCAATCATGCCGCCCATCGAAACTGGACTAGATAAAAAACGTGGTATATATACACAATGGAATATTATGCAGCCATAAAGAAGGACAAAATTATGAACTTCACAGCAACTTGGAAAGAAGGACAAAATTATGAACTTCACAGCAACTTGGATGAACTTAGAGTCTATAATACGGAGTGATCTATTGCAGAAACAAAGAACTGAATATCACATGTTCTCACTCATAAGTGGACCTTGGGCAATTATTGTAATACTATAAGAAAGGGATTGACAATAGTGGGAAACTGCTGGGGGAGGGAGACACACCTCATCACCAAGGGTACCAGCATAATGAACATTTGTATATCTAACCCTGAATTGTACCCTACATCTTTAAAATAAAAAAAAATTTAAATAAAAAAATAAAAAATAAATTCCAGCAAATTCATTGGTGGATTTTGATAAACTGATTCTAAAGTTTATATGGAGAAGCAAAGTCCCATAACAGCCAACACAACATTGAAGGAGAAAAACAAAGTTGGAGGACTGGCACTATCTATCTTCAAGACATACTATAAAGCTACATTAATCAAGGCAATGCAGTATTTTAAAATTTTATTTGTATGTATGTATGTATTTTGAGTCAGGGTCTCACTCTGTTGTCCTGGGTGGAATGCAGTGGCACAATCACAGCTTACCACAGCTTCCATGTCTTGGACTCAGTCTCTAAAGGCACCAACCACTATTCCTGACTAATTTTTTAAATTTTTTGTAGAGATGAAATTGTGCTATGTTACCTGGGCTAAGTCTCAAACTCCTTGGTGCAAGCAGTCCTCCCCTCTCAGCCTCCAAAAGTGCTGAGATTACAGACGTGAGGCACCACACCTGGTCACACTAAACATACTTTTAGTATATGATCCATCAATCAAGCTTCTTGGTATTTATCCAAACAAGCTGAAAACTTATGTCCACACAAAAATCTGCCCACGAATATTTATGGCAGCTGTATGTATAATTTTCCAATATTTGGAAGCAACCAAGATGTGCTTCCATGAGGGAATGAATAAGTAAACTGAGGAATATCATGGCATTCATAATGGCAGAATCACTTATTCACAGTTTGTGTCTAATTGGAATTTTTGTACAAACCATTTGCTGTCAACTCATGTGTGTGAATATACTCAGAATAAATTATATTAATGAACTCCTCATGTCTGCTATATATTTGTATCTTCATCTCATAACAGGGTTTATTAGTAAAACTTAAGATAAACACACTCAAACATTTTAACTAGAATAGTCCATGAATATCATTCATCTCTGAAAAAAAAGAGCTATCAGTCCATGAAAAGACATGGAATAAGCTTAAATGTAAGATACAGTCAAGATCTATATGAGGAAACCACAAAACTCTAATGAAAGAAATCAAAAGTTAAAGAAGCCAATCTGAAAAGTCGATATATTATGTGATTCCAAATGTATGACATCCAGTAAAGGCAAAATGATGGAGATAGTAAAAAGACGAATGGTTGACAAGAGTTGGGACCAGAGAAGGGATGAACAGATAGCACAGAGGATTTTTAGGGGAGCAAAAACACTCTATGTCATTATAATAGTGGGTACGTGATACTATATATTTGTCCAAACCTGAAGAATGTACAACACCAAAAACGAACCCTAATGTCAACTATGGACTTTGGGTGACGCTGATGTGTCGATGTAGCTTCATCAATGTAGCAAATGCACCACTCTGGTAGGAGATGTTAATAATGGGTGAGGCGGTGCCTGACTAGGGATAGGGGGTATCGGAATCTCTGTACCTTCCTCTCAGTTTTGCCTTGAGTCTAAAAAGTGCTCTGAAAACATAAAGTCTTTTTTTTTAAAGTACATTTGTATCAAAATTTTTATTTTTGTGGATTTTCCCACATTCATAATGGCAGAATCACTTGGTGAATGGTTTGGGTCTACCTGTAATTTTTGTACAAACCATTTGCTGTCGACTAATGTGTGTGGATGCATTCAGAAGAAATGATATTAGTAACTTCTTCATGTTTTCTATATAGTTATAGCTTCATCTCATCACAGCATATATTAGTAAAACTTAATAAAACATACTTAAACATTTGAACTGGAATATTAAGGACTGTCTTATAAGTGGAATCCATTAAAACAAATATTTGGAGAATGCTTCAGGTTAAATTTCATTTGATGATTAAAATGGAAATAATCAATGCATTTAAAAGAATAGCCTGAAATATTGGCATTAGTCTTATTATCAAATATCAGAGTGGAGAGTACTTAAGTTATTAATAAGACAAAACACACTCCTCTAATTGTTTTTTGTATGAACTTTCTATAAAAAATGTTAATGTATTAATTATTATCAAAGTTGCCGGGCTCGGTGGCTCAGCCTGTAATCCCGCGCCTTTGGGAGGCTGAGGTGAATGGATTGCCTGAGCCCACGAGTTCGAGACCCGCCTGGGCAGTGAGACCTCATCTCTACAATAAATCAAAAAATCAGCCAGGTGTGGTAGCGCATGCCTGTAATTCCGGCTACTTGGAAGGTTGAGGCGGAAGGATCGCCGTAGCCCAGCAGGTCGAGGCTGCAGTGGCCGGGAGCGGCCACTGCACTCCAGTCTGGGCGACAGAGTGAGACTCCAACTAAAAAAAAAAAAAAAATTATTATCAAAGTTATATAGTCTAAGATATCAAGTAAGAACCTTCAAAAGCTAAAAAGAAGTTAATGCCAAGTTTAGATATTAAACCTGATGCTTTTAATAAATGCTGATTTAAAGAAAACGGGAGAATATACTGCATTTCTGAGCAAGCTAATCAATAATACTCAAAGATCTATCGTAGTTTTCTAGAAATATTATTTGGAATCAAATAATAACACAGAATTATCAAAGAACTTATTGGGGAAATAATAAACTGCAAGGAAAGACACAGGTGTAAAACTACACAAAATGAAAACAGCTCATGAATATCTTCAAATGGCTAATATAACATATGTGGGATTAACTAATCTAAAGTATTTGAAAGGTTGCCTAAAAGCAAGAAAATACATGAACTTATCTATAATGCAGAAGGATATTTTGGTTCAGGTCAGCATAGCTCTTCAAACTTCCTCAGGTGGGCAGTTCAAGTTCTACAGGCTTAGACTACTTCGTACCATATTTCATTGGCAGTGGGTTCGCATTCTATCTCTACATGCAAAAACAGGGTTTAAGAAAACTCCAGCAAATACACTGAGGCTAATGAAACACACGATGAAGTGTTAACTCAACATGTTGCAAGGCTTTAACTATTAAATGTGAAAATTAGCTTTTCCCTCCACAAGTATTAACCTGAGAGAAGACAGTGTCTCATTATGGCTAGGTTAAAAATCAGAATAAAAGCATTAGGAGATTATTATCATTTCTGCAGATCAATTTTACTAGGAAGTAAGTCTATGTGTGCAACCAAAAAAGAGAGAGAGAGAGAGAGAGAGAGAGAGAGAGAAAGAAAACTTTGAACATGACATAAAGAGCTTCAGTAAAATTATATTTACAGTAAATTTTGAACTTTAGACAAGTAAACATCTGCATGTTAACTCTGTCAGGACGGTTGTAGTAGTCAATATTAATCTGCTCCACATGATATAGTATACAACCTGAATTTTCTGATCTATAATTTAGGGAATGGGCTCACAACATACTTATGTAACACTGAAGTTTTTTTCAACTTGAGTTTTGTGGAATTTTGGGGATTCCATGTATTTGGTTTTAGCTTTTTTTTAAAAGCACATCTTAACGATTTTCAAATTAAAAATATGCATAACAAGACAGTTTAAAAATTTTCCCCTAAATTTGAGTTTAAGAAAACTCAAATTAAGTACTTTTGCCACCTTTCCTGTGCATAAATATGTATAAAATAATAATGCTATGAAACATGTTATTTGCAGACTGCCTTCAAGATATATATTTAAACACAGCAGCCACTCAGACTCACAAAAAAGCAAAGGCCTTTTTGAAATAGGGCATGAATTATTGTGTTGGCAAGGACATCGGGGAAGCTTCCTAGATCAGAGACAATCTGGCGACCGTTATGAAAAGACTTCAGAGAATTGTGAAGCTGAAAAGTGTCAGAATAATTTTTTTTTTTTTGAGTCGGAGTCTCACTCTGTCACCCAGACTGGAGTGCAGTGGCCGCTCCCGGCCACCGCAGCCTCGACCTGCTGGGCTCTGGCGATCCTTCCGCCTCAGCCTTCCACAGAATAATTTTTTAACTGCACAATCTAAAAGTCCATCCATTGTTGCCTGCTAATTAAGCCACCACAGTTTATATAATTAATAGCAAATTGTCTTTGAATAGAGCAATAAAATAGTTCCAATATTTCTTTACATAGACATGCATTTTGAATAGTCTGTCTTTAAGCCACAGTGCCAGGACACTTTCCATGTAGAAGAGACTATTCATCGCATTTGCGCATGAGTGCTCTCTTTATTTTACTTCTCAAGGTAGAAAACCTTTGGTTTCTATGATTACTTCCTACTTATCCCTAGTTAAATGTGAGTTCACGCTAATTGGTAAGCTTGTGATGATGACAGGAATAAACTATGGCATATATTATACCAAAGTAAGGCTGAGTTAAATAGATAGATTGTGTGACAATAAAGCGGTATTAAGAAAGAAGCATCCCCCAATTACTCAAGTTCAAAGACACAAGTAAATTGTAGCATTTTAGTTAGAAAATAAAATTCCCTTTTGTTAGGTGAGTTTTTGGAAAAAGCCTTTGAGGGCTATGACTTGTAGAATCAAAGATATATTTCCCTACACAGGAGAGAAAAGGGGACTCACTGAAGACTCCAAATTATGAGTTATTTTTAATACATAATTTGGCATAATTATTTATAGACAATCTTTTCATTATTGGTTTCTGAATATTAAAAAATACACAGATAGCAGAAGAGAGTATCAGGGATTTCATGGAGTCATTGCTTTAAACTAAGGCAAGGTTTGATACCTATTAGAATTAACTGCCCATTTCCTATGAATTTTGGACCAGTGTTTGCTGATTTGCTTGGTGATGCAGGAGGTGATGCCCGTCAGTTCACATCAGTATATACTCTGTATTTCCTTTTCTCTAAACCCAAAAGAAAATAATTTTGAAACTCAGCCTAACATTTTAAAACATATTGAATCATAAAACTTTTAATGCAGGAAAATCCCTTAGAAATTCTCTGGCCTGGTTTCTTCATTTCACAGATGAGTAATCAGATGCTCTGGGAGAGGATGTTATCTGCCCAAGTTCACTTAGCTGATAGGAAATCTAATTTGCAACTAATGACAAGTGTGTGGCCTTTCTTTCACACTAAACACTTATGGGCATTTTTTTTTTTTTGGCCAGTGATATAGGTGAACATGGTTTCATAAAACCTGCAGATGAACAGAAACTGAGAGAAAGAGCTCATATGTTTGAAATCATAAACCAAAAGTTCAAAAGAAGGTTGGCAGGTTAAATTGATGCAAAGAAAATGGCAAAATCAAAATTTGATAGAAATTGGTTTAAGGTTATCGTCTAAGTTAATCATACACATATAGATCCCCTCACAACTTTAGTTACATTTAATGAAAAAGGTCAACATAAGCACTCAATAATTATTGTTGAATCAATTATTAAGGCATGTGACTTAACCTCTCTGAGTCTTAGTTTTCTGGTTTATAAAATTAAGAACATACAGCTATGAGAGAAACTCCAAAGTGTTGTAGAAATACCAGCAAGTACTACTGTTATTGATAAATGACACTGATAATGCTTAAAGAATCTGAAACAATTTAGCCTGCAAAAGCTATGATTAGTAGAATATAGTTTTCTTCAAATATTTGAAGAAGTAGTTTATTAAAAAGAGATAAGACCCACTTTTGTATGTTGTTTCAGAGGAGCATACCGGGGACCAACTGTCCAGGCAGATGTGTCTCAATTTAAGTATCTGTAACAATTAGAACATATCCTGTAATTCTCTGTCCTTGGAAACCAGCTGAGACCCAGAATCTCTCACTGGAGAGACATACAGGGTAGAGGAGCTGGTGTTGGAGTGGGGTAAGGGTAAAGAATGCAACTCGAATCAAGTCCAATTCATAGCACAGCAAGTTCAATGCTATACTTAACTCTTACAGGGTTTTAATGTAGACAAAAGCGTGAAGGAGGTCATGTTCATTCTGAAGCCCTGCCCAGCACACTCCCTGGCACTCTATTATACAACATAGTGGATATGTCAAAACAGAAGAGAATATGGATAATAGAGAGAATCTTGCATTGGATGAAGAGTGGATCTCTGAATCTCAAGGTCACATCTAACAGAATGTCTATGAATATAAACTAGAGAAAAGGGAACTTTTGAAGGCGGTGATGAATAAACAAGCTTAAAAAGGACTAGAAAGAAGAGATGCAAACTCCTCTTTTTGCCTCCCTGAAGTAGTGAAAAAAGAGTTAAAGCAACAATCTATACTGGCTCCACTTCCCAACTTCCTAAAAACCACTATATGGATTTCTAAATAGAAAATAAAAACAATATGATTTTAATACTAACATACAAAATGTCAATTTATATAGAATGCACATACATACGAACCACACACAAAGATACATAACGTGATTTCATAAATCAGCTCTTAATTCACTTGTTATCATTTTGGCACTTGTGAGAACTTGACTGTCTAATGCATTAACCCACAGAAAACTCTTAGAGATTTGATGAACCTTGAAACCACGTATAATGTCTTTTCTGCTAGAAAAAAAAAAGAATGTTATGTTTTTAGAAAAACATTTGGTCCAAAGATGATATAAGGGAAAGCTTTTCCCATTTAAATAGCTTCTATTTTTATAAATGGAACCATATCAACTCCTCCATAAGGAGAACACATACCCTTGTGAGGAGCTGAGAAATTCTGAGAGGCGTGTGTGTGTGTGTGTGTGTGTGTGTGTGTGTGTGTGTGTGTGTGTGTTAAGAGTGCCAAGTAGTTTTCTTTTACATTTAAGCAACATATCTTAGGGAAAAAAATAGATGCATTTCCCTGTGCCTGTGTAGATTACTACAGCAAAGAGTGAAAGTCTTGAGGGAGGATAAGGATACTATGGGGAAGTGTAATTATGCCAGAAGGATTTCTTGGAAGTCAGCAGGTAATGTGAAATGAAATTGAAAAGGCAAGGAGCCTGGACTCCCCTTGATTCCAGTATGTACTTTCATTTGATATTAATAGTTTCCAAGCCAAGGGGGAAAAGCCTCTTTACCCTTTAAAATTATTAATTGCTACCAATTATACACGTGAGCCAGAAGGTTTAGGCCACATCTGCAGACTTCTCGATTAGGAATACGGTATTTCTTTTTTCTTTCTTTTTTTTTTTTTGAGTCGGAGTCTCACTCTGTCTCCCAGACTAGAGTGCAGTGGCACATTCCCAGCCACCACAGCCTCGACCTGCTGGGCTCAGGCGATCCTTCCGCCTCAGCCTTCCAAGCAGTTGGAACTACAGCATGAGCCATCAAGCCCGGCTAATTTTTTGACTTATCATAGAGATGAGGTCTCACCAAGTTGCCCAGGCTGGTCTCGAACCCGTGGGATCAGGCAGTCCTCTCACCTCGGTCTCCCAAAAAGTGCTAGGATTATAGGTGTCAGCCCCCACATCCGGCGGAATACTGTATTTCTAAGAATAATTATAAGATATCCAGCATGGCAATGTTCTTCCAAAATTAAGGAAAATCTGTGAAAGCATCATACAACTTTCTGAAATCTAATACCAGGACCGCCTTCCATGGATTCATTTTCTTATTCACATGACATATTTAATAGCTCTTTTGATAAAGATGAAGATTACCCACAGTCATCCAGAAAAAATGTCTCAGCCTTCCACACTCCCTATTATTATCAGTGGGAATATCAGAGGGGAGCTTTCTTCATGCATCATCGCTATCCAAATGAAAGCTTGTTATTTAACTGTATTTGTCACCTAATAAGTCAAAACATGAAACTCTTAAAATTTAGAACTGGCTTCTGGAAAAATACATATTTTGTGAAACACCAAAATGAAAATTGTATGATGGCTACCTTAACTTGAAGCCAGAATTATTAGGACACGTTTCTCAAAGGCAGTGTACAGGAAGCACATGAATAGTCTCTGGCGTTATTTTCTTCTGAAGCTTGACATTCAGGATCTCTGTTTTCAGTTCAGGGATAATACACTAACTCCCCTCCCAATTTATACAGACCGGTGTCAGATCTCACAAGGCAAAAGGAAGACTTCTAGGCTCACCTCTTCAAAATGTAGAAGGCCCCAACCCCAGCCAGAGTCACAGAAAGTCAGGAGGAGCAGAAGAAAATCCTGGACACAGAACAAAACCCATACTTCTTCCCTGTGCTTAGATCTGGTCACATACAATGTGTCCTGTGGCTACTCTTCTATGTTCTCCTAGTAATTTCTATGCTACAGTGTCTCAGTATACTTGAGCAGTTATAACAGAATACCATGACCTGGGTGACTTAGAAACAACAGAAATGTAATTTCTCACAGTTCTGGAGCCTGGGAAGTCCAAGATCAAGACTTTGGGAAATTCAGTTTCTGGTGAGGGTTTCTGGTTCATAAACAATAAGATCTTATTGTGTCCTCACATGGTGGAAAGGGTGAGAGCTGTCTGTCAGGGCTTTTTTTTTTAAGGTTGGTAATCCCTTTCATGAAGGCTCCACCTTCATGACCTAATCACCTCCAAAAGGCTATTTGTTCTTTGACTTCTACTTACAGATATTTCAGAAAGAAGAATGTTGTACGTCTTATACAAACAGGCTTTGTATAATGCTAATGTCTGAACGTTTTTATTCCGCTAACATTCATATGTTGAAATTGTTATCCCCAAGGTGATAGTGTTAGGAGGTGGGGCCGTTGGGAGGTATTTGATATTTGCCTTATTTCTTCATTTAACTTCTAAATTCCTGGTACTGAGCACACTGTTTTGTAGCCTCTCTTCTACTTAGATTTCTCTCAATGGGAGTCCGTGAAAACTTCCTTTGCTACAAAAACATTTTCTTCTGCAACTAGTAAGGAAAGAAGGAATAGTCATTAAGAATGGTCTTTTGTTAAGATGCCACCTTTGTTAGGAAGTCTGTGTAATATCATAATTGGCAAAATTCAGAAACTGATGTGAGACCTAGCATAACCATGTTATACTCCAGGGCTGTCACCAAAGTCCAAGTTTGACATCTGAATTTAACTGACACTGTTTGCTTGCTTTGAGGCTGTCTTTCCATTGTGTCTCTAACTACAAATGAGAATGACTCCCTGAGGGAAGCCTTTGGGATCACAAATGCATAAACATCTGGGAATCAAATCTCTTTCAATTACATTAATTATCTGCTATGTGCAGGAGAAAGTTTTGAATCTAAAATAACATTAATTTAATCTCAAGGTTAGAGAGAGATTTTAAACTTCCTCTAAACCTCAGATGCCCTCTAAAGACCCAGGGAGGAAAAATCTATATGCATACTGTAATGAAATTGTGATTAAACATGGGAAGGAAAGCATATCCTTGAGCTACTTTGTGAGAGCAGCTGAAAAATCAAATGGCTGTGATTCTTGCTTCAGTAAATGAGGCAAAGAAAGGTCCAGGCTGCCAAATTATTTACTTAAGAAGTGGTTGTCATATGTTATTCTAATCAATTGGCATTTTCTGCCTACATTAGCTTAGAGCTCAAATACAGTTCAATTCTGCTGGTGCTTCCTTTGAAATCTCACTCACGTTATTCTCATTTAAAGATGCCCATTGCTGTCACCTAAGCCAACCTGTCGTCTACTTCTTGCCAATACAACCCGTACCATGTGAATGTTGGGCCCTCCTTGTGTAAATAGTTTACCTATCAGAGCAAGCACAGTCTTCTATCACCCAGGCTTAGCTTGTGGCCAGTGCTCTTCGGCATCAACCCTGCAGATAGCCTCTTCCTGTCAGTCAGGCAGGCCTCCTGGAGACTAGCCCATACAGTGTGCTTGTTAACTCTGGTCTTTGTTTTTACCTAGGCTACAATCACTAATTGTAATGTTCTTCTCCCTTTTCTTTACTCCCCAGAATCAAATGCTTGCCATCCTCAAGGTCCTCTTAAGTTTTGCTCCACCTGGTTCTGCTGGTCCACACAAACTCTGCTTTTCTGCAAAGTGTGGTTATAGAATATACTATGGGCTTTGAATATGGTTGTGTGTGTCTGCATATGTGTGAGAATATATGCATGTCTATAAATAGACGCAGATTGCAATTTCTTAAGGAAAACAACTTCTAATTCTTCTTTCATCCCAAATATCAGAGATTAATTAGTGATAAAATTTTCTTTCTAATTTAAAAACCAGAGCATAGTTTCACTACACTCGAAAAACCAAAGGCAAATCTAATACTCAAAGCCTGGAAAGGTTCACTTTTCTTATTATTGCAATGTATTTCAGTGACTGATAAGCATTTCCAAGAAATAATAAGGGAAAAATGTGCCTCAACAATATTTCTAGATAAAAAACTGTGTGTTGGGCAACCCCCTCGAGTCCCCTCCCACTGTGGGAGTTTTTAGGTCCTGCTAGAAAAAAATAATAAATTCTGCTAGAAAAAAAACAACTGTGTGTTGTTTATTATTCATTATATGAATTCCATTTCGAAATATTTCTCAAGTGTTTCTTAAAATTGTATAAAACACTCAACATAAAAGATATAAATCAATGAATCTGCATGCATCTAGTCTGCAGTTATAAATGTTTTGGGTTTAAACTGTTGATCTGAATATTGCACTGAAAATGCTCATTGTTACTCTCTTAATATGTTCATATAATGTCTAATGGTTATCTAGTGTGTCCCACTGATAATTTGATTTGACTATTAAATTTACAATGATTACAAGGGTAATATGACTTGACTATTAAATGTATAATGTTTTATATTTACGAGTTGTTTTTTTTTTATTTTTTGAGTTGGAGTCTCACTCTCTCACTCAGACTGGAGTGCAGTGGCTGGTCCCGGCCACCGCAGGCTTGACCTGCAGGGCTCCAGCGATTCTTCTGCCTCAGCCTTCCGAGTAGCTGGAGTTACAGGCATGCGCTACCACGCCCGGGTGATTTTTTGATTTATTGTAGAGATGAGGTCTCGCTGCCCAGGCGGGTCTCAAACCCGCGGGCTCAGGCAATCCACTCACCTCAGCCTCCCAAAGGTGCGGGATTACAGGCTGAGCCACCGAGCCCGGCTACGAGTTTTTTTTACTGTTATATTTGAAAACTATCACCTCATTTTCTAGCAAACAATAATGTTATGGAGGCACAATGAGCTAAACTACATAAGCTATGTGTTTCTCTAGTAATTATTTTCTTGGACAAATTTAAAGTAGTATCTCTTATTTTCAGCAAATATAATGCCCTGAAAAACCTCCCTACTCTGTGGTTCTATGATAGACATCAAGGGCATAGACTTTGAAACCCAATGGACCAAAATTCAGATTTTGATTCAGCTAATTCTTAACTGACACTGTTATCATATGTTATTCTTACCCCTTTGGCATTTTCTTAATATTCTTATTTGTCTTAATATTCTTGAGCAACAGCTTTGGTATCTGGAATGGATAGAGTGGTGGTGGTTTGATACTTATTCATTAAAGTTAAAATATAGCTAAAAATAAGTGATTATTAATATATTGTTCCACTTATGTGATTGATAGAACTACAAGTTCTAGTTGACAGAAAACAATTTGTAAAATTTCACAAACTGTGTGGCGTTAGAAAGGCATCCTGTGTGCCTTTGCTCCCTCTATCTTTTGGAGGTAGTTGTTCACAGGATCCCAGCAGCCAGAAATACTGTTGCTGGTTTTATAATTTTCCAGCAGGCACTTGTGAAGCACCATATGCTCTCATTTTTTTCTAAGAAATCCTAACAGCATTAAAAAAATAAATTCACTATGTGGATGCCAACCTACAACCTAAGATCTTTTGCTACTTTTGTTCTCAAATATGAAGTCAAAGTGTCTTCATCATTGACTTGTAATGGCCACTAACTAATGCAACTGTGTATGATAACATATGGTGAAGTTTTCTCTGTGTGTTTTTTTTTTTTTTTTACAGTAGGGTATGAGAAAGATGTGGTGCCCTTGATATTACTTTTTTAATTTTCTTTCATAAAACTTTAAAAATCCTTTAACACGACACTTCCCTCACTTCTGATGCTGAAGAATCTTTGTTGCCTTTCACCCAGAAATATAGTATAGCACTGATATACAGGCTATGGGGTAGGGGAGGAAATGGAAGGCATAGAGAGGGGCAATTCAGAAGTTTGGTGAGCATTTCCTTAACTGAACTCGAATGTTCTTCCAAAGCAGATGATGTGACGCCCTTGCTCTAAAATCTCCAATGTCTTCCCATCACTATTAGTCCTATGTAGAGCCTTAACTCTGCCGGCAGCACTGACCCCTATGCCAGGTGCATGTCACTTTAACTTCACAGGTCTGCCCTGCTGATCCTCATATTTGCCACTCATGCCCACCTCATGGACATTATACTTGTCCACTCCACATGCTTTCTCTCCCCAAACATCTCTTTATGGCTCTCTCTCTCTCTCTCTCTCTCCTTCCCCCCCTTCTTTCTCCTTTTCATTTCAGTTGTCTTGTGCCCTTGTTGCATCTAAAATAGAACCACTCCCACATCATCTTGTCATTCTCTTATTCTGCTTTATTTTACTTCAAATAGTTTATTTATCATGACCTGGAGTTCTATGTATTTTTAGTTTATTATTTATTTTCTCTTTGTCCCACTAGCGTATGACCTCAGGAAGATTGAAATTTATTCATTTTTCTGTTACATCCTCAGCATCTAGAACAGTGCCTGAGCGTGATAGAAACTCAAAGACTACATAAACAGATGAATGTTATATGTAAATATTGAACAGTCGACTTTCAACACTGCATTTACTAAGAAGTCAGGAAAGAGTCAGGGACTAACATTTACTGTATATGCCAGAGGTCTGACATAGTTCCTTTATATGAATTGTCAAATGAAATTATCAAAAAAAAGTGTGCACTGAATTGTACCCCACATATTTAAAAGAAAAAAAAAAGAAAAAATTGCAGAATATCTTTCACCCTCATTTTATAGATGACATCTCTGATTTTAGAATCTAAATTGCCCGATCTAAAGGTATACATGTAGAAAATAACTGCCAGAATTCAAGATTCCTCATTTGGTAATTTTGTCTCTACATGATAGAGATGTAAAAAAATTAAGTTTTTAAAAAGCTTAGTTTACAGATTTTGTTAATTTTTAGTAAAGTGGTTAATATTACAATACTCTGATTCAGAAGTTGGGATAAAATAAATAACTAAATGAATGTTTATATAAGCAAGGAACCAAATCAGCAATTGAATCAGTAAAACCTAATATGTTTGTTTGTTTGTTTGTTTGTTTCATTTTTCTCTGACTGCCCTTATTTCCACCTTCCCTTGAATATAGGTATCCCTTAAGAATCAATATGTGCTCTTTTTGGTCTATAGAGAGCTCGTTCTTTCTTGTGGCTTCACATTCTTAATTTTGCATTTCTATGACTGAGCTTCCATTTGAATTCCAGTCCTGTCTCGTAATGTCTAGTGAATATTCTCACTTTGGGTTCTTGGCATCATGTCCCCAAACAAAGTCAATATTTCTGTATGTCCTCAATTGGCTCCTTGTCCTGACTTTTCTCTTCCAACCGCTGTCATAGCCAAGTACTGGAGATTAGCCTTATTTAACTATTTAACTAAATAGTTATGTCTTATCCATTCTTACTAAAATTATAACTATGTCTTGCACTCATCTCATCTCTACTGCCAATATCATAGTTCAAATCCATGTGCAATCACACTTAGTTTATTGCAATAGCTTTTTAATTGATCTGTTTCTTGTGTCATCCTGTACCTTAGTGCCAAGTTAATATTCCTTAAAGTTCTCTCAGTAAGTCACTGCCCAAGTTCAAAGTTTGAACATTGTAGCTTGGAAGTAGTCATCTACAATGTGGTCCCAATAGACCTTTTTTACCCTTACTTCTACTATCCCTTAATATCCTTCAGTTCAGAGAACTCTGCTAAATATGCCCTACTCATTTTTGCTGAGTAGGATTTTTTCCCACACTCTGACCATTTTTGGGAATAAAATCCCTTCTTCTCTTGGTTTTATTCAGTTTCCTCAAGGTTCAGCTTATGACCCATCTTCATGAAGTCGTTTATGATTGGGTTGCCTGCTCAACTCCAGAAGACACCATTAACGTATTTGTCCTCCAGGCAGAACGTTTCTTGTTTACTTTCTGACTTTAGGGCTCCTGATATTTTTTGTTTTGCTTCTTCCACATCAGCAAACCTTTTTCCTTTGAGGATGTTTTTCAGCCAGGAAAACAAAAAGTCGCTCGGGGCAAGGTTGGTTGAATAGGGAGGGTAGGGCACAGGAGTCATGCCATTTTTGGCCAAAAACCACTGAACCCTCAGCACAATGTGAGCAGGTGTGTTGTTATGGAAGAACAACCAGTCACCTGTTTGCCACAACTCAGGATATTTTTTCCTCAAATTGTGATGCAACCTTCTCAAATCCTCCAAAAAAAAAAAAAAATCTTTGGTTGACTGTTTCCTCTGGAGGAACACATTCTGAGTGTACTATAAGGGGCCACCCCTCCAAAAGGGTAATTTCAGTTATGGTGGGGGAGACCCCTTGTAATTTCTCCATTTTTCCATCTATTTTTCCATTCCTTTCTAATCTTTCTCCTCTCTCAGTTGTCACTTTCCTCCCTGGCTTTTCAGGGTCAGCATGTATTTACTAAACACTTGCTATGTACTTGGATTGTTTAAGACAATGGGTTAACAAATTTGTCTTACAAAGCAGAGAAAAGTTATGCTCCCTTACTTTGAGTAGTTTACAAATCAGACTTGATTTTTGTGTTGGCACAAAACAAAGGCATCATATGGGACCAAATACAGCAAGGGAGAAGTGCCAAAAGCCAGGATGGACTGTGACTGTGGGCTAGCAGGGTCATAAAAGATTTAGGCTAGGCCCAAGTCATCTTTATAAATAGCTCTCAGGGTCACCTCTAACTTTATTCATATTGCTCTACATAAAGAAAAAACAGCCAATCCCACTTGCCAAAATTCATCCATCTTCCCTCATTGCCTTCTGAATACTCTATTTGAGCAAGATGAGAAGTGCAGTCATTACCTCCGCTACATAAAAGCATATCTCTTCCCAATGTACACATGTAATTTGCACATGGATATGACATTGGTATATCTTTAGTTTTAATTTTTTGAGGGAAGCATGCATTCATATGTAAACTACTCAAAGTTAGGGAGCACAACTTCTCTCTGCTTTTTAAAACACATTTGCAATGGGGGTCAGCAAACTCAGCTGAGGGTGACAGTCTCTATTTAAATATTCAAATTTTCAAAGCCTAATTTCTCTCACAAGATTTTTAAAAAGAAATAAAAACCATTAAAAGTTTATAAAGTAAAACTACTACTTATGAGTATGGGACTGTTTAATGTAATACAGATTTTGCAGCATGAGGTGTCATTTTAAGCCATTCTTGACATTAGTTTGTAACTGGGTACAAGTTAAACTTTAACTAAGTTTAAAATAAAATATATTCTCTGTCTATTTCTAAACTAAGATCCATTATACATCATAATTCAATTCTATTATCAAGGTAGCTGGCTCTGTAGAAAAGTATATGTTAAGAGGACTTCTTTCTCCTCACATAAATCATTGTTGAGTCTTTTCTAGGTGGTAGAATCAAGCATAAGGTGTACTGAAGATTAAGTTGATTTATAGTGCTTCCTTTCTGCTGTCAGCGTGTTCCTGATGGTCTAATAATAACACGAGGGCCCTACTCTCTACATCTCAAGACAGAGTGATCACCACTTTTTGCTCACATTTCATTATTACCTACCACAGAGCTGCACTGGATGTAAGGTTCATAAGTGCCCCTAAAGATCCTTTTCCACCATCTGGCACACACCCTGAGTTGGTGTCCAGGAGCCTAGTTGATAGAACCAGCCACTGGATGTCACCCTTGATCTGTACCATCTGAACAGTTACTCTCAACCATCATCGCAGTGCCTATCACTGGCCTAACGTTCTGGTAATGAGGCATCAGTTCAGGACTCAGGCTACGTCTTCTACCTCATTTGACAGAATTACAAAAGGACCAGTCCTCACTCAGTATGTTTGTTGTCATGAACTGTCCATTCTTCCTTGTTTTCTTTCATGTATCATCAAGAACAGGGATTTTACATGGAAAAAGACTTAACTGTTTGCATAGACAACCCACTGATTTTTGACTATGAAGAGAAAATACATTCTGTGTTAGTTTGCTAGAGCTGCCATAACAAAGTACGTCAGACGAGGGTGCTTAAACGACGGAAATGTAATTTCCTCATTGTTCCGGAGGTTGGAAGTCTACAGTCAAGGAGACCTTCTGAGGTCTCTCTCTTTCACTTCTAGATGGTGTTCTCTCCCTCTGTCTTCACATGGTCTTTCCTCTGTACATGTCTGTGTCCCAATATTCTCTTTTTATATGGACACCAGTCATATTGAGATAGGCCTCCCCCTTGATTACCTAATTTTAATTTCATTATCCCCTTAAAGGCCCTATCTTCAAATACTATAACATTGAGGTTAGGACTTCAACATACCAATTTTGAGGGAGGAAAACACAATTCAGAGCATAACACATTTCTTTTCCCAACTTATTTGATTGGGTTTTCTCCTGGAAGTCTCATGGTTTGTGTGCCTTTTTTAAAATAACTTTAAAAAAAATCAACTGTGTTCATGCTGGATTTTATAACCACACAAGCCAGGGAGACCAACACTGATAACTCAGGTCACGTTGCTGTTTATGTCTGTCTCACCTTCTAATATACCATCTGCTTTGGTTTCCCAATTACACTGTGCTATGTATTGTCTAAAAGCCAGACTCCAGGACTAATTCCGATATTTATCTCCAGGAGGTTATTTAAAATACAAAATAAGCAATGGGCAAAAACCATATAACTGTAATTTTAAAAACAATGACGTAACCATGTCACTAATTAGCACTGTATCTTTCAATATATTGTTCAAGACTATATTGCAAAACTAAGCCAATAATGTTTTCCATTATTTCAAATATTGTAATAAAGAAAGTTAGAATTTATATGAATGTGCTTGAAAACCATAAAGTTGTATCTAGCATACTGAATGACAGTCATGGTCCATTATTATTGTAATCATAAAATGATTTTATAACTCAACCAAATTATTTGCCTTTTCCTCTGTACTCTCATTGCTCTCTCCACATACAATTATTAGAGTGTTCATCACACTGTATTTAAATTGTAAGTTTACTCATCTATTTTCCCACTGGGTTAAAAACCACTGAATAAAAGGATCATGTCTACAAGTAATTCCATTTCCTCAATGCATTGCCCTGTGTGGTTCTCAGGAGAAACTCACTGTGCTTTCCTGTGATTGACTGCCTCTTCTCAGAGCATATTAGCTGCTTTTCATTCTGGGTAGCAGACCTCCTGTCCTCTCTTCTGTCCTCCTCCCCAGATGCTTCACAGCCTCAATCCATCCCTAGTGGTTATGTAGGCATATTTCCAGTGCTGTCTTACTGTTACCCCAACAGTGTGTGGCATTGTGATTGGGTTTCCTGTTTCTTTTCACCACATTACTTGCCTCTGTCCCCTGCAAAGCTGAAATCACACAGAAAAGCTAGGCTGGTTCCAACCACCTTTTAATTTTTTGCCTAAAATCACTAGGGCAATTCTGCTAGCATAACATAGAGTGCAGGCACTCTAGCACTGGGTGCCTCAATGATTTGGGGAAACCACCCAACTAATTTGAGGTTACTGAAATGTCTGCTTTCTGATTTCCCTGCCCAGGCTGCCTCTGTCAGATTAGAGCAATTAACTGGTAATGAGGACTGTGAATGGGAGAATTAATTTGGGGGATTGTAATCACCATCCTCCCTCCAGGAAATTTACACACGTGTTTAAGTACTGACGAAAAACCTGAAATATCTATTAGTCTAATAAAAAGCAGCAGTCTTGAGATGGAATGCTGGATTAATTAACTTATGAACCCAAAGCATGTTGTTATGAGACAAAATCAATTCTTTTAATGTGACTTGGACATCGCATGCTTGCCTTCCTTGCTTACTTTGGATGTGATCAAATTCAAGACCAGATACAAGGGGGAGGAGAGGCAGACATTTAATTGGATTTTTTCAGAGTGTGTTTGCTAGGCAATTCTCTATTTTGTGTTTGTAATACTAACCAGAAGGATTTATTTTTTAGTTCAGGAAGCATCAACAACAACTCTACCTGTCTAGAGCTCTGGGTATTTCTTACTATTTTTTTCCCCCAGTATACTTTCTGATTTAAGGGAAATTCTACTTCTTCATTGTTCTTCTTGCATTTTGACTGTGAGTGTGTGTGTGTGTGTGTGTTTGTGTGTGTGTGCGTGTGTGTGTAAAATTCTCTTCTTGTCTCCCATAAAAAGACCCATGATTTGACTTTCCTTCTCCCCCTACATACACTCTCTATTTCAGGGATTTATGAGCCATCATGACTCACAGATGTCTCTGATTCCAGTCTTTTCTACTTCTTTTTCACTCTGATATAGTTGAACACATCCAGGTGTTTTTCCAATCTAATTTTTCAACATCTAGAATTAACATCTGGAATAGAGCTCTCTTCCCTAAGAAATAATTTCTCCTCATGTCCATGCCTCCCATCACCTGTATTCCTTTCTGTGTCTCCAGGGTCATGCTTCTGGAATCCATTAGGGGTTCTTTCTCTTTCAACAGGTCACCATATTCCAAATATGACCAGCTCTTTCGGGCTTTCATAGGAGCTTTTAGGCCCTGTTTCTGATTTCCAGGTTGGTCCTGTGAGGCTGTGTCTTCATTTTTCACCTCAAATCATAATTTGCAACTGACCTGAAAAACTATACTCTCTGCAAATTAGATCCTTTCTTCTTAAAATCTCTCACAGATTCCCCGGCATCCTAAAGTTGATTCCCGTAAGTCTTCTCTTCTCTCGTCATGTGGATCACTTCAAACTTTAAAGCGCAAATCATTATGCACCTGAATGTCATGTGTTCTCCCATTTAGAAGGTTCCAGTAAAATTCAAGAGAACTTAGGGACTTAAAATCCTATGGCAAACTAGGGTGAGAAGTCTAACTTTTTGAATGAATATGAAAGTCTTCTAAGACAAGACAATGAATAATATATTAAATGAAAAGTGTTGATAATATTTATATATATTAAGTTGATGAGGATGATTGCTTATTAGAAAAAAAACATTTATAACCCTTTGATCATCACACAATTTTTGAATCTCCTCTTATCATTCCAATGAAATGCCTCTACATTTTGTTTTTAGCTTTACTACAAATGATATACAATGAACAAGGCTACTCTTTACTGATTTTGGACTTGCCCAGATGTTAAATGTCATTGTGATTTTATACTCTTGAGTAACTTCTCCCTCTGAATCTTATCTCCATCATCAAATCTTATAATCATTTCAGTTTGTTCCTGGATGGAGATCGAATTTTAACATGTTTGCTCCTCATTTTATTTTAATCTCTTTAAAATTCCATTTTTATCAAGTTTTTTTTTAAATAATAGTAACCTCTCTTCATTCTCTGCTTTCCACTATACCTCTCTTCTTTATATTTGTAATTATGGGATTCCCCTTTTTTTTCTAATTATATTCAATAAGAATAACTGCAATAAACTTGTAAGAACTAAGCTGTTCCTGATTTCTAGAGTACAGTCAACTATAGTTGAGTGAAGGGAACTAGAATTTGGGTAGAAGTACTGACTGACTTTATTCCTTTTCTTCTAACTATTCGTGTTTGCTCCAAAATGAAGTGAAAATTAATAAAATAATTACACATGAAACACCAGAATGCCATAAATCCAGGTGGATTTTTCATACTTCAGTGTGCCTTACTGCTCTTTTTGCGAAAAAAATTTAAAAGGCATTTTCCTGTTTCCACCATAGAGATATTAGTTAAACTGTTTTGGGTTTTCGCTTGAGAAGAAGCATTTTAAATAAGAATTCAAGGTGGTTTTGATGCAACTTGACCTTGGATCTCATTATGGGGACTGCCAAAGGATTAGAGAAGAGTAATTATTTGTGAAACTTTAGAGTACCTGTAGTTTGTCCTATTTGTTTTTACATGTACCAACTATAATGTGGACTGGCCACGGTACATGTATGTCAAAGTACACATATGTACTTGCACTTGAAAGTACATGATTTTTTCTTTTGTTCAATCAATAAGTCAGATGAAGTAAAGGATTTGCAAAATTTTCATGACAAATATTTGCTGACATGCAAGGGTTAGTTGTTCTTGTGGATGGCTATGAAGGGATGCCTAGTGTTGAAAGAAGTTCTGGATTCCTTTTCTAGTCCTTTCCTTGGACCTTGGTTGGGTGGGCTTGGATAAATGTAACATCTCTCCAACTTTTGTCCTCTCTGAGTGTACTTTGGGAATGATACTACTTACCTGAAAATGCCGCGAGGCTCAAATGAGAATGTGTTATAAGGTGCTGTGAACAGGCATAAACATTAGGCGACATTAATATTTTGGAGTGTAAAACATTGTGAAATTTAGTATTGTAGGCTAGATGCTTTGGTCTTAATGAACTGACAATTTTATTCTCATCCTATTTCTGAACTCACCACCGACCAACCACTTTCTAAAGCCAATTTTTGCAAGTTCAGAATTTTTGCAAGTTCTACTTGTTCCTCTGGAACTCTCCAAAATATAGCAGCCACCAGAGGACAGTCATTCAACAAATGTTTCAAGTGAGGAATTTTACAAGTATATCCGCTCTTTATGGTAAGGTCTCCTCCTTGCTAACATTATTTTCAACACTTTTCTTTAATACCTTCTTACAAGCAAGGGAATCATTAGCTAGAGAGTCCATCATGACATGCTGCAATAAAGTATAATAGAACAGAATATTTGTAAAGGCCAAGATCAATCAAGATATTTGACCTAACTATCCTTCTTCTACCCAATATTGTAAATTTTTAGCTCTTTCATGGCCTACTTCAAGTACAACTTCAAGTAAAGTTTATAAATTTTCATTGATACCCATGGTGTAAAAAGGTACCCATAATTCAAGATTTGTGTGCATTAAAAAAATGAGGTGACTGATTGAACTCATTCATTAGAAGAACCCACTTGAAAAGTAAATGATCCTGGATATCAAATGACAAGTTGGATAAGTTTATATATTGGCATTAAATTATAAAATTAACAACACAGCACTAAGTTTCTCTAGAGATTGAATGCAATTAAATACGCTACCTAATACAAGTAAATAGAAAATGCTACTGAAGCCTTATTTAGTCATTGTGACAAATGAAAAAAATACTGTAAATCAAAATGATTACAGTAAAAAGTTTTACAATTGCCACAGAAAATAATATCCAAACAAGATATCACTTACTCACTTACTAACAGTGTAAAGTTTAAGAAGGAATTCAGGTTGAATAAATAAAATGAAACGAAAACAAAATTTGGCAAATGTGATACAAAGATGAATAGATTAGAGAACTGTAGCAATTTTCCTATGTCAGATGAAATTCTCAGATAGAAGGTAAAGAGCCCCGATGCACACCCAAACACCACTGTCACTTTGTATTGCTGAAACAACAGGAAATAAAGTGAAGAGGTTTCTGGTACAAAATGACAGGTCTTCATTTTGGCGTCACTCAGGTTGACAATTGATGCACTGGATACATGTCACAACTCATCACTGGCTATCTTGGGGATATTGGCCTTGGAGGTTTCCAGCAAGAAAATGAAAACTCTGAACTACACAGTGAGGTGAAATCCCATTTCATGAGATGAGCTAGGACCAAGGCTATTTTTGTGGACGAAAAGAAATTGTAGAAAAGAGTTATTGATTCATGCCTGAAACATACTGCTATTGCGAAAGAAAAGGGCTATAAAAAATCAGTCTTGTAGTTAGTCATAAATCCAATATCATAAGCCAAGTCTTGTGCACAAATATTTTCCTCACCCAACAATTGTTGCTGTTGTTTTTTAAACAACTGCCTCTACATTTTAAAAGCAGTATTCTCATAAAATTGTGAATTCTAGCTTCTGTTGAAAAATGAGAAGATTTAGCAACTCAGGCCCCATAACATGGTCTTTGACACAACAATTAGTTGGAGCAAAGTAGAACCTGCCTCTTTTATTTTTAATTTTATTCATTTATTTTATAATATATATAGATAAACTATAATTTTATATATTTATGGGGTTAAAAAGTGATACTGTGATTTAAATACAATGTGGAATGATTAAATTATACTATTAACTTCATTGCCTCAAGTATTTGATATTTTTTGCAATGAAAACATTTGAGATTTACTCTTAGTGACATAAAATGTCTAGTACTCAATTATTAACTGTATTTACCACTGTAAAACTGATATAATGAAAGATTCAAACGTATGCCTCCTATCTAAGTGAGGTCTTGCACTTTTGAATATCATCTTGTCATTCTCTCCACTCTCCAGCCTCTGGTAACCACCATTCTATGCTCTGCTTTCATGAGTTCAACTATTTTGCATTGTATTTGTAAGTGAGAACATGTAATATTTGCCTTTCTATGTTTGGCTTGTATCACTTGGCATAATGTTCTCCAATTCCATCCATCCTATTGCAGAAGTTCTTCCTTTTTGAAAGGCTGAATAGTATTTCATTGTGTATGTGTTACCCATTTTCTTTATCTCTATATCTACTGATGAACTCTGGTTGATTCCATAACCTGGCTGTTGTGAATAGTGCTGTGACAAACATGAACATGCAGATACCTTTCGGACATACTGATTTCAAACATTTCGTGGGTAAGTATTCAGAAGAGGAATGGCTGAAATCTATGACAATTCTATTTTTAGTGTTTTGAGGAACCTCCCTACAATTTTCCATAATGGCTGCGCTAACTTACGTGTCACCTCCAACAGCGTGCAGCCTCTTTCTGTTTCCCAACATGGCCCATCCCTTTCAATACTTGAACTGATTCACTCATGGACACATCTGACCTCCTACACATTTAAGTTTGAGAACCTTAGCTAAACTATAAATAAGGCTGTTTTGTAATTCATTGCCTCCATAATTGATTGAGAAAATGATCAATTAACTATGCATATAATTGGGACTTTGATATTTGTAACTCTGTTGTAGGTGATAAGCCTTCCTGCAATGAGGCATATAAATATATGGGAGATTGATGAATGCTTTTAGGGAGAATTGGAATGCAACCTCTGCAACACATACACAAGCTTCCAATGTCACATCAGCAACTCAAGCAGTTATCTCCTCAAAGATGGGTGATGTCTGCTTCTGACCATATCCACTCTCTCATTGTTCTGACTCAGTTTCTTTCCTTGTTTCATTTGTTTCTACATTATTTGCTCTCCATATCCCTCTCTGTTTCCCCCTTCCTGCTGTCTCTCCCCCCATTTCTGTTTCCTGCTGACTACTACTGAGGCTCTCTATAAGCATCCATGCTTTGTTAGTCTCTAGTCATTCCCACCACTTTGCAGTCTACATTTTTATCTCTAGCTCTTATGTCTCCAAGGGAACACATCTGATTTTGTTGGTAGTCAGGAACTACTCAATACAGAATGTTCCTATTGGGTAGACTTCCTGGTCCCAATCAGAAGTGACTAAGATAAAGGCCTAATAGGTAGAAGCAAAGCAGGGAAACTTATGTACAAAACTTCCTGTGGTTCCTTTTTCCAGGTACCAAATAGCAAGTATTTCGACACAAGAACTAAAACACAGAAAGTGTTTCTATATTTTATCAGTAGTTCAATCCCTGAAACTTCTTTTCTGTACCTCATATTTGAGCTCCTGGAGCTTAGAGCTACCTTAGAGCATGGAACTAAAAACAAAGCAAAAAAAACCCATGTTACAGTCAACCAGAGATTCTAATGTCTTTTATTAAAAATTCACTTTTAGTAATTTGGTACAACTGTCAAGTGGAAAAGTTGACAAACTCACAACAGCTTCTGTTCAAGATATGCCTTTATTAAATTTTAAAACACTGTATTCTATAAATTGGTATTTCTTTTGCATGAGAAAGTCACATAAAATCTACAAGCTGACAAAATGTTTTAGAATTATATTTATACTACTAGTTATTTTTAAATTTCAAAAAAACGCTGCATAAATCCAGCAAAACTCTTATCATCACATACAAAAATATGTTCATTATTGTGTGCAATTAAAATTTTATTACCCTAAACCAAAGTAAATGGCGAGACAGTAAATAATTTATGCACTGAGACTGAACAGTCTTTGTATTAATAACTCAACTCTGCCACTATATTGCCAAAGCAGTCATCGACAGTAAGCATCAACATGAATGAACATGGCTATATTCCAATAAAACTTTATTTCTAGAACTAGGCCTGGCCGGGCACAATGGCTCATGCCTGTAATTCTAGCATTTTAAGAGGTCAAAGCAAGAGAATTGCTCGAGATTGGGAGTTTGAGACCAGCCTGGGCAACATAGTGAAACTCTAATCTCTAAAAAATAAAAACTAAAATAAAAACAAAGAAACAAGGAGCAGGCCGAATTTAATCCAGTTATAGCTTGCCAAATGCCCCCCAAGTTGTTTGATTGTTAAGCTAGAAGAAGAGAGAATAGCATTTTTAGAATGATATACTAGAAATGTACTTTAAAATAAAAGGAAAGGGAAGACATATCTACAAAATTCTCCACCATGTGACTATTTCTCTCACTTACCTTAACTAGTAACTTAGACTTTCTGAAATGTGATGGTGGGAAATTCAAATCCCAAGTCCATGAGATCTGCTGCCCTTCTTAAAAGTTCAGCTTTTCCACACTACTGAATCTTATCATGGAAAAGTAGCAGTAAGGCAACAAGCACTTTTTTTTCCTTTGCCTTCATATTTTGCAACCATGAGAAGTAGAAAATAAAAATTGCAGTGTCAGCCTAGATAACAAAGAAAAGCAGCACAAAGCAAATGAAGAAGCAGACTAGATGGGCAAAGCTGCCATGATAATTAGTCAAGTACAGCCCAAATAGGGAATTACTTCTTAGGATGCAAACACAATCTCTGTACATAAAGTGAGTCACAGGCAAAATTTATGTAGTTTACTGCAATAAATTTGTACATATTTAGTGTGTGATGAACAGGTTGCCAATACCAATGAAATTCTGCTACATACAGAAATCATTAGACAGTGTTTTAGTAAGCACAAAAATAGTTCTATAATCATGTGACTTTTCTCCTAAAATACAGCCTAGTTGAGGAAAAAATGCCAAATATGTTTAAATTTAGCCTACATATCAAGTGGACTATATATAGATACTGAATGTAAATGCGAATACTTAATAAGAAAATATTTTATTTATGCCCAAACTATAGTAGTAACGGTGAAACTTAATAGCAATTTCTAGAAAAAATAACCTACAGTATTTTAGAAATGGTAAAATACAGAGTTTCACTGAGTGTTATATTCTTCTTCAGCACATAGGTTAAAATTAAAATCTTTAAATTATCTGAACATCACTTAATATATATAATACAGACTATGCCAAAACTTTTATAAAAATGTGTTTTGTTTAAACTCTCAATTTTCATTTTCCATGAGAACTTGAAGGAAAGGCTTGATACAATGGCTTGCTGAAGCCTTCTAGACCTCTTCACTCTGATCCCGTTCCCTTTTCACTTTGGGGCTCACCTCATACCCAGCCCTGTCTTAACTCTGCACTTGCCTCATGCTTGAGCAAGCACTTTGGGTCCCCATGCATCCATATTTTGTTCCTGTGGCCTCTTACTACCTGTTATGGGATAAATTGTGCTCTTCCCCCAAATTCATATGTGGAAGTCCAAGATCCCAGTACTCAGAATATCACTGTATTTGGAAACACAATCTTTTTTTTTTTTTTTTTGAGTCGGAGTCTCACTCTGTCGCCCAGACTGGAGTGCAGTGGTCGCTCCCGGCCACCGCAGCCTCGACCTGCTGGGCTCCGGCGATCCTTCCACCTCAGCCTTCCGAGTAGCCAGAATTACAGGCATGCGCTACCACGCCCGGCTGATTTTTTGATTTATTGTAGAGATGAGGTCTTGCTGCCCAGGCGGGTCTCAAACCCGCGGGCTCAGGCAATCCACTCACCTCAGCCTCCCAAAGGCGCGGGATTACAGGCTGAGCCACCGAGCCCAGCTGGAAACACAATCTTTAAAGAGGTAAATAAGGACAAACAGTCATGAGGTTGGGCCCTGATCTAATAGGACTGGTGGTTTTATAAGAAGAGATTTGAACACAGAAAATCACAGAGGAAATATCATGCAAACACTCAGGGAGATGGCAGCCACCTACAAGCCAAGGAGAGAGGTCTCAGAAGAAACGAACCCTTCTAAACCTTGATTTCAGAATTTCAGACTCCCTCCAGAAGTGTGAATTTTTTTTCTGTCACTAAAGCCACACTGCTGGTGGTATTTTGTTATTGCATCCCTAGCAAACTAATACTTTGTCTCTGCTATTCTCCATCTGCAAGGACTTTCAAGCTACTGCTCCATCTTCTATATACAGATTAATCAGTGTGTCCTCAGTTAAATGAAGAAAGATCCTCAGTTAAATCTTCCCGAAGCTGCCCTCCACAGGCATAACTAAGTCTTCTCTTCTATGTGGTGTGGGGCTTGGGGCTGGAGTCACAAAAATCAGACCTAGTTCCTAGTTCTGCTGCTTACCAACCTGGCATTCTTCAGAGATCCATTATCCTCCCAAGCCTTAGTTTTCTTATCTCTAAAATTAAAATAATAATACCCACTTCACAACATGAGACAGTATGTGTGAAAACGGTTGGTTCTCCCTAGATAAATTGATTGAATGCATTCTTCTTGAATTACAACATACTCAATACCACATGATTTTAAAAATTGTTTATGGCTTTGTTTTTTCATTCTATATCGCAAGATACTAGAGTTACCCAGGTTGTGTTTTTATTCTTTCTAAACAGGGTGCCTAGTACAACTCCTGTCCTATGGCTCCTCAATAAATACTTTCTGGACCCAAATAAATGAAATACTCAAATAACTTGTCGCCTGCCATTTCCCCCTCTTTATGAAAATGACCAAGTTTCTCATAAAATAACTCCAGAATATAAACAGTAGGGTTGAAGGATGCAGGAGGAGACACAATGAAAGTTAACTGAACAAATATTTACTGGTATATGATTAATTAAGAGGGAATGCATCACATTAGTAAGCAAACCAAGATTTGATTTTATTCTTTGCTTTTCAGTGCTATGCACTGGCTTTGAAAAAAACTTCACTCTATTTTTCCATAATTAAAATGAAATATCTGACCAAAGAAAATGAACATTATTAATCTTGGGATAAACTAATGAGACTGTCATGAATTGTGTGTATGTGTGTGTGTGTGTGTTTAAACACATTAGAGATAGTGATGTTTAGAGTCAGTAAGAAAAACTTATCTTGGAAATTGGGAATCTTCAAAAATCGTTTATCTTTTGTTTAAAAATCATCATCTTAAAGTTATGTCAAAAAGCTGTCTTTTGTTCAAAAACATAAAGCCACAAGGAGAGAATGAATTAGGAAAATTCATGATGTTTATCAGTAAATGGGAAGCTTTTTAAATTACGAAGGTACCTGCTAACAGCATTTTCTGTCCTTCGATAAGCTGTAGTTTGAAATATCTTCCCTTTTATATCCTCTCAGTGCTTTTAAATGAATCTTTCTTTTCATTTTTGGTTGTTAAGGAACTGCATTGTCTTGAAAGAAAAAAGCTGGCCTGAATTGCTATGTTTTTCTATCAAAAGGTAACTAACAAATCTGTGTCTCAACATGTCTTTCACATTTTCTTCTGGAGTGGTAATAAAAATGAAACATATTAAGAGCACATAGTGGGCAATTAAATTCCACAGATATGTTTTCTATCATGTAAAAACAACAAACAAGGAGGTAAGAATTTATTTTTTAATTAATAATATGTATTCCAGAAAACTCTGGAAACTTTCTGTATCATCGTCTGTATCATCGTCTGGCCTGAAAAATGTCCTGTGATGAAAAGTTGATGTTTAAGTAATTATGTTGATCATAAGCAGGTAACTTTATTGACATGGTAACTCATGACAGTTGGTCTGAAAAATAATGCATAAGAAAAAAAATGTAAATGGAACTTTGAGTAGCACTATTCTGAATCTCAGATGTTTAACTGGTCTTTTGGTAGGTCTGAGAGGGGAAGGGTCATGGGCAAAATTGAATATGCACATAGGCTAATGAACAATCTCTCTATGAATAGGTTAATACAATTTTTAAACTGTGTACATCTTGCAAGTTGTCATTTTAAGTACTGTGTGAAAAGATAGGTTGTCTTTTCCTGTGTCTAAGGGAAGGCTGTTTAGATATGTGACTACATAAGTAGCTGAAATATAGAATTAGAAGGTGAGGGGTGTGTGTGTGTGTGTGTGTGTGTGTGTGTGTGTGTGTGTGTGTGTGCCTGTGTGATAGACTTATGACTGTGTGAGTTAGAGCAAGTAGAAAGCAGCACCATCATTGACCTTGCCATGATATTTGCAGAATTCTGAGCTAGCTGCGATTTTGAAGAATTGTTTCTAAAACTATACAGTATTCTGCTGTTAGACAGATGTATAAATATTTAGAGCATTAATCATTTGGCAATGAGTGGATCTGAGGCAAAGACTGTCTTGTACATATACAGTAAACACAGGAGTAACTATATGCTGCATATGAGCAACTTCCAGTATATTTTTTATGCAACACGAGTGTGCAAAATTGTTCTACATCTACTCAAGTCTTAGTGTTATTTGACTTTTTCTTTAACTCAAGTCCATTTGGGAATGGAAGGTTGGAGATATTTTTTTTCCCTGTCTGATCTTTCTCATTTCAAATTCATGCTGTTCCCTCTGATATCCATTTTGTCTTTCAAATCTGAAGTTTCATAGGATATATGAGCCCAGAGGATAGAAAAGTCACATCAATGCCTTCGTGTGACATTGATGTGATGTCTCAAAAGCCTGCCTTCCTCCTTTCCAGACTCAGCTGCTGTTCTCTTGGTAAGCAGAGGGGAGGCTGCCAGGAAGTGGAGGCAAATGCACTGTCAAGGCGATTTGCTACAGCAAAAGATCTTTTTGCCTAGTTTAGGTCCTAGATGAAAAAAAAATAGAGGATTCAAGGCAGAGAAACATGGCTTTAGGTCAATTTGAATAATGTATGGCACTAACAAACATTGGGTGGCCAACAAATTGGAAGGAAATTAATAAATATATGGTACATACATATTAGTCTACAACAGTCATTATTACTTTTTCTCACTGTCTGGATTTAAGATGGTTGATTCTGCTCTTCCTGGCAGACCACTTTCCACTCCCTTTCCAAAGCGAACTATTCCTAGGATACATGGAAGACAATCCAAAGGAAAAAGATCAGTGATATAACTGAACATTAGGAAATAAGACCTTCACAAAAATGCTCAAGAAGAACAACTCAAGAGGAAGAGGATGCCTAAAAATAGCCTTCAGAATAGTTAACAGTAATGATTTCATGAAAATTACAAGGGGAGTTATATGGCAGCATATACAGAAGATTGTGTGTGGGTTTTGTTAGGCTTAGTATCTAGTGCAGACAAGTGAATTGTTTTTCAGGCAAACTTCACGTAGAATGAATGTCAGTTTTTCAGGATGCCTTCTGCCTGTTTCTCCCCAGAGACATTTATGTCTCTAGAGACATAAAAAATAGCCCTTTATGTTAATGAATTAGTGTTTTAGAATTTGCAGTCAGGGTATCTTGAATAAAAACTGAGTATCTGAAAAATCATGTGTCTGTCAGCTGAAAATTTTATTTTACTTTCCTGTGGCACTATTTTCCTCACCACCACTTAAATGGATTATAGAGTAAGGTTTCCTCAAACAATTTATACTTCAAAGACTATTTCATCTCCTCAAAGAGGATGGGGATATATAAAATATAAAAATGAATGACAACTGAAACCCGGGTCTTCAAATGTAATTGATTTAACATGAGACTCATAATTTATATATGTAATAACATGATAAAGTGTGTGTATAATAATAGTAATAACAAAGGACGTTATAATAAACATAAAGTGTGTCAAACTGAAAGGGACTTATCCATCTGCAATTTGCATTAATCTAAAAGTCTGGTCCTCAGTTATCCCAAACCAGCAACTGATTCTAATGCCTCTCCTGACCATCATACAAAGTTTCTATCCGTACAATAAATATCTACTTCACCAAAATAAAGTCTGATTTATCAGCAATCCCCATATTCTGTGTGTCTGGGCACTTTCGATTGAGACATTTTGTTGAAGAAGATGGCAAGACAATGTGACAAAGCACAACTCAACTTTGTGAAGTACACATCCACCTCCATCTAGGGAGCTCCGGATACAAAGTGAACACCTTAGAAGGGAATCTCCTACAACCACAATCAAAAGACAGTACACCCCAAACTTTCACAAACAGGTACTTTAATAATTAATCTGCCTGGAGGATGGACCATCAAATTGTTGTAGAAAAAGTGATATAACACTCAGGTATTCCCTTCAAAAGAAATGTCAAAACTGGAGAGTGGCAAGTGAGCATCTGAGTGAGAAACAGCCTGAAGCTGGCTCGCAGAGCACACACTTGAAATCTGTCTCAAATAAGAGATCTCAAATAGCTATTCTGCTATCATTGATGTGACATGAATTATTCTTTTCTTCACATGGTTAAAGTCTGAACATGAGATCTTTGTCTACAAGGAAAATTGTGAAGAACCATGCATGTAGAGTCTTAGGGTCTATACAGTAAGGAAAGCTATGCTGTGTTGAAAGAATATGATATAAAACAATTAAATATGCATTGCATAATTAGTATGTGATTAATGCAGAAGCTGATAATTTTTTTCTCTAAAGAGACAGAGTAAATATTTTCTGGTTTTAAAGTTTTGAATTCTCTTTTGCAGCTACTCAGCTCTGCTGCTATAACATGAAAACCCTCACAGGTAATCTGTAAACAAATGATAGTTGCTGTGTTACAATAGAACTTTACTTACAAAACCAGGGGATTTTCCAGATTTTGCCCAAAGGTCATATCTGCAGATCCCTGCTGTATTATACCAAAGAAAAAGGACAGTGTGATGAGATCCGGGTATCTTTAGAGGCTAGCTCTGACTGACCCATTTAGAGAGAGTAATTAGAAGTGGTGAGAGTACTTGAAAAATCTGGTTAAGAACTGGTTAGTATCAACAACACAGGTGCCAACAAGAACATAGGATGGTTTAGACTTCAGTGCTGATGGTAGAAATGGAGAACAGTTGATGGATTTAAGAGCTATTTAAGTAGTAGAGAGGGAGCTCTTGTGGAGGCAGCTAACTTGAGGTTGGGGACCACTGAGCCACGTGTGTGACCTGTGCAGCCCAACCTAGCAAACAGTACAGTCATGATGGCTAAAGGTGACCCCAAGAAGCCAAAGGATAAGATGTCTGCTTATATCTTCTGTGTGCAGACATGTATAGATGAACGTAAGAAGAAAACCCAGTGGCCCCTGTCAACTTAGCAGAAGTTTCCAAGAAGTGCTCTGGGAGGTAGAAGACTATGCCTGGGAAAGATAAGTCTAAATTTGGTGAAAAGGCAAAGGAGGATAAGTTGCACTATGATCAGGAGATAAAGAATTATGGATAAGCCAAGGCAGGCAAAAAGAAGGACTCTAAAACCCCCAAAGACCGCCATCTGGATTCTTCCTGTGCTGTTGAGAATTCCGCCACCCCAAGACCAAATCCACAGACCTTGGCATGTCTATTGGAGATGTGGTGAAAAAATTGGGTGATAAGGGCAATAGCTTAAGGGAAAGTGTGAAGCAGTCTTACCTCATTAAGGTGGTGAAGCTGAAAGAGAAGTACGAGAAGGATGTTGCTGACTTCAAAGTTTTATAGTGCAAAATGCCCAGTTAAAATTGCTTGGAAAATGGTTAAAGAGGAAGAAGATGACAAGGAGGAAGGAGAGGAGGAGGAGGAGGATGATGATAAATTTAAAATAAAAAACCCTGTTTATCTGTCTCCTTGTGAATACTTTATAAAGCAGGAGAGTGTCATAAGTGACATGTCTCATTTGAGAAAATGCCTATTGCTCTTATTAGGTTTAATTGTAAAACTTGGTCAGGATCATACTGTAGTTTCTCAGAGTACTCTAGAAATTGTCAGTGGTTTACATGAAGTAGCCATGGGTGTCCGGGAATCCTGAAAATATCAAAGTTGTACATATTTCCAAACATTTTAAAAAGGAAAAGGCACTCTTGTGTTCTCTTTACTCTGTGTACTCTGCTGGTGATGTGACAAGGCATTTAAAGATGTTCTGGCATTTAAAAAAATTGTAACGTGATATTAACTACATGGTTATTGGCTAGAAATTCTGAGTTTTCAAGTCTACACAGTCACACTTTGTAAAAAGAATGGGACAATTGAGGCAAACTCTTGATGCTCCTTGCTTGGCTTTGAGGCTATGGGGGAAGATGCCTTCTCAAGGGGCCATAGCTCAGGATGTACACTGTGAGACTGGACATGTTGACACTTCAGTGGGCATTCACTTAGCTTCAGGTTGTCTTGTTTCTGTATATAGTGACATAGCATTCTGCTGTCATTCTTGGTTGTGGACAAAGCGTGATCAGAGGCATGGTAGGTATTTGGATTTTTTTAAAAGTAAGTGGGGTACTTTGGAAACTGCTTATTTTTAAACAAACTATGAAACTCTGCAAAGTGAAGAGTAACAGCATCAATGAATGTTCCAGAATCTGCTATACTTAAACATGGTTTGCAACATTCTGTTTTTGTGTGTGTGTGTGTTTCGAATGCTGAAATGTTTTTGAAGTTAAATAAACATCATTGGATAAAAAAGTGGTAGAATATACAGAACTTGGTAACAGATTGACTATATGATTGGGTAGATGTGTCCTGGATGGCACCTAGGCTTCTGGCATGAGGAACTGGACAGATGTTGCTGCCTTTACTGAGCCAGGAAACACTGGAGGAAGCCAGGTTTTAGGCGGAAGGACATGAATACAGTCTCAGACATATTGCATTTCCAATGTATGTGAGACGTTGATGTGGAACTTCTGAGTAGGCAGTTGAATTAATATACAAGTATGGAGCTCAGAAGAAAGATCTAAGCTCGAAATATAAATATAGAAGCCATTTGCATTTAGTTGCAAATTTTAACCATTGGAATAGGTAAGTTTAGAAAGGGCCTCAGATCAAGCCCTGAGGAAACACAATATTTAAAGATTACTTAAAACAAGAGCCAGAAAACTTTTAAAAAGGCAGAGAGAAGAAGCATCAAAAGGGTATGTTGTCATGGAGGTCATTTA